>JASDDO010000031.1:517243236-519643236 GCA_030015575.1 Agapanthus africanus | reverse complement strand
AGACTTCTCGATGTGGTGCCCTTTCCGACGAGGAGATGGAGACCGGAGATTCCGCAAGGAGATCGGGATGGTGGCCGAAGACCGAAGGACACGGATCGCTCGGTATAGCTCTCTACCCATTCTCTAGTTTGCTAGCATTAGGTTAATGGCCCGATCCGGGTTTATAGTGCGCGGTAGTGCCGGTTTATAAGTTTTGTAAAAGTTTCGTTTCCGCATTCCGGCGTCGGATTGACGGCCGGGGCGCTGCCGTGCACTTATACTGGTATCAGAGCCACCCCATTAACCTAGTCTAGCTTGCTCTAGTGTGTTTAAAAGTTCGATCGAGCGGATTTTCTAAAAAGCCCATTTTCAAGTCCAGTTTTCTGTCGAATTTTTTTGTGCTCGAAAAATTAATTTGAGTATTTCAGAAATTTGTGCAGGCAGTTTTAAAGCTTCTGTAAAAATTCGGTACAGTGACGCTTCAGTAGGACCGCGGAACCGCGGCATAACCTCTGTTATGGCCGCGGTTCCGCGGCGGGAAAGTGTCAAGGCCGTACCAAATTTCTGCAGTTGCTTTTTGAGTTGAAATTGGGATTTTTGGAATATTTTTTCTGGGCCCAGATTTATTTTGAGTGCTACAGTTGTGCTTGGGGCCCACTTCGGTAAATTTAGTCGATCGAAAATTTTAAATATGTTAGTTTACAGTATTTACATTATATCTGCGACCGTGAATGTCACTTGATCGGTAAATCATGTCTAACTGCTATAGCCCTTTTAGACGGATTTGCGAACATGACATTCACGTTGATGTTCTGTGTTGTGTTGTGATATTGCGGATTTGTCGTGGGGATAGCCTGGATGCAATGTTAGTACAGTTTGGTTTTATATGTACATTTGATATTGCGGGGCGAGCGTCCGACATGTGGACTGTCGTTACTGCCTGTTTGTATATTATTCTTTTGGGGCACGACCGGGCTGAGGTCGATGTACCCATTGTATGTATATTTTACTTTTTGTACTAGGATTACCCCACGGTGGGGTGCACGGATAGCCGGGTTCTAGAGGGCAACGGACCCGCATCTCATGGCATTGAGACGGAGGGGGCTTCACTCTGGAATTGGCGGGCTATTCGCCGCACTCGTAGGGGGTACAGGTTGACCTAAGGAGGGGTGTCCAAGTTACCGGATTCCGTGAAGTGCTGGGTGGTCCATTCACGTTGCTGAAGGGGGATGCCTCGCTTCAGGTTTTGGAGGGTAACTTGTCATGCCCGTAGGGGTCTAGGATTTCATTGCACAGGCTATCCACAGGACCAGGAGAACGTCGGGTTTCAGTAGCGGCTCTATGAAACCCGGGGATCCCAGATATCTGTATTGTTCTGTGATGCTGATTACATTTTTGTGATGTTGCATTTTATCTCGCCTTGAGCGAATATTATATATTAATATATATATACTAGTAGATGTTGTATATGTTTTGCATCCGCGCTAGTCCAGTCCCCGCTTTGTCGTTAGTTAAGTAACCTAACGAGTGATGACGGTACCCGGTGGCGAATGCGGATGGCATATACGTACATCATTATTTTCGTTCTTTATTGGTGTGATCAATTGATGGGACTGCATTGATTCGGATCAATGCAAGCTAAACAAACCTATTCTGATGTTGTTGGAACATTTTTCAAAAAGCTGTTATTGCAAGGACGTTCTCTTTTGTTTTGCACAGTGGTATTCGGTTATGAATATCCAGCACCTCAGTCGACGAGGCAAGGGCCGAGATCCCTTCACCGGGAGTAACCCCTTGGACAAAAGTTTGCGTCAGGGTAATAACTTCACTATAGTTGATTACTTTTGCTTTGCATCGTGGTATTCAGTTGGAATATCCTGCACCTCATTCTACGGGGAAAGAGCCGAGATCCCTTCACCGGGAGTGACCTCTTTAGCAAAGGTTTTCGCCACTATATTTTTATAAAAAGCTATCCGGTTCCTTCAACGATATCAAGTTCATTACGTTAAAGGTTTTTCGCCAAAAACCATTCGTAGCCCTCCGTCGTTTCAGTTAAATGTTCGGTAGTATTCAAGCTATGTATTTTGACCTAGCCAAGGCATAGTGATTGGTAGCTACCGGATATTTATCTGTTGCATAGATAGATGCGTTAGTTTGGGACAGTCGTACTACTATTTTGGCCTACGTCAAGGGTATGTACGGGTGGATTCAAATTAACCTGGACAATGACGGGTAGAACTTGACATGTGACTTATGATATTTTGGCCTACATCAAGGTCATAAGAGCATGGGGCAAAAATCACATCGGGAGTTTCTAAAGAAACTGAAACTTGCCAGATATGCGCATACCTTCTGGAGTGTGATAACGTGAGCGGATTCCATCACGTTATCATGCGATGATAGTTGGATCCCGATTCCCACTGATGAGTTGGTTTACTCCTCGGGTGATCCCGACTAATTCTTCTTTCAGGTTTGGAGGAGAATTTGACGGTACAGTGGGAGGTTTCCTGATTAGATAAAGTGATAACCATTCTGATCTAGGTTTGAGTGCACGCTGAGTGTTTCTTTTCTCTCTCTCTTTGGCAGCGACCATGGCCCGACCCTTGACTATGACTCAGTGACCAAGTTGACCGAACCTTCTTATAAGACTGGCTTTTGGATTGTCAGAGTTGCAAACCTCTTTGCCACTCCTACTTTTACCCTTTTCTCCAGAACACCCCGTATTACTACGAACGTCCACTTCCATTGGATAAAACCATCGTATGGCTATATACGAACTCGAAGGAATTTATTCGAGAATGGTTTCCGGTTCTGGAGAAAACGAATATGACTATTCAGTTGTCTTTTCCTTTTACCTTCTCTCAGGTTGCGAGTGCTCCTTGGATTAGGACGGTACACCTATTATGCAAATTGAATAGTCTTCTTCCAAACCATAGGCAGGTGCCGACCGGTAGGGAATGAAGAAAACCAATTAGCCTAACGATGGTGTACAGAAGGTATTAAGTAAAGACAAATAAAGGGATTAGTAAGAAGGCAAAGTAAATTGCGACTGCTATTCACAACCAAACCAAGTATTTTATTAACACTCCCATTTCACCTTTGTATTTCTACAGAACACTCCGTATCACTACGAAGATCCACAGTTATTTGGATACTCCATCGTATGGTTATATACGAACTCGAAAGGAACTTGTTCCAGTTCGGGGATGGATTCTGGTTCGGGAGAAATAGGAATAAGGTTTATTCAGTTGTCTTTTATCTTCACCTTCTCTCGCATTGCGAGTGCTCCTAGGATTAGGACAGTACACCCATTATGCTTATTGGATAGTCTTCTTCCAAACCATAGGCTGGTGCCGAGCGGTAGGGAAGGAAGAAAACCATTTGGCCTAAAGGAGTGTACAGAAGGTAATGACTAAAGACATATGAAGGGATTTGGAGAGATGGAAAAGAAATATACGGTTACAGTTATGAATCTGGATAATGGAAGAGGCATTACTTGGAATACCCGAATACCCCTTCGAAACATTTCAATGTTTCAGTTTCACTATGTATTGTTAAAAGAAAACTGATTTCCCAATTAGACACTTGCTCCAAAGTATGTATTTACCAGATATGATTCTCACATCTGTATGGTTTTACAGATGATGAGTGGGAGTAAGTTATTGGGAATTAGGTGATCATCCTCATTATATCGGAATTCGTTGTAATTGGTGATATTTGAGGAAATCACCTGGGTAGTTTGCCGGACGACAAATATTTGGTTTTGAATATCCGTTGTTGTGCACCAATTTCAAATTGATATATCTGTACGTCTATTTTTATAGAGTGAGATGTACCTTTTTGAAATTATGTCTATGACATTTACCTATATCAGTGGATGGTTAGGTAAGGAGCATTAAACAGCGGTGTAATTCTTCTTAACCATAAGTACAGTTTTCAACCTACGACACACAGGGAATGAGTTGTTAGACTCAGGAGACTTATACAGAATATTGTATATTGTCCAGTGTCCATTAGGACAGAAGGGTAGGTCCTCGTACTATGTTCTGTTTACTTGTGACTTCTCTAGTTCTTAGACATGTGTTTCGTACAAATAAAAGGTCCAAGTTTTGAGAAGTTATAGGTATAAGAGTAAAGTAGAGAACCAGATGTTGTAAGTATCGGGATTCTTCAAGGTGATCGAAGATATAGATACTTATGTATGGTATTCAGTTGATAGTAATGATTAAGAGAACTTGATTCTCTTTCAGGTTACTCATAATTGGAAGCATTCCTAAGTTGAGTAACGATGATCGCCCTCCTTCCATTTAGTTGACATGCACTGGAAACAGTTGCATGATTTGAATCTGGTTCCAATTAAATCAACGCCTCTGTTTCTATATTGGATATAGAATAGTTCATATCTTAACATTGTTAAGGTACGGGGAGTTGTCCGGCTTATGCTTAAAACCAGACTCTGGATAACTCAAGGCACGTTTCTGTAATGGCTGTTTGTGGGTTGACCCAGGCTATGACGAGGGTTGACTTTCTACCATCTGGAAGATCAATAGTGATATTGTTCTTGACTCGCCACAGTTTTAAAAGAAATGGATTTTTTTCAGAAAACAGTAGTGGGAGTATGGTAGAACTGGAAGTGATTCCAGAACCGCAAACGATTACTGAAAATTTGATAAGAACCTAAAGATTCAATCTGGTTTGACATTCCATTTGCCACTCCGCAGATATGGTGGGTAACCTCAGGCACTCGAGAGGTACTTCGGTATGCTCAAAGACGGTGACAGGGAGGTTCTTGTTTACCCAGACTTGCCATTGCTGTTGTTCCAGACTGTGAGACCCGGCAGGAAGATGAGTATAGTGTCGTTCTAAACTAGCTTTAGAAGTGTACGTCTATATGACTCTGCCAGAAGGTTGTCGTAGTCAGTGGGAGCAGCGGAAGTATAGTGGACAGGTAGCTTATGTCTATTTATAGACTAAAGCAGATATAGCGGAGATAGATCATCTATTTCTGATGTGACAGTCATAGGTTTGACTTCATCAGAATAGGAGATAGATCTGTTAAGAAGGTAGTAGGGTGTTATGTCCTGGTATTTGGATGACATACACAGAGTAGGAAGTGAAATTCCTATACTACGGTCGGTTATACTTTGGTTGTCACACAGTGTTTTCTCCACATAGGAGTTGGACATTATATCAGACATTCTGGTTACTAGATCTATGGTTTTAGATTTAGATTTGGGTAGTTTCCCAATCTGGGTACTTAGACAGCATTCTAAAGGTGTTTTAGAATGGACGACTCCTGGCACGGTAGTATACCTGCAGGTGATGGAGTCACCCTCTCTAAAGGTGTCTTACAGACTAAAGGGGAGAGGGATGTGCATGATTGGCAGATCACTTGCTTAGAAAATTGAGTCAATCATGAGATGTCAAGTACCACACCAAATGTTGTTTTTGCACGAGATGCAGTAAGTTGATATTAATCCAATCCTGGAGAAAAGATCAGAAGCAGTTTTAGAGCATAAGTTGATGTTCTAGGGAAATGATAACGGCAGCCTCCTTTGGGAGACAGTTATCATTCCAGGCTTCCAAGGTGACCTGGATGACAGAGTGACTGTCAGAGTTATAGTTTTCTCTCTGACGAGGGGCAGTACTATGGACAGGTGGTCCAGGCGGATACTGAGGGAGGCATGGAGCAGGATACTGATTAAGTTCAGTTGACGATACAGTCTAAGAAGTTTGGATTTGGAGTTCATTTATGAACTAGGTCCCATCAGATATCTAGACACATTCTAAGACAGGTATTGCTCATTTCGGGAGATGGCTTTTTCCACGAACTTGAGATAAAGAGAGACATAGAAAGAAACATTTGAGCGGATCCACTCACTGAGGCTATTCCTCGAACGCATTAGTTTCGTAAACAGTTTTTGTGAGACTGATTAGTAGAGGAGTTGGGTGTTCGGTATCACACGGGCTGTAAGTATGCGACATCGCAATAATTAGCCTTGAGTGCAAGTGGGAAATTGTTGGGGATAGTGCCCTCAGAGTCAATTATTGGATCACACGCCCGTGATTGCAATGATTGAGGATGGACCTATACCGTTAGAACAGTCTTACTCAAGATGATAGTATGCTATCTGGTTTATCTTTATCATCGTGTACTGTTTCAGGTGACCTTACAGGTCACTATTGCACGTTGATAGAGCCCTTAGGATTCTTGCTTGACGGCCAGCAGTATGATGGCGATCATATACGTGGGAGCTGGGGTCTATAAGCACATCCTTAAAAGGTCCTTAGTCGTGGGATTTTTCGAGATAGGGCATCGATACTCCAGAGTAGACTAGTGTATTCAGTCGAGACCCCGACGAGCGGCGGTGGCCGGTCTCACAAGCCACTGGTGTCAGTTGGTTCACCTAAGATGTATACAGGTGCTCATTGGGTTATGAGTACACCGGACAGGACTCGCCGGGAACCTGCTAGTTGGCCTTATACCTGACGTCAGATGGCAGTTCCCTGGTGACATGTGTACAGGTTAGTTCATCGACCTGAGATCGTCATTTGTCTCGTGTGAGTTCCCACTGTACTTTGGTTACTACCCTACCACGGCTCAAAGGAGTTGTGCAAACAGGTTTTAGTTGGGTACAGTCCCGAGCCACATGGAGGCAGTGAGCGGATTTGCAGAGATTCCTCTCTCCCGGTATTGGGGGTGAGGTCGCGCTGTGTCTAGGAGAGCCATTACACGAAGTCCTTAGCCAAGATAGGAGATTTACTGGTAGGTATTCCAGTAGTATCTCAGGGTGTTCTGGGCTACACTCCAACACGACTTGTACCGCTTTTGGGGGTCTGACTTTTACCAACCCCCTGGGCCCGCCATGCGATGCTCATAGACGAACGGACCGGACTGTACGGATATTGTCACCGACAGGCTCAATAGGGTGTCAGGATGAGTTCGCTCATCGACATCCCTTTTGGTCAATACCTGGTAGCCCGTTACGTATGGCTAATACCTCTGACGTACTAGTGGTTAAATCCACAGCCAACGTATTGACGAGACTTTAGAGTCCCCCACAGACAGTTTCTCAAGTTTCGGGCGAAACGTTGTAGAGGCCGTATGATATATGGCAGGGTTCGATCATATACGTACGGTATTACACGGATCATGATCGGACGGATCATACTAATAGGTTTTGGTTTAAGCCGGATCTTAGTATTAGATTTGTTGGATTACTTTAGTCTCATCGCATTCGCATTCAGTCGGAATGCGGATGCAGGTATGTATACACTGGTGAGGGGTATCCTTGTGATCCGTCACGAGTTTACTTTAGATGTTGCCGGATCTTTTTGTTGGACCGAACATTTGGATTAATGTTTGGTTAATGGAAATTGTGAGCTAGAATTCATCATGCATTGCATTAAATGTGACATGGACATATATATGACTCATGGTCTTATTTCTTGTGCACATGTCATATTTTTTGATTGATTTGTGTGTTGAAATAAGATGGAGAGAGAGAGGGGCTGCCATGGTTGGAGTTTTAGTCTTGTAATTTTTGATATACACTCACTCTCTCACTCTCATTAGCAACATACCAACTAAAGAAAAGAAAAGAAAAAGAAAAGCTCTTCTTCTTCTTCTTCTTCCTCTAGCTCATTGCTTCCATCAATGGCAACATTTTAACCTCCATCCAAAGCCATGGATGCAAGAGACAAAGTGATCACAACATTCTCTACAACACCTTGGACGCGTCGGATAGCACACTTCGCGCCCGAGTTGCTTCGGACGAAGCGGGAGCCCGTAAAAAGACTTCTCGATGTGGTTCCCTTTCCGACGATGAGATGGAGACCGGAGATTCCACGAGGAGATCGGGATGGTGGCCGAAGACCGAAGGACACGGATCGCTCGGTATAGCTCTCTACCCATTCTCTAGTTTGCTAGCATTAGGTTAATGGCCCGATCCGGGTTTATAGTGCGCGTTAGTGCCGGTTTACAAGTTTTGTAAAAGTTTCGTTTCGGCATTCTGGCGTCGGATTGACGGCCGGGGCGCTGCCGTGCACTTACAGGGCCCACGCTGGGAAAATGGGGAGTTGCGATTGGCTCAGGGTTAGGGAAAAATGTTTACGGAGAAAATATGAAAAGATTTTCTGGGGTTTTGATTGGTTAGGTGAACGGTTGGGGAAAGATACAAAAGATCTATGGAGTTATAAAAATAATACCGTTGGCTAAAATTTTAATAGGCTGTAGAAATATATTTCAAACAGATTTTAAGAAATTTTGAAATAAATAGAATTTGGCGGAATACAAAATATTTCCGAATTGCGCCCGGGTCGGGTCCAAAAATTTGAATTTGAAATATGAAAAATATTGGCAGATTCCAAAAATTGAAATGAAGGATTCTGTAATTAAAAGCATAACCCCAAGAACGGACGCACGTACGTACGCGTAGTCATCCAAACACGTCCGTTTCACTGAACGGGGCGAAAACACGATGCAAGGATGCTACTACAGGGTTAGGGATAACAAGCAGGCCATGACAAGTATTTTTAAACTATTTTAAGTAACTTTATTGTTATATGCAAACATATGTAATGTCGGGGTAAAATATAACTAGTAACTGTCAAAGCATGATCAATGAAATAAATACCACACACCACACATACGGTAACTGGAATTTGTATATCTGGACTCGGTTGTTACATTATACCCAACTACAAAAAGAATTTCGTCCTCGAAATTCCAAGAACACAAAAGGATAAACGACCAATAACTACAAGAAAAGATAGGGAAACTTCTGCCGGATTTCATCTTCTCATTCCCAAGTGGACTCTCCATGTGAGCGACAACCTTGTTCTTAAGAACCTTTTCCCTTTGATCCACAATCGCAACTGGTCGCTCCTCAAAAGTCAAGTCTTCTCGTACAGTCAGCTCCGAATGATCCATCACATGTGTTTCATCTCGAACATACTTACGGAGTTGTGATACGTGAAACACATCATGAACATTCCCCAAGGATTGCGGTAACGCCAATCGATACGCTACCTCATCAACACGCTCCAAGATCTCAAAGGGTCCAACGAATCGAGGACTGAGCTTTCCTCGACTTCCAAAACGAATCACCCCTCTAGTCGGTGATATCTTCAAGAATACCAAATCACCCACGGCGAACTCTAGAGGTCTTCTCGACGTATCTGCCCAACTCTTCTGTCAGTCTTATGCTGTTTTCATATGATTCCGGATAGCATTAACTTTCTCAATAGTCTGCACAACCAAGTCTGGTCCCAACAATCTTCGTTCACCGATATCGTCCCAACAAACAGGTGAAAGACACTTGCGACCATATAAAGCTTCGAATGGAGCCATCTGAATCGTCGCCTGAAAACTGTTGTTGAAAGAAAACTCCACCAAATGTAGATGATCTTCCCATGAACCCTTGAAGTCCAATATGCAAGCTCTCAACATATCTTCAAGAGTTTAGATCGTTCTCTCCGACTGGCCATCTGTTTGAGGATGATAAGCTGTGCTAAACTTCAATCGAGTCCCCAAACTTTCCTGTAAGCTCCTCCAAAAGTGTGATAAGAATCGAGTGTCACGGTCGGACACGATGCTTACCGGTACTCCATGCAATCTTACAATCTCCTGCATGTACCGTTCTGCCAAAGTTTCCGTTGATTGACCAACCCGGAAAGGAATGAAATGAGCTGCCTTGGTCAAACGATCAACAATCACCCAAACTGCATTGTTGCCTTTTGGACTCCGCGGTAGAGCTGTCACGAAATCCATGGTTATATGTTCCCACTTCCACTGAGGAATCGGAAGTGGTTGCAACAAACCAGCAACCCTTTGATGTCCAGCCTTAACTTGCTGACACACCAAGCACTTTGCCACAAAGCGAGCAATCTCCCGTTTCATGCCTTCCCACCAGAAATGCTGTCGTATATCTCGGTACATCTTCGTGCCTCCTGGATGTACGGAATAAGCTGAGTTGTGCGCCTCCTTCATAAGTTCTTCACGAATATATCCCTTTGGCACACATAAACGGATACCATATCTCAACGAACCATCTTCATGGATCAGTAAATCCGTTCGAAGTCCGGCTTCAACCTGTTCTCGAAACCTTCACAATCTAGGGTCCTGCGGTTGTGCTGCTTTAATATTCTCGATCAACGACGAATGTACCCGCAGCTGCATCAACTGTCCCGAAGAATGCGGTAGCACAACCTCCAAATCAAATCTTCGAAATTCTTCACCGAGTCCCTTCTGCGCAGTCAACATCTGAATAGCTGGTAACCGACTGAGCCCATCCGGTACGACATTAACCTTCCCCGGATGGTACTTAAGATCAAGATCGTAGTCAGCCATCAGCTCCAACCATCTACGTTGCCTCATATTAAGCTCCTTCTGCATGAACGCATACTTCAAGATTTTATGATCAGTAAAAACCTCGACCCTTTCGCCCAAGAGGTAGTGTCTCCAAATCTTCAAAGC
This sequence comes from Agapanthus africanus, assembly GCA_030015575.1. Taxonomy (NCBI): domain Eukaryota; kingdom Viridiplantae; phylum Streptophyta; class Magnoliopsida; order Asparagales; family Amaryllidaceae; genus Agapanthus; species Agapanthus africanus. Next base: position 519,632,780 of record JASDDO010000031.1, on the reverse strand, counting down.
GAAGATCACAGCCGCAAGCTCCAAGTCATGAGTTGGGTAATTCTTCTCATGGGTCTTCAACTGTCTCGATGCGTACGCTACAACCTTCCCATGCTGCATCAAAACACATCCCAATCCTTTCCCAAATGCGTCGCTGTGAATCACCAATCCTCCGGAATTGTCTGGCACGGTCAGAATAGGAGCGGTAATCAATTTCTGCTTCAACGCCTCGAAAGCTGACACACACCTATCCGTCCACACAAAAGGTACCTCCATGCGCGTAAGCTTGGTCAACGGCTCCGCCAGACGAGCAAAGTTCTCCATAAATCTTCGGTAATACCCGGCGAGTCCAAGAAAACTTCTTATCTCCGCAACATTCTTCAGAACCGGCCAATCACGAACTGCTGTAATCTTTTCGGGATCGACGGTAATTCCATCGCCAGACACAACATGCCCTAAAAACTTTACTTCTTCCAGCCAAAACTCGCACTTGCTCATCTTTGCATATAATTTATCTTGTATCAACGTCTGCAGTGCGATCATCAAATGTTCAGCATGCTCTTCAATACACTTCGAATAGACCAAAATATCGTTAATGAACACCATAATAAACTGGTCCAAGAATGGTGAAAAGATTCGGTTCATCAAGTCCATGAATATCGCCGGTGCATTCGTTACTCCGAAGGGCATCACTAAGTACTCGTAATGTCCATACCGAGTTCGGAACGCCGTCTTGCAAATATCCTCTGCTTCCACTCGGACCTGATGATATCTGGATCACAAATCCAGCTTCGAGAATACCCTCGCACCACAAAGCTTCTCAAATAGTTCGCCAATACGAGGGATCGGGTACTTGTTCTTAATAGTCACCCGGTTTAATTCTCGATAGTCGATGCACATCCTTCTTGGCCATCTTTCTTCTTAACTAGAAGAACTGGAGCTCCCCAAGGTGAGTTACTGCTTCGAATCCAACCCTTCTCAAGCAATTCAGTAACCTGCTTCTTGACTTCTTCCAACTCCACTGGTGCCATTAGATAATACGCTTTAGAAACTGGCGCCGCACCAGGAATAAGATCAATTGCGAACTCCACGTCTCGCTTCGGCGGTAAACCTGATATGTCTTCAAACACATCCATGAAATCTCGAACAACAGCTGGCACTTCACTTTTATCAACCTCCATTGATGCAAGAACATTAGTTGTCGGCCTAGCCCTAAACTCAACTGGCCCGACAGAACTGCTTTCTCCACTAAAGATAAATTCGGGATGTCCGGGAATCTGGAAAATTACTTTCTTTGCCCTACAATCGATGTGACCGTGGAAAGTGCCAAGAAAATCCATTCCCAAGACGACTTCATAGCTGCCCGTATCAATCACCAAGAAATCTGCAAAAAGCTCTCGTCCGCAAACAACAACTGCACAATCTTTACACTCTCTACTAGATATGATTTTCCCATTCCCAGTGTGTATGTCCAAGAAACTAGACAGGGTCGTGCAAGTAATCGAGTGTGTAGCTACAAACTTGGACGACATAAAACAATAGGATGCACCAGAATCAAATAACACTAATACGGGAAAACCATGAACGAGTAGAATACCTGAAATAACTTCTCCTGAAGCCTTAGCTTCCTCAGTCGTCAAGGTAAAAGCTCGAGCCTGATTAGGTCCTTGAGTCAGCTGCTTCTGTCCCGGAAACGGTTTCTGCGGTAGCTTCTGAATATCATCCATCGTGCGAAGCTTCGACGGACAAGCGTTGACAGTGTGATCTGCCGCTCCACAAACCAAACAAAGTCCCTGCCTCCTTCGACAATCTCTTTGCACATGCCCGGGTAAATGGCAGTAGTTACAAGTCACGCTCTTTCTTTGGTCAACGACAGCGGCCCTCTTCATAGGTGTTACCCCGCGACGGTTCACTGGAATACCTCTGCGTCCATGTGCTCGGTTCGGTGCAAATGCCGGCTTCCGTACTGTAATTGCTGTCTGCTGTGAACTCCCAGTCTTCCCAGATAAGCTCTGCTGTTCACGGGCCGCCGTAAGTACCTGCGAGAAGGTGGTCAAACCCAGGGAGACAATCTGCCTCTGAATCTCCACATCCAAGCTGCGCATAAACCTCCTTGCCCTATCAGCATCGTTGGCAACTAAAGGTCCAGTGAACCTACTGAGCCGCGTCCACTCAGCTGCATGTACATCTACAGGTGCACCGTTCTGCTTTAGACTGATAAACTTCTCCTCCATTTCCTCCCGTGCAGTCCGCGGGAAGAACTTCTCCAGGAAACTCTTTGAAAAATCCGCCCACTTGATCGGCTTGGGCAAGCGGGTATCCTCCACAAGCCACCATTCACGGGCGTAATCCACCAACTGGATGCGTACTACATCCACCCTCTTATCATCTGGGATCTGTGCTGCAATGAGTAGATTCTCCGTGTCAACCAGCCACTGCTCCGCTGGTAACGGCTCCTCCAGGCCAGTAAAGACAGACGGACCCAGTCTCCTGAAATCCGCTACGGTCCCCACTCGATCTACTGGTCTGGCCCCAACATTGTTCACGGACTGCTGAACGTCCGCACACCTTCCTGAAACGATTCAGCTTGCTGCTGGATCAGCTCGGTCTGTCTCTTTTGATTCTCCAACATCCCACGTATTACTCCAAGCATAGCGGCTTCGTCGACACGCCTTTGGTACGTCTTCAGATTCTTGTCTGCCATATTCCTGAAATCAAAACACCCAAGGATTAGCATGATAACAGATTCAAAGTAGATCAAGGCTAGAACTCCGAGTTACTTAAATAGAGTACCGCATTGTAACCATGCCGCGGTATCATAGCTACAATTACATAACTCCACCAAGTCGCCTAAGTTCTAGAGATAACAAGGAATCAGGTTTCGAGTCGATATGCAAAGGAAGTTTGCACACCGTAAAAGATATAATCAGGAGGAGGTTAGATTCAAGAACGGTAAAACGGCAAGGTGGCAGGACATGTTTACTAAACACGGGTATTCTGATTCGTGTATTGGGTACAATACCCAACTACAAAAAGAATCAACCCGATTATCCTATGGCTCTGATACCAAAAGAACCATGTCACGGCCCGCTTCCCAGAGGACGCTAAGATGGGCACGTGACATAGCCAACCATGCTACCTGTGGGTAGGAAGTATCCATCCACAGTCATATTACGGCTGTAGAGATATCAAGAACAAAAATAAAACTATCTAGCACATGTCCATAAGCCAAAATAAAATGAGTCAAGAATAAATAATGCGGAAGCAAGAGATCCAATACAAGAATAACTGGAATGTATGTCCCATAATGCGGGCTCATATCAGAAATAAAATGCTGAAAAGTAAAAGAACTAACTACTAGAGAATCCTCACTACTCAGCCTGCTGGCTGAAATACTCCTGCTCGGACTGCAACAAAGGTACGGAATCTGGGCCATGCAAAACCCAGACGTCAGTGTGTCAAGTCATCAAGCAATAAAATATAAACAGGGTAACAGGCAATTCAAATATAATCATGAATGATAAATCAGGTGTAACAGCAATATAAATCAGGGCAGTGAAGGGTAGTGTGCAGTGAGTAAACTAAACTGGCCTATTGGGTTATCTACTCTCAAGTCTTTGAAATCAATTTGATGAATCATCGATATAACTCAATAGTATCCCGTGCGTGCCCGGGACCACGGTCAAGATTCTCGGGCTGAATCCGAGACGTGCCGCTAGGCACTAAAGGAAATGGGTAAAGATGAATGATGTCCATGGCATCATCCCAAGGCTGGCCTAGCCTCTAGAAGGTAATGGATAACGATGGATGATGTCAGCAGCATCATCCCAAGGCTGGCCCAGCCTCTAAAACTGATCAGTAAAGGTAGCACACTGTCGAGTTACAAGTCAGGTTTCATCATTGATTTCCTCATACCCCCAGGTTATATGTTTAAGTCAAGTATTTAAGCAATCAAGAACTAATGCCAACACAGGAACAGGTAGGTGCAGGTTTGTCTGGATAGACAACAGAACGGTCCGTAAGGGCTACATGTCAGGTTTGTTGGCATTAGACACAAGATCAGGTAACAGGTCAAGCCATGGTACATCAGGTCAGGTCAAGTAGTGTACGGTACCATGTCGGGTCAAGTAATATGTGTGTAGCAAGTCATGTCAGGGTGTAAAAGATATCATGTGGCTGATCATAATCGACTAACATAATCATGGTTATAAATAAACAAGCATGGGTATCAACAACACAATATATTGGCACATGTAATAGGTTAAGCAATATGTGCAGATTAAACTACTTAGCTGTACGGTTATCAATTTGTGTTTAAGAGATGGTTTCAACATTATATGAATACAGTATGACAATTATGGATGTTAAAATCAGGTTAATAAGCATCAAGTGATCTAGGGATGCAATGACATGTATAATATGTTCAATGGATGCAATTATAACTAAAACCGGCCGTTAAGGATGCGCACGGATGTCCGATAGAGTATAACTAGAGAAAAGGTACCATAAACTAGGTAATTATTTATGATGTTATTAAAATATAAACATGGTTAATAGGTTTAATAAAGTAAATGCAACGGGTAGGTTTCAAGTTTGAAACTAAAATGATATAACGTGACATCGAACATGAAAGAGGGAAATCATGGTATTAAAGTTAAACTACGGGTTTAATGTGTCATCCAATGTATATATAATATATTAAGTAGCATGTAGCAAGTTTTACTTGCCTCGACGGATCGCGAAATAGTAAACGGAACGTTACGCGTCGGCGGAAAAAGTCGCGATGCGCGCACGGTACACGGAATGAGCCCAAACGACGAACAGTGAAGTCACACGGGTCGGAGGTCCTCGCTGGGTCGTCGGGAATCATCGCCGGCATGGTCGGATTCCGCCGAACCAGAAAACGGCGAAGGGTTTGCAGAGGAGGTGCTATGGTGGCGGCAAGACCAACCGTGGCTAGATCAACGGGGTTCCGACGATGAACAGAGACACCGGGGTGTGCACAAAGGCCAGGGACACGAGGACGAGTCACCGGCGGTGATCCCCCGGTCGTGCAAATGTGTGTGCAAGGGTGCACGGCTTCTCGGCGCGAGAGTAGGGTAATCGGGGAAGAAGGGAATGGTGGCGTAGGTGACGAGGGTGAGGAGCGGCGACGAACGATGATGGTGGCGCCGGCGCTAGGGCAACGGCGAGAGGAGAAACGGCGGCTAGGGTTTCTGGGGATGGGTTCTGGTTTGTTGAAGGAGACGAGGAAAATATAAAGTGAAGAGAGAGAGAGAGAGAGATACGCGCGCAAGAGGAGAGAGGAAGGATTCGTGAGGAGAGAGAGAGATAAGTGCACAATGAGGAGATATAAAGTTGGCAGTATTCGCAAGAAAGAGAAAGAGAAAAGGGGAGAGAGAGTGCAGCGAAGGGAGAGAGAGGGAGAGGGCTGTGCTCGTGGGGCCCACGCTGGGGAAATGGGGAGTTGCGATTGGCTCAGGGTTAGGGAAAAATGTTTACGGAAAAAATATGAAAAGATTTTCTGGGGTTTTGATTGGTTAGGTGAACGGTTGGGGAAAGTTACAAAAGATTTATGGAGTTATAAAAATAATACCGTTGGCTAAAATTTTAATAGGCTGTAGAAATATATTTCAAACAGATTTTAAGAAATTTTGAAATAAATAGAATTTGGCGGAATACAAAATATTTCCGAATTGCGCCCGGGTCGGGTCCAAAAATTTGAATTTGAAATATGAAAAATATTGGCAGGTTCCAAAAATTGAAATGAAGGATTCTGTAATTAAAAGCATACCCCCAAGAACGGACGCACGTACGTGCGCGTAGTCGTCCAAACATGTATGTTTCACTGAACGGGATGAGAACACGATGCAAGGACGCTACCACAGGGTTAGGGATAACAAGCAGGCCATTACAAGTATTTTTAAACTATTTTAAGTAACTTAATTGTTATATGCAAACATATGTAATGTCGGGGTAAAATATAACTAGTAACTGTCAAAGCATGATCAATGAAATAAATACCACACACCACACATACGGTAACTGGAATTTGTATATCTGGACTCGGTTGTTACATTACCCCTCGCCTTTGCAGTGTGCGTGTGTTGTGTTTTGAGGGGTCTTGGGTATATCGGGGGTCTCGAAGAGTTTACGGGGGTCCCGCTATCCGGATAGCGGGTTGGGGGTCAAGGGGGCTAGCAGCCCCCTCACGTTCTTGGCACGCGGGCGCTGAGCGCCAGCGGGAAAAGTGGGCTTAGCCCCTATACTGGGAGTTGTACTCCCAATTGACTTTTGGAGTTAAACTCCTAATAGAAAAGGACAAAGGGGCTGAGCACCTGCACTGGGAGTTGTACTCCTGATTGACTTTTGGAGTTGAACTCCTTAAAGAAAGATTTATTATTTTATATATATTATTTTTTTGTGAAGTTAAACTCCTGAGAGATTTTCGGAGATTGTGAAAGGGGACCCCTTTCTTCTCCTTGAGCTCTGGGTTTTCTCTTGAGTCTCGGATCTTCCCAAAGTGAGATTTTTGGAGATGTGTCTCCTTCTTCCTCCTCTCTGTTGGCTGGATTTTGTAGAAAAAAGGGGGCGAGATTTAAAAATCTCCCAATTTTGAGATCTGATGGGAGATCTGAGCTCCCCTCTGTGGGTTTTATGGTGAAAAACTATTCCTTTTTGGAAAAGGAAAAGTTAAACTCTTGATTTAATTCAGAAAAGAAAAGAAGATTTAGAACCTTGAGGAAGGAGAAGAAGGCACAGAAACCCTAACTTTTGGGGGGAATAAATTCTTTTTTCATTTCATCATCATGTTGCCTTATATAGACTTACAAATTTACACATAGCCCCTTGGGCTTTACAAAATGGCATGCCATCTCATGCCTCATGTGCTCATTTCTTTTGCACATGAGCCATGAGCTTTACAAAAATTTGGTTTTATGCCTATTTTTCTTACATTTATTCATAAAAATTATATCAAAATTATTTATTACATGATTTTCATTTTGTCATGGGAGAGGCCGGCCGCGGGGCTCGACTTGGACATGGGCCCACTTGACCTGGGCTTGGACCCGGTTACTTAGGGTTGACTTTGAATTAGTCAACTGAGGTGTAATTTTTTATCCCAACCATCGGATCAGCCCTTTTTTATGATAAAGTGCTAAGCATCATGTGAAGCATTTGATTATGGGCGTCGCCCAATGAGCACTGAGCACTCTGCCATTTTGGCTGTTTATGGAGTGCTGGGTACTTTTCTCTCTTCTTTTCTTTTTCGATGGCACCCATGTAAGGAGCGTGTGAGGCGCTGGGGCGCTGTCCAATCAGTGTTAAGTACTTAGCCATTTTAGCTGTATGTGAAGTGCTAAGCACTTTTATGTGGTGCCTGTGTGAGGAGCACGTGAGGCGCTGGGCGCTGCCCAATCAGTGCTAAGAACTTAGCCGTTTCGGGTGTATGTGAAGTGCTAGGAACTTTTATGTAGCGCCCACGTGAGCAGCACGTGAGGCGCTGGGCACTGTTAAAGAGGGGCGCCCACGTGGGAAGCACGTGAGACGCTAGTTCCTTTTATATGGAGATTTAATCTCTGTTGATATTTTTTTAGAGAACTTAAATCTCTGTTAATGGTATTTTGACCATTAACGATCACTATTTCGAGGATCTGGGATCATGTTCTTTTAAGAACTAAGTTCTTGCTTCGAAGGAACTGAATTCCTCGAGCATTATGGACTCCATATTCTTTCTATTTTAAATTTGTTCTTCCCTGAACATTTAATTCTCAAGAACAATATCTTCCCGATTAGAATTAAATTCTCAACTTGTGGGAGACTTGTCTTGTGGATCTCAGATCCAGAGAAAGAACTAAGTTCTTTTTAGAAGGGTTCAACCCTTAGATATGTTAGGTAAAGGAGATGTTTTGAACTCGATATTCTCTTTACCTAGGATTTCAAAAATGGAGCTCTTCTTTTTTGAGAATTGAATTCTCTTTTCTTTCTGTTTTCCTCTCTCCGTCTCTCTGTGTTGTTCTAGCTCTACCTCTCCTCCTCTTTCTCCCTCTCTGTCTCTGTGAGACTTGCAGTCTCGGGGCCTTTATATAGTTAAGGCGAATTGTTGATTAGTTTCAAGAAAATATCTCATTGAGAGATTTTAATCGATTTAATTGGTCTCAAAATTTATTTGGGGAATTTTACCCACCTTTGGATGTTTGATCTAAGGACTTCTGTTTTTATAGAATATGATTTTGGGTTTTTAACGAGATTGGAGAAATATTGTAACAACTCTAAATTCTATGTACAGAAAATTCATTAAAAGTTAACGTACACTTGGGGTATTTATAATTCCTGTGAATGCTATAAGTATTTGTTTTTCTTTAAAACAGCAAGAAACAACTTGTAGCTCATTGGTAAAGCCTTGCACTGCTGTGACGTAGCCCCTGTGTTCGAATCCCATCAGCCACATTATCTTTTTGTTTTAATTTCTTTTAAATGTTTTTAGAATCCCAAGAGTCTTCATGTGCACAACACGTAAAACCAAGAGTCACACACAAAACAAACAGATACAAATTAGTATTCAGACCGTCAGGGACACGTGGCCCCAATCCAAGCCCCCGCCTCCATGATCAGACCGACGAGAATTGATCTGGCACCGGCGTCGCCGGATTTTCCAAGCCCAAACCTAAAATTTTTCTTTTACTCTAGACCTTTGACTCCCCCCATAACTCCAGTATTGCTTATTTACTCTGCACCTTTACAGAGAATAATACAACCCTTCAAATTCCAATTTAATGCAAAATTTTAATGCAATATTCATCACCTCTAAACCTTAATGTTTCCTATAAATACCAGTCCATTTCACACCCCTCCTCACTCACAAATCCCTGCCAAAACTCTCAAGAATTCTCAAGTGTCTATATTGTGCAAGTGGAGTTAGCAAAGGGCGAAGCTTCGACGAAGTTCCGGCGACGATACGAGAAGTTTCCGGCGATGATATGAGGAGTTTCCGGAAACGAAACAAAGCACCGACAAATCCTATACCTCCTTCTACCTCCCCCCTCTCATCAAAACCAGTAAGTCCCTATTTATCTCCTTTTTCTCTATTCTAAAAACTTTCAAAAACTAAAACCCGACTGAAGCGGAGTTAGTCCGACTTCCAATTCGGTTTTCCTTTAAAAACTATACTTATCTTAATCAAGATAACTTCATATTCTTACATATTGCTTAACAAATATTTACAAAACCATTAAATCAAGTTTCACCTTAAAATAATTATTTTTGTGACAATTATCGCATTTTTACATAAAAATACCACATACTATTCATTTCGACATTAAAACCTTTATACCTTGCTATACCTTTAGATATTTCACGAGGTAATGACCTATCTCATCAAAACACACATCTCTATCATACCACGGTTGATTTTAGGATAATAGAATACGGGAAATACGACCTTACAAATAAATACTCTAAACTTATAAAACCGTTTTCTATAAAAAGATGTATTAACAATTTCCATGCAATTGTGTCACGCCCCGCTTCCCGGTGTACAGCGAATGGGACGCGACGAGACCGCTACGTATTTATTGTGAAATAAAACTGAATGAAAGCAATGCCTAAACAGTGGCATAACAGAAATGAAAAGTTTTGAAATAAAAATGTGTACAATAAAGCTAGAGCTCTAGGTCGTAGGAAAGCTGGTCCAAGTCCTCACTAGCAGGCTCGATCTTCTGAGTGTCCAGATCACCTAACAACATTCTAAAGAAGAAAAAGAAGGAATGTCGTCAGCGAACAATAGCTCGGTAAGACCCAAAGATAAGGGAGAAATAGAATAGACAGAAAGAGAAGATAGCTTTTAAAGTTGTATTATATGAGTATTTGGTGTTAACGCTATTGTTTGTAGTTTAGTACGGAAGGATGTCAGTGTATACGAGAGGAGTCTCTATATGCCAGATACTAGACGCACGTGTAGTACAAGGAACCGTTTATACCACGGTACAACAACAACGGAAATACAGGTTAGGTGTCTTAAATCTTACAGTCCCGTGCCACTTCTAACACCTTCCGTACCAATCTATCCCTTAAACCCCACGATGTCTTGTATCGTATTGTTTGTGTTGTATTATAAATTATATTGTCTTGTATATATGGATGAGTTGCCGAAACAATGATATCAGTAAATGGATGTAACTGGAGAATCATGTAAATGGAAGTATATCCATGGTTCGGTTCGGTCAATACAGATTGAATAGATTGAATATATGTATTCATGGATTCATATTGGACTGTAGATTGTAAATTGTACTTGAATCATATTCAAGTCAGATTATTAATGAGACTCAGTCTGAGTCAGACAATTAGAAAAGAAATTGAAGTCCTGATTGTTTTGATGTTATCGGTAACCGCTGCACATTGACGGCAAGATTTGTGTATTTTTCAAAGACGATTACCGTGTTGATAACACCGTTGTTAAGTTGTCTACCTTAAATAGGCAAGCACCCACTTCTCCGGCTCTCTGAGGCTCAAGAGATTGGTCCCGCTTAAACCTATATTTACTAGAATCCTTAGGGTAATTTAAAGAACTTGAGGGGGTTTTATGTAAAAATAATTTGTATACTTTTCAAAATACACCCCAAGTATTTATTTATCATCTTTAGAGTTTTTATAGTTGTAGATTTTATATTTGTGACATTTCTAGTGAATAAACCTATTTTTCATAATACATGGTATTTAATTGTAACATTGAACTTGTATGGAATTCATGGTATTTTAATATAAAGTGATTCTTGTGATTTTAGGAAAAAGTTGGAATATTCATATTATCACAAAATAGATATTTTAATGATACATATATACATATTTATATAAAAATAATTTTAATATATATTATATTTCTAGAAATCTCATTTTCTTAAGATATTTGTATTTTAAATCTTTCGAGATCGAATGCTCCTTGCGGAGGTCTGCATCTCGCATTATTAAGCCCAGGGATGTGCGATAATCCGCACCATCCCATTCGGTTTCCCCAAAATGGGTTGTAGCGGCACTTTGCAAAGCTTTATAAAAATACGAATTCTTATAGAAAACGGTTTTAATAGTTAATGGTATTTATATGTAAAGTTTCATTTTCCTATATTCTATGTTCTTGAAAGGTATTGTGCTATGTTGCATATGAGTGTGTGTGAGGAGGTAGGTCATTACCTCGTGATCTACTTAAAAGTATAGTAAGATTGTGATGTTTTAATGTCAAATTTAAACTACATGGTATTTTAGTGAAAAAGTACGATAACAATTGAATAGAAATCTTTTTGATATGGAACTTGTTCAATATGACTTGTTAATATTTAATAGTTAACATGTAAAGGTTTAGTATGATTGTATTTAAGAAAAGTTGAATTTTTAGAAAGAACCGAATCGGAAATCGGATTAACTCCGATTCCGTCGGGTTTTAGTAATGTGAGTTTTTAGAAAAGAATAGAGAAGAGGGAGGTAGAACTTACGGGATTTTGGGCTCATAGATTTATTAAAGAAAATGAAAATGAAATTGGATTTGAGTTATGGGCTGGGTTAGGTCTTATGTTTAATTTGAAAAAAGGTTAAAATTTAGTTTTAAAGAAATGTGTTTGGGAAAAATAGATAGAAGAATAAAATAATATATTTATAAAAAACAAAATATACAGAAAATACCAAGAATAAATAAATACAATATTTTACTAAAGAAAGAAAACATGAAGATATACTAATACCAGGGTCGTTACATTCTACCCTCCTTAAAATAATTTCGTTCTCGAAATTACTCAAGAAGGTGTTGCAACAGAGTAAGGAAACAGGATTAGGATGATATCGTCTTCGAGCTCCGTCGATTGATACTCTAACCAATTGAGCTACTATGCCAATGAGATATAAATAGAAAGGGTGAATAAGTTAAGAATTCAAAAGTCTTGAGATGGACTTCAAGGAAACTGAAGGTGGAGTTCAAGATGGATTCAAGGAATATATAATGTAAAGAATGTTTTCAGTTGCTGTTTCTTGTGTTTATATTGCTTAGGATTTCATGCAGAACTGAACTGCATGGTAGGGTTCCATACAGCTCTGACCTTCATGGGCCGCCAACAAAACCTGTTACGCCCCGCTTCCCGGTGTACAGCGAAGGGGATGCGACGAGACCGCTGCGTATTTACTGTGAAGTAAATACGCTAAGCATATCTAAGAAATATAAATATAAATGCACAAGAGACAAGATATAAGAAAACATCAACATTATTTATTCACATTCTTTTTACAATACATGGAAAAGTAAATACAACTGAATGAAAGCAATGTCTAAACAGTGGCATAACAGAAATGAAAAGTACTGAAATAAAAATGTGTACAATGAAGCTAGAGCTCTGGGTCGTAGGAAAGCTGGTCCGAGTCCTTACTAGTAGGCTCGATCTCCTGAGTGTCCAGATCATCTGACATCATTCCAAAGAAGAAAGAGAAGGAATGTCGTCAGTGAACAATCGCTCGGTAAGTCCCAAAGATAAGAGAGAAATAGAATAGACAGAAAGAGAAGATAGCTTTTAAAGTTGTATTATATGAGTATTTGGTGTTAACGCTGTTGTTTGTAGCTTGGTACAGAAGGATGCCAGTGTATACGAGAGGTGTCTCTATATGTCAGAGACTAGAGGCACGTGTAGTATAAGGAACCGTTTATGCCACGGTACAACAGCAACGGAAATACAGGTTAGATGTCTTAAATCTTACAGTCTCGTGCCACTTCTAACACTTTCCGTACCAATCTGCCCCTTAAACCCCGCGATATCTTGTATTGTATTGTTTATGTTGTATTATAAATTGTATTGTCTTGTATATATGGATGAGTTGCCGAAACCATGATATCAGTAAATAGATGTAACTGGAGAATCATGTAAATGGAAGTATATCTATGGTTCAGTTCGGTCAATACAGATTGAATAGATTGAATATGTATTCATGGATTCATGTTGGATTGTAGATTGTAGATTGTACTTGAATCATATTCAAGTCAGATTATTAATGAGACTCGGTCTGAGTCAGACAATTGGAAAAGAAATTGAAGTCCCGATTGTTTTGATGTTATCGATAACTGCTGCACATGGGCGGCAGGATTTGTGTCTTTTTCAAAAACGATTACCGTGTTGATAACACCGTTGTTAAGTTGTCTATCTTAATAGGCAAGCACCCACTTCTCCGGCTCTCTGAGGCTCAAGAGATTGGTCCCGCTTAAACCTATATTTACTAGGGTCCTTAGGGTAATTTATAGAACTTGAGAGGGTTTTATGTAAAAATAATTTGTATACTTTTCAAAAAACACCCTAAGTATTTATTTATTGTCTTTAGAGTTTTCATAGTTGTAGATTTTATATTTGTGACATTTCTAGTGAATAAACATATTTTTCATAATACATGGTATTTAATTGTAACATTGAACTTATATGGAATTCATGGTATTTTAATGTAAAGCGATTCTTGTGATTTTAGGAAAAAGTTGGAATATTCATATTATCACAAAATAGATATTTTAATGATACATGTATACATATTTATATAAAAATAATTTTAATATATATTATATTTCTAGAAATCTCATTTTCTTAAGATATTTGTATTTTAAATCTTTCGAGACCGAATGCTCCTTCCAGAGGTCTGTATCTCGCACTACTAAGCCCAGGGATGTGCGATAATCCGCATCATCCCAGTCGGGTTCCCCAAAATGGGTTGTAGCGGCACTTTGCAAAGCTTTATAAAAATACGAATTCTTATAGAAAACGGTTTTAATAGTTAATGGTATTTATAAGTAAAGTTTCATTTTCCCGTATTCTATGTTCCCGAAAGGTATTGTGCTATGTTGCATATGAGTGTGTGAGGAGGTAGGTCATTACCTCATGATCTACTTAAAGGTATAGCAAGATTGTGATGTTTTGATGTCGAATTTAAACTATATGGTATTTTAGTGAAAAAGTACGATAACAATTGAAATAGAAATCTTTTTGATATGGAACTTATTTAATATGACATGTTAATATTTAATAGTCAACATGTAAAGGTTTAATATGATTGTATTTAAGAAAAGTTAAATTTTTAGAAAGAACCGAATGGGAAATCGAATTAACTCTGATTCCGTCGGGTTTTAGTAATGTGAGTTTTTAGAAAAGAATAGAGAAGAGGGAGGTGGGACTTACGGGCTTTTGGGCTCATCGATTTATTAAAGAAAATGAAAATGAAATTGGATTTGAGTTATGGGCTGGGTTAGGTCTTATGTTTAATTTGAAAAAAGGTTAAAATTTAGTTTTAAAGAAATGTGTTTGGGAAAAATAGATAGAAGAATAAAATAATATATTTATAAAAAACAAAATATACAGAAAATACTAAGAATAAATAAATACAATATTTTACTAAAAAAAGAAAATACGAAGGTACAGTAATATTAGGGTCATTACAAATTGCGCCTCTACAACGCATTTTGGGGACCCCGTTCGGTATGGTGCGGATTATCGCATATCCTCGGACTTAGTAGAGTGAGATGCAGACCTCCACAAGAAGTATTCGATCTTGATGGAATTTTTATACATTTTTCTTTAGAAAATGAGATTTCTACAAGAAAATAAATAAATTATTTTCATTAAATATATATATATATATATATATATTATCAAAATATCTATTTTGATTACATAAATATTTCAAGTTTTCTAAATCAATGGAACCACAATTACATGAAAATACCATCCAAATATAACACAAGTACAATATTTCAAGAAAATACCATATATTATGGAAACTAGGTTCTATTTACTAAAAATTGCACGAATGTAAAATACACATCTATGAAAACTCTAAAGACGATAATTAAATACTTTGGGTGTAATTTGAAATTATACCAAAAGTATTTTTACATAAAACGCCCTCAAGTTATTCTAAATTACAATAAGGACCCTAGTAAACATAGGTTTAAGCAGGACCAGTCTCTTGAGCCTTAGGGAGCCGGATATATGGGTGCTTGCCTATCTAAGGTAGACAACCTAACAAACGGTGTTATCAATACGGTAATTGTCTTGGAAAAAGACACAAATCCTGCCGTCCATGTGCAGCAGTTACCGATAACATCAAAACCTAATTCAGGACTTCAATTTCTTTTCTAATTTTCTAACTCAGACTGAGTCTAAATATAATCAACCAAACTTGAATGTGATTCAAGTATAAAACCACAATTCAATATGAATCTATCTATTCAATCTATCTTGACCGAACCGAACCATGGATATACTCCATTTATATGTTCATCCATTAAATCCATTCCATTACTAATATCATAGTTTCGGCAAGTCATCTATCTATATAATTTATAATACAAGACAATACAATACAAACAATACAATCAAAATATCGCGGGGTTTATAAGGGATAGATTGGTACGGAAGGTGTTGGAAGTGGCACGAGGCTGCAACCATAAGACACCTAACCTGAATCTCCATTGCCGTTGTACCGTGGCTGAACGGTTCCTTGTACTCTATATACCTTAGTCTCCGGGATAGTGAGACTCCTCTCGTATACACTGGCACTTTCTGTACCAAGCTACAAACAGCAGCGTTAACAATATAATACAACTTTAAAAGTTACATTATCTTTCTATCCATTCCGTCTCTTCTTACTTTTGGGACTTACCGAGCGATTGTTCGCTGACGACATTCCCTTCTTCTTTCTTTGGAATATTGTCAGGTGGATCGGACCTTCTGGAGACAGAGCCCACCAGCGAGGATTTGGATCAGCTTGCCTTTGACCCGGAGCTCTAGTTTGCTTGTACATTTCATTTTCTTTTATTTTATGCCATTGTTTAGGCATTGCTTTCAGTACATGTATTTTCATTTCAGTTGTATTGTAAAAGAATGTTAATAAATAAAGTTGTTGTTCATTTACATCTTGTCTCTTGTGTATATTTATTTTATATTGCTTAGATACACTTAGCGTGTTTACTTCTGAGTAAATACGCCGCGTGACCCGTCACGTCCTCTGCCCGTACACCGGGAAGCGGGGCATGACAGGTTTTGTTGGTGGCCCATGCAGGTCTGC
Source organism: Agapanthus africanus (assembly GCA_030015575.1). Lineage (NCBI taxonomy): Eukaryota > Viridiplantae > Streptophyta > Magnoliopsida > Asparagales > Amaryllidaceae > Agapanthus > Agapanthus africanus. The sequence goes on along the minus strand of JASDDO010000031.1, from coordinate 519,616,721 downwards.
TCTGTGTGGACATATAGGTCAGCTCTGTATGGACATGCAGGTCAGCTCTGCATAGACAACCTAAGCAATATAACACAAGAATCAGCAACTAAAAACATTCTTTACAATTCAAATTCCTTGAATCTTCCAATTTCATATATTTTGAATCTGTCCTAACCCAAAATTTTCTTTTAAGGCTATGGATTCCCCAAATAACACCAGCACCAACTTCAACAACACTCCACCATCCCTACCAATTGCACCGGCCGTAGCTGCTCCGATCAATGAGCAGACGGTACTAGAGGCGATCCATAGCCTCCTGGAGGGACAGCAGCAGCAGACTGCTATCTTGATAATCTGTCCCGAGGCAGAAGCACCTGGGGTGAAGCAATTCAGAGCCGTGCATCCTACACAGTTCTCAGGAAAAGAGAGCCCCTTAGAAGCTGAGGAATGGGCTCAGAGTATTGAAGATGACCTGGCAGCAGCACAAGTGCCAGAGGTCGCTTGGGTTCGAGTTGCAAAGCTGCAGCTCACTGATAATGCACGGGTCTGGTGGAAGGCGGAAGAAAGCCGTCTCACCCAGCCGATCTAATGGAGGACTTTCCGTGATATGTTCGACGCAAAGTACTTCCCCGAGACTGCCAGATTCGACATGGAACAGCAGTTCATCCACCTACAACAGGGTTCGATGTGGACCAAATCAGTGGATGAGTATGATGCTGAGTTTACCATGCTCAGTCGATTTGCGGCACACCTGATACCGACGGATGGGATCAGAGCCCGGCGATTCCAACAATAGTTAGATCCGGAGATCCAGGCTGCATAAGCCACAGGAGATTTCCCGACTCATGAATTAGCTCAGAAAGCGGCCCGTCGATATGAGGTGGTGGTAAAGATGAGGGGCAGATCTCAGTCTGCCGAGATGAAGCGCTCTACCAACCAGATGGCAGGAGGAGCCTCTTCAAGGCCACCTTTTATGCCAAGGAGACCGGGAGTACCAAACAACCGACCTAGCCCAGCCTTTTGCACCTTTTGCAGGAGGGATGTACATCTGATGAAGGATTGCCGGCAAGCAAATCGCCTTCGCTTAGTCTGCGGCTTAGCTAATCATGATATTGGGTCTTGTCCTCATAGACACAACCTATATGCTGCACCCAGGCTAGCAATCACATAACCGCAACACCCAGCCATTCAGGCAGCTGCTCCGAGACTTGCACTACCTGCTCCACCTCCTCGTGAACCGACTGCACCTCCTCCTCGTCAGTTCCATCAAGCTCAAAGGAACCCACCTCAAGAACCAAGGAATGGACAAAGGAATGCTCCTCCAGTAAGGAGGAATGTGCTGAGGTGACAGGCTTTCACAATGACCGTGGAAGAAGCTGAAGCCACCTGCCAAGCCATCACTAGTAACACTTCCCTTTCAAATTCTCTTTTAGTTCATAGACATACCTATATATCTTTTTCTTATACCTAAAACATATTCCACATAACTTAGGTACAATCTTAGTAGCCTCACTCCCTGCACTCGCACTCTTTGATACTGAAGCATCTCATTGCTTTATGTCGCAACGGTTCGTCCGAACTCATGCAATTACAGTCAAACCATTTATATCCAACTGGAATTTCAGTTCAGGGAACGACGTTCTAAAGGAAATAATAGGATACATCCTGTGTCCAGTGGTCATCTACAGCAGAGAATTCTATATTGACTTCAAGGAGCTGGACATACCGAACTTTGATGTTGTTCTAGGTATGGATTAGCTCGGAACATTCTATGCTACCATTGATTGTCGTCAAAGGAGGGTAGTATTTAAGATCCCAAACCATCCGATATTTTATTTCAAAAGTGGAGACCGTACCCTGGAACCAATTACTTACAAGGAGAAACCAAAGAAGGCAGTGATTGCGACAATTCAAGCGGAGGAAGGATCAAAGCCAGAAGTGGTTCAAGAGTTTGACGATGTGTTTCCTGACGATATATCAGGTTTGCCTCCCGATCAAGCTCTTGAATTCAGCATTAATTTAATACCAGGAGCACAACCGGTTGGACAAATTATTGAAGAAATGATGGATTCGTCCCAGCACTTCAAGTTGGGGATCTCCAGTTCTACTTGTGAAGAAGAAGGAAGGTTCATACAGAATGTGCATCGATTATAGAGCCTTGAATAAAGTAACGATAAAGAACAAGTATCCACTTCCGCGCATCGACGATCTGTTCGATCAGCTAAGTGGATCTTGTGTTTTCTCCAAGTTAGATCTTCGTTCGGGTTATCATCAGATGAAGGTCGAGGAATTTGATATCCATAAAACGACATTCAGAACTCGTTATGGTCATTACGAATTTCTTGTGATGCCATTGGGAGTGACCAATGCACCAGCAATATTCATGAACCTGATGAATCAAGTTTTCCGAGAGTACTTAGACAGATTTGTTGTAATCTTTATCGACGACATCCTGGTGTATTCTAAGAGTCGGAAGGAACACGCCGAACACTTGAGAATTATCCTGGAAATCCTACGCCAACATCAACTCTATGCCAAGTATAGCAAATGCGAATTTTGGCTAAATCAGGTTGGTTTTCTCGGACATATTATATCGGGCGAAGGAATTTCTGTAGATCCAGCGAAAGTTTCAGCAGTAAGCGAATGGTCGATACCGAAGTCAGTGAAGGACATTCGAAGTTTCTTGGGTCTAGCTGGATATTACCGAAGGTTCATTGAAGGATTTTCGAAGATAGCAACACCCCTGACCAAGCTCACACGTAAAGATGAAGAATTCATGTGGTCAGAAGCATGCGAACAAACTTTCGTAGAACTCAAGACAAGATTGACATCAGCGCCTGTTCTCGTTATACCGAACCAATCTGGAGGTTTCGAAGTGTATTGCGATGCATTCGGTAAGGGATTAGGATGTGTTCTACATCAGCACAGTAAGGTTGTGGCTTATGCTTCAAGACAGCTGAAAATTCATGAGCGCAATTATCCGACGCATGATTTGGAGTTGGCGGCCGTAATTTTTTCTCTTATGATTTGGCGCCATTATCTTCTTGGTGAATGAGTGACATATACATAGATTATAAGAGTCTGAAATATGTGTTTACTCAGAAGGAGCTTAATATGTGGCAGAGACAATGGTTAGAACTCATGGCGGACTTCGACATCAACCTGCAATATCACTCTAGGAAGGTGAATGTGGTACCTGATGCCCTTAGAAATGAATCACACCGCTCAGTGGAAACTTCAACAAGACTTACATCAGATGTAGATTGAAGTGGTCATGCCAGGTAACGCTTCAAGTTTGATGAACTTACAAGTTCAATCTACCATTGTCAATCAGATCAAAGCAGCTCAAGCAAGTGATGCTAAGTTGCAAAAGATCAGAGAACAAGTAAAGAATGGACTTAGAACAGATTTCATCATCCATGAAGACGGATCTTTGTAGTATGGTAGTAGATTGTGTATACCAAAAGGTTCTGTGCGGGATGAGTTAATGAAAGAATCTCAGACTTCTCCCTACTCAGTACACCCTGGAGGTACAAAGATGTACAAATATCTGCGTCAAAATTACTGGTGGCAGAAGCGTCACTAAATGCTTAGTGTGTCAGCAAGTAAAGGTTGAATATCATAGGACTGCTGGATTACTTCAACCGTTACCTATCCCAGAATGAAAGTGGCAACATATCACGATGGATTTTGTGACTGCACTTCCTCGCAGCACAAAGGGTAACGATGCAGTATGGGTTATTGTGGATCGACTCACAAAGTCGGCTCACTTCATTCCCTTTCGAGTAGGCCAATCTCCTGAGACTCTAGCAAAGAAGTACATGGAGGTAAGAATCTAAGTAAGATTTTAAACTCTTCATAAATGTACCATCTCTGATACCCATGAACTCATGTAGAAAATCGTGAGACTTCATGGAGTACCGGTCTGCATTGTCTCCGATCGTAACACCAGGTTTCGATCACAATTTTGGAAAAGTCTGCAAGCGAGCTTGGGAACAAGTCTGAACTTCAGCACAGCTTATCATCCACAAACTGATGATCATTCTGAGCGAACTATTCAGATCTTGGAAGATATGCTCAGAGCGTGTATGCTAGACTTCGGAGGATCGTGGGAAGATCACTGTAACAGCTCCAAATTCTGTGTACAGAAAATTCATTAAAAGATAATGTACACTTGGGGTATTTGATTTCCTGGGAATGCTATAAGAATTTGTTTTGCTTTAGAACAGCAAGAAAGAGCTTGTAACTCATTGGTAAGACCTTGCACTGCTGAGACAAAGCACCAGAATTCAAATCCCATCAGCCACATTATCTTTTTGTATTAATTTCTTTTAATCTTTTAGAAGTCCAAGAGTTTTCACGTGCACTACACGTAATAGAGTAAGTTACAGAATAAATAAACATGTGCACTGTAGAATACCAAACGACCCCAACCCAATGCACCATCACCAACCCACCCCCGACGGTACAAAACCGGCGAGAAACAAATTTTGACCGATGCCGCTGGTCCAAACCAACGGTATTGCATTCATCTTCTGCCCCCTGCAACGTTTGGCCTACCGCACTAACCCCTTACTGCTTGTTTACTCTGAATTATTCCAGAGAGCAATAAAATTCACATTTAATCTTATTTTATTACAAATTTTAATACACCCATCCACTACACCAAACCCTAGCCTTTCCTATAAATACTACCCCTCATCACCCCTCTTCACTCACAATTCCCTACCAAAACTCTCAAGAAATTTCTAAGTTCCCATAGTGTGCAAGTGGAGTTAACGAAGGGCGAAACTCCGACGAAGTTCCGGCAACGACCTAAGGAGTTTCCGGCGACGAAACGACGCACCGGCGCTTCCCCACTTTTCCTTTTTCTCCCCTCTACTTTATAATCCAGTAAGTCCATTTTTCCCTTCTCATCTTATTCTTTAAAAAGTTCCATTTTTAAAACCCGACGGAAACGGAGTTAATCCGACTTCCGATTCGTTTTTTTAAGAAATTACACTTTCTTTAATAAGATAAAACCATATTCTCATATGTTGATTAATAAATATTAACAAACTCAACAAAACAACTTTCACATAAAAATAATCATTTTTGTAACTTTTATCATACTTTTTCAGAAAAACACCATATAGTTAAGTTTCGACATAAACTATCATAATTCTTTGCTATACCTTTAGATAGTCCACGAGGTAATGACCTACCTCCTCATAACACATATATCTATTATAGCACGATGAATTTTGGACAATATAATACGGGAAATACGACTTTACAAAAAAATCCCTTTAACTTATAAAACCGTTTTCTTTAAAAAGTGTATTTAACTCTCCATGCAATTGAGCCTCTACAACCTATTTTAAGGACCCCGTTCGGGATGGTGCTGATTATAGAACATCCTCGGACTTAGTAGAGCGAGATGCAGACCTCCGCAAGGAGCATTCTATCTCGATGGAATTTTTATACATTTTTCTTTAGAAAATGAGATTTTTACAAGAAAATAAATAAAATTATTTTCATTAATTATGTATGTATAATTATTACCAAAATACTTATTTTAAATATATATATTATTCCATGTTTCCAAAACTCAAGAAAAGAATTCAAATATTACATGAAACTACCATGATAATTCAAAACAATATTCATATTACAAATAAATACCATATATTATGAAATTAGGTTTTATTCACTAGAAATGTCACATTTATAAAACATACATCAATGAAAACCATAAAGACTGTAAATAAATGCTTGAGGTGTATTTTGATTTATACTAAAACTATTTTTTACATAAACCCCCTCAAGTTATACTAAATTACAATAAGGACCCTAGTAAACATAGGTTTAAGCGGGACCAGTCTCTTGAGCCTCAGAGAGCCGGAGATATGGGTGCTTGCCTATCTAAGGTAGACAACCTAACAAACGGTGTTATCAATACGGTAATTGTCTTGGAAAAATACACAAATCATGTCGTTCATGTGCAGCAGTTACCGATAACATCAAAACCTTAATTCAGGACTTTAATTTCTTTTCTAATTGTCTGACTCAGACCGGGTCTAAATATAATCAATCCGACTTGAATGTGATTCAAGTATGAAACCACAATTCAATATAAATCCATCTATTCAACTATTCAATCTATACAACTTGACCGAACCGAACCATGGATATACTCCATTTACATGTTCATCCATTATATCCGTTCCATTACTGATATCATGGTCTCGACAAGTCATCCATCTATACAATTTATAATACAAGACAAGACAATACAATCAATACAATCAATACATAAACATTACGGGGTTATAAAGGGGTAGACTGGTACGGAACATATTAAAGGTGGAACGAGGTGGTCACTTATGACGTAATTACATCTATGCCATTGTTCCGTGGTATTATCGACGGAGCCTTGTACTACGAGTTACCAAAGTCTCCGGTGTAAGTGGGACTCCTCTCGTATACACTGGCATTTTCTGTACCAAGCTACAAACAACAGCGTTAACAATATAATATAATTTTAAAATTTACATTCTCTTTCTGTCTATTATCTACTCACCCTTGGGACTTACTGAGCGACTTGTTCGCTGACGACATTCTCTTTCCTCTTCTTTGGAATGTCGTCGGGTGTTTCGGACTCACTGGAGATCGAACCCAGTTGCGATAACTTGGATCAGTTTACTGAAGACCCGGAGTTTCAGATTCACTTGTACATTACATTTCATTTTCATTTCTGTTATGCCATTGTGTAGGCATTGCTTTCATTCTATGTATTTTCATTTCAGTTGTATTGTAAAAAGAACGTTTAATAAATAAAGTTGTTGTTTATTTACATCTTGTCTCTTGTGTACATTTTATTTTATATTGCTTAGATACGCTTAGCGTATTTTCTTCTGAGTAAATACGTCGCGTGACCCGTCACGTCACCTTACCCGTACACCGGGAAGCGGGGCATGATAGGTTTTGTTGGTGGCCCATGCAGGTCCGCTCTGCATGTAAAACCTAAGAAATATAACACAAGAACCAGCAACTATAAACATTCTTTACAATTCATATTTCTTGAATCTTCCAATTTCATATATTTTGAATCTGTCCTAACCCAAATTTTTCTTTCAAGGTTATGGATTCCCCAAACAACACCAGCACCAACTTCAACAACACTCCACCACCCCTACCTATTGCACCGGCCATAGCTGCTCCGATCAATGAGCAGACGGTACTACTTGAGGCGATCCATAGCCTCCTGGAGGGACAGAGCAGCAGATTGCTATCTTGATGAACCGTCCCGAGGAAGAAACACCTGGAGTGAAGCAATTCAGGGCCTTGCACCCTATGCGGTTCTCGGGAAAAGAGAGCCGAAGCTTAGGAATGAGCTCAGAGTATTGAAGATGACCTGGCAGCAGCACAAGTGCCCGAGGTCACATGGGTTCGAGTTGCAATGCTGTAGCTCACTGACAATGCACGGCTTTGGTGGAAGGCGGAAGAAAACCGTCTTGACCAACCTATCGAATGGAAGACCTTTCGCGATATGTTCGATGTGGAGTACTTCCCTGAGACTGCCAGATTCAACATGGAACAACAATTTATCCATCTACAACAGGGTTCGATGTGGACCAAATCCGTAGATGAGTATGATACTGTGTTTACCATGCTCGGTCGGTAAGATATGTCTCTATATTTCGATTTTCAAATATCATATATTACATAGCTAACACTAGACCGCAACAGATTCACAACACACTTGATACTGACGGATGAGATCAGAGCCCGTCGATTCCAAGAAGGGTTAGATCCGGAGATCCAAGCCGCCTTAGCTACATGGGATTTCCCAATCCATGATTTGGCTTTGAAGGCTGCACGAAGATATGAGGCAGTGGTGAAGAGGAAGGGCAGACCTCAATCTGCCGGAGTGAAGCGCCCTGCCACTCAGATGACAAAAGGAGCCTCTTCAAGGCCAACTGTTGAACCTAGGAGACCAGAAGAAACCAATAATCAGCCAAGTTTGGATTTTTGCTTCTATTGCAGGAGGGAAGGACACTTGTGGAAGGACTGGAGGCGTGCAAAAGGCCTGTGCATAGTTTGTGGCGCATCCAATCACGGAATTGGAACATGTTCTTATAGACGCAACCCAGCTCACACACCCACCAACTAACCGCAGTGGCCAGCTATTTAGGCTCCTGCACCTCGTCTTGCACTCCCAGCTCCACCACCTGCACAGCCTACTCGTCAATTACATCAGGCCCTAAGGAACATGCCTCGAGGGCAGAGAAACATGCCCTAAAGACAAAGGAATGTACCTCCAGCTAGGGGGAATGTACCCCGGCGTCAGGCTTTCACATTAGCGGCCAAAGAAGCATAGGCTGTAGACCAAGGTAACACTGGTAATTCTTCTCAATCTTTTCAAACCCTTATATCATCCTGTTACTTTACATGAAATACTAGTATTCCTTTCACACTCACGATCACTAAATTGCTTTGAATCTATTACACTTTCCTTTACAAATTTCGAGGACGAAATTTTTGTAACGAGGGTAGATTGTAACAACTCCAAATTCTGTGTACATAAAATTCATTAAAAGTTAATGTACACTTTGGGTATTTGATTTCCTGTGAATGCTATAAGAATTTGTTTTGCTTTAGAACAGCAAGAAGAGCTTGTAGCTCATTGGTAAGACCTTGCACTGCTGAGACAAAGCACCAGAGTTCAATTCCCGTCAGCCACATTATCTTTTTGTATTAATTTCTTTTAATCTTTTAGAAGTCCAAGAGTTTTCACGTGCACTACACGTAATAGGGTAAGTTACAGAATAAGTAAACATGTGCACTGTAGAATACCAAACGACCCCGACCCAATGCACCATCACCAACCCACCCCCGACGGTACAAAACCGGCGAGAAGCCAATTTTGACTGATGCCGCCGGTCCAAACCGACGGTATTTCCTTCATCTTCTGTCCCCTGCAACGTTTGGCCTACCCCACTAGCCCCTTACTGCTTGTTTACTCTGAATTATTCCTGAGAGCAATAAAATTCACATTTAATCCTATTGTATAACAAATTTTAATACACCCATCCACTACACTAAAGCCTAGCCTTTCCTATAAATACCACCCCTCATATCACCCCTCCTCGCTCACAATTCCCTGCCAAAACTCTAAAGAAATTTTCAAGTTCTCATAGTGTACAAGTGGAGTTAACGAAGGGTGAAGCTCCGACGAAGTTCCGGCAACGACCCAAGGAGTTTCCGGCGACGAAACGATGCACCGGCGCTTCCCCACTTTTCCTCTTTTTCCCCTCTACTTTATAAGCTAGTAATTCCCTTTTTCCCTTCTCATCTTATTCTTTAAAAATTTCCATTTCTAAAACCAGACGGAAGCGGAATTAATCCGACTTCCGATTCGGTTTTCTTTAAAAACTACACTTCTTTAATAAAATAAAACCATATTCTCATATGTTGATTAATAAATATTAACAAACTCAACAAAACAACTTTCACATTAAAATAATCATTTTTGTAACTTTTATCATACTTTTTCAGAAAATACCATATAGTTTAGTTTCAACATAAACCATCATAATTCCTTGCTATACCTTTAGATAGTCCACAAGGTAATGACCTACCTCCTCACAACACATCTATCATAGCACGATGAATTTTGGGACAATAGAATACGGAAAATACGACTTTACAAATAAATCTCTTTAACTTATAAAACCGTTTTCTTTAAAAAGTGTATTTAACTCTTCACGCAATTAAGCCTCTACAACCCATTTTAGGGACCCCGTTCGGGATGGTGCGGATTATCGCACATCCTTGGGCTTAGTAGTGTGAGATGCATACCTCCGCAAAGAGCATTCTATCTTGATGGAATTTTTATACATTTTTCTTTAGAAAATGAGATTTTTACAAGAAAATAAATAAAATTATTTTCATTAATTATGTATATATAATTATTACCAAAATACTTATTTTAAATATATATATTATTCCATGTTTCCAAAACTCAAGAAAAGAATTCAAATATTACATGAAACTACCATGATAATTCAAAACAATATTCATATTACAAATAACTACCATAAATTATGAAATTAGGTTTTATTCACTAGAAATGTCACATTTATAAAAAGTACATCAATGAAAATCCTAAAGACGGTAATTAAATGCTTGAGGTGTATTTTGAAATTATACTAAATCTATTTTTACATAAAACCCCCTCAAATTATACTAAATTACAATAAGGACTCTAGTAAACATAGGTTTAAACGGGACCGGTCTCTTGAGCTTCAGGGAGCCGGAGATATGGGTGCTTGCCTATCTAAGGTAGAAAATCTAACAAACGGTGTTATCAATACGGTAATTGTCTTGGAAAAAGACACAAATCCTGTCGTCCATGTGCAGCAGTTACCAATAACATCAAAACCTTAATTCAGAACTTCAATTTCTTTTCTAATTGTCTGACTCAGACTGAGTCTAAATATAATCAATCCGACTTGAATGTGATTCAAGTATGAAACCACAATTCAATATGAATCCATCTATTCAATCTATTCAATCTATACAACTTGACTGAATCGAACCATGGATATACTCCATTTACATGTTCATCCATTATATCCGTTCCATTACTGATATCATGGTCTCGGCAAGTTATCCATCTATACAATTTATAATACAAGACAAGACAATACAATCCATACAATCAATACAATCAATATATAAACACTACGGGGTTATAAAGGGGTAGACTGGTACGGAACATATTTAAGGTGGCACGAGGTGGTCACTTAAGACGTAATTACATCCATGCCATTGTTCCGTGGTATTATCGACAGAGTCTTATACTACGGGTTACCAAAAGTCTCCGGTGTAAGTGGAACTCCTCTCGTATACACTGGCATTTTCTGTACCAAGCTACAAACAACAACGTTAACAATATAATATAACTTTAAAAGTTACATTCTCTTTCTGTCTATTCTTTACTCACCCTTGGGACTTACCGAGCGACTTGTTCGCTGACGATATTCTCTTTCTTCTTCGGAATGTCGTCAGGTATTTCGGACTCACTGGAGATCGAACCCAGCAGCGAAGACTTGGATCAGTTTACTGAAGACCCGGAGTTTTAGATTCACTTGTACATTACATTTCATTTTCATTTCAGTTATGCCATTGTTTAGGCATTGCTTTCATTCCATATATTTTCATTTCAGTTGTAATGTAAAAAGAATGTTTAATAAATAAAGTTATTGTTTATTTACATCTTGTCTCTTGTGTACATTTTATTTTATATTGCTTAGATACGCTTAGCGTGTTTACTTCTGAGTAAATACATCGCGTGACCCATCACGTCTCATTGCCTGTACACCGGGAAGCGGGGCGTGACAATCACCTATATCTTGTGGAGTTTTCATACAACAACAGCTACCAAGCAAGCATAGAAATGACACCTTTTGCAGCACTTTATGGATGGAAGCGTCGGCCGCCATTAAGTTGGGACGACATCGGAGATAGGGAACTCCTTGGACCTGAGATGATAGTAGCAACTGTCAATGTAGTTCGTACTATCAGGAAAAGAATGCGCATAGCCCAAGATCGACAGAAGCACTGGGCTGATGCAAAGCACCGTCATTTGGAGTTCCGGCCGGGAGATCACGTATTTCTGAAGATATCTCCAAACCGCGGAGTGATTCGTTTTGGAAGACGGGGTAAACTATGTCTAAGGTATATTGGACAGTTCGACATACTCGAACGAGTCGGTGAAGTGGCTTATCTCTTGGCACTTTCACCTTCATTGGAAGGAGTGCACAATGTGTTCCACATATCCCAACTCAGAAGGTATGTGAGTGAGCCCAGCCATGTTCTTGATCATTCCGAGCTCACTGTACAGCCAGACTTATTTTGTTAGCAGCAACCTGTTGAGATCCTGGATAGAAAGGTGAAGTCATTTCGGAACAAGTAAGTCAACTTAGTTCGAGTGATGTGGCGAAATGAAACACCAGGAGAATCAATATGGGAAAGGGAGGATGAGATGCGTGCAAGATATCCTCACTTATTTGTAAACTAGTCCTTAAAATAAATTGTAAATTTCGAGGACGAAATTTTTGTAAGGAGGGTAGACTGTGACAACTCCAAATTTTATGTACAGAAAATTCATTAAAAGTTAACGTACACTTGGGGTATTTATAATTCCTATGAATGCTATAAGTATTTGTTTTGCTTTAGAACAACAAGAAACAACTTGTAGCTCATTGGCAAAGCCTTGCACTGCCATGACGTAGCCTTGTGTTCGAATCCCATCAGCCATATTATCTTTTTGTTTTAATTTCTTTTATATCTTTTTAGAAGACCTAGAGTCTTCATGTGCACAACACGTTAAACCAAGAGTCATACTCAAAACAAACAGATACAAATTAGTATTCATACCGTCAGGGACACGTGGCCCCAATCCAAGCCCCCACCTCCATGATCGGACCGGCGAGAAATATCTAAAGGTGATCGAAGATGTAGATACTTGTGTTTGGTATTCAGTTGATAGTAATGGTTTTGAAAACTTGCTTCTCTTTCAGGTTACTCATATCTGGATGCACTCCTAGTTGAGTAATGCTGATCGGCCTCTCCTCATTTAGTTGACATACACTGGAGACAACTACATGATTTGAATCTGGTTCCAATTAAATTAGTTCCTCTATTTCTATATTGTATATAGAATGCTTCATATCTTAACGATGTTAAGGTATATGGAGTTGTCCGGCTTATGCTTAAAACCGGACTCTGGACATACTCAACGCACGTTTCAGAAATGGCAGTTTGTGGGTTATCCCGGGCTATGAAGAGGGATAACTTTCTACCATCTGGAAAATCAATAGTGATATTATTTTTGACTCGCCACAGTTTTAGAAAAATGGACTTTTTTCAGAAAACAGTAGTGGGAGTATGGTAGAACTGGAAGTGATTCCAGAACCACAAACGATTACTGAAGATTTAATAGAACCTAAAGATTCAATTGGTTTTTGACATTCCATTAGCCACTCCGCAGATAAGGTAGGTAATCTCAGGCGCCCGAGAGGTACTTCGGTATCCTCAAAGACGGTGACAGGAAGGTTCTTGTTTACCTAAACTTGCCATTATTGTTATTCTAGACTATGAGACCCGGCAGGAGGATGAGTATAGCGTCGTTCTAAACTAGCTTTAGAAGTGCACGTGTATATGACTCTGCCAAAGGGTTGTTGTAGTCAATGGGAGCAGCGGAAGCATAGTGGACAAGTAGCTTGTATCTATTTATAGACTAAAGCAGGTATAGCGGAGCTAGATCATCTATTTTTGATATGACAGTCATAGGCTTTGACTTCATCAGAATAGAAGATGGATCTGTTAAGAAGGTAGTAGGGTGTGATGTCCTGGTATTTGGATGACATGCACTTTATAGGAAGTTAAATTCCTATATTACGATCAGTTATACTGTGGTTGTCATACAGTGGTTTCTCCGCAATGGATATGGATAATATATCAGGCATTCTGGTAACTAGATCTATGGTTTTAGATCTTGATTTGGGTAGTTTCCCAATCTGGGTACTTTGACACTATTCTAAAGGTGTTTTAGAATGGACGACTCCTGGTATGGTGGTGTACCTGCAGGTGATGGAGTCACCATTTCTAAAGGTATCTTACAGACTAAAGAGGAGAGGGATGTGCATGATTGGCATATCACTTGCTTAGGTAATTGAGTCAATCATGAGATGTCAAGTACCACACCAGATGTTGTTTTTGCACTAGCTGCAATAAGTTTATATTGATCCAATCCTGAAGAAACGTTGGGAAGCAGTTTATGAACATAAGTGGATATTCTAGGGATATGGTAACGACAGCCTCCTTTAGGAGACGGTTATCATTTCAGGCTTCCAAGGTGACCTGGATGACAGAGTGGCTGTCAGAGTTTTAGTTTTCCCTCTTTTGAGGGGCAGTAGTTTGGACAGGTGATCCAAGTGGATACTGAGGAAGGCATGGTGCAGGATACTGATTAAATTCAGTGGACAATACAGTCTAAGAAGTTTGCTGGATTTGGAGTTCATTGCTGGGTCCCATCAGAAATACAGACATATTCTAAGACAGGTATTGCTCATTTCGGGAGATAGCTTTCTCCATGAAGCTGAGATATAGAGAGATACAGAAAGAAACATTGAAGCGGATCCACTCACTGAGGCTATTTCTCAAACATAATAGTTTCGCAAACGAGCTTTGCAAGACTGATTAGTAGAGGAGTTGGGTGTTCGGTATCACACGGGCTGTGAGTATGCGACACCGCAATAATTAGCCTTAAGTACAGGTGGGAGATTGTTGGCTATAGTGCCCTCAAGGCAATTATCATAGTCGCAGACAGGTGATTATGATGATTAAGGGAGGACCTATACCTGTAGAACAGTCTTACTCGAGATGATAGTATACTATCTGGTTTGTCTTTATCATCATGTACAGCATTAGGTGGCATTACAGATCACTATTACAGGTTGATAGAGCCTATAGGATTCTTGCTTGACTGCCAGCAGAAAGATGGCGATCATATACGTGGGAGCTAGGTAGTATATAGGCACATCCTTAAATGTCCCTAGTCGTGGGAGTTTCGAGACTGGGCATCGATACTCCAGAGTAGACTAGTGTATACTGATCGAGACCCCGACGAGGGGAGGTGGCCGGTCTCACAACCCATTAGTGTTAGTTTGTTCACCTAAGATGTATACAGGTGCTCATTGGGTTATGAGTACACCGGACGGACTCGCCAGAAACATGCTAGTTAGTATTATACCTATTGTCAGATAGCAGTTCCCTGGTGACATGTGTACAGGTTAGTCTATCGACCTGAGATCGTCATTTGTCTCGTGTGAGTTCCCACTGTGCTTTGATTACAACCCTACCATGGCTCAGAGGAGTCATGCAAATAGTTTTTAATTGGGTACAGTCCCGAGCCACATGAAGGCAGTGAGCGGATCGTCGGGGGATTCGTCTCTCCTGGTATTGGGAGTTGATGTCGCGGTGTGCACGGGTGGCCATCACCGGAAATCCTTGGCCAAGGTAGTCGAGAATTACTGATCTAGGATCAGGTGGTGATAGGCTTCATACTGACACTAAATGTCGCGTTATTAGGGGTATGACTTTATCCACCCCCTAGACTCGATATGTGATACTCATAAACGAACGGACCGGACTGTACGGATATTGTCACTGTCAGGCTCAGTAGGGGTTTCAGGATGAGTTTGCTCGTCGGCCTCCCTTTCGCTCAATACCTGGGTAGCCGTTACGTACAGCTAGTGTCACTGACGTGCTTGTGGTTAAACCCACTGCCAGCGTATTGACGAGTCTTTAGAGTCCCACACAGAGGGTTTTCCTGGTTCGGGCAAAACGTTGTAGAAGCCGTATGGTTTTATGGCAGGGTTCAATCATATACGTGCATTTGTGCACGGATCATGATCGGACGGATAATACTAGTGGGCTTTGGTTTAAGCCGGATCCTAGTATTATATTATTGAATTATTTTCGTCTCGTTGTATTCGTATTCAGTTGAAATACGGATGCAGATATGTATATACGGATGAGAGGTATTCTTATAATTCGTCACAAGATTACTTTAGATAATGCCATTTCTTTTCTATTAAACATTTTGGTTTAAATATTTATTGTGTGAAAAGTGTGACTCATTATTTTGGCATGGTTCATGCATGCACTTGCTGACTCATGGTGGTGGGTCATGGTGGCATGATATTGTTTTGTTTGTGGTGTGGGATATTTTGTTGTAAGCAAAGGAGATATTTTTTCTTGAGTTGTTTTCTTTTGTTGCTATCACACTACATATATTGCTCACAACAAAAACTCACACACACAACACATTAGAAAAAAAGGCGGCGGCCCCTCCTTTGGTTTTATGCCAAAGCTTTGCTTCACACTTCTTCACTCCATGGTTTCTTCTTCAACCTCCACCCAAACCCTATCATGAGTTGAGAATACTTGGGTGTATTAAGACAAAGTAATCACACACACTTTCTACTTGATTTTGGCTATCTAGGCTAGCAAAATAGATACCCGAGTTGCTTCGGTTCTGAGGTCGGAGCCCGTATTACTAACTCTCGACGTGGATCTTCTTCGATGGGGGAGACCGGAGATCAAGCTTGATCAAGGAAGCCCTTAGGAGCTTGGGATGATGGTTGAAGATCGAAGGACACGGATCTATTCGGTATAACCATTCTAACTCCTTTGCATGTTTTTTTATCTAGGGCTTATGGGTAGATCCGGGTAATTGGTTGTGGTAGCGCCAAGTTTTATAAATTTTTGTTCCGTATTTGGTCACGGATTGATGGCCGGGACGCTGTCGTGACCCAACATGGTATCAGAGCCACTCCATAAGCCTTAGTTAACTCATTGCGATATTAAAAATCCATCGTTTTTATAGAGCGAGATGCAGACCTCCGCAAGGAGCATTCGATCTCGATGGAATTTTTATACATTTTTCTTTAGAAAATGAGCTTTCTACATGAAAATAAATAAATTATTTTCATTATATATATATATATTATCAAAATATCTATTTTGATTACATAAATATTCCAAGTTTTCTAAATCAAAGGAATCACTATTACATGAAAATACCATCCAAATACAACACAAGTACAATATTTCAAGAAAATACCATATATTATGGAAACTAGGTTCTATTTACTAGAAATTGCACGAATGTAAAATATACATCTATGAAAACTCTAAAAACGATGATTAAATACTTGAGGTGTATTTTGAAATTATGCCAAAACTATTTTTAAATAAAACCCCCTCAAGTTATTCTAAATTACAATAAGGACCCTAGTAAACATAGGTTTAAGCGAGACCAGTCTCTTGAACCTCAGGGAGCCGGAGATATGGGTGCTTTCCTATCTAAGGCAGACAACCTAACAAATGGTGTTATCAATACGGTAATTGTCTTGGAAAAGACACAAATCCTGCCGTCCATGTGCAGCAGTTACCGATAACATCAAAACCTAATTCAGGACTTAAATTTCATTTCTAATTGTTTGACTCAGACTTAGTCTAAATATAATCAACCTAACTTGAATGTGATTCAAGTATAAAACCACAATTCAATATGAATCCATCTATTCAATCTATCTTGACCGAACCGAACCATGGATATACTCCATTTACATGTTCATCCATTAAATCCGTTCCATTACTGATATCATGGTTTCGGCAAGTCATCCATCTATACAATTTATAATACAATACAATACAATACAAACAATACAATCAAGACATCGTGGGGTTTATAAGGGTTAGATTGGTACGAATGGTGTTAGAAGTGGCACGGGATTGCAACCATAAGACACCTAACCTGAATCTCTATTGCCGTTGTACCGTGGCTGAACGGTTCCTTGTACTTCGTATACCTTAGTCTCCGGGATAGTGAGACTCCTCTCGTATACACCGGCACTTTCTGTACCAAGCTACAACCAACAGTGTTAACAATATAATACAACTTTAAAAGTTACATTCTCCTTCTGTCTTTTCCGTCTTTTCTTACTTTTGGGACATACCGAGCGATTGTTCGCTGACGACATTCCCTTCTTCTTTCTTTGGAATGTTGTCAGCTGGATCGGGCCTTCTGGAGACAGAGCCCACCAGCGAGGATTTGGATCAACTAGCCTTTGACCCGGAGCTCTAGTTTACTTATACATTTCATTTTCATTTCTGTTATGCCATTGTTTAAGCATTTCTTTCAGTCATGTATTTTCATTTCAGTTGTATTTTAAAAAGAATGTTAATAAATAAAGTTGTTGTTCATTTACATCTTGTCTCTTGTGTATATTTATTTTATATTGTTTAGATATGCTTAGCGTGTTTACTTCTGAGTAAATACGTCGTGTGACCCGTCGCGTTCTCTGCTCGTACACCGGGAAGCGGGGCGTGACAAATATTTTCCCTATACATAATTTATTCTGTAAAACGGTGATTTTTAATCACCATTGGATTTTTAATCCAATGGTTCTCTGTTTTACAGAGAGCAATCTTTTTTATTTAAAAAGATTGAGGGAGTATATTCCACAACAAAATTTTATTCTACAATTGGATCTTCGATCCAACCGAGAGTACCTTTCCTATTTCAGAAAGATTTAGGAAATGTTTTCTCCCAACAGAATTTAATTCTGTATTTTGATGATTTATCGTCTCCGTTAGATTTTTGATCCAATGGCTCTGTTTAACAGGGAGTATTATAGAATTTTAATTCTACCTGGGCGCCGGCGCTTACGTGTTATGCACGTGGGTGTTACTTAAGAATTTAATTCTTAAGATGGGTATTCCTATGCTTTGCATACTGACGTCCGCGTGAGGAGCACGTACGGCGCCATCTAAGAGTTTAACTCTTATTTAATAGATTCTTTTGTACTTTACACATTGGTACCCGCATGAGGACCACGTGCGGCGCCATCTAAGAGTTGAACTCTTCTGTGCTTTGCACATTGACACCCGTGTGAGAATTACGTGAAGCGCCACCATAGGATTTAATCCTATAAGATTGGCTCTGACACTGGCGTCTTCGTGGAGAGCACGTAAAGCGCTGCCTCATTAAATTTGACAGAGTTTTGCTCTTTTATTAGGTTAAATATATTGGGGAAACAATGTTTTCATCCAAGACTTGAGAATCTTTGATTCTCTTTCTTAAGGTTTTACCATGTTTTTAATCTTGACATCTTTCCCTGGAGTTTGATTCCATCAATCAACCCAAAAAAATTTAACATGGGGATTGTTCTGGGATTTAATCCCACTGTTTCGGGGAATTTAATTCCATTTTTTTTGCAGAACTTGAATCTGATTTGGATCTTAAGAACTTTGAGAATTTTATTCACTTTGATGTTCTTGTATATTTTATTATTATTATTTTTATTTTTAGGGTTTTAATATCTTCTCTTTTTTTTCACAAATTTGAATCTGTTGTTTGTTTTAAAGAGCCCACCTTTTGGGGAATATTGGGAGTTTTTAACTCCACTGTTTAATGGGCACTATTTATTTAATGAGAATCCTTTCAGATTCTCACAATGGGCACATATCTCTTCATTGATGAGTCATCACTTTGATTTTGTGGGACCCACTGTAGTAACTTTAATATGCTAATCGCTAACTCTCCACCCTCTTTTTTTAAGTACCATAGCCGGTCGTCTGTACGATTTTGTAGAAATTGTCTCTTACAAGGTGATTCGCATCTAAGGCCATTGCCAAGGCTAGGAGTTCACTGACGCCCAATGTGACGCGGTGATGCATCGCTTTGACGATTACAACGTTCAACTGCTCCCCCGCCATTCTGCCCTTTTGAAGATCGTTGTTTGGTCGATCTGGGAAGCTATACTCGGGCGTCTTGAGGTTATTCTGCTCTAAATGCTCGATGACACTGAGGATAAGGTACATTCAGTGTACTTGATGGGGTTGATCTCAAATAAAATGAGAGATAATCTCGTTGCCATACTGCAACACGTCTTTCAACAAAAAGCAATAATATCAGCATACCAGAGGGTGGAGGACATTAGTGGTGACCATGACGCTTGCATCCGAGAGAAGATGCACAAAAAAATGGTCGATGAAGCTGAAGGCGCACTACTCAAACTTGCTTTTGAGTTTGAGAATCCGTGTCCGGAGTTTAGCGTCTTGCCATTGTAGATCTCAGATAATGTAGTAGCGTTTTTTTATTTAGTCGTTCTTATCATCACTGTGTAATCTTTTCTGAAGTATGAATGATAAGCTGTTTTTTCTTTCATATATGCACTTCTCTATTCTTGATTGTCTTGATTCGGCGCGAAATAGTTTATGTACTCATTTCGGAGTATGTAGTTTATTCACCCGTTTCGGAGTCTCTAGTTTATGTACCCATTTCGGAGTTTGTAGTTTATTCACTCGTTTCGGAGTCTCTAGTTTATGTACCCATTTCGGAGTTTGTAGTTTATTCACTCGTTTCGGAGTCTCTAGTTTATGTACTTGTTTCGGAGTTTGTAATTTATTCACTCATTTCAGAGTTTCTAGTTTATGTACTCATTTCAGAGTATCTAATTTATGTACTCATTTCAGAGTGATTTTAGTTTACCTCCCTTGGGTTTACAGGCAAACGTTTCCTAACGTTGTATGTAGATAACCCACATTCTTTACTATAAGGGTCCATTAGATTTATGATACTAGGGTTTTAGTCCGTGGTACCGTCGTGTTGGCTGATATATTTCTCGATATGTAGTCTTTAAGTTGTTTTTCGAGTAGCCTCACGACTGTCGTGTCTCTGATCCCTTCGGGGGCTGGACAAGACGTCTTCAAGTAATCTCCTTAAGTTATATTACCGTCAGAATAACAAACGTTAGGAATTTTCCATGGCGTTTTTTACTTGAAGTTAGGCTCAATTTGGAGCACCGATGAGTCATGACCGCACCTTTCTGAGGTGGGATGATCTCCAACGGTCTTTAGGTTTTATATAAGTTGTCGTTAAGATCCGAAGCTAGGAATATGCCGTCACTTCGTTTTTTGTTTTGACGATGTCGCGTCGATTCTTTGCTGAAGTAGGGTAGACATCTGTAAGACCTCTATACTGTATGTATTGCAATTGAAGTCCGAAGCTAGGAATATGCCATTGCTCCAATTTCACTTGATAGTCGCGTCCGCATCCAGCTGAAATGAAGGAGAACGTCGAGATAATCTCAAAGTTGTTGTTCAGTTGATAAAACTGCACTTTTAATATGACATTTTTCCTACTATTTCTATATAATAAAAGATGTTTATTATAAATATGACACATATAAGGGTTTATCCGTAAAAATACTATTTTCATGTGTTTATATATTATAATTAACATTATAAAGGAAAATGTAAGCATATAATATTCATGTAATATTTGGTCTATTTAAATATGCTTACTTTATTAAATATCTTTGACCAATTCTCTTAAAACTAAAATATCATGACAAATGGTTAAGATAATATCTCAATAAAAACAAATTGTACTAATATCATTTATTGAGATAATTGTGCAGGAATTATATCATGACTGAAATCAAGGAAATCCGAGTTGGAGAGATCAAATCTGCCGCAGATATTCAAGTAAATTGAAGAAACCAATTCTGGCAGAAACGTAGAAAAGATTTTCAAAGTCTAGATATTCAAAAGATCAGCAAGTGCTACAGATATGAAGCCACAGAAATTAGAGCCCATGATCCCACCATAAGGCAGCGGATCCGCGACCAAACCCATCTATTGGCCGTAGTTCCGCCGCACATCTGAAGAGTTAGGATTCTGGATATTTTGGTTGGGATCCTAACAACTAGTTACCATATTAGGAAACTAGGGTTCTGGCTCTGTGACTATAAATAAGGACCGAGAGCCTCTTGGAAAAATCATCAAACTGACGTGATCACGAAGTCCAAGATGACTCACGCATCCAGGCTGATCATCAACAGTTCATCTACCTCCTTAGAAGAGATTGAGAAGCAAACTAGGGTTTTGTAATCATTTTCTAAGGAAACAAAGTGTACTTGATCTTGTTGATTAATAAAGGTAGTTGTTTTCTTATATCATTTTATTTTTCTGCATTTTAAATTATGTTTTCCCTCTCTATCTTTTCCTTTCACAACATGCGCGAGTAATTCTCCGCTTGTTAGAGTTCGTAGGATTAGGATAGATTAATGGATGATGAAGATCCCTAAACTCTTTTTAAATCCTATAAAGTTTATAAACTTTATCAAAAGAATAGTTAACATCCTAATTGGGCGCGCTATCAATTCATTGATAACCACGATTAGAGATTAGATTAACAATTGCTTTGGTAAAGGCTAGACATGAACGGAGATCCGTGTCAAGATAGGGGTTAAGAGTGGGAACCCTATTCTCTCCAGAAACCCTAATCTACATGCATCACTGTTGATCTAGTTTTAAATCTATTAAAGGATAAAAGAGTAATTTTTATTTAATCATCCATGACTACTAAATCTTAAATAACCCTACAAGCACCCTTCTACTATAAAACCTACATCCGTAGTTAATCTAGATCTATATTCTGCATCCGTGTTTGACGTAGATCTAGTAACTATTTCTTCACCATTCTTTATTCTTCCTCCTTTCTTTCTCAACACGCCTAAAGTAAGATTAAAAGATTCAACGTTTCCCAGAGGACGACCCGTACTCATCTCGGTCTAGCTACACGCGACACCGTTATTGATTGCGGTTATTCTACAAACACTTCTTTAAAACAGATCAATCAAATGGCGCCATTGCTGGAGATACGTGCGTAATTTTTTATTCTTACTATTTGTGTTGAATTCTTATTCGATCCATATCATAAACAAAACAAAACTGCAAATTGTATATATAACGATTATTGTGTGAATTTTGCAAGGGGATCTGGAGTCACAGACTTGAGGAAACAGAGAGACAGAGATATTCATCAAGATCCAGAGGAGTACAGGAGGCCACGTAGCAAAACTCATCACGAGATACCTCTTTCTCGCGGCGGATCCGCGGCAAATAGGCCAAATAGCGGCGGAATTAGGGTTTCAAACTTCTCAACTCTTTCTCTCTCCTCTGAAATCCAATAAAATATCTTTCCTGCAAGATTCTTTGCAAAATATCGCCGCTCAAAAATCTTTTTGCAAAGTTTTGTACTTGGTTTGTTTATTCATATTTTAATACGGATTTTAAGGGGTAAGACCAAAATTCAGATTAGGTGGGGATTTTATCACCCTTCCTAGGCCCCACAAATCACAAAACGAGCATCCGCATCAACCCTATATTAATTAAAAAATATCTAGACAAGTCTCTAAGGACTGTCGCGCTCAATAAGGACAAAGGAAGGTCGTGGGTAATTTATCACTTATCCGCATTACTTTTGTGGTGTCTAGGCAAGTGTGTCTAAGGAAAGTGGTTACTTAATTAGGCCCGCTATTTTTGGTGATTCGTATAGCGGATATCTTCCGCTTACCTGGCACTTACCTGGCCACAAGAGTAGTAAAGAGGTGGTAGAGGATTGATCCTACGGCTTGTCCTTTGGAAGTCTAGGAGCGGTCTAGAGACTTGACCTAGGTAATCTTAGTTCTAGGGTTGTTTGTGCATTTTTGTGTGATTTGACTTAAGTCCCACTTTTT
This sequence comes from Agapanthus africanus, assembly GCA_030015575.1. Lineage (NCBI taxonomy): Eukaryota > Viridiplantae > Streptophyta > Magnoliopsida > Asparagales > Amaryllidaceae > Agapanthus > Agapanthus africanus. Next base: position 519,593,592 of record JASDDO010000031.1, on the reverse strand, counting down.
TAAAATAAACCAATTTTAAATCACACACACACTGTCACTTGTGCTAAACCCGCTTAGTGCATGCTTGGCTGGACATGGGATTCTAGTGCCTGTCTTGTCCGCGTTCCTGCTATCGACTCTGAAGTCGGTACTTCTTCATCTTCTTTTCCCCACCACCCACCACATCGACCGAGATAGACGGTACTCCATCAAATTATAACACCACGCTGCCAACGCCCATAGGTGAGCAGAATCAACCGCGCATCTCTCTCCAAGAAAGATGCTATCCTATCCTTGGTCCCCTCCTGCTTGTTTATCTATTCCACCAGCCAACGAGGATAATTTTGAAATTAAACCCCACTACATCAATCTGTTGCCCAAATTTCACGGGCTTGAGTCTGAAGACGCGTACGTTTTCATCACTACATTCGAAAACGTATGTGCAATGGTGGGTACTTCACAACTGTCCATGGATGTTATGCGCTTGCGTCTTCTCCCATTCATTTTGTGCGAATTGGCAGAAAAATGGCTTTATAATACTGCCGCACACTCTATTTCCAATTGGGATGAATTCGTGATAGCATTCCTTAAGAAATTTTACCCAAATCATAAGATCGCCCGTGTTAGGAGCGAAATCAACCAGTTCACCCAGCTTCCCAATAAACCATTTTGGAAGTGCTTTGTACGTTTCAAGGATCTGCTTGTCCAATGTCCTCATCATGGAATACATAGATAGGATTTGTGCCGAATCATATATGAGGGCATTAATCCAGCGACAAAGCAGATGCTTGAAACAATGTGTCAATGCAATTTCATGTCCAAAGACGATGGTGAAGCCTGGAAAAATCTGGAAGATCTCGCTGAAAACACTTTGCAGTGGGAAAGCGTTAGACCACCTTCATCTAGGGGAGGTATTCATCAGCTCGATATTTCCATCGCAGTAAAATCCGAAATGGCAGCGATGCAAAAGAAACTCGATACTATTAAAAACAAATTCTCATCAGTCTCCCTAAACCAGGTAACGCTTCCCAAAACCGTGTGTGGTTGCTATTCCGATCCATCACACTTGACGGAAGAATGTCCTATGAATGCACTATTTCAAGGTCACGAGCAAACTAATGCTACTTTTCAGCAGCGACCTAGAAAAGATCCTTATTCTTCCACATACAATCAGGGATGGAGGAATCATCCTAATTTTGCTTGGAACCAAAACCAACCCCAAAATCAAAACCAGTTCCAAAGCAATTACCAAAGACCTCTTCCACAGCAACAGCAACCACCGCCACAGAGTCGGCACCCTTTCAATCGCAACCTGTTCAAAACCCGACCAATAATTCTTTCCAAACGACTGGTACCGATAACTCCTCTTCACTCGAACAAACTTTGGATTTGTTTATGAAACATTCGATCCAAATGTCGGCTGATATGAGGTCTTCTATTGATTCCATAAAGAAAGACTCTGCCTCCCACGGTGAGAGTATTAAATCAATAGAAACCCAAATTGCACAGTTGAATGCCGCGATGAGTGCGAGAGAAAAAGGGAAACTCCCATCTCAACCCCTACCGAACCCTCGCCACTCACAACATTATAATGTGAGTGTCGTTACTACGTTGAGATCGGGAAGAGTGCTGGATAACCGAGTGGGTGAACAAATTGATGACGTTAGTGATACCAATGATACCCCGGCTACTACTTCTTCCCCTAATTCGTCTAGTCTCCCACCTACTTCCGAGCCTATTCTACGCTTCCCACAAGGCTCGAACCCTCAGCCCACTTCCTCGAATCTATCTAAAGAGATCCCCACTCCAATTTTGGGATCTATTTCATCCCCACAATCTTCTCCAATGTTGGACCAACCCTTATTGATAAAGCTCCGTTTCCAAACAGATTAAAGTCCAACAAACCTAACGCACAAATGGAGAAGGTTGTGGAAATGTTTAAGCAAGTTAACATAAATATCCCTCTCCTAGATGCTATTCAACAAGTCCCATCTTATGCAAAAATCCTTAAAGACTTGTGCACTAGGAAGAGAAAAACTCAAGTGCCGAAAAAGGTTTTCATGACGAGTAATGTTAGCACAACTTTTACCCAGCAAATACAAAAGAAACGTAAGGATCCTGGCTGTCCTACCATCTCTATTTCTATTGGGGGTAAAAATATTAATCGTGCTTTACTCGACCTTGGCGCTAGCATTATCTTGCTTCCATATTCCGTATATGAGCAGTTAGGGATTGGAGAGTTGAAACCCGCCCATTGTACTCTCCAGATGGCAGACCGATCAATCACCAAACTTAGGGGTGAACTAAAGGATGTGTTAATTAAAGTCGGGGAATTCATATTCCCTGTGGACTTTATTGTTTTGGATACACAACCTGTGGCTAACCCACGCAACCAAATCCCGGTGATACTCGGTCGACCTTTCCTGGCAACTTCCAACGCTGTAATTACTTGTTGTAACGGTTCTATGAACTTATTCTTCGGGAAGATGACAATTGAGCTTAATATTTACAAGCTAGAAAGCCAACCATCTGAACCTTATGCTCATTTGCTTGATGTCTGTTCCATCAACAAGATAGATTCCGACAGCTGCGAAGCGGAAGCATTTTGCTATGATGATCTCGAAAACACTAGTGCGACATTGTTTGATTTGGAAAATTCTTATAGTGAGGATATCTTCGATGAGTCCATCTCCGAGTTTGAATCCGTTGACTCGTCGCAAAAGTCAGTAGCACTTTCCGAGTCAATATCCTATGCAAGTTATGAACCTCTTAGGGAGTCCGAGCATCATTCCCTTACCCCACCTTCTATTGTCTCTCCGCCAATACTAGATCTCAAACCGCTACCTTCTCATCTTAAATATGAATATTTATGTGAGAATGAGTCTTTACCCTTGATCATATCCGCTTCTCTAGCTTTAGAGCAAGAGAATGCACTTTTGGCGGTATTGAGATCAAATCGGCAAGCATTTGGTTGGACAATAGATGACATCAAAGGGATTAGTCCCTTAATTGTTGAACATTATATACATCTGATGGATGAAGCCAAGCCAACCCAAGACCCACAAAGACGGTTAAATCCCGTTATGAAGGAGGCGGTAAAGAAAGAAATCGTCAAGTGTCTTGATAGTGGTATAATTTACCCCATATCTGATAGCCAATAGGTAAGTCCTATTCACGTGGTCCCTAAAAATTCTAGCATCACGGTCATAACTAATGAGACTAATGAGTTGATCCAAACATGCACCCAAACTGGGTGGCGCGTATGTATTGATTACAGAAAATCCAATGCAGCAACGAGGAAAGATCACTTTCCTCTACCTTTCATTGACCAGATGTTAGAACGATTAGCTGGACATGAATACTATTGTTTCTTGGACGGATACTCTGGCTATAACCAGGTCCCCATCGCCGAAAAGGATCAAGATAAAACCACATTTACTTATCCTTTCTGCACTTTTGCTTATAGACGCATGCCCTTCGGGTTATGCAACGCTCCCGCTACATTTCAGCGGTGTATGATGGGGATATTCTCAGACATGGTTGAGAATTTTCTGGAAATTTTTATGGAAGATTTCTCCATATTTGGGGACTCCTTTGAGGACTGTCTTCGTAATCTTGACGCGGTTCTTACCCGCTGTAGGGATAAAAACTTAACTTTGAATTGGGAAAAATGCCATTTTATGGTCCAAGAAGGTATTGTCCTTGGACATATAATTTCACAAAAAGGCATTGAGGTTGACAGAGCTAAAATAGATGTCATCCATAACCTCTCTCATCCTAAATACGTTAAAGATATACGATTCGTTCTTGGCCATGCAAGATTTTATAGGAGATTCATTAAGGACTTTAGCAAAATTGCTAGACCCTTAACTCTTCTCTTGGCCAAGGATACAATATTTCACTTCGATTCGGATTGTGAGGCTGCTTTTGAGTCGCTTAAAAGAACTCTCACGATGGCCCTCGTTCTATCTTCTCCGGATTAGAACCACCCGTTCGAGCTTATATGTGATGCATCAGATTTTGCTATTGGTGCGGTCTCAGGACAGCGCATTGATAAGATGCCACATGTAATTTACTATGTAAGTAGGACCTTGAACAATGCACAAATTAATTACACAACTACTGATAAAGAACTCTTGGCAGTTGTATTTGCATTAGAAAAATTCAGGCCCTACTTGATTGGCTCGCCAATTGTGGTTTACACTGATCACTCCGCCCTATGACACCTTTTATTGAAGAAGGATGCTAAGGCCAGGCTAAGACGTTGGATCCTGTTGTTACAAGAATTTGATCTTGTCATCCAAGACAAGAGTGGATGTGAAAACGTAGTAGCTAACCATCTTTCACGCATCACTTCTTCACCAACGTTTACCGTGCCGATAAATGACTCATTTCCTGACGAACAGCTCTTGACCGTATCCTACGAACCTTGGTTCGTGGATATTGTGAATTATCTAGCGACGGGACTTATTCCTAGCAATTGGTCGAAATAAGACAAACTTTGATTTCTATCCCAAGTAAAATACTTTTACTGGGATGAACCTTATTTGTTTAAGTATTGTTCCGATCAAATCATTCGCAGATGTGTCCCTAACGTTGAATTCAAGAGTGTGTTATCATTTTATCATGATCAGGCATGCGGCGGTCACTTTGGACCTCGAAAAATGGCGGAGAAAGTTTTGCAATGTGGCTTTTATTGGCCAACACTATTTAAAGATGCTTATGATCATTGCAAAACCTGCCCGCGGTGTCAGCACTTGAGTCGTATTTCACGAAGAAATAAGATGCAGCTCCAACCTATCTTGGTTGTGAAAATATTCGATGTTTGGGGTATTGATTTTATGGGCCCTTTTCCCAACTCTTTTGGGAATTTATATATCTTGTTAGCGGTTGATTACGTCTCGAAATGGGTGGAAGCAATACTGTGTCGCACTAATGACAACAAAGTTGTCATTAAGTTCCTTAAAGAAAATATCTTTTCGCGATTTGGAAACCCTCGCATTATAATTAGCGACAACGGGACGCATTTCTGTAATCAGTCTTTTGAGGCTTTGATGCAGAAATATGCTATCAACCACAAACTTTCTACGCCCTATCATCCCCAAACAAGCGGGAAAGCTGAGATCTCGAATAGACAAATCAAACAAATTTTGGAGAAGACGGTTTCGAAAAACCGTAAAGATTGGTCAACCAAATTGACGGATGCTCTTTGGACATTTCGCACCGCTTATAAGACCGATCTTGGTATGTCTCCATACCGCATTGTGTTTGGAAAGGCATTCCACCTTCCTATCGAGATCGAACATAAGGCAATGTGGGCTATTAAAAAGCTAAACTTCGATTTTGATCAAGCTAGCAGTTACCGGAAGCTGCAAGTGAATGAGTTAAGCGAACTTTGCGATGAAGCTTACGATAATGCGGTGATAGTAAAGAACCGGACTAAAGTGTTCCATGATAAAAATCTTTTTAGAAAAACTTTCACACCGGGACAATAAGTCATTCTTTATGATTCACGACTCCATCTTCATCCAGGTAAGCTTAAATCTCATTGGAAAGGACTTTTTGTGGTGCCGTATGTACACCCGCACGGGGCAGTAGAAGTTGAAAATATAAAAAACGGTTCAATTTTTAAAGTAAATGGGCATAGATTAAAACCGTATTTCTGTGCTGACCCAGCGAAGGAGCTCCTGTTATTACAGGAGCCGCTTTATCATAACTAAATTCCTCCAACTCACCTCCATATTTCGGTAACATTGTATCATCTTGAAGAATGGAGGTGAGTGGAAAACAGGACTTAACTGAATATCTGTGCGTGCCAAAGAACAAGTTTGGGGATAGTCTTCAATTATCTATTATTTTACCCCTATTATTATCTCTCCAAGTCTGCAGATCTATGCTCTCAAAAGACAACATCAGTGAGGACACTGCTGGAAACAGGTTTGGGGGGAGGTTTGTATTCACTGAATTATCTTTGGCACTGGGCATAAAAAAAATTATAATAAAAGAGTAGAAGTGAAAAAAATTATATATGAAAGATATGAATAGTTTGAGAAAAGCAAAAAAGTTAGATGTTTTCTTAAACAAAACTAGTAATAAGTAGTTATGAGCTGTTGTCCCAAGGGTTAGTAAGATGAAGGAAATTGCTAATCTGAGGATAAAAATAAGTCTGAAAAATAGTCTCTATTCTTAAGGCCAAACTTTTGAACGTTGATACCCTACTATATGCACTTACACACATCTTGAAACTTGGGATAGTAGAGAATACCTTGAAATGCTCTTGTCTAAAAGCCTTAGTATAAAAAAAAGAAAAGGGAGAAGTATAAATGGTGGTGAAGAAAAAAAATTAACACTGGTTTTGTAATTACCAAGGTAGCATAAAAAAATATAGCGAGGGTGCTTTATCACCTAGTGCTTTAGACCAACTGGTTTGGGAGCCACTCCTGAGCCTTAGGTGTTGCGAAACGAGAAATTACGCCTAAATGCGCGAGCACAGTTTGTAATCGGTCGGTTAGTACCTCAAGAAGTATTAACGGTCGCATGAAGAATGTGTGAGCAATTTTATCGAAAATATTCACCAACTAAAAAGTATTTTGGAAAATGGACAAGAGTATGATTTCTTGAATTGAATTCTTTAAGTGTAGGGATGTCTTTTACACACACGTAGGGATATATGATCAATGTTTGGAAGAAGATAGGGAGGAAGACTAAAGGCGATGTTTTATTGAGGGATGATGTGATTTCTAACATTTTTTCACGACCATTAAGATAGGGCTCATAGCAACTGAAAAGCCGGTATAGTTGGAAACTCTTATTTTCAGGTTCTTTCTTTTATAGTTCCTATCTTTGTATATAACTTTCACTATCTTTCTTTTATTATAGAATTTTGTAGGTGTAATCCGCTGAAAACCCTCAGAAGACAACACTCATCCTACTAGGCACATCTAGGGTTTAACGACTTGTTGCACGTGCTCAGTGCAATCGTGTTGCCTACGAAAGTGTGCTACTTAGTTCTTCTTCTTTTTTTCCTTCTCTTGAATAACTAGTTTGCTCAGGACGATCAAAGTTAAGTTTGGGGGTATTTGTTCAGTTGATAAAACTGCACTTTTAATATGATATTTTTCCTACTATTTCTATATAATAAAAGATGTTTATTATAAATATGACACATATAAGGGTTTATCCGTAAAAATACTATTTTCATGTGTTTATATATTATGATTAACATTATAAAGGAAAATGTAAGCATATAATATTCATGTAATATTTGGTCTATTTAAATATGCTTACTTTATTAAATAACTTTGACCAATTCTCTTAAAACTAAAATATCATGACAAATGGTTAAGATAATATCTCAATAAAAACAAATTCTACTAATATCATTTATTGATATAATTGTGAAGGAATTATATCATGACTGAAATCAAGGAAATCCGAGTTGGCGAGATCAAATCTGCCGAAGATATTCAAGTAAATTGAAGAAACCAATTCTGGCAGAAACGTAGAAAAGATTTTCAGAGTCTAGATATTCAAAAGATCAACAAGTGCTACAGATATGAAGCCACAGAAATTAGAGCCCATGATCCCACCATAAAGAGGCGGATCCGCGGCCAAACCCACCTATTGGCCGCGGTTCCGCCCCACATCTGAAGAGTTAGGATTCTGGATTTTTTTGGTTGGGATCCTAACAACTAGTTACCATATTAGGAAACTAGGGTTCTGGCTCTGTGACTATAAATAAAGACCGAGAGGCTCTTGGAAAAATCATCAAAACGATGCGATCACGAAGTCCAAGACGGCTCACGCATCCAGGCTGATCATCAACAGTTCATCTATCTCCTTAGAAGAGATCGAGAAGCAAACTAGGGTTTTGTAATCATTTTCTAAGAAACCAAAGTGTACTTGATCTTATTGATTAATAAAGGTAGTTGTTTTCTTATATCATTTTATTTTTCTGCATTTTACATTATGTTTTCTCTCTCTATCTTTTCCTTTCCCAACATGCGCGAGTAATTCTCCGCTTGTTATGGTTCGTAGGATTAGGGTAGATTAATGGATGATGAAGATCGTTAAACTCTTTTTAAATCCTATAAAGTTTATAAACTTTATCAAAAGAATAGCTAACATCCTAATCGGACGCGCTATCAATCCATTGATAGTTACGACTACGATTAGAGATTAGATTAACAATTGCTTTGGTAAAGGCTAGACATGAACGGAGATCCATGTCAAGATAGGGGTTAAGAGTGGGAACCCTATTCCCTCCAGAAACCCTAATCTACATGCATCACTGTCGATCTAGTTTTAAATCTATTAAAGGATAAAAAGAGTAATCTTTATGTAATCATCCATGACTACTAAATCTTAAATAACCCTACAAGCCCCCTTCTACTATAAAACCTACATCCGTAGTTAATCTAGATCTATATTCTGCATCCGTGTTTGACGTAGATCTAGAAACTATTTCTTCACCATTCTTTATTTTTCCTCCTTTCTTTCTCAACACGCCTAAAGTAAGATTAAAAGATTCAACGTTTCTCAGAGGATGACCCGTACTCAACTCGGTCTAGCTACAAGTGACACCGTTATTGATTGCGGTTATTCTACAAAAACTTCTTTAAAATAGATCAATCAGTTGTATATGAACCATCAATACTTGTATCTAGGATTTTGTCATTACTCCATTTCTATTTCACCCTTGGGCCTTTGTTGACGTTGCATCTGCATCTTGTTGACATGAGAAGTACGTCGAGCCAGAGCCAGGATTTTGCCATTACTCCAATTTTATCTAATTGTTGTGTCTGCACCCTGCTGTAATGAGAAGAGCGTCGGGGTGATCTCTAGGTTTTATATGTTGCCACTGAGACCTGAAGTTAAGATTTTTTCGTCGCTTCATTTTTATTTGATTGTTATGCCTGCCCCTGCTGGAATGAGAAGAGAGGGGACACAGGGATAGTCTCTAGGTTGCATATGTGCCATCGAGACTTAGTTCTCCTTTTGACGAAGCGTGGTGGGGAAATATGGTCCCCTAACTTTCATTTGTGCCCATGGATCGTGTATGTAAATTCCCGGTTCCGTCAATAAAAGTTTTCTATAATTTTTCCGAGTCCCCTTGAATTTTTCTATATTTTATCCATATTTTTTTGATATTAGATTCACATGTTCTTTAAAATTTAAATTTTTAGTTTCCTAAACAAAATTCCCGGTCCCAAATCAACCCCAAGCCCATGTCTTTCCCATGCCCAACCCGGCCCCAAACCGTACCCGACCCGTTATCCCCTCTTCCCCACTCCCTCAAAATTTTCCCGCTCCTTTCACCGCGCCTCCCACGTCGCCCCACGCTCCACGCCGCGCCCCCGTCCTCATCGCCCCACGTCCCTACTCGTCAACCGAGACCGCGCACGCGCTCACGAACTCCTCAAGCCCCACCTCGTCTCTCTAACTCTCTCCCCCTCACTCTCGTTCTCCCTTTCTCCTCCCCACCTCGCCTGCACACCGAGCCGACCTCCTCCCCACCTCGCCTGCATACCGTGCGACCTCCCCGACGCACCCACCACCGTCGACGACCCCACCACTCGTCCCCACTTCTTCCTCCATTCACAGCCGCGACACACCAACCGCAACCGAGCTCCCTGCAACTCCTGCAACTCCGGTGACCACCGCCTGCAAGATCCGGCCATCCACCATCGCAACCACCATCGTCAAGCTCTCCCTACAACCTTCGTCAACTTTACCGCACCTCGCCAACACAGACCCAAGCATCTCAAACCTTCACCCACGTCCACTGCCCACCGACCTCGTCGTGCCGTGTTCGGGTCGCGTTCGTGCCATTGCCGCTGCCGTGCGTCGTCAACGCGTCATCAGGCAAGTACCCTGCTTGCTCCATGCTAATTCTATCCATTACATTTTTATATGACAATAAATACAGTATATACTTTATTTGCGAATCAATAACGTGTACGTGTTCGATGCCAAACTCGAGGGGAAAACCCCCGTTAAACTGACGGAAACTGATCACATAGGTTGGCCCTTATAGAAATGAACATCTTGTTATATTTTGACTGAAAAATACAGCCGTTACCGACGTGAGCGATCATCCCCATTTAAGCCCGTTAAAACTGGAACTTTCCGCATCTGAAACTTGTAAAAATCACAACTATTGAATATAGATTGGAATGTTAAGTTAAAGGGCTCAAATCGAAGCCGACTCGACGACCTAGAACCGCATAATAGTTTTAACTTGTTTCTATGCTGAAAAGACGACAGAAACTGGTTCGGAGTGCGGCTCTGGACTGCAGTCCAGAGCAGCACTGGCTGTTGATTCTCATCTTGTAATGCTTACCCTCTACTGCTTGAACATGTTATATTGCGGAATCCTATACCATAGAGAAGATGAAACAGTTAGCTAACTAATGAAAGTGATTTCATCCCTTTTTACTGTTGTTTACTATTTAAACTATATTTTAGATTAACAGGACGTATAGCAGTCCCAAACAGGGACATAACTTATACTCCATTGTTGTACAGTACATTACTTCTGACGTAGAGGCGCGATTGAGAATCTGTCTGGTGCGTTAGAAACCTAATTAATAAAACTAAATTTCTTTTGCTACAGCGTCACCTAATTTTGATCTCAACAGGGTGAAAATTGTGTTGCGAAATGTACATTCAGTTCAGGAACTGAATTTCCAGCAGCGAACACTTAAAATGAAACGGCTGTAACTTGCAAACCCGAAATCCGATTACCCTGAAATAAATTTTGTTAAACTGCCGACTGAGTTTACTTGCTACCTCCTTTGCATCATTTTACTGAATTTTGAATGTATGATTTAAGGCAATTTTTATAAGTTCATAAGATGCATAATAGCTCGTATCACACATGATTTGTTAACTGCATAAATACACATATTTTACCCACTGTCATACTTCTAGTGATAGTGCGCGTTATTATTCAGTGTACAATGCATTTTCGTGCGTGAATGGTATCGGTTTAGGAGTGTCAAGTACTCCAGTGAAAAGTGAATGATTCATGACAGTGAACAATACAGTGAACAGTGACTAAAACCGTATTATTGGTGCGTACTTGTACACGACTAGACCATACTCATAAATAGTGTAACCTGGGGAAAAAGGGGAAATCGAAGTGGAAAGATAATTGTATTAGCGAGGACAGTGATTTAGAGGATGATCATTTGAACGGCGACTCTTATATATATTAGGTTGGGCCTAGCGGTCCGGCTGACAGGGTTATAACCCGGGCGATAGCGGGTCGTAGTCTCGGGTATATATGAGACCCTCATTAAACATGATCCTCCTTTCCATAACTCGATTTCAAAGATGACTTAGAGACTGATAGGGACACAGATCATACCTTGCATCAGTTAGTGACATATTGACTACCTGCATTTTATCTCCACTGTTATTACTTTCTTTTCTTGTTTCTGTCACTATTATAATATTGTTATTACGTCACTCTGACGACCTGAGTATGCATGCTCAGACCTCGAGGAAGAACCAGTACAGGAGTCAGACTTGCTCTTCGAGCTTGCAGATATTTAGCCGCGAGTACCTCCATTACCTTTACTGCTTTCCCTAAAGAAACCTTGTATTCGCACTTGGTTAGTAGTTCTTTTCCTTATTTAATTGTAAATTGTGAACAATGAAAGTTGATGTAATAATTTAGTGATGTATCTACTTTACTTCTGTGCTTTGTTTACTGATTACCATGTAATGCTAGAAGCCGAAGTGTGACTACGGCGGGATTATTCCTTGACCGTAGGAGTATGGCTGGCCTAGTCATCCCCCGTTTTCCGTATTTTGGGAAGCGGGGCGTGACAGTGTACAAGAGTCAATATGGGCATACTTGCATAGCAGAAAAGTTTCTTTTTCATTTCATTTTTTAATTTCTTTCCGCGATTCTCTATCTTTTCAGCTTTTATGTCGCAAAAGTCGCGGTTGCTCAATCATTTCAGCTATTTATCACGGTGCCTAATCATTTCGGCTATTTTTTTAGATGCATATTTTTTTGCTTGCTGATTTTTTATCGCGAGTTGGGGACTTGATCCTGATACCCATTGTGGCATCAGCATCGCTGCCACTAAAATATTGCCATGAGCAAATCATCATTTGACATGATAGGACTTAAAATTTGATACCTATTTAGAGATCAGCATCGCTACCACTAGAATATTGCCAGGAGCGAATCATCATTTGCTATGAGAGAACTTAAAATTTGATACCTATTTAGGCATCAGTATTGCTACCACTGGAATATTACCAGGAGCGAATCATCATTTGCCTTCGTCAATTTGAACAAAGGTGGCTTAGCAAACAGGGTTAGGATCCTGTTGACTAAGGCTTTTTGACTTTATAAGCCGTAAAGATCTCATAAAGGTGTTTCTCCCTACGAGTCATGAGGATCTCGTAGGTGTATTTTCTTCTTAGAAATAGTGGGGACTCCAAAGTGTGTTCTCTCTTGTAAGTCGTAAGGATCTTGCAAGAGTGTTTTCTCCTTATAAATCGAGAGAATTTACAAGTGTCGTTCACCATATGGTGATATTTCTTACCATAGGTGGAACTTGGTGGGGGATATATTTATTTATACCCATGGATTGTATACAAGGGTCGATATTGGACAGCTTGTAAGGAAAAAGGGTTTTTGATGGATTAAGAATAGGTTTAGATCTCTGTAACTTAAGACTTTTGAATCCTATGAGCCGTGAGGGTCTCATAGGGGGCAATTCTCCTTATGAGTCGTGAGGATTTCGTAAGTGTAATTTCTCCTTAGGAATCGTGGGGACTCCTAAGTGTGTTTCTCCTTTGTGAATCGTAAGAATCTCACGCAGGGTTTTTTAACGAGATCACGCCCTTTCGGGCTTTCGCGAAGCTCGCCGGCAGACCTGCCATTTTTACTCACGGCGCCCTTTCGGGTTTTCATCCGTGCCCTTTTTTGCTTGTGGACATACCCTTGTTTTTTGGCGATGGAACTTCCAAAAGTAGTTTCTCCGTAGGTGCCCATATATTTCCGGTGGGATTTGGGTTGCAACCCTCGCCGTTGGGACTTCAATTGCAATATGGATCTCAAGAGATCACATCGCCGTATTTGGGGCAATGCGCCAGTTTAAAGACATTTCAGTCCCTTATCGCTATGTTTGAGGCGAAGTTTTAGTTTAGGGACATCTCGGTCCATTGTTGTCATGTTTGAGGCGAACTTTTAGTTTAGGAACGTCTCGGTTCGTTATTAGTTTAGGGACGTCTCGGTCCGTTGCACCATGTTTGAGGTGAAGTTTTTTGGATACTACTCTCAGAGTTCTGACTCATGAACATAGCGAGCGGACACAAGCGTCGCCATTTATCATCGATCTAAGTCATGACTCTTCAAGCGTAGTACTTTTTGAGGAATCGTCCGTTTATTGGCCGGAAGGGTCTTTCGCCATGCATATCTAAGAGCAGGTAGGCTCCACCTTGATAGACTTTGTCTATGATGTATAGGCCTTCATAATTCGGCTCAAACTTTCTCCGTTTTGCACGATTGGTGATCATTAGTCTTTTGACAACTAGTATGAGTTCACCTTGGCGAAATGTTCTCGGCCTAATCAATCTTTCGTATGACCGTGTCATCCTTACCTTATAAGCCTCCAGGTTTTGCTGCGCTATAAGGCGAGTCTTGTCGAAGGCGTCGAGCTCCTCAAGCCTAAGATGAGCATTTTCATCATCTATCAGCTCGTATCAAACCACTACACGTAGAGAGAGGAGTTCTATTTCCAGCGGGAGCACTGCTTTCGTGCCAAACACCAACGCATATGGTGTTGTATTCGTGGTCATCTTGAACGTTGTTCAGTATGTCCAGAGAGCTTCATGCAGCCTTTCGTGCCAGTCCTTTTTGTTTCTAGACACTATTTTCTTTATAATCTTTATTAAGGTCTTGTTGAAAGCTTCAGCTAGACCGTTGGCCCGAGAATTATAGACCAAAGAGTATCTCCAATCTATTTTATGTTGTTGTGCGAAGCGGCTTATTTTATGGCTTCTATAAGCTGGCCCATTATCCGAGATAATTCGTCGCGGAGTGCTGAACCGATAGATGACATGGGTTCTGAAGAAATGGAGGATATTCTCCATCTTCACCTCCCTTAGTGGTACTACTTCTGCCCACTTAGAGAAGTAGTCGGTCGTTGCTAATATAAACCGATGCCCTTGGGACAATACCGGTTCAATGGAGCCAATTATATCGGTTCCCCGAATTTCTAAAGGGTTGGCGCTAGCGCTTTCGTGAGGGGCACGTGAGGCACCGCCTCAACAAAATTTTAATAGATCCTAGCTCTTTTATTATGTTTAAATATTAGGGGAACACAACCGCCAATTTTATACAGACAGAAGATGAAGCTTTCTGAGAGCAAACAGCTGAATCCGCTACTCCAAAAAATGAATCTGACTCACCGCAGCCTCCATGGAGTATGCATATATCTAAGAAGACGAAGAAAATATTAAAGTTGCATCAGAAGGAGCCCAGAACTGAATGGGAAGGGCAGAAGGAGCCTACCGTTCCAGCTACCAATTCGACTCGATCGGGCTTAAAGTCCAAAGAGCTTAAGAAGAAGAATGGGAAAATTGCAGCTCAACGCGAAAAGAAGTCTGCTAGGAAATCGACCATTCAAAAGCATATCGATTCTCTTGAAGACTACGAGCAAAAGGAAAGGACTCTAATTCAATTGAAGGAGTTTTTCCTTGTAGAAACAACTGAAATTCTGGATAAGGTAGAAGAAGACTCGGATGGTGAGGTCCCTATTGTAACTTGCTACGCCATCCATCTTGGCAGCAATTCTAAGGAGGAGCTCTGTTTTCCTAAAGAGGGAGAGAAACTTGGCATAAAGGCCAACCAAATCAAGCTCAGAAGTGGTAAGGCTCTACCGCCAAATCAAGGCAACGCCCCAAAAGAGAAGGAAAAATAAGTCACAAATGAAGAAAATAGCGGAGAGCTGGCTCATGAAGACTCGAGTCCTTCCCAAGTAGACTATAATGTCTTGGCTTATCTCCGGAAGCTTTCGTCTCTCCTGAGCATCTACGATGACCTGATCCTATCCAAGGAGCTTAGAGATATTCTCATTCATTCTTTACAAAACACCAAGCACTATCAGGCTCGTTTCACGGAAATTAATATGAAAGAAGCCTAGTACACTCTGCATGCAGCCGCGGCCACGTTTAAGGACGAAAACCTACTGCTAGGAACAGCTGAGCATAACTGTCCGCTTTACGTGACCGAGTACTGCGAAAGAAATCAGATTAATCACATAATGATTGATACATGGCCATCAGTGAACATCATGAACTTGCGGACTCTGAAGAGTTTGTCAATGGACATCCGACACCTGTCATGGGAAATGATTGCCATTCAGGACTTCAATCAAAACCGCCAGCAAGTTCTGGGGTCCATATCTCGACCAATTAAATTTGGAGATCTGCAAACCAAAGCTAAAATATACATGATCAACGCCGACACGTCTTATAAAATTCTCTTGGGACGGCTATGGATTCATGATTACGGTATCGTTCCATCAATACTCTATCAATGCATGAAATATACCTAAAATAGCGAAGAAAGACACATTGACGGAGACATGCAGCCATTTGGTGTGCATGAAGTCCGATATGAAGATTCCCGGTATTTTGTGAACCCCAAAATGTTCAGCCATGACTGACCGAGGAGAGAACGGCCCCGAAACTCAAAAGCAAATCTGAGCCGATTATCACCTTCAAAAGTAAAAAAAAAACCCAAATGCGTCCGCGTTTCAGCAGTAACACCGATGAGTCCGTATAACACCCTAGCACTATTATAGTATATCTTATTTGGGGTATTTCAAATTTTGCGACAGATTTCTCTATTATTATTGCTTTTGGGTGCGGATAGTGCATTTGGTAACTGTGGTTAGTATCCGACCCGACCCGCATGGTTGAAACCCATCATGGTTCAAAATTACGTCATATATTTACTAGTACAGAGAATTCATGCGCATTTAGATTCTATATACATATATAATATATTTTTGTCGAATATCTTTAAATAATAAAAATAATAACCTAATAATATTTTTAAAATCTAGCATGGCATGTCATCATACCCCATATCATATGATTGCATCCTTACATCATGTTCATGTCCAGATTATTAAAACAGACTCGTTTGGATCGCTACGTATATTTACGTAGATCCGTACTTGGGGGTATACATTTTTATAGACCGGGAATCGCATTATGGTTTTAACTTGTACGTATATTCTCTATATTTTAAAACTAGATTTTTAGAAGAAACCCGGATAATTTTCGGAATATTTTGATATTAGCTATATAATCCAAATATATATAGAGAGAGAATAATGGAGGAAAGATGCCATAGGAGGGAATTTCCTTCTATGGCGTCGAAAGGAGGGAATTTCCTCCTATGGCGTCGAAAAAACACATCCTCCATCGTGTTTTCCAACGATCGGAATGCATCATCTTCATCGTTATCATCTAAGATATAGGGACGCGACTGGCCGCTACGTATTTACTCAGAAGTAAATACGCTAAGCGTAATTAAGCAATATAAAAGAAATATACACAAGAGACAAATGTAATGAACAGCAAATTTATTTATTAACATTCTTTTACAGTACATGGAAAAGAAAATATATGGAATGAAAAGCAATGCCTAAACAGTGGCATAATTAAAATGAAAAATGCAGAATGTAATGTGTACAAGGAATCTACAGCTCTGGGTCATAAGCTAGCTGGTCCAAATCCTCGCTGGTAGGCTCGATCTCCTGAAGGTCCGAATCACCTGACGACATTCCAAAGAGAAAGAAAGAGGATGTCGACAGCGAACAATCGCTCGGTAAGATCCAAAGATGAGAAGGAAATAGAATAGACAGAGAGAGTGTAACTTTTAAAGTTGTATTATATTGTTATAATGTTGTATTTGGTGTTAACGTTGTTGTTTGTAGCTTGGTACAGAAGAGGTCAGTGTATACGAGAGGAGTCTCAGTAGACCAGAGACTAAGGTGGACGGAAACTACAAGGAACCGTTCAGCCACGGTACAACGGCAATGGAATACAATTTAGGTTTCTTAATGGTTGCAGTCTCGTGTTACTTCTAACACCTTCCATACCAATCTACCCCTTATAAACCCCGCGATGTCTTAATTGTATTGTTTGTATTGTCTTGTAATTGAATTATATATATGGATGACTTGCCGAAACCATGATATCAGTAAATGGATGTAACTGAAGAATCATGTAGATGGATGTATATCCATGGTTCGGTTTAGTCAAGTTGTATAGATTGATAGATTGAACATATTGAATACATGGATTCATATTGATTTGTTATATATACTTGAATCTCATTCAAGTCTGATTGATTATATCGAGACTCAGTCTGAGTCAGATAATTAGAAAAAAAATTGAATCCTGAATTAGGTTTTGGTGTTATCGGTAACCGCTGCACATGGACGGCAGGATTTGTGTCTTTTTCAAAGACGATTACCGTGTTGATAACACCGTTTGTTAAGTTGTCTACCTTAAATAGGCAAGCACCCATATCTCCGGCTTCCTGAGGCTCAAGAGACTGGTCCCGCTTAAACCTATATTTACCAGAGTCCTTATTGTAATTTATAAAACTTGAGAGGGTTTTATGTAAAAATAATTTTGTATAATTTTCAAAATACACCTCAAGTATTTAATTATCGTCTTTAGAGTTTTCATAGATATAGATTTTATATATGTGACATTTCTAGTAAGTAAAACCTAATTTCATAATATATGGTATTTAATTGTAAATTATTGAACTTGTATGGAATTGCATGGTATTTTAATGTAAAGTGATTATTTTTTATTTAGAAGAGTTAGAATATTTATACTATATCAAAAATAGATATTTTGATGATATATATATATATATATATATATATATATATATATATTTATAAAAATAATTTAATTTATTAACTTTTTCTAGAAATCTCATTTTCTTAAGATATTTATATATTTTTTTTAAATCTTTCGAGACCGTATGCTCCTTGCAGAGGTCTGCATCTCACACTACTAAGCCCGAGGATGTGCGATAATCCGCACCATTCAGAGCGGGTTCCCCAAAACGGGTTGTAGCGGTGCATTGCAAAGATTTGTTAAAATACATATCTTGTAGAAAAAGGTTTTTATAAGTTTGAGCTAGTTTTGTGTAATATCGTATTTTTCCAAAACTATGTTCCCAAACATCATCGTGCAATATTACATATGAGTGTTATGAGGAGGTAGGTCATTATCTCGTGATCTATTTAAAGGTATAGTAAGGAATTATAAAGATTTATGTCAAAAATAAATTATATGGTATTTTTCTGAAAAAGTGCGATAAAAATTACAATATGAATTTTTTTGCTATGAAAGTTGTTCAATATGTTTTGTTAATGTTTAATGGTCATGATGTGCAATTTTGGTATTGTTGTATTTAAGAAAATTGGAAATTTTTAAAGAAAAACCGAATCGGAAATCGGATTAACTCCGCTTCCGTCGGGTTTTAGAATTACGAGTTTTCAGAATAGAAAAGAGAAGAGGGAGGAGGGACTTACTGGATTTTAGATTATATAAGAGGAAGAGGGAGTGGTAGAATGTGCCGGTGCGTTGTTTCGTCGCCGGAAGCTCCTAGGGTCGTCGCCGGAAGTTCGTCGGAGCTTCGCCCTTCGCTAACTCCACTTGTACACTATTGAACCTAGAATTTTCTTGAGAGTTTTTGTATAGAATTCAGAGTGAGGAGGTTGAAAAGATTGTGGGTATTTATAGGAGAATTTTTGGGTTAAGGTTTAATAAAAAAATGCATTAAAAATATTTTAATTGGGTTTTTAATCCTCTGGAATAATGCAGAGTTTTTAAACAGAACAGGGGTTATGGGAGGCCAAAAGGCACAGGAGTCAAGAAGGAGAAAATTCGATTTGAGGTGAGTCGGCCGGCGGCGCCGGCCGATCCATGTAGGGTTAGCTTAGCACCTTAGCAAGGTTTTGGCAAGCATCAAACATGCAATTTAAAATTTTTGCGGTGCTAAACAAACCAAGTAATCGAACTGGAGAATTAGGGTTAAACATGATATGTAAACAACTTTACTTCTAAGTGATTAGGGATTACAACCTTTGTAGTCCGCTTCTTCACTTCATAAGCTCCAAGTAGTGGTCCCTTCGCTGCGATCAACGAGCTCCCGAACTCTTGAGAGGCTCCACAAGATATATGATGCATCCTTGCTTGAAGTTTTCAAAGTCTGTGATGATCTACGTCGAGGAAACACGGACTCAAGCTATCTCTTCACTAATATGGAATTAGTGAAGCTAACACACTAATCTATATGACTAGTATAGAAGAGAATGATGAAGTAGAAATTTTGCTCACTTTAGAATTGAATTTCTCACTATTTTTCTTCTTTATCTCAAAGTCAAGAGAGCTAAAATGAGATGAGGAAGAAGAAGATGAATGATGAGATCAAGTGATGAAAATATCTCATATGGTTCAAATTCAACCATGGGTAGTAAATCAACTATATACTAACTCATGTAGAGAGTTAACCATGGTAAGGGTTAATGGTTAGGTCACAAAATATCTTAAGTAAAAACAAAGGAGTGGACTTAGTCAATGCTCATCTTCAAGCTTCTCCAAGCTTATAGCTATGATTAAATCCACTAATTTGTAATTACTTAATGATAAATGAAACCATAACATAAACCCTAGCATGGTATGAGTCTCATACATACATGTTGCATGTGAAACCAAGCATGTCACAATTATATATATCACATATATATTATTTGTGAACAAAAGTAAATAATACAATAAACATATATCACATATATGTTAAATGTATCATAAGTGAGAATAATAAAAAGTTAACTGAGCATATAATATGTATCATTTCATTGAATCAACACTTGATCCGATAACCCAGCTATATCACATATAACCGGACGATATCACATATCGCGAGAATAGAATACGGTATCTCATACGCGTATCAATCTCGATCCCGCACATATCACATATGTGCTCCTACTCCGTTTCGCCTGAGTCAGGAAACCTCTATGTATGTAACACCTTAGAATGCAATTAGTGTTAATTAGACGATAATGCGGGTTTTTGGTAGAAAGTTTACCAATTTGGGTTCCTCACATTTTATAACAATTAATTAATAATTTTATTATTATTTGTTTTGGCTTGCACACACGGGTGCACGTTAATGTGAGGGTTAGTTTGTGTAATCTTGTTTAGTAGACCATGTCAACCTTAAGTTAATCCATCCTTCCTTGCTTAACCCTAACCCTTAGATATTTGTGAGAGGATATATTTTCCATTTGTGTTTTGGAAATGAGAGGAGGTGGCAAGGTGACTCATGGAGAGCATTAATGGTTGCATTAATGGAGGTGAGGGGGGAGTAAGAATAAGGATTTAGTCACCCTACACTCACCTCACTCACTTTTTCACTCTCATTCTCTCTCACTCTATCTCTTTCTCATCATTTTTTTCATCTCCTCTAGCCTTCAACTGAAACCTTATCATTTCCATCACAAAACCTTCACAAAACTTCATTAAACCTTCATCAAATCACTTCATAAGTCTTGTTCTGCCTCTAGGATCCATTGGAGCTTGGAAAGCTAGGATCTTTGAGCTTGTGTGGTTAGGTAATGATCTATTTCTGTTAAGTAAGTCTTTTTAATGTTGCGCAGCTTGTAAGTTTCAGTTTAAAACGTGTAATGTTTCATTTCGTGTAAATATCGTATTTTTTTAGTGTAGTTTTGGGTCTCGGATGATCTGCTATCAAACTAGGTATTTGTTGGAAAAGTTCCCATCACAGTGACTTTGTGTAGTGACCTAGAACCCACCATAAAAACCTGAGCCAATTCCATGAACAGTAGGCCACAGATTTATTGCTTCTGGCCGCAATTTGCGGCCAGACTGGGGTGTTTGGGTTTGGGTTTTGGTCTGGGGGTCTCTGGGATTGTGAGTGGTCTTGTGGTACGTGCAACTTTTACAAATTGTTTGTGTAGCAAAATCTGGGATCACTTTGCTTGTTTTCTAGTATTTCGACTACGCGCGTTACGTTATTCGACACGGTTCGTATTCTTGTGTTGTTGTTGCTCCTGAGTTAGTTTCGTAGTGTCGCTACGCATGTTAGCCACTAAACGAACACTTAAGGGTTTGTTTGGAGTTGGTGCGTCGGTCAAACATAGTGGTTACGTGTTATTGGTCGATTTCTAATATGAACTTGTTATATTGTTGTTTTATGATCTTAGAGTCGCAGGCGGGGACTTCTGACGCTGCGAAGAAGGGGAAACGAGTGGTTGAATTTACTTAGCCCAAGATCATTAGTGAGTAGATTTAACATCTACAGGGGAATCACCTGCATGGCGTTATGCGTCAGAGCTAGATTAAATGATATGATTATTGATTATAAGTATTTTGCGCATATAGAGATTTTGCATAAACTTCATTTCATATCATTACTTGTTGTGCTTGGACTTGTACCCATTGGACACTGCACTAGTATTGACGATTCATATTGCACGAGCACAATTGTATGCCACACACTCCGTCGATAATTGCCATGATATGCACAACACACCTACATGCGTGATATTGTATTGGCTAGGGACTTGAGACATGATCATTATTTTCATTGTGCATGTGACATATAGTATACTTGTATACCTACATGCTTACACATATGTCATACTATGCTACAATTACGCATATACCTAGAGGGTATTGCATCATTATTGACATGTATATACACATACCTGGACATAGCTACACCTATACCTAGAGGGTATTACATCATTATTGACATGTATATACACATATCTGGACATAACTACACATATACCTGGAGAGTATTACATCATTATTGATAGGTAGATACACATATCTTGCTATACCGACATGGTTACGCATACCTTGCTATATCAACATGTTCACCTTTATATGATGTTGTATGGACTTTGGAGAAATTAGGAACCGCATGATATATTTAATAACTTGTTGCAGTTAAATAGCGGTTTTTCCTTTATATGCTCATATTACTGTTTCATGTTGCATATATTATATTTCATGGATTTACGCATTTAGATATGGATTTCATATGATGTTATCTGGATGTTTTACTCCTGATGATATATATATCAGTGGTATGGGACGCTGTTATATATGTATATATATACCAGTGGTATGGGATGCTGATATATATGTATATATATTATATATATCATCATAATGATTTATGCAAGTATTCTTATTCCTTACTTGATATTTGGATGCATCCACTCTGAGATTTGTTATAAACCGATACGTGTATCACAAGTGTCGGTGTTCGACACTTAGGATTCGAGGAACGTATAAACCGATACGTGGGTCACAAATGTCGGTGTTGAACACTTAGGATTCGAGAAACGTATGTATATCTGGGCCGATCCGGACTGACGGAGCCCTATATAGATATTGATCGGGGCCGATCCGGACTGACGGAGCCCCAGGGCCGATCCGGACTGACGGAGCCCTATATATGAGGATTTACGTGTCGATGTTGGACACGAGTATTTCATGATGTTTTCGAGTGTCGATGTTGGATACTCAGGCTCCATGATTTTGATGTGTCATTGAGGGACACACACACACACACATATACACACACAGAGGCATAGTTTTCATGATGTTTTCGGGTGTCGATGTTGGACACTCAGGTTCCATGAGACTTACAGGATATGTTTTATCCATACTCAGCATTTATTTGATATGCATTGCTTCATGTATTAGTAGTACATGATAGAGTGCCTTTCATGACTGTTGCATATACATATTGCCATTTAATGCTATCAGTTTGCATGTGATAGATTATTGCAGTACGTGCATACTTGCAATTACCTTCATATGTTATTTACTATTCACGAGTTGGCAACTCATCCCCATTGTGCCACAGTATTTTGCATGTAGTCCCTCAGGGCAGTCGTGGCAGGGCTTCTTCCTATCGTATCATCTTTTGCAGCGGATAACGCTATGGCTGACTGTGTGCAGTTTTGCTATAGGTGGGTTTTGCGGTTATCCGATGTTGCTCATTGTATATTCGTTGTATCCAGTACTCTCTATCTACTACCTCATGTATTGACTTAGAGACGAGTTGTGAGGACGATATTGTATATTATTTTGTGACTTTGGAGGTCTTTCATGCTGTTTCACTTTATATCGTCTTTTCTTCGTTACGGCATCGTATATCCGTTGTGGTGGTTGTTTTCCGCCTTTGGGCGTGGATTTACTCCTATTGGGGATGCTTTTACTTATATTTATGTTGTACCCCTTTTCGGGGGCTTGTTTTACAAAGGATGTGCTGCCAATTTTTTTTAAAGGAAGTAAATTTGGATTTTAAAGAATTTTGATTGAGATTTCAAAAGTTTTAATAATGTTCTTACCACTTACTACTTTTGATGGTTTAGATTTCTGGGTTTTCAGCTTACTTAAATTGCGTTACGCCTATAGACGTTACATGGTTTAAGGGTCGTCACGTGCCAAATTTTGGGTCGTGACAATGTAGGACTCTAAAAACTCATCAATACGCCGGCAGTAGGTGATGATCATATCAAACACTAACAAGCCGCAAGCGGTCAGCTAAACGTAACGGCCATCCGGGTATTGAACGATCAGAAGATCAACAAGCAAGTCTGCTTAACTCCTGTAAAGCCTGTCAGTAACACTACTGTACAGTCCGGTCTCTTCGTCGGATATGTCGCATATCTAGTCTATGGGTGGTAAGCGTCAGACCCCGGTAACCGATAAGTCGTGCCGATGTGAGGTCCATAACGGTTCGAGAAACTACTGATAACACTTACCAGTAAATCTCAGCAACCCTGGCCAGGGATTTCCAGTTATGGCCAATCGAACACAGTGCAACATCAACCCCCAATACCGGGAGAGACGAAACCCCTCCTATCGCTCATTGCCTCCATGTGATTCGGGACTGTACCCAAAAGCCACCGCTTTGCACGTTCTCTTGAACGTGGTAAGGTAGAAATCAAAACAAAGTGGGAATCACACAAGACTCTATGACGATCTCGGATCTACAAACTAACATGTACTAGTGTCACCAGAGAACTGCTATCTGACGATAGGTATAATACCAATAAGTAGTTCTCGGCGAGTCCGTTCAATGTACCCAGTCTCCACTGAGCACCCATATACTATCCTTGATGTCAAACACCAATGGATGTGGGATCATCTATCGTCCATCATATGGGTCAAGATACGTATACGCTAGTCTACTCTGGAGTATCGATACCCTGTCTCGATACACCCTCGACTAGGAACAATTATAGGATGTACTTGTGGACTACCCAGGCCCCACTAGTATAATCTCCATCATAGTCCCAGTAGTTAAGTAGTCATCTTGAGGGCTTTATCAACATGTGATCACAAGACAGTATTCTGATATAAGTCAACATGTTAAGATAAAGAGCAACTAGATAGCATACTATCACGACGAGCAAGAAAGTCCTCTCTATATATGTCCAAGCATCCATTATAATATACATCATATGTACAACAATGGCCTCTAGGGCATACATATAACTAACAATCCAAGCTCCCCGCCGGCCGATTCAGGCCAAGTCGGCCTCCGTCTCGCCGCCACGTGTCCCTTGTCGCTTGGTCTACCTCCTGTACTCGTTTGTTTTTAGTGTGACCTTTGGGTTTACGGGTTATGCACGTGTAGACTCTTGGACTTCTAAAAATATTAAAAGAAATCAAATAAAAAAATAATGTGGATGATGGGATTTGAACTCTGGTGCTTTGGTTCAGCAGTGCAAGGTCTTACCAATGAGCTACAAGCTCTTGCTTGTTGTTTAAAAAGCAATCAAATTTATAACTTGTGCTCAGGCTCAAATACCCCTTTCTGTATTTTTGAAAAAAATGTACAGAAAGTTTAGGGTTGTTACATTCTACCTTCCTTAAAAAATTTCAATTTGTAAAAGGAAAATGTAATAGATTCAAGGAAAGTTTGGTGACTGAAGTACTAATAGTGTATGAAAAATAACAAACTGATACAGGGGTTTTAAAAATATGAAAAAGACTTACTAGTGTTATCTTGGTCAACTGTCTCGGTTTCTACGGCTGCTATAGTGAAGCCTGTCACCGGGGCACGTTTCTCCTAGCTGGGGGCACATTCCCTTATCCTCGAGGCATGTTCCTCAGTGCCTGATGGAATTGGCGAGTAGGTGGTGCAGGTGGTGGAGCAAGGAATGCAAGACGGGGTGCAGGAGCCTGGATAGCTGACCGCTGCGGGTATTTGGTGGGTGTGTGAGATGGGTTGCGTCTATAAGGACAGTTCCCAATTCCGTGATTGGATGCGCCACAAACTAAGCACGGGCATTTTGCTCGCCTACAGTCCTTCCACAACTTCTTTCCCTCTTTGTAACACCCGAGTTCATTTATACCAATTCCAGTTTCAGTATTTTACTTATCCGTGGTATATTCCTGATTTAGCGTGTTTGGGTGCGAATAGTATTTTGCATGTTACTGGGCATTCGACCCAACCCGCTTGCTAGAACCTGTTTGACTCTTATTATACATTATCTGGACTTGTTGCATGACTAGTACATCTCATGATTTAGTGTATACTGGTATTTTATCCTATATCGCATCTTTTGCATATAACAGTTTAAATCATGTGAAATAAATTAAAATTGCATTTCATAGCCTGCATGATACCCCTAACCCTGTGGTAGCATCCTTGCATCATGTTCTCGTCCCGTTCAGTGAAACGGACGCGTTTGGATGGCTACGCGCACATACGTGCATCCGTTCTTGGGGGTATGCTTTTTCTTTAACTAGGCATTCATTTTGAAATTTGGAAGCTGTATATATTTTTGATATTTTAAATCTGAATTTTGGACCCGACCCGGGCGCATTTCTGAAATGTTTTGTAACCCGCCAAATTCTAATTATTTAAAATTCTTTAATATTTTCTTAACAGCCAACATTCCTTTTAGCCTAAGAAAATATTTTTAAAACAACCCAATATCTCTCCACTAATTTACAGCCTAGGAAATGATTCTCCAATCTTTAAAAGAAAATCATTTAAAGTTTTCCCTAACCAAACATTATTCCCCAGCCAATCACAAGCTTAAATTTTTATCAACCGGGCCCCACGTCCCTCTCTCTATCTTTCCCAAAATCTTTTCCCAACCAATCGCTTTCATTATTTCTAACCCCTGGGCCCCACGAGCACTATTTTTCCTCCCTCTCTCTTCTTTTTCTCCTTCTCTTTTCTCCCTCCTCCGCAGCTTTCTCTCTCTCGCATCTCTTTCTCTCTCCTCTCACGCTCTCTCTCTCTCCTCTCGCGAACACTGTTCGCTCCTCGATTCTTCTCACCGCCCGTTGATTCTCGTCACCTCCCTTCTCTCTTTCTTCTTCTCCCTCGTTCAAAACCTCGAGCACGAGAACCCTAGCCGTCGTAGTCGCCACCTCCATCCTCGTTCTCGTCTCCATCTCCTCCACCTTTCCCTCATCTCCTTCATCACCTCCCTCTTCTCCCCCGATGACGCCTTCAACCTCATCCCAAAAAACCCATACCGAGCTCTAACCCATGCCTGTGCCTCACCTTGGCGTCGCCATCGACCTCACCAAATCTCGTCACCCTCATCTTCTCGCCACACTTCTCATCTCCTCTCCTTCCTCCACTCCTCTTCCCGACGACGAACCCAACCTCGTCACCATGCCTGCACCTTCGCTGTCGTCGTCACCCTCATCGCCGACCATCCTCGTCGGCCTTCCCTTGTTACCTGCACCGCCTCTCTATCCCATTTCTCCCTATGAACGCACAAGCCGAACTCCCTGCAACCCAAACACGGCAAACCCTAGAACTCTGCACTAAATCCATGACCCCGAGCAACCGTGAAACCGTCACCGTTGATCGCCCTCACCTCGCCGTCGTCTTCGCGGTCACCTCCTCACCTCCTTCTCCAACTCCCGACACCATAAACCATACACCTTAATCCCCGACGACCCAAACAAGCAACCCGAGAATCCCATTGCCTTCACCGTTACCCATCGTCGATGGCAAACCATCATCGCCATCACCCTTCCCTCTGTCCCCAGGACCAAAGCTTGATCACCAGCAGCCTAACACCCCCTCATTCCTCTTCTTCTCTTTCTGCTTATTTCTTTCTTTCTCTTTTCTTTATTTCTTGCTTTCCGACCGTCTCGCCAGAGCCGTGACCGTCGCCGACGAACCGACCAACCCAGCGGACGTTCCCTACCTACACGGTTACATTCTTGCTTTGCCTGGTTCTGTTCTGTAGCGCGCGCGCAAGGTGTTCGACGAAATGCCCCAATGGAGATTTCCGTCGTTTTATCGCATTCTTGCTGCATGCCGCGCATCTGTGGATCCCCGAGGCAAGTAAAACTTGCTACATGCTACTGAATTTATTACTTATACTTTTATGGCACATTAAACCCGTAGTTTAACCTTAATACCATGATCTTCCTTTTCATACTCGATGTCGCATTATATCATTTTATTTTCCAAACTTGAAACCTACCGTGTGCATTTACTTGATTAAACCCAATAACCACAGTTATATGTTTAAATCACATGATAACCATTGACCCGGCCTATGGCATCTTTCTATTGTTTTAACCCATCGGACACTTGCGCGCATTTAAACCAGTTTTAGCTGTAACTTCATCCAGTGAACCTATTTATAGATTATTGCATCCCTGGAAATTCTTAATATTGGTTAACAGGATTTAACGGCCATGAATGTCACCCTGTAGTCATATAATGTTGAAACCATCTCTGAACCACAACTGATAACTGTACTGCTAACTAATTGAATCTGCTTTATTGTTTAATTGCTTAGATTATGCTGGTGATAACCATGCATCGTTAACATTTAATCAATACCTAATTGCTTATCATATCATCTGATCAAGTTTATTGTGCCGATATTACTCATGCTTGTTCATTTATAACCATAATTATGTTAGTTTGATTTGTGAGCACCCACATATTATGTGTGCTTCCTGACATGACCCGTTGCACTTCCTATTTGATATGACATGGTACCGTACACTCTTGACATGACATGACACCTGTATACATTACCTGGCTTGACCTGATGTACCATGGTATTACTTGTTATTTGATCTTGTGTCTAATGCCAACAAACCTGACATGTAGTCCTTACGGACCGTTCCTGTTGTCTATCCAGACAAACCTGCTCTTACCTGATCCCGTGTTGGCATTAGTTCTTGATTACTGAATACCTGACTTGACACACACATATAATTTGGGGGTATGGGGAAATCAATGGTGAAACCTGACTTGTCACTCAACAGTTCGATACTTGTTCTGATCAGTTTTAGAGGCTAGGACAGCCTTGGGATGATGCTGCTGACATCATTCATCTGTACATATTCCTGTTTTAGTGCCTAGCGGAATGTCTCGGTTTCAGCCCGAGAATCTGGACCGTGGTCCCGGGTATGCACGGGATACTATTGAGTTACATCGATGATTCATCAAATTGATTTCAAAGACTTTAGAGTAGAAAGCCCAAAAGAACAGTTTAGTGTACTCACTGCACACTACCCTTCACTGCTCTGATTTACATTACTGTTACATCTGCTTTTCATTCATGATTATAATTGCATTGCCTGTTACCCTGCTTATATTTTATTGCTTGATGACGTGACGCGCTGAAGTCTGGGTTTTGCATGGCCCAGATTCTTCTACCTTGTTGCAGACTGACCAGGAGTATTGCCGCTGTTAGACGAGCGGTGAAGTTCCTGTCGGTATGTAGTTTCACATCCAGGTGGTTCATTTATTGTATCTTTTGGCTTCCGCATATTGTTATTTCTTGACTCTTTTACTCTGTCTTATGGACATGTACTAGATAGTTAGTTTACTTTCCTGTTCTTGATATCTCCACAGCCGTAATGTGACTGTGGAAGGATTTTTCCTATCCACAGGTAGCATGGTTGGCTATGTCACGTGCCCATCTTAGCGTACTCTGGGAAGCGGGGCGTGACATGGTTTCTTTGGTATCTGAGCCATAGGATATAGGTTAGTAGGGTTGATTCTTTTGTAGTTGGGTATTGTACCCAATACACGAATCAGAATACCCGTATTTTGGAAACATGTCCTGCCACCTTGCCGTTTTACCATTTTTGAATCAAGTTCTTCCTGATTATATCTTGTACGATATGCAAACTTCCTTTGCACATCGACTCGAAAACCTAATTCCTTGTTATCTCTAGGGCTTGGGCGACTTGGGTGGAGTTATGTAATTGCGCCCATGAACTGCAGCATGGTTACAATGCGGTACTCTATTTAAGTAACTTGGAGTCCTGGTCTTGATTCACTTCCGTATTCCATGATCGTTATATTACCTTGCTTCTCTCGGTTTCATTACTTACCAGTTCTTGTTTTATCGCCAACATGAATCATAGTTATCATGCTTAATCCTCTTCAGTATCTTGACTTCGGATGAAATCACCTCGGTATCTTACGTGTTCTTGTTTTTCCCGCATTAGGACTATTCAATCCTAGTGCGTTCCTTGTTTGTTGTTATCTTGGTAATGGATTTTTTTTTCCGTGGCACTTTTCACGCTCATATTGATTGTAAGGAAGGGAAGGTGATTCTCCAGATTCCTGGGCATTTGGTGGTTGTTTTGCTGGAGGAAGCAGTTCTGTCGGGCCAGTCGAGTTTAGGGCTAGGCCGACAAACAATGTTCTTTCATCAATGGCAGTGGTTAAGGAAGAAGCGCCGGCTATGTTTGAGAGTTTCATGGACGTGTTTGAAGACATATCAGGTTTACCGCCGAAGCGAGACGTGGAGTTCGCGATCAATCTTGTTCCTGGTGCAGTGCCAATCTCAAAGGCGTACTATCCGATGGCACCAGTGGAGTTGGAAGAAGTCAAGAAGCAGGTTGCCGAATTGCTAGAGAAGGGTTGGTTTCGCAGCAGCAATTTCACTTGGGAAGCTCCAGTTCTTCTAGTAAGGAAGAAAATGGCACAAAGAGGATGTACGTTGATTATCGAGAATTAAACCGGGTGACTATTATGTACAAGTACCCGATCCCTCGCATTGGCAAAGTGTTTGAGCAGCTTAGTGGCGCGAGGGTATTCTCGAAGCTGGATTTGCGGTTCGGATATCATCAGGTCCGAGTTAAATCAGAAGATATTTGCAAGACTGTGTTCCGAACTCAGTATGGACATTACGAGTATTAGTGATGCCCTTCGGAGTAGCGAATACACCGGTAATATTTATGGACTTGATGAACCGAATCTTTTCGCCATTCTTAGATCAGTTTATGGTGGTGTTCATTAAAGATATTCTGGTCTACTCAGGGAGTACTAATGAGCGTGCGGCACACTTGAAGATCGCACTGCAGACATTGCGGCAAGAAAGATTATATGCAGAGATGAGCAAGTGCAAGTTTTGGCTTAAAGAAGTAGAGTTTTGGGACATATCGTAGCTGGAGATGGAATCGCCGTTTACCCAGGGAAGATTGCAGCAGTTCAAGACCGGCCATTCCGGAAAACATTGCAAGGACCAGAAGTTTCTTGGACTTGCAGGAGACTATAGAAGGTTCGTGAAGAGTTTTTCTCATTTGGCTGAGCCTCTGACCAAGCTTACGCACTAGGAAGTAACTTTTGTGTGGACAAATAAGTGTGCGTCAGCTTTTGAGACGTTGAAGCAGAGATTAATAACCGCCCCTATTTTTGACCATACCAGACAGTTCCGGAGGATTGATGTTTCACAACGACGCATCTGGAAAAGGTTTGGAATGTGTTTTGATACAGCATGAGAAGGTTGTAGCTTACGCGTTGAGAAAATTGAAGACCCATAAGAAGAATTACTCAACTCATGACTTGGAGCTTGCGGCTGGGATTTTCGCTTGAAATTTGGAGACACTACTTATTGGGCGAAAGGGGTCGAAATATTCACCGATCACAAAAACCTAAAGTACGTGTTCGCTCAGAGGGAGCTATTTGTGAGACAGCGAAGATGGTTGAAGCTGATGGTTGACTAAGATCTGGATCTCAAGTGTCATTCGGGGAAAGTTAATGTAGTGCCGGATGCGCTTAGTCGGTTGCCAGCAATTCAGATGTTGACTGCATGGAAGGAACTTATTGAAGGCTTTCGAAGATTCGATTTGGAGGTTGTGCTACCGCATTCTTGGGGGACAGTTGATGCAGCTGCAAATACAGTCGCTGTTGATCGAGAATATTAAAGCAGCACAGTTACAGGACCCAAGATTGCAAAAGTTTCGAGAACAGGTTGAAGCTAGACTTCGAACGGACTTATTGATTCATGAAGATGGTTCATTACGATATGGTAGTCGTTGTGTGTGCCAAAGGGAGACATCCGCGAAGAAGTTATGAAGGAAGGCGCACAGTTCCGCATGTTCCGTACATCCAGGTGGCACGAAAATGTACCGAGATATACAACAGCATTTCTGGTGGGAAGGCATGAAACAGGAGATTGCTCGCTTTGTGGCAAAGTGCTTGGTATGTCAGCAAGTTAAGGCTGAACATCAAAGGGTTGCTGGTTTATTGCAACCACTTCTGATCAGTGGAAGTGGGAACATATGACCATGGATTTCGTGACGGCTCTACCAAGGAGTTCGAAAGGCAACAATGTAGTTGGGTGATCGTTGACGGGTTGACCAAGGCAGCTCATTCATCCCTTTCGATTTGGTCAATCAACAGAAGTTTTGGCAGAACGGTACGAGCGGGGGATTGTAGGATTGCGTGGAATGTCGATGAGCATCGTGTCCGATCGTGACACTCGTTTCTTAGCACACTTTTGGAGGAGCTTACAGGGAAGTTTGGGGACTCGATTGAAGTTTAGCACAGCTTATCGCCCTCTAACAGATGGCCAGTCGGAGAAAGCGATCCACATTCTCGAAGACATGTTGAAATCTCGCATGTTAGACTTCAAGGGTTCATGGGAGGATCATCTACACTTGGTGGAGTTTTCCTACAACAACAGTTTCCAGACGACTTTTGGGATGGCTCCATTCGAAGCTTTATGTGGTCGCAAGTGTCGTTCACCGGTTTGTTGGGACGATGTCGGGGAACGATGATTGTTGGGACCAGTTGTGGTTGTGCAGACAGTTGAGAAGGTTTATACTATCCGGAATCATATGAAAGCAACACAAGACCGACAGAAGAGTTGGACAGTTGCATCGAGAAGACCTCTAGAGTTCGATGTTGATGATTTAGTATTCTTAGAGATGTCACCGACTAGAAGGGTGATCCGTTACAGAAGCCGAGGAAAGTTTAGTCCTCGATTCGTTGGACCTTTTAAGCTTTTGGGAGTATTGGAAAAGTGGCGCATCGTTTTATGTTACCACAATCTTTGGAGAATGTTCATGACGAGTTTCTCGTATCTCAACCCCGTATGTGCGCTCGAGAGGAAATACATGTATTGGATCTTTCGGAGATGACTGTACGAGAAGATTTAACCCTTGAGGAGCGACCGAGGTCAATCGTGGATCTAAGGGAAAGAGTTCTTAAAAGTGACGTTATCACTGTTGTACTTGACTTCTTGAAGTAATCGCTCACTTGGAGAATCAACTTGGGAACGAGAGGATGAAGTCCGACAGAAGTTTTCCCATCTATCTTTGTAGTTTCCTGTTTGATTATCCTTTCTTGTTCTTGGAATTTTGAGGACGAAATTCTTTTGTAGTTGGGTATAATGTAACACCCGAGT
Source organism: Agapanthus africanus (assembly GCA_030015575.1). Classification (NCBI taxonomy): domain Eukaryota; kingdom Viridiplantae; phylum Streptophyta; class Magnoliopsida; order Asparagales; family Amaryllidaceae; genus Agapanthus; species Agapanthus africanus. Next base: position 519,560,845 of record JASDDO010000031.1, on the reverse strand, counting down.
TCATTTATACCAATTCCAGTTTCAGTATTTTACTTATCCGTGGTATATTCCTGATTTAGCGTGTTTGGGTGCGAATAGTATTTTGCATGTTACTGGGCATTCGACCCAACCCGCTTGCTAGAACCTGTTTGACTCTTATTATACATTATCTAGACTTGTTGCATAACTAGTACATCTCATGATTTAGTGTATACTGGTATTTTATCCTATATCGCATCTTTTGCATATAACAGTTTAAATCATATGAAATAAATTAAAATTGCATTTCATGGCCTGCATGATACCCCTAACCCAGTGGTAGCATCCTTGCATCATGTTCTCGTCCCGTTCAGTTAAACGGACGCGTTTGGATGGCTACGCACATGTACGTGCATCCGTTCTTGCGGGTATGCTTTTTCTTTAACTAGGCAATCATTTTGAAATTTGGAAGCTGCATATATTTTTGATATTTTAAATCTGAATTTTGGACCCGACCCGGGCGCATTTCTGAAATGTTTTGTAACCCGCCAAATTCTAATTATTTAAAATTCTTTAATATTTTCTTAACAGCCAACATTCCTTTTAGCCTAAGAAAATATTTTTAAAACAACCCAATATCTCTCCACTAATTTACAGCCTAGGAAATGATTCTCCAATCTTTAAAAGAAAATCATTTAAAGTTTTCCCTAACCAAACATTATTCCCCAGCCAATCACAAGCTTAAATTTTTATCAACCGGGCCCCACGTCCCTCTCTCTATCTTTCCCAAAATCTTTTCCCAACCAATCGCGTTCATTATTTCTAACCCCTGGGCCCCACGAGCACTATTTTTCCTCCCTCTCTTCTTTTTCTCCTTCTCTCTCCTCCCTCCTCCGCAGCTTTCTCTCTCTCCCTTCTCTTTCTCTCTCCTCTCACGCTCTCTCTCTCTCTCTCCTCTGGCGAACACTGTTCGCTCCTCGATTCTGCTCACCGCCCATTGAGTCCCGTCACCTCCCTTCTCTCTTTCTTCTTCTCCCTCGTTCAAAACCTCGAGCACGAGAACCCTAGCCGTCGTAGTCGCCACCTCCATCCTCGTTCTCGTCTCCATCTCCTCCACCTTTCCCTCATCTCCTTCATCACCTCCCAAAAAACCCATACCGAGCTCTAACCCACGCCTGCGCCTCACCTTGGCGTCGCCGTCGACCTCACCAAATCTCATCACCCTCATCTTCTCGTCACACTTCTCATCTCCTCTCATTCCTCCACTCCTCTTCCCGACGACGAACCCGGCCGAACCCAACCTCGTCACCATGCCTGCACCTTCACTGTCGTCGTCACCCTCATCGCCGACCATCCTTGTCGGCCTTCCCTTGTCACCTGCACCGCCTCTCTATCCCCTTTCTCCCTATGAACGCACAAGCCGAACTCCATGCAACCCAAACACGGCAAACCCTAGAACTCTGCACTAAATCCATGACCCCGAGCAACCGTGAAACCGTTACCGTTGATCGCCCTAACCTCACCGTCGTCTTCGCGGTCACCTCCTTCTCCAACTCCATACACCATAAACCATACACCTTAATCCCCGACGACCCAAACAAGCAACCCGAGAATCCCATTGCCTTCACCGTTACCCATCGTCGACGGCAAACCATCATCGCCGCCACCCTTCCCTCTGTCCCCAGGACCAGAGCTTGATCACCAGCAGCCTAACACCCCCTCATTCCTCTTCTTCTCTTTCTGCTTATTTCTTTCTTTCCCTTTTCTTTATTTCTTGCTTTCCGACCGTCTCGCCAGAGCCGTGACCGTCGCCGACGAACCGACCAACCCAGTGGACGTTCCCTACCTACGCGGTTATATTCTTGCTTTGCCTGGTTCTGTTCCGTAGCTGTGCGCGCAAGGTGTTCGACGAAATGCCCCAATGGAGATTTCCGTCGTTTTATCGCATTCTTGCTGCACCGCGCATCTGTGGATCCCCGAGGCAAGTAAAACTTGCTACATGCTACCGAATTTATTACTTATACTTTTATGGCATATTAAACCCGTAGTCTAACCATAATACCATGATCTTCCTTTTCATACTCGATGTCGCATTATATCATTTTATTTTCCAAACTTGAAACCTACCGTGTGCATTTACTTGATTAAACCCAATAACCATAGTTATATGTTTAAATCACATGATAACCATTGACCCGGCCTATGGCATCTTTCTATTGTTTTAACCCATCGGACACTTGCACGCATTTAAACCAGTTTTAGCTGTAACTTCATCCAGTGAACCTATTTATAGATTATTGCATCCCTGGAAATTCTTAATATTGGTTAACAGGATTTAACGGCCATGAATGTCACCCTGTAGTCATATAATGTTGAAATCGTCTCTGAACCACAACTGATAACTGTACTGCTAACTAATTGAATCTGCTTTATTGTTTAATTGCTTAGATTATGCTGGTGATAACCATGCATCGTTAGCATTTAATCAATACCTAATTGCTTATCATATCATCTGATCTAGTTTATTGTGCCGATATTACTCATGCTTGTTCATTTATAACCATAATTATGTTAGTTTGATTTGTGAGCACCCACATATTATGTGTGCTTCCTGACATGACCTGTTGCACTTCCTATTTGATATGACATGGTACCGTACACTCTTGACATGACATGACACCTGTATACATTACCTGGCTTGACCTGATGTACCATGGTATTACTTGTTATTTGATCTTGTGTCTAATGCCAACAAACCTGACATGTAGTCCTTACGGACCGTTCCTGTTGTCTATCCAGACAAACCTGCTCTTATCTGATCCTGTGTTGGCATTAGTTCTTGATTACTGAATACCTGACTTGACATAAACATATAACTTGGGGGTATGGGGAAATCAATGGTGAAACCTGACTTGTAACTCAACAGTTCGACACTTGTTCTGATCAGTTTTAGAGGCTAGGCCAGCCTTGGGATGATGATGCTGACATCATTCATCTGTACATATTCCTGTTTTAGTGCCTAGCGGCATGTCTCGGTTTCAGCCCGAGAATCTGGACCGTGGTCCCGGGTATGCACGGGATACTATTGAGTTACATCGATGATTCATCAAATTGATTTCAAAGACTTTAGAGTAGAAAGCCCAATAGAACAGTTTAGTGTACTCACTGCACACTACCCTTCACTGCTCTGATTTACATTACTGTTACATCTGCTTTTCATTCATGATTATAATTGCATTGCCTGTTACCCTGCTTATATTTTATTGCTTGATGACGTGACGCGCTGACGTCTAGGTTTTGCATGGCCCAGATTCTTCTACCTTACTGCAGACTGATCAGGAGTATTGCCGCTCTTAGACGAGCGGTGAAGTTCCTGTCGGTATGTAGTTTCACTTCCAGGTGGTTCATTTATTGTATCTTTTGGCTTCCGCATATTGTTATTTCTTGACTCTTTTACTCTGGCTTATGGACATGTACTAGATAGTTAGTTTACTTTCCTGTTCTTGATATCTCTACAGCCGTAATGTGACTGTGGAAGGATTTTTCTTATCCACAGGTAGCATGGTTGGCTATGTCACGTGCCCATCTTAGCGTACTCTGGGAAGCGGGGCGTGACACTCTTGCAATAGAAGCAAAAGTCTGGACTTGGCTGGTTATTGGGTTCTTCCGATCTCTTGGTTTCAACAATTAGCCTTGTAGAGGCTCCTCCTGCCATTTGATTGGCAGGGCGCTTCATTTCGGCAGATTGAGGTCTGCCCTTCTTCTTCACCACTGCCTCATATCTTCAGGCAGCTTTCAAAGCTATATCATGGGTTGGGAAATCCCCTGTAGCTAATGCAGCTTGGATTTCCGGGTCCAACCCTTGCTGAAATCTTCTAGCTCTGATCTCAGCAGTCGATATGAGATGGGCCGCAAACCTGTTACGGTCTTGTGTTAGCTGTGTAGTATGTGATATAAAATCGAACATTGAGACATATCTTACCTACTAAGCATGGTAAACTCAGTATCATACTCATCTACGGATTTGGTCCACATTGAACCTTGTTGCAGATGGATGAACTGATGTTCCATGTCGAACCTGGCAGTCTCAGGGAAGTACTTTGCATCGAACATGTCACGGAAAGTATTTCATTCGATGGGCTGATGAAGACGGCTTTCTTCCTGTTCTCCGCCGAAAGACGCGACCGGGACGTTGGGACGTCCGGCCTGAACTTTGGGGGCAGATACTATTTGGTTTTGTCCGTTCACCTCTCCGAAGATGCCAAGTTGATTTATGGCACCATGTATCGGAGATTTAGACGGATGCGGCCGTTGTAGCAGACTTCGTCAGATTCCCCCTCGTTTATAAGGGGTTTTTGATTGTGGGGACGCTCTTCCCTGCAGGCGCAAGCCCCTGCAGTTAATTATGCTACCGCATCGCGGTAACCACTTTCTCCTTCTCCAGATGATCACTTCGTATCGTGTGTGTTTTTTTGTTGTTGGTTTCCCGTGGATTGTATACGGAGACTAATTTATGTTGTCGCGCGTAGGGCATGGATTAGTCCAAATCCGTATTTTCTTAGATTTGGGTTTGGGTTGGTTTAAGGATCGTTAATCTTGTTTTAGATTATAAGGACATTGCGATCCGTTGGGTTTAAGGACATCATAGTCCATGAGTTTAAGGACCTCACAGTCCATAGTTTAAAGACATCATAGTCTATAGAGTTTAGTTTAGGGACGTTATGGTCCATTGGGTTTTAAAGACATCATAGTCCATGAGTTTAAGGACCTCACAGTCCATAGTTTAAAGACATCATAGTCTATGGGGTTTAGTTTAGGGACGTTACAGTCTATTGGGTTTAAGGACATCATAGTCCATGAGTTTAAGGACCTCACGGTCCATAGTTTAAATACATCATAGTTTATGGGGTTTTGGTTTGGCGGTTTGGAGATGTGCCAAAAGTTATTGGTTATTGGGACCCTCCATCTCTCTGAAGACGTTGAAGAATTACAACGACATGTATCAGAGGTATGGAGAGATGTACCCTCGAACCAATATCCCGACTGAGGGGTAATGGAACGAACATCATTTTAGATGCCATCTGTTGGAAACTCATTAGCTATCTCTGGGACTGAGTTCGAATTTGGAGATCCTGAGCATGAGGAGCTCAATTGACGCTTCTCGGGAAATCTGGTCTGAGTTTGGCTAACATTGGTCTTTCGTAGTGTTAAATACCAGTATATGCTCAGCGCTCATGTACTCCCATGTGAGGTGCTTGAAATAGTGTTAAACACTAAAAATTGGAAGCGCTTACGTGGGGTCACGTGAGGCGCTTGAAGTAGTGTTAAACACTAAAAAATTGAGGCGCTGTTTCTTTGGGTTTACTCCTTTATTCTTTTCTGAGCGCTAAGCGCTATTGGGTCACGTGGGATCACGTGAGGCGCCCCAAGTGGAAGCTGCCTTTTGATTTACTCCCTTTCTATAAGTGCCAAGCACTACTTAGGGGGTCACGTGGGATCACGTGAGCCAGTCTCAGTTATCCTCTTTTGTTCATCAAAAGTGCTCACGTGGGAGCACGTGATCGGTCGTTATCGTGTTGGATGCCAATCCTTTTACGTGCATGGAGATCCTTAGTTTCGAGACTTTCAAACCCAATGTTTTGTAAGAATTAAATTCTTAGGCCTTAGTTTTTCTCTTAAGTTTGGGATCTGTATGGAAGAATCTCCTCGATGAAAATTAAATTCTCAACTTGTGAGGAGATCTGCTTCTACAGATCTTTCACCATAAGGAAGAACTAAGTTCTTATATGAAAGGTTAAAGCCTTATTTTATCAGAGGAATTAAATTCCTATATACTTTTTGGGAGAATTAAATTCTCTGAAATTAGATCTTCCACTAGGTTTTGGATCTGCATGGCAGGATCTCCCCGATGAGAATTAAATTCTCAACTTGTGGGAAGATCTGCTTCTGCAAATCTCAACCAAAGAAAGAACTAAGTTCTTTTCAGAAGAGTTAAATTCTTATGGAGGTAAAAAGGAGATGAGATCTTCTCTGTATTTCATTCCTTCTCTTACCTAGAGTTTCTTTTTTTTCTCTTTTTCTCTCTGGAGAGTTAAATTCTCTTGTTTCAAGCTTACGAGGGGTTTTTCCTCTGTTTTTTCCTTTTTTTTCTCTCTCTCTTTATTTGTGTCTCTTGGCTCCTATTTATAGGAGAAAGAAAATAATCAATTAGTTCAGAAAATCTCTTATCGAGAGATTTTGATTGATTTTATAATCAACCAAATCTTTTAGATCAATCGGTGAATTTTATTCACCGTTGGATTTTTAATCCAAGGACTTCTGTTTTACAGAAGATATTTCTCACAAGATTAGGAAAATATTTCCCTATACAGAATCTTTTTCTGTAAATTGGTGATTTTTAATCACCATTGGATTTTTAATCCAACGGTGCTCTTCCTTACAGAGCGCAATCTTTCTTGTTTAGAGCTTGTCCGGATTTTGCTTTTGACATAGGCCGGACAACCCCAAATCTTAACATCTTTAAGAGATGGGCTCTTCCCATACCATATCGTATATGGAGTGGTAGGCATCTGATTTGGTTGGAACCCTATTCAATAGGTATACAACTTCTCAAGTGCATAACCCCAAAAGAAAATAGGCAACTTAGTAGTACTCATCATAGAACACACCATATCACATAGGGTGCGATTGCTCCGCTCCGATACACCGACGTGCTGTGGTGTATTCGGAGGAGTAATGCTGAGAGAGAATCTCATTCTTCTTTAGAATAGTCCAGGAATTCCGTGCTCAAGTATTCTCCTCCTTGATCACATCAAAGGATATAATACTTATACCTATTTTTGGTTCTCTACTTCTAACTTATATTCTGTGATTATCTCAAAAGTTTCGGACTTGTGTTTCAGCAGGAACATATGTCTGAATCTTGAGAGATCATCAGTGAATGTAATGAAGTACAAAGAACCTGTCCTGGCATATGTAGACATGGGACTATCATACATCATCATGTATCAATCCCAAGAGTTCGCTGACTCTTTCTCTGTTTCTAATAAACGGAGCTGTGGTCATTTTATCTTTGTGACATGAATGGCAAGTTTTACAAGATGTAAATCCAAACTAATTTAAATATGCATCTTTATGTAACTTCAGCTAGTCGGGTCGCATTGATATGACCTAGTCTACAATGCCTCAAGAAGGATTCGTTCATTTCTGAACTCTTCATCTTGTGTGTGTTCTGTACGTTAAGAACCGTGGTTTGATTTAGAACGTCTATGCTTTTAGATAACGTGCCTGAACCGATCAACTCTTGATATAGGAAATGTTCAAAACATTATCCAACAATACAAAATTATATCCTTCTTTACTAATAAAGAGACTGATATGATGTTGTATATTAGGTTCGGTATCTAATAACATTCGTTCAAAATCAATGTATTCTGGTAATACAGGGTGGTAACTGCCAACAGACTTGGCTGCAACACTTGCATCATTTCCAACTCTTGAAACTTATCACCCGTTTTCAGTTCTCTACCTCTTTGTAGCCCTTGTAACAGATTACATTTGCGGGATCCTGATCCGGTATCTTATACCCAGGACGTAAAGGATACTGAGAAACAGTTCTCGGTAATGAACACACCCGAAGAAGATGCATCAGCATGCACTTTTTTCGTTTGGATGGCACGGGAATTCTGGTAATCCCCTATTTCCTGCTCTGTCTTATAAAAATTATAAGTTGGAGCAGGACCAACGTTCCTTAGCGCAGTATAACAAGCGGGTTCGGTCAATAAATCCGTATTATTATCTTGATTAAGGCGTGACATGGTCGCTACCTGGAGAGAGAGAGAAGAAAACACTCAGCGTATGCTCTTGCAAGATTAGATTGGTTATTAATATATCTAATCGGGATGACTCCCACTGTTTTAGTTAAATCTTCCTTCAAACCCTAAAAGGAAAGACTATCCGGGATTAATTACACACTACAAGTTCGCCAATCTTTCAACCAGGCCGGTGTCGGTACTTTGAGGGAGGTTCCCCTCGCTTTCGCACGGACCTAATTAAAATAAACCTCGTTTTTCCAGGGGCGTAACCCCGTTGACACCTTTCTAGACACCTACTTGATCGGCTAATTGTAATGTGTAAAACTCTCCCAGGAGTAACTCTTAGTCGCAGTGGGTATCGGGATTCAACTATCTCATAGAAATTATGCAATCTCATTGCAAATTTCAACACTTGAAATTCCCGATAATATTTTACCCCTAGCGTCTTATGACCTTGACGGAGGTCAACAAAGCATAGGCTGCTAGTCAAGTTCTACCCGTCATTTCCTGATTGAATTAAACCCACCCGCACGACCCTTGACGGAGGTCAACAAGGCCACACGACTACCCTAAAACAATCATATCATATGCAGCAGATAAATACTAGTCAGGTACCGCACACTACGCCTTGACGGAGGTCAACAAACGTAGCAAGAATAATAAGTAGGACTTATCTGAAATGACGGAGGGCTGCGACAGGATTTTAAGAAAACCTTTTGCGTAATGAACTTGATATCGTTATAGAATCGAGTTATTTTAAATGGAATGTTTTTTAGGCCTTTTCTAGTTTTGCTAAAGAGGTCACTCCCGGTGAAGGGATCTCGGCTCTTTCCTCATCGAATAAGGTGCAGGATATTTCACAAATATCACTATGCAAAGAAAAAACTATAAAAACAATCAAAAGACAAACCGAGTTTGTAGCATCTGCTAGTTTCGATAAAGAGGTCACTCCCGGTGAAGGGATCTCGGCTCTTTCCTTATCGAATAAAGTGCTGGATGTTCTACAAGGAATACCGCTATGCAAAGCAAGAACTAGAGCTACCTGTTTTTGAGACAAGTTTCTACAACATCTTTAGGTTTCTTTTAGTTTCATTAATCTCATTAATGAAGTCCCATTTTATTATGCTTCACAAGCATCACATTTGAAACGAAATCAACAATATACAATATATATCTCATATATATAATATAATCATTCGTCTCAGGCAGTAATATGATCCCATCACAGAACATTGCAGCAGAAGATAACATATGAAATATTGGATATACTAGGACGTCCGTGTTTTATATCGAGCCTGTATAAAACACGGATTCCACGGTCGCGATGAATAGCCAAACCAACATCCCTAGACCCCTACGAGAGCGGCAAGCAACACTGCCAATTCTAGGGTTAGGACACCCGGTCTCGACTCCTCGAGATGGTCTCCTACTGGACCTTAGAACCCGGTTACTTGTGCTCACCGCCTTGGGTCTATCCTAATGCGGAAAAGTAAATAATATACAATGGTGACATCATCCTCAACCCGGAAGTGCCCCAATAAAAGAATATTACATACAAATGAATTTTACATGAATGAAAATTAAAACCCTCATCTCACATAAAACCCCCGGCTATTCAGAACATGACGATCCAATATAACATATCACAGCAGCACATAATATCTCATATCATCAACGTAAGCAAGTATGCGTATCCCGATTGTCGTTGATGTATAGCAATGAAGCCGGCGATACACCACATACTACGCTTACGGTCACAGAAAAGAAAGTGTAAAACTACAACAGTTGGAATCCGCAACCTCCTTAGACATCTCATGCCTAACCAAATGAATTCCTTAGACATCGTATGCCTAACAATTATAAACCCCGCATTTTAGTCTCGATCTCGAAAACACTTTTCAATATCTAGTCGGGCAATTCAACAAGATTCCCGACATCCTAATCGAATGCTCGTCGGAAACTTTAGTAGACGGCCGCACCCCCGGATGCCGTCGACGGAGTGCACTAAGGCGGAACACCGCTGCCGCGAGCACCCGAACGGATGCTTTTGGCGACGGGGTTCTCCTACAGTCACTTGGTCGGGGCTATGGGGCGTGGTTATCTATTAAGTTTACTCGGCGAGTATCCGCGTACACTACGTGATTGCGACGGACTTTTGATCACATCAAAATCCCGTGGCAACCGATCAAATGAGACTAAAAAATGCTAGATTTATAACATTCAAATTAGTTATCTTATAACTACTTGTGGATTCCAAATATTGTATCACATTCCAGATAAATAGACAATGTTAAACTTTTCGATCGAATAAACAAACACCCAAGAATTCCCAAATAGCTCAACACTTGAGCGGAGTTCAAAAAGTCCCAGAACATGTCACAACCGCTATGAACCAGTCGTAGAAGGGTCAAACTAACGCCTCACATGCGGCAACGCTAAACTACCACAAACCATATGGTTCACTGGCGGTTTTGACGGTCACATAATCGAGTTAAGGTTACATTCTTCTAAAGGGTCCACAAATTCACTTGCATGATTTTCTGAAAGTTTTAAACTCAGGAAAAATCCAACACTTGAAAGTTTTCCGACAGGGAAAAAAGTGAGTTATTGATATCCGTTCGAACTTTTTAACACGTTCTAAATTACCCGGAAAAAGTTAAACGAAGTTAAACTTTCCGATCGAATCAACAAGTTCCCAATATTTTCCAGAAAACTCAACACTTGAGTAGAATTAAAAATTCCCAGAAGCATGAAAAAGTACCCAAGAATAAAGCACTGAAGTATTAGCCCCTAACTCCTAATGTTGGCCGTGGAACCGCCGCCAAACGCATGGTTTGGCCGCGGTTCCGCGGTCACTTAATAGAGTTATGGCTTCGTACTTCACAGAAATTCTTTGAATTCCCTGCATGATTTTCTGAATATTTTTAATATGAAAATTTTCAACTTTTGAAAATATTTCCAGAGAAAGGGTTGTTTCGGGGTTTCAGGGTTCGATCGGACATCTAACTTCGTCTAGAAAATGCCTAAAGCTCTAGCTTGGCTCTGATACCACTGTAGGGTTAGCTTAGCACCTTAGCAAGGTTTTGGAAAGTATCAATCATGCTACTTTAAAATTTTTGGGATGCTAAACAAACCCTAACCAAGATCTTAACTAGAGACATAGGGTTAACATAGCAAGTAAACAACTTTACTTCTAAGAGTTTGGGATTACAACCTTTGTAGTCCGTTCCTTCACTTCATAAGAACCGTGTTGAGGTCCCTTCGCCGTGATCATCATGTACCCGGACTCTAGAGAGGCTCTATGAAGAGAAAGATGCAAGCTTGCTTCCAATCTTCAACAACTAAGATGATCTACCTTGAAGAATCTCAAACCCAAGCTCATGCTTCACTAATCAAGTATTAGCAAAGCAAACACCCTAATCTAAGTGGCTAGACTAGATGAGGATGATGAAGTAGGAATTTATCTCTCTTTTATTTTCAATTTCTCACTTTATTTCATCACATCACAAAAAGCTAGAAAGCTTTTTTCAAGAGCAAGAAGAAGAAGAATTTCTTTTGTGATGAATAATGAATTAATTGTTATTATTATAAATCAACCATGGGTCAATCATGAAGGCTTAACCCTTGTAGAGAGTTAACTAAGGTAAAGGGTTTGGGTTGGGTTAATAAATATCTTCACAAAATATCAACACAAAATATCTAAGCTTAAAACAAAATAAAGTTTCTAGAAGCTTCATGAAAAAGCTAACCCAAATCAAACCCTGACTTGTTTAATCTCCACAAATCATGTTGCATTTGTAACCCTAACTTGTTACAATATTATATATCACATATATAATATATTTTGTAACAAAATAAAATAATACAATTAACATATATCACATATGTATATAAATGTATTATCCAAGTGAGAAAAAGAATCTTTAAGTGAGCTTATATTAGTTAATGTAACTTAATATATCATATATATAATTATACATTAAATTATCGAATCAACACTTGATTCGATAATCCGGCTATATCGCATATAACCAACTAATATAATTTGTATCAGTTCATCGAATCAACACTTGATCCGATGACCCGGCTATATCATATATACCCGGCCGATATCACATATCACGAGAATCTAATACAGTATTGCATACACGTATTATTCTCGGTCCCGCACATATCACATATGTGCTCCTACTCCGTTTTGCCTGAGCCATGAAACCTCTGTGTATGACTCTAAAGAATCGTCAATACGCCGGCAGTAGGTGATGATCATATCAAACACCCACAAGCTGCAAGCGGTCAGCTAAATGTAACAGCCACCCAGGTATTGAGCAATCAGAAGATCAACAAGCAAGCATGTACATTCTTCTATGAATCCAACCAGTAACACTCCCGTACAGTCCGGTCTCTTCGTCTGATATGTCGCATATCTCGCCTAGGGGTGGTAAACGTCAGACCCTAGTAGCTTGATAAGTCGTGTCGATATGAGGTCCATAACAGTTCGAGAAACTACTGATAACACTTACCAGTAAATCTCAGCAACCCTGGCCAGGGATTTCCAGTTATAGCCAATCGAACACAGCGCAACATCAACTCCCTATACCGGGAGAGACGAAACCCCTCCTATCGCTCATTGTCTCCATGTGATTCGGGACTGTACCCAAAAGCCACCGTTTTGCATGCCCTCTTGGACGTGGTATGATGGAAATCAAAGCACAATGGGAATCACACAAGACTCTATGACAATCTCGGGTCTACAGACTAACCTGTACCGGTGTCACCAGAGAACTGCCATCTGACGTGAGTTATAATACCATCTAGGAGTTCTCGGCGAGTCCGTCCAGTGTACCCAGTCTCCACTTAGCACCTGTATACCTTCTCTGATGTCAAACACCAATGGATATGGGATCATCCATCGCCCATTATATGGGTCAAGAAGCACATACGCTAGTCTATTCTGGAGTATCGATACCCTGTCTCGGTACTCCCACGACTAGGAACATTTGAAGGATGTACTTAGCGACTACACTTTCCCCATTAGTATGATCTGCATCATAGTCCTGGTAGTCAAGTACTAATCCTAAGGGCTTTATCAACATATAACATAGATACAATCAGAGTACATGTTAAGATAAAGAGTAACCAGATAGCATACTATCATGTCGAGCAAGAAATTCCTCCCTATATATTTCCAAGCATACACTACAATATATATCGTATGTACAGTAATGGCCTCTAGGGCACACATATCACTAACAGTATGTGTATTTTCTCCTAAGGAATCGTGAGGATTCCTAAGTGTATTTTATCTTGAGAGTCATAACGATCTCAAAAGAGAATTTTATCCCTTACAAGTCGAGAGGACTCATAAGTGGTTTGGTGGGTTGACTTGTTTCTAAGTCGGAGCATTTCTTCGACGGGGAGGTCGTTGGTTGACTTGTTTCCGAAACGGGGTCATTGGACGATGTATTTCCGAGAGGGGGTCATTTGCTGACATTTTTCCAAGACGGGATCATGGGATGACGTATTTCCGCGACGGGGTCATTGGATGACGTATTTCCGAGATGGGGTCATTTGCTGACGTGTTTCCAAGACGGGGTCATTTGCTGACGTGTTTCCACGTCGGGGTCATTTGCTGACGTGTTTCCGAGACGAGGTCATTAGATGACGTATTTTCGTGACGGGGTCATTGGATGACGTATTTCCGAGACGGGGTCATTTGCTAACGTGTTTCCGAGACGGGGTCATTGGATGACGTATTTCCGAGACGGGGTCATTTGCTAACGTGTTTTCGCGACGGGGTTATTTGCTGACGTGTTTCCGAGACGGGGTCATTGGATGACGTGTTTCCGAGATGGGGTCATTTGTTGACGTGTTTCCGAGACGGGGTCATTGGATGACGTGTTTCCGAGATGGGGTCATTTGCTGATGTATTTCCGAGACGGGGTCATTTGCTGACGTGTTTCCGCGACGGGGTCATTTGCTGACGTGTTTCCGCGACGGGGTCATTTGCTGACGTGTTTCCGAGACGGGGTCATTGGATGACGTATTTCCGCGATGGGGTCATTGGATGACGTATTTCCGAGACGGGGTCATTTGCTGACGTGTTTCCGAGACGGGGTCATTTTGCCGACGTATTTCCGCGATAGGATCATTTGATGACGTATTTCCGCGACGGGGTCATTGGATGACGTATTTTCTAAACGGGGTCATTTGCTGACGTATTTCCGCGTCGGGGTCATTTGCTGACGTGTTTCCGAGACGGGGTCATTGGATGACGTATTTCCGCAACGGGGTCATTTGCTGACGTATTTCCGCGACGGGGTCATTGGATGACGTATTTTCGAAACAGGGTCATTTGATGACGTATTTCCGCGATGGGGTCATTGGATGACGTATTTCCGAGACGGGGTCATTTGCTGACGTGTTTCCGCGACGGGGTAATTTGCTGACGTGTTTCCGAGATGGGTCATTGGATGACGTATTTCCGCGACGGGGTCATTGGATGACGTATTTCCGAGATGGGGTCATTTGCTGACGTATTTCCGAGACGGGGTCATTGGATGACGTATTTCCGCGACGGGGTCATTTGCTGACGTATTTCCGAGACGGGGTCATTTGCTGATGTATTTCCGCGACGGGGTCATTTGCTGACGTGTTTCCACGACAGGGTCATTTGCTGACGTATTTCCACGACGGGGTCATTTGCTGACGTATTTCCGAGACGGGGTCATTGGATGACGTATTTCCGCGACGGGGTCATTGGATGACGTATTTCCGCGACGGGATCATTTGATGATGTATTTCCGCGACGGGATCATTTGCTGACGTATTTCCGAGTCGAGGTCGTTGGATGACGTATTTCCGTGACGGGGTCATTGGATGACGTATTTCCGCGACGGGGTTGGATGACTAACGTATTTCCGAGACGGGGTCATTTGATGACTGACGTATTTCCGAGACGGGGTCATTGGAAGACGTATTTCTATGACGGGGTCATTGGATGACGTATTTCCGCGACGGGGTCATTTGCTGACGTATTTCCGAGATGGGATCATTGGATGACGTATTTCTGTTACGGAGTCTTTGGATGACGTATTTCCGCGATAGGGTCATTGGATGACGTATTTCCGCCACGGGGTCATTTGCTGACATATTTCCGCGACGGGGTCATTTGATGACGTATTTCCGCGACGGGGTCATTAGATGACGTATTTCCGCGACGGGGTCATTTGATGACGTGTTTCCGCAACGGGGTCATTAAATGACGTGTTTCCGCGATGGGGTCATTTGATGACGTATTTCCGCGACAAAGTCATTGGATGACGTATTTCCGCGACAGGGTCATTGGATAACGTATTTCCACGACGGGGTCATTTGCTGACGTTAGGTTGTCTGTGAACCGTAGAGTCTTGGAACTGGGGATTTTGTCGTGGCTCCGATTGGTGGTGTCGCGTCCGTATCCTGCTGGAATGAGGAAGAACGTCGTTGCTGATTTTTAGGCTGTAATGTTGCCGCTAAGATTTGGAACTAGGGACTCTGCCATGGCTCTGTTTCGTTATGTCGCGCCGGTGCCCTGCTAGCATGAGGAGGAGCGCCGTTGTTGGTCTTCTGGGATGCAGATGTTGCTGTCGAGATCTGACTTTCCCTTTGACAGAATTTGTTGGGACATGTGGTTCCCTTTTTGTTTATGCCCATAGATTGTATACATGGGTCGGTATGGACTTACCTGCAGGGCAAAAGTTTCATTCTTTCATATTTTTTTCTTTCTGCAATGCTCTATCATTTCAGCTTTTTTTTATCGCGAAAGTCGCGATTGCCCAATCATTTCGGCTATTTTTCGCGGTGCCCAATCATTTCGGCTATTTTCCTTTTACTTTACTCACTACTTTTTATTGTGAGTTGCCCAAACATTTTGGCTATTTTTATATGCATATATTTTACTTGCTGATTTTGTTGCAAGTTGCCCTATCATTTCGGCTATTTCATATGCATTTATGGCTTGCTGACTTTTCGCCGCGAGTATGGAATCTGGGATCTGATACCAATCTTAGCATCAGCATCGCTGCGACTGGAATATTGCCATGAGCGAATCATCATTTGCCGTGAAAGGACTTGGAATTTGTTACTGATTTAGGCATCAACATCGCTACTGGGACATTGTCAGGAGCGGATCATCTTTTGCCTGTGTTGATTCGAACAAAGGTGGCTTAGCAAACAGGGTTAGGATCCTGTCGACTAAGGCTTTTGACTTCATGAGCCGTAAGGGTCTCATAAAGGTATTTCTTCCTACGAGTCGTGAGGATCTCATAGATGCGATTTCTCCTTAGGAATCGTGAGGATTCTTAAGTGTATGTTCTCTTGTAAGTCGTAAGGATCTTGCAAGAGTGTTTTCTCCTTGAAAGTCGAGAGGACCTACAAGTGTTTGTTCATCAAATGAGGGAATTCCTTGTCGTTGGTGGGACTCGGCAAGGAAATGATTATTTGCGCCCGTGGATTGTATACAAGAGTCAGTATTAAACCGCTTGTAGGGCAATCTAGGAAATGTGATGGCTTAAGAATAGGTTCAGATCCCTGTAGTTTAAGGCTTTTGAATCTTATGAGCTGTGAAGGTCTCATAAGAAGGTTCTCCTTACGAGTCGTGAGGATCTCGTAAGTGTAATTTCTCCTCAGGAATCGTGAGGATCCCTAAGTGTGTTGCTCCTTTGTGAGTCGTAAGGATCTCATGCAGGTATTTTCTCCTTACAAGGTCGAGAGGACCTTGCAAGTGTGCATAATTTTTTTAACGAGTCTGCGCCTTTTCGGGTTTTCACAAACTCGCCACTAGCCCTGCTATTTTTACACACAGAGCCCTTTCGGGTTTTCATCTGTGCCCATCTTGGTTATGGACGTACCGTTTTTTTTTTTGGCATCAGCCCTAGGAGGTTACGGTTTGTAGTAGTTTAAATATGTTTCGGTCCGTCGCTAGTTTTAGGACATTGCGGTCCTCAGCTAGTTTTAGGACATTACGGTACATTGTTAGTTTTAGGACATTACGG
Organism: Agapanthus africanus; assembly: GCA_030015575.1. NCBI lineage: Eukaryota > Viridiplantae > Streptophyta > Magnoliopsida > Asparagales > Amaryllidaceae > Agapanthus > Agapanthus africanus. The sequence goes on along the minus strand of JASDDO010000031.1, from coordinate 519,544,038 downwards.
TCTATTGTTAGTTTAGGGATGTTTCGGTCCGTTGTTGCCGTTTTGGAGACAATAGTTTTGCGGGATACTACATATTGAGTTTGGGCTTGGGAAGATAGCGAGCGGACATAGGCGTCGTCATCAATCGTTAACCTAGGCCGTGACTCGTCAGGCGTAGTATTTTTTCAGGAATCGGCCGTTCATGTCCTGAAGGGTCTTTCGCCATGCATATCTTTGAGCAAGTAAGCCCCACCTTGGTAGACTTTGTCTATGATGTACGGGCCCTCATAGTTCGGCTCGAATTTCCCCCGTTTGGAACGATTGGGGATCATAGGTCTTTTGACAACTAGCACGAGTTCGCCTTGGCAAAATATTCTCGGCCTAGTCAACCTTTCGTATGAGCGCACCATCATTGCTTTGTAAGCTTCTAGATTTTGCTGCGCCATGAGACGGGTTTCATCTAGGGTGTCGAGCTCCTCAAGCCGAAGATGAGCATTCTCTTCGTTTGTTAGCTCGCAATGAACCGCCACTCGTAGAGAGGGTAGCTCTATCTCCAAGAGATGCTTCCGTGCCGAATACCAACGCAAATGGCGTTGTGTTTGTGACCGTTTTGAACATGGTCCGATAAGCCCAGAGAGCTTCATGCAGTCTCTCGTGCCAGTCCTTTTTTATTTTTTGGACACCGTCTTGATCTTCGTTAAGGTCTTGTTGAAAGTCTCGGCTAGACCGTTAGCTCGGGGATTATAGATCGAAGAGTATCTCCAGTCTATATTATGTTGTTGTGCGAAGCGGCTGATTCTGTGACTTCTGTAGGCCGGCCCGTTATCGGAGATAATCCGTCGCGGAGTGTCGAACCGATAGATGACGTGTGTCTTTAAGAAATGGAGAATGTTCTCCGTCTTCACTCCTCTTTGCGGTACTGCTTTTGCCCACTTGGAGAAATAATCGGTAGTCGCCAATATGAACCGATGTCCACTGGATGACGCTGGTTCGATGGGGCCAATTATGTCGGTTCCCTACATTTCGAATGACCAGCTAGCCATCGTTGGGCCTCATGCGCCAAAGCGTAATGCCGAAGCTTCGTTATCGCGAAGATTAACTCCAGGCAGTGTTTTTCGATGGGGGAGTAGTTGTTTTCTGCCCCCAGGAGAACTCGACTCAAATAGTATAAGGCTTTCTCTTTCCCTTGGTCATTCTCTTATGCCCATAGCACGCCTAAGGAACCTTCAAGAGCGGTTGTGTACAGGATGAGGGGCTTTCCCTTGACTGGAGCGGTCAGTACCGGCAGATCTTGCAGGTATTGCTGGATTTCGTCCAGTGCGCTTTGGCATTTGTGATCCCAGACGAACGGGGTCCCCTTTTTCATTAAATGGCTGTAGGGGCGGCACTTGCCGGAGAGATTGGCTATGAATCGTCGGATATATGCGAGCTTTCCTTGGAGAGATCGCAGTTGCTTGAGAGTTCTTGGCGAAGGAATTTCCATAATCGCCTTGATCTTTGACGGGTCTATTTCGATGCCCCGGTGTTGTATGATGAATCCTAGGAATTTGCCCGAGGAAACTCCGAACGCGCATTTGAGAGGGTTCATCTTCGGGTTGTATTTCCGAAGACGTTGGAACACTATCTTCAGATCTCCTAATGCTCCTCGTGCGATTTGCTTTTCACCACGAGGTCGTCAATATAGCATTCGACGATTTCATGTATGAGATCATCGAAAATCTTCGTCATGGCCCTCTGATAGGTAGCGCCGGCGTTCTTTAGACCAAAAGGCATCACTTTGTAGCAGAATATGCCCAGAAGGGTCCGGAAAGCGGTATGCTTCTGGTCTTCGGGATGCATCTTTATTTGATTGTACCCTGATTATCCATCCATGAAGGAGAAGACTTCGTGAGTGGACGTGTTATCTATCATCAACTTGGTAACCGGTACGGGAAAATCATCCTTCGGGCAGGCTTTGTTGAGGTCTCGAAAGTCCACGTAAATGCGTATCGTCCCATTTTTCTTCATCACTGGAAAAATGTTGGCGATCCAGTCAGGGTACTGAACTTCTTGGATGAAGCCGGAGTCGATTAGCTTCTTAACTTCGGCCTCATTTCAAGTTCGAGCCGCATTCTTCTTGGTACTTATTTAACTGGCTTGACATATGGAGATATCACCAATTTATGAACAGCGATTTCTGGATCTAGCCCCGGCATCTCGGAATCGTTCCATGCGAAGCAGTCTCTATATTGCATGAGCACACCTTTTAGCGTAGCTACCTGCTCTTTAGACAGCAGCTCGCTGACGAACGTTGGCCGCGGGTCGTTAGCCGTCCCTAAGTCGATTTTCCTCTGGTTGTCCGCTGTGGTATGTATTCCATCTTCCAACTCTTTTGGCGCTGGTGGAAATTCCGAGATCAACTCATCTTCCTCCTCATTTTTGAAACACCAGGAGAGATCATTCATATTCTCGTGCATTCCTTCTTCCGACAGCGTTATCATGTGGCAGGTACGAAATCATTTCCAAGACCAATGTTGATATGGTTCTACTCTCGCCATATACATTGCTTTTGGCACATGCCTTTGTGGTGGGGCCACCCTCCAACTGTTGGAGAGAGTGAAACTGTCGAGTTGATATTGGTCTTCGAACCAGTTTTTGAAGGTGCAGCAGTCTTCAAGAGGATGTCCTATCGCTCGGTGATAGGAGCAATAATCCGGGTGATGAACCTCGTTTGCTTGATCGGGGTGCTTGGACTCCGGGAGTGTCATCATCTGATGTTTCATGACGAGATCAAATATCTTCCTTATCTTGTCTTGAGGGAAAGAATATGCTCGACCCATCTTTTTCGTTAGAGACGGATTCCGGCTGACCTTTTCTTGATCGTGTGGTCTTTTGGATCCATTTTGCCGCTGTCAAACGTTTTTTCCGTTCTTTGACTTGTTTTTGCCTCTGCGTCGGGCATTTTTTTTGTCTTGGGAATGCATGGCGGGCTAACGGCGAAGGGCATTGTCGTCTTCTGTAGCTTGCTGAAGGAGGTGTCGCGTCTTCGCTTTCTCGTAAATGGACAATTCGCGGCTGTAGTCGTTCCGAGCCTTTTGACTCGCTTCCTTTATTAGCTTGTCCATCTGTTCTTCAAATGACAGACTCGGCACCTTTATAGAAGGACCTCGTTCTGGTTCAGCGTCAGCGTCTTTTAAAAGACCATCCTCTTCTTTATCAAGGTCCTTTATGACATGGCATCCATGGAACTGCTCCCGTTTCTTGGACTGGACATATCCGAGCCCGATCGTTTCCATTTTTCCGTTGGGCAATTTTCGCTGCGTTCCGGGGATGTTCCAGATCCTGTTGTAGAACAGAGCTTATCGAGGAGTATGTTTGAAGGGTACACCTTGTCATCTTAATAACCTTTTCAATCCCTCGGTGTACCTGGGCAGACGAATAGGTTGGATCCTGCCGAGCGCAGGATCGGCACCATGCCAGACTTCTCTTTCGACTTTAGTCTCCGTGGATCGATAGAATAGGATCGCCTTTTTGCCACTTCGCCTGGGAGGGACGTAGAATGTCCATAGCTCTTGCACACTATATGTCTCAAGCGCATCAAGCTCTCTGTAGTGCTGCCGCGGAACCATGGCGATCTGTAAACTCTGATCATTTTCAACGAAGGTTTGCATCGACGGGCGGACGGAGAATTCGACATTGGTTTCATCTTCGGAATTGCTGCCAAAGACCAAAATCAGAGCGGATGGTCCGGGTTTGTTGCATTGGGGCGGCCCCGAATAGACTATCTCTTCTTCCTCCTCGGTATCTCCCCCGAAGACCAGAATAGTGGTGATAGCTTTTTGTTTATTCCCTGGTTTATGGCATCTTTCCGTGTCTTCAAAGTCTGGTAAGAAATACGTTGCATCCTCGTATTTGCGGACTTCGTTCACGGAGAATGGGTTTAGTTCCCCCGTCACAGTGTACTCGAGACCATATTTGAAGTACTTCATACACTGATATTGTGTAGAAGAGATGATATTATACTCGTGTAACCACGACCTGTCGAGCAAAGCGTTGTAGCAGGTCTTGGCGTCGATGACATGAAACTTGATGTCAGCGACGAGCATCCCAAAGCGTAACGTCAATATTACGGACCCGAGCGTCCATGATGACTGGGAGTTAAAACCGGAGATGGTAATTTTATCTCGGGCTATGTGCTGAACACTCACGCAAATTTCTTTTAGCACTCTGACATTTAGGAGGTTGATAGAGTACCCATTGTCAACTAAGATCTTCCCAATCTTAATGTCATGGCAATACCCAGTGACATACAGGGGACGGTTGTGCTCACATGTTCCGAAGAGGAGGTCTTCATTGCTGAAGGTAATGTCGGCCGTGAGAACTTCTTCCAGCTCGTCCTTCATCTTTTCTTCGGCAAGGAAGGCTTAAACTGTCCGGGGTCTTGTAATGCCTTGATCAGAGAATCTCGCGCCTCTTTCAACAAGAGAAGGGCATCCAAAATGCTTAATTGCGAGGGTATCTTTCTCAGGTGTGCCAGAACATTATAATCCACCTTATTTTTCTTGGGCGGGTCCTTGGTTGCGAGCTCTTCGACGACTCGATCATCGAGGGTGATATCCTCATGGACTTTTTCCTTCCCTTTATCTTTTTTGTTCGATCCCTTATTCATGGGTCCAAGATTCTTTTCAGGCAACGTGCGGTTACGCAGCTGAATATTCTCACAGTTCCTTTTCTCTTCTTCTTTTCCTGAGGTGGATTCTTTGAAAAGAGGCCCGAGGGCTATTTCTTCATCAGAATCGCTCCCGAAGGTGAGAAGTTGCGATCCCCCAGCATCAACTATGTGACAGTTGCCGGCAGTTCTTTTATGCTCATTTGTCGTGTTTCCCTGCTCCCGATGAGTTTTGCGCTTCATCCGCTTGAACTGTTATCGGTGGGCAACATATCCCTGCCACCAGTTTTTAAAGGCATTGCACTCTTCGGTAGGGTGTGTGATCCTCTGATGGTATAAGCAGTACTTTGGATGTGCATCCGCTTCGTCAAGGTGTATGCTTCCAGGAGTATTTCTTTTTAAAGGTGGCAGCTTCATTCCCATCGACAGGGCCTTAGCGAACCGTTTCCTTGTCTTAAGCCTGCTTTTGTCTGCCGCGGGCGTGATTCGATCTAGTTGGAGTGCTTCAACCCTTTCATCCTGTCGCTGACGTTTAGCTTTTTCGAATATGGCCATTTCACGCTCTCGATCAGCTTTACTTTTCTGACGGGCTTCGTTCAGCAACAGGTCAATCATTCCGTCTGACGGTTCCAAGAGTTCTAGTTCTGGATCTGCCACCAATTCCTCTATGTGAACTTCTTCGTCATTTATGGGCGAATGAGAGATCATGTGACAACTTGCCACATGATCCTCAAATTCTTCGGACGAGTCGTCTCCGTCGTCATTGTCGTTTTCTATGCCCTCAAGGATATTGTTAAGAAATTCTTGGAGCGTGACTGGGATTCGCGCCTTCTGATTATATTCTTCCAGTGCATCGATCTGCTTTTGCAGGTCCGCACGCTTGTCATCAGGCTTCACGGGATTTTTGGTCTTCTTCTTCCTTTTTGAAGATTTTGATGGTTGGGCCTGGGCGTTTTGCCCATCGCTACCAATTCTTGGCGTCGGGCGCGGTTTCAGCATTCCCTCAATGACCTCGGGTTCCAGCGGGCTTTTCCACTAATCGCCGGGCGTGTTTGAAGATTCTTCAGCATTCTTTTTGTTTTGGCTGAAAGAGCGACCTCCCACGGAGCTTCTTCTATAAATGAGCATAATGCCCCTGGCGTGTCTACCCTTTTAGGAGCATGCGGCTGCGGCGTGCTTACCTTCCGGTTCTCGGACAGTGCAAATTTGCCCTATTGATATTGGTCCTCAATCCAGCTTTTGAAGACGAAGCAATCTTCAATTGGGTGGCCCACTACTCGGTGGTAGGGACAGTAATTAGGATTGTTGACGTCACCTGGCTGCAGTGGGTGTCTCGGATCTGGCAGAGTGATGAGCATGTTGCGCACCGCCAGTTCGAACAGTCTCCTTGTTTTATCCTGGGGGAACGAGTAAGCACGTTTTAAGTTTTTGTTGATAAATCGCTATCTATCGTTTTGGCGATTAGCTGGTTTTGGACCACTCGGCTGTTGCTGAGCATTGGTGACGAAGGTCGCTTTCCCTTTCCCCTTTTCATTCCAAGGCTCCGTCTTTGAAGAGGAAGGCCTATGGCCCATCTGGTCCATTTATGCCAGCTTTTCAATCAAGGCCGGGAAGGTGGTTGGCTTGAAAAACATCATGAATTGGGATATGGTCGCCTGTGGATCGAGGGTTCCCACAAACATACCTACTGCAGGAGCCTCTTCTATGCGATGTCCGCACTTCGACCATAGGTCGCTCCATTGAATTGCATACTGAACCCATGTCTCCCCTGGCTTCACTCGGGCATTGATCAACGCCATGATTGGGGTGCGTTCGCTAGCGCTTGCGAAACACTAAGTAAATAGCAACTCCATCTCTGTAAACGTTTTGATGGAGTCGTTCGGAAGCTCCGAATACCATTCGAAGGCCGTCTCCGCTAGGCTACCGATGAATTGGTGAAGCAGTAGCTTATCGTCACCTCCAGTATTGCCGCACAGAGCCCTGAATTGAGCGACATGTTGATGGGGATTGCCTGTCCCCTTGTACATGTGGAACTTAGGAATTTTGTTTCCTGGCGGGTACTTGATTTGATCGTACCAGCTGGGATATGGGCATCCCGTTCTGATGACTTGGCTAGCAGCTTCGTTCGCTTGACGAGCTCGTATCTGTTGAGCTATATAATCATCGAGCGCGGCTTTCGAGATTGTTTCCTCCTTGGCGGCTGAAATGGCCGGAAGAGGGTTTGATGTCTCCCCTTTGTCGTCCTCAACGATTATTAAGGGATCTTCAACTGGAGGGTCCGGCTGGATCATCATCTCGACCATGTCTTGGAACAAGAGCGCCATTTGTTTTATGTTGGCCGCTTGTTCCGCGGCCTCTTTGTCTTTCTTCTCGAGTATTCTTCGGAGGAACCCGGCGTCGGTTTCCTGTTCCTGGCGCTGCTCTGACGATGTCTCCGGGCTTTCTTTCGGCCCAGTGAGCACGGCCATCTTTGTTAGCATCTCCTGGAGCTTTTGCTATTGCTCCTGAGCTTTTGTCATAGATCGGGTGAGTGGTCGATGACCCGTGGAGATGCGGCTCTCCTCTTTCCCGGAAGCCATATAAACAGTATGCACCACCATGCCCCCAGACTTAGAGCGTCTGGGTTCAGTGCCCTTGAGATTCGTCGCAGGCATAGGGATCTTCTTCGCCCTCCTCTTTTTATAGACGATTGAAGTTGAGGGGGCTATTGATGTAGGCACCCGTGCAGACGACACCTTTCGTGGCGTGGCGAAGGGATGGTCCTCCTTTTGCTGAATCTTTATTTTCTTCAGTCGGCGGGAGCAGTCCTTATCGATTACGGAGTCTTGGACTCTCTGCCAAACCTTATGAATTTTGGAGGACAGCCGTTGAGGAGGTTGATCCAGCTTCGCCTTTGTAACATTTTCAACAGGTGAAGGAGACCTTTTTAATACGGCAATTGGAGAGTTCTTGCGCATCCTCCTGAGCGGCTCAAAGCTGTTCCAAGTTGGAACAGGAGCATCGACTTCCACCATCGGAGCTAGTGGAGTCAATCCAGAAGGGGAACTGGCTCCAGCTTTCCTCACTGGGCGCCAGTGGCGACGTCGAGCATGTCTTGCAGACGGTATTGGCTCAGTTATGGGGGTGGCCTCATCATGCCCCTTATTCTGGTGAAGGGTTGTTGTTGGTGTCAGCCTATCGAAGACTGACGTCCGCTGAGAAGAAACGTCCAACCTGTCGAAGACTGGCCTTTGGGAAAGGGAAGCATTTTGGGTGACTCCACCCGCAGCAGGAGTCGGAACGTCCAGTCTTGCGAAGACCGATCTCTTAGCCAGAGAAGCCCATATGATGAATTCGTTTACTGAAGCTGGAATGGCTACCCGCTTCGGGATAGCTCCTTCGGGTATTGCAGGCTTCTTCACGGGCCCGCTTGAGCTTTGGCCTAGTCTGTTAAAGATCGAAGCGTCGGACTTGGAATTGGTCGGCCTGTTGAGAGGGGCCATGGTAGTGGTAAGCCGATCAAAGACCGACTTCTTCGGAGCTGTTCCGCTCCGAAACGCGGAGACGCGATACACGTCTTGCCTGAATTTCGGGGCAGATGATAATTGGTGCTATCCGTCCACCTCTCCGAAGATGCCAAGTTGATTTATGGCACCATGTATCGAAGGTTTAAATGGATGCGGCCGATATAGCAGACTTCGTCGGATTCCCTCTCGTTTGAGGGGTTTTGATTGTGGGGACGCTCTTCCCTGCAAGCGCAAGCCCCTGCAGTTAATTACGCTACCGCATCGCGGTAACAACTTTCTCCTTCTCCATATGGTCACTTCGTGTCATGGGTGTTTGTTTTGTGTTTGGTTTCCCGTGGATTGTATACGAAGACTAATTTATGTTGTCGTCCGTAGGGCGTGGACTAGTCCAAATCCGTATCTTCTTAGATTTGGGTTTGGGGGTTGGGTTTAAGAATACGTTAGCCTCATTTGAGACTAAGATCAACTTAAACGTTTGTTAAGGATACGTTAGTCTCATTTTAGACTAAGATCGACTTAACGGGATCGTTTAGATCCAACAAAAGAGCAATTGGACTCTATTGTCTAGTTTAGGGACATTGCGGTCGATTACCAGTTTAAGGACTTGGTGGTCCATTATTAGTTTAAGGACATCTCGGTTCAGGTTAAGGACATCATAGTCCGTGAGTTTAAAGACCTCACAGTCAAGGTTAAGGACATCATAGTCCGTGAGTTTAAAGACCTCACAGTCAAGGTTAAGGACATCATAGTCCATGAGTTTAAGGACCCCACAGTCCAGTTTAGAGACGTCATAGTCTGTGAAGTGTATGGTTGTCGGGACCCGTCACCTCTCTGAAGACGTTGAAGGATTACAACGACAAATATCAAAGGAGTGAAGAGATGTACCCTCGAACCAAAGTTGATTTGGGGATCTATAGTCCAATTTGGAACTAAGATCAATTAATTAGATTATGGGCACATTGGCTCAGTTAAATCTGAATTGAAGACTTATGGCCAACTTGGGCTAAGTCCAATTAGATTAGAAATATTGGCCCTTTGTTGGACCATTAAACATTTGTTTGAGTTCAACCCCCCATTATTTGGCACTGCTAAAACAGGAGTTCTGATATCATTTTATCTTTTGTTGAGTGCTGAGCACTCATATTCCATATAGGATGTTCAATTTTGGAAGGCAAGGATGTATTTAAGACTTAAAAAAAAATCTTGCCTCGGAAGGACTTTGCCAATTTAGGCTAGGATTGATTTGAATATAGTGTTAAACACTAACATATATTTTATGGTCACGTGTTCCCACGTGATGTGCTGAAAAATGGTGTTAAACACCAAGAACAAAACGCTCAAAAATAGTGTTAAACACTGGAATGGGATTGGTCGTGTGGGGCCATGTGAGACCTCTGAAGGTAGGGACCAGTCTTCCTTTGTTTTATTCTTAAATCTGCAAATAAATGTTAAACGCTTTTAGTTTTCACGGCCGTCACGTGTGGGCACGTGATAGGCACTCATGCACGGATTTGTTAAGGTGTTTATTAGGGGTCACGTGAGGACACGTGAGGGCACCCAAACTAGAATCTGCTTTTGCCTTTATTCTCTTTGTTTTGGAAGTCACGTGGGAGCACGTGAGGCATTGCCTCAGGGCTAATTCCTTCTTATTTTGGAGGATCTTTCCAGGGGTCACGTGAGGACACATGACCTAGTTCTTTACATGCATGGAAAACTTTCAAGTCTCTTTATTTTTAAGAATTAAATTCTCTGTAGGGTTAAACCCTAATTTCGTTTTCAGAGGAATTAAATTCCTATGCATGTGGAAGAATTAAATTCTTATGTAGGGTTAAACCCTAATTTCATTTAGAGGAATTGAATTCTTTATGAATTTGGGAGAATTGAATTCTCATATAGGGTTAAACCCTAGTTTTGTCTGTCTTGGAGGAATTAAATTCCTATAAATTTATGAGAATTAAATTCTCATATAGGGTTAAACCCTAGTTTTATCTTGGAGGAATTAAATTCCTGTGAATTTAGGAGAATTAAATTCTCATATAGGGTTAAACCCTAATTTTACTTTTGGGAGAATTAAATTTTCTAAACTCAATTCTCCCTCTAAGTTTTGGATCTGCATGGCAGAATCTCCCCGATGAGAATTAAATTCTCAATCTGTGGGGAGATTTGCTTCTGCATATCTTCAACCAAAGGAAGAACTAAGTTCTTTTTTAGAAGAGATAAACTCTTAGATTGAGAATTAAATTCTCTTTTGTTTTATGGAGCTTAGATCTCTTTCCCCTTTCCCACCTAGGGTTTCTTTCTCTGAAGAGATCTTTTTTTTCCTCTCTTGAGAATTAAATTCTCCTCTCTTTTTTCTCTCTGTTGTTGTTATCTCCCAAAAAAAGTAGATCCCCCTCTCTTCTCTTCTTGGCTCCTATTTATAGGAGAAAGAAAAGAATCAATTTGTTTAGTCAATTTTTCATTGAAAAATTTTGGTTGTTTTTTTTGTAACCAACATGATTTTTTAGATCACTCGGTGAATTTTATTCATCATTGGATTTTTAATCCAAAAGATCTTTTATCTGTTATTCCTGGCAAATTTCAGGGAAATCTTTCCTTGTATAAAACCTTTCCATAAATTGGTGATTTTTAATCACCATTGGATTTTTAATCCAACGGTGCTCCATTTTACAGAGCACCATCTTTTTTGTTTGGAAAGATTTAGAGAAATATTTTTCCAGTTAGGGTTTTTGATTCCTTCTTAATTAGAATTTAATTCTATTAATTCATAGATCTTTAGGAACCCATCACGTGTTGGCACGTGACCCCCTGATTAAGCATTTGACCAGAATTTAATTCTGTTGTTTTAAAGAACTTGGGAATTATCACGTGTCAGCACGTGACCCTTGATCACGTGTTGGTACGTGATGCCCCATTGGGGGTTTTCCTTGTTATTTTATTATACCTTTAATTCTTTTCAGTGGGTTTAAAGGCCCATCACGTGTTAGCACGTGACCCCACTGATTAATTATTTCTAATTATTTATTTTATTCAGTGCCTACAGGCTTTGCCTGTAAATGGTCACGTGTCTGCACGTGATGCCCAGTCATGTGGGCACGTGATGCCCGGTCACGTGTAGGCACGTGATGACCGGTCACGTGTGAGCACGTGATGCCTCATAACTTTTGATCCCGGATGAATTATGAGGCCCATAATATATAAAATCGAAGGATTTTTCAAGACACTTTCGATACCATCAGAATTTAGCTGTTTCTCATTCGGGAGTTTGTCAAAATGCAGCCCGGAAAATACCGGTTCATATTTTCTTAAACGCATCGCTGTCATTTGATACCTTGGGCTCTTTTGCGCAGAATTTTTTTGGCGGGAACAAATGCCCCCCACTACTTTGCCCACGTGGGTGAAGTAGTGCAGAGTAATTCATAGAGTATGACCAGTTTCGGGTTGGTATTTATTTTTCAGAATCTTGATCTGGGAAGATAACGAGCGGACACAAGCGTCGTCATTTATCATTGACTCAAATCTTGACTCTTAAGGGACATAGTTCCAAACCCTCAGCTCCATGAGCCGCACCCTTTTATTTCTTTATGTTTTACTCTGGCGTGAAGTAGTTTATATGCTCATGAGTAACTTCTCCATTTCAGTGGCATATAGCTTTGGCAAGTGTGGCCCATAGATGGTAGATAACAGTTCATTTTGAACTCTTTATAAGGTAGCGATGGCTTAGGAAACAGGGTTAGGATCTGTTGCCTAAGAATTTCCAACTTTATGAGCCGTTAGGGTCTCACAAAGGCTTTTCTCCCTATGGGTCGAGAGGATCTCGTAGGTGTATTTTCTCCTTAGGAATCGTAAGGATTTCTAAGTGTGCTTTCTCTTGAGAGTCGTAAGGATCTCAAAAAGAATTTCCCCGCTTATAAGTCGAGAGGACTCGTAAGTGGTCGTTTCCCTCCTTGTCGATATTCGACTTCGGAGAGTGTGGCCCGTGGATAGTCCATGTTGACCTCTTTGCAGGGCAGTGATGACTTGGGGGACAGGGTTAGGATCTGCCACCCAAGACTTTTCAACCTTATGAGCCGTGAGGGTCTCACAAAGACTTTTCTCCCTACGAGTCGAGAGGATCTCGTAGGTGTATTTTCTCCTAAGGAATCGTGAGGATTCCTAAGTGTGCTTTCTCTTAAGAGTCATAAGAATATCACAAGAGAATTTTCCCGCTTATAAGTCGAGAGGACTCGTAAGTGGTTGTTTCCCTCCTCGTCGATGTTCGACTTCGGAGAGTGTGACCCGTGGATAGTCCATGTTGACCTCTTTGCAGGGCAGTGATGGCTTGGGGGACAGGGTTAGGATCTGCCACCCAAGACTTTTCAACTTTATAAGCCGTGACGGTCTCACAAAGACTTTTCTCCCTACGAGTCAAGAGGATCTCGTAGGTGTATTTTCTCCTTAGGAATCGTGAGGATTCCTAAGTGTGTTTTCTCTTGAGAGTCGTAAGGATCTCCCAAGAGAATTTTCTTCCTTACAAGTCGAGAGGACTCGTAAGTGATTGATTAGTTGACCAACTCCCGAGTTAAAGCAGTGCTTCAACAGGGTGGTCGAGGGTTGACTTTGGTTTGTCTGTATACCGCCGAGTCATGGAACTGGGAACTTTGCCGAGGTCCGCTTTGCTGACATTGTATATTCCTGCAGAGACACTGATTTCTCTGCTGGTCGACGCGAATCGAGATGCTCTCGCCAAGGATGTTGTCCCTGAATTGAGGTATTTGCCAAGGACACTGATTTCCTTGGAGTCGAAACGAATTGAGGTATTCCTGCAAAGACACTGATTTCCTTGCGGGCCGACGCAAATCGAGATGCTCTCGCCAAGGACGTTGATTTCCTCGGAGTTGAGACGAATCGAGGTATTCCTGCAAAGACGCTGATTTCTCTGCGGTTCGATACGAATCGAGATGCTCTCGTCAAGGATGCCGATTTCCCTGAATCCAAGAAGTTGCCAAGGACACTGATTTCCCTGGGGTTGAGACGAATCGAGGTATTCCTGTAAAGACACCGATTTCTCTGCAGGCGACGCGAATCGAGGTGCTCTCGTCAAGGACGTTGATTTCCCTGAATCGAGGTTTTTTTGCCAAGGACACTGATTTCCTCGAAGTTGAAATGAATCGAGGTATTCCTACAAAGACACTGATTTCTCTGCGGATCGACGCGAATCGAGGTGCTCTCGTCAAGGATGCTGATTTCCCTGAATCGAGGAGGTTGCCAAGGACACTGATTTCCCTGGGGTTGAGACGAATCGAGATATTCCTGCAAAGACACTGATTTCCTTGCGGGTCGACGCGAATCGAGATGCTCTCTTCAAGGACGCTGATTTCCCTGAATCGAGTTTTTTTCCAAGGACACTGATTTCCTCGGAGCTGAGACGAATCGAGGTATTCGTACAAAGACGCTGATTTCTCTGCGGGTCAACTTGAATCGGGATGCTCTTGTCAAGGACGCTGATTTCCCTGAATCGAGGTTTTGCCAAGGACACTGATTTCCCTGGGGTTGAGACGAATCGAGATATTCCTGCAAAGACACTGATTTCCTTGCGGGTCGACGTGAATCGAGATGCTCTCGTCAAGGATGCTGATTTCCCTGAATCGAGTTTTTTGCCAAGGACACTGATTTCCCTGGAGTTGAAATGAATCGAGGTATTCCTGCAAAGACACTGATTTCTCTGCGGGTCGACGCGAATCGAGGTGCTCTCGTCAAGGATGCTGATTTCCCTGAATCGAGGAGGTTGCCAAGGACACTGATTTCCCTGGGGTTGAGACGAATCGAGATATTCTTGCAAAGACACTGATTTCCTTGCGGGTCGACACGAATCGAGATGCTCTCGTCAAGGACGCCGATTTCCCTGAATCGAGTTTTTTGCCAAGGACACTGATTTCCTCGGAGCTGAGACGAATCGAGGTATTCCTGCAAAGACGCCGATTTCTCTGCGGGTCGACACGAATCGGGATGCTCTCGTCAAGGATGCTGATTTCCCTAAATCAAGGTTTTGCCAAGGACACTGATTTCCCTGGAGGTCGGTTAACTTGTTTTCGAGACGGAGCGTTGATCCGGCGGGGAGGTCATTGGTTGACTCTAGGTTGTCTGTGGACCGTAGAGTCTTGGAACTAGGGACTTTGCCATGGCTCCGCTTTGTTAACATTGCGTCTGAATCCTGCTGGAATGAGGAGGAACGCCGTTGTTGGTCTCCAGGCTGTAGATGTGGCCATCGAGACTTGGAACTAGGGACTTTTCTATGGCTCCGATTGGTGATGTCGCGTCCGAATCCTGCTGGAATGACGTGGAACGCTGTCGTGGGTCTCCAGGCTGTAGATGTGGCCGTCGAGACTTGGAACTAGGGACTTTGCCGTGGCTCCGAGATTGATTTTCGCATTTGAATCCTGCTGGAATGACGAGGAACGCTGTCGTGGGTCTCCAGGCTGTAGATGTGGCCGTCGAGACTTGGAACTAGGGACTCTGCCGTGGCTCCGAGATTGATTTTCGCGTTTGAATCCTGCTGGAATGAGGAGGAACGCCATCGTAGGTCTCCAGGATGTAGGTGTAGCCGTCGAGACTTGGAACTAGGGACTTTGCCATGGCTCTGATTGGTGATGTCGCGTCCGAATCCTGCTAGAATGAGGAGGAACGCTGTCGTGGGTCTCCAGGCTGTAGATGTGGCCGTCGAGACTTGGAACCAGGGACTTTGCCATGGCTCCGAGATTGATTTTCGCGTATAAATCCTGCTGGAATGAGGAGGAACGCCATTATTGTTCTCTAGGCTGTAGACATGGCCGTCAAGATTTGGAACTAGGGACTTTGCCGTGGCTCCGAGATTGATTTTCGCGTATAAATCCTGCTGGAATGAAGAGGAACGCCATTGTTGTTCTCTAAGCTGTAGACATGGCCGTCGAGATTTGGAACAAGGGACTTTGTCATGGCTCCGAGATTGATTGTCGCGTCTAAATCCTGCTGGAATGAGAAGGAACGCTGTCGTGGGTCTCCAGGCTGTAGATGTGGCCGTCGAGACTTGGCTCTCTATCTGATGGAGCCTGGTGGGATGATATGGTTCCCTTTTTGTTTGTGCCCCTGGATTGTATACAGGGATCGATGTGATCTCACCTGTAAGGCAAAAGTTACATTTCATATGTATATTTTTTGTTTTCTTTCCGCGATGCTCTATCATTTCAGCTTTTTTTATATCGCGAAAGTCGCGATTGCCCAATCATTTCGGCTATTTTTCGCGGTGCCCAATCATTTCGGCTATTTTTTTTTTACTCGCTGCATTTTATTGCGAGTTGCCCAATCATTTCGGCTGTTTTTGTATGCATACATTTTTACTTGCTGATTTCGTTGCAAGTTGCCCCATCATTTCGGCTATTTCATATGAATTTTTGGCTCGCTGATTTTTTTATCGCGAGTGTGGAACTTGGAATCTGGTGCCAATCTCAGCATCAGCATCGCTGCGACTGGAATATTGCCAGGAGCGAATCATCATTTGCCGTGAAAGGACTTGGAATTTGATACCGATTTAGGCATCAACATCGCTACAACTGGGATATTGCCAGGAGCGAATCATCATTTACCTCTTGTCGATGTCGAACAAAGGTGGCTTAGCAAACAGGGTTAGGATCCCGTCGACTAAGGCTTTTTGACTTTATGAGCCGTAAGGGTCTCATAAAGGTATTTCTCCCTACAAGTCGTGAGGATCTCATAGGTGTAATTTCTCCTTAAGAATCGTGAGGATTCTCAAGTGTATGGCTTCTGGTAAGTCGTAAGGATCTTACAAGAAGGTTTTCTTCTTATAAGTCGAGAGGAATTACAAGGGCTATTCACTGTGCAAACATATCCCTAGTCACGGATGAGACTTTATTAGGGAAACATTTATTCGCGCCCGTGGATTGTATACAAGGGTCGGCATTGAGCCGCTTGTAGGGCAATCAGGGAAAGCTAATGGCTTAAGAACAGGTTCAGATCCCTGTAACTTAAGGCTTTTGAATCTTATGAGCCGTGAAGGTCTCATAAGAGGGTTCTCCTTACGAGTCGTGAGGATCTCGCAAGTGTAATTTCTCCTTAGGAATCGTGGGGATCCCTAAGTGTGTTTCTCCTTTGTGAGTCGTAAGGATCTCACGCAGGTGGTTTCTCCTTACAGGATAGAGAGGACCTTGCAAGTGTTTTTTAACGAGATTGTGCCCTTTCGGGTTTTCACAAAACTCGCCGGTAGTCCCGCTGTTTTTACTCACGGAGCCCTTTCGGGTTTTCATCCGTGCCCATTTCGCTTATGGACGTACCTTTTTTTTTTACACCATGTCAGACTGGGGACGCCGCGGGTTTGTATTAGTTTAACGACGTTTCGGTCAGAGGTCCGAGATTTTTCGGGCAACGTACGATTACGCGGCTAGATTTTCTCGCCAATCTTCGCATCTTTTGTGTCGAAGGTGGATTCCTTGAAGAGAGGGCTGAGGGCGATTTCTTCGTCAGAGTCATTTCCAAAGGTGATGACTTGCGATCCCTTGGTGTCGACTATGTGACAGTTGCCAGCGGCTCTTTTGCGCTCATATGTCGTGCTTTTCTGTTCCCGACGAGCCTTGTGCTTCACTCGTTGAACGAGTTGTCGGTGGGCAACATATCCCTGCCACCAGTTTTTAAAGGCTGTGCACTCTTCGGTAGGGTGTGCAATCCTCTGATGGTATAAGCAGAAGTTAGGATGTACGTCCGCTTCATCAAGATGTATACTGCTAGGAGAATTTCCTTTGAAAGAGGGCAACTTCATTCCTATTGACAGGGCCCTAGCGAATCGTTTCCTTACTTTAAGCTTGCTTTTGCTGGTGACAGGGATGCTTCGATCCGATTGGGGTGCCTCGACCTTTTCATACAGTCGTCAGCGTTTAGCTTTTTCGAATATAGCCAGTTCACGCTCTCGATTGGCTTTGCTTTTCTGACAGGCTTCATTCAGTAGCAAGTCGATCATCTCGTCAGACGGTTCCAAGGGTTTTGGCTTCGATCTTGCCCCCAGCTCTTTTACGTTGTCTTCTATCGCCGAGTGAGCTTCTTCGTTAGTTAACGCCAAATGAGAGACCATGTGGCAACTTGCCACATAGTCCTCAGATTCTTCTGAAGAGTCATTCCCGTTGTTATTGTCGTTATCTCCGCTCTCAAGGATATTGTTGAGAAATTCTCAGAGTGTGACCGGGGTCCGCGCCTTCTGGTTATATTCCTCCAGCACGTCAATATGCTTTTGCAAATCCGTGCGCTTGTCATCAGGCTTCACGTGCTTTTTCTTCTTCTTTGAAGATTTTGACGGCTGGGCCTGAATGTTTTGACCATCGCTACCAATTCTCGGCATCGGGCGCGGTTTTAGCTTTCCCTCAATGATCTCAAGCTCTAGCGGGCTTTTCCACCTAATTGTCGGGTATGTGTGAAGATCCTTCAGCATTCTTTTTGTCTTGGCTGAAAGAGCGACCTCCCATGGAACTTCTTCTATAAAAGAGCACGATGCCCCCGGTGTGTCCACCCTTTTAGGAGTGTGCTGTTGTGGCGGATTCACCTTCCAGTTTTCAGATAGCGCGAACTTGCCCTGTTGGTATTGGTCTTCAACCCAGTTTTTGAAGACGTAGCAGTCTTCAATCGGATGGCCCAATACTCGGTGGTAGGGGCAGTAATTAGGATCGTTGACGTTATTCGGTCGCGTTGGGTATCTCGACTCCGGTAGAGTGATGAGCTCATTGCGCACTGCCAGTTCAAACAGTTTCTTTGTTTTATCCCGGGGTAACGAGTAAGGACGTCTCAACTTCTCATCGAGGGATTGCCGCTTGTTGCTTTGGCGAACAACCGGTCTCGGGCTACTCAGTTGTTGTTGAGCGTTGGCGACGAAGGTTGCTTTCCCTTTGCCTTTTTCATTCCAAGGCTCCTTCTTTGAAGAGGAAGGCCTATGGCCCATCTGGTCCATTTGGGCCAGCTTTTCAATCAAGGCCTGGAAGGTGGTCGGCTTGAAGAACATCATGAATTGGGATATGTCGCTTGAGGGTCAAGAGTACCCACGAACATGCCTACCGCAGGCGCTTCTTCGATGCGCTGCTCGCACTTTGACCATAGATTCTGCCACCGTATTGCATACTGGACCCATCTCTCGCCTGGCTTTACCCTAGCGTTAATCAATGCGGTGATCGTGGTGCGCTCGCTAGCACTTGCGAATCTCTGTGTAAACAGCAGCTCCATCTCCGCAAATGTCTTGACAGAGTCGTTCGGGAGTTCAGAGTACCATTCGAACGCTGTCTCCGACAAGCTGCCGACGAACTGGCGAAGTAGCAGTTTATCGTCATCTCCAATGTTGCCACACAAGGCCCTGAACTGAGCGACGTGCTGATGCGGATTGCCCGTCCCTTTATATACATGGAATTTAGGGATCGTATATCCCGGCGGGTACCTTATTTGGTCATACCAGCCTGGATAGGGTCGTCCAGTCTTAACGATCTGCCCGGCCGCTTCATTCGCCTGGTGAGCTTGTATCTGCTGAGCGATGTAATCATCCAGGGCAGCTTTGGAGATTTTCCCCTCCTTGGCTGTTGATAGGGCCGGCAGAGGATTTGATGTCTCTCCTCTATCATCTTCAATTACTACTGGAGGATCTTCGGCTGGGGGATCCGGCTGGATCATCATGCCCACCATATCTGGGAATAGAAGGGCCATTTGTTTTATATTGGCCGCTTGTTCCGCGACCTCTTTGTCTTTCTTCTCGAGCATTCTTTGAAGGAATTCAGCATCAGTTTCCTGCTCACGGCGCTGCTCCGAGGATGTCTCTAGGCTTGCTTTCGGTCCTGTGAGTGCGGCCATAGCTGTTAACATCTCTTTGAGCTTTTGTTGTTGTTGCTCCCGAGCCTTAGTCACTGATCGCGTAAGCGTTCGATGACCTGTGGAGATACGGCTATCCTCTTTTCCGGATGCCATATAGACGGTATGCACCACCAGGCCCCCAGACTTGGGGTGTTTAGATTCAGTGGTCTTGCGATTCATCGCAGACTCAGGGATTTTCTCTAGCCTTCTCCTCTTGTGAGCGGTCGAAGTTGAGGGGGCCGTTGCAGTGGGCACCCAAGTAGCTGTCGCCTTTTGTGGCTTGACAGGATAGTCCTCTTCTCGCTGAACTTTCACCTTTTTCTATCGGCGAGAGTAATCTTGATCAATCACCGAGTCCTGAACCTGTCGCCAAACTTTGTAAATTTTAGAGGACGGACGCTGAGGGGGCTGCTCTAGCTTCACCTTAGTAGCGTTCTCCACGGGTGGAGGAGATCTCTTCAGCACGGCAGTCGGAGAGTTTTTGCGCACTCTCCTTAGCGGTTCAAAGTTGTTCCCAGTTGGAACAGCAGCATCGATTTCTACCGTTGGAGCCGGCGGAGTCAGTCCAGAAGGAGAGTTGCCCCCAGCCTTCCTTACTCGGCGCCAGTGGCGACGTCGAGCGTGTCGAGCCGTTGGGATTATCTCAGCTGTAGGAGTGACTTCCTCATGCCCCCTGTGTTGGTCAGAAGTTGTCGTTGTCAGCCTATTGAAGACTGATGTCCGCTGAGTGGGGATGGCCAACCTATCGAAAGCAAACTTCCGAGCAGGTGAAGCAGCCTTGACAATTTCGCCTGAAACGGGAGTTGAAACAGCCAATCTTGTGAAGACCGACCCTTTGGCGGGAGAAGCCGCTTTGACGACTTCGAGACCAGGAATGGCTATCCTTTTTGGGATAACTCTTTCCAGTATCGCGGGCTTCTTCATGGGCCCGTTGGAGATTTGGCCCAGTCTATTGTAAACTAAGGCACTGGATTTGGGCGACCCGTTGAGAGGGGCAGCAGTAGTTGCAAGCCGATCAAAGACCGACCTCTTCGGAGCTTCTTGCGATGGTATAGGACCGCTGAAGCTCGTGGGTAAGAGCATGGTCCCAAAGAATAGCCCAGTGGTGGATTGCGTCTCCTTTTCCACTGGCATCTTGAAAACGGAGGCCGCTTGAGGCCCATAAGTCACTTCTCCGGCAAGGACGGAGTAGGAGTTGTTGCAGTTGTTGCAGTTTGTGCAGTTGAAAGCCATTGATCTTCTATTTTCTGCACGGAGAAAGTCACCAAATCTTAATACCTCGAATCCACAGGCAACCATAGCAAACTACGATTCGTTCGCGAACACGACACACCAAGTGTGGAGTGGAAAGAGGAAAAGGCCCCACCGGGTGTGCCAGAATCTATTCCCCTCCGAAACGCGGAGACGCGATACACGTCTTGCCTGAATTTTGGGGCAGATGCTAATTGGTGCTATCCGTCCACCTCTCTGAAGAGGCCAAGTTGATTTATGGCACCATGTATCGAAGGTTTAAACGGATACGGCCGATGTAGCAAACTGCGTCGGATTCCCCCTTATTTGAGGGGGTTTTGATTGTGGGGACGCTCTTCCCTGTAGGCGCAAGCCCCTGCAGTTAATTGCGCTACTGCATCGCGGTAACAACTTTCTCCTTCTCCATATGGTCACTTCGTGTCGTGGGTGGTTGTTTTGTGTTTGGTTGCCCGTGGATTGTATACGGAGACTAATTTATGTTTTCGCCCGTAGGGCGTGGACTAGTCCAAATCCGTATCTTCTTAGATTTGGGTTTGGGGGTTGGGTTTAAGGATACGTTAGCCTCATTTGAGACTAAGATCAACTTAAACGTTTGTTAAGGATACGTTAGTCTCATTTTAGACTAAGATCGACTTAACGGGATCGTTTAGATCCAACAAAAGAGCAATTGGACTCTATTGTCTAGTTTAGGGATATTACGGTCGATTACCAGTTTAAGAACTTGGTGGTCCATTGTTAGTTTAAGGACATCTCGGTCCAGGTTAAAGACATCATAGTCCGTGAGTTTAAAGACCTCACAGTCAAGGTTAAGGACATCATAGTCCGTGAGTTTAAAGACCTTACAGTCAAGGTTAAGGACATCATAGTACATGAGTTTAAGGACCCCACAGTCCAGTTTAGAGACGTCATAGTCTGTGAAGTGTGTGGTTGTCGGGACCCGTTACCTCTCTGAAGACGTTGAAGGATTACAACGACAAATATCAAAGGAGTGAAGAGATGTACCCTCGAACCAAAGTTGATTTGGGGATCTGTAGTCCAATTTGGAACTAAGATCAATTAATTAGTTTATGGGCACATTGGCTCAATTAAATCTGAATTAAGGATTTATAGCCAACTTGGGCTAAGTCCAATTAGATTAGAAATATTGGCCCTTTGTTGGACCATTAAACATTTATTTGAGTTCAACCCCCCATTATTTGGCACTGCTAAAACAGGAGTTCTGATGTCATTTTATCTTTTGTTGAGTGCTGAGCACTCATATTCCATATAGGATGTTCAATTTTGGAAGGCAAGGATGTATTTAAGACTTAAAAATAATCTTGCCTCAAAAGGACTTAAATTCCTGTGAATTTAGGAGAATTAAATTCTCATATAGGGTTAAACCCTAATTTTACTTTTGGGAGAATTAAATTCTCTAAACTCAATTCTCCCTCTAAGTTTTGGATCTGCATGGCAGAATCTTCCCGATGAGAATTAAATTCTCAATCTGTGGGGAGATTTGCTTCTGCATATCTTCAACCATAGGAAGAACTAAGTTCTTTTTTAGAAGAGTTAAACTCTTAGATTGAGAATTAAATTCTCTTTTGTTTTATGGAGATTAGATCTCTTTCCCCTTTCCCACCTAGGGTTTCTTTCTCTGAAGAGATCTTTTTTTTCCTCTCTTGAGAATTAAATTCTCCTCTCTTTTTTCTCTCTGTTGTTGTTATCTCCCAAAAAAGTAGATCCCCCTGTCTTCTCTTCTTGGCTCCTATTTATAGGAGAAAGAAAAGAATCAATTTGTTTAGTCAATCTTTCATAGAAAGATTTTGGTTGTTTTTTTTGTAACCAACATGATCTTTTAGATCACTCAGTGAATTTTATTCACCGTTGGATTTTTAAACCAAAAGATCTTTTATCTGTTATTCCTGGCAAATTTCAGGGAAATCTTTCCTTGTATAAAATCTTTGGTGATTTTTAATCACCATTGGATTTTTAATCCAACGGTGCTCCATTTTACAGAGCACCATCTTTTTTGTTTGGAAAGATTTAGAGAAATATTTTTCCAGTTAGGGTTTTTGATTCCCTCTTAATTGGAATTTAATTCTATTAATTCATAGATCTTTAGGAACCCATCACGTGGTGGCACGTGACCTCCTGATTAAGCATTTGACCATAATTTAATTCTGTTGTTTTAAAGAACTCGGGAATTATCACGTGTCAGCACGTGACCCTTGGTCACGTGTTGGCACGTGATACCCCATTGGGGTTTTTCCTTGTTATTTTATTATACCTTTAATTCTTTTCAGTGGGTTTAAAGGCCCATCACGTGTTAGCACGTGACCCCACTGATTAATTATTTCTAATTATTTATTTTATTCAGTGCCTACAGGCTTTGCCTGTAAATGGTCACGTGTCTGCACGTGATGCCCGGTCATGTGTGGGCACGTGATGCCCGGTCACGTGTAGGCACGTGATGCCCGGTCACGTGTGAGCACGTGATGCCTCATAACTTTTGATCCCGGATGAATTATGAGGCCCATAATATATCAAATCGAAGGATTTCCGGTCACGTGTGAACACGTGATGCCTCATAACTTTTGATCCCGGATGAATTATGCGGCCCATAATATATCAAATCGAAGGATTTTTCGAGACACTTTCGATACCATCAGAATTTAGCTATTTTTCAATCGGGAGTTTGTCAAAATGCAGCCCGGAAAATACTGGTTCGCATTTTCTTACACGTATCGCTGTCATTTGATACCTTTGGCTCTTTTGCGCAGAAATTTTTTGGCGGGAACAAATGCCCCCACTACTTTGCCCATGTAAGTATATTCGTGGGTGAGGTAGTGCAGAGTAATTCATAGCGTATGACCAATTTCGGGTTGGTATATAATTTTCAGAATCTTGATCTGGGAAGATAACGAGCGGACACAAGCGTCGTCATTTATCATTGACTCAAATCTCGACTCTTAAGGGACATAGTTCCAAACGCTCAGCTCCATGAGCCGCACGCTTCTATTTCTTTTTTTTTTACTCTAGCGTGAAGTAGTTTATATGCTCATGAGTAACTTCTCCATTTCAGTGGCATGTAGCTTTGGCAAGTGTGGCCCATAGATGGTAGATAACAGTTCATCTTGAACTCTTTATAAGGTAGCGATGGCTTAGCAAACAGGGTTAGGATCTGTTGCCTAAGAATTTCTAACTTTATGAGCCGTGAGGGTCTCACAAAGGCTTTTTCCCTACGGGTCGAGAGGATCTCGTAGGTGTATTTTCTCCTTGGGAATCGTGAGGATTTCTAAGTGTGCTTTCTCTTGAGAGTCGTAAGGATCTCAAAAAGAATTTTCCCGCTTATAAGTCGAGAGGACTCGTAAGTGGTTGTTTCCCTCCTCGTCGATATTCGACTTCGGAGAGTGTGGCCCATGGATAGTCCATGTTGACCTCTTTGCAGGGCAGTGATGGCTTGGGGGATAGGGTTAGGATCTGCCACCCAAGACTTTTCAACTTTATGAGCCGTGAGGGTCTCACAAAGACTTTTCTCCCTACTAGTCGAGAGGATCTCGTAGGTGTATTTTCTCCTTAGGAATCGTAAGGATTCCTAAGTATGCTTTCTCTTGAGAGTCGTAAGGATCTCACAAGAGAATTTTCCCGCTTATAATTCGAGAGGACTCGTAAGTGGTTGTTTCCCTCCTCGTCGATGTTCGACTTCGGAGAGTGTGGCCCGCGGATAGTCCATGTTGACTTCTTTGCAGGGCAGTGTTGGTCAGGGTTAGGATCTGCCACCCAAGACTTTTCAACTTTATGAGTCGTGAGGGTCTCACAAAGACATTTCTCCCTACGAGTCGAGAGGATCTCGTAGGTGTATTTTCTCCTTAGGAATCGTGAGGATTTCTAAGTGTGTTTTCTCTTGAGAGTCGTAAGGATCTCCCAAGAGAATTTTCTTCCTTACAAGTCAAGAGGACTCGTAAGTGATTGATGAGTTGACCTACTCCCGAGTCAAAGCATTGCTTCAACAGGGAGGTCGAGGGTTGACTTTCGTTTGTCTGTGTACCGTCGAATCTTAGTATCTCGAATCCAGAGGCAACCATATTAAACAGCGATTTGTTTGTGAACATAACACACGAAATGTGGAGTGGAAAGAGGAAAAGGTCCCACCGGGCGTGCCAGAATCTATTCTCCGCCGAAAGACGCGACCGGGACGTTGGGACGTCTGGCCTGAACTTTGGGGGCAGATACTATTTGGTTTTATCCGTTCACCTCTCCGAAGATGCCAAGTTGATTTATGGCACCATGTATCGGAGGTTTAGACGGATGTGGCCGTTGTAGCAGACTTCGTCGGACTCCCCCTCGTTTACGAGGGGGTTTTGATTGTGGGGACGCTCTTCCCTGCAGGCGCAAGCCCCTGCAGTTAATTACGCTACCGCAACGCGGTAACCACTTACTCCTTCTCCAGATGATCACTTCGTATCGTGTGTGTTTGTTTTGTTGTTGGTTGCCCATGGATTGTATACGGAGACTAATTTATGTTGTCGCGCGTAGGGTGTGGATTAGTCCAAATCCGTATTTTCTTAGATTTGGATTTGGGTTGGTTTAAGGATCGTTAATCTTGTTTTAGATTAAGATCAACTTAGACGTTTGTTGAGGATACGTTAGCCTAATTTTAGACTAAGATCTACTCAACAGGATTTTCTTTAGTTTATAAGTACTTTGCGGTCCGTTGGGTTTAAGGACATCATAGTCCATGAGTTTAAGGACCTCACAGTCCATAGTTTAAAGATATCATAGTCTATAGAGTTTAGTTTAGGGACGTTACGGTCCATTGGGTTTTAAGGACATTATAGTCTATGAGTTTAAGGACCTCACAGTCCATAGTTTAAAGACATCATAGTCTATGGGGTTTAGTTTAGGGACGTTACGGTCCATTGGGTTTAAGGACATCATAGTCCATGAGTTTAAGGACCTCACAGTCCATAGTTTAAAGACATCATAGTCTATGGGGTTTTGGTTTGGCGGTTTGGAAATGTGCCAAAAGTTATTGGTTATTGGGACCCTCCATCTCTCTGAAGACGTTAAAGAATTACGACGACATATATCAGAGGTATGGAGAGATGTACCCTCGAACCAATATCCCGACTGAGGGAGAATGGAACAAACATCATTTTAGATGCCATCTGTTGGAAGCTCATTAGCTATCTCTGCGACTGAGTTCGGATTTAGAGATCCTGAGGATGAGGAGCTCAATTGACGCTTCTCGGGAAATCTGGTCTGAGTTTGGCTAACATTGGCATTTCGTAGTGTTAAACACTAGTATATGCTCAGCGCTCACGTGCTCCCACGTGAGGTGCTTGAAATAGTGTTAAACACTAAAAATTGGAGGCCCTCGCATGGGGTCACGTGAGGCGCTTGAAGTAGTGTTAAACACTTAAAAAATTGAGGCGCTGCTTCTATGGGTTTACTCCCTTGTTCTTTTCTGAGCACTAAGCGTTATTGGGTCACGTAGGATCACGTGAGGCGCCCCAAGTGAAAGCTGCCTTTTGATTTACTCCCTTTCTATAAGTGTCAAGCACTACTTAGGGGGGCATGTGGGATCACATGAGCCAGTCTCAGTTATCCTCTTTTGTTCATCAAGGGTGCTCACGTGGGAGCACGTGATCGGTCGTTATCGTGTTGGATGCCAATCCTTTTACGTGCATGGAGATCCTTAGTTTCGAGACTTTCAAACCCAATGTTTTGTAAGAATTAAATTCTTAGATCTTAGTTTTTCTCTTAGGTTTAGGATCTGTATGGCAGAATCTCCTCGATGAGAATTAAATTCTCAACTTGTGAGGAGATCTGCTTCTGCAGATCTTTCACTATAAGGAAGAACGAAGTTCTTATATGAAGGGTTAAACCCTTATTTTATCAGAGGAATTAAATTCCTATATACTTTTTGGAGAATTAAATTCTCTGAACTTAGATCTTCCCCTAGGTTTTGGATCTGCATGGCAGGATCTCCCCGGTGAGAATTAAATTCTCAACTTGTGGGGAGATCTGCTTCTGCAAATCTCAACCAAAGAAAGAACTAAGTTCTTTTCAGAAGAGTTAAACTCTTATGGAGGTGAAAAGGAGATGGGATCTTCTCTGTGTTTCGTTCCTTCTCTTGCCTAGAGTTTCTTTTTTTTCTCTTTTTCTCTCTGGAAAATTAAATTCTCTTTATTTCAAGCTTACAAGGGATTTTTTCTCTGTTTTTTTTTCTTTTTTTTCTCTCTCTCTCTTTTTGTGTCTCTTGGCTCCTATTTATAGGAGAAAGAAAAGAATCAATTTGTTCAGAAAATCTCTTATTGAGAGATTTTGATTGATTTTATAATCAACCAAAATGATCTTTTAGATCAATCGGTAAATTTTATTCTCCGTTGGATTTTTAATCTAACTTATGTTTTATAGAAGATATTTCTCACAAGATTAGGAAAAAAATTCCCTATATAGAATCTTTTTCTGTAAATTGGTGATTTTTAATCACCATTGGATTTTTAATCCAACGGTGCTCTGCCTTACAGAGCGCAATCTTTCTTGTTTAGAAAGATCTAAGAAAATATTTTCCAAATAGGGCTTTGATCCCTTTTATTTAGAACTTAATTCTATTGGTTCAGACGGCATAGGAGCCCATCACGTGTAGCACGTGACCCCACGAAGCTAAGTCCATCAAATAGCGTCATGTGCTACTACGTGACCTTTTCTGGCCAACTGTTTGTTTTAAGAAGGCGCCTATATACTTTGTACATAGAAGGTCATGTGTCTGCACGTGAGGCTCAGTTTTAGCCTCAATTTCAGCCTTGTATTATCAAGCGCAGTGCCTTATCACGTGTGGGCACGTGATGCTCCGTTTGGTGGATTTTCCTATTGCTTTTATATTTATTATTTATTTTTATTTTATTGTTATTATTTTATAAGGGAGCAAGTTTTGAGCCAAAATTTTGGTTGGAACACTTTCGCCTTTCACCAAACCCGTGCATTATCGGTGAGCTGCAGCTTTGCAACTCGAACCCAGGCTATCTCTGACACTTATGCTGCTGCCAGGTCATCTTCAATGCTTTGAGCTCATTCCTCCTCTTCTAAAGGGCTCTCTTTTCCTGAGAATTGTTTAGGGTGCAAGGCCCTGAATTGCTTCACCTCAGATGCTTCTGCCTCTGGTCGGTTCATCAGGATAGCAGTCTGCTGCTACTATCCTTCCAGGACGCTTTGGATTGCCTCAAGCAGAACCGTCTGCTCGTTGATCGGAGCAGTGACGGCTGGTGTGAGTGGTAGTGGTGGAGAGAGTGTTGTTGACATTTGTGCTGGTGTTGTTTGGGGAATCCATAATCTTGAAAGAAAATTTTTGGGTTAGGACAGATTCAAAGTATATGAAATGATAAGATTCAAGAAGTATGAATTGTAAAGAATGTTTTCAATTGTCGGTTCTTGTGTTATATTGCTTAGGTTGTCCACGCAGAACTGAACTGCATGGTATGGTTCCATACAGCTCTGACCTGCATGGGCCACCAACAAAACCTGTCATGCCCCGCTTCTCGGTGTACGGCGAAGGGGACGCAACTGGCCGCTACATATTTACTTAGAAGTAAATACGCTAAGCGTAACTAAGTAATATAAAAGAAATATACACAAGAGACAAATGTAATGAACAACAACTTTATTTATTAACATTCTTTTACAGTACATGGAAAAGTAAATACATAGAATGAAAAGCAATGCTTAAACAGTGGCATAACAGAAATGAAAAATACAGAATGTAATGTGTACAAGGAATCTAAAGCTCTGGGTCGTAAGCTAGCTGGTCCAAATCCTCGCTGGTGGGCTCGATCTTCTGAAGGTCCGAATCACCTGACGACATTCCAAAGAAAAAGAAAGAGGATGTCGTCTGCGAACAATCGCTCGATAAGTCCCAAAGATGAGAGGGAAATAGATTAGACAGAAAGAGTGTAACTTTTAAAGTTGTATTATATTGTTATAATGTTATATTTAATGTTAATGCTGTTGTTTGTAGCTTGGTACAGAAGAAGCCAGTGTATACGAGAGGAGTCTCAATAGACCAGAGACTAAGGTGGACGGAAAGTACAAGGAACCGTTCAGCCACGGTACAACGGCAATCAAATTCATGTTAGGTGTCTTAATGGTTGCAGTCTCGTGCCACTTCTAACACCTTCCGTACCAATCTACCCCTTATAAACCCCGCGATGTTTTAATTGTATTGTTTGTATTGTATTGTCTTATAATTAAATTATATAGATGGATGACTTGCCGAAACTATGATATCAGTAAATGGATGTAACTGGAGAATCATGTAGATGGATGTATATCCATGGTTCAGTTTAGTCAAGTTGTATAGATTGATAGATTGAACAGATTGAATACATGGATTCATATTGATTTGTTATATATACTTGAATCTCATTCAAATCAGATTGATTATATCGAGACTCAGTCTGAGTCAGATAATTAGAAAAAAAATTGAATCCTGAATTAGGTTTTGATGTTATCGGTAACCGCTGCACATGGACGGCAGGATTTGTGTCTTTTTCAAAGACGATTACTGTGTTGATAACACCGTTTGTTAAGTTATCTACCTTAAATAGTCAAGCACCCATATCTCCGGATCCCTGAGAATCAAGAGACTGGTCCCGCTTAAACCTATATTTACTAGGGTCCTTATTGTAATTTATAAAACTTGAGGGGGTTTTATGTAAAAATAATTTAGTATAATTTTCAAAATACACCTCAAGTATTTAATTATCGTCTTTAGAGTTTTCATAGATGTAGATTTTATATATATGACATTTCTAGTAAGTAAAACCTAATTTCATAATATATGGTATTTAATTGGAAATTATTGAACTTGTATGGAATTACATGGTATTTTAATACAAAGTAATTCTTTTTTATTTAGAAAAGTTGGAATATTTATACTATATCAAAAATAGATATTTTTATGATACATATATATATTTATAAAAATAATTTAATTTTTTATTTTTTTCTAGAAATCTTATTTTCTTAAGATATTTGTATTTTTTAAAAAATCTTTCGAGACCGTATGCTCCTTGCGGAGGTCTACATCTCGCACTACTAAGCCCGAAGATATGCGATTATCTGCACCATCCCGAACGGGTACCCCAAAATGGATTGTAGCGGCGCATTGCAAAGATTTGTTAAAAATACATATCTTCTAGAAAAAGGATTTTATAAGTTTGAGGTAGTTTTGTGTAATATCGTATGTTTCCAAAACTATGTTCCCAAAAATCATCGTGCTATATTATATATGAGTGTTGTGAGGAGGTGGGTCATTACCTCGTGATCTATCTAAAGGTGTAGCAATGAATTATAATGATTTATGTCAAAACTAAACTATATGGTATTTTTCTGAAAAGTACGATAAAAATTACAATATGAATTCTTTTGCTATGAAACTTGTTCAATATATTTTGTTAATGTTTAATGGTCATGATGTGCAAGTTTGGTATTGTTGTATTTAAGAAAATTGGAACTTTTTAAAGAAAAACCGAATCGGAAGTCGGATTAACTCCTCTTCCGTCGGGTTTTAGAATTACGAGTTTTCAGAATAGAAAAGAGAAGAGGGAGGAGGGACTTACTAGATTTTAGATTATAGAAGAGGGAGTGGTAGGAGGTGTCGGTGCGTCGTTTCGACGTCGGGAGCTCCTAGGTTCGTCGCCGGAAGTTCGTCGGAGCTTCACCCTTCGCTAACTCCACTTGTACACTATTGGACTTAGAATTTTCTTGAGAGTTTTTGTATAGAATTCAGAGTGAGGAGGTGGAAAAGAGTGTGGGTATTTATAGGAGAATTTTAGGGTTAAGGTTTAATAAAAAAAAATGCATTAAAAATATGCATTAAAAAGATTTTAATTAGGGGAATAAATCGGAGGTAGTTCCTACTTTTAGGTTGCCTCACGTGATCTCACGTGACCCAAATAGCGCTTAGCATTCAGAAGAGAACAAAAGAATAAACCCAAAGAAGCGGCGCTAGCGCCTCACGTGCTTACACGTGATGGCCACAGGATAAATTGTTTAACACTTATATGCATCACATGCGACAGGTGAGCATTCTCAAATTCCAGTGTTTAACACTGCCTCAGAGTATCACGTGGGAGCATGTGAGCGCTGAATAAACATGTTAGTGTTGAACACTATGAAGGGATAACATTAGCTAGAATCAGACCAAATGTTCTAAGGACCATCAATTGAGCTCTTCATGCTCAGGGTTTCCAAAGCCGATCTCAAGACAGCTAATAAGATCCCAACAGATGACATCTAAACTGATGTTCATCCCACTTCTCAAAATCGGGATATTGGTTCATGGGTGCATCTCTTCATACCTCTGATACATGTCGTTGTAATTCTTCAACGTCTTCAGAGAGATGGAGGGTCCCAATAACCAATAACTATTGATGCACCCCAAACTGATTAAACCAGAATCCCATGGACTATGAGGTCCTTAAACTCATGGACTATGATGTCCTTAAACTTATGGACCGCAACGTCCCTAAACTAAACTCTATAGACTATGACATCTTTAAACTATGGACTATGATGTCCTTAAACTCCACGGACTATGATGTCCTTAAACTTATGGACCGCAATGTCCCTAAACTAAAACGATAGAGTCCAAATACTCTTTCATTGGATCTAAATGATCTCAAAACCCCGTTGAGTAGATCTTAGTCTAAAATTAGACTAACGTATCCTTAACAAACGTTTAAGTTGATCTTAATCTCAATGAGATTAACGATCCTTAAACCCAAACCAAACCCAAATCTAAGAAAATACGGATTTGGACTAATCCACGCCCTACGGGCGACAACATAAATTAGTCTCCGTATACAATCCACGGGCAACCAAAAATTAAACAAAAACACACGACACGAAGTGACCATCTGGAGAAGGAGAAAGTGGTTACCGCGATGCGGTAGCGTAATTAACTGCATGGGCTTGCGCCTGCAGGGAAGAGCGTCCCCACAATCAAAAAACCCTCAATGAGGGGGAATCTGACGAAGTCTGCTACAACGTCCGCATCTGTCTAAACCTCCGATACACGGTGCCATAAATTAACTTGGCATCTTCGGAGGGGTGGACAGATAAAACCAAATAGCATCTGCCCCCAAAATTCAGGCCGGACGTCCCAACGTCCCGGTCGTGTCTTTTCGGCGGAGAACAGATTCTGGCACACCCAGTAGGACCTTTTTCTCTTTCCACTCCACAATGCGTGTGTCGTGTTCGCGAACGAATCGCGGTTTAATGTGGTTGCCCCTAGATTCGAGGTACTAAGATTTGGCGTCTTGCTCCCGTTTAGAGAAAATGGCTTCCAACTACACCAGCTGCAGCAACAACTCCCACTCCGTCCTCACCGGAGGAGTGATCTATGGGCCCCAAGCGGCCTCCATCTTTGCCATGCCAGTGGAACAGGTGACTCAGGCCACCACTAGACTGTTCTTCGGGACCATGCTCCCGCCGATAAGCTTCAACGCACCAGTACCATCACAGGAAGCTCCGAAGAAGTCGATCTTTGATCGGCTTACCGCTACCACGGCCCCTCTCAATGGGTCGTCCAATTCCAAGTCTACTGCATCAGTCTTCGACAGGCTGAACCTGAGCTTAAGTGGGCCTATGAAGAAGCCTGCAATACCCGAAGGGGTTATCCCAAAGCGGATAGTTATTCCGGCTCAAGTAGAGGAAATCGCCAAAGCGGCTTCTCCTGCTAAAGGATCAGTCTTTGCAAGACTGGCCGCTCCAACTCCCGCTTCTGGCAAAGTCACCAAGACTGCTTCTCCTGCCCAAAAGTCAGTCTTCGACAGGCTGGACTTTCCTTCTCAACGGACGTCAGTCTTCGACAGGCTGGCACCAACAGCAATTTCTCATCAAAGCATGAAGCACGATGAAGCTACCCCGACAACGAAGGTGATCCCGGCCGCATGACATGCTCGACGTTGCCACTGGAACCGAGTGAGGAAAGCTGGGGGCAGTTCCCCTTCCGGACTTGCCCCACCAGCTCCAACGATGGAAGTTGATAATGTTGTTCCAACTGGGAACAGCTTTGAACCGCTTAGGAGGGTGCGTAAGAACTCTCCAATCGCTATGCTAAAAAGATCTCCTCCACCTATGGAGAACGTTACAAAGGTGGAGCCAGAGCAACCTCCTCAGCGGCTATCCTCCAAAATCCACAGGGTCTGGCGAAGGGTCCAAGACTCTGTGATTAACCAAGACTACTCCCGCCGACCGAAGAAAATGAAGGTTCGGCAAGAGAAGGATCATCCCGTCGTACCACAGAAGGTATCGTCTGCATGGTTGCCTACATCAACAGCCCCTCAACTTCAATCGTCCATAAAAAGAGGAGGGTAGAGAAAATCCCCGTATCCACGACAAAGCTCAAAGGCACTGAATCCAAACGCCCCAAGTCTGGGGGCATGGTGGTGCACACCATTTACATGGATTCTGGAAAAGAGGATAGCTGTATCTCCATGGGTCATCGACCACTCACCCGATCTGTGACAAAAGCCCGGGAGCAACAGCAAAAGCTCCAGGAAATGCTAACGAAGATGGCCGCGCTCACTGGGCCAAAAGAAAGCCCGGAAACATCATCGGAGCAGTGTCAGGAACAGGAAAATGATGCTGAATTCCTCCGAAGAATGCTCGAGAGGAAAGACAAAGAGGCCGCGGAACAAGCGGCCAATATAAAACAAATGGCGCTTTTATTCCAAGATATAGTCAGAATGATGATACAGCCGGATCCTCCAGCTGAAGACCCTCCTATTGTCCTTGAAGACGACAGAGGAGAGACATCAAACCCTCTTCCTTCTTGTTCAGCAGCCAAGGAGGAGACCATCTCCAATCCGCCCTTGACGACTATATAGCTCAACAGATACGAGCTCATCAGGCGAGCGAAGCAGCTGACCAAATCGTCAAGACTGGACGACCCTATCCGGGTTAGTACGACCAAATAAAGTACCCGCCGGGATACACGATCCCTAAGTTCCACGTGTATAAAGGGATGGGTAATCCACACCAGCACGTTGGTTAATTCAGAGCCCTGTGCGGCAATACTGGGGGTGACGACAAACTGCTACTTCCCCAGTTTGTTGGCAGCTTGTCGGAGACAGCGTTTGAATGGTACTCTGAGCTCCCGAATGACTCCGTTAAGATATTTGCAGAAATGGAGCTACTGTTTACACAAAGGTTCGCAAGCGCCAGCGAACGCACCCCAATCACGGCATTGATCAATGCTAGGGTGAAGCCGGGAGAAACATGGGTTCAGTATGCAATCCGGTGGCGGAACCTATGGTCGAAATGCGAACAACACATCGAAGAAGCTCCTGCAGTAAGCATGTTCATGGGTACCCTCGATCCGCAGGCGACCATATCCCAGTTCATGATATTTTTCAAGCCGACTACCTTCCAGGCCTTGATTGACAAGCTGGCCTAAATGGATCAAATGGGCCATAGACCGTCTTCCTCGAAAGTGGAGCCTCGAAACGAAAAGGGGAAAGGGAAAGTGACCTTCGTCGCCAATGCTCAGCAGCAGCCCAGCGGCCCAAAACCAGCTGATCGCCAAAACGATAGACAGCGATTCTTTAACGAGAAGTTAAAACGCCTTTATTCGTTTCCCCGGGATAAAACGAGGAGACTGTTCGAGCTGGCGGTGCGCAACAGGCTCATCAATCTGCCATATCCAAGATGTCCACTACAGCCCGGCGATGCCTTACTGTCTCTACCACCGAGCAGTAGGCCATCCAATCGAAGATTGCTTCATCTTCAAAGGCTGGATTGAGGACCAATACCAACATAGAAAATTCGCGCTGTCTGAGAATTGGAAGGTAAGCCTGCCCCAGCCACACGCTCCTAAAAAGGTGGACACACCGGGGGCATCGTGCTCTTTTATAGAAGAAGTTCTATGGGAGGTCGTTCTTTCAGCCAAAACGAAAAGAATGCTGAAAGGTCTCCAAGCATGTCCGGCGATTAGGTGGAAGAGCCCGCTGGAACCCGAGATTATTGAGGGGATGCTGAAGCCGCGCCCACCGCTGAAAGTTGGTGAAGGTGGACAAAACGTTCAAGCCAAGCCTTCAAAGTCTTTAAAGAAAAAGAAGAAGGCCAAGAAGCCCGTCCAACCCGAAGACAGCCGTACAGGTCTGCAGAAATACATCGATGCACTGGAAGAATATAACCAGAAGGCTCGGACCCCAATCACGTTGGATGAATTCTTTAAGCATGTTCTTGATAATGAAGCCGATGACGCTGATGAAGGAGACAATTCTTCAGAAGAGCCCGAGGATTACGTGGCAAGCTGCCACATGATCTCTCACTCATCAATAAATGGCAAAGTAGCTCCCGATGCAGAGAAACTGGGGGCAGATCCAGAACCAGAACCAAAATCCCCGGAGCCATCGGACGAATTGATTGACAGATTGCTGAGCGAAGCTCTTCAAAATAGCAAATCTAACCGAGAGCATGAAACGGCCATATATGAAAGGGCCAAACGTTCGCGTCGCGTTGAAGAAGCTCCGGTATTGAGAAGTTATAGAGTACCCCAACCGGATAGAACTACTTCTGCCGCCAGCAAAAGCAAGTTTAAGACAAGGAAGCAGTTCGCCAAAGCCCTGTCGATGGGAATGAAGTTGTCACCTTTCAAAGAAAACACTTCAGAAAATACGTTCTTTGACGAACTAGATGCACATCCAAACTACTACTTGTACCATCAAAGGATCACACACCCTACCGAGGAATGTATGGCCTTTAAAAATTGGTAGCAGGGATACATTGCTCATCGACAGCATTTCAAGCGGATGAAGCGTAAAACTCGTCGAGAGCAGAGAAGCACGACATAGGAGAGCAAAAGAACTGTCGGCGACTGTCACATGGTTAATTCTGGGGAATCGCAAGTCCTCACCTTCGGGATCGATTCTGATGAAGAAATAGCCCTTGGCCCTCTCTTCAAGGAATCCATCTCTGAAACAGAAGAGGTGAAGACCTGTGAGAACATTCAGCTGCGTAATCGCACGTTACCCGAAAAGAATCTCGGACCCACAAGCAAGGAAGCGAACAAAAAAGATAAGGGGAAAGAAAAAGTCCCTGAAGACATTGCCCTCAATGACCGAGTCGTCGAAGAGCTGGCAGCCAAGAACCCGCCAAAGAAAAATAAGGTGGATTACAACATTCTGGCACACCTGAGGAAGATACCCTCGCAGCTAAGCATTCTCGATGCCCTTCTGCTATCTAAAGAGGAGAGAGATTCGTTTATCAAGGCACTACAAGAGCCCGAACAGTTTCAATCCTTCCTTACCGAAGAAAAGATGAAGGACAAGCTGGAAGAAGTGCACACAGCTGACATCACTTTCGGCGATGAAGATCTCCTCCTCGGAACGTGTGAGCACAATCGCCCCCTATATGTCTCCGGATATTGTCATGACATCAAGATAAGGAAGATCCTAGTTGACAATGGGTCCTCTGTCAATCTCCTAAATGTGAGGGTGCTAAAAGAAATCTGTATGAGCGTCCAGCACCTCGCTCGGGATAAAATCACCATCTCCGGGTTCGACTTCCAGTCATCACGGACGCTCGGGTCTATGATACCGACGCTACGTTTTGGACTGCTCATCACTAACAACAAGTTTCATGTCATTGATGCCAAGACTTGCTACAACGCTTTGCTCAGCAGGCCTTGGTTACACGAATACAACATCATCCCTTCTACACAATATCATTGTATAAAGTATTTCAAGGATGGTCTTGAGTACACTGTAACGGGGGAGCTAAACCCATTCTCCGTGAATGAAGTCCGCAAATACGAGGATGCAAAGTATTTCCTGCCAGACTTTAAAGACACGGAAAGATGCCATAAACCAGAGAATAAGCAAAAAGCTATCACCACTATTCCGGTCTTCGGGAGCGATACCGAGGAGGAAGAAGAGATAGTCTATTCGGGGGCGCCCTAATGCAACAGGCCGGGACCGTCTACCCCTATTCTGGTCTTTGGCAGTGACTCTGAAGACGAAGTCAATGCAGTATTCTCGGTCCGTCCATCGGCACAGGCCTTCGCTGGAGATGATCAGAGTTTGCAAATCGCCATGACTCCGCGGCGGCACTATAAAGAACTAGACGTGATTGAGACATATAGCGTGCAAGAGCTGCAGACGTTCTACGTCCCTCCCAGGCGAAGAGATGAAAAGGCGATCCTCTTTTATCGATCCGCAGAAACCAAAGTGGAGAAAGAAATCTGGCAGGGTGCAAATTCTACACTTGACAGGCTCCAGCCCATCCGTCTGCCCAGATACTACACAGAAGGATTAAAAAGGCTGTTGAGGCGCCAAGGCGTACCCTTCAAACAGACTGCTCGACAAGCTCAGTTCTACAACAGGATCTAGAACGTCCCCAGAACTCAGCGAAAATTGCCCAACGGGAGAATGGAAACGATTGGGCTTGGATATGTTCGATCCAAGTAACGGGACCGATTCTATGGCTGCTGCGTTATACATGACTTCGATGAAGAAGGAGATGCTTTGTTAGAAGACACTGCGATTGAACCAAAACGAGATCCCGCTGTAAAAATGCCAAGTCCGTCGTTTGAAGAACAGATGGACAAGCTAATAGGAGAAGCGGGTCAAAAGGCCTGGGATGACCACAACCGTGAAATGGCTATTTACGAGAAAACCAGGACGCAGCGCCTCCTTCAGCAGTCTACGGAGAATGACGATGCCCTTCGTCGCCAGCCCGTCATACAGAAGACCCGACGCGGAGGCAAAAACAAACTAAAGAACGGGAAAAAAAAGTTCGACGGCGGCAAAGCGAGTCCAAGAAGCCACGCGATCGAGAATTGAGCAGCCGGGATCCGTCTCTTATAAAGAAGATGGGTCGAGCATGTTCTTTTCCCTAAGACAAGACAAGGAAGATATTTGATCTTGTCATGAAATATCAAATGATTACCCTCCCGGAGCCCAAGCACCCCGAACAAGCAAGTGAGGTTCATCACCCAGACTATTGCTCCTATCACCGAGCGATAGGACATCCTCTTGAAGACTGCTTCACCTTCAAAAACTAGGTTGAAGACCAATATCAGCAAGGCAGATTCGCTCTATCCAGCAATTGGAGGGTAACCCCGCCACAGAAGCATGTTCCAAAAGCAACGTACATTGCGAGGGTAGAACCAGATCAACATCGGTCTTGGAAACGATCTCGTACCTGTCACGCGATAACGCTATCAGAAGAAAGAGTACGCGAGGATATGGATGACCTCTCCTATTGCCTCGCAAATGAAGATGAAGACGGGATAATCTCAGAATTTCTACCTGCGCCAAAAGAGTTGGAAGATGGAATACATACTACTGCGAACAACCTAAAGAAAATCGACTTGGGGACGGCAAACGACCCGAAGCCTACGTTCGTCAGTGAGCTGCTGTCCGAAGAACAGATGGCTACGCTAAGGGACGTGCTCATGCAGTATAAAGATTGCTTCGCATGGAACTATTCCGAGATGCCGGGGCTAGATCCGGAAATAGCTGTGCATAAATTAGAGATATCCCCGGACGTTAAGCCAGTCAAACAGGCACCGAGGAGAATGCGGCTCGAACTTGAAACGAGCATCAACACCGAAGTCAAGAAGCTAATCGACTCCGGTTTTATCCAAGAAGTTCAGTATCCTTATTGGATCACCAACATTGTCCCAGTGATGAAGAAAAATGGGACGGTGCGCATCTGCATAGACTTTCGGGACCTCAACAAAGCTTGCCCGAAGGATGATTTTCCCATACCGGTTACCGAGCTGATAATAGACAACACGTCCAATCACGAAGTCTTCTCCTTCATGGACGGATCATCAGGGTACAATCAAATAAAGATGCATCCTAAAGACCATAAGCATACCGCTTTCCGGACTCCTCTGGGCATATTCTGCTACAAAGTGATGCCTTTCGGCTTGAAGAATGCCGGCGCTATCTATTAGAGGGCCATGACAAAGATTTTCGATGACCTCATACATGAAATCGTCGAATGTTATATCGATGACCTCATGGTGAAAAGCAAATCATATGAGGAACACTGGGAGCATTTGAAAATAGTGTTCCAGCGTCTTCGAAAATACAATCTGAAGATGAATCCTCTCAAATGCGCGTTCGGAGTTTCCTCGGGAAAATTCCTAGGATTCATCGTACGATACCGGGGCATCGAGATAGACCCGTCGAAGATCAAGGCGATCATGGAAATGCCTGCTCTAAGGACTCTAAAACAATTGCGGTCTCTTCAAGGAAGGCTCGCATATATCCGACGGTTCATAGCCAATCTCTCCAGCAAATGCCGCCCCTACAGCCATTTAATGAAGAAGGGGACCCCTTTCATCTGGGATTGTAAATGCCAGAGCGCACTAGACGAAATCAAGCAATACCTGCAGAATCCGCCGGTACTGACCGCTCCAGTCAAGGGAAAGTCTTTCATCCTATACACAACCGCCCTTGAAGGTTCCTTAGGCGCACTATGGGCACAGGAAAATGACCAAGGGAAAGAGAGGGCCCTCTACTATTTGAGTCAAGTTCTCCTGGGGGCAGAAAATAACTACTCCCCCATCAAAAAACACTGCCTGGCGCTAATCTTCGCGATAACGAAGCTTCGGCACTATGCATTGTCACATGAGGTCCACCTCATATCAAAAGTGGACCCTCTCAAATATTTGATGTCAAGAGCCATACTGACGGGGAGACTCGCTAAATGGGCCCTCCTCTTGATGAAATTCTCGATAACATACCGACCGCTCAAAGGCAGTGAAAGGCCAGGCCATCGCCGACTTCCTCGCTGAGCATCCGATACCTGCCGATTCATCCCTAAATTGCGAATTGCCAGACGAGCACGCGTTTGACACGATCGACAGGGAGAAAGGAGAGAGTGACACCCGATGGGAACTTTACTTCGATGGAGCATCTTCCATGAAGAAGCGAAAGCACAGCTCCCCTATAATCAAATCTGGGGTAGGCCTTATCTTCGTGACTCCGCAAAGAGAGATAATGCGCTTTGCCTTTTCCCTAACAGATCCAAGGACAAATAATGAAGCAGAATATGAAGCTTTGATAGCAGGTCTTGAGATTGCTGTCGACATGGGAATCGAAAACCTCCTTATATACGGAGACTCCCAGTTGGTCATTAGTCAAGTAAACGGTGACTATCAAACGTGCAAACCGGAGTTGGTAAAGTACGGTGAGAGAGTGCAGCAACTGCTGACCCAAATCCCCTCCTACATGCTGGAGAGCATACCACGCACGGAAAATAGCAAAGCTGATGCACTAGCCAAGCTCGCTAAAGAATTGGCTGATGAAAATCTCGATGACGTAAGAATCGTCGTGCAAAGTTGTATGGGTTCTCGCACCGGCAGAAATATCTCCGGAGTCGTCTGAAGAAAAGGAAGCGACCAAGCAAGAGGACCAAGAAAAGGTTAAGGTTTGGAGAGAAGTCTTCATAGACTACTGCAAATCCCGTCGAACATCTGAAGATGCATTCTCAAGACATCAGCTCATGAGACGAGCCCTGTCTTTCTCCTTCGTCAATAACATGCTGTATAAGAGATCGTTCAACTCTCTATGGCTGAGATGCCTGGGACCAGAAGAATCAAGGAGAGTCATCCAAGAAATTCATGACAGACTTTGCAGTTCTCATCAATCCGGGCCAAAGATGAAGCTGAAGATCAAAAGAATGGGCTGCTATTGGCCTACGATGATTCAGGACTGCCTTGAATACGCGAAGCAATGCCATTCGTGCCAGATTCATGGAGACTTCATCCACCAGTATCCAAACCCGCTACACCCAACAGTGGCTAGCTAGCCGTTCGAAATGTGGGGAACCGACATAACTGGGCCCATAGAACCAGCATCGTCCAGAGGACATCGGTTCATATTGGCGACAACCGATTACTTCTCTAAGTGGGCAGAAGCAGTACCGCTAAGAGAAGTGAAGACAGAGAATATCCTCCATTTTTTCAAGACACATGTCATCTGTCGGTTCGGCACTCCGCGACGGATTATCTCCGATAACGGGCCAGCCTACAGAAGTCACAAAATCAGCGCTTCGCACAGCAGCATAACATAGACTGGAGATACTCTTCGGTCTATAATCCTCGAGCTAACGGTCTAGCTGAGACTTTCAACAAGACCTTGAAGAAGATCATAAAGAAGACAGTGTCCCAAAATAGGAAGGACTGGCACGAGAGACTGCATGAAGCTCTCTAGGCGTATCGGACCACGTTCAAAACGGCCACAAACACAATGTCCTATGCATTGGTATTCGGCGTTGAAGCAGTACTCCCCTTGGAGATAGACCTACCCTCTCTATGAGTGGCGGTTCATTATGAGCTGACAGACAAAGAGAATGCTCATCTTCGGCTTGAGGAGCTCGACGCCCTTGACGAAACCTGGCTCATGGCGCAGCAAAACTTGGAAGCTTACAAAGCAAAGATGACGTGCTCATACGAGAGATTGACTAGGCCGAGAACATTCTGCTAAGGCGAACTCATGCTAGTGGTCAAGAGACCTATGATCCCCAATCGTGCCAAACGGGGGAAATTCGAGCCGAACTATGAGGGCCCGTACATCATAGACAAAGTCTACCAAGGTAGGGCTTACTTGCTCATGAATATGCATGGCGAAAGAACCCTCCGACCGATAAACGGCCGGTTCTTGAAAAAATACTACGCCTGACGAGTCACGGCCTAAGTCAACGATAGATGACGACGCCTATGTCCGTTCGCTATCTTCCCAAGCCCAAACTCTATAAGTAGTATTCGGTGAAACCTCGCCTCGAAAACGTGCGATGGACCGAAACGTCCCTAAACTAATAATGGACCGAAACGTCCCTAAACTAATAGTGGACCGAGATGTCTTAAACCAATAATGGACCGAAATGTCCTAAAACTAACTACTGACCGAAACGTCTTTAAACTACTACAAACCCGCAACATCCTTGGGCTGACGCGTAAAAAAAACGGCACGTCCATAAGCAAAATGGGCACGGATGAAAACCCGAAAGGGCTCCATGAGTAAAAACAACAGGGCTACCGGCGAGTTTGTGAAAACCCAAAAGGGCACAAAATCATAAAAAAAGGGGGTACGTCCACAAGAAAAATAGGAACGGATGAAAACCCGAAAGGGCTCCGTGAGTAAAAACAGCAGGGCTACCGGCGAGTTTGTGAAAACCCGAAAGGGCGCAATCTCGTTAAAAGACACTTGCAAGGTCCTCTCGACCTTATAAGGAGAAAACTACCTGCGTGAGATCCTTACGACTCACAAAGAAGCAACACACTTAGGGATCCCCACGACTCCTAAAGAGAAATTACACTTACGAGATCCTCACGACTAGTAAGGAGAACCCTCTTATGACACCCTCATGGCTCATAAGATTCAAAAGCCTTAAGCTACAGGGATCTGAACCTGTTCTTAAGCCATCGCCTTTCCCAGATTGCCCTACAAGCGGTTCAATACTGACCTTATATACAATCCATGGGCACAAATAATCATTTCCTTGCCGAGTCCCACCAACGATGAGGAATGCCCTTATTTGATGAACAAACACTTGTAGGTCCTCTCGATTTACAAGGAGAAAATACTCTTACAAGATCCTTACGACTTACAAGAGAACATACACTTAGGAATCCTCACGATTCCTAAGGAGAAAAGACACTTACGAGATCCTCACGACTCGTAGGGAGAAACACCTTTATGAAACCCTTATGGCTCATGAAGTCAAAAGCCTTAGTCGACAGGATCTTAACCATGTTTGCTAAGCCAACTTTGTTCGAACCGACAAAGGCAGGTGATGATTCGCTCCTGGCAATATCCCAGTTGTAGCGATGCTGATGCCTAAATCGGTATCAAAATCCAAGTCCTTTCATGGCAAATGATGATTCGCTCCTAGCAACATTCCAGTCGCAGCAATACTGATGCAAGATTGGTATCAGACCATGAGTTCCATACTCGGAAAAAAAATGCATATAAAATAGCCGAAATGATTGGGCAACTCGCAATAAAAAACAGCGAGTAAAAAACAGCCGAAATGATTAGGCACCGCGAAAATAGCCGAAATTATTGGGCAATCGCGACTTTCGTGATATAAAAAGCTGAAATAATAGAGCATCGCGGAAAGAAATAAAAAAATGAAATGAAACTTTTTGCCCTGCAGGTAAGTCCATACTGTCCCCTGTATACAATCCATGGGCATAAACAAAAAGGGAACCACATGTCCCAACAAAGTCTATCAAAGGCAGAGTCAGGTCTCAGCGGCAATATCTGCATCCCAGAAAACCAGCAACGACGTTCCTCCTCATGCCAGCAGAGAACGGACGCAACATCATCAATCGGAGCCACGGCAAAGTCCCCAGTTCCAAGACTCTACGGTGCACAGACAACCTAGTGTCAACCCCTAACCTCCTTGTCGTCAAGCAACGCTTCGACTCGGATACATGTCAACTCCTGACCTCCTTGTCGTAAAGCAATGCTTCGACTCGGATACATGTCAACTCCTGACCTCTTTGTCGTCAAGCAACGCTTCGACTTGGATACATGTCAACCCTGACCTCCTCGTCGTCAAGCAACGCTTCGACTCGGATACATGTCAACCCTTGACCTCCTTGTCGTAAAGCAACGCTTAGACTCGGATACATGTCAACCTGACCTCCTCATCGTCAAGCAACGCTTCGACTCGGATACATGTCAATCCCTGACCTCCTCGTCGTCAAGCAACGCTTGGACTTGGATACATGTCGACCCTGACCTCCTCGTCGTCAAGCAAACGCTTCGACTTGGATACATGTCAACCCCTGACCTCCTTGTCATCAAGCAACGCTTCAACTTGGATACATGTCAACCCTGACCTCCTCGTCGTCAAGCAACGCTTCGACTTGGATACATGTCAACCCTGACCTCCTCCTCGTCAAGCAACGCTTCAACTTGGATACATGTCAACCCTGACCTCTTCGTCGTCAAGCAACACTTCGACTTGGATACATGTCAACCCTGACCTCCTCGTCGTCAAGCAACGCTTTCGACTTAGATACATGTCAACCCCTGACCTCCTCGTCGTCAAGCAACGCTTCGACTTGAATACATGTCAACCCTGACCTCCTCTTCGTCTAGCAACGCTTCGACTCGAATACATGTCAACTCTTGACCTCCTTGTCATAAAGCAACTCTTCGACTCGGATACATGTCAACCCTTGACCTCCCTGTCGTCAAGCAATGCT
The DNA here is from genome assembly GCA_030015575.1 of Agapanthus africanus. Lineage (NCBI taxonomy): Eukaryota > Viridiplantae > Streptophyta > Magnoliopsida > Asparagales > Amaryllidaceae > Agapanthus > Agapanthus africanus. The sequence continues at coordinate 519,500,582 of JASDDO010000031.1, read as the reverse complement.
TCGACTCAGATACATGTCAACCCCTGACCTCCCTATCGTAAAGCAACGCTTCAACTCACATACATGTCAATCCCTGACCTCCTTGTCGTAAAGCAACGCTTCGACTCGAATATATGTCAAGCCCTGACCTCCCTATCGTCAAGCAGCGTTTCGACTCGGATACATGTCAACCCCTAACCCTCTCCTCTCCCCCCCCCCCGCCAGAGCAATGCTCCGTATCGGAAATACATCAATCCATAATCTCCCTGTCGTAAATCAATGCTTCGACTCAGAAATAAATCAACACATAAACCTAACAACCCATAAAAAGAAAGTTCTCTTATGAGATCCCTTACAACTCTCATAAGAAAAGGCACTTAGTAGTCCTCATGACCCCTAAGTAGAAATTGCACCTATGAGATCCTCTCGACTCATAGGGAGAAAAAATCTTTATGAGACCCTCACGGCTCATAAAGTTGAAAAGTCTTAGGTGGCAAATCCTAACCCTGTCGTCTAAGCCATCACTACCCTGTAAAAAGATCCGGATAAACTACATATGGACCACATCCATCAAAGCTACATGCAAGCACGAGATAAAAAAAATAATATATGTCTTTTATTCATGAATTCAAAGTGAATACAAGATACATATCGTAAAAAGAATCAAAATGAATGCAAAATACCCTCCCATTCAGGAGTGGATACAAGAAAAGAAAATTTTTACAAAAATTCTTTAATCCGGCGGACGACACAATAAGCTCCTCAATTCATCGCTCTTCCGTTGGGCCCCGGCTTCAAGCTTGGTTATCGCCACGAGACGGGTCTCCGCTTGAGACTGTTGAGCCTTATACGAGACGAGCCGAATCTCAAGCTCCCTTCCGGCAACTTTGTGAGCTTCAACCATCTCCCGAGTAAAGATGACGGCTTTGTCAAGAGCGATCACTTCCCTGATAGCTTCTTGAAGCACCCGCCAAAGTTTGTACGCACGGGTGGTCTTAGCAGTGAGCTCAGCTTGAAGTCCCCCCAAAGCATTCGAGGCCAGTTCCCTCTCCGAGAATTTCCGGATAAGCCTCTTCTCACATGATTGTAGATTCACGGCGCACCGTTCGATCAGCCCCCGCAAGAACTTGATGTAATCGAAGGAACCTGATACTTTCTAAAAGGAGTGGTTAAAGCTCCGTAATTAAAAAATTCTTTCTTATGGCATTGTAGACTTGGTCACATCAATGAGAGAAGGTTGACAAAGTTACATAGAGAAGGATATTTGAATCCGTTCGAATATCAATCTTATGCTACTTGTGAATCTTGTCTCATAGGAAAGATGACAAAGACTCCGTTTACTGGACACGGGGTAAGAGCAAGCGAGCTCTTGGGACTCGTACACAGTGACGTGTGCGGTCCAATATCTACACCTGCGCGAGGTGGTTATTCCTACTTCATTACTTTTACGGATGATTTCTCTAGGTATGGATATATCTTCTTGATGAAGCATAAATCCGAGGCCTTTAAGAAATTCCAAGAATACAAAAATGAAGTGGAAAAACAAATAGGCAAGAGTATAAAAACACTGAGATCTGATCGAGGTGGTGAATACTTAAGTGCCGAGTTCCTGGGTTACTTAAAAGAGAACGGAATTCTCTCTCAGCTTACTCCTCCATACACACCACAACACAACCGTGTATCGGAAAGGAGGAATCGAACCCTATTAGATATGGTTCGTTCCATGATGAGTAACGCTGAGTTACCGCGATCATTCTGGGGATATGCACTAGAATCGCTGCATATCTTTTAAACCTAGTTCCTACCAAGACTGTGCCTACCACACCATATCAGATGTGGAGTGGAAAGAAACCCTATCTTCAGTATCTAAAGATTTGGGGATGTCCGGCTTTTGTTAAAAAGCAGTATGCGGACAAGCTCGAGGCACGATCAGTACATTGTAAGTTTGTGGGATATCCAAAGAATTCCAAGGGGTATCTATTCTATTACGCAGAGGAACAAAAAGTTTTTGTTTCTCGTCATGCCCACTTTCTGGAACATCAGTTTTTAGAAAAAGGAACAAGTGGGAGCGAAGTAGAACTGGAAGAAGTTCCAGAACCACAAGCTATTACTGAAAACTTGGAAGAACCAGAAGGTTCAGAAGAACGGGACATCCCGACGCCACTCCGTAGGAGTAGTAGGCAATCTCATCCACCCGAGAGATACTATGGTTTTCTCATAGACGGGGATAGAGAGGATTGCACTATTGACTATGATGAGCCTACTAGCTTCCAGCAAGCCATTCAGAGCGGTGACTCAGTAAAATGGCTGGATGCAATGCGGACCGAAATGGAGTCCATGTACACTAACAAAGTATGGACTTTGGACGTTGCTCCAGATGGGGTAAAACCCGTAGGATGCAAATGGATCTTCAAAAAGAAGATTGCTGTAGATAGACAGGTTGAAACCTATAAGGCTAGACTTGTTGCAAAGGGTTTCCGTCAAAGACCTGGTTTGGACTATGACGAAACCTTTTCTCCAGTGGCTATGCTTAAATCTATTCGGGTCCTTCTTGCTATTGCTGCATTCCACGATTATGAGATTTGGCAGATGGACGTAAAGACAGCCTTTCTAAATGGTAATTTGGAAGAGAGCGTCTATATGGATCAGCCAGAAGGATTCATTCAGAGTGGGAGCAGCAGTAAAGTATGCAAGTTGCTTAAGTCCATTTATGGACTAAAGCAGGCATCGCGGAGTTGGAACATCTGTTTTGATGATGCTGTCAAAGAATTCGACTTCATCAAAAATCCAGATGAACCTTGCATATATAGTAAGATTGTAGGGAGAACTGTAGTATTCCTCATCTTGTACGTGGATGACATTCTCCTAATAGGAAATGATATTCCTATGTTACAGTCAGTCAAAAGATTCTTGTCACATAAATTCTCCATGAAAGACCTAGGTGATGCCACCTACATTCTGGGAATCCGGATCTTTCGTGATAGATCAAAAAGGATGTTGGGACTTTCACAGTCCAGGTACATAGACACCATAGTGAAAAGATTCAGTATGGATGATTCTAAGCGGGGTAACCTACCGGCTTGTCACGGAATCACCCTTTCCAAAGAGATGTCTCCCAAGACTGATTTGGAAAGGGATCGCATGTCGATTATACCCTACGCTTCTGCGGTAGGCTCTATAATGTATGCGATATTATGTACCAGACCAGATGTAGCATATGCATTAAGCGTAGTAAGCCGGTATCAAGCAAACCCAGGGGAGAAGCACTGGATAGCCGTAAAGAACATTCTCAAGTACCTGAGAAGGACTAAGGAGATGTTACTAGTATATGGCGGAAAAGACCTCCAGATGGAGGCTTTTGCCGACTCCGGCTTCCAGAGTGACAAAGATGACTCCAAATCCATGTCGGGTTATGTCTTTACCCTCAATGGAGGGGCGGTCTGTTGGAAGAGTTCCAAATAGGAGACCATTGCTGACTCAACGATGGAAGCGGAGTACATAGCTGCTTGCGATGCCGCAAAAGAAGCAGTCTGGATGAAGAAGTTCCTCACAGAACTTCAGGTGGTTCCTACCAGTGTTGGTCTAATACCTCTGTATTGTGACAACAACGGCGCTATAGCTTTAGCGAAGGAACCCAGGTCCCATCAGAAGTCCAGACACATCTTAAGGCGGTATCACCTGATCAGGGAGATCGTAGATCGCCGGGAGATCGAGGTGAAGAGAGTAGAGACAGAGAATAACATTGTTGATCCATTCACAAAGGCCCTTCCTCAGATGCAGTTCGAGAGGCTATTCGAGATGATAGGTCTACGATATGCCAGCTCATGGCCCTAGTGCAAGTGGGAGATTGTTAGTGTATATGCCCTAGGGGCCATTATTGTATCATACTAGCATGTATATTACTTAATGGAAGCTTGGGATATTCACAGTTGTATATACAGTCTTACTTAAAATGGTAGTATGCTACTTGGTTTGTGTCTACTTTAATATGTGCATATGTTTCTTGTAACGTATCACTTATACATATTAGTAGAGCCCATAGGATCTTTGTTTGATTACCAGTGTCGTGATGGCAGTCACACTAGTGGGGGCTGGGTAGTCTGTAAGCAACATCCTATACAGGTCCCTGGTCGTTGGATTATCGAGATAGGGCATCGATATTCCGGAGTAGACTAAGTGTATATGCTTCTCATCCCAGTTGGGGAGATGGTCTGTCCCACAGCCATCAGTACGTCGTACTGGAGATAGTATACAGGTGCTCGTTAGGTTACGGGTACACCGGACAGGACACGTCGGGGAACTGATTGGTTGGTATTATACCCATCGTCAGTTAACAGTTCCCAGGTGACATGAGTACAGCATAGTCCGCAGACTTGACACTGCTACTTCGCCTGAGTGTGTCCCACTGGTCTTAGATTGCTATCCTACCATGGCTCAAAGGAGTCGTGCAAATAGGTAGCAGTTGGGTGCAGTCCCGAACACTTGGAGGCAGTAGCAGTTAGATAGGATTCGTCTCTCCCGGTATTGGGAGTTGATATCGCGCTGTGTCAGAGAGCCATTACGCAAAGTCCCTGGCCAGGGCAAGCGAGATATACTGGTAGGTTCCAGTAGCTTCTCAGGGTATAATGGGCTTCGCTCCGACACGACTTATACAGCTATTAGGGGACTGACGCTTGCCGCCCCCTAGGCTTGATATGCGATAGTCTTAGACGAACAGACCGGACTGTACGGAGATTGTCACATCAGGCTCAGTAGGGGTTCGGATGGTTTTCCTCATCGGCCTTCTTATCGACATCTACCTGGGGACCGTTACGTACAGCTAGTACCGCTTGCGGTCTGTGGTTAAACCCACTGCCAGCGTAGTGTCGAGTCTTTAGAGTCCCACACAGAGAGTTTCCCTGCTCCAGGCGAAACGATATAGAGGTCGTATGGTTTTACGACAAGGGTTCGGATGCGTACGTGTGTTTATGCACATACGACTTTTCGGACAGTTTATACTAGTCGGCTTTGGTTTAAGCCAGATTCTAGTATAGGGTTACTGGATTTATACAGTCTAAAGTTTTTCCGTGTTTTCACGGATTGGAGGGGCGTTCTCGTAATTTGTCGGGAAGGTTCTAGAAGAGTGGTGACTAATGGGTTAAGGTGGCATGAGCATTAATTGCTTAATGACTCATTTGTGTGATTCATGCTTTGTATTAAATGATTCATTAATGAGTTAATGAGTCATATGATGAATCACACTAGATGAATGAATCTAACCATGATGATAAATCATTTATATTATTTATTTGATTAATTGTTATGGTTGATATATTCATATGAGTTCACTATTCTTATCATTATCATTCTCACCTTCTCTCTCCTCAAGCTCACTCTCTCTTCAAACCCTAACCCTAACCTCTCATGTGTTGAGATCAAGGGTTAGCTAGACTAATACATCCATAACCTCACTCTATATCCCCTAGGTAGCTTAGATTAGCACTTTAAGCAACCTAGTTATCTCAAGTTTGAGATTAAGCTTGGCGTAGGAGCTTTCAGGTGGATCGTCTTTGATTCGAGGAGGCCGTTGAGATGCCGATGTTCCAAGGAGCCTACGAGGAGTGGAAGACCGCGATGAAGACCCGAAGGACTAGTAACGTGAGGTATAACTTCGTATCCGAGTAGTTAAACCTCTAGTACTTTTTTAGCAATGGTTTAGAAACGATTCATGCGCTCAAGTCCGTGTTACGAAGCTTTGATAATTGTTTTTCATATATTCCGCCTCCCCGCAAGTTCGTGGGGTGCGTGACATGGACTTACAACTTTGTGAGCTTCAACCATCTCCCGAGTAAAGATGACGGCTTTGTCAAGAGCGATCACTTCCCTGATAGCTTCTTGAAGCACCCGCCAAAGTTTGTACGCACGGGTGGTCTTAGCAGTGAGCTCAGCTTGAAGTCCCCCCAAAGCATTCGAGGCCAGTTCCCTCTCCGAGAATTTCTGGTTAAGCCTCTTCTCACATGATTGTAGATTCACGGCGCACCGTTCGATCAGCCCCCGCAAGCTTGTCTTTGCAGCCACAACCTCAGAGGGAAGGCGTGTGCACTCGAGATCATGTAAACAAGCCTCTAACCGACGCCAATCCTCGATCCAAAACACGCACAAACTATTTTTTTCTTTCTGGCAACAAGGAAAGTCTTCGGTAGGTACCTCATTAAGCATGCGTTCACGACTATATGCCTATGGTATCTAGAACGAGCTGATTTATGGACAACACGACGACGATGTTCGCACCTAAAAGAAATTCCCAGGGGTTAAGTATAACGTTCATGTACTCAGGCGGGATGCACGTACGAATATATGACGAAAAGAAAAATTCAGTAGAAAAGCATTCAACAGCCAATGATAAGAGGAATACATTGATTTAAATATACTACGCTACAGGGAAAAGATCACCAAACAAAGGATCGGTGATACAAGGGTTGACAAAACAAAATACAAAATTCTCCAGCTCCCTCTCTGCCTTCTCCAACACGTCGAAACGACGGTTTTCGCGAGGAGTTGCTCCCTATCGATTAGCGCCATGCTCATCAGCAAAAGCGGATATGACAGCCCGCCGGGCTCTTATCTGACCCAGTAGATGAATCGAGCGATCCTTCAGAGCCCGGGTAATCAAGCCCGCCTCGTAGAAACACTCGATCTTGTCCTCTGCCGCATCAAGGATCGCCGGAGTCATCTCTGTCGGATGAGGAGGGATGTCGGCAAGCACGGACGAAAAGACCATCCATATCCAAATGGAACCCATAGGAAGGAGAGAGCCCCTACGAATTAGGAGTTCGTACTTCACTGCGTCACATTCAGCATCGGTGAGAAGAGGATCCACTAGCCGCGCAGCAAAACGAGGAATCATCTCCTCGACGGGCACCTCCCATGATTGTCGACGGGTGTGGGGGCGGTTGCAAGCCATAAACTTTGGAATGATTCTCAAAATAATCACCCTAAGGTCTAAATGTTTTTTTAGAGAAGAAGGAAGGCGTGGCTTCAGTTTATAAAGGAGAGCATTCAATACTACGCACAGAAAATGTTGTGCATGGTGGAACTATTCCCAAGGCCCGGAAAAAGGGGAGAGCGTTGGAAATGAAAATAGATGACTCATTGAAATTAGTGCAGGGAGACGAAATGACCCCATCAAGCAGAGCCTCGCGTGCATAACACGTGAGCACAAGCCTTAATCCTTATTGGAAGTTAAAAATGGTACCGCACATGCATAACATGTGAGCAGGCGCCAATGCAAGATTGAATTCCTCAGCAGTGCCTCATGCGCCAAACACGTGAGCACCAATAATAGTGTGATAAAACTTCATAAAGAACGCGTGTGAACATAAAAAAGAAAGAAAATTTTTATCACTCATTCTCCGAAGATTCATACAAAAATAATAGGAAATGTTTACAATGGTAAAATATTAAATCTGGGACACGGATTAAGAAACTTGAAAGTGAGGTGGTCTAAAATGTTTTTGGCCTTTCTGACCATTCTCGTATGCATCCTCTCACGATCGCAAGCGTCAGGATCCTCGCCAATATCCCCCGCCCTCTGATAAGCAGCGATTATCATCGTCTGTTGGAAAACTTGATGCAAGATATCAATGAGATTATCTCGCCGTTTCCTCGAGATCAGGCCCGTAAGATACACTGAGTGCACCTTATCTTCAGTATCATCCAGTGCTTCAAGCGGCATAGCTTCATGAAATCCTGGAAGTGCTCCCCAAATTGCTCTCACTATAATCTTCAAAAGAGCGGAGCGACGAGGAAGTAGTCGACCGTTGTGTTCATAGAAACGATTCATAATCTCAGCATATTGGGCGTTTGTAAACTCCTGGTTTTGACAACGGCCCTGTGCGCGAATGTCCTCATAAGAAATAAATTCGCTAAGACTGTGCAAATGAGCAGCCATAGTGTCTGAAAAGAGACATCTGTGAAAGATTAGCAATAAAAGAAGACCCTCATTAAACAAGCATTGGGATTCAAACAAATTCTTGGGAAGACAAGTCCTGTTAAGTACCAACAAATTCAAATCTGTACGAATAAGGGTAAAACTCTATAAAGAGATTTTCAAGAACACCAGGGAATAAAATTCCCGAAGGGTCCCATTGATCTTTTAGAGCTAAGTTCTTCGCCAGAGGAATTAAATTCCTTTATGTAATGGAATTAAATTCCAGGAATTCATAAAAATACATGAGAAACAAAAATCCCATGAATCCTCAAAATCAGAGGGAAATGTTCGAGATATAGTAGTTTATTGCTCAAAGATCACATCTTTGGACGATGGGTTTCTGAGGAGAGCAAAGCTCTCATAATGGATTTAAAATCCAGAGGTTTTCTCAAAGAAGGAAAGTTTTCTGATGTACAAAGCGTTACTTGAAAAGGGGTTTCTTTTGACAGAGTTTAACTCTGGATTTGCAATGGCAGAGAACTAAGCTCAGAGGAAGAGAATTAAATTCTCAAAGAAAATAAAAAAGGAAGGAGATGAAAAAACAGTGGTTGCCTAAGGAACCAAACCCTTGCATTTATAAGACATGACTAGGGCGGTTCATCTTCCCGTTCCCCTAGATAATCCAACGGCTGTAAAAGTGACAGAGTTGCACTCACGTGTAAACCACGTGAGAACAACACTGTGGGGGCATTTGTTCTCTTACGGAAAATAAATAAATAAATAGAGCAACAGAGAAAGTCCCCAAGTGGAACATCACGTGCCCACACGTGGTAGGCGCTTCACTTAACAAAACTAAGCCAAAACTGAACCTCACGTGCAGACACGTGACCTCTATAAGCAAAGTATACAGACGCCTGAATAAAGCAAACAAGTGGGACAAAAAGAAACTCACATGATAACACGTGACACCTTTGGGTCGGCTTAATTTGGTGGGGTCACGTGCTACACGTGATAGACTCCTATGCCTTCTGGACTGATAAAAATAAATTCTAATTAAAAGGGATTAAAAGCCTTATTTGGAAAATACTTCCTTGGATCTTTCTAAACATGAAAGATTACGCTCTGTAAAACAGAACACCGTTGGATTAAAGATCCAATGGTGATTAAAAGTCACCAATCTACAGAAAAATTCTGTGCAAGGAAATATCTTCCTAAATTTGTTAAGAACAACAAAAGAAATATCTTCTGTAAAACAGAAGTTTTTGGATTAAAAATCCAGCAGTGAATAAAGTTCACCAAGTGATCAAGAAGATCATGTTGGTTGATTAGAAAATCAATCAAAATCTCTCAACGAGAGATTTGCTAAACAAATTGATTCTTTTCTTTCCCCTATAAATAAGAGGAGAACCAAGGTAAAAGAAAGGAAAAAAAGAAGAAAAAAAGGAAGAAGGAGGAAAGAAGTTTGGAATTCTGAGAAGACGGGGAGAAAAAGAAAAGAGAAGATAAAAAAAAAAACCCCTTCATAAGCCTATAAGAAAAGAGAATTTAATTCTCCAGAGAGAAAAAGAGAAAAAGAAACTCTAGGTAAGAGAAGGAACAAAACACAGAGAATACCTCATCTCTTTTTCACTTCCATAAGAGTTTAACTCTTCCAAAAAGAACTTAGTTCTTCTTCTGGTTAAGATCTGCAGAAGCAGATCTCCCCACAAGTTGAGAATTTAATTCTTATCGGGAAGATTTTGCCATATAGATCCAGAACTTAGAGGGAGATCTAAGTTCAGAGAATTTAATTCTCCCAAAAAGTATATAGGAATTTAATTCCTCTGATGAAACAAGGGTTTAACCCTTCATATGAAAACTTAGCTCTCCCTTATGGTAAAAGATCTGTAGAAGCATATCTCCTCACAAGTTGAGAATTTAATTCTCATCGGAGAGATTCTATCATATAGACCCCAAACCTAAGAGAGAGAAAAAAACTAAGTCTTAAGAATCCAACTTTCATAAAACAATGGGCTTGGAAGTCTCGAAACTCGGGATCTCCATGCGCGTAAAAGGATGGGCACCCAACATGATAATAGTCGAGCACGTACTCCCACGAGAGCGTCTTTGATGAACAAAAGGGAATAATCGAGATTGGCTCACGTGACCCCATGGTAATGCTTGACACTTACAAAATAAGAAAGGGGAATAAATCGGAGGCAGTTCCTACTTTTAGGTTGCCTCACATGATCTCATGTGACCCAAATAGCACTTAGCACTCAGAAGAGGACAAAAGAATAAACCCAAAGAAGCGGCGCTAGCACCTCACGTACTAATACGTGACGGACACAGGGCTAAAGTGTTTAACACTTATATGCATCACGTGTGACATGTGAGCATTCTCAAATTCCAATGTTTAACACTGCCTCTGAGTATCACATGGGAGCACGTGAGCGTTGAATAAACATGTTAGTGTTGAACACTATGAAGGGCTAACATTAGCCAGAATCAGACCAAATGTTCCAAGGACCATCAATTGAGCTCTTTATGCTCAGGGTTTCCAAAGCCGATCTCAAGACAACTAATAAGCTCCCAACAGATGACATCTAAACTGATGTTCATCCCACTTCTCAAAATCGGGATATTAGTTCAAGAGTATATCTCTTCATACCTCTGATACATGTCGTTGTAATCCTTCAACGTCTTTGGAGAGATGGAGGGTCCCAATAACCAATAACTATTGATGCATCCCCAAACTGGTTAAACCAGAATCCATTGGGCTATGAGGTCCTTAAACTCATAGACTATGATGTCCTTAAACTTATGGACCGCAACGTCCCTAAACTAAACTCTATAGACTATGATGTCTTTAAACTATGGACTATGATGTCCTTAAACTCCATGGACTATGATGTCCTTACACTTATGGACCGCAATGTCCCTAAACTAAAACGATAGAGTCCAAATACTCTTTCGTTGGATCTAAATGATCCCAAAACCCCGTTGAGTAGATCTTAGTCTAAAATTAGACTAACGTATCCTTAACAAACGTTTAAGTTGATCTTAATCTCAATGAGATTAACGATCCTTAAACCCAAACCAAACCTAAATCTAAGAAAATACGGATTTGGACTAATCCACGCCCTACGGGCGACAACATAAATTAGTCTCCGTATACAATCTACGGAAAACCAAAAATAAAACAAAAACACACGACACGAAGTGACCATCTGGAGAAGGAGAAAGTGGTTACCGCGATACGGTAGCGTAATTAACTACAGGGGCTTGCGCCTGCAGGGAAAAGCGTCCCCACAATCAAAAACCCCTCAATGAGGGGGAATCTGACGAAGTCTACTACAACGGCCACATCCGTCTAAACCTCCGATACACGATGCCATAAATCAACTTGGCATCTTCGGAGAAGTGGACGGATAAAACCAAATAGCATCCCAAAATTCAGGCCGGACGTCCCAACGTCCCGGTTGCGTCTTTTCGGTGGAGAACAAAACCCTCACGGTTTATAAAGTTGAAAAGCCTTAGGTGACAAATCTAAACCTGACTCTTGTATACTATCCACGGGCCACATTCGCCAATAAAGTGAAGAAGCCACTTACGGGTTCTCACGGCCCGTAAAGAGAAAATACCCGAGTGAGAGCCTTACGACTCACAAAGCTGAAATTCACTTAGGAATCCTCACGATTTCTAGGGAGAATACGCACCTATAATATCCTCTCGACTCATAAGGAGAAAACCCTTCTTGGGACCCTTACGGCTCATGAAGATGAAAAAGTATTAGACGACAGGGATCCTAAACCTATCTTTTAAGCCATCAATTCTATGATAATGCATTACTTTGCACTACTTAACCTACGTACAAACTTATATGGGCAAAGTAGTGGGGGCATTTGTTCCCGCCTAAATTTTTTGGCTCAAAACTTGTTGTTCCCAAAATAGAAACATCCACGTGTTAAACACGTGCACCCACATGCAAAGCATGTAGGTACCGTCTCAGATAGGGTTAAATCCTATATTGGGTCCTCACGTGTTTCCCACGTGAGCGCTAGTCTCTGTTAGGATTAAATCCTATAGTGGTGCCTCACGTGGAACACATGTGAGCGCCGACGTGCAAAGTACGTGAGTAACTATTTATAAAAGAATTAAATTCTTAGGCGGTGCCCACGTGCATAGCACGTGAGCGTCGGCGTCCAAATTAAAAAGTGTAAAATTAAATTCTATATAGGGAATATTTCCCTAAAAATTAGGATATTCTCTGTTAAACAGAGCTGTTGGATAAAAAATCCAATGGTGTTGATAAATCATCTAATGATAGAATTAAATTCTATTACGAGAAAATATCTCCCTAATTTTTCTAAATGAGAAAGATATTCTCAGTTGGATCAAAAATCCAATGATAGAATTAAATTCTATTTTTGGGAATGTATTTCCCTAATCTTTAAACCCACCGTTGCTGGTCCCAAGTCCGGATGAGAAAGGGTGAGGGTTGTGGTAGGCTTGTGACAGCCAACGTAAAACTTTGTCACATTCTATGACTTGAACCATAATAAGAATATCGTTGGGGCGTCCCTTATGTGCTGGACCCGGCGTGATTCTCATGTTGGTTCATGCAGCCTACCCCATATGCTTGGGATAAAAGGCTCAGTTGTTGTTGTTGTTGTTGTATTTCCCCAATCTTTCAAAGCAAAGAAATATTGTTCTCTGTAAAAAATAGAGCCCTTGGATTAAAATTCAATGGTGATTAAAAATCCACGTTTGACAGAATTAAATTCTGTATATGGGAAAATATTTCCTTAATCTTGAATATATATTCTGCAAAACAAAAATTCACAGGATCAAAGATCCAACGTGGATAAAATCCCCCGAACAAATTTTGAGGCCAGTTGGTATATTTCAAATGAGAGATTTTCTCAAACTAATTAACAATGCGTCTCTCCTATATAAAGAATTCGAAACTTCAAGTCTCAGATAGAGAATCAACCCCATAAGTTTTCCACAAGAACTAAGAATTTAATTCTCAATAAAGAAGAAGATTCTCGCACTTTTAAACCCGAAGTAAAAGAAAAAAAGAGATTAAAATATCTCCTTTGCCTAGAGAAAGCAAAACACGAGGGTTTAACTTTTCATATAAGAACTTAATTTTTTCTTTGGATCTGAGATCCATAATACAAATCTCCCTCAAGTTGAGAATTTAATTCTCATCGGGAAGATTTTGTCTTTCAGACTCAAAATCTAGGGGAAAGACTAGATGAAAAGAAAAGAAACATGTTCAAAAGAATTTAATACCTCTGAAAATAAGGTTTAACCCTTAAACAAACTTAGTTCTTATAAAAGAAAAAAACATAAGAACTTATTTCTTTAAAAAACTTGATCCTAGATCTTCAAAAAAATGATCTTGGTGATCATTAATGGTCAAAATGCCATTAATAAAGATTCAATCTCTAAAAAAAGAAACTCGGTGGCTCACGTGAAAAACACGTGAACACCCAAAAGATTCCCAAAACAACGGACTTAGCACCTCACGTGCTTCCCACGTGGGCACTCAAAACAGAAGGCCAGCGCCTCTCATGAAAGACACGTGAGCGCTGATTAAATTTGCTTAGTACTTCGTATTCAGCCAAAAAAGACTGAGTGCTTAACACCAATTGGGTAACGCCCACATCCTAGCGCTGCACGTACTCCTCACGTGAGTACCATACAAAAGTGCTTAGCACTATATATATATATATATATATATATATATATATATATATATATATATATATATATTCAGTAAAAATGACTAAAGTGCTCAGCACTGATTGAACTGCGCCCATGACTGAGTGCTTCACATGATACACATGTGAGCACCAGAGTTCCAAACAAATGCTTAGCACTTCTGCATAAAAGGAAAAGGACTGAACAAACATAACCACGAATAAATACTTAGCACTTTTAAATAAAAAAAACTGAGCAGGTCATGCCCAAATTGGCTAAAAGTCACTCTAAAGTTGCTTACAGCTGAGCCCAAATGCTCTGTTGTTGGATCTTAACTAAATTTAATGGTTCTGAAAATATTGCTAAGTTGATTTTAGTCTTAAATAGGACTAATGTATCCTTAGTTAAAAATAAATTGAGCCCAAACGCTCATATGTTTAAGCCGATCTTAATCTCAAACTAGATTAACGGTCCTTAAACTAAACTAAACATTTTTGAACTAAAGGAATATATAACCTAAGTTCAAAAACTAAGCCCTGAATCTCAAATATACGGATTTGGACTGATCCGTGTTCTACAGGTAACGACATAAACTAGTTTCCGTATACAATCCACGGGCAACCAAAACAAACAAAATAACACACGATACGAAGTGAACTGCTGGAGAAGGAGAAAGTGGTTATCGCAACGCGATAACGTAATTAACTGCATGGGTTTGTGCCTGCAGGGAAGAGCTCCCCACAATCAAAAACCCCTCACAAACGAGGAGGGATCTGATAAAGTCTGCTACAACGATCGCATTTATCCAAACCTCCGATATATGGTGTCATAAATCAACTTGGTATCTTCGGAGAGGTAGATGGATATGTCCAAATAGAATCTTCCCCTAAATTCAAGCCAGACATCCCAACGTCTCGATTCGGTCTTTTGGTAGTGAACAGATTCTGGCACCCCCAGTGGGACCTTTTCCTCTTTCCACTCCACATTTCATATGTCGTGTTTTGCAAACAAAATCGTGGTTCTCTATGGTTGCCCTTAGATTCGAGGTACTAAAACTTGGTGTCTTGCTCCTGTACTAGAAAATCGATGGCTCTCAACTGCACCTCATGCAATAGCAACTCTCGCTCCACCCCAACTGGAGGGGTGACCTATGGACCCAATGCGGCCTCTATTTTCTCAATGCCGGAGGGGCGGGTCACACAAGCTACTACCGGACTGTTCTTCGAGACCATGCTCCTACCTATGAGTTTCGGTGCCTCAACGCCGCAAGAAGAAGCTCCTAAAAGGTCGGTCTTTCATCGACTGGCAACCACGACGGCCCACATCAGTAAGCCGTCAAACTCTGGCATCTCAGTTTTCAACAGGCTGAGCAAAATCTCAAACGGGCCCGTAATGAAGCCCGTGATACCTGAAAGGGCTTCCCAAAAAGGCTATCCCTCCCGACTCCTGTTACAGGTGAAGCTGGCAAAGTTGCTTCCCCTATCATACGGTCGGCCCTCGAAAGATTGGTCGGCCCTCCTCAAACTCTATCAAAGACGTCGGTCTTCAACAGGCAGACGCCGATTGAACCCCCCCAGTAAAGCCGGGGGTATGATGAAGATGCTTCCCAAACTAAGGTGGTCTCTTCAGCAAGGTATGCTCGACGTCGCTACTGGCGCTGAGTGAGAGAAGCTGCGGGCAACTCCCCCTCTGCGCTCACCCCCCGGTTCCAATGGTGAAGGTCGACGTTGTTGTTCCAACCGGGAACAGTTTTGATCCGCTTAGAAGGGTGCACAAAAACTCCCCAACGGCGGTGCTGAAGAAATCTCCCCTACCTGCAAAAGTTACAGTGCAAGCAAAACCGGAGCGGCCTTATCGGTGGCTCTTCTCGCAAATTCATAGGGTCTAGAGAAATGTCCAAGACTCTGTGATTGACAAAAATTACTCTCGTCCAAAGAAATCAAAGGTCCGACAAGAAAAAGACCACTCCTCCGCCATACAACAGAGGACTTATCCTAAATAGGTGTCTATCACAACGGCTCTTTCAACTCCAATCTCTCATAAAAGAACGAGGCTGGAGAAAACTCTACCGCCCGCGGCAAATTCCAAAGGCGATGGATCTAAACGCCCCAAGCCTGGGGGTATTACCGTCCATACAGTCTATATGGCCAATGGGCAAGAACAGAGCCATGCTTCGGTGAGTCGTTGACTGTAAACTCGATTGCTGACAAAGGCTCAGGAGCAACAACAAAAGCTCCAAGAAATGCTGCAAAAAATGACGGCACTCACTAGACAAAAAAAAGTCTGGAAAAATAGGTCGAACAGCGCTAAGAGCTAGAGACCGATACAGAGTTTCTACGAAGGGTGCTCGAGAGAAAGGATAAGGAAGCCGCTGAACAAGCTGCTAGCATAAAGCAGATGGCTCTCTTGTTCTAAGACATGGTGAAAATGATGATACAACGAGAAACTCCGGCCAAAGATCCGCCGATAATCATCGAGGATGACAAAGGAGAAACATCAAACTCTCCTCCGGCCTTATCAGCGGCCAAAGAAGAAACGATCTCCAAGGTCGCCCTTAATGATTACATTGGTCAACAAATAAAAGCTCATCAAGTTAATGAGGCCGCCAGCCAAATTGTTAGAACCGGGCGACCATATCCAGGCCGGTATGAACAAATCAAATACCCGCCTGTAACAACCCTAAACTTTCTGTACAGAATTTTTTCAAAAATACAGAAAGAAACACCTAAGCCCAAGCACAAATTATAAATTTGATTTGCTTTTGAACAGCAAGAAAGCACTTGTAGCTCATTGGTAAAGCCTTACACTGCTGTGACGTAGCCCCTGTGTTCGAATCCCCCCAGCCACATATATTTTTAATTGATTTTTTTTTAATCTTTTATAAGCCCAAAGGTTTACACATGCACTACACGTACAATGAAAAGTCACACAGAAAATAAACATGTGCAAAACACTATTCATACAGACCCTAACACGTGGCGAAGATCTGATCCCCCACCCCATAGTTTTGACCAGCGAGATCTTGTTTTGGGCCAGCACCATCGGTCCAATCCGTACCAAATGCTCCCAAAATTTAACCCTAGCACCCCTTCACCTACCCCACTACCCCCATGTTGTTTTTTTACTCTGAAAATATCCAGAAAGTGATAATTCCTCTTTTTAATTCATTTTTAATGCACATTTTAATTCCATTCTTCATTACCCTAAACCATAATTTTCCCTATAAATACCACACTACATTTCACCCCTCCTCATTCAGAATTCCATTACAAAAACTCTCTAAAAATTTCCAAGTCCTAAGTTGTACAAGTGGAGTTAGCAAAGGTCGAAGTTCCGGTGAAGTTTCGGGAAGAATATGGTGACGAAACGATGCCCCGACGGTTCCAATAGCTTTCCCTCTCTCTTCTCTTATTTTCCAATCAGTAAGTCCCCACTCCCCTCCTCCATCTCTATTCTAAAATAATCTATTTCGAAAACTCGTCGGAAGCGGAGTTATTCCGACTTCCGATTCGTTTTTCTGTAAAAACTCCATTTTTCTTAAATAATAAAATACCATATTCTCTCATAATGTTTAACAAACATAAATAAACATATTAGAACAAGTTTCATCTCAAAATAATACATGTTGAAATTTCTATTTTACTTTTACAGTAAAATACCATCATGTTTACAAACGATATTGTTATCAATTTTTAACTGTATTACCTTTAGAAAACTCATGAGGTAATGACCTACCTCATCACAACACACATTTTTGATATAGCACAATGAATTTTGGGACATTAGTTATGGGAAAATACGAGTTTACATATAAATACCTTAAACGTTCAAAAATCGTTTTCTTTAAAAAGTGTGTTGTTTAATTCTTTGCACAATGAATTTTGATATAACATTTTCCAAATTGACAAGCTAATAAAAGAAGCTTTTCAAACGAGCCGGGACAATCATAGCCGCGAAATGGCCATTTATGAAAAGCCCAAGACGCAACGTCTCATCCGGCAATCTGCGGGGAAAGTAGACCGTAATGCTCTTCACTCTCGGCCTGCTATATGTTCTCGCGAAAAGGGAAAATCCCGAAATGAAGGAAAAGACGGGACAAAGAACGCAAACAACGTTCGAAGACAACAAAGCGGATCCAAGACGTCGTGCAATGAAGAAAAACTTGATTAGAGCCTATCCTTTATAAAGAAGATGGGTCGGGAATACTTTTTCCCCCAAGAAAAGACAAGGAAAATATTCAATCTTGTCATGAAGCACCAAATGATGACGCTTCCGGAGTCTCAGTATCCCGAACAAATAAATAAGGTCCAGCATCCGGATTATTGCTCCTATCACCAAGTAATAGGTCATCCCCTTGAAGACTGCTTTACCTTCAAAGACTGGGTAGAAGACCAAAACCGACAAGGAAGGTTTACGTTATCCGACAGCTGGAGGGTAACTTCGCCACAAAAGCATGAGCCAAAGAGGACTTATACCGTCAGAATAAGACCAGCTCAACATCGAGAAGGGAAGAGAACTCGTACTTGTCATATAATAACACTCTCAAAAGAAGGAGGACACGAGAATATGAACGACCTCTTCAGGTGCTTCACAAATGAAGACGAGGACGGGTTGATCTCAGAGTTTCCACCAACACCAAAAGAGCTAGAAGATGGGATACACACCATGGCGGACAACCTAAGGAAGATTGACTTAGGAACGAAAAATGATCCGAGGCCAACGTTCATCAGTGAGCTACTATCTGAAAAACAGGTAACCACGTTAAAATACGTGCTCATGCAGTATAAAGACTGTTTTGCATGGAACTATTCCGAGATGCCGGTTCTAGATCCAAAAGTTGCAGTACATAAATTGGCTATATCGCCTGGCATAAAACCAATCAAACAGGCGTAAGGAAGGATGTGACTCGAACTTGAGATGAGTATCAATGCTAAAGTCAAGAAACTAATCGACTCCGGCTTCATCCAAGAAGTTCAATATCTTGACTGGATCTAGATCTTGAGAACTATTCCGAGATGCCGGTTCTAGATCCAAAAGTTGCAGTACATAAATTGGCTATATCGCCTAGCATAAAACCAATCAAACAGGCGTAAGGAAGGATGTGACTCAAACTTGAGATGAGTATCAATGCTAAAGTCAAGAAACTAATCGACTCCGGCTTCATCCAAGAAGTTCAATATCCTGACTGGATCACTGACTGGATCTTTTGCATGGAACTATTCCGAGATGCCGGTTCTAGATCCAAAAGTTGCAGTACATAAATTGGCTATATCGCCTGGCATAAAACCAATCAAACAGGCGTAAGGAAGGATGTGACTCGAACTTGAGATGAGTATCAATGCTAAAGTCAAGAAACTAATCGACTCCGGCTTCATCCAAGAAGTTCAATATCCTGACTGGATCACTAACATCGTTCCAATGATGAAGAAAAATAGGATGATTCACATCTGTGTTCGGGACCTTAACAAAGCCTGCCCTAAGGATGACTTCCCAGTACTCGTTACCGAGCTGATGATCAATAACACGTCTATCTACGATGTCTTCTACTTCATGGATGGATCTTCAGGATACAACCAAATAAAAATGTATCCCGAAGACCAGAAGCATACTGCCTTCCGAACCCAGCTGGGCATATTTTGTTATAAAGTGATGCCCTTTGGCTTGAAAAACGCTGGCGCTACCTACCAGATGTTCTCCGCCGAATACAGAGACGGAACAGCGTAGGTCGTCTTACCTGAATTTGGGGGAAGATACTATTTGGTTTTATCCGTCCACCTCTCCGAAGATACCAAGTTGATTTATGGCACCGTGTATCGGAGGTTTAGACAGATGCGGCCGTTGTAGCAGATTTCGTCAAATTCCCCCTCATTTAAGGGGGGTTTTATTGTGAGGACGCTCTTCCCTGCAGGCGCAAGGTCCTGCAGTTAATTACGCTACTGTATCGCGGTAACAACTTTCTCCTTCTCCAGATGGTCACTTCGTGTCGTGTGTGTTTATTTTATTTTTGGTTGCCCATGGATTGTATACGGAGACTAATTTGTGTTGTCGCCCGTAGGACGTGGATTAGTCCAAATCCGTATTTTCTTAGATTTGGGTTTAGATTGGGATTAAGGATCGTTAATCTCATTTGAGACTAAGATCAACTTTAACGTTTGTTGAGGATACATTAGTCTAATTTTAGACTAAGATCTACTCAACAGGATCATTTAGATCCAACAAAAGAGCATTTAGGCTCTATTGTTTTAGTTTAGGGACGTTGCGGTCCATAAGTTTAAGGGCATCATAGTCCATGAGTTTAAGGACCTCATAATCCATAAAGTTTAAGGACATCATAGTCCAGTTTAAAGACATCATAGTCTATGGGGTTTAAAGACATCATAGTCTGTAAAGTTTCTGGTTGTCGGGACCCGCCACCTCTCTGAAGACGTTGAAGAATTACAACGACACATATCAGAGGTGTGAAAAGATGTACCCTTGAACCAATGTCCCGACTGGGGGAATGGGATGAACATCAGTTTAGATGTTATTTGTTGGGAGCTCATTAGTTGTCTTTGGGGCTGAGATCGGTTTTGGAGACCCTGAGCATGAGGGACTCAATTGATGGTCCTTGGCAGTTTGGTCTGAGTCTGGCTAATATTAGCCTTTCATAGTATTCAACACCAGTATATATTCAGCGTTCACGTGCTCTTACGTGAGGTGTTCGAAATAGTGTTAAACACTAAGATTCAAAGGGCGCTCACGTGGGGTCATGTGAGACGCTGGAAGTAGTATTAAACTTTAAGAATTTGAGGCACTGCTTCTGCGGGTTTATTCTTTTGTTCTTTTCTGAGCGCTAAGCGCTATTAGGTCACGTAAGATCACGTGAGGCGCCCCAAAAGTGGAAACTGCCTTTTATTTATTCCTTTTTTGCTTTATAAGTGCTAAGCACTACTTGGGGGTCACGTGGGGTCACGTGAGGCGCTCTAAAAATAGTTTTTATTCCCTTTTTCTCTTTTATAAGTGTTGAACACTTCTCAGGGGTCACATGGGGTCACGTGAGGCGCTCCAAAAATAGGGTTTATTCCCTTTTTCTCTTTTATAAGTGCTGAGCACTTCTCAGGGGGCACGTGGGGTCACGTGAGGCGCTCCAAAAATAGGGTTTATTCCCTTTTCTCTTTTATAAGTGCTGAGCACTTCTCACGGGTCACGTGGGGTCACGTGGCTAGAACTCAGTCTTTCCTTTTTCGTTCCTCAAAGGTGCTCACGTGGGAACATGTGAGTTTTTAATTGTGTAGCGTTGAACGCTAATGAATCACCAAGCTGATCTTCTATGGTTCTGAGGAATCAAGTTCTCCTTTTGTTCTTTGTAGGGATTAAATTCTTTTTAAAGGGTTAAACCATAGTTTCAGAGGAATTAAATTCCCATATGTTTTGTAAGAGTTAAACTCTTTTGGATTCAGTTCTTTTCCCTAGGTTTTGAATCTGCATGACAGAATCTCCCCAATGAAAATTAAATTCTCAACATGTGGGGAGATCTGCTTCTGCAGATCTTAACCAGAGGAAGAACTAAGTTGTTTGAGAAGAGTTAAACTCTTGGTTTGAGAATTAAATTCTCTTTTTGTGGAAGCTTTTGGGAGGGGTTCCTCTTCTTTAAAGAATTAAATTCTCTCTATATTTTTCTTCCCCTCTCCCTCTTCTCTCCTTTTTTTTCTCCTCCCCTTGCTCCTATTTATATGAGAAGAAAAAGAATCGATTTGTTAAGGGAATCCCACATTGAGAGATCATGATTGATTTCATGATCTTTTAGATCAATCAGTGAATTTTATTCACCGTTGGATTTTTAATCCAACGGTCCTCTGTTTAACAGAGAAGATCTCTTATTTGTTTAACAAGATTATGAATATCTTGTTAGTTTTGATAAGATTAGAATTTTATTCTATCATATCTTTTTAGTTTAACAAGATCAGAAATATATTTTCTTAATATAGAATTTAATTCTATCATATAGATATCTCGTTAGTTTAATAAGATTAGAATTTTATTCTAACATAGAATTTTGATCATATGAATATCTTGTTAATTTAACAAGATTAGGAAAATATTTTCCTATGATAGAACTTTATTATACCAGATGATCACCGTTGGATCTTTGATCCAAAGGTCCTTTGTTTAACAGAGAATATCTTTTTAGTTTGAGAAAGATCAGGAAAATATTTCCCAAAATAGAATTTAATTCTAGAATTTGATAGTAGCATTTTAAATTGGGACGCTCACATGCTTTGCATATGAGAGACAAGAGAACTCATGTGTTTAACACGTGACCCCTGCTGTGGGTTTTAGCATGTTTATGTTCAGCGCTCATATGCTTTGCATATGAGCGCTCACGTGTTTTACACGTGGGGCCTGTTTGGCCATTGGTGATTTATGTTCAGCGTTCATATGCTTTGCATATGAGCGCTCACGTATTTTACACGTGAGGCCTGTTTGGCCCTTTAAGTTTATTTTATTCAGCGCTCATATACTTTGCATATGAGCGCTCACGTGTTTTACACGTGAGGCTAAATTTTGAGGACTCTCCCCCTTTTTATAAGGGAACAAGTAGCTCTTGGCCGAAAATTTTGGCGGGAACACCAGAGGGCCATGACAAAGATCTCCAATGACCTCATACACGAGATTGCCGAATGCTACATCGACGACCTTGTAGTGAAGAGCAAATCTCATAAGGAGCATTGAGAACATCTAAAAATAGTGTTCCAACATTTTCGAAAGTATAATCTGAAGATGAACTCTCTAAAATGCGCATTTGGAGTTTCCTCAGGCAAATTCCTAAAATTTATCATACGTCACGGGGGTATCGAAATCAATCCCTCAAAGATCAAGACGATTATGGAAATACCCATGCTAAGAAGCCTCAAACAACTTTGGTCTCTCCAAGAAAAACTCGTGTATATCCGGCGGTTCATAGCCAGAAAATGTCGTCCCTACAGTCATTTGATGAAGAAGGGGACCCCGTTAGCCTGGGATCAAAAGTGCCAAAATGCACTGGACAAAATCAAGCAATACTTGCAAAATCCGCCGGTATTGACAGCTCCGGTTAAGGGAAAACCCCTTATCCTATATACAACGGCCCTTGAGGGTTCTCTAGGCGCATTGTGGGCATAAGAGAACGATCAGAGAAAGGAGAGAGCTCTATACTATTTAAGTCGAGTTCTCCTGGGGTCAGAAAATAACTATTTCCCCATCGAAAAGCATTGCCTGGCGTTGATCTTCGCAATAACGAAGCTCAGACATTACGCCTTGGCATATGAGGTCCATCTCATATCGAAGGTGGAACCTCTCAAACAGCTAATGTCAAGGGCCATACTAACAAGAAGGCTCGCCAAATGGGCCCTCCTCCTGATTGAGTTCTCAATAACATATCGTCCCCTTAAAACGGTGAAAGGGCAGGCCATAGTCGACTTTATAGCGGAGCATCCGATACCAGCCGACTCCCCCATAAATTGTGAGTTGCCAGACGAACATGCGTTCAATGCAATCGAAGAAGAAAATGATCCCAATAGGAACTCTACTTCGATAGAGTATCTTCCATGAAGCGGCGAAAGCAAAACACCCCCATAATCAAAGCTAGGGCGAGCCGTATCTTCGTGACCCCGTAAGGAGAGATATTGTGTTACGCCCTTTCCTTAACGGAGCCTGAAAGTCTACCCTAGCACCACCATGAGGTTCTAGTAGCATCAAACATGCCGAATTTAAAATTGTACGGGTGCTAAGCTAGACAAACAAAGATACAAACTAGAATGATTAGGGTTTAACCTATGATGATATGAAAATCTAAAGAAAAGAAAATGGCTACAACCTTTGATGACCGTTTCCTTCTCTTCTAAGGCATCGGGATGTATTCCATGCGACTCCACTAGGCTCCACTTGAGAGAATGAACGAGCTTTCTCCGATGACCTTCGTGCTGAAGATGATCCACCCGAAGCCCACTAGCTCAAGCTACCTCTTCACTAATCTCCTATTAGTGAAGGAAACACGCCACACCAAAGTGCTAGTTTAGTGTGGGATGGTGAAATAGAGGATTTGAAGCTCACTTGTTTGTTCAAAACTCCATGATTCACATCACATGTGAGGGGTTGGAGTTTTGAGGCATGAGGAAGAAGAAGATTGAAGCTAGAGAGAGTGTGAGCTCAACTCAAGAGAGTAAGAATGGAAAAATGATCAAGTCAAGTGTATGGCTCTCACTTGACCTCACTTATTCAAGCATGGAATAAATTGCAATACACTTGTTTGTTCAAAACTCCATGGTTCACATCATATGTGAGGGGTTGGAGTTTTGAGGCATGAAGAAGAAGAAGATGGAAGCTAGAGAAAGTGTGAGCTCAACTCAAGAGAGTAAGAATGGAAAAATGATCAAGCCAAGTGTATGGCTCTCACTTGACCTCACTTATTCAAGCATGGAATAAATTGCAATAAGAAATTGCAATCATGCTTGAATAGTGAGTCAAGACAAATATTTAAATGATAAAGCCCATGCTCCACACCATGCTCCTATTTTTCCACCTTTTATCCTATTTTCCAAAAATAGAAATACATGCCATGCTTGTTATATTTATATATATATATAAGTAAATATTTAGTGAGCTAATAATATTAGTTAAGATATAATTATATCAAATATAATATATATCACATTACTAAATCAACACTTGATTTAATAATCCGGTTATATCACATATAACCGACTAATATCATTTATCTGTATATCACATTATCGAATCAACACTTGATTCGATAATCCGGTTATATCACATATAACTCAGATAACTGCTAGATTACAATACAATATCACATACTCGTATTTAATCAGGCCCCCGCATATATCACATATTTGCCCTACTTCATTTCGCTTGAACCAGAAAACTTCTGTGTGGGACTGTAAAGACTCGTCAATACGCTAGCAGTAGGTGGTGATCACATCAGTCACCCACAAGCCGTCAGCGGTATTAGCTGGACGTAACGGCTACCCGGGTATTGAGCGATATGAAGATCAATAAGCAAGCTTGTCCATACTCTCCATGAAACCTATCAATAACACTTACCGTACAGTCCGGTCTCTTCGTCTGATATGTCGCATATCGAGTCTAGGGGTGATAAACGTCAGACCCCAGTAACTTGATAAGTCATGCCGATATTTGGCCTATAACGGTTCGAGAAACCACTGATAACTCTTATCAGTAAATCTCAGCAGCGGCCCTGGCCAGGGATTTCCAGTTATAGCCAATCGAGCATAGCGCAACATCAACCCCTAATACTAGGAGAGAAAAAACCTCTCCTATCGCTCATTACCTCCATGTGACTCGGGACTGTACCCAAAATCCACCTATTTACATGTCTCCTTTGAGCGTGGTAGGGAGGAAATCAAAGCACGGTGGGAGCCACACAAGACTTTATGACGATCTTAGGTTTACAAACTAACATGTACCAATGTCACCAGAGAACTCCTATTTGACGATAGGTATAATACCAACTAGGAGTTTTCGGCGAGTCCTGTTCGGTGTACCCATTCTCTAATGAGCACTGTTGTTTCTCTATTTGAAAGTGTAGTAATAAGTAACCGCAATCAATAACGGTGTCGCGTGTAGCTAACCGAGATGAGTACGGGTCGTCCTCAGGGAAACGTTGAATCTTTTAATCTTACTTTAGACGTGTTGATTAGAAATAGAAAAGGGAATAGAGGCATAAAGAATAGTGAAGAATAGTTTCTAGATCTACGTCAAAATACGGATGTAGAATACAGATCTAGTTTGAATACGGATATAGATTATAAGAAGAGGGCTTGTAGGGTTCGTTAGGATTTAGTAGTCATGGATGAATAATAAAGATGACTTCTTTTATCTTTTGATAGATTTAAAACTAGATCGATAGTGATGAATGGGGATTAGGGTTCTTGGAAGAAACTAGTGTTTCCACACTATTAACCCTTATCCTTTCATTGATCTCTATTCATGTCTAGCCCTTAACAAAATAATTGTTAATCTGATCTCAATCGCGGTCAAGACTATCAATAAATTGATAATGCGCCTGATTAGGATGTTAGCATTTATTTTACTAAAATTTAGAAACTTCATAAGACTTAAAAGAAATTAAGAAATTTTTCATCTTCTATTGATCTACCATAATCCTACGAACCCTATCAAGCGGTGAATTACTCGCGCATGATGGAGATAGAAGAACGAATAGAAATCATGATGTAAATATAGAAAATAAATGCAATAAAAATAAAACAACTATCTTTATTAATCAACTTGATCAATTACACTTTTTGTTCCTTTAGAAAGTGGAATACAAAACCCTAATTTGCTTCTCGATCTATTTTGAAGGAGGTAGATGAACAGTTGATTGATCAACCTGGATGCATGAGTCAACGTGAACTTCGTGATCTCTTCAGTTTGATGAACTTCCAAGAGGGGCTCTGGGTTCTATTTATACTCACAGAAGTTGCAATCCTTAAATTCCATAAATTAGGGTTTGTTGAGATGGTCCTACACAGAAAATCCCACATCCCAACTTCTCCATATAGCTGTGGATCCGCCGCATATTGCATGGTTTGGCCACGGTTGGGCGGCACTCTGGTGGGATCTTGGCTTCAAAATTCTGGAGCTTTATCTTGTTAGCATGTGGTGATCTTTTGGATATCTGGATTTTGGAAATCTTCTCTGAGTCTATGCCAGAATTGATTTCATGATTTACTTTAATATTTTGGCAGTTTTGATCTCAATATCTCGGATTTCCTTGATTCCAGTCCTGATGTAATTTCTGCACAATATCTCAATGAATAATGTTAGTAATATTTGGTATTTTTGAGATATTATCCTAACCAATTTGATATGATATTATAATTTAAGAAAATCGATTAAGGATATTTGATATGATATGCATATTTAAATTATCAAAATATTATATGCATACATTTTCCTTTATAATGTTAATTATAATATAAACATATGGTAAATAGTATTTTGCAGATAAACCCCAAATATGTTTTATATTTATAATAAACACATTTTATTATTTAAGAATAGTAAGAAAAATGTTATATCAAAAGTGCAGTTTTTTCAACTGAACAAATACCCCCAAACTTAATTTTGATCGTCCCGAGCAAACTAGTTATTCAAGAGAAGGAGAAAAAGAAAAAAAACTAAGTAGCACACTTTCGTAGGCAACACGATTGCGCTGAGCACGTGCAACAGGCCGTTAAACCTCTAGGTATCCCTAGTAGGAGGAGTGTTGTCTCCTAAGGGTTTTCAGCGGATTACACCCACAAAATCCTATAATAAAAGAAAGAAAATGAAAGTTACGTACAAAGATAAGAACTATAAAAGAAAGAACTTGAAAATAAAAGTTTCCAACTACACTACCTTTTCGGTTGTTATGAGCCCTATCTTAATGGTCATGAAAAGATGTTAAAAATCACATCATCCCTCAATAAAATATCGTCTTTATTCTTCCTCCTTATGTTTTATCCAAACATTGATCATATACCCCTACGTGTGTGTAAAAAACATCCCTACACTTAGAGAATTCAATTCAAGCCATCATACTCTTGTCTATTTTTCTTATTACTTTTTAGTCGGTGAATATTTTAGATGGAATTGCTCACACATCCTTCATGCGACCGTTAATACTTCTTGAGATACTAACCGACCGATTACAAAATGTGCTTGTATTATTAAGGCATAATTCCTCGTCTTGCAACACCTAAGTCTTAGCAATGGTTCCCAAACCAGTTGGTCTAAGGCACTAGGTGATAAAGCACCCTCACTATATTTTTTATACTGCCTTGGTAATTACAAAACTAATGTTCATTTTTTTCTTCACCACTTATACTTTTTATCATACTAAGGCTTTTAGACAAGAGTATTTCAAGGTATTCTCTACTATCCCAAGTTTCAAGATATGTGTAAGTGCGTATAGTAGGGTATCAACGTTCAAATGTTTGTCCTTAAGAATAGGGACTATTTTTCAGACTTATTTTTATCCTCAGATTAGTAATTTCCTTCATCTTACTGACCTTAGGACAACGGCTCATAACTACTTATTACTAGCTTTGTTTAAGAAAATATCTAACTTTCTTAATTTTCTCAAACTATTCCTATCATTCATATATAATTTTCACTTTCAAACCTTCATTATCAAAAAAAATTGTATAGTGCCTAGTGCCAAAAGATAATTCAGTGAATACAAACCTCCCCCCCAAACCTGTTTTCAGCAGTGTCCTCACTGATGTTGTTTTTTGAGCGCATAGACCTGGAGACTTGGGGAGAGAAAGTAATAGGGGTATAATAATAGTTAAATGAAAACTACCCCCAAACTTGTACTTTGGCACGCACGGATATTCAGTTAAGTCGTTTTTCACTCACCTACATTCTTAAAATGAGACAATGTTACCGAAATATGGAGGTGAGGCGAAGGAAATTTAGTTATAATAAAGCGGCTCCTGTAAAAACAGGAGCTCCTCTACTGGGTCAGCAGAAAAATACAGTTTCAATCTATGCCCATTTACTTTAAAAATTGAACCGTTTTTAATATTTTCAACTTCTGCTGCCCCGTGCGGGTATACATACTGCACCACAAAAGGTCCCTTCCAACGAGATTTTAGCTTACCCGAATGAAGATGAAGACGGAAATTGTAAAGAATGACTTGTTGTCCCGGTGTGAAGGTTTATCTAAAGAGGTTTTATCGTGGAACACTTTAGTCCGGTTCTTTACTATAACCGCATTATCATAAGCTTCATCGCGGAGTTCGCTTAGCTCATTTAATTGCAGCTTCCAATAGCTGCTAACTTGATCAAAATCGAAGTTAAGCTCTTTAATAGCCCACATTGCTTTATGTTCGATCTCGACAGGAAGGTGGCATGCATTTTTAAACACTAGGCGGTATGGAGAGATACCAAAATCATTCTTAAAAGCGGTACGAAATGCCCAAAGAGTATCCGTCAATTTGGTTGACCAATCTTTACGGTTTTTAGAAACCGTCTTCTCCAAAATTTGTTTTATCTGCCTATTGGAAATCTCAGCTTGCCCGCTCGTTTGTGGATGATAGGGTGTAGAAAGTTTGTGGTTGATTGAATATTTCCGCATTAAAGTCTCGAAAGACCGATTACAGAAATATGTCACGTTGTCGCTAATTATAGCGCGAGGGTGCCCGAATCGCGAAAAGATATTTTCTTTAAGGAACTTAATAACAACCTTGTTGTCATTAGTGTGACACGGTATTGCTTCCACCCATTTTGAGACATAATCAACCGCTAACAAGATATATAAATTCCTAAAAGAGTTGGGAAAATGGCCCATAAAATCAATACCCCAAACATCGAATATCTCCACAACCAAGATAGGTTGGAGCGGCATCTCATTTCTTCATGAAATTCGACCCATGTGTTGACACCGATGATAAGTTTTGCAATGATCATATGCATCTTTAAAAAATGTTGGCCAATAAAAGACACATTGCAAAACTTTCTCCGCCGTTTTACGTGGACCAAAATGACCGCCACATGCGTGATCATGACAAAAAGACAATACACTCTTGAATTCATCGTTAGGGACACATCTGTGAATGATTTGATCGGAACAATACTTAAACAAATAAGGTTCATCCCAGTAAAAGTGTTTTACTTAGGAAAGAAATCGAAAATTGTCTTGTTTCGACCAATCGCTAGGAATAAGTCTCATCGCTGGATAATTCACAATATCCACGAACCAAGGTTCATAGGATACGGTTAAGAGTTGTTAGTCAGGGAAGGAGTCGTTTATTGGCACGATCAACGTTGGTGAAGAATTGATACGTGAAAGATGGTCGGCTACAATGTTTTCACATCCACTCTTGTCTCGTATGACAAGATCAAATTCTTGTAACAACAGGATCTAACGTATTAGCCTGGCCTTAGCATCCTTCTTCGATAAAAGGTGTCGTAGGACGGAGTGATCGGTGTAAACCACTATTGGCAAGCAAATCAAGTAGTGCCTGAATTTTTCTAATGCAAATACAACTGCCAAGAGTTTTTTCTTGGTAGTTGTGTAATTAATTTGTGCATCGTTCAAGGTCCTACTTGCCTAGTAAATTACATGCGGCATCTTATCAATGTGTTGTCCTAAAACTGCACCAATAGCAAAATCTGATGCATCACACATAAGCTCGAATGGGTGGTTCCAATCCAGAGATGATAGAACGGGGGCTGTAGTGAGAGATCTTTTAAGCAATTCAAAAGCAGTTTCACAATCCGGATCGAAGTGAAATGTTGTATCCTTGACCAAGAGAAGAGTTAAGGGTCTAGCAATTTTGCTAAAGTTCTTAATGAATCTCCTATAAAATCATGCATGACCAAGGAAGGATCGTATATCTTTGACGCATTTGAGAGGATGAAGGTTATGGATGACATCAATTTTAGCTCTGTCTACCTCAATGCCTTTTCGTGAAATGATATGTTCAAGGACAATGCCTTCTTGGACCATGAAATGGCATTTTTCCCAATTCAAAGTTAAGTTCTTATCCTTACAGCGGGTAAGAACCGCGTCAAGATAACGTAGGCATTCCTCAAAGGAGTCCCCAAATATGGAGAAATCGTCCATAAATATCTTCAGAAAATTCTCGACCATATCTGATAATATCCCCATCATACACCACTGAAATGTAGCGGGAGCGTTGCATAACCCAAAGGGCATGCATCTATAAGCAAAAGTACCGAAAGGACAAGTAAATGTTATTTTATCTTGATCCTTTTCGGCGATGGGGATCTAGTTATAGCCAAAGTATCCATCCAAGAAACAATAGTATTCATGTCCAGCTAATCGTTCTAACATCTGGTCAATGAAAGATAGAGGGAAGTGATCTTTCCTCGTTGTGGCATTGAGTTTTCTATAATCAATACATACGCGCCATCCAGTTTGGGTGCGTGTTTGGATGAACTCATTAGCCTCATTAGTTATGACAGTGATGCCAGACTTTTTAGGGACCATATGAATAGGACTTACCCATTGGCTATCAGATATTGAGTAAATTATACCACTATCTAGGCACTTGACGATTTCTTTATTTACCGCCTCCTTCATAACGGGATTTAACCATCTTTGTGGGTCTCGGGTTGGTTTGGCTTCATCCATCAAATGTATATAATGTTCAACAATCAAGGGACTAATCCCTTTGATGTCAGCCATTGTCCAACCAAATGCTTGCCGATTTGATCTCAATACCGCCAAAAGTGCATTCTCTTGCTCTAAAGCTAGAGAAGCGATATGATCACAGGCAAAGACTCATTCTCACCTAAATATACATATTTAAGATGAGAAGGTAGCGGTTTGAGATCTAGTGTCGGCGGAGAGACGATAGAAGGTGGGGTAAGGGAATGATACTCGAACTCCCTAAGAGGTTCATAACTTGCGTAGAATATTGACTCGGAAAGCGCTACTGACTTTTGCGACGAGTCAAAGGATTCAAACTTGGGATGGACTCATCGAAGATATCCTCACTATAATAATTTGCCAGATCAAACAATGTCGCACTAGTGTTGTTGAGATCATTATAGCAAAGTACTTCAGCTTCGCAGCTGTCGGAAGCTATCTCGTTGATAGAATAGACATCGATTAAATGAGCAGAAAGTTCAGATGGTTGACTTCCTAGCTTGTAAATATCAAGCTCAATTGTCATCTTCCCGAAGGATAAGTTCATAGAACCGTTACGACAATTAATGACAGCGTTGGACGTTGCTAGGAAAGGTCGACCGAGTATCACCGGGATTTGATTACGTGGGTTCGCCACAGGCCGTGTATCTAAAACAATAAAGTCCACAGGGAATATGAATTTCCTGACTTTGATTAACACATCCTATAGTTCACCCCTAGGTTGGGCGATAGATTGGTCTGCCATCTGGAGAGTGCAGTGGACAGGTTTCAACTCTCCTATACCTAGTTGCTCATAGACGGAATAAGGAAGCAAGTTAACACTAGCGCCGAGGTCAAGTAGAGCACGATTGATGCTTTTACCCCTAATAGTTATAGATATTGTAGGACAACCAGGGTCCTTACGTTTCTTAGATAATTGTTGGGTAAAAGCTGTGCTCACGTTACTCGTCATGAATATATTTTTCGGCACTTGAGTTTTTCTCTTCCTAATGCACAAGTCCTTAAGGATTTTTGCATAAGATGAAACTTGTTGAATAGCATCTATGAGAGGAATATTTATGTTAACTTTCTTAAACATTTCCACAATCTTCTCCATTTGTGTGTTAGGTTTGTAGGCCCTCAACCTGTTTGGAAACGGAGCTTTATCAATAAGTTTTCGGTCCAACATTTGTGGAGAAGTTTGTAGGGATGGAATCGATCCAGGAATTGGAGTGGGGATCGTTTTTTGTTGACTCGAGGAAGTGAGCGGAGTGTTCGAGCCTTGGGAAAAATGAAGAATAGGTTCGGAAGAAGGTGGGAGACTAGACGAATTAGGGCAAGAAGTGGAAGCTGGGGTTTCAATTGATTCCTCATCATCAATCTGTTCACCCACTTGATTGTTCAACACTTTTCCTGATCTTAACGTGGTTACGGCACTCACATTATGACTTTGTGAGTGGCCAGGATTCGGTAGGGGTTGAGATGGAAGTTTTCCTTTTTCTCTCGCACTCATCATGGCATTTAGTTGTGAAAGTTGTGCTTCTATCGATTTTATACTTTCACCGTAGGAGGTGGTGGTCTATATTAATGCTCGGATAGAATACTTTATATCATCCGTCGATTGCATGGAATGTTTAATAAACATATCCATGCTTCGTTCGAGTGCAGATGAGTTTTCAGTACCGGCCGTTTGGAAAGAATTATTATAAAGTGTAGAATTGTTGGCCGGATTTTGAAAAGGTTGCGATTGAAAGGGGTGCCGACTCTGTGGGTGTGGTTGCTATTGCTGTGGAGGAGGTCTTTGATAATTGCTTTGGAACTGGTTTTGATTTTGAGTTTGGTTTTGGTTCCAAGCAAAATTAGGATGATTCCTCCATCCCTGATTGTATGTGGAAGAATAAGGATCGTTTCTAGGTCGTTGCTGAAAAGTAGCATTAGTGTGTTCTTGACCTTGAAACGGTGCATTCAAAGGACATTCTTCCGTCAGATGTGATTGGTTAGAACAGCAACCATACACAGTCTTGGAAAACGTAACCTGGTTTAGGGAGGCTGATGAGAATTTGTTCTCTAAAGTATCGAGTTTTTTTTGCATCACTTACTGTGATGGAAATATCGAGCTGATGGATACCTTCCCTAGATGATGGTCTAACGCTTTCCCACTACAAAGTGTGTTCAGCGAGATCTTCCAGAAATTTCCAAGCTTCACCATCGTCTTTGGACATGAAATTGCATTGATAAGTGTTTTCAAGCATCTGCTTTGTCGTTAGATTAATGCCCTCATATATAACTCGGCACATATCCCATCTATTTATTCCGTGATAAGGATATTGGACAAGCAGATCCTTAAACCATTCAAAGCATTTCCAAAATGGTTCATTGGGAAGCTGTGTAAACTGGTTGATTTCACTCCGAACACGGGCGGTCTTATGATTGGGGTAAAATTTCTTAAGGAATGCTATCACGAATTCATCCCAATTGGTAATAGAGTGTGCGGCAGTGTTATAAAGCCATTTTTCTGCTAAATCGCACAAAGTGAAAGGGAGAAGACACAATCTCATATCATCCACTGAAAGTTGTGACGTACCCATCATTGCGCATACGTTTTCGAATTTGGTGATAAAAACGTATGCGTCTTCAGACTCAAGCCCGTGAAATTTGGGCAACAGGTTGATGAAGTGGGGTTTAATTTCAAAATTATCCCCATTGGCTGGTAGAAGGGATAGACAGGTAGAAGGGGACCGCGTATAGGATAGCATCTCTCTTGGAGAGAGATGCGCGGTAGATTCTGCGCACCTACGGATGGTGGCGGGGTGGTGTTATAATCTGATGGAGAACCGTCTACCTCGGTCGGTGTGGTGGTTGTAGAGGAAAAAGAAGATGAAGAAACACCGACTTCGGAGTCGATAGCCGAAACGCGGACAAGACGGGCACTAGAATCCCGTGTCCAGCCAAGCATACACTAAGCGGGTTTAGCGCAAGTGGCAACGTGTGTGTGATTAAAATTTGGTTTTTTTTTAAAAAGTGTCGGACGTGAGACAAATCACACAAAAATGCACAATCAACCCTAGAACTAAAGTCACCTAGGTCAAGTCACTAAACCGTTCCTAAACTTCCAAAGGACAAGCCGCAGAATAAATTCTCTACCACCTCTTTATCCTCTTGTAGCCAGGTAAGTGCCAGATAAGTGGGAGGTATACACTATACGAATCACCGAAAATAGCGGGCCTAATTAAGTAACCACTTGCCTTAGTCACGCTTTCCTAGACACCACAAAAGAAATGCGGATAGACCATAGATTACCCACGACCTTCCTCTGTCCTTATTGAGCACGATGGTCCTTAGAGTCTTGGACTAAATATTTTTTAATTAATGTAGGGTGATGCGGATGCTCGTCTTGTGATTTGTAGGGGCTAGGAAAGGTGATGAAATCCCCACCTAATCTGAATTTGGTCTTTGCCTCTTAATGTCCGTATTAAAATATGCACAAAACAATTACAAAACATGCAAAAAGTTTTTTTTTGAGCGGCGATATTTTGCAAAGAATCCTGTAGAAAAATATATTATTGGATTTTTCAGAGGAGAGAGAAAGTATAGAGGAAGTTACTAGAGAAGTTTGGAGGCGCGATCCCCCAATTCCACTGCGGTTTCGCCGCTAAAATGGTC
This sequence comes from Agapanthus africanus, assembly GCA_030015575.1. Taxonomy (NCBI): domain Eukaryota; kingdom Viridiplantae; phylum Streptophyta; class Magnoliopsida; order Asparagales; family Amaryllidaceae; genus Agapanthus; species Agapanthus africanus. The sequence continues at coordinate 519,466,200 of JASDDO010000031.1, read as the reverse complement.
TTCTTGTCGCGCTTCCGCTGCGGAGTTAAGAGATCAATTGAAACTTTTTGCTGCGGTGGCCTCCTTTGCTCTTTTGGACCTTTCTGAAAGTCTCTAAATCTTGATTTCCTTATTCTAGTGTCTTCATATTCCCTCGCAAAAATCGCACACTAATCGTTAAATACACAATTTGCTGTTTTGTTTTATTTTATGATCTGTAACGAATAAGAATTCAACACGAATTGTAAGGAAAAAAATATTACCCACGTATCCCCGGTAACGGCGCTATTTGATTGTTTCTCTATTTGAAAGTGTAGTAATAAGTAACCACAATCAATAACGGTGTCTCGTGTAGCTAACCGAGATGAGTACGGATCGTCTTCAGGGAAACGTTGAATTTTTTAATCTTACTTTAGACGTGTTGATTAGAAATAGAAAGGAGAATAGAGGCATAAAGAATAGTGAAGAATAGCTTCTAGATCTACGTCAAAATACGGATATAGAATACAGATCTAGTTTAAATACGGATATAGATTTTATAAGAAGAGGGCTTGTAGGGTTCGTTAGGATTTAGTAGTCATGGATGAATAATAAAGATGACTTCTTTTATCTTCTGATAGACTTAAAACTAGATCGATAGTGATAAATGAGGATTAGAGTTCTTGGAAGAAACTAGTGTTTCCACACTATTGACCCTTGTCCTTTCATTGATCTCTATTCATGTCTAGCTCTTAACAAAACAATTGTTAATCTGATCTCAAATCGCGGTCAAGACTATCAATAAATTGATAGCGCGTCCGATTAGGATGTTAACATTTATTTTGCTAAAATTTATAAACATCATAAGACTTAAAAGAAGTTAAGAAATTTTTCATCTTCCATTGATCTACCATAATCCTATGAACCCTATTAAGCGGTGAATTACTCGCGCATGATGGAGATAGAAGAATGGATAGAGATCATGATGTAAATATAGAAAATAAATGCAATAAAAATAAAACAACTATCTTTATTAATCAACTTGATCAATTACACATTTTATTCCTTTAGAAAGTAGAATACAAAACCCTAGTTTGTTTCTCGATCTATCTTAAAGGAGTAGATGAACAGTTGATTGATCAATCTGGATGCGTGAGTCAACATGAACTTCTTGATCTCTTCGGTTTGATGAACTTCCAAGAGGGACTCTGGGTTCTATTTATACTCACAGAAGTTGCAATCCCTAAATTCTATAAATTAGGGTTTGTTGAGACGATCCTACACAAAAAATCCCACATCCCAACTCCTCCATATAGCCGCAGATCTGCCGCATATTTCATGGTTTGGCCGCGGTTGTGCGGCACTCTGGTGGGATCTTGGCTTTAAAATTCTGGAACTTTATCTTGTTGACATGTGGTGATCTTTTGGATATCTGGATTTTAGAAATCTTCTCTGAGTCTCTGCCAGAATTGATTTCATGATTTACCTCGATATCTCGGATTTCCTTGATTCCAGCCCTGATGTAATTTCTACACAATATCTCAATGAATAATATTAGTAATATTTGGTATTTTTGAAATATTATCCTAACCAATTTTATATGATATTATAGTTTAAGAAAATTGATTAAGGATATTTGATATGATATGCATATTTAAATTATCAAAATATTATATACATACATTTTCCTTCATAATGTTAATTATAATATAAACATATGGTAAATAGTATTTTGCAGATAAACCCCAAATATGTTTTATATTTATAATAAACACCTTTTATTATTTAAGAATAGTAAGGAAAATGTTATATCAAAAGTGCAGTTTTTTCAACTGAACAAGAACCTGTGTACAATCTTTGATGTCACACACCAATAGTTGTGGGATCAACCATCGCCCTCTAAGGGATAAGAAACGTACACACTAGTCTGCTCTATAATATCGATGTCCTGTCTCGATATCCCCTTGACAAGGAACTGTTAAAGGATGTACTTTTGGACCACCCTGGCCCCACTAGTATGATCTCATCATAATCCTGGTAGTCAAGTACATATGTTTAGGGTTTTATCAACATGTAAGAGACAGACAGTATAATAATACCCGTCTACATGTTAAGATAAAGGCAACTAAATAGCATACTATCATGTCGAACAAGAATGTCCTTCATATATATGTCCAAGCATCCACTATATCATACAATAATGGCTTCTAGGGCATACATATCACTAACAATCTCCCACTTGCACTAAGGCTAGTTGTTGTAGTATCTCATACCCAACATCCCAAAAAGTCTCTCGATTAGCATCTGAGGGAGGGCCTTGGTGAGTGGATCCGATGTGTTATCCTCGGTGTCAACTCTCCTAATCTCGATCTCCCGGAGATCAACTATCTCGCTGATCAGGTGATACTGCGTAAGAATATGCCTGGATCGCTGATGGGACTGGGGTTCCTAGGTCAAAGCCATAGCTCCATTGTTATCACAATACACAGGTATTGGATACTTAATGGTAGGAACCAAGTTTATCTTATGAACTTATTCATCCAGACAGCCTCTTTGGCAGCATCGTTGGTAGCAATGTATTCAGCCTCTATCAACGAGTCTGCTACGGTATATAGCTTGGAACTCTTCCAGAAAACCATAGTATTTCTCAGGTGGACAAGGAACCCTACTACATCTGCGGAGTGGCTGCGGTTCATCGAGGACTATTGAATCCTCCGATTCCACCAAATCGTCAGTTATAATTTGTGTTGCTGGAACTTCCTCCAGTTTTACCTCATTGCCACTAATTTCGTTCACAAGAATTTACTTTTCTAAAAAGGTGGCATGTCGAGAAACAAACACCTTTTGTTCCTCGGTGTGGTAGAAGATATACCCTCGCGAATATTTGGGATATCCTACAAACTTGCACAAAACTGACATTGCCTCGAGTTTGTCTGGATTTTGCTTTTTAACATAAGCTGGACAACCCCAAATCTTAACTTGTTTAAGAGATGGTCCATTCTAATTCCATATCTCATATGGAGTGGTAGGCAACGGATTTGATCGGAACTCTATTCGATAGATATGCAACAGTCTCAAGTGCATAACCCCAAAAGGAAATTGGTAACTCAGCAATACTCATCATAGAGCGCACCATATCTAATAGGGTGCGATTCCTCCACCCCGATATACCGTTGTGCTGCGGTGTATACGGAAGAGTAAGCTGAGAGAGAATCTCATTCTCTTTTAAATAGTCTCGGAATTCCGTGCTCAAGTATTCTCCTCCCCGATCATATCGAAGGATTTGAATACTTTTACCCATCGGGTTTTCAACTTCGTACTTATATTCCTTGAATTTCTCAAAAGATTCAGATTTGTGTTTCAACAGGAACACATGTCCGTATCTTGAGAGATCATCGGTGAATGTAATAAAGTACAAGAAACCATTCCTGGCATGTGTAGACATAGGTTCGCATACATCACTATATATCTGTCCAAGAGTTCAGTAGCTCTTTCTCTGTGTCCAGTAAACGGGGATTTGGTTACCTAGCCTTTGAGACATGACTGACAAGTTTCATAAGATGTAAATTCGAACAGATTCAAATATGTATCATTATGCAAGTTAGCAGGTCTTGTTGCATTGATATGACCTAGTCTACAATACCACAAGAAGATTTCGTTCATTTCTAAACTGTTCCTCTTGTGTGTGTTCTGTATACTTAGAACTGTATTGTGATTTAGAACGTAAATACCGTTATACAACGCACCATACCCAATCAACAATTGATTTAGGAAAATATTCATAATATTATTGGTACGAAATACCAGTTGGTAACACTATGTGATATTTGCCAACTGCTTTGGCTGCAACAATTACACCATTCCCTACTACTAGAGACATATCACCATTTCCCAGTTCTCTACCTCTTTTTAGCCTATGTAACAAATTACATATATGGGATCCTGATCCGGCATCTAATACCCAGGACGCAGAGCAAACTGAGAAACATTTCTTGGTCATGAACACACCCGAAGAAGATGCATCAACATGCTTATTCTTCATTTGGGTGGCATGGGAATCCGGATATACCCCTATTCCTTACTCAGACTTATGACAATCATAAGATAGAGCGGAACCTAGCCCAGTATAATAAGTAGGTTCGGTCAATACATCCATATTATTATCTTGATTAAGGCATGTCATTGGTCGCTACCAGGAGAGAGAGGGATAATCACTTTGCGTGTGCTCTTTGCAAGATTAGATTGGTTATTATTTTATCTAATCAGGATGGCTCCCATTGTTTTTATCAAATCTTCCTTCAAACCATAAAAGGTAAGATTAGCCGGGATTGTTCTCCGCCGAATACGGGGACGAAACCGCGTAGGTTCGTCTTGCCTGAATTTGGGGGCAGATGCTATTTGGTTTTATCCGTCCACCTCTCCGAAGATACCAAGTTGATTTATGGCACCGTGTATCAGAGGTTTAGACAGATGCGGCCGTTGTAGCAGACTTCGTCAGATTCCCCCTCATTTGTGGGGGTTTTGATTATGGGGACGCTCTTCCCTGCAGGCGTAAGCCCCTGCAGTTAATTACGCTACCGCATCGCGGTAACAACTTTCTCCTTCTCCAGATGGTCACTTCGTGTCGTGTGTGTTTATTTTATTTTTGGTTGCCCATGGATTGTATACGGAAACTAATTTATGTTATCACCCGTAGGGCGTAGATTAGTCCAAATTCGTATTTTCTTAGATTTGGGTTGGGTTTAAGGATCGTTAATCTCATTTGAGACTAAGATCAACTTATACGTTGTTGAGGATACGTTAGTCCAATATTAGACTAAGATCTACTCAACAGGATCATTTAGATCCAACAAAAGAGCATTTGGGCTCTATTGTTTTAGTTTAGGGACGTTGCGGTCCATAAGTTTAAGGACATCATAGTCCATGACAATTTAAAGACGTCATAGTCTGTAAAGTTTAAAAATATCATAGTCTATGAGTTTAAGTACCCCACAGTCCATAAAGTTTAAGGACATCATAGTCCATGAGTTTAAGGACCCCACAGTCCATAAAGTTTAAGGACATCATAGTCCAGTTTAAAAACGTCATAGTCTGTGTGGTTTTTATTCAACCGTTTGGGGATGCACCAAAAATTATTGGTTATTGGGACCCTCCATCTCTCTGAAGATGTTGAGGAATTACAACGACATATATCAAAGGTATGAAAAGATGTACCCTTGAACCAATGTTGGTTGGGAGATCTGTAGTCATATTTGGGACTAAAATCAGTTAAAAGATTTATGAGCATATGAGCTCAATTAATTTGAATTAAGAATCTGTGGCCAACTTGGGCTCGGTCTACTCAGTTAAAATGCTGAACATTTATTTGGGCTCGACCCTTTTTATTTAACAATGCTGAGCATTGGTTTGGGTTCTGACAACTTTTTTGTCTTTTGTTGAGTGTTGAACACTCATTATGGCTCTGAGGCTTTATTAAGGAACAGTTTATGTTCTCTCAGCGCATACGTGAGGAGCACGTGGTGCGCTTGGCGCTGAGCGCCAGATTTAGAGCGCTAAAGCGCTTCCTGTGAGATAGCGCACACGTGAGGAGCACGTAGCGCGCATGGCGCTGAGAGCCAGTCAATGAGTGCAGAGCGCTCTTTATAAAATAGTGCACATGTGAGGAGCACGCGGTGCGCTTGGCGCTGAACGCCAACCTTGAAGCGCTGAGAGCTTCTTTTAAAATAGCGCTTTGAGCGCCGTGCGCCAGTTTTGGAGTGCTGAGGCGCTCCTTTAAATTGGATCGCTAGGAGCGCTGCGGCGATGTGCGCCGGTTTTGGAGCGATGAGGCGCTCCTTTAAATTGGAGCGCTGCGGCGCTATGCGCCAGTCTTGGAGCGCTGCGGCGCTGTGCGCCAGTTTTGGAGTGCTAAGGCGCTTCTTTTTAATTTGGAGCGCCAAGGCTCTTTTTTAGGCAACTTTGATCAATTCTGCGTTCTGAGAATTAAATTCTCGTTTATAAGAGATCTTGTCTCATGGGTCTAAGAACAAAGTTCTTATTTTTATAGGAGATGTTACAATCTCTTATTTTTTTTGTGAAAAGCTTTGCCTTTATGGATCTGTGATCTCAAGAGAATTGAATTCTTCCCCCCCCTTTTATGATGAGATGTTATGATCTCTTTTGTGAAAGATTTCTGTCTCATAGATTTATGATCTAGAAAAAGAAACTGAGTTCCTCTTCATTTGACGAGATGGTTTGATCTCTCTATTTTATTTACCTTGAAGAAATTCTTCTTCGTCCGAGAGCTTGCTCTTCTCTCTGAAATTTCTCAAAGTTTAATACTTGAAGTCTTCGATCCTTTATATAGGGGAGGCTGATTTGTTGAATCAATTAAAAAGATCTTTTCTCTAATTGATTTGGGGATGTTTCCCAAAGTTGGATCTTTGATCCTAGGGCTTCTGTTTTACAAAAGGCAATCTTCTTGTTTTTAACAAGATTGGAAAAATCTTTTCCCATACAGAACTTATTTTGTATCTTGGTGATTTTTAATCACCATTGGATCTTTGGTCCAACGGTGCTCTGCTTTTTAGAGGTAATCTGATGATTTTTAGTCATCTTTGTTGGATCTTTGATCCAAGGGTGGGGAACATTTAGTTCCAGCGCTAGCACTCTCGTGCTTTGCACGTGAGCGCTGCATCAGAGTCTTTGACTCTTAGTGCTAGCACACTTAGCGCTAGCGCTCTCATGCTTTGCACGTGAGCGCTGCATCAGAGTCTTTGACTCTTAGCGCTGGCGCTGTTAGCGCTTGCGCTGCTAGCGCTAGCGCTCTCGTGCTTTGCACGTGTTGCTCTGATTGGGGGAAACAGGGATTAATTACATTCTACAAGTTTGCTAACCGGTCAGCCAGGCAAGTGTCGGTACTCCGAGAGAGGTTTCCCGTGCTTTCGCACAAACCTAATTAAAATAAACCTCGTTTCCCTATAGCCATAACCCCGTTGACACCTTTCTAGACGCCTATTGGATTAGCTAATTATAAAGTGCAAAACTCTCCCGGGAGTAACTCTTACTCGAAATGGGTATCGGGATCCAACTATCATAGAGAAGGTATGCAATCTTATTGCAAATTTCAACACTTGAAATTCCCAATAATAGTTTTTACCCCTAGCCACTTATGACCTTAACATGGTCAACAAATTATAGCGCTAGTCAAGTTCAACCCGTCATTTCTTGATTAGATTAAACCCACTCGTATGACCCTTAACATAGTCAACAAAGCCGTATGACTACCCTAATCCAATCACAGCATATGGTTACAGATAAGCACTAATTAGCTACCAGACACTACGCCTTAACATATTCAACAAACGTAGCACGAATACTAAATGACACTTATCTGAAATGACGGAAGGTTACGGCTGATTTTGAAGAAAACCTTTAACGTAATGAACTTGATATCGTTGTAGAATCTAGTGATTTGTAGTGTTTTAAGTTCCGTTTTAAAAATCGAATAGTTTTGTAGTGTTTGCTAGTTTTGCTAAAGAGCTCACTCCCGGTAAAGGGATCTCGACTCTTTCCTCATCGAATGAGGTGCAGGATATTGTATAAAGAATACCACTTTGAAAACAAAAACTAGTGCATCTTCCAAAACTAAACGAGTGAGTTGTAGCATTTGCTGGTTTCGCTAAAGAGGTCACTCCCGGTGAAGGGATCTCGGCTCTTTCCTCATCGAATGAGGTGTTGGATATTCATCAAGAAATACCACTATGCAAAGCAAGAACTAGAGCTATCTTATTTAAAAATTTGATTCTACAACATCTTTGGGTTTCTTTCTTTTTATTAATCTCATTAATGAAGTTCTGTCATTTAATGTTTCCTAAACATCACAGAAAAATGAAACGAAAATAGAACGTACGTTTATGCCATCCGCATTCGCCACTGAGCCCCGTCATGCACTGTTAGGTTACTTAACAACCGGCAGAGCGGGGGCTGGACTAGCGTAGGTGCAAAACATAAGCAACGTTTATTATATATGATATATATAATATAATATTCGTCTCACGCAGTTATATGATCACATCACAGAACCAATCAGCAGAAGCAACATATGAAATATTGGATATACTATGATGTTCGTGTTTTAAATTTAACCAGTAATGTAAAACACGGATTCCATGATCGTGATGAATAGCCAAACCCATATCCCTAGACCCCTACGAGAGCGGCACGTAACCCTACCAATTCTAGAGTTAGGAGATCCGGTCTCGACTCCTCAAGATGGTCTCCCACTGGACTCTAGAACCCGGTTACTTATGCTCCCCGCCTTGGGTCTATCTTAATGCAGAAAAGTAAATAATATACATCAATGGTGACATCATCCTCAACCCAGAAGTGCCCCAATAAAAGAATATTACTTACAGATTTTACATGAATGAAATAAAAACTCTCATCTCACATAAAACCCCCCGGCTATTCAATCAGACGATTCAATAAAACATATCACCAGCAACACATAACATCTCATGTCATCAACGTAAGTAAATATGTGTATCCCGAAATTCGTTGACATATAGCAACGAGATCGGGATATCCCACATATTACACTTATGGTCATTGAAAAGAAATGGAAAACTACAATAATTAGAATCCGTATATCCTAAGACATCATAAACCCGGAATATCTCATATTCCGGATTTCATGCCTAACTTATAAACCTTATATTTTAGTCTCAAATTGAAAACACTTTTCAATTACTTTAGTCGGGTAATTCAACACGATTCCCAACTACATTATCGAATACTCATCGAAAACTTTAGCAGATGGCCGCACCCCCGATGCCGTCAACAAAGTGCACTAAGGTGGAACACCGTGGCCGCAAGCACCCGAGTGGGTGCTTTTGGCAATGGGGTTCTCCTACAGTCACTTGGTCGGGGCTATGGCGGGTGATTGTCTACTAGAGTTACCCGGCGAGTGTTCGCGTACAATACGCGATTGCGACGAAGTTTTAATCCGAATCAAAACTTCGTGGCAACCGATTAACCGAGACTAAAACACTAAATTTACAATATACTAACTAGTTTTCACAAAACTAATTATTTATATTCTAAATATTGTATCACATATCATCAAGATCTATACATTGTTAAATATTTCGATCGGTTTATCAAACACCCACAAATTCCAGAGACCTCAACAACTTAAGAATCATTAAAAATACCCAGAGAGTGCTAAATTTACCAATGGAGCAGCACAGAGAAAAGAACACATAACTCGACAAAAGTGCGACGGAACCGCGGCCAAACTGGGGTTTGGGCCGCGGTTTCGTGGTGGTTTGAGAGAGTTAGGGGTTCAAATATTCTGGGGCTCCATAAAAAACCCTGCATGATTTTTTGGATATTTTTAATCACGAAAATTTCAACGTTTGAAAAATTCGAAAGAAACTTCAAAAACCGGGTGTTTCGAAAACCGATCGAACACTTTAATATCGTAAAGACCTACCTTAATGTTCTAGTTTGGCCCTGATACCATAAAAGTCTACCCTAGCACCACCATGAGGTTCTAGTAGCATCAAACATGCCGAATTTAAAATTTTACGGGTGCTAAGCTTGACAAACCAAGATACTAACTAGAATGATTAGGATTTAACTTATGATGATATGAAAAGCTATAGAAGAGAAGATGGCTACAACTTTTGATGACCGTATCCTTCACTTCTAAAGCTCCGGGATGTAGTCCACACGACTCCACTAGGCCCCACTTGAGAGAATGAACGAGCTTTCTTCGATGACCTTCGTGCCGAAGATGATTCACCCGAAGCCCACTGGCTCAAGCTACCTCTTCACCAATCTCCTATTAGTGAAGGAAACATGCCACACCAAAGTGTTGGTTTAGTGTAGGATGGTGAAGTAGGGGATTTGAGGCTTACTAGTTTGTCCAAAACTCCATGGTTCACATCACATTTGAGGAATTGGAGTTTTGAGGCATGAGGAAGAAGAAGATGGAAGTTAGAGAGAGTGTGAGCTCAACTCAAAAGAGTAAGAATGGAAAAATGATCAAGTCAAGAGTATGGCTCTCACTTGACCTCACTTATTCAAGCATGGAATAAATTGCAATAAGAAATTGCAACCATACTTGAATAATGAGTCAAGACAAATATTTAAATGATAAAGCCCATGCTCCCATTTTTCCACCTTTTATCCTATTTTCCAAAAATAGAAATACATGCCATGCTTGATATATATTTATATATATATATATATCATATATATATTAATATATGTGAGTAAATATTTAGTGAGCTAATAATATTAGTTAAGATATAATTATATCAAATATAATATATATCACATTATTAAATTAACACTTGATTTAATAATCCGGTTATATCACATATAACCGATTAATATCATTTATCTGCATATCACATTATCGAATCAACACTTGATTCGATAATTCGGTTATATCACATATAACCTGACCGATATCAGATAACTGCTAGATTACAATACGGTATCACATACTCGTATTTAATCAACCCCGCACATATCACATATGTGCCCTACTTCATTTCGCTTGAACCAGGAAACTTCTGTGTGGGACTCTAAAGACTCGTCAATACGCCAGCAGTGGGTGATGATCACATCAGTCACCCACAAACCGTCAGCGGTACTAGCTGGACGTAACGGCTACCCGGGTATTGAGCGATATGAAGATCAACAAGAAAGCTTGTCCATACTTTCCATGAAGCCTATCAGTAATACTTACAGTACAGTCCAATCTCTTTGTCTGATATGTCGCATATCGATCTATGGGTGGTAAACGTCAGACCCCAGTAACTTGATAAGTCATGCCGATGTCTGGCCTATAATGGTTCGAGAAACTACTGATAACTCTTATCAGTAAATCTCAGCAGCAGCCCTGGCCAGGGACTTCCAGTTATAGCCAATCGAGCATAGCGCAATATCAACCCCCAATACCGAGAGAGACGAAACCTCTCCTATCGCTCATTGCCTCCATGTGACTCAGGACTGCACCCAAAATCCACCTGTTTGCACGTCTCTTTTGAGCGTGGTAGGGAGGCAATCAAAGCACGGTGGGAGCCACACAAGACTCTATGATGATCTCGGGTCTACAGACTAACCTATACCAATGTCACCAGAGAACTGCTATCTGATGATAGGTATAATACCAACTAGGAGTTCTCGGCGAGTCCTGTTCGGTGTACCCATTTTCTAATGAGCACCTGTGTACAATCTTTGATGTCACACACCAATGGTTGTGGGATCAACCATCGCCCTTTAAGGGACAAGAAATGTATACACTAGTCTACTCTGGAATATCGATGCCCTGTCTCGATATCCCCTCGACTAGGAACTGTTAAATGATGTACTTTTGGACCACCCTGGCCCCACTAGTAAGATCTCATCATAATCTTGGTAGTCGAGTATATATCCTAAGGGCTTTATCAACATGTAAGAGACAGACAGTATAATAATACAAGTCTACATGTTAAGATAAAGGCAACCAGATAGCATACTATCATGTCGAGCAAGAAAGTCCTCTATATATATATGTCCAAGCATCCACTATATCATACAATAATGGCCTCTATGGCATACATATCACCAACAGAGTCAAGGACTAACAACGAAGCTGAATACGAAACTTTGATAGCAGGTCATGAGATCGCTATCAACATGGGAATCAAAGACATCCTCATATATGGAGACTCCCAGATGATTGTTAGCCAAGTAAATGGAGACTATCAAACATGCAAGCCAGAGCTGGTAAAGTAAGGCGAAAGAGCGCAGCAACTGCTGACACAAATCCCTTCCTATACCCTGGAAAGCATACCGCGTGCGGAAAACAGCAAGGCAGATGCATTGGCTAAATTGGCAAAGGAATTAGACGATGAAGACCTCGATGACGTGAGGATCATTGTGCAAAGCCATAGGGTTCTCACGCCAACAGATATATCTTCGAAAGACCTGATAGTGCCATCCGAAGGAAAAAAGAAACGACCGAACAAGTAGCCCTTCAAATAGAGGACGAAGAGAAGGTCAAGGATTGGAGGGAAGTCTTCGTAGACTACTTCAAGTCCCAACGAACGCCCGAAAATGCGTCGTTTAGACATCGGCTCATGAAATAAGCTTTGCCTTTTGCCTTCGTCAATGATACTCTATATAAGGTATGGTTCGACTGTTTATGGCTAAGATGTCTAGGGCCGGAGGAAGCAAAGAAAGTCATACAAGAAACTCACGACGGACTCTGCGGCTCTCATCAAGATGGGCCAAAGATGAAGCTGAAGATAAAAAGAATGGGTTGCTGTTGGCCCATGATGATCCAGGACTGCCTCGATTATGCAAAACAGTGTCACTCGTGCCAAATTCACAGGGACTTCATCCATCAACATCCAAATCCGCTACACCCGATAGCGGCTAGCTGGCCGTTCGAAATGTAAGGAATCGATATAATTGGCCCTATCGAACCAATATCATCCAAAGGATATCGGTTCATACTAGCAACAACTGACTACATCTCTAAGTTGGCAGAAGCAGTACCACTAAGGGAGGTGAAGACGGAGAATATCCTCTACTTCTTTAAAACCCATGTCATCTATCGGTTCGGCACTCCGCGACGGATAATCTCGGATAATGGGCCAGTTTACAGAAGTCATAAAATAATCCGCTTCGCACAGCAGCATAATGTAACAACCCTAACTTTCTGTACGAAATTTTTCAAAATACAGAAAGGAACACCTAAGCCTGAGCACAAGTTATAAGTTTGATTTGCTTTTGAACAGCAAGAAAGAGCTTGTAACTCACTGGTAAGACCTTGCACTGCTGAACCAAAGCACCAGAGTTCAAATCCTATCAGCCACATACACGTGCACTACACGTAAACTGAAGAGACACAAGATAATCAAACAGGTGCACTGTAGAATACCAAATGACCCCGGCCCAATACCCCAACACCAACCCAGACCGTCGGCATTGGGCCGGCGACAAGCTTAGAAAATCCAGCGAGGTCGGGTCAAACCATCCCAAATGCTTCCAAACTTCACCCCCTGCATCTCTTCAGCTACCCCACTAACCCCACATTACTTGTTTACTCTGATTATTTCCAGAGAACAATAAAATGCCCAATTAATCCCAATTTTAATTCATATTTCAATGCATTCTTTAAACACCCTAAACCCTAATTTGTCCTATAAATACCCACTCCATTTTGCATCCCTTCACACTGAAATTTCTATAACAAAACTCTCAAGAAATTTCCAAGTTCCTATAGTGTGCAAGTGGAGTTAACGAAGGGCAAAACTCCGACGAAGTTCCGGCGACGATACGAGGAGTTTCCGGCAATGAAACGAAGCACCGGCGAATCCTAGATCTCCTCCTGTCTTTCCCTCTCATCTAAGCCAGTAAGTCCCCCTTCTCTCTCCCTTTTGCTATTCCCAAACTCTTCATTCTTAAAACATGTCGGAAGCGGAGTTATCCGGCTTCCGATTCTCTTTTCTTTTAAAAATACAACTTTTTCTTAATAATAAACCTACAACTTTTGATATCTTGTTTAGTAATCATTAACTAAGATATTAGAACAAGTTTGACATTAAAATGATAACCATAGCAAGTTGTATTTCAATTTTACATTAAAATACCTTTATGTTTTCAATTCGACATGTTTATACCTTTTAACCGTATTACCTTAGAAGAACTCACGAGGTAATGACCTACCTCATCACAACACACATATCTATCATAGCACGATGAATCTTGGGATAATAAAATACGGGAAATACGACCTTGCAAATAAATCCCTTTAACTTATAAAAATTGTTTTCTTTAAAAGATATATTAAAATATTTTCATGCAATTGAGGCTCTACAACCCATTTTGGGGACCCCGTTTGGGATGATGTGGATTATCGCACATTCTCGGGCTTAGTAGAGTGAGATGCAGACCTCCGCAAGGAGCATTCGATCTCCATAGAATCTTTATACATTTTTCTTTAGAAAATGAGGTTGTTACAAGAAAATAAATAAATTTATTTTCATTAAATATGTATATATAAATATTACCAAAATACTTATTTTAAATATATATATATATTATTCCATGTTTCCAAAACTCAAGAAAGGAATTCCAATATTACATGAAACTACCATGATAATTCAAACAATATTCATATTATAAATAAATACCATATATTATAAAATTAGGTTTTATTCACTAGAATGTCACATTTATAAAATATACATCAATAAAAACCCTAAAGAAGATAATTAAATACTTGAGGTGTATTTTGAAATTATACCAAAACTATTTTTTCATAAAACCCCCTCAAGTTATACTAAATTACAATAAGAACCCTAGTACACATAGGTTTGAGCGGGACCAGTCTCTTGAGCCTTAAGGAGCCGGAGATATGGGTGCTTGCCTATTTAAGGTAAACAACTTAACAAACGGTATTATTAACACGGTAATTGTCTTGGAAAAAGACACAAATCCTGTCGTCCATGTGCAGCAGTTACCGATAACATCAAAACTAATTCAGGACTTCAATATCTTTTCTAAATATCTGACTCAGACTGAGTCTCAATATAATTAATCTGACTTGAATATAATTCAAGTATCAAACTACAATACAACATGGATCTATGAATCCGTCTTTTCAATCTAATCAATCTATATTGACTAACCCGAACCATGGATATATTCCATTTACATTATCATCCATTATATCCGTTCCATTACTGATATCATGGTTTCGGCAAGTTATCCATCTATACAATTTACAAGACAACACAATACAAACAATACAATTAAGACATCGCGGGGTTTATAAGGGGTAGATTGGTACGGAAGGTGTTAGAAGTGGCACGAGACTGCAACCATAAAACACCTAACCTGAATCTCCATTGTCGTTGTACCGTGGCTGAACGGTTTCTTGTACTCCGTATACCTTAGTCTCCGAGATAGTGAGACACCTCTCGTATACACTGGTATCTTCTGTACCAAGCTACAAACAATAGCGTTAACACTAAATACAACATTATAACAATATACTCTCTTTTCTGTCTATTCCATTCTTGTCTATTTACGGGACTTACCGAGCGATTTGTTCGCTGACGACATTCTCTTTCTTCTTATTTGGAATGTCGTCAGGTGTTTCAGACTCACTGGAGATCGAGCCTAACAGCGAGAACTTGGATCAGTTTACTGAAGACCCAGAGTTTTAGATTCACTTGTACATTACATTTCATTTTCATTTCTGTTATACCATTGTTTAGGCATTGTTTTCATTCCATGTATTTTCATTTCAATTGTATTGTAAAAAGAATATTTAATAAATAAAGTTGTTGTTTATTTACATCTTGTTTCTTATGTATACTTTATTTTATATTGCTTAGATACGCTTAGCGTATTTACTTCTGAGTAAATGCGTAGCGGCCTCGTCGCGTCCTCTGCCCGTATACTGGGAAGTGGGGCGTGACACATAAAATAGATTGGAGATACTCTTCAGTTTATAATTCTCGGGCTAACGGTCTAGCTGAAGTTTTCAACAAGATCTTGACAAAGATTATAAAAAAGACGGTGTCCAGAAACAAAAAGGACTGGCACGAAAGGCTGCATGAAACTCTCTGGGCATACCGAACAACGTTCAAGACGGCCATGAATACAACACCATACAAATTAGTGTTCGGCATAAAAGCAGTGCTCCCGTTAGAAATAGAATTCCCCTCTCTGTGAGTAGCGGTTCGATACGAGCCGACATGTGAAGGAAATGCTCATCTTAGGCATGAGGAGCTTGACGCCCTCGACAAAACTCGCCTTATAGCATAGCAAAATCTAGAGGCTTATAAGGTAAGGATGACACGGTCATACGAAAAACTGACCAGACCGAGAACATTCCGCCAAGGCGAACTCGTGCCAGTCGTCAAAAGACCAATGATCCCCAATCATGCAAAGCGGGGAAAGTTCGAACCAAACTATGAAAGCGCGTACATCATAGACAAAGTCTACCAGGGGGAGCCTACCTGCTCATAAATATGCATGGCGAAAGGCCGTTAGGCCAATAAATGGCTGATTCCTCAAAAGGGATTACGCTTGAAGGGTCATGACTTAAGTCAATGATAGATAACGACACTTGTGTATGCTTACTATCTTCTTGAGTTAAAACTCTGAAAGAATTACCAAAAGGAAAAAAAGTCACCCTAAAATATGGCGATAATGGACCGAAATGTCCTTAAACTAATATTGGACCGAAACGTCCTCAAACTAATATTGGACCGAAATGTCCTCAAACTAATGTGTTTCCATAAAAAATGGGAATAATGGACCGAAATGTCCTTAAACTAATATTCGTCCCAAATACGGGAATGTTGGACCGAAATGTCCTTAAACTAACATTCGTCGCCAAAACGGGAATGTTGGACTGGAACGTTCTTAAACTGGCATTTCGCCCTAAAATACGATGATAAAAGACCGTCATATCCTCACATGTTTAACCCTATGGTGAATCCCCATATCAATTACCGTATACAATCCACGGGCATAAACAATTCACAACTCTCGCAGGTCCCACCTGATGTAGTCCTTTGAAGAAGACTGGGGCCTACAGCTAATGGCGCGTTACTTTACGAGCCGCCTTAAAAAAATGTATGTCCACAAGCAAAATGAGTACGGATGAAAACCTGAAAGGGCGCCGTGAGTAAAAACAACAGGACTGCCAGCGAGCTAGCGAAAACCCGAAATGGCGCTAACTCGTTAAAAAAAACCTGTGTGAGATCCTTACGACTCACAAAGGAACAACACACTTGGGAATCCCCTCGATTCCTAAGAAGAAATTACGCTTGCGAGATTCTCACGACTCGTAAAGAGAATGCCCCCTATGAGATCCTCACGGCTCATTGGATTCAAAAGCCTTAAGTTGCAGGGATCTAAACCTGTTCTTAAGCCGTCAAACCCTACAAAACTTTCTTGCCCTACAGGCGGTCCAATATTGACCCTTGTATACAATCCACGAGTATAAATAAATATTCTTCCACCAAGTTCCACCAATGGCGAGAAATATCCTCATATGGTGAGCGGCACTTGTAAGTTCTCTCGATGTCACGCCCCGCTTCCCAAAATACGGAATACAGGGTGACAAGGCCAGCCATGCTCCTACGATCAAGGAAGAATCCTGTCATACTCACATATCGGCTTCTAGCATTATATGGTAATCAGTAAATACAGCACAGAAATAAAGGAAACACAATACTAATTTATTACACCAACTTTAATTGTCCACAGTTTACAATAGGATGAAATAAAAGAAACTAATAACCAAGTGCGAATACAAGGTTGATTTATGGAAAACAGTAAAAGTACTGAGGGCACGACCGTCTAGATCTCTGCGAGCTCGAAGGGTAGGTCTGACTCCTGAATCCGGTCATCTTCAATCTCTGAGCATGCATACTCAGGTCGTCAGAGCGACGCAACAGAATTTTATAATAATCATAAAAGACAAGAAAATAAAGCAATAACGATGGAGGTAATAAATGCAGACAATCAATATGTCGTGAACTGATGTAAGGTATGCTCTGTGTCCCTATCTGTCTCTAAGTCATTTTGAAATCGAGATGTGGAAAGGAGTGATCATGTTTAACGAGGGTCTCATACATACCCGAGACTACGGCCCACAATGCCCGGGACATAACCCTGTCAGCCGGACCGCTAGGTCCAACCTAATATATAAGAGTCGCTGTTCGAATGATCATCCTCTAAAACACTGACCTCGATAAATACAATTTCCTTTCCACTGCGATTTCCCCTTTTTCCCCAGGTTTTACTATTTATGAGTATAGGCTAGTTGTGTACAAGTACGCACCAATAACGCGGTTTTATTCACTCTTCACTGTATTATCACTATCACGAACCATTCACTTTTCACTGGCGTACTTGACACTCCTAGACCGATACCATTCACGCTCGACAATGCATGGTACACTGAAACTTAATAATGAAGCGCACTATCACTAGAGGTATTACGGCCGGGTATAATATGTGCATTTATGCCACTAAACATTCATGTGCAATGAAAGTTATTATGCATCTTATGAAATCATAAAAATCACATTAAATCATACGTTCAAAATTAAATAAAATGATACAAAAGCGGTAACAAGTAAACTCAGTTGGAAGTTCAACGAGATTTATTCCAAGTCGATCGGGTTTTGGGTTCGCAAATTACATTCGTTTCATTTTAAGTGTTCGCTACTGGAAATTCAGTTCCTGAACTGAAAGTCCATTTCGCAACACAGTTTTCACCCTGTTGAGATCAAAATTAGGCGGCACTATAGTTGAACAATTTTTAGGGTTATCAGTTATGTTTCCAACGCAATTGGAGGATCAGTAATATTCTATTTCAACAGGGAGTTATGGTCAAGTTAAGTTCGATGTGTAAAATCTGCCACTGCAGAATTCAGCAGAACACATCGTCGTTATAAAATGTGTTAAAAATATCATACAGTTAAGGAATCCAGTGAAACTAGTGGGGTAAGAAAGCTGACTCAATTTTATACGTAACGATATAGGTTTCCGCACATTTTAGCATTTTAGCAATGTTATACGATGATCTCAAAACAAGGGTGAACTGAGATTACTGCTCTGGACTGCAGTCCAGAGTCGTAATTCTCCCCAGTTTTCTCTATCATAACTAGTTCAAATTTAGAAATAAATTATAGATTACTGTAGGTTAATTTGTTATCTTCAATACGAGCCATGGAACGCTCAAATCCGATTTGTAAAAGATTTATCGTGAATTTAACGGTCTAGCATGTTCAGGAAAATTCTGATTTCGCAATGGTTATCGGGGTAACATTTTATGAGTGAAACAATATATATTTTCAATCAAATTTCTGCAGTACCTATGTAAAATAGTAATCGGGTTTAACAAACACAAGTTCCGCCATTTATAGATAGGTTTTCACGTAAAGTTTAGTATCAACTACTTGTTTACATGTATGGCAATCAGAGCTTTTGTTTCGTTTAATCGGTCAATATATTTTCGTAACGTGGTTAGAGCCGAATAAAAGGCTCGACTTATAAACTATGCCAATCTATGTATAAACAGGGGATTGTAAGACTTATCCAAAATCCATGATTTTCTATTTAACTTGATTGTTAAATACAATATATATAACTATGTGAGAAGAAAACTATTAGCATGTGAAGCAAGTGATGATCACTTGCCTGAAGATGATGATGGCAGCAACAGCTACGGCGGTGGTACCCACGGTGACAGAGGCGGCGCTGTAAACGGCGACAATGGCAATGGCGACGGCGATTGTAACGGTTGCAAGGTGTGCTCGGTCCCAGAAAGGAGGGGGTGAAGGCTCGGCGTTGTGCAGCGGGGAGTTCGACGTTGGTGGTTGCGCTGGTGGACGGCCGGAGCTTGCAGGCGATGGTCGCCGGAGTTGCAGGGAGCTCGGCCGCGGTTGGTGTGTCGCGGCTGAGAATGGAGGAAGGAGTGGGGAGGAGTGGTGGGGTCGTCGACGGAGGTCGCACGGTGGTCGGAGTTGGCAGGCGACCGTGGAGGGGAGCTCGGCGGTGATTGGAACAATGGTGGGGAGGGAGGTCGGCTCGGGTGTGCAGGCGAGGTCGGGGATCGGAGAGGTGAAGTGGGGCTCGGGGTTTTGGAGAGAGGAGAGAAGGGCGAGGGTGATGCCGGCGATGGTGGCGGGGCGAGCGCAGCGTCGGTGTGGTGTGGGCGTGGGTGTGGGTCGAGAGAGGGAGCGGAAAGAGAGGAGGAGAAAGATGGTGGAAAAAAGAGAGGAGGGTGAGAATAGAGGGAGAGAGAGAACGTGAATAATAGTGAAAGAGGGATTTAAGGAAGAGAGAGAGAGAGGAAATAATCGTGGGGAAATAGTAATAGTTAAAGAAATTAAAGGAGAGAGGAACAGTGAGTAACGGGGTAATAGTTTTTAATGAGAGAGAAGAAACATGATTTTAATAAAGAAAATTTTAAAGAAGAGAGAGAAAGAATTAACGGGAATATAAAATTTAATATGTTTTAAATGAATTTTATTTGTGTAGGATTTGTGTTTTAAATGAGGGTATAAAATGTTGAATTTTGAAAAGGGATGAGAGATTAAATAATTTGAATATAATTTGTTGTTTTTAAAATAAGGTTTTGGGTTGTTGGGCTTGGGCTCAAGAAAATTTAAAGGAAAAGTGTGGGATTTAAATATGGACTTGGGCTTAGGGTTGGGTTCATAGGAAAGCAAAAATAATTAGAAATTAATATAAAATGTAAAATGGATAAAATATTTTATTTGAATACAGGTATTGGCGTAGATGAAGACCGGGTATTACACTCGACTTACAAGGAGAAAATACTCTTCTAAGATTCTTACGACTTACAAGAGAAAACACACTTAGCAATGCTCACGACTCCTAAGGAGAAAATACACCTACGAGATCCTCTTGACTCGTAATGAGAAATACTTTTATGAGACCCTTACGGATCATAAAGCCAGAAAGCCTTAGTTGACAGGATCCTAACCCTGTTTACTAAGACACATTTGTCCAAATTAATAAAGGCAAATGATGATTCGCTTCTGGTAATATCCCAGTTGTAGCGTTGCTGATGCCTAAATAGGTATCAAATTTCAAGTTCTCTCACGGAAAATGATGATCTGCTCATGGCAATATTCCAGTGGTAGCGATACTGATGCCAAGATTGGTATCAGGTTTCAAAAAAGCCGAAATAGCAGGGCAACTCGCAATAAAAAGCAGCGAGTAAAAACAAAAACGGCCGAAATGATTGGGCAATCGCGACTTTCGCGATATAAAAGCACAAAAGATAGAGCATCACGGAAAGAAATAAAAAATGAAAATGAAACTTTTCTGTCGTGCAAGTACATCCATACTGACTCTTGTATACAATCCATGGACACAAATGAAAGAAAGGGAATCATATTTTCCCACCATGCTTCGTCAAAAGAAGCGCCAGATCTCGACGGCAACATCTACAGCCTAGAGATCAGCTCGACATTCCTTCTCGGTGCAGATGCAACGTCAACAAAGGCCAAAGGGTCAAATAAAAGAGGAGTAATGGTAAAATCCTAGCTTCAGCTCGACATTCATTCTCAGTGCAGACGCGGCATCAACAAAGACCCAAGGGTCAAACAAAAAAGGAGTAATGGCAAAATCCTAACTCCAGCTCGACGTTCCTTCTCAGCACAGACTCGACGTCATCAAAGACCCAAGGGTCAAATAAAGTGGAGTAATGGCAAAATCCTAGCTCCAGCTCGACGTTCCTTCTCAGTGCAGATGCAATGTCAACAAAGACCTAAGAGTCAAATAAAAGTGGAGCAATGGAATATTCCTAGTTCCAGATCTTGATAACGACATCTACAGCCTAGAGATCGACTCGACGTGCTTCTCATGCCAACTGGGTGTAGACGTGACGTCAAGAGGAGTGACGGCATATCCCTAGCTCCAGACCTCGATGGCAATACATCCAATATAGAGGTCTTTTGGATGTCTGCCTAACTTTAGCAAAGAATCGGTACAACGTCATCAAAGCAAAATCGAAGTGACAACATATTCCTACTTTCGAGTCTTGACGGCAATATATACAAGGCCTAAAGACCATTGGAGATCATCCCACCCAAGAAGAGTGCGGTTATGACTCATCCGGGCTTCAAATTAAGCCTAACCTCAAGTATAAAGCGCCACGGCAAGTACTTAACGCTTGTTCTTCCAACAGTAATATGGCTTAAGAAAATTACTTGAAGACGTCTTGTCCAGCCTCAGACGGGATCAGAGACACGACAGTTGAGGAGCTACTCAAGCAACAACCTAAGGGACTGCATATCAAGGAATATATCAGCCAACGCGACGATACGATAGACTTAAACATAGCAGCACAAACCTAACGGACCTCTATAAAAAAATGGGTGTTATCTATATTTCATGTTAGGATACACCTGCAAGATCCTCTCAACTCGTCTCAACTCGTAGGGAAAACATCTTTATGAAACCTTCATGGCTGATAAAGGTGAAAAGACTTTGGCGACGGGGATATTAACATGTTTCCTAAGCACCGTGGCCCTATAAGTAGTGTTAGGTCCACGTTACCTCTCCCGGTACTTTCGGGGTTGCGGAAATGGTAAAACAAAAAAATTTCTTAACTTGGTAACATGGACCGTAAAAGCCGGATCTTTGCTAAACTAGAAACTAGCAAACTATAAGAGGTGTTAACTACTATGCCGTAGAAATTATACCTCACGATACCGGTCCTTCGGGTCTTCATTCCGCTGTCCCGCTCGTCGATCCATGCTCCGAGGGTTGATCCGGACTTTGGTCACCTCCGCGGCCTTCTTGAGTCGAAGACGATCCACCCGAGAGTTGTACACCGAGCTCCACCTCGAGCCGAGGCAACTAGGGCAACAAGATCGCTAGTCTTGATACCCTATGTTGTGTAGAAGAGAAAGATGGAGGTATTTGTCTATGTGGATTCTTTTTCTCTCAACACATGAGATCAAAAGAAATTATGAAGAGGAGGAAGATGAAGGAGGTGAAGCAACCATGGAGCTCTTTCTTTCTTCTCACTTCCAAGAGAGAGAATGAGAAAAGAGAAATGAAAAAGTTAACCAAAGAAAATGAACCATGGTTGCAAAATAATACTAAACACCATCATTACAAATCCTATCATGATAAAGTTGATGCTACATTGATTTGACCATTTTCATAATCCAATGACCATTTTCATAATCCAAAATGAAAAAGAAAACTAAAGAAGAGTGTAGATCTCTCATGAAGGTCAATGGTCAACTTTAGTCAACGGGTCAACAAAGTCAAGAGTGGTCAAGGTGGTCAAATGGTCAAAGCAATTAGCCATCACATAATTATCACTAAAAGGATTAGTAAATAATGTCTCCGGCTCATAATGGTTTTGACCGAACGAATTGCCAAAACCCTAATGAGTCCACCTCAAAATGGTTTTGACCGAATCAACTGTCAAAACCCTAATGAGCCTGCCACATAACGGTTTTGGCCGAACCAACTGCCAAAACCCTAATGAGACACCTCCTCCTTCATCGCTCCTCAAAACTGTGCATACACACCCGCACCCGCATTCCGTAGAATGCGAATGCACAGAAGACAAAACAAATCCATCCGTGCAATACTAGGATCCGGCTTAAACCAAAGCCCACCAGTATTGCCTGCCCGAACAGCATACGCACACAAGTGCACGTAGGTGATCGCAGCCCTTCCGTAAAACCATACGGCCTCTACACATTTCGCTCAGTGCAGGGAAACTCTCTGTGTGGGACTCTAAAGACTCGACACTACGCTGGCAGTGGGTTTAACCATAGACCACAAACGGCACCAGCTGTACGTAACGGTCCCCAGGTAGATGTCGATAAGAAGGCCGATGAGGTAAACCCATCCGAACTCCTACTGAGCCTGTATGTGACAATCTCCGTACAGTCCGGTCTGTTCGTCTGATACATCGCATGGCGGGCCTAGGGGGTGGCGAACGTCAGTCCCCTAATAGCGGTACAAGTCGTGTCGGAGTGTAGCCTAGAACACCCTGAGATAACACTGGAAACCTACCAGTATATCTCGCTTGCCCTGGCCAGGGACTACATGTGTAATGGCTCTTCTAGACACAGCGCGATGTCAACCCCCAATACCGGGAGAGACGAATCCTGTCTAACCGTCACTGCCTCCAAGTGCTTCGGGACTGCACCCAACTACTACCTGTTTGCACGACTCAGTAGAGCCGTGGTAGGGTAGTAGTCAAAGAACAGTGGGAACACACTTGAGGCGAAGTGACAGTGTCAAGTCAGCGGACTAAGCTGTACTCATGTCACCTGGGAACTGTTAACTGACGATAGGTATAATACCAACCAACAGTCCCCGACGAGTCCTGTCCAGTGTACTCGTAACCTAACGAGCACCCGCATACTTTCTCAAGTACGACGTACAGACGGCTGTGGGACAGACCGCCTCCCGCACTGGGATGAGAAGCGCATACGCTAGTCTACTCTGGAGTATCGATGCCCTGTCTCGATAATCCCACGACTAGGGACGTGCATAAGGATGTGCTTGTGGATTACCCAGCCCCCACAAGTGTGATCGCCATCACAACGCCAGTAATCAAGCAAAGATCCTAAGGGCTCCACTAATGCGTATAGGTGATATAATAAAAGAAACACATGTACACATTAAAGCAGAGACAAACCAAGTAGCATACTACTATTTCGAGCAAGATTGTCTATACAACTGTGAATATCCCAAGCTTCTATCAAGTAATATACATACTAGTATGATACAGTAATGGCCTCTAGGGCACATACACTAACAATCTCCCACTTGCACTAAGGCCATGTACTGGCATATCGAAGACCTATCATCTCGATCAGCCGCTTGAACTGAGTCTGGGGTAAGGCCTTCGTGAATGGATCCGCCGTGTTGTCTTTTGTGTCCACTCTCCGTACCTCGATCTCCTGGCAATCAATGATCTCCCTGATCAGGTGATACCGCCTTAAGATGTGTCTGGATTTTTGATGGGACCTTAGTTCCTTCGCTAAAGCTATAGCCCCATTGTTATCGCAATACAAAGGTATCGGGTCAACAATGGACGAAACCACCTGAAGTTCACTAATGAACTTCTTCATCCAGACCGCCTCTTTTGCGGCATCGCTTGCAGCAATGTATTCAGCCTCCATCGTCGAGTCTGCGACGGTATCCTGTTTGGAACTCCTCCAACATACCGCCCCTCCGTTGAGGGTAAACACAAAATCCGAGACAGACTTGCTGTCATCTTTGTCACTCTGGAAGCTTGAATCGGTAAAGGACTCGACCCGGAGGTCTCCAGTACCGTAAACCAGGAACATCTCCTTAGTCCTTCTTATGTACTTGAGAATGTTCTTCACTGCTGTCCAGTGGTCCTCACCTGGGTCTGACTGATACCGGCTCACCACGCTCAGCGCATAAGCTACATCTGGTCTTGTACATAGCATCGCATACATTATAGATCCTACCGCCGAAGCGTAGGGTATAGTGCTCATGCGAACCCTCTCCTCGTCAGTCTTAGGAGACATCTTCTTGGAGAGGGTAATTCCGTGCAAT
This sequence comes from Agapanthus africanus, assembly GCA_030015575.1. Taxonomy (NCBI): domain Eukaryota; kingdom Viridiplantae; phylum Streptophyta; class Magnoliopsida; order Asparagales; family Amaryllidaceae; genus Agapanthus; species Agapanthus africanus. Next base: position 519,441,135 of record JASDDO010000031.1, on the reverse strand, counting down.
GCGGGTATGTTACCGCGCTTGGAATCCTCTATACTAAATCTCTTTAGTACGGTCTCTATGTACCTGGACTGCGAAAGTCCCAATAGTCTCTTGGATCTATCTCTGTAGATCTTGATCCCCAGAATGTACGAGGCATCACCCAGGTCCTTCATGGAGAACCGTTGTGACAAAAATAGCTTGACCGATTGTAGCATAGGAATGTCATTTCCTATCAAAAGAATGTCGTCCACGTACAAGACTAGAAACACGACAGTTCGTCCTACAATTTTCTTATAGACACAAGGTTCATCTTCGTTCTTGATGAAATCAAATTCCTTGATTGCCTCATCAAAACAGATGTTCCAGCTCCGCGATGCCTGCTTTAATCCATAAATGGATTTAAGCAACTTGCACACCTTCCCGCTGCTCCCACTGTCTACGAAACCTTCTGGCTGATCCATGTAAACGCACTCTTCCAAACAGCCGTTTAGAAAAGCCGTTTTAACGTCCATCTGTCAGATTTCATAGTCATGGAAGGCAGCAGTGGCAAGTAGGATCCGAATGGATTTCAGCATAGTCACTGGAGAAAAGATTTCGTCATAGTCCAAACCAGGTCTTTGACGAAAACCTTTTGCAACGAGTCTAGTCTTATAGGTCTCCACCTGCCCATCTACACCAAGTTTCTTTTTGTAGATCCATTTGCATCCAACGGATTTTACCCCAGGTGGAGCAATATCCAAGGTCCACACTTTATTGGTGTACATGGACTCCATTTCGGATTGCATTGCTTCCTGCCACTTATCAGAGTCCCTACTGATAATGGCCTGCCTGAAACTGGTAGGGTCATCTTCTTCCAAGATGCAATCCTCTCGATCCCCGTCTATGAGAAAACTGTAGTATCTCTCGGGCGGATGAGAAATCCTACCAGATCTGCGGAGTGGCTGAGGTTCGTTGGGTGTAACTGAATCTAGCGGCTCCTCCAAATCTTTAGTTAAAGTTCGTGTTTCTGGAATTTCCTCCAGTTCTACCGTGCTGCCGCTAATATTTTTAACAAGAAATTATTTTTCCAAAAATTTGGCATTCCTGGAAACAATTATCTTTTGTTCCTCTGCATGGTAGAATAGATACCCACTTGAATCATTTGGGTATCCCACAAACTTACATAAAACTGCCCGTGCCTCAAGTTTGTCTGGGTTCTGCTTTTTGATCTAAGCTGGGCAACCCCAAATCTTAATACGTTTAAGATACAAACTCTTACCACTCCATATTTCATACGGAGTCTTATGCACGGATTTGGATGGAACTTGATTCAATAGATGCGCTGCAGTTTGAAGTGCATATCCCCAGAATGAAAGAGGCAACTCGGCACTACTCATCATGGAGCGAACCATATCCAATAGGGTACGATTTCTCCGCTCCGATACACCGTTGTGCTGTGGTGTATAAGGAAGAGTAAGCTGAGAGAGAATACCATTCTCTTTTAAGTAATCTAGGAATTCCGTGCTTAAGTACTCCCCTCATCTATCAGATCGGAGGATCTTGATACTTTTGCCATTCTGGTTCTCTACTTCGTTTCTGAATTCCTTGAATTTCTCAAAAGCTTCAAATTTGTGTTTCATAAGATACACATATCCGAATCTAGAGAGATCATCCCATCCGACATTGCCGCCACCATTAACCAGATATTGACGCCGCCGTCCTTACCACCATCGTCGTCCGATCGTCCCTGCCGCCGCAGCCAGCCGACCGCCCGTAGTCGTCTGCCGCCGTTGTCCCCGTTCGCCGCCTCTTGATCGTTGTCCCCATTCGCAGCAGCCACCTGCCGCTGCCTTTCGCCATCCCCGTTCGCCGCCGCCGCCCCCGTTCGCCGTCCCCGTTCGTCGCACCGTCTTCGATCGCCGTCCCCGTTTTCTGCCATCGCCGCCTCCGATTGCTGTCGCCGTTCGTCGTCGTCGTTCGCCGCCGCTCGCCATCGCCTTCGATCACCGCCACCCGTTGTCGCCTCCGATTGTTGTCGCCTCCGATCGGTGCCGTCTCCTACCGTCGACCAATCATCCTCATCACCGACCGACGGTAGCCTTCGCCGCCATCGATCGACGTTCGTCAAACCTCCGTCAGTTAAGTACCGTGTAACGTCCACTATTAAATATATTGTCCTAAATTACATATTAATTTTGAAATCAAATGACTAGAACTTTGAATAGAAAAGAATTTTATCAAAATGACAGTCATTTCATTTACAAATTCTGAATTGTGAAACTCTCTCGAACTAACACCCTGAACATGAGCGTAACATAAAATCAATCATATGCTCCACTAAAAATTATTGGCATGCTACATAAAAAATAACAAAAAATCAACACAATTCAAAATTCCCACAAATTTTAGCCATTTATTATTTTCCAGCTACCGCCACATTCCGAATCTAAACCAAACACCTTGTCCTTATCCAATTCATCGATCCCCGCCTCAAAAACACCCTGACCTCACCTCCCAATACCAACCGTCCATTACGGTTCCATCCAACAGATTAAATCCATCCACGTCATCGATCCGATGCTCTGCTATTCAACCAATCATAACGCGCCCCCTCCCTCTATAAAAGCAACCTAACCATATTCCTCCTCATCTTACGCCAAACCCGCTCCAACCATCCCAAATTTACAAATCTCCCCCTTTTCTTCAACCTCGAAACCCTAATGGCTCCCAAGGCCGAGAAGAAGCCAGCGGAGAAGAAGCCCGCCGCCGCAGAGAAGGCGGAGGAGGAGAAGACGGAGAAGAAGGCGGAGAAGGCCCCCGCCGGCAAGAAGCCCAAGGCCGAGAAGCGCCTCCCCGCCTCCTCCAAGGACGCAGCCTCAGGGGACAAGAAGAAGAAGAAGAAGAAGGCGAAGAGCGTGGAGACATACAAGATCTACATCTTCAAGGTCCTCAAGCAGGTGCACCCCGACATCGGGATCTCGAGCAAGGCGATGGGGATCATGAACAGCTTCATCAATGACATCTTCGAGAAGCTCGCTCAAGAAGCGTCGAGGCTTGCTCGCTACAACAAGAAGCCCACCATTACCTCCCGCGAGATCCAGACCTCTGTCAGGCTCGTCCTGCCCGGCGAGCTCGCCAAGCATGCCGTCTCTGAGGGCACCAAGGCCGTCACCAAATTCACCAGCTCTTGAATTAGGGTTTCGTGATGGAATTTGGGGATCTAGGGTATCCGTTTTTTTTTGTTATCTATTTTTTTTTGTCCTTTTTTTTGGTTGATCTTTATTTGGACAATGGATTGATAGATCCTTTTTAGGATTGATGTAATTACTGTCTGCTGAATGCGAAAAGTTGTCTTTTTTCTTTTGTGCTTGCTTGTTTCCTTGTTTCTATTGGTTTGGTCTTTGTTGATCGTTGTGCTGTAGCTAGGGTGTGTCCTTTTTATCCCTTTCATTATGATGATTTAAAGACGTTGGTTGGTTATTGATGTTTGTTCATTTATTTGTTTTCTTGAACAAGCAGAGGGTGGTAACTTGGAGTGATCCTGATAGAGATGCTGGATTTTGTGCTTCTATGCATGGAAGTCACTATGGTGAGTTTTCAATTTTTTTATTTGGTTAATTCCTACATTTCTTAGATGAATGTTTGTGGTAGAACTCATGTATTATTGGCTCTCTACTGTATATCAAATTTGGTGAGATGTTATTTATCCCATTTGTGGAGATATGAAAACTTTTAAGCATGTTGACTTCTGTAGATTAACCGAACCCTTATGATACCTCTATGAACAATGCAATTTAGTCTATACAGCAACTTCCTAGTTAGTTTTTGATCTTTTCCAAACAAGCTTGTTGAATTATGATTTTCTTAGCTTTGTTGATTGGATTTATGTTCTTTTTGACATAGTTGGTCTTATATAATTTCCCTTTTGGCATAGATTTAGTTCTTCTTTGTTACAATTGTTATGCTGAAACCATTTACAACATGTTTTTATATTTTGAATATTACATTTGTTCAAATTATATAATTTTGCACCGCAAACAATTATCTTTATATTGGTGCACTAGTAGCTATGAGCTGTGCTAAGATGTGTTTAATAAGACTGAGGTCTTTGATTAATTATTTGTGAGAATGTAAACTGTTGTGGTGCTTTTTTGAAATATGTTTGCAATTGTTATGTCATAGAAGCCAATGAAAAACAATATCCAAATAGATCCTCAATCTTCAAAACCTTGAAACCAATTAACAATCTTTGGCGAGATGAAAAGGTTGATTTTGTTCATGACTTTGTTAATTTTAAATATTCCATAATCTATGCCATAGTTGTTTATATCTAATCATATATGATACTTATTTTATGATACGATATGAAAAGTTATTGATACATATCGGCTTTTTATATCAAAAAAACCTATCGTATTTTATGATATACGATACATATCGTACGATATGATTTGTTATGATACGATATGAACGATACAATATTTAAAGGTCCTATTTGTTATTGGGCTGTGTCTAAATTTTTCGAGTTGGGTTAATAGCCTTTAAAATATAAAATATTCCAACTTTAAAGTCCTAACAAATCGTAGCTGCAAAACACAAGACTTTTGAAACCTTCATCTCGTACTCGCGTGCACTCACAAAGAAAAAATATATTAGAAGTTAGAACAATTAAGAATCAATGTCTTAATTTATATTAAGTAGAACTTGCAACTAGAAATAAGACAAAAGAACAGAGAACAAAATGAGGAATATCATCCGATTTGTTTATCACATAAAAAATCTAATGATGGATTACGGAAAAAGAAGGTTTGGAACATGTTTCTTGAACGGATATTTATGAATTCTTCGAAATTGATGGAGGATCAAGTGTTATGAAAAGAAGAAATGAGCTATAATAATATTATATTTATTAGTTAATTTTTTTAAATTCTTAGTATTCTAAAACCGATTTTTGATAGAAACCTGAAATTTTGAAGAACAGATGTTTATGAATACTTTGAAGTTGACGGAGAATCAAGTGGTATGAAAAGAAGAAATGAGGTATAATGATATTATATTTATTAGTTAATTTTTTAAATTCTTAGTATTCTAAAACCGATTTTTGATAGAAACTCGAAATTTTGAATGCTATTTGGAAAAAAATCTTGCATAAGAAAAGAAAAGAAGATAGTAGAAGTGAAGAAAGAAGAGGAGTTTATAGAATACAAAAACGAAGATGAGAAAGATTAGAATATCCGCATCGATGATAATGACAGTCGAATTGATAGCAGACTATTGATTGATTAATAGTTTTGTTTTTTTTGATAGTTTTTTAGTTTATGATGGGTGAACTTTATAATGTGTAAAAATAACTAGAAAACGTTGTTACTTGTGAAACTTATACCTATGTCATGTGGGTTACACTTTTCGACTATAGTACCATTTTGCTTAATTATCTAATTAACCTATGAGTTATGATTGTTCATTTGATTTTTTATGTTTGAATTTTACATATATTGTATCGGTTGCGTGACTGGTGTATATTATCTTTTATACTTATAATATATTGTTCTTGTTTGTTATATGTATGCCCTGGAGGCCATTATTATACATGTGATGTATATTGTGGTGGATGCTTGGACATATATAGGGAGGATTTTCTTACTCGACATGATAGTATGCAATCTGGTTGCACTTTATGTTAACATGTACACTTATTATCTCTCTTTCACATGTTGATAAAGCCCTTAGGATGTGTACTTGACTACCAAGACTATGATGGAGATCATACTAGTGGGGCCAAGGGTAGTCCACAAGTACACCCTATAATTGTTCCTAGTCGTGGGAGTATCGAGACAGGGCATCGATACTCCCGAATAGACTAGCGTATACGTTTCTCGACCCATGTGATGGGCGATGGATGATCCCATATCCATTGGTGTTTGACATCAGAGAAGATATACGAGTGCTCAGTGGAGACTGCGTACACTGGACGGACTCGCTGAGAACTCCTAGATGGTATTATACCTATCATCGGATAGCAGTTCTCTGGTGACACTGGTATAGCTTAGTCTGTAGACTCGAGATTGTCATAGTTTTGTGTGATTCCCACTGTGCTTTGATTTCCACCATACCACAGTCAAGAGATCGTGTAAAAAGGTGGTTTTTGGGTACAGTCCCGAGTCATATGGAGGTAATGAGCGATAAGAAGGGTTTCGTCTCTCCTGGTATTGGGAGTTGATGTTGCGCAATGGTCGATTGACCATAACAGGAAATCCCTGGTCAGGACTGCTGAGATCTACTGGTAAGTGTTACCAGTAGTTTCTCGAACCGTTATGGATCTTGCATCGGCATGACTTATCAGGCTATTGCGGTCTGACGTTATATCATCCCCAGGCTGTGATATGCGACATATCAGACGAAGAGACCGGACTGTACGGTAGTGTTACTGATTGGATTCGCAGGAGTACGAGTAGGATTGCTTTTTGATCTTCTGATCGCTTAATACCTGGGTGGCCGTTACGTTTAGCAGACCGTTTGTGGCTTGTGGGTGATATGATCATCACCTACCGCCGACGTATTGACGAGTCTTTAGAGTCCTACACAGAGGTTTCCTGGTTCATGCGAAACGGAGTAGGAACACATATGTGCGGGACCGAGATTGATACGATATGTGATACCGTATTCCATTCTCGCGATATATGATATCGGACGGGTTTATGTGATATAGTCGGGTTATCGAATCAAGTGTTGATTCGGTAAGTTGATATTATTGATATTAGTCGGTTATATGTGATATATCCGGATCATTAAGTCAAGTGTTGATTTAATGGTTTAATGTATAATTATATATTTGATATATGAATTTACATTAACTAATATTGCCCACTTGACCATTTCTTTTTCTCAGTTTGCATACATTATATATATGTGATATATTATGTATCATGCTAGGTTACACATGCAACATGTATGTATGAGATTTATATCATGCTAGGGTTAAGTTAGGGTTTATATTTATTTCAAGCAAATTCAAAATTGTGAAGATATTTGTCATGGTTCAAAGCTTGTAGAAGCTTGTAGTCTTCATTGACTTTGTGCACTCTTTTGTCCTGCTTAAGATATTTGTTAACCCAATCTTAACTCATATCCAAGGTTTAGTCTCTACAATGGTTAAGGCGTGGCATATACCAACCATGGTTGCATTTTTAACCTCATGTGATTGTCTTTAGATCATCACTTCATCATCTTTTTCTTCCTCTCATTGAAGTTTTCTAGCTTCATGAAAAGTGATGAAAAATTGTGAGAAAAATAAAATTAAAGTGAGCCCACTTCCTACTTCATCATCCTCTACTATTAGCCATTTAGTTTAGGGTGTTTGCTTCACTAATCTCACCATTAGTGAAGAGATAGCATGGGCTCTAGTCTTCTCGACGTAGATCATATTTAGCTTTGAAGACATTGAGCAAGCTTGTTCGTTTCTTCATGTGAACCCTCACAAGAGTCCGGGTCTTCACAACTTGCAGCGAAGGGAGTACGACATAGAGTTTTAGAAGTGAAGGACCGGTCTACGAAAGTTGTATTCCCTCATTCACTTAGTTGTAAGTGTTTACATATCATTTCATCGGATTTTCTAGTTTCGATTCTAGGGTGAGGGTTAGCTAGAGCGGCAAAAGTTTAAATATGGCATGGATGATGCCTCCCGAAACCTTGTTGTCGTGCTAGACAACCCTGCGGTTCTTTTTACCGCCGAAGACCGGACTGAGACGCGGAGGACGTATAGCTTGAATTTGGTGGCAGATGCTATTTGGACATATCTATCCCGCTCTCCACAGATACCAAGTTGATTTATGTCACCGTATATCAGAGGTTTGGATAGATACGATCCTTGTATCAGATTTCATCAAATTCCCTCATATTTGTGAGGTTTTTTTTATTGTGGGGCCGCTCTTCCCTGCAGGCGCAAGCCTCTGCAGTTAATTACGTTATTGAATTGCAATAGCCATTTTCTTATTCTTCCGCAGTTCATTTCGTGTCGTGTATATGTCGTCGTCCGTAAGGCGCGGTTAGTCCAAATCCATATGTATATATTTAGGTTTGGGTTAAACATTTGCTTGACGGGGTCCATGTTGGTAGCTTAGTTACCAATGGGAATAAACTTAGAATGCATTTTTTTTTTACATAAATAAGGTCCATCGGTTCATATGAAATTTGGACCTTTTTTCTAAGGGTCATTAGTCATATTTGACATTAGTCTTTTTTGAGACTAAGATCAATTTAGATGTTATAGATCAAGCATTTACTTGACAAGATCTGTGCTGATAGCTTGGTTTGCTAACGAGAATGAACTTAGGACGTATTTCTCACATTTGTGAGTTTCATCGGTTCATGGGATATTTGTGTTTGATCTAAGAATCGTTAGTTCGAGACTAAGATCAACTTAGAAAGAAATGAGCATATGAGCTCAATTATTTTAGTTTAAAGACACCACGGTCTATTATCGCCGTTTTTTGGGCGAGTATCGGTTTAAGGTTATTTCGGTCCATTATTTATTTTGTGTGCACGTGTATTTTTTACGTGGCGGAGTGAACGATGGTGATATGGAATGCGTCCAGTTTGGGGTGCGATCCGATTTGAGGTGTGCTTGTCAATTTGGAAGTGCATCAATATGGGATGTATCATTCCCTGTTTTGATGAAATTTTATATCAAGTTGGGACGAGAAAGGAGTTGGTTGTCGGGACCCGCCGTCTTTCTGAAGACGTTGAGAATTACGACATATATCAGAGCTGCGGAGAGATTTACTTTTAAAGCAAATCCTGTATTTGAGGGAAGAGGTCGTGGTGGACCTAAGAATCGTTAGTCATATTTGAGACTAAAATTACAAAGGAGATATGTGAGGAATATCATTTTGGATATCATCAATGAGAAATCATTAGTCATGTTTGAGACTAAGATCAGTCTGGAAATTACGAGCATATGGGTTCGCTTGATTTAAGAGTTTAAATTTCACAGACTTAGCCAGTTTGGGGATAAGATTGGGTTTCTGTACTACCCAGCAGTGCTAAGCGCTTCAGACATATAGCGTTCCCGTATGTTTCACGTGAGGCGTTGAAATAGTGCTAAGCACTAGTCTTTTATGGCGCTCTCGTGTGTTTCACGTGAGCCGCTCCAATAATCTTCAATAGTGCTAAGCACTAATTTTTTTCGGTGCTCATGTGCATTTCACGTGAGACGCTATGTAACTTGGCTTTGGATGCTCACGTGATTTTCACGTGAGCCGTTGAGTTCTTTTGAAGATTTTCACGTGATTTTCAAGCTTGTTCTTCTCTGAATCTTTGATTCTCAAGAAAAGATCTTCTCGATAAGAATTAAATTCTCAACTTGTGGACCCTTAAATTCAGAGAAAGAACTAAGTTTTTTGAGAAGGGTTAAATCCTTAGATATATTGTGATAGGTAAATGAGATATTTTGATCTCTGTGGTTTTTTTATCTAGGGTTTTGAGAAGAAGACGGTCTTTTTTTGTTATTTAGAATTAAATTCTCTGTTGTTTGTTAAACCTTTTTGACAGCTGTATTTTTACAGAAGCTTATAGGGGCCTCCTCTCATTATTTCTTTCTCTTCTAGTTTTAATCTCTTTGCTCCTATTTATAGTAGAAGAGAAAAATCAACCTGCTGGAGGAATTCTATCATTGAGAGATCATGATTAATTTCATAATCAGTCGAAATTGATCTTAAAGATCAATCGGTGAATTTTATTTACCGTTAGATTTTTAATCCAAAAGCTCTCTATTTAACATAGAAGATTTCTTATTTGTTTAATAAGATTAGGAAATATTTTCTTAAGATAGAATTTTATTCTATCATATGAATATCTTGTTAGTTTAACAAGATTAGAATTGTATTATATCATACAAATATCTTGTTAGTTTAACAAGATTAGGAAAATATTTTCCTAACATAAAATTTTTGAATATCTTTTAAACTTAACAAGATCAGGAAGATATTTTCCTAATATAGAATTTTATTCTATCTGATGGTTTAATTGGTGATTTTATAGTCACCTTAGATTTTTGATCCAAAGGTCCTCTATTTAACAGAGACAATCTTTCTAGTTTGAGAAATGTTAAGAAAATATTCCACGCATAGAATTTAATTCTAATATTGGATTTTTGATCAAACAGAGAATATCTTATTTAGAAAGATCAGGGGGATATTTTTCCCTAATAGAATTTTAGTTCTATCTTTTGATACTTTTTAATCACCATTAGATACTTGATTCAACGGCTCTTTATTTAGCAGAGAATATTTGATCAGGGAGATTTTTTTCCAAATAGAATTTAATTCTATCATTTGATGATTTATTATCACCATTGGATATTTGATCCAACGGCTCTGTTTAACAGAGAATATCCTAGATTTTAGGGAAATATTATTCATGTAGAATTTAATTCTACCCTTTTTAATTTGGGCGTTGACGCTCACGTGCTATGCACGTGGACGCCGTCTAAGAATTTAATTCTTTTATAAATAGTCACTCACGTGCTCTGCACGCCGGCGCTCACGTATGTTCCACATGAGGCGCCGCTATAGGATTTAATCCTATCAGAGACTGATACTGACGCTCACTTGGGAACACGTGAGGCGTTCACTTGTTTAACACATGGGAACCAATATAGGATTTAATCCTATCTGAGATTGTTCCTATATGCTTTGGATATGGGTGTACGTGTTTAGTACAATGAGGGTTTCCCTTTATTTTTATAAGGGAACGGTAAGCTCTGAGCCAATTTTTTTTGGCGGGAACATGTTACTAATTTAATCATATAATTGTAATAAAATATAGTTATATACTTACTTTCTTAGTTATTATACAAGTGAATTATCATATCTTACGATATACAATACGATACTGAAGCAAAAACGATATACGATTCTTGACAACTTTGATCTATGCTATCATCTAGTGCTTTGTTAATTTTGTGACCACCTTTCCTTCCAGTTCAAAACTGTATTTACCTGGTATATTATCTGTCCATCTTTTGTTTGGCTGGAGAATAAGTTGACTACTTAACTTCGGTGGTAGAACATTATAGTATTGTTCACACACTCTTTTCCTTGAGCTTCTTAGAATTAGGCATGCCCACATTTTTCCAATTGCAAATTTATTGTTCATGTCTTCAGTCTTCCCTGTACAAAATCACAATACTCATAGCTTGATTTTATGGACAAGCATGGCTCTGAGGATAGATGCTGGAATCATGCTGAAAGATACTTTTGCGAGTTTTAATCCATTATTAGAAATGATAAATTCTTGAGTTTCCAAGCTAACCAATATTTCCTTCATCATTTTCCTCAATTGCTAATATTTTTGGTCTTCTTCAGACATTCCTTAGTAAAGCAGTCCTCATCTTTGTCCGAACTCAAGTTTCCTCTGTATTCTTTGGCAATTGGTCAGTGGCAACCTGCCAAGTTTGCATACTCATAAAATCTTCCATGTTTGAGCATAGATGCAGTCTCTTATCTCACTGCTTGAATTCTTTCTGGTTAGCTGAACCAGCTATTATAAGTTCTAATTATTAACATGAGATGACGAACATGCTATTGGTATTCCTGAAGTTATTTATTTGATTGGGGGGGGGGGGGGGCTCTCTTGTTGAATTCAATTGATGATTAGGTTTCAACACCCATGATAATGCAATACCAAATCTGTCCGAAATTTGTGTTAGATCAAGTGGGCGCAGAAAAAATTTCCTGTTGGATTGCAGCAGAAAATATTATTCTGCCCGGCAAATGCCTTTTTTCCGTCAATCTTGGCCTGAAACTGTAGTACTTGACTCTGTTAACTTGACCGGTCTAGTCTACCTAGTCTTCAAGGCAAAGCTAAATAGATGTTTGGAATGTTGTTTAAGCATGACATAATAGTCATTATAACTATTGTTAATAGACTGATAAAATTAATTGCTTCTGAAATCCATTACTTCCTCAAGCTATCAATTGATAGTTGATAGCATGTTGTGCTAAAAATGGCCTGATAATTTGCATCTTCTGGTTTCCGATTTATGGCTGGGATTTTTAGCTACACCAAAAACACTGTTGTAAATTTAAGATTGGATTTTCCACCTTTACCCTAAAAGGTCATTTTAAATGTAAATGATGTTATGTCTGGGTTGTTTATAGACTTGAGATGTATTTAAAACACTCCTACCCGCACTTGTAAGGTTACAATTCATGTAACTGCATTATCTTTCAATCAGTAGATGCATATCTGAGATCTATGTTTTATACTTCATGAAGAGATCATAGTTGACAATAGTCACAAAATGTTTGTAATTCTTTAGTTTTAACTGAATGTGCAAATTTTCTGTGTGCCACACACTTTAAACTAAACGGTAAGAGGACAATGTGATTTTCCTTATCAATAGATCCCTTTAGATCATGTTACTTTGAACAATGGAATTTAGTAGCATCTTTTGTCCAGAAATATGTAATTTGTCATAGTTTATTCTTAATCAGCTTGTTGATGTAGAAGATAATCGTAAAATCTGCGTGTGTGTGTTGAATGTGTGTACTGGGTGGAGGGATGCATCATTAAACTGGATATATGTAGAATTCCATCGATATATCATATGGTATTACATTATATCCATGGATGCATGCAAATTATGTCATAATGAAGGAAACTTGAGGACACCAGATTAGCCTTTATGTCATATTTCTCAAATCCAGCACTTAGTATGTGGCTTCACTATTTCTGATACCTCTGCCTCTGCCTTGGAAACTTTGGAGAGCAGATATTGTAACTGATCTATACTAATAAAATAAATTAAAATATCCCCAGCTTTTTATATGACACAAGTATCGAGATGTCGGATGTGCCTAGTTGTCTATTGGGTGTATTAGCAGGACGGTAAGAGAACTATTGCTCTCTAGGTCAATTGGCAAATGAACTAGCTGTAAAGGATTGAAGGTGTTTTTAGTCTAATGGAAGACTCTATATGGGATTTTGAAGATGAAAGGAAGGTGTACAGAGATGTTTTGAGACACTTTAGAAACATGGGATAGTTTTTTGGATGATAAAAATACACATTACTTCAGCATGCTGCACCCTTTTTATCTTTGTGAGAACAATACTTGATAAGATTAACAACCACTAGCCATCATAAAACCATTCAACGGTCAAGAAAAGCTCAAACCATTCAGCCTTTTGCCTTTACCTTGCGAGGCCAAGTTAGCTCTATGGTATGAGTTGCTTTTGCATGAATCTATTATTGGAAGAGTTGATCCAGTTTCGTAAGTTATCCGTGTCTATTCTCTTATTAGGCGATCTACTCCTGAGATCAGTTTTCTTTGATAATTTTACTAGTGCTTATCGATTGCCAACATACTGATGTTTTGTTTTGCCTAAAACAAAACAGCTCTTTTACAGCTGAAGCTGTGGAGCGCAGCGGCGTCACTTTTGTGGTGTAAGCTTTGTTTCGAAATATTTCCGGCTTCTAATATCCCACTCTACATGTTGAGGAAGCATCATCAGAATCTTGATATGTTGCAGGCATATCATTCAGTTGCAGCAAAAGTATAAATTTCTAGTGTTTGGTTTGAAAAATGTTTTGTTGGTTGGTTTCTGTTTTGACCCACCAAGATATCTAGTCTAGGAGTTTGGACATCCAACTGTTGTCATGGCTGAGGTTTGATTCAATTCCTTTGTTTTTTGAAGCTTATTGTACTACTATACTTGTAGCTATTTCAGTTTTAACACAAGATATGATATTGTTTATTTATTTTCGAAAATGTTTAGGGGAAATAAACATGTGAAACAGTGTATACCAGATTCTATATGAGATTTTGATGCCTTTGGTGGAATTTGATTCCCGATGTGTCTTATTTTTCTCTGCAGTTAAATTTTGCAATTAAATAATGCTATTGCTGTAAATTTGTAATGTCAGGGCTGGCGTTTTTTTAAACCATATTTTTTCCTATCCATTTCTACTCTTACCCGTATTTTTTAATTATTATTATCAAATTCATGTTCATCAAAGAATCTCGCTCTGTGTGTCTCTCTCTTCCTCTTTTAATTTCCATTTATTTTCGTTCAAAGCAACTACGAATCCATCCTGACTTGCAACTCATTTTTAAACATCGGATTCATTGTTTTAATTTCAAAATGGAAACAATCGTCAAAAGCTTTGATCTTATTCTCTGCTATTTTATTATTAGATTTGGGTCACATAACACACATCAGATAAAAAATGCAAATCCATTGACCTTTTGTTTTGCCAACTTCTCATCTTTGGAACTTGGAAATTGCACGCACCGGGAATCCTAATTTTCACAGGCTTTTTAATCATGAATATCTTAGATATACCAGGGGTACTTTAGTCATTACATAGGAATACGATTAGTCATCAACCTCTAGTGACGTTCTCTTTCGCTCGGTTCAAGACACTGGTAACCTACTCGACTCTAAACGAGCGCCTTCCCTTTCTATAAATAAATAAATAAATCTCTCTCTCTCTAAATAAAAATCCCAAAATTAATCACAAAAATTGCACAAATGATTCTCTCGTATCTACCGTCTTCTCTCCGATCGATCCTCCTCCGTCGCCGTCCGCTGATCATCTACACGGCGACGTGGACAGCGTTGCTGACGGCGACGGTCGCCGTGACGTCCTTCGCGCCGGAGATCGCGTTCGTGTGGGGGGTGTCGCCGTCGTCGCCATTCTCACGCGCGTGCCGGGAAGGGCACGTGCGGGCCCCGCTGGGGGAGGCGGTGTGCCTGCCAGCTCAGCTCTTCGAGAGGTCGAAGGCCGCCGACTTCTTCGTGCCGCCGATCTTCGCCGCGCTGATCGTTGGCGGCGCCGCGTGCTTCGTTCGAGCTGTTGGGTTGGGGGAAACAGAAGATGGCGAATTTTGAATCTTGAGTTTTTTTTTGGTTTTATTTAATATTACAAAATGGGGTTGGTTTGTAATTTGAAATTTGCTGGGGGGTTGCAAGGAGCATTTGGTTGCAAAGTAATTGAAATGATTTGGATCCTTTTGGATTGATACTAGTATTTTACCGATCATTGCATGTATATATATTAGACATCACAACAAAAAAGATTTAGATTTAATTAAAACAATACTGATTTGAGAAGATTTGAATTGCTGAATTATTCTTAATAATGTTATGGGGATGTTTAGTTAGCAACATTTGTTGCAAAAAAAAGGGAACGGGGACCATTGCTCGCTTTATCTTCAAGTTTTTCAATTGGATTTTCAAATCCAAACCTTTTTTTGTGTTTGATTGAATAAAAAATAAAAGAGATGCAACCTTTTTAGCAAATTTGTATGGAAGGTATATACAAAATTTATGTAACTTATGTAAGAGCAGCATCTCTAATTATTACTATGCTCACCATTTTCAAATTGCAATTCTTGTTATTACCAAAATGAATGTAATAAGCGTTCCGAGAATTTTATACATTTTGTATCGAGTATTACTTTTACTTCCGGTGCGGTGAAATCCATGTAGGCTACATGCATTCCTATTAGATAAGAGGTGGGTCATATGATCCAAATACCTAGTTAGTGGATAACATGATCCTATCTGATGATGCTCGATATCGGTGACCTCTCAGATCATGACACGTGGCAGATGATGTGCCCCAGAGCATGCAAGAAAGGACCTACAGGGGCCGACCAGACTGCTCCTATGCCTGTCCTACCGATGAGGCTGGCCCGCCTCTGAGCCCCAGCACGATTGGCCTCCTCGGCCTCACAGCTCGTTCCCGAGCTACCGCAGAAACTAGATACCTCGGTTCTCCCGCTTGTCCGCGAGCTCTCCCGCCGAGGTCATCTTTCTCGGTCTCATCGACCGACCAACAGCGCCGCTTGCAGGCGTAACCGCCATCCCATGAATCTCGCCATGCGCGAGATCTCCGCCTGCCACATCCCACGTTCCACGCCACCACGATCCCCCATTAACGAGCCCATCTCGCCATTAATGGGAGGTCCCGCTCATCACGCGAGCGTGACGTCGGGAGCGTAACGGCCGGCGTGATTCTCGCGCCTGCTGCATCTGCTGCCATCGCTACTTAAACCCCTCTTTCAGACGGTCAAGGTAAGCCAATTCTACTCCACTAAGCCGTTACTGTCACGCCACACTTCCCAAAATCCGGAATGCGGAGAGCGACGAAGGCCAGCCGTGCTACCTACGGTAAGGAACAATCCTTCCATGGTCACATAAAGCTGTCTAGATTAACCTGTCAAAAATAAAATCCAATACCAAAAGGAACAATACTGATAATCATGCTGCAATGAAAGCACGAGGAATACTAAAAATGGGTATACTAGATAATTGATGCATGTCACGCCCCGCTTCCTAAAATCCGGAATGCGGAGAGCGACGAAGGCCAGCCGTGCTACCTACGGTAAGGAAAAATCCTTCCATGGTCACATAAGGCTGTCTAAATTAACCTGTCAAAAATAAAATCCAATACCAAAAGGAATAATACTGATAATCATGCTGCAATGAAAGCACAAGGAATTCTAAAAATGGGTCCACTAGATAATTGCTGCAAAAAGATCCGATACAATAGTTTCGAAAAGAAAACAAAATCTGAAAGATGCATAAGTCCTAATGTCCCAGAAGGACGCACATGCTAAATACTAACAGAAAAGAAAATAAACCTACAGATTACTGATCTTCGGCGAAGTCCTGGTAGTCGTTGCGGTCCTGCTCAGCCTGAAAATATGTCTCTAAACCTGAGATGACAAATCTCAGGGATGTCAGAACATCCCAGCAAGTACTCAACGTATAAAGTGTATGTGTGGTATGATAACAGAAATATATGAATGTAGTGAAGCCCGTGTGCGCAAGCAAAATAGATATATAAATAAATACATGGATACTATGAAACAAACATGTAAGAGATCAAGTCATAACCTAACTGGTCACTAAAAGGTAAACTATCCTATCGTAAGCTCGAGTGTGTGCGTCAAGCTCTGCAGGAGTATTCCTAACCCAAGAGTGGTGCCCCAGGGGCTAGGAAACACGGGACCAACTGTGGAATGAACAAGCGACCGATATAGCCCGGTACGAGCTGTAAACATAAGACCGGTATAGCCCGGTACGAGCTGTAAACATGAGACCGATATAGCCCGGTACGAGCTGTAAACATGAGACCTGTATAGCCCGGTACGAGCTGTAAACATGAGACCGATATAGCCCGGTACGAGCTGCCGGCATGGGACTTCTGAGATCCTGTTGTACAAATGCACACTCAAACTACCCCAACACCCGCGTATTTAGCTACATGGTAATGACTAGAGCACTAATTAAGAATGCTGAAAAGGCTGGAACTTGTGATATGGTAATTGAATAGAAATGAAACTGCTAAATAGTGGTGTGTCATGTCATGTAGTTCAGCATTCTAATTAGGGGTCTCGTCTTAGTAAAATGAACTAGAGTAATGAATAGTTAAGACATGTCGAAAGTAATTGTCATCTGGTACTGGTAACTGCATGAAAGTGATGTACAAGCTGGTATTAATCATGGGTGATATCTTTATCGTTAACATAAACATGGATATAATAATCGTAAGCTGGCTAGTAAGATACATGTATAAGTTAGATTAACAACTTTCAAAACCTTTTTCGTAGTTTAATAGATCTCATAGTAAAACCATACTTAATCTAGTTTTCTGATTATCAATTTGTTGAATACGAGTCTATATCTTTCTAACGATATGAAATCATTAAGCACTAACACTTTCCTTCTATTCTAGTGCAGGAAAAAGAATATATGTATATATATAAGGGGTTGCCGATGTGCATCGATCAAAGCAAAGCAAGAATACTTGCCTTGAGGATAAGGGTCACGGGAAAACGATGTACGAAAATGCGAGGCACGAACTCAGCTAGGATTCAACTTGGGATCAGAGTTATACGCTCTTCCTAGATTGATTTTTCCATAAGCCAACAATGTACCGCACTTAACATGTGATTGTATATAACGAAACATGCACATTAACAATTACGTTGTACTATATAACAGCAATATGATATAATCAGGTTCCGGCATAAAACTAGATATGTAATAAACAGTACGGATACGAACAGATATAGTAAAACGGTAACATGGGATGCACAATGAAATAAATATGTAATATTTTATTTATATGGATATAAATATAGCGACATAGCATGCAACAAGAGAGACTTGGCTGATCGGATCTCACGACGGGATGGGTACACTGTGTCCGACGTCGAGTAACGTTGCAATGCACATACACGCGTACAGAACCGAACCAAGCAAAGTAAGAAGGTGACTACGCTGGCTGGGAACGTCCACTGGGTCGTCCGGATCGTCGGCTATGAGCCCGGCTCCGGCGATGACCGGAAAATGCACGATCAAGAAAAGAAAGAGAAAAAGAAAGGAGAAGAAGAAGAAGGGATTTGTTCTCTGGGTTGTGGCTCTGGGTCTGAGACGATGCGAGGCGAGGCGAGATGTAACTCCGACGATGGGGTTTTTCCGGTGAGGCAGTGGCTGCAGTTGGGTTGCATGATTGTTGGGTCGGGTTCTTGTGCAGGGAAAAGAGGCGTGGATCTGGGGAGTAGGAGAGGGGAGAGAGAGGTAGTGGCGATGGCGTGAAGGTGACGACGGGGTCGGAGCTCCGGCGACGTAGGTGTGCAGGCGAGGGTCGGGGCTGGCGGTTGGGTTCAGGGAAAGAGGGTTCCTGGGGTGGTGATGGTTATGGGGTCGGGAGGCGAGAGGGAAGAGAAGAGGGAGGAGAAGTGAGGGAGATGACGAGGGTCGCCGGCGGTGAAGGCGACGAAAATAGCGACAGAGGAGATGGGTGAGGCGGTCGCGATATGAGTTTCTGGGTTTACAGCGGGAAAGGAGAAGAGAGAGGTGAGCGTAGAGAGGGAGGACGATGAGGAGATGGTCAAGGAGACGACGATGGTGGAGGAGGGACGGCGGTGATGAGGGCAACGATGGGTTCGCGTGGGTTCCTGAGTTGGGTTCGGGGAGGTTTGCAAGGGAGAGGCGAGGAGAGAGGGAGGAGAGGTGGTCAAGAAGGATCGGATATGGTGGAGGCGACGACGACGAGCGCGAGGCGAGGGCAGAGGCAACGACGAGGGCAAGGGCTGCAGGTTCGGGTGTGCGGTGATGGGTAGTGGGGAGAGGAGTCATGGGGACGAGGGCGATGAAGAGAGGGAGGCGATTCGACGAGGAGATGGGCGAGGGGAGGCTGACGAGGACGACGGCGAGCGGGCGAAGGCTAGGGTTAGGGTTAGGGTTTGGAGGCGAAGGCGGCGGAAACGAGAAAGAAGATGAAGACGTGAGGCACAGAGAAGCATGTGTTTTGAGAAAATTAATATATATAATATATGAGACAGAGAGGATGGGTTGAGATTGTGATTGGTTAAGAAATCTTTTTAAGAATATTTAAAATATAATAGAAAATATATTATATTTTAAAATTCCTATATAAACATTTTTAATATAAAAGAATATAATATTGATTATATTTGAGTTTTCTGGCTAATGCAAACTTACTCCAAAATATGTCCGGCTTGGGTCTAAAATTACGGTTTGAAAATACGGGTAATATACGTATCAACAAAAACCAATAATCGATATCCAGGTAACGAAAATGCATATCTCCAAGAACGGATGCACGTAGCGCGCACGCAATAATCCAAACGAGTCTGTTTCACTAAACGGAACGAGAACAAGATATACGAATGTCACCACAGGGTTAGGGGTATGCTGCAGGCCATGCTAAATATTTTAAAATATATTATTTGACTATAAATGCAATATTAAAAAAAATGCAGATGCCAGGTATACGATACAGGTAAACGAAACATATGTGAGCACGGATCCTCGGGACTAGCAGAGATAAGATATAATCAAGGACCAAGACGGGTTTCGAGCATGCGGGTCGGGTCGGATACCAAGCACATGAACCAAAACACTATCCGCATCCAAAAACAAATAAAGTCAAGAAAAAGCCACAAGATAAATAGAATAAACAAATCGAACATGGTATAACTGAACTAGGGTGTTACAGTTACTCTGCTCGGATCTCTAGACTAACTTGATCGTCGGAGGGTCCTCGGTGGTACAACCACCCCGGGACTTCCCTGCAGGTAACTCGACAACCATAAGCTCAACCCATTGAGATCCACACGCTTCAGGAGCGACAGCCTCCAGATCCAATCTCAGCCACGCATCGCAGCCATCCGCAGATCAACGGGAAGCAACATCTGAAGGAGATCCTACACTCCATCAGCTGGCGCCGTCTGTGGGAACGTAGATTCCACAAAAACAAAAGTTCGCCTCCCGATCCCACTCCAATGGCGAGCGATCATCAAGACGATCCAAGCTCTAACCGCCGCCTCCCTCTCAACAGTGGTACAGACGAGCCTCCTCCGCCGAATGCCATCAACGCCCTCGCCGGCCGGATAGACCGACTCGCATCCTTCGTGGAGGCGCTCGTCTGTGTCCAAATGGCGGGGAAAAATCCCCAGGTTGCCGCTCCCCCGCCTCGGGACCAGGACCCCTACGGGGGAAGAGAAGACTCAGCCCGCGTCGGCACGGCCGACCGCAGCCTCGCCGCCTCCCACGGCCGCAGATCCCCCCGGCCAGTACGTTCTGTGACCCGCTGGGCGCCCAACAGCTCGACACCGAGGTCCGTCGCTAGAGCGCCCCGCCCTGAGATCTTTCGCGCGCCTGTCCCTCCTGAAGAAATGTCGGTCAGCTCGCCTGTCACTAGGCATGACCGACACACCCTCCTTCGACGGGGCCGTGCAGACGGGGCTCGTCAAGGCAGCTCAAGGGCCATCTCACCCGGAGATTTGAGGAACCTCATTGAGAGAAACCGCGGCAGAGGCCAGACGCAGGCCGCCAACAGCAGGGGTCCGGGATCAGAATGCGCCGAGTCGTCGGTGCACCATGGCCGGCTCGACGCACTCGAGAAGAAGATCGAGAGTTTGCATCGGGAAGGTCACCGTCGAGCGACGGGGCTAAGTATGCCGCCGAATCGCTCACAAAACCGTTCACCGAGGAGCTGCTCGCCGTCCACGTCTCCTCTCGCAATAAGCCACCAAAGGTCTCCCTCTTCGACGGCAAATCTGACCCGAAGGACCACTTGGATGCGTTCACCGCGGGAATGAGCTTCCAAGACCACTCCGATGCCGCCCAGTGCCGAGCTTTCCCAGCCACTCTTATCCATCTGGGCGAGACTGGTTTCGAGGACTCGAGTCGCGCTCGATCTCAACCTTTGACGAGCTGGCCACACAATTCCTCGGCTACTTCGTCGAGAACAGGCGGCAGAAGTGCACAGTCGACCACCTCTTCACGATCAAGAGCGGGGACAGGGAGACGTTCAAGGCCTACATCACCCGTTTCTACAACGCCCTTCTCGAGGTCCCAGAGCACCGAGACGAAACGGTCATCACAGCTCTAAGGTCTGGTCTTAGGCACAAGGAGTGGTTACGCTCTTTTGCACTAGCGCAACCTAAGACCATGGCCGAGATAAAGGCCTGGACCGAGCGCGAGGTCCAGCTCGAGTCCGAGGTGAAAGCAAGCCTTCCCCGAGCAGAGCAAGCCGACCAAAAAAAAGAGGGCCAGGGGCGAGAGAATAGGACCGGAACGGAAAAAGCCCTATCCCCAAAAGTTCCAGGAGTACACGCCACTTAATGTCTCCCAGACAGTGCTACTTGAGGAGGCCAAGGGCGAAGGGTTCTTCAAGTACCCCCCGATCCCACGCTCGGCTTCAAAGCGAACCCGGGGCCTCAACTGTGGCTTTCATAGGTCGCTGGGCAACTCAACGGAGAGCCGCAAGCAACTCCGAGATTACATCGAGGAGCTGATCCGTTCGGGGCACCTCGCGACATACCTGAGGAACAAGAGGCAAACTGACCGCGAGCAGGAGCAGCGTCCCCCTCCAGCCAAGCAGACCATCGGCCAGATCATGGTAGTGTCAGCAGAGCATGTGATTGGTACCCCCGAAGCCCGGTACCCCATGCCAAACACAGATACCAGCAGACGTATGGGGGGCTCAAGCTTCATGAATAAAAGCATCTACTAGCATGTATTTTCTTTTCAAAAGCAATGTACCATCTTCCTAAGATCTTTTGTTTATTCAATAAAAAGATCAACAGAGCATTTGCATAAAAGAAAAAAGAATCTTATTCATTCAAAAGGTACTATCGGCTCCTCAGCCGTACACAAAAAAGAAAATTTTATTATTACAACAGCGGGGGAATGGGGTGCAGAGAGCACTGCTCGTGGTACTCTGAGCATATCTCCTCCAGCCGAGCCCTCACAGCGTCTAACCTCTGCCTCCGATCCCCCCACGAGCTTCGGCGTCGAGCCTCAACTGATAGCACTCACGGACGAGCCCTTCCGAGCGGTTTAGCCGGCTTGCGGAGATCAGGTCGAAGCACCTCAGAGACCTTAGCTTGCCTATGGCCTCATCGAACAACATTTCGGATAAGGGGTTGTAAAGCCCCGACGACGCCCTCCAGATGGAATACATCAGCAGCTGAAGGAGGGAGGACCGCCGAGGAAGCAATCGGCCGCAATGGTCCTCGATCCTGCCGATTACCAACTGCACCGTGTCCTCAGTGCAATACGGGTCATAGAGGTAGACATCCTCGAAGCCTACGATGTCTTCGATTGTGAAGGGGAAGTCCTGCATTTTTGCGTTTCGAGTATGAGGAGGAAGCAAACAATTACTCCCTCCGTTTTATAGACAACGACGCCTGGGAGTCCAACGGTCGCCCGCTTCACCTGCAACGCAGGTGCCACACGGCAAGCGTCACGCCTCCCCATAAGAAACCGAAACGACGCAACTCCGGCGCTTCGCCTTCGCCACGCATCGCGACACGTATCCCAAAGACTTTCCCACTGCTCGGTGCTCACTCTGGGAGGGTTGGACAGAGCCTCGCCAAGAGGCATCCGAGCAGCTACCCTGCTCGGCAATCCCCGACCGGTAGCTTCCCTACCCCACGACGCCAGGGAGCAAAGCCCTCACAAAGAGGCAGCCCTGCAGCTACCCTGCTCGGCTATCCCTGGCTGGTAGCTTCCCCACTCCACGACGCCAGGGATCAAAACCCTCGCCAAGAGGCAGTCCTGCAGCTACCCTGCTCGGCTATCCCCGTCCGGTAGCTTCCCTACCCCACGACGCTAGGGAGAAAAGCCCTCACAAAGAAGCAGCCCTGCAGCTACCCTGCTCGGCTATCCCTGGCTGGTAGCTTTCCTACCCCACGACGCCAGGAATCAAAGCCCTCGTCAAGAGGCAGCCCTGCAGCTACCCTGCTCGGCTATTCCCGTCCGGTAGCTTCCCTACCCCACAACGCCAGGGAGCAAATCCTTCACAAAGAGGCAGCCCTGCAGCTACCCTGCTCGGCTATCCCTGGCCGGTAGCTTCCCTACCCCACGACGCCAGGGATCAAAGCCCTCGCCAAGAGACACCGGGCAGCAACCCTGCTCGGCCATCCTTAAGGACCCAAAAGCCCTCGAAAGAGGCAACCGCTTGGTACAACCATGCTCGGTTATCCCTGGCACACCACCAGGGATCAAAGCTCTCGCCATGAGGCACCGGACGGCAACCCCGCCCGGGCATCCTTAGTAGGCCTCTCACGCCCCTCCCACGCTAAGGATGAAAAACCCTCGAAAGAGGCAACCGCTTGGCACAATCCGTGCTCGGTTATTCCTGGCAGAACGCCAGGGATCAAAGCTCTCGCCAAGAGGCACCGGACGGCAACCCCGCTCGGGCATCCTTAAGGATCAAAGCCCTCGCCAAGAGGCACCGAGCAGCTATCCTGCTCGGCCATCCTCAGCAGGCCTCTCACGACCCCTCTCATGCTGAGGATCAAAGCCTTCGCCAAGAGTCACCGAGCAGCTACCCTGCTCGGCCATCCTCAGCAGGCCTCTCACGGCCCCTCCAGCACTGAGGATCAAAGCCCTCGCCAAGAGGCACCGAGCAGCTACCCTGCTCGGCCGTCCTCAGCAGGCCTCTCACGGCCCCTCTCGCGCTGAGGATCAAAGCCATCGCCAGATTATTCCCCTAGAGCTTGTCCAGTACCACCAGTACTAAAAATGCATCTCCTTCGCCCGCGCGCGTCTACCTGGCTTGCCGCCTTGCATACCTCAAAGTCAATAACCGACAACTCCATTTTAAAACATTTTTCAGATATGTCCGACCATGTTTAACGTATTTTGGTGAGGGAGCATGAGTCGGAGTGTGCATTTGGATCAACAATTTGTATCGATTCCTTTTGTTCGGTGCTTTGAAACTTGTTTTTAAGATTATTATCGGTCTGACTCCTACAAACATAATACGTTTGCTAATTTCTTAGTTGTAATATCTGTTTCTTTGTTTTATCATTGTATTCTTAATCTCTGATGCCTATCAACCTAGGTTGTTATCCTTCATGTCGCTGAGTTGGAAAAATAATGGCTTGCATGTTGAAGAAATTTCATATCAATTAGCTTTATTTATTTATTTAAATATTTATTGGTATTACATCATCTTTGAGTTTTGCATGATCTCCAAAATTAGGATTGAGTATGCTATGTTTACGCTTCTCAATATGATTGATATAATTCTGCATAAAATTTAAATACGATATGGAATGCAAATGCACCATCTGCACCAAGTCCAAGTGGGATGTGTAACACCAACACACACACAACCCGGGCCACTTTTCCGTGTATATCTTTTTCTATAGATTGGCAACAAGATTTTCGATGAATGACAAAACAACAACTGAGCCTTTTATTCCAAGCATATGGGGTAGGCTACATGAACCAACATGAGAATCACGCCGGGTCCAGCACATGAATCCTCCGCCTCCACTCACTCCTATCGAACAATATACTTTCATTGAGTCCTTTGGCAACCATATCGTTTCGTATCACCTCCATCCATGTTTTCTTCGATCTCCCTTTTGCCTTTTTGCATTGCCCATATCGAGAGTATCCATTCGTCGAACTGGTGCTTCCATAGGTCTGCGTCACACATGGCCAAACCATTGCCCATTTTCGATGAATGAGCATTTTAAAACTAATTTTGTGTGATCTCCAAGAGAAAAATCGTAAAAGATCCCTGACATTGATTGTCAATTACATGCAGGAAAATTTTGAAGCGTCGTCTTCACACTGATGGATTGGGGCAACATACAAGACTTTGGCGTCTGCTTTCGGATCTCTCTAGATGGTTTATTAGTACTAAATACTCCACTTGATTAACCTTTTCTTACAAATTTGGTAACATAGTTGTATTATGTAATTTCTCCAAAAATATAGTTGTATCCGGATCCTCTCGCTGAGGCAGCGGAGAGTGAAATTATTGAGTAGAGTTACCAGATTACATAATAAAACTGTATAGGTATAATTGAATTCATTTGGGAATGGAATGCGATATACAGACAAGTTCAAGCTTCGGTTTTATTTAAGATAAGTTACTGTTTGTGATTTTATTTTTATTTTCTCATTAGGAGCCTTTCATTTAGATCATATTGCCTGCTTCTGTTGATGGTTTTTTCCTTTCATGAGATCAATCCTTAGGTGAGAGGAGCCTAGGGATTGTCATGACGCACAACGGCGAATGATTTTTCGCCTCAAGTTCAGTTTTTCATATTCACGTATAGACCTTAAAAATTGTACAAGCTAATCT
Organism: Agapanthus africanus; assembly: GCA_030015575.1. Classification (NCBI taxonomy): domain Eukaryota; kingdom Viridiplantae; phylum Streptophyta; class Magnoliopsida; order Asparagales; family Amaryllidaceae; genus Agapanthus; species Agapanthus africanus. The sequence continues at coordinate 519,415,523 of JASDDO010000031.1, read as the reverse complement.
TATAATTCCACATTGTAATAGGAAAATCAGTATCCTAAGCTTTTAGGTTAAACTATAAACAAAATATACATGTCTTAATTTGATCCCCTGACCTCAACTATAAATCATACCATGGAACTGTTATGGAAAGCGGAACTTTTTTTATTGCACAAATGGTAAAAATTACCAACACCCACATAAGGAAATCACGCTAAAAAATTGCAAAACAAAGAAATTGATGACAACAGGTCAGTTAAAGCATGCAATAATTAAAAACCACATGTAGACATATAAAGGAAATTCGATTAACATTTAGGCTCTTGAAACAAAATCTCATTTTCATTTTAACAACAGAGTACATTCCCTATAAGATCCTTTACATACATTCTCAAACTATAAACCAAGCACAAATCCAACTGAATTTTCCTATATGGCTAGTATAGTTTGTATCAATGGAACACCCTCACCCTTGTAACTTCATGTCAGTAAACTTCCAGGTCAAAAACGCCAGAAACCGAGCTAAATATACCAAGCATTTAATCTTTATGCCGAGTCAGTTCAATACCTCTTTCTCTTGCACTCTCTATAATTATATCAACCTTGTCGGTATTTCTAGAGACATCTAAGTAAGACTGCCACAATTCTACTGAGAAGGGGTAAACTGATACTGCCTGCTGATGAAATCTAACAGAAACATCCAAACTTTCTGCACTTTTCATGATACTTGCTGCTTCTAGCCATATATACTCTGCTGCTACAGGCACAGCCTGCAAAATAGAGTTAATCAGAAGAGTGCATGCCCAAAACTTAATGCTATCCGTAGCAACACTAGGATGCGAAAAAATTAGGGTTAACTTGTATACTGATAGAGCTAACTTGAAATTTGTAGGTGTAATCTCCATAAGAGATTCAACAAAATCAACAAAACCCTTGGGATCGTCGATCTTTTCTGGCAGAAGCGATTTCCCAAAACATACTTCAAGAATAGAATTTACTAAAGTAAAATCCTTTGATACTGGACCCAGGATGTTATTAACTAACTGCTTAACTCTCGGTCTCTTGATATGTCGATAGTAATTTCTCGACAGTGGTTCTAAGCTGATCATTGAACGAGCATCTCCCAAGTACCCATTTACAAGGCCCAGTACAGCACCCCAAGATTTATCCTTTCTAGAGTAAAATGCAGCATGCTCTCTAACACAGTGTTTAAAATCTTGAGGTGAGGCAATCTTCAGTGCTTTATCAATAGCATCGTGCACTTCACTTAAATTTTTCTGAAGCATGCTGTATAGATAGAGATTGAGTAACCCAAACATATCACCTTGATTATTGGCATCTTTAGAGAAATCTTGGAACCACTGAATCAAAAGAGTTTCGGCAAGGTCGGTCCTTTTATCTCTTTTATCTGATAGAGCATGTTCTATATATTGATTCCAAAGGCACTGAGTCCCTGAAGTTTCCTTTGGCCAATCAGAGAGAGACTCTTTGAAACCTTTGAAAACCACATACTCAGTACAAGTTTCCTTCAATCGAGCAGATAACAGAATAAGTTCGATGCAGGTTGGGTACAAGCTCAAATATCTGGCCAATAAATCAGCAGAAGAGTGCAGGCCTTCAAGTGCTGCTACACATTTGATGTGGCACAGAGCCAGAAAGTGCAATGGTCTTAGATCAACTTGATCTGTTATGTTAGGATCATTATCGGTATCTAAAGCCATCTTATCTACTGCAACTTTCATCAGTTTTAAAGCTTTTCCTTTCCTCTTAGGCTTTAAGTGAGCAGATGGCCATTCCATCTCAAATGGTAGCTCCTTATCAAACTCAAACTGCTGTACCATTAATTCTGGGATTTTCCTGTAAATTGCAAGATATACACAACAAACCCAAAAAATGCATTTGTCAGAGACTATCAAGTGTGAGTTGGCATCTAAGAACACCGTCTCTTCTGAGTTTTCGAGAAGTCTGAGGACTTTCTGAATTGCCTTCTCAACATTTCCAGACGTGCATAACAAATCAATCATCTGCAAGAAAATGTCCAAAATGTATGCGCTAATATATCTTCTTCTTTCTTTCCCTAAAGTTTTCTCGTTGTGGCAAATTGTTGTCAGTGCATATTCATATGCATCCATCCGATCGCTAAGCTGAATGCGGCTATTTATATACATAAGCCACAGTTCGTAAGAATCTTTGATGTTTTGCACCTAATAAGCAGAGTGTAATGAATATAGCATTTATCATATGTCAGTGGCTATTAAGAAAAAATAACTCCATAATTAAGCATTAAGCGAGAAAGGCAATAGGAATACATTTTTTGTGTGTCACATATACAGGAAGTGTTACAAATACAACATGTGCTAAAATGTGCAGTACTTACCCAGCATCATGGCTAAAAAACTAAGCCAATTTTTAAAAATATATTAGATGCTTATCATGCAATTCGGAGAATATATGATATTAATTTACTAAATCATTGATTTTATGCCAAGTGAACGGCTGACATAATAGAAGAGAATAAATTATAGAGAAAGAAGCCAAAAATTGATCCATCTTAAGCGACACAAATAAAAGCAGACATCACCAGTTTGCTTGTGCCTTGGATGCATGCATGAAGGAAACAAATCATCAATCAGTTGTGGGTGACAACTACGGCATGAGATGAGACAAAACATCTCTACTAGCAATTACCTTTTAGTGTTGGTGCATAGAAGTGCAATCAATAATAGCCAATGGCATCATGAAAAAGTATAATTCAATAAGTGAGAAATAATAAAAATTTATCTAAATTGGTATTATGTGCAAGGACCTGCTTCCATCGCCAACTTTTCAACTTATGTGAGTTTTCTGAAGGAAAAAATTGAGTTGCATACCATGGTTGCACGTGCAGGTGAAGGCTAACATATTCCAATTATTTAGTCTAGACTAGTTGCATTAACAAATAATTATATCTGAGAGAATATTAAAGCAATTTATCAAAAATATCCGACTTCTTAAAGTGCACAATACAGCAATTTAAGCCATAGCTGCCACTTTGGTTAAGAGTAGGTTATCTGGAGTAACTAACATTCCAACATAGAAGGCAGAAATATAGTGTTACAAAAGTAGGAGATGAAGCCACTGTTAACAATGGCATATGATTTATTACAAATTATAACTTGATTTCTCTACAGATTATGGTTCAGTAAAGTATTACATGCCAGTTTGTGCAGATTTGCTTCCCCTCGAAGAACACAACCCATAAAAGAAATGTGTTTCTGCAAAACAAGTTGCAGAGTTTCTTACACTCATCTAAGGTATGCACTTGCTGTTTGATCATATTTACACAACACAAAATTACCTACGGACTTCGAATTAGCTATTGCTAATATCCTGCCAGCTGAGGCATATTCTTTCGACCATTCCACTCTGTTTAAGGGTTGTCTCCTCAATCAAATTGCCTAAAGACTTTTAATCGCCTCCCACCATGTTCCTTTAGATCTACCTGACTTCCGTTGTGCAAACAAACTTAAGAATAAATTCTCAACTTATCCTCAAAGGTAGCTACCTCTAACTTCTTATGAACGCACACGGTTCTTCTCCTTCCTTTTATAGTATTGTCACTCATCAATCTCAACATTCTCATTTTAGCGATCAAGGTTTTGGACATGTTTTGTAATTTTCAAAGATTCTTACTTATAAAGCAATCCTACAGTTCAGGTAAATCCACAAAAGAAAAGCTAGAAATGTAAAGAGAGAAAATTCTGAAGTGATGAAATATTGTGATTCGTTGAATGCATAGAGGGGTAGCAAGGACATTACTCTTAGACGTCATGCTCAAAAGAAGAAATAAATATCCATACAGAAAAGGCAAAAGAAATTGAAAAGAAAATAACAGTTGCTTAACACCAACATAACCTGTAATCACCTTGAATATACCTAAGAAGTTTCTGCGGTTTTAATTAAGAGAATTCATAATTTTATTGTTTATCACCCAGTTAACTTAATGATATAAATTATGAAACTTATCTGACGCCAAAGTTATAAGGAAAGAAAGTAGTAAATCTAGAAATTATAGTTAAAGCAAAATAAGGCAGTGGCTTACTGCATGGAAAAACATATCATCTTTCCCAATGTTTTTCTCCTTTCCATAATAGATATGCAGATAGACAATCCAAAGAACTACAGAAGTCGGGTCAGCCTCAATAGCTCGTGATAGCATGCATAGTGCCTACATAAGCAATTTGGCGAAAGTTACTGGAATTTGTATAAATAACTTCCACAAAAATGATTAGTGATAAAATAAAACATAAAATAGCATGTTCTTATTATAAGCCAAAAACCTTCTTTCTGTCCGGTTTACAAACGCTCCCGTCAACAAGGTCAAGTGCCATTTCCAAAGATTGTTCGGATTCAGGTAATCCATTAAAAAGTTGCTTCTGAAAGTAAGACAAAAATAGTTAATATATATTAGTTTTTTTTTTGTTTAAAGTATATAGTTAATTAGCAGGCAACAAAAAGTATCAATGAACAAGCTTTAAACAAAATAAAATCATGGTATGCAGAAGTATGTTTCCTAAGTTAAGACAATTTCATAACAGGCAGAATGCCATTTAAAAGAAGGGCCAGAACCGTTCGGTGTCTTCCACACAATAAAATCATGTGATTGAAAGTTGGATAGCTTGAAGACTTTTGCATATGCATCAAGCACTAAAAGGACCGGGTTATTGTTGCTTGGAAATTCTTCATTCGCAAACTCTTTATGCAGAAGCTAGAATTCAGAAAGGAAAAGAGCCTGTGATTGAGAGGAAATGCAATTCTGTAGCACTGATTAAAAGTACATGATGACATACATATTGGGAAGTAAACTAACAAGCATAATATCATTATATTTGACAAGTAGACCTGCACGGAAAAACATGTCCTTACAAGAACCAACTTCAATAAAAGTTATGCACTTACAAGGAAAAACATATGATCCTGCAAGGAAAAGCTTGTCCTTGCAAGAACCAACTTCAATAAAAGTTATGCCCTTGACCCTTAGCTATCAGAATATTAATAGATAGATATATGAGTCAAGATTTGTGAAAAAATGAGCTATATAAGGAATGCCTATGAATAACAAGAATTATAAATAGCTAATCAAGAAACAGATATAAACTGAAAGACATGTTCGCCAACAACTAAAGCTCCCGTTCATTATGATTAAGAAAATATTATTGATAATGCTAAGAACTCATCAAAGAAATTTATACAATTCAGGATATGATGAGTCTTGCCAAAATCACGCATAATTTGGCAACAACTAGATTAAAAGTAAAATATACACAAGTTAGTCTAACCTTCCATTATTAATGAAAACATGATTGTAGTCATATGCGAAAACTAAAGTAGATATAAATATGATGAGTAAGCAATTTGTTTAAAACCAAGATACCTCTGAGGAATCCAGGGCTTGGTAATACAAAGAAAGCTGGTTCCAACTGTAATCATCTGCAACGGAACCATCACCAGATTGTAAGAAAGGTGCATCTGGAGGAAGAATTCTTTGAACAGAAAATGGCAAACAAAAGGAAGCACAAAACCCCCTTTGCCAGTATTGCCAAATACTCCTTGCCAGCACTGATCGCAATAGATATGAATCAATTTTTATGAGATTTGAACCAATGTGATAAATTGGAATCGACAAAATATGATGGGGGTGGCCATTAAGAGGCCCAAAGGGACCATCAAATTTCCCACCACTTAAATATTGGCTGGTTTGACCATCTGTAGATGTAGGATGAGAAGAATAAAATTCAGTTAATCGAAGTTAAAGCCATATATCGTGCAAAATCCTAGATGCCTGAACAAGCAAAACACTCACTGTGCTTTAAGTGTTTGATATGCTGCCGCCGGCATTCTTCATTGTTGCATTTTCCACGGAGCTCAAAAATGCAAAACGGCCAGAAGGGATCAATTACAAGATCATTATCATGTACATCCATTTGATTGAATTTTGAAAATCCTATGCCAGAGGGAATGTTACTCTCTCCATCTCTCAAACCCTCGGTGAATTTCTCATGTAAAAGAGCTTCCTTCTTCCCATTAATGAATAATTCACTAACACAATCAAGCAGGGTGGAAATTGCATGTCCAGACACAACATGCAGAACTGAAGAAGGTAAAGTGGAAGCAGTAGCTTTCGAATGCAATTGATTACTATCTTGAGAATCCATATCCCTATGAGCCTCATCAGGTGAGCAACCATTGTCATGGGACAGGCAATATGCAGTAAGCTTGTTGGTGCTTCTCCCAAGCCTTTCAACACCTTCAAAAGGTAACAAGCATCATACTTCAAAAAGAATATACTCTAGAAAAATGTACCTAAAATATAGGTAGAACGAATCCTAAGGCTGAAAACATAGGAGGAACTAATGTTAAGTGTCACAGCCTTGATATTCATGTACCGCTGATGGGTGATAAAGTATTTTAGCAAATCTTGAAGTCATCCTATCTTGACTCCACCCTCGACTTGGGACGAACAGTTAGATGCAACATTAATAAGCACATGAATATTAAATTAATGCATTATCAAAGGTGGGGATGTGCAATTAAATAAAACTGGAGCCTTTAAAGGCTCTAAATTAAGCTCCGAACACGCTTTCAGTACTATAATTTTCTCTAGGTTTTCAACATGTCGACTCCACATGTGCGGCAGTGCTCTTGAGAGTAATTTTAACAGCCTTAGAAAATTATAATAAACAGTGTTTATTAAGAATGCCTTCATTCAGCTTTTGGGGGAAAAAAGAATGCCGTCTTCTTCCTAGGACCTCCCCACATCCAAATTCAAACCCCTACCCAAACCCATCTTGTTCAAGCAAAAGGGTAAAGAAAAGACACAACACAAATTGAAGTGAAAAAAGAAAAGAAAAACTCACAAATGGCTTAGATTCCTTAGTGCCACCCCGTTCTCATTTGCCTCCTACTCTTCCTCTTATATATGTATATATACATGTACATGTACATGTACATATGTATATGTACATGTACATGTACATGTACATATGTACATGTACATGTACATGTACATGTACATATGTACATGTACATGTACATAGGGGCGTGATCTATTGCAAATTAGTCCGTGCTTTTTTAAAAACAGGAACTCTCGGTCTACAGCATATTTTAACGATCCATTCCGTTCAAATTGATCACCTTACCCTCAAATGTATGTGTATGAAAAATCAAACGATTTGAAGACATTTAACCTATGCATTGGATAAAGTTTACGTTGCATTATCGAAAGACGTTCATTTTTGTACCCATCGATACATAGGTTAGAGATCTTCAAATCCTTTGATTTTTCGTACACATACATTTGAGGGTAGGGTGATCAACTTGAACGGCTAGAATCGTTAAAATATGTCGTAGACCGAGAATTACCGTTTTTGAAAAACGCGGACCGGTTTGCAATGGAGCACTCCCCTATATATGTGTGGGGGTCCGCATTTTTCAAAAATGGGAACTCTCGGTCGTCTATGACATATTTTAACAATTCGATCCGTTCGAGTTGAATGCCATACCCTCAAATATGCATATATATAGGAGTACTCCATTGCAAACCGATCCGTGTTTTCAAAAACGGGAACTATCGGTCTACGGCATATTTTAACGATCCGATCCGTTTAAGTTGATCGCCATACCGTCAAATGTATTTGCATAAAAAATCAAAGGATTTAAAGACCTTTAACCTATGCATCGGATGAAGTTTATATTGCATAATCGAAAGACGTTCATTTTTGCATCCATCCATGCATAGGCTAGAGGTCTTCAAATACTTTGATTTTTCATGCACATACATTTGAGAGTAGGGTAATCAAGTTGAACGGATCGGATCGTTAAAATATACCGTAGATCGGAAGTTTCCATTTTTTAAAAATGTGAACCGGTTTGCAATGGAGCACTCCTATATATATATATAGCTGATCCTATGAGGTCTTGCCCCATTTCTTATTTTGAGGTCCACTTTTTGAACACACAATATGTCGTGTTTTCACCGATCCGCATCGATCATTGTGATCTACACATGTTAGATAACTTATGTACCAAATTTTACGACATTTGGAGACCTCTAACTACTCATCAAATAGACTAAAAATCGACGGTTTTATGATGCATGAAAAATAAAATCGCTTGATGAATGTGTTAGAGCTCTCCAAATCTAATGAAATTTTATACATAACGTATCTAATACAAGTAGATCAAAGTGACTGAAGAAATGAGAATCGGCCCCATAAGATCATATCTCTCTCTTTATATATATATATATATATATATATATATATAGTACGGATCCGTTAGTACGGGTTCGCGTTTTTAAATTCTCGAACCTGAATAACAGTCGTTAGATCTACTCTTTACTTCCAACGGTTCTGATTAAAACATATTAATAAATCCATTAAATAACAAACTAAATATTCTCTTACCTAATTTTTGAGATCCATGTGTATCTCTATTCATTTATTTTGGGTAATATGGATCATGGAATATTTTGGGTAATATTGTTTTGGAATCATGGGGCTTGAATTTGTTGGATATTTTATCTTTGGTTTCATTAAAACTATTTTGGATAATATTAATTAGTATCATGAGGATTGGAATTATATAATCATGGATCCCAAAAATTAGGTAAGAGAATATTTACTTTGTTATTTAATGAATTTATTTTAATCAGAGCCGTTAAAAGCAAACGGTAGATCCAACGATTGTTATTCAGGTTCATGAATTTTAAGACGCGAATCCTCCCTAACGGATCCGTTATATATATATATATATATATATATATATAAGTTCTTAAAAAACAAGGACTGCTTTGCAATAGATCACTATATATATATATGGAGTGATCTATTGCAAACCGGTCCGTGTTTTTTAAAAACAGGAACTCTTGATCCACGACATATTTAAACGATCCAAACAGTTCAAGTTGGTCACCCTACTCTCAAATGTATGTGTATGAAAAATCAAAGGATTTGAAGACCTATAACCCATGCATCGAATAAATGCAAAATGAACCGTCTTTCAATATAACATAAACTCCATCTAAAGCATTGGTTAGAGCTCTTCAAATCCTTTGATTTTACATACAAATAGACTTGAGGGTAGGGTGATCAACTTGAATGGTTCGGATCATTCAAATATGTCGTGGATCGAGAGTTCCAGTTTTTAAAAAAACGCGGACCAGTTTGCAATAGAGCGCTCTCATATATATATATATATATATATATATATATATAGAGAGAGAGAGAGAGAGAGAGAGAGAGAGAGATTGACGAAAATAAGTGAAACAAATCGCACTCAAACATAAGAGAAAGGACAAGAAAGAATGGAAAACAGATTTTAAAACCCCACTAAATGGAATCAATTCTATGATGTCGACCCTCCTTTCTTCTCTCTATGGCATTTGGCAAAAACACCCCCACACACCCACTCCTTCCGTTTCTTTCATAGTCCACTCTTCCTCTGGCCCGTATGTATGACATAAACCAAAGTAGAAATAAAGGCATTTCCATCCGAAGGCATTTTGAAGCCCACTCCCATCTAAAGAATACTTTGCTAGAAATATCAATAAATAATCTCAACATATTTATACGTTTCCAAAGAATCCAAACGACAGTCTCATTAAAAACTTGCATTACTATTTCTAGGCTACACCACACACGGGTGTTGTCTAGTCTTTGCATTCACTCCAAAAAAGGAGTCAGCAAGTTCTCCGCTGCAAATTCATCACTGGTTCATCACTACGTCTGCATTATCTCTCATTCACAATTCTACCTTCAAGATTTTAAATTGGCTCAATCCGCAAGAGAAAAAGAGATTGAAGTTATGCTAACTCCAACGCTTTGGAGCGAACGAAAATCCAATCCAAGAAGCAGCAGCTGTTGAAGTCTTGCAGAGCCCAGTTTCCTAAGACATCACAAACTGCAGTAGTACAGACTATTGGACTCAAAACTTGAAGGACCATCTTCAAGAAAAAGTAAACGATCAACTCAGGGGCCATCCTTTAAGGGTTAAGGTTAGGCATCCATCTCACCTGGATTCAAGGATTGATATATAGGTATGTAGATGAAAGTCAGATACAATATATGGAAAAATTAAATTAGCTCTTTGATAATAAAGAGTGTGTCAAAATGGTTTGGCTTTTAATGTTGGAGTATTGATGACTTGAAAGTTGCAGGTCCGAAGCCTTTGTTTTGAGCAATTCTAATAAAAAATTCCTAAATAATAATGGAAACTTAGAACAACCTTCAAAAGAAAATAAATAATATAGTCTTATTTTCTCCCCCAAAATGCGATCAATTTGAAGGACACGAGTTTATCTACCCTATAAACAATGATGATGAGCTGATCATACAACACTTCCAGAAAATGATAACCTTTTTATTTTTTATTGTCAGATTGATTATCGAAAAAGTATTATATTTTAGTTTGATTATATATTTTTTAATTGGTGAAGGTGTTTTTATAATAAATAATAAATCACATTTTTTTTGTTGTAGTTATATGTTTATAATATTAAAATAGTTAGAGCTTAAAGTTTCGCCCCACTTAACAAAAGGTTACCCATACATTTCAAACTTTCAAATCCTTAGCAAAAATAATGGAGAATAAAATAATGATGTCATCGGCTGGGAAAGAATGTGCTTGGTCATGTTAACCTTGATTAAAATTATTTGCTTTCTACTGCTACAATACACTTCCAACTTCCGAGCCTTCTGCTGTATCTCACATAAAGTGTTGTGTTCCAACATGGAAACCAGACTTGTATACAGAAATCCTAAAAAAATCCTTACATGATACAACAATACTGCACTTTAATTGATGCTATTTGACACATATAATTAAGATCCCCCCCCCCCCAAACAAAAAAGAGAGAGAGAGAGAAAATCCCTTATCAAAGTTTCACATGTTATACTAGTTTAAATGAGGGCAAAAAAATTAGTTAAAAAGATGCACCCTATTAAAATAGTAGTCAGAGCCTCAGAGGTAGTTCATCTTATGCATATTTTCAAGTGCATAACAGAAATCAAGCAAAAGAACTATCAGATCATAAGTTTAACAGAAGGTTATGAAGTTTCTAAAAAGAGTAGCACCCAATGACAAAAAATATCCCTAGATAGCATTAGTCTAAGGTCCGTCTACAAAGCTTTGATTGCATACCTTGCAGTTCTAAAGCGATAGTTCCCTCTCCCTGTTGCATTTGTTGGTCAGGTAAAGGAGGAGACTTTGTAGTGTCGCCATACTTATCAGCTCTTTCAGGAAAAATATGGTGTCGTCCACCTATGTTATTACTCTTCTTTGATATTCGGCAACCTAATCGTTGAACCAGCTTGGATCTCAATGAAGCTTCGATAAGTCCATAATCTTGGGAATTCTCATCAGCCGGTAGCCTGTCTGCCTCGGTATCCATGTCAGCAGTTGTTTGACCATGATTTCCTTCCATGGTTTCCCATGCCATTCTTGATTCAACAGGAACATAATTGTCATCAGTAGACATATTGGGATGGGCAGCAGGAGTCAAAACACCATCTGCAGCACTGTTAGCTCTTTGGTTCGATGTACTAGCACCCTGATCCAAGAATGGACCAGATGCAAAATTATGCCTGTTTAACTGCTGGCAAAATCCATCAAGTCGTGCTTCAGCCAATTGTCTAGTGTTATACTCATAATCCAATTGAGCCAAAATTTGGCATTCAACAGGAAATTGATGTCCCGGACTAGTTAACAGATTAAAGCTTGCTTCTGGAACAGTTTCAACAGAATCTGAGACAGTTGCACCTTGGCTCTGCCAACTCGAAGGCCACATGGAACCGGAAGCCTGCATAAGTAAAGCTCTATGTTGTGCTGAGAAAAGTTCCCTTTTTCTATATAGAAGGCTGCATTTCTCATTTGCAGCTACCAAATCTCTCTGTGCCTTGCGATATGCTTGGAGTGCGCGCCTTTCCTCAAGCTCACACATGTGTCTGAGTTCTTGTGCCTCTTCCAACTCTTTGTCATGAAAGTCCTCCAACTCCGTTAAAGACTGCAAGTTCATGCTTGCCTCTCCTGAGTTGTTTATCTGACCAGAATAATTCAAGAGGTTCAAACTCTGCAAAGGCACATTGCATGGGGAAAACAGTTGTCTGAAAAGGAATACCAATTTGACGAAAAGTGACATAACATTACATCTAAATTTACCTCATTATTGCCTGATTTTCCTTCTGGGATGCACATTTCAGATATATGTTTTAATGTTTCCAGAGGTATTCGTGCCGGAGCTGCAGATACAATCTGGTGGGTTCTTGTTGCACCATGCTGATCAGGCACCTTGCTTGGAAGAGGATTAGAAGAATCAGTCAGCCTAGATACATCGGGATGCCTTGCCTGTTCTGTGCTCTGCCAAATTTGAAGAGCAAATAGAAAATGGGTAGAAAAATGTAAGAATATAGAAACATGATTACACAATCGTGGTATCTATTCTTCATTTCCACTTACAATCATGTCCAAGGACACATGGTGCTCTTAAATATGGATAAAGCTTGATATAAGCAACAGTAGACATCAAAGATTCAAATGTAACTAATTGACATACACAGCAAAAGAAAATGCTAAAAATAATTTGCAAAATTGCAAAAACAAATTTAATACTATGCAGAAGTTCGTCAGAAGCTGAACCTACATTATTGTCAGTGCACCATAATATAGCAAACCGTTTAAAAATTGCAAGAGTGAATTTTCATTTATTAATACAACATAGAAAAAAAGTCAAATGTTTTTATAACACTCTATTTCTACCGACGACTTGAACATTCACTATATTTTACAACAGAAGTTTGTTACTATTAAAGAATAAATCCCATCAAACAGGGCGCAGGGTGTCCAATGCAGAAACATAATTAGTTTTGAATACTCAAATGACGAGAAACCAAAAATTCTGAAAAGGAAAGTAGGAAGTGAAATAACTCACAAAACTTACCAGATTCCTAGGAAGAGATGCATTGCTCTCACGAAGAGCTCCATCATCTATATTAGGATCTGATTGTGGTAAGCATGAACTATTGTCTGCTATGATAGGATAATCAATATCCAGGACCCTTTTCTCAGACTTATCACATCTTTCACGGTCATCGACAGCCGACTTACTTTGATTCCCATGGGAAGACGCAACCGCAGGAGTAAAACACATGGTTACAGGGGCAGGTACTATAGGTCTGCTATCTTTCATTTTTAGCAAACTTTCAGATGATGCCTTGGTAATTACATCAGCAGCGTGTTTCTGCTTTTCATCATTATTGTTGCAGGAGCCCATGGAATCTCTATTTTTCATAAGTTGTGAACTATATTCGTGAGCAGATTTACTGGAAGATATGGGAAACTGTAATTGGCTAACCGAACCAAGTTTGTTATTATGCCCTACAGCAGGTTTCAGACGCTTTGGCATTTGCTCCGTGGGCGCTAATCCTATACCAGAAACAGAGGCAGGTCTGCCCACACCACCAGCCTTGGCTGCTAGCAACATGGTCTGAGGACAAGGGTTATTGCCATATGAACCAGCCTTTATTTCATTACTTTGAGGATTCAATTTACTCTGAACTTTGATTTCATTCTCCTGTAGAGCAGTTTTATGCCGTAGACTTGCTACTCTGTGATCAGATACAGGGGCATGCTCTTGAATTGCTGAAGTTTTGGTGTTAGGATTATTTCTTGGAATTGGAGAATCCTTATCAGCTAAAGAACTGGTTGCTCTGGTAACAGAAGGAATGGGAGCAGGATTTTCCGGTCCTCTCTTTAACACAAATTGTGTTCTATTTGGCCCTTTCTGCAATCCTCTTGATGGAACTGGAGCACATGCTAATGGCACTTCAGACTTGTTCCCTCCAGTGACATTATCTTTCTTGTTAATATTGTTCTCTGGTTTTGATTCTCTAGACTTGTTTGCTCCAGCAGTATCATCTTTCCTACCAATATTTTTTTCTAATCTGGAATCCTCAGACCTGCTTCCGCTGTCATCGTCTGAAAAGCTTATCACAAGATTGCCGTCTGAACCTTTCCCATGCCAAGAAGGATTTTGATTATTCGTAGATTTGAATGGCACCTGCATTGGCTGGAATTGCTTGCTGTAATTTCGCGTAACTGATGATCGAACTTGTGCATTTGCCGTGATTGGACTGCTAAAAGAAAGTGTTTTTGCTGCAGGGCAATCTGCATCTCACCATCATTAATTATTAGTTTACTGCATGCATGTATGCTGTGGAAGTATCCATCAAAGGTGCTATAATACCACTTAACACATTAAAAAGTAAGGAGATGAGCATAATTAACAGAATGTTAGTTAATTGAAAATCAAGTTGGATAGCTTTCGTGTGCTGGAAAATAAAGCATAGGAATCTATCAGGTTATACGTTTACTCACAGCAAGAAAATCTGGTAAACAATTTACTAAATTCCTCACTGTAAAAGAAAAGGTTAAAATGAAGATGGGATGCATAGCATGCCATCAAGTAAATAGTATTCACAACCCAATAAAAACATGCTGGTAACTATAATCATAAATGTTAGCCTCATCAATTAGCTGCACGAATACGAACACATCAACATGAAACATTATATTTTATATATACTAATCCTATTTATCATTGGCATCATCACACCTAGGCCTGTTCCCATAAAAAAAAGATCGGTTATAGAGCGAGGTTGACATATTCATAAACCAATAGAACAAGTTAAAAACTTATTGATTAAATTCATTTCAAGTCATATAAAGAAAGGATCTTAAGAGAGAAAAGCAGGAAGGGGGAGACGATTTGTTCTTACTACTGTTGTGTCGCTACGATGTCAGGAGCCCACGGCTTGGGAAGCTATGTTGTCAATGATGCTGGAGAACTATTGCTGGTATGGTACCGCTCTAGGGTAATATCACCGAGGGAGGTGAGAGAAACAAGTGAGAGAGAACATGTGTGAGGGATGTGTGTGTGTGGGGGGGGGGTGTTTCTGTTTGAGATAGAGAGAGTTATACATTGTCTCCACTCATATAGTGCAAACTCCAAGAGTGTAGCTCGTGTCATCAATTAATGAACTCTTCTTTTTAATTAAAGAATAGAGAATTGAGAAAAATCCTCCAATCTATTCCTCGTATGAAGCTATCCACACCAACAACCTATATAAATATTTTAACATTTAAATTCAAATCCCAAATCCACCCCCCTTTCCCCCCAAAAAATAAAATAAAATAAAAAATTCATCTAGGCACCAATATCCATGCCATCTCTTTCAATTTCTAAAGAAATCTCTATATTTATTTAAACATTACAATACCAACCATACATCCACGTGCATCGAACATGCAAGATACTAGTAACTACATAATTATAGTTAATGGAGCAATAAAAACTAAAGGTAGGTGGGTATAATCGAACAATGATTAAGGCAGTTAAGTTAATAGTTGTTAATTTAATCGAGGCTATGTCGCGTAAAGCTGAATAGAAAACCAACCCCCAAAAGTTTGAGATAAATCCATGAAGGTTGTTTTTATGGTTACCTTGTTATAATCTTTTTTTAAAGGGCTTCTCGATATATGCCACGTTCTAAATCTTGTGTAATTTGATATACCCTCTCCCCAGAGGAAATCTTCATATTTATTAAAATCCCCCTCAAATCCATCTTTTTTCAAAAATCCCCCAACACAGTTATTTTGTCATTGAATTTAACGGCGATTAAATAACCAAATTACCACTAATAGAAATGCAACCCTAGCTCACCCTCTCTCCAAGTATAAATTCATTGATCCAAACCCCCAAATTGGTCCTAGCTTCTTCATTCCATTGTGATTTGTGTTGTAACATCTGTCTTCTCTTTCTCAATTCCATCACATCTAAGTTTTATGATGAGAAATTAGAGAAGTGTGCATTATGAAGTGAAAATGAACATACAGAAGTAAGGAGAAAATGATGGAGAAACAAAGTGCAAAAGTGTGTAGGAGAAAGACAAATATAAGGCTCTTTAATGGATTTAGGAAAGTAATCTTAATGGAAGAAGAAGATAGGGGTAATTTGGGACAACTGCATTTATTTTCTTCAAAAAGTCAATATTTCTTTGATTTAATAGCAAGTTAACGGTTTTGGTGGGGTTTTCAACAAAGATGAAGATTTCAGGAGGATTTTAATAAATATGAAGATTGGCGTGGGTATATCAAATGAATTTAATGGGGTTAGGGTCGATTGCAGCCTTATGGCTGCGGTTGTGTGACCCAACCCCTGGGAAGTGGGGACTGTCCGACTAAACCCATGGGCCCCACCCCCTGTTCTGCCCTTATTAGGCATGTCCGCAACCCAATTAAGCTCATATCAAATTACACAAGATTTAAGGGGGGTATTTAAAAAATCTTTTTTAAATTGTTCTTATATTTGAAACTTTTCGCTCTTTTTCCTTTCTTTCTTTCATCAAGGAACCACACAATTGCACGAGTATCAATAGGCAATATAACTAGATTTATTAAACCACATGTTGTGAGAGGGAGCATGGAAATCCAAATGCTATAACGAAAATGTCTGGAAATTAACACCATAAGTGTAGCTTGCCAATGCCATAAATATGCACTTTCTGAATAGCCATTTCTGCCCTATTGTTCATATGGTACATGGAGCTGTGGAATTTGGATGAGGTGTCCTATTGTTCTTAAATTACACAGTGTTTTGTTTTTGGATGGGGGTGTCAAGGTCTTTCTCCAGGTCAACGACTAGCATTCTCGAGGTGTAAAAAAAGGGAGGGGGGGGGGGGGAGATTAAAGTTTCATGACAGCTCTTACTCTGATCTGAGGAATATAATTCCACGGCTTAAATTAGAAACATCGCCACTCATGTTACCCAGGAAATTAAGCCTGCGATCTTCAGTACCTTTTAATTTTATCCCTTAACCATAAACCTTCTTTCACATTTTACCTCTTTTCATTATAATTTATCACTTACAATATAATGTTTATATACCACACTAACATACAATTAAACATGTTAGTATAAGAGTTGCAAAATGAGCTTTAAATTAATAGTATCTTGTGCATCTGCCGTATGAAAATTACACGGTGGTAGCTCCAGGGCATACTGCAAAAAGGTTAATGCTCTTAAATTGATCTATTTACCTGAACAAAAACATCAATGATGAAGAGATTTTTTTATAAATAAAAAAAAGATAACTTATTATGGTTTACATCTAAAATCAGTGTATGAGAACTATTTCAGCCATTGAAAATAGCTGCTTTCCAAAATTATAGGTGCATACTAGACGATGTGCCTATGTGTTCACCTGTTGACACTTGAATTCCAAATTTTTTTATCACTAATATATAATGTAATGATGATATATCTCATAATTGCAAGAAGTGAGGCTGCACAAAATATAAGTTATGAATTGAAGGATATATTAGATAAGATTATAAAATACCACTGAACTACAATCAAGAACAAAGGTTGTCAACATAAAGAATTAATCTTTTTGAGATTTATGTTAAAAGTTTCACAAACTTGTTCACAATTCACAGTATAGCTGCCATATCACAAATAATAATAACCTTGAATTCGACTAATCACTCCATAATTAGCACTTAAAAACTTTTACAATTCAAGTTCTAAAGTCTCCCAACAAATGGTGTTGTCTATTCACCATTAATGTCCCCCAAGCCAAAGCAAAGGGACATAACATAAAAGTAAACTTGAAACGAACAAAATAAGATGATGGATCTAATGAATCCAATGCATCTCATGTGCATATCATGAACAAAATACCCCACAAGAAAAATCAATGATGGAATACCAATCCCATTATCAAGTTATCTAAAAAATCAGAAAGGGTCGGAAGCACACCTGATTTCATCTGAGCATTATTATCCACCGCATCAATTGTTGAGGGCTCCTCCAACACTGTGGAATTGAGAAGAGCAGTAGAACATGCAGGCAGTTCCTGCAGCAGTCTAGGAAAATCAACAAAACAACTTAACAAGGAAATAAAGTATAATGCATTAAAATTGAAGAGTACTACATCTGTATTAATACACTAAATGGAAGGGGGGGGGGACTCTCCACCCATAAGAAAAGATAGACTGAAAAAGGGAGGGGTTGGGTTTTATCATTTAATATTTTAGAGAGAGATGGACGATTTCTATTTTTTTAATATGACAACTCGCACAACATTTTAAATGGCACTATGGCAGGTGTCCACTCATGGCATATAGGGTAATATAAAGTCAGAGAATGGATGTTGGAAGAGAAATCGAGACCTGAGTTGATAACGAGCACCACAGAGAATTAAAGAGCTGCATCTTATGCATGCATGGGCGGAGCCAAATAGGGATGTTAATGAATAGGATACGGAGTGGACATTGGTGTTACCAAATCTGTATCTAGTAGTCATTGGCGGATGCGGATAATATCGGAAATGAAAGTTTCTATCCTACAATTACAATTTGAAAAACTACATCCACCAAAGTCAAATGTTACTAGTTTTGCCAAATAATGATACAGATATTGAGAGAATATTAGAAACACTATATCCACTAAAGTCAAATGTTACCATTTTTGTCTATAATACTTGCATTTCAAAACTTGGAACATGTATAGATGTTACCATCTCCGTATCTGGTGGCTTTTGACGGATGCGAATATGAATATGCTTTACTCGTAGGAATGAAATTTACCATCCCCATTTGATAAAAATCGGTATGTAGTCATCTCGGATTATTCGTTACATCCCTAGAGCCAAGTATATCTGCATGTGTGAGATTTGTTTTTGGAAAAAAGATCTTTTTAATACAATTTTGCTAATCTTTGCCAACTAAAAAAAACAAGTTTCATATAATATATCTTATCTCTTGATTCTTTAATTATTTCTATAGCTATTTATTTGCTGTCAAATACAGTTATATATAAAAGATTATATAACAATTAAATTTAATGGTTTAAATATTATCCAATTATATACATAAAAATCAAATAAAATCTTTCCTCTCCAAATCAATCACTGTGGGTTTCTTGCTTGGTAAAAGAATGTTTTCTCAAAATTATTACTGAAAAGAAATTTAGTGAAACCATCCAACTCCAAAACGAAGAAAATCAATGCAACCATCCAATTAAAAAAAAGACGATGAAGTCATCCAATTCAAATGAAAAAAATGAGATAAATCTTTTCAACCCAAGCTTGAATAAAGCAATAAGAAAGTTCGTTGTACTTCTATTCTATTTGTTATATAATTTCTATTTGATATTACTAAATATGTTGCTACAACACATTTTTATACAATTTTTTTATACTTTTGCTAGATTTTAGTTGCTTGTAAGATTAAATTTTAGTCGCTTTACTAGTTCAATTTAATTGTGTCGTGCTTCTTATAGCTAGTATATAGTTTCCATTTTACAACTCTAGTGATCAAACTTAAGAAAATTGACGCAACCATCCAATTAAAAAAATGATGATGAAGTCATCCACCTAAAAAACCCAAAAAATACAATGAATTTGTTCAACTCAAGCTTGAATAAAGCTACAAGAAAGTTTGTTGTAATTTTATTCTACTTGTTATCAAATAGATAATTTCTATCTGGTATTATTGAATATGTTGCTATAATTATCACATTATACACACACACACTTTTGCTTGATGTTTTTGTGATAACGATGGATCAAAAAATTGAAACATAAATATCAATAGTTGATAAGAAAATTTTCAGCCTTCTCAATTGTAAGATTAAATTTTAAGTGGTGCTTGCTCTATTTAATTGTAATGCGCTCCTTCTACGCTCCTTCTAGTTAGTATATAATATGTAATTCTAGTTATCAAAATAAATATCTACATATTAGCATGAAAAGTTATGTTTAAAGAAATTTTCTATGTTTGGCTATTAAGTTATTCTGAATTTTTTGAACTTATACGAAAACTATTTGTGTATTTTTACTATATATTAATTAGAAAATCTCTTTAAAACTCTGGCACACTTAGGGAAATTCCTGGCTCCGCCCTTGCTTCTATTCTGCACAGCTTAACAGTTTTTAAAACATTACATATATATATATACATAAACATTAATCAACTTAGCATAAACATAGTGTCGTAACTATCATTTTAGTAAAATTGTATGACTCAAATGTGAAGACAACATGACATTAAAGGAGGTTGATTAATGTCATGCGATAAAACAAATAATACAACATGGATCCCATCATAAGATCATATATGCTTTGAAACAAATAAATGAAAAGAAATAAATAAACGATAAAAAATCCTATAGTTTGTGTAATAACATACGATATAATCTAATACTCTCTCTCTCGTATGTTATAATCTAATACTATTATTGCTATATTGTTGTTATATTGTTGATATCAGAGCCATGATTGGCTAATTTATTTTTCTTTCCAGAGTCATGAATATTTAGTTTACAAGTTATGATGATTTTCTAAGCCATGTAAACTTAAGTGTTGTTTGGAGATTTATTCTTTTAAACTTCAAGATTGAATGTAACTGATTATAGCTCATGCAACACCCTTCGGGAAAGACATTAGCAGGATTGAAGAGTGTAACCCTTCACAGAGTAAGCTTTTCTTCTGAAAACCAAGAAGAATGAAAGAATAAATATTTACTTATAAATTATTTTATTAGGTAATTACTCATGAAATGACACTAAAGCCGCGTAGGGAGTTCCATCTTAGCCAGGGATTGGCGTTTATATGGTAGCCCGTAAAACGTTGACAACCGTATGAGTAAAAACCTAGTTTAATAATTTTTTAGTATAACTCAGCTGAATATCTTTAAAGATTACATGTAATAGAGAAATTTCATCTCTTTTAAAGTAATTTATTCAAAACTCTGGGTAGGAAACTTTATGTCTTCTTCAACATCCTCTGCTATATCTACTAAGTTAGCGCGTAATAAGAACAAACATATTAAAAACTCTAATTTGATAGAGTATCCCTCAGATGAGGAACAACTGAACATATGAACAATTCCTAATGTTCCACTAAAAACATTTATAATATCGGGACGTTTGATTTCTCGTTCAGACTTTCCATCAAAATTATGGGGAAAAAACTCTTTCTGTGGATAGCACAGAACAAACGATTCAACTCCTTTCTGAAAAGGATGTATTTAGATTTGAGAATTATTATAAGTAACTTCACATAAGACTTATTCAAGCTTTTAAACCTTACCTTACAAGGTTTAAATGCTAACACTTTAATTTCGTTAGAGATGCGAGATGTCTCGATTGGACACCTTCCTTAATAGGAATTATGCAGACTAGTATGTGTCATGAACCAGTCTACTTTGATGTTTACCCTAATTTAATCTTGTCATTAACTGACCCTAATATTCGTAAGGCATTTACTTTAAATTTAAAATCAAACAGGTACAATTTTATTAAAGGATCAGAGACTATCTCTATAGTCTACAGAATCCATTTTAAAGTCTTAACTATCATGACACCTAAAGTTGAGGCTAAAACCGAAAGTGTTAAAATCACTTTAATTGAGACAAATCTACCGTCTTCCGGTATCGCCACCAACCGAGTTATAAAATGGAAAGAAATAGATTTTCCTGAATCATGAATTTTGATCTCTACGATTCCTCCTAAACCGATTATTGATACTGAGGTCGATCAGATAATACAAACTGACGACGAAGGTATTGAAATTAAATTTGGTTCGAATAATATTACTAGGATATCTGGTAATTCTAATATGGCTAGTACTTCTATTTATAATGGTAGAAGATCGTTTTTCTAGACCTAACTCCTCTTATAAGTCAGATAGAGAAGTTACAGATATTAATATTTCCGAGATGAATATTTCTCATCCTATTTATGAGAAGGATAATAAAACCTCTCTTACCTCATCAAAGATGAGCTTTCATATGTTAGAATTTTCCTTAATAAGAAATTTATGAAAAAGAAGCACCCTCCTTTTAGAAATTGGTTTGCAAAATCCTTTTCAAAAGAACATCAATATTTTTATAAAGATCGGTTTTATAAATACCTTGAAGAAAACCAATGTCTTATATATTTTGTTAATTGGTTTTTAGAATACTTCCTTAAAGAACAAGACAATAAGATTAATATACTTGAGGAACATTATAAGCAATGGTCTATTATAAGTGGTAAGACATTAGATCTATACATCCCCGGCTGAACCTCTTAGGTTGTCAGGCATATCTACCTCTAATTTAGAGGCAACAGCTTTTATAAAGCCCTTAGTCAATGATAAAACGGAGAATACGCTTAAAGAACTTCAAAAGGTTTTTAAGCAAAATAATTTTACGAATATTCATATCCAAGTTATTGGTCAACAATTAACCAGGATGGAATCTACTCTAGATAGCCTGATTAATAAACTATATGCACTTGCCATAGTAGAAACCCCTACTATAGTTAAGCCAGCTAGTAATACTAGCTATATTACTATTAAGCCATCTGCAGATATTTTGGAGTTTAAATTATCCAAAAATAAAAACATATCATACATTATAACAGCCTTAGAAAATAAGTTTAGTAATGCTAGACTTAATACCCTTGATGGTAAACCTTCTAAAATATCAAGAGATGAATGTGATATTGAGAGTAATATCTCTGAACCTCAGATTAATACTTCTGAGATTTACAATGCTTTTAACGAAGAAAATAGTAATGCTATCAAATATTCAAAGAGGGTTTTTGATAAACATTATTATAAAAGACCCACTCCTTTGGATGTTCTTTATGAGGAGAATGAAGCAGTTAAAACAAATTGTTTTTACGAGAAAGCCATTTATGAATGGAATATTGATGGATTAGCAGATAACCAAATCCATGAAACTTTGCATCGAATGATGATGTATGCCATGGTTACTAAACATTAAGGTAATACCGATGCTGATGTAGCCGAATTTATTTCATGTGGCTTCACGGGTATCTTAAATAGATGATGGGATAATTGTCTTATGCCTACTCAGAAAGTTGAGATTTTTAGCGCAGTTAAACTTGAAAATAATAACCAAGTTTCTGACGCAGTTTATAGTTTGATAGTTACAATTCTCGATCATTTTACAGGAGATGTAAGTAATCAAGCTGAGAAAGTCAGAACTTTATTACAAAATTTGAGATGCCCAACGTTAACTCATTTTAGATGGTATAAAGATACTTTTTTCAGCAGAGTTATGCAGCTAGAAGATGCAAATAATTCGCACTGGAAGGCTAAATTTATAGACGGCTTACCTAATTTATTTACTGAAAGAGTTCGTAAAAATTTACGAAATCAGCACGATGAGGTTATACCCTATGGCATGTACACGTATGGCCGTTTAATAAACACGTATGGTCGTTTAGTAAACACCTGTGTACAAGAAGGTTTGGCTTTATGTAATGATATAAAGTTAAAAAATCAATTAAAAGACCAGAAAGTGATAGGAAGAAAAGAATTAGGCGAGTTTTGCAGTCAATTTGCTATGGATACTTCAAGATTAGAAAAGAAAAAAAGAAAGGAATCCCTTTCCAATCCATTTTATAAAAGGAAAAGAAGGTACCATCCTCTAAAAAACCCTAAAAGAGATAGGGAAGAAAAATATGGAAAAAAGCCTATTCATAAGAAGCGATTTAAAAAGTTTAAATCAAACACTTCTGCCACTTGTTATAAGTGTGACAAAGTTGGTCATTTTGCCAACAAATGTTACACAAAAAAGAAGATCGATGAGATCGAAAATGAAGAGTTAAAAAAATCTTTATATAATATTATAATTAGCTCATTTGAATCATCTGAACCTAAAATATCAGATTCCACATCTCATTCTAATAGTGACGAGACTGGTTGCTCCACTAAATGTTTCAATAAATATTATAATATCAATAAAGATGAAAATTATTGGAAAGCTATTGTTGGTATGAATGACCTAAGCATTAATGTTATCAACAAAGATAATAAAAAGACTATTCTAAAAATAATAGAAAATAATAATATTTAACCAGAGTTAAAATCCAATTTGGTTGAAATTCTTCTAAGAGAAAAAAGGAGAGATCTCCTGTACCAGAGAATATTTATAGACTCTTTGATGTCTTTAAGAGACAACAAAGAGAACGAAAGCCAATAACTCTTTCAGCTTTACAAAAGGAGGTCAATAACTTCAAGATTGAAATTAAAAAATTAAAAACTCAAAATAGAGATATTTTATCTACCCTCTTCTATTGAGAGTAAAACCTTCATAAAAGATGATTCTTCATATAAAGAAGAAACGTCTGATGAAGAAAATGGAATATTTGAATCTGAAGAAGTTTTGAAAAATATCACAGATCAATTTCTTTAGACCATTGATTTAGTATTAAATCAGAAATGGCATATAAGGATTACTTTAATCGTTAATAACGATTTAGTTATACCTAATTTAATTGCTCTTGTAGACAGTGGTCCAGACTTAATTGCATAAAGAAGGAATTATTTTTATCAAGTATTGCAAGAGAACCACTCAAACTTTGAGTACAGCAAATAATAGTACTCTAACTACACTATATAAGGTGTCAAATGTTAATACATGTAACGAAGATATTTGTCTTTCTTCTCCTTTTATTATAATCAAGGAGATAACACGGCATATTATACTAGGAACATCATTCCTTAGTAAAATAATGTCTATTGAGAAAATAGATTCTCAATGTATTTATACCGATTATAAAGGTAAAAAGGTTATTTTTCAGTTTATAACTGATCCTATGATAAAAATTCTTAATGAGGTAAAGAACATTTACTTAAAAGAAAATCAACTCAATTTTATCAAGAAAGAAATATCTTCTATACAGATAAATAAACAGTTATATTCAATCCCAGTTAAAGTAAGAATTGAAAAACTTGAAAATGAGTTTATAACTCAAATTTGTAGTGATCTTCCCAATGCATTTTGGGACAGAAAACAACATATTGTTTCTTTTCCATATATAAAAGAGTTCGATGAGGATAATATTCCTATTAAGAAAAGACCGTGCCAAATGAATCAAGAATATCTTGAACTTTGTAAAAAAGAGATTAAGAGTTTTTTAGATAAAAAAATTCATAAGAAAATCTCTCTCAATGGAGCTGTACAACATTCTATGTTAACAATGCTGCTGAACAAAAAAGAGTTCCTTATCTGGTGATCAATTATAAGCCACTTAATAAAGTGCTTAAATGGATACGATGTCCTCTCCCTAATGAAAAGGATTTACCTAATAGAATTAGCAAAGCTAAGATTTTTTCAAAATTTGATCTTAAATCAAGGTATTGGAAAATTCAGATTAATGAATCTGATAAATATAAAACAGTCTTTACCGTTCCTTTTGGGCATTTTGAATGAAACGTTATGCCATTTGGATTAAATAATGCGCCATCAAAGCTTCAAATTATTATGAACTCTATATTTAACCCTTATACAGAATTTATAATTTCTTATATTGACGATATTTTAATATATTCTGATAATATAGATTAGCATTTTAAACATCTTAATATTTTTAAACATCTTATTATAAAGAACGGGTTTGTTATATCTGCCCCAAAGGTGAAACTTTTTCAGACTGTTATAAGATTTTTGGGGCATAACATTGATAATGGTACCATTATACCTATTGAGAGAAGTATTGAATTTGCTCCAAATTTCCAGATAATATCATGAACATAAACAACTACAAAGGTTTTTAGGTGTTTAAATTATATGGCGGATTGTTATAAAAATCTAGCCCTTCATGCAGCCATTTTATATAATAGGCTCAAGAAAAATCCTTCTCCATTGACAGCTGACCATACAAAAACTGTATAGAAAATTAAACAAATGGTTAAAAACCTACCTTGTCTTCATATTGCTAATCCCACTTGGCAAAAAATTGTGGAGACCGATACCTCTAATATTGGATACGGAGGTATCTTAAAGCAAGTAGATCCTAATAATAAAAAGAAGATGCTTATTAGATTTACTTCTGGAAAATAGAATCCAGCTCAGTTGAATTATTCAACTACCAAGAAAGAAATTCTTTCTATCATTAAATGTATATATAAATTTCAAAATGATGTGTCAAATCAGAAATTCTTATTTAGAATTGATTGCAGTGCTGCAAAAACTGTTATACAGAAAGATATTAAAAATTTAGCATCAAAACAAATTTTTGATAGATGGCAAGCTGAGTTAGCAGTTTTTTATTTTGATATTGAATATATTAAAGACGCTAACAATTGTCTTTCTGATTTCTTGACCAGGAAATTCTTGCAGGACTCTCATGCAGAGTCCATCGAAGGGCCCAGCCTCAGGCAGGGACCGTGGAAGGGAAAGGAATAATAATTTCTCCAACTCTCTTTATGCAAATTGGCTAAAAATGCAAAAGCCAAAACCAGTAAGATTCGAAATCGAATCAGAGGCGTCATACGTCCAAACAGAATGGAGAACGTCTAATAAAACGGCGAAAAGAAGTGTTAATAACACTCAACAGAGCTATATTAGCCTAGAAGAATCTTCCCGTTCAGAAAATAATTCTGGAAAAGCTCAGTCATTCAAAAGAGTTGTTGAAGGTAGACCTGAAGATGATTACTTTCAAAAAAACACCTTAGAAACAATCATCTGTTTAGAAGGGGATGATATTCCCCAAATGCATGATCCATGGTCTTTAAAAGAAAAATATATCGAGACCAACTCATATGCTTTTCAAGCGGGAAAATCCCGACAAGTCTACGAAGCTCTGCTAACGGTTTTTAGTTCAATAGAAATTAAGCATTATTACCCAAATAGGAAAGAGGGAGAAGATATTATAAATTTCTCCAAATCTATTATTAAAAAGGTTTATAAACCATAAGAATGGGATCTGCATCCTAATAGAGCCATAGCTTTCAAAATTGGAGATATGCACTACAAATGCAACTACTGAGATTATATCCAAGCATTCAAAAAAAATTACTACGAAAACCCAGGAAGAAGGTATTCTTGGTTTATCATGATAAAACCTGATATTATAAAGTCGGGAATTCCGAACTGGTTTATCCAGTGGTGGCAACAAATTGGTGCAGAATTAAAAATTTTGCCCGAACAAGTTTTTAATTTGTTTGTCCAATGGATGGAATCTCATCCAAGGTTCCATAATATGGAAGACGCCTATAAAAGAAGGAGAAAGTACGTTATACTATTTTATTGAAAATGAAGTTCCCTACATTTTAAGGTGGACTTTGACGACAGAATTTAATGAGAGTAATATCCCAGTTCTATCAAGAAGATTTCTGATAAAATGGTGGACATGAATCAAAGAAGAACAAAAAATAGCCGAAATCAAAACGATTATAAAAAATAATAACAAAATTCTTGATAAAAGGATTAATGAGGAACTAGCCACAGAAAATCCTTTACAGAAGTTAAAAACTTCATTCCAGAGAAAATATCCTAATATCTCCGAAGAACTAATGAAGAATTGCCTTGAACATATGAAGAAGCGATTTGAACAGACGTTTGACAATTCAGACACAATTTCTCTGACATTAGTAAAATCCACTAGATCTGTGGAAATGAAAGATATTGACAATATTGACGTCTCAGCTGGCCAAACCCAAGATCCAAACGAAAACTTAAAAGCAACAGATCAACTATGGGATGAATTAATGGGCTGATCATTGGGCCAAGAAAATACAGGAAATGAAATAATAAAATAACCCTTAGGCCCAGAAACAATTAGAAAATCCCTCACCAGACAGAACAACTGCACCATACCAGCACATGGTTTTCCAAAACACGGTTTTGGTGGTGGGACCCACACTGCATATATCGGTGGAAAAGTTGCATATCAACTACCTTTAATAAAGGTTATCTCCTTAATAAAAATACCGGCAACGGACACCTCACCCTTCCAGTTCGAGAGGATAAGGGACATCTCACCATTCCACTTTAGAAAAAGATTCCTCTCTTGTTATAAATAAGAAGGCTCTCCCCTATTGTAAAGGCGTCGAAATTTAGTATGATTTGTTGGAAATAGTCAACAGTAAAATATTTCTCAGATTAGTTAGAATCTGTTTGTAACAAATTCTGTTAGAATATGTTTGTAACAGAATCTGTTTGTAACTTCCTTATTTTATTGTTTTCTCATATTTTCCTATACTTGTGTAACAAGGCTATAAAAAGAGCCTCTCTGTATACTGAATTTTGTGCGAAAGAAAGTTCAATTCGCTAATATGGTATCAGAGCGGTAAAACTTTCTCCAAAAATAAAAAATCACCATTTTTCCTCAATCAAAAGAAATCCCAGTTCCTTTTTTTTCCAGCCATAATGTCCTCCATCACCGAGACTAAGTATCCTCCGTGTATCAACCAACATACAGGTTCGGAACTCAAGGGGATCGGAACACCAGGCAAAGTCCTTTACAAAAACAGGCTTTGCAGATCGAGTCCGATAGTTCTCATGAGTCAAGAATCAACTCAGGATCGCCTCCATTCACAAAGGAACAACTGGAGCACCTGTACATGTTTTTTAACTCCACCGCAGACCAGTCAACACAACCCTCCTGTTCTTTAGCCTAAATCGGTAACAATCACCCTATCTCTTTTTCATGTATCAATCAACTTCCTAGGATTCTTGACTCTGGAGCAACTGATCACATGACCAGCTGCTTCACATTATTTTCAACTTACACACCCTATGCAGGAAACAAAAGGGTCAAAATTGCAGATAGTTCGTATTCTGCCATAGTCGGCCAAGGAACCATGGCAATCTCTCCTTCCTTAACCCTCCTTAATGTTTTACATGTTCCAAAGCTTTCCTGCAATCTGATTTCCATTATAAAGCTAACTCAAGACCTTAAGTGTCAAGTTAAATTCATGTCCTCTCATTGTGAAATTCAGGTTCTAGACTCGGGGACGATGACTGGCAATGCTAGGACTAGTGGAGGTCTCTACTTGCTTGAAGAAGGATCGCATCTCAATAAGTCTGCATCTAGTTTGTGTTCTCAGTCCATGTTTGTTTCTCATGACAATGAATTAATTATGTTACATTTTTGTCTAGGTCATCCTAGTTTCCATTGTATGCAGTATTTGTTTCCAAAGTTGTTTCGGAATAAAAATCCTTCTCAATTTCAATGTGAAGTATGTGCTTTTGCCAAACACAAAAGGGCAATTTATCCAACTCGACCCTATAAACCTTCAGCATCGTTTGCCTTAATTCATAATGACATTTGGGGACCATCCCGAGTTTTATCTGTCTTCGGAAAAAAATGGTTTGTTTCGTTTATTGATGATCATACTAGAGTCCTTTGGGTGTTTTTGCTAAAGAAGAAATCAGAAGTTGAACAAGTTTTCAAAACCTTTTATGCCATGGTTGAAACACAGTTTAACACAAAAATTCAGAATTTTCGAAGTGACAATGGACGAGAATTTTTAACGAAACCTTAGAAGATTTTTTTGCAAAGAAAGGCATCATTCACCAAAGTTCTTGCATTAAAACACCGCAACAAAACGGTGTAGCTGAAAGAAAAAATAAATACATTCTTGAAATTGCTAGGGCATTATTATTCACCAACCATGTTCCAAAAACATTATGGAATGAAGCAATTTTAACAGCAACCTATCTTATTAATAGAATGCCCTCGAAAATTCTCAATTTTAAAAAACCTGTTGGCTTGTTAAAATCCCTTTACCCACAAAGCCGCCTTGCAATCTCGGATCTGCCTTTGAAAATTTTTGGTTGTACCATGTTTGTTCACGATCACAACCCCACTAGGGGCAAACTTGATCCAAAATCGAAAAAATGTGTTTTCATTGGCTACGCCACGAATCAAAGAGGGTATAAATGCTTTGATTCTTTATCAAATAAAATATTTATCACAATGGATGTGATGTTTTTTGAAAATAAATCTTTTTTTAAGCCTCCTCTTCAGAGGGAAATAAATAGTGAAGACTCGGTTTCCATAAAAAATAGTCTCCCAAAAATACCAAACTTAATCCCACATACAAATTCACAAGATCTAGATTTTTTAAATCAAGACATTTTAGACCAGTCTTTTGAATACCTGGCAAACCAAAACAGTGAAAATTCACTGAACACTCAAAATAAGGTCTTTGAAAACTCAGAAAATATGTCTGTTGAAAACTCGGTTCCTTTATTAGAAAATCCGGAAAATCCCATAAAAATAGGAACACACTACCGACTCCTAAAACAACTTGCCCCGTGGATTTAAATTCACCAGAAGCTGATGTGGAAATTAAAACTTACAAAAGGAAACAACGTGAAACATGTCTGGAAAAAACGCAACAGGAGCATTTAATTGAGATAGATCCTTCTCCACAAGCAGAGGCCGACTCTGTCCAGCCCCACCAAGAATCCGACTCGAGAACAGAATCGGATCACTGTGAGCTGGATCTTCCCATAGCCCTCCGAAAGTCTACAAGGTCATGTACTAGTCGTCCCTTGTATCCGATGTCAAAATTTATTTTCTCAAATAATCTCTCACCCAGTTTTTCAGCCTTTATCTCTAATGTGTCTGCTGTGGAGATTCCAAAAACTGTACAGGATGCTCTGAGAGCTCCAGAGTGGAGAAATGCGATTTTCGAGATGAATGCACTTGAGAAAAATCAGACTTGAAACATGGAGGAGCTGCCGAGAGGAAAGAAGACTGTAGGATGCAAATGGGTATTCACACCAAAGTTTCGTGCAGATGGAACCCTAGAACGATATAAGGCGAGCCTCGTTGCTAAAGGGTTCACTCAAACATACGAGATCGACTACACTGAGACTTTTGCACATGTGGCTAAGCTAAACACGATCCGGATCTTGTTGTCAGTTGCAGTAAATCTCGATTGGCGACTTCAACAACTAGATGTGAAGAACGCGTTTTTGAATGAAGACCTGGACGAGGAAGTGTACATGGAACCTCCGCCGGGTTTGAAAAAGGGTTCGGCTCCAAAGTGTGCAGATTGAAAAGATCTCTTTACGGTCTTAAACAATCTCCACGAGTTTGGTTCGAACGTTTCCATCAGTTTGTGAAAGGGCAAGGATACAATCAGGCTCAGGCAGATCACACCATGTTCTACAGAGTGTCGAGACATGGAAAAATTGATGACATCATTGTTACAGGAGATGACGAGGAAGAGGTCAATCAGTTAAAAGGAAGTCTCGCCAAGGAGTTCGAAGTAAAAGACTTGTGAGAAATGAAGTATTTCTTAAGTATGGAAATTGCTCGAAGTAAGAAAGGCATTGTCGTGTCTCAACGGAAGTATGTTCTCGATCTTCTCAAAGAAATAAGGATGACAAACTGCAAACCTGCGGAGACACCGATAGATCCGAATAAAAAGCTCGGAGAATTTACACAGAGCCCGTCAGTGGACATTCCACAATACCAGAGGTTAGTGGGAAAATTGATCTATCTTTTATACACACGTCCCAATATCACCTTTGCAGTGAGTATGATAAGCCAATTTATGCACTCACCTCAAGAAGAGCACCTTGATGCAGCATATAGAGTTTTGAAGTATTTAAAGGGCGTACCAGAAAGAGTTTTATTCTTCAAAAAAGGTGAGACTCGCAGCGTCAAAGTATTCACTGACGTGGATTGGGCAGGTTCCATCGTAGACAGGAAGTCAACTTCAGAGTATTGTACGTACGTGTGGGGCAATCTAGTTACATGGCGGAGCAAAAAACAAAGTGTCGTGGCAAGGAGTAGTGCGGAGGCAGAATTTCGAGTCATGGCCAACGGTATTTGTGAAGTTCTGTGGGTTCAACGGGTACTACAGGAAATAAAACAGTCTATAACTCAGCCACTAAAACTATACTGCGACAACAAAGTTGCCATCAGCATAGCACACAACCCCATACAACATGACAGAACGAAGCGTATTGAAGTCGACCGCCACTTCATCAAGGAAAAACTGGATACCGGTATCATGTGTATCCCCTACATTCCGACAAAAGAACAAACTGCAGATATCTTTACAAAAGGACTATTCAAAGCAGTGTTCGAGGGACTCGTAAGCAAGTTGGGCATGATGGACATCTACGCACCAACTTGAGGGGGAGTGTTGGAAATAGCCAACAGTAAGATATTTCTCAGATTAGTTAGAATCCGTTTGTAACAAAATCTGTTAAAATCCGTTTGTAACAGAATCTGTTTGTAACTTCCTTATTTTATTGTTTTCCTCATATCTTCCTATACTTGTGTAACAATGCTATAAAAAGAGCCTCTCTGGATACTGAATTTTGTGTGAAAGAAAATTCAATTTGCTTATATGTTTCTTTCTTCCTCTCTTCAACTCTTGTAATTCCAAGTTTGTAATATTTCTAAATTTTAATAAAAGGCTTGTTTGGTATAAGGCACCGACATCAAGGGTGAGAATCAAGTTCTTGCTTGCATTATATTGTTGGTATCAGAGCCATGATTGGCTAATTTATTTTTCTTTCCAGAGTCATGAATATTTAGTTTACAAGTTATGATGTTTTTCTCAGCCATGTAGACTTAAGTGTTATTTGGAGATTTATTCTATTAAATTTCAAGGTTGGATGTAGCTGATTATAGCTCCTGCAACACCCTTCGGGGAGGACATTGGCAGAATTGAAGAGTGTAACCCTTTACAGGGTAAGCTTTTCTTCTGAGAGCCAAGAAGAATGAAAGAATAAATATTAACTTAAAAATTATTTTATTCTTTTGTTCTTCTTGGTTCTCAGAAGAAAAGCTTATCATGTGAAGGGTTACACTCTGCAATCCCGCTAATGTCCTTCCCGAAGGGTGTTGCATAAGGAAATTCCTGGCTCCGCCCTTGCTTCCATTCTGCACAGCTTAACAGTTTTTAAAACATTACATATATATACATAAACATTAATCAACTTAGCATAAACATAGTGTTGTAACTATCATTTTAGTAAAATTGTATGGCTCAAATGTGAAGACAACATGACATTAAAGGAGGCAGATTAATGTCATGCGATAAAATAATACAACATGGATCCCATCATAAGATCATATATGCTTTGAAACAATAAATGAAAAGAAATAAATAAACGATAAAAAATACTATAGTTTATGTGTAATAACATACAATATAATCTAATACTCTCTCTCTCTCTGTGTGTCATATGTTATAATCTAATGCTCTCTCTCTCTCCCTCTCCCCTCCCCCCCCCCCCCCCCCCCGATATTTTTTTCCATCCATCGAAGTCGACACTTGTATTCCAATGAAATGAACTGTACATCAACCAAACTAGGACACAAACACCCCACGGCTTGGGAAAAACAAATCGTGTGGTACTCCGGCGTCGAGAGAGATGAATCCAGAAACCCTATGCCAAATGCCTCATGCTATGCTATCGAGTTTTAGTTGCCTGCATAGAGTTTTGGCCAAATTCCAAAATACAGAACTAAACTGAGTTTCTCAAGCTAGGTTTTGAGGGCCCTCAAAATTTGTGAAATTGGGTTTGGAAAATCCAATCTAACTGTAAACGTTTTATTACTTACAAATGAAGAGAAACAAGCTCTCCTCTATTGCCGATAGTTCGCTGATGTTAGAAAAATAATAAATAAATAAAGGTATTCTTACAAATGGGAAGTGCTTGGATGTTCGAGCTGCTGCCTTCCTGGTTTAGCCGTTTTTTAAAAACCATTTTGGGTAGGTTAATGGCTTATCATAATATTCACAAATTCTTTTCTCGGATCTGCTAACTGCAGTGCAACCAAAACAACACAGCCTCCATGCTAATGAAACAGACGAGAAATAATCCAATACAGCTAAGCATTGCAAGACGCTCATAACCCTAAACTAATAATAACAACAATCGGCACAACCGATTCATCAACAAAGTGACGGCAAAGATCGATTCACAAACAAATCAAACACGATAACGATTCTATGGTCCTATTGCAAAAATTAGGGCAGAAATGACGAAGAGAGAACTCACGGCGGCGTCCGCGAATGGCGAAGAAAGCTTGCCCTCTTCTTTCCAATCAGGGGATTTGGATTTGAGAGCGGCGCTAGGGTTTGAAGACGGGGGCATCGATGCGATCGCTTTGGCTCTCAGCTCCTCGATCTCCTCCATTGAGCTCGTCTTCGACGCTAAGGTGGCGTTTTTTCCTTCCCTTTCCCCCCCTTTTTTCTCTCACTTTTAAATAAGAAATGAAGGCGTGATGGTGCTGGCCATGGCTGAGACCTGTGAGAGCGCAGTGGTCTCAGAGCAGGATTCGGAGTCTCCGCTCCTTGAAGGAAATTAGCAACCAGCCGTCCAGATTCATCCAAAATCAAATTCAAAAGTCAAGAATTTTATATAAGAGAAACCTTGTCTATTATAGTATCTTACGTGCATAATCTATGGTCAAGAATTCACCAAGTAGGCCTCGACCCTCTGTCTCTAATGTGAAGCTCGTCTGCGAGATAGTTAGTGAATTGACTCAAACCAGTTGTGACCTTCCTACAGTTCAAGACTTATCAGACTCCGCAGTGTGGACCCGTCGTTTCGAAGAAATTGTTCAAGCACCCTTGCCAGCAGGGACTCTTTTTCCCTCAGAGCGTCTCTTTGCAGCGAGGAAGTGTCAAGATTTTCACCTTAAGGAAAAAGAAAAGGTTATAGGGCAAACTATAGTTTTTATCACCAAAACACGTTCGAGATTTTCCTACTGCAGTACATTCAATAGATGTAGATGAGATCGGGTATCTCTGCAATGTTTTTACTGCTATATATATAGCAAGCAGCAAAAATATAAAGAAAAATGGCGTCGCCCGGACTTGAACCGGAGACCTTCAGTGTGTTAGACTGACGTGATAACCAACTACACCACGACACCTTGCTGTAATAATGCGGTAACGATATTTAATTATCGTTTACAATTCTAGACCTAAGACTATACAAGCGGCGTTGACTCATCGTTTCGTGCTCTCTCTTCCTCCTCTCTCAAACCCTAGACATCATCTTCGTCTCCTCAAAACCCTGGCCATGTCAAGCGCTCTGGATATGTCGCTCGACGACATCATCAAGAACAACAGGAAATCCTCCTCCAATCCCCGCGGCCGAGGACGCGGCCGCTCCGGCCCCGGGCCCACTCGCCGCCCCTTTAAGAACTCGGTGAACCGCGTCGTCCCTTACTCGATGCCAAAGGTAAAAGAAAACGACAACCCCTCACAAAAAGAAAAATAAACTTAGGGTTAGGGTTTCCGAACCCACTTCAATCACCGACCTTGGTCTCAAAGGTCTCACTCGAAGCTAGGGTTTCTTATTTCGTGTTGTTATCGGATCTAGGCGGGCGATTACGGCGTCTACACGGATCAGATCGCCGCTTATTCGGTTCCGGCGCCGCCTAGGGTTTCGTCGATCGAGACGGGGACCAAGCTTTACATCTCCAATTTGGACTATGGTGTTTCCAACGATGACATCAAGGTATCCTATTCTATTGTTGATGATAAATGTTTGATCTTTTGTCCATGCATGCTATGTATGTTGTTCATGAGAGTAAATTCTTAGTTTTTTTTTTGACACATTATAGTGTATCGCAGGCCAAAGATTCTTGAAAATACTGTTAATTCTAGTCAGGAAGCTTTATAAGCTTGGCCGATGACCGCCTTTTTTCCAATCGACCCTACCAATGTTCTGTCAGAATGACAAGACTTCATGATCACATGCAATGAAATGAAGTAAAAAATCAGGGGCATTCACACATGAATATGGCAGTGTAAACAGACATAGAAGGGTGTTAGATGTCAACAGTTTCTTTGGTTTCATGAAATTTGCTTGGGTTAGTTAGATCGAGTGCATTCAATGCCATGATGATTTTTATATGAAGATTACAACTCGGGTTTCATAAATTTGAACTTAGACTTGCCTCTTCTGGTTTCTTGTTCGTACGGATTGCCACCTCGACTCTAATTTACAATAACTAACCAACACATCAGAGCAAACTACGAATACCAAAATCGTCATATATATTTTCTACCACGCTATCCATGTGCACATTCGCTCCTTTGAAAAACTCTCGACCTATCTTCCACTATTTGATTGGAATTATTGGTTCATATTTAACTTATCCCTTTCAAATAATATGTATATTGTCTAAATACAGATTACAGCGCGTCCACAATTAGGTTAGCCCATCAAGTTTTAGCAATCTTTTATTTCCTTACAAAATGAATCAAACATAGATTGATTGAATAGGATTATAAAGAAATTAATTCTATTCTATGAACTAGTTCAAATAATATGTTGATATTTCTGGACCACAGTTTATCAAACTGTGGGTTTTCTATATGCTGCTTTTGAAACTGATTGCGAAACATCTTATTTTTTTAAAAAAATCTAATTGCTTTCAAATGGCGAAAAGTCTTGTTGCTAGCAACAACACATCTTTTTTCTAAGGGAAAAAAGGACTTTTGAGTTTTGAGAAAGGAAGGATGAAACAGACAATTTGGTTTCTTTTGAGAAAGAGTCTTTATGAATTATTGTATTTATGGACTCAACAGATCAGCTGTCGTGCCTATATTAAAACATCATGATATTTTCTTTGAATTCATCCTTTGTACCTCTATAAAAAACTGAAGAGAAACTATCATTAAATATGTAGATTGAAGGGAGATAATTGGAAAACTTTTTACAGCATCCTTTTGAAGTGTTTTTACTTTTTAAACTGCTGAAGTTGATTTGAAATTGTTCAACACACTTTTTATGTATGCTAAATTTTAACATGTTTGATCAAAACTTTGTAGGAACTCTTTTTAGAGGTTGGTGATATAAAAAGATGCTCAATCCATTATGATAGGAGTGGGAGATCAAAGGTATGATATAGAACTTTCCTCAGGTGCTTTATTTTAATACTAAATAGGCTTTCCTTTTTATGAGATCCTTCTTAATATCAGGGAACTGCTGAAGTTGTCTTTTCGAGGAAGGAGCATGCTCTAGCTGCTGTGAAGAGATACAACAATGTGCAACTTGATGGGAAACCAATGAAGATAGAGATTGTTGGCACAAACATTGAAAAACCTGCAATTCTTCCTCCTGTTGCAAATGGGATTCTTGGAAATCCTCTTGGTATACCCAGAAGGTATGAGATATCAAATCTTTATTAGAATGATGCTAAAGACAATATTTTATTTTCAACAACATTAGAAGCAAAGTCGAGTTCTGCAAGGAATAAAAGTTGGCATCTGTAGTTTATAGCTGGTATATGTTCTCCTCTTGTCTATTATCTTTTTGCTTGAATCACATAAAGCACTCTATGCATATACCATGTGGCATAGATTGCATCCTTGTGGTTATTCTGACATATAGCGCATGTTGAAATTTAATTATAGGCTTTCTGAGATAATCATGTTGATTCAATCTTTTATGATTTACCACGTTTAATTTTGTAACTGAAACTTGTAATCGACGCTATTTTTCAATTTGCATTGTTTATATTTGTTTTTTCATTATATGTAATTTTATGGTAGAACATGAAGTTTGATTATTTACTTTTTGTGTTAATTATATGTACAGATTGATTAGCTAATTATGAGGACATTGTTTTAATTGTTTCCGTCTTTATGAATTACTGTTTATAGAAATTCCACAACTTTGCTATTTTGAAATAGAACCTCCAAATCCTCATATTGTTAAAAGCAGCCTCCAAATCCTCACTATTATGGCCCCTTTGGTTAAAATTCCTTCGAAACTCACGAATGTTTAACTGATGAGTGAGGATGAGACTCATTTGCCCTCTCCTTTGTTCTTCCTCAATTCACCATGGTTATTAGCCCATCAGCTCTTCCTTTCCAATTCCAATGCCTAACCACCACAGCCAATAGCCCTGTCCCCTATCCCATTCCCGTTAAAACCTCACACAGGTAATACCTTCTCCTTCACTTGTCTCATTCAACTTTTCCTCCCTTTGTAGCAAATTTAAGTCTCTTTTTTATTTTTATCGTGAGAATTTTTTGTAAATAGAAGCGGACGAAAGAGTTATATGGTGGCTGTCGGGGCGGAAACGAAGGGTTCTTTTTAGTTAACGGGGAAGATTTGGTGGTTGTTTTTACAAATATGAAGTTTCAGGGGTTGTAGTTTAAAAGGTGCAAAGTTTTGGGGGTCTCTAATAAAAAAACCTTATTATGCTAACTTAAATCCTTTATTATTTAGTTGCTGTTAGTTTTTTTGTTTATTATGTTAAGCAAATTTAGTTAGGATGTGTGTCTATATATTATTATAACTCAATAAAGTGGCATACATATTTCTTTTATATTAGTTTATTCTAATAGTTATCTTTTGATTTTAGAACATAGTCTCGTGCATGCATATACATGGGGCATGTGTTGAATGAATTTAATTGTTCTCAAATATAGCACATGCGAAATTTAGCTATTTGCTAATTTGTGCTGTTAAATATTTTTGTATATTTACTTTTATGGTATAGCAGGATATTAATTTCATAATTTATTTTTTAGGTTAATCTGTGTACAAGTTAATTTATAAATTATAAGAGCATATTTTTTCTAGCACACACTTTTTACTCATTTAGTTATATTTTTATGGCTAAATGACAAGAAATACCCTTCACAATTACCCCGATAGCAGGAAATACCCCAAATTTTCTAAAACCAGCAGTTTTCCCCCTCAACTTTAATTGGTTCCCATAATGCTCTTTATCAATGTTTAATTAAAAATATTCCTTTCTCTCTCTTTCTTATATACCTCCCATTATTTTTTGATATTACTCACGCACCCAAATTTTTTAATTTTTTCCAAATACCCCAAAATTGGTTAGTGACTTTAAGTTTATTTTTTCAAGTTAATTTATTAACTACCAACGTTACCCTTCCATAATCTTCTTCTTCTTCTCCATTATCTTCATCATCATAACCCAACAAGACTCCACCTTCATCTTCTTTCTTCTCATATTTTTATCTCATTAATTCTAATTCTCTTATCTTCCTTTTTGTTCTCATAAATATTTGTTTCTTCTCATCTCCTCTCCTTCTTTAGTTACTCCCAAATCAAGACACCCAAATCAAGAAACCCTGATATAAAATAACCCAAGTTTTAGTAAATTCTAACCCAAAATAAACTTAACATTATGAAATTCTTAACCTAAAAAATTCCAAATCAATCGAATCTTACAAAATAAAAAACATAAGTTAATCAAATCTTATAAGAAAGATCAACCAATCTTTTTTGGGGGACTTTGAGAGCATGTGAGAAATAAGAAGAGATCGCGAGGATATTTACTTTTTTTAAACAATATCTATCAAAGTTAACTACTATTTAATGGTGCCGGAGAATATTTAATAATATTTAAAGAATTTTAGAGAATGTAGGTACTGTCGAGGAATAATGGGGTACATCAAATTATCATAAAAATTTAGGGGTATATAAAAAGACCATATAAATATTTAAATAAAGGGCATTTTAGGAATCAATTGAAGTTGAATGGGGCAAAGTGCTGGTTTTAAAAAGTAAAGGGTATTTCCTGCTATTGGGGTAACCGTGAAGGGTATTTTCTGCCATTTAGCCTATTTTTAGATAGCTTTATTATTCTTTTGTCTTTACATGCTCATTAGATTCTATGTTATCCAGCTGTTGCTTTTTTGTGTTTGTTTTTCTAAGCAAATTTGTGTTAAGCTTATCTTGTAAGCACTGTTATGATGTATGCTTAATTATTATGTTAACTAGTTTTTTGTTGGTCTTAAGGTTGTAATTGTTACTATATGTTACTTTTATTATGATGTTTATTGTTCTATTTTATTTTCTTATATTTGTATATTTATAGTATTTTATTGTATATAACTTAGCGTTATTAATGCTGGTATTTGTATCATAGCCTATTGTTTGGCTCTTTGCGTTATTAATGCTCTTTAGCACAACAATTAACCATTCTTCCAGTCTTTTCACCCAGTTCTAGAAAATTTGGAGGGCACAAATCAATTTCTCTTGCCCATAGGTTTTTGGCAGGAATTTCATGCAGCACCGTCAAATTCTATAAAATTGCTATGGGCTCCATAGGAACTCCTATTTGATGCGGAAAGGTCCAAAAGGATAGCAATAGTATATTCTGACATGATTTTTTCAAGTTCAATTATTTTTTGGTAATTGAAATTCTATGGTTTGCTATTTGGGTCTGCTTTCAATTAGTTTCCAGTCTGAAGTCTGAACTGAAAGAAGAATTGGGCATTCCTCGAGTGATACGGGTTGAAGTTGATTTTTGGGGTTAGTACTGAAGTTGCATGCTGATACCTTCACTTTAGAACTTTATTCTCCTTTACCCTTCCTGGGTTGATCATAACTCAGAAGTGAAAAAACCAAGGTGGATAATTGCAAATTGGAATCAAAGAAGGAATTTAATCATCTGATGCATTACCTGTAAAATGGATGTTCTGTTCCGAAATATATGCATTTGTTATTGAATAATCATATAATAGGTTCCTGGAGATTTAAAATGGACACTAATGTACCACAAAATTTTCACATGAGGTTCTGCTACTTTCAGATCATTCATTTCGTGAATTAATTGTTTTAATTTGTTAGCATACTTCATTTTGCTTATTACTCTTTTCCCCTTGGTCTTGTATCTTCACTTATGTGTACATATTTCTATTAGTCTGTATCACCTATTGTCTTGATTTAATTTCTATGGTCGATATTACAGAGCACAAGGGAGGGTTGGGCCCGCAGGAAGGCCACGAGGTGGTGGGGGTCGTGGGCAGAGTAGAGGAGGCCGTGGCGAGAAAGTATCTGCTGCAGACCTTGATGCTGACCTCGAAAAGTACCATCAAGGAACGATGCAGATCGACTGAGAATCAGTGAAACACCCCTTTTTAGATTTTGCTTGATGTTGCTTTTGGATGCATTTTGGTATGATAGGTCTAATGTAGGATTGAGTAATAATATTGCTCTTCTGGTGTTTCTTAGTGGTGTATCGGGGTTTCGGGTTTTTATATTATTTTGGAGTGCTGGTTACAGCTCTAGCAATATTTTATGGATTGGTTTTGTCAACCTTGCCCTTCCTTTGTTTACTTTTTGGTCATTTTGATGCACAATGTAAGTGCCAGTACATGTTAATGTGCTTTAGTTATTTATCAAGGTTTGCAATATGTTAGATTCTGGGTAATTTAGTTTTTTGGCAATGCTTGCAAGCCTTGTGGGTTTCCTTGCAAGCATGAGCTTGGTTTTTTCAAAGCCAGTTTTAGGCTTGTAGAAGAAGGTTTCATGTGCCTTTGCTGTGACATATGCATCCTTTATGGTTCAACCTTGCCCTCCCTTTGTTTACTTTTTGGTCATTTTGATGCACAATGCAAGTGCCAGTACATGTTAATGTGCTTTAGTTATTTATAAGGTTTCAATATGTCAGATTCTGGGTAATTTAGTTTTTTGGCAATGCTTGCAAGCCTTGTGGGTTTCCTTTCAAGCATGAGCTTGGTTTCTTCAAAGCCAATTTAAGGCTTGTAGAAGAAGGTTTCATGTGCCTTTGCTGTGTGATATGCATCCTTTATGGTTCGACCTTGCCCTTACTTTGGGGGCATGATTGAGAAAACAGGAAAGAGTTCTATCAAGAAATTAGCCCAGCAAATAATTCTTCCAGGGTGAGCAAGCTCTTGGATCAATTTTTTATAAAATCAATCTCCTTCAAGGATCGAAACTATGACCTCTCAAATTGGAGAGGAAATTAGCACCAACTGAGCTAAGCCCGGTTGGTTGCTCTTCCCGCTTACTCTCTTAAGAACGGTTCTGTCAAGATCCTCTGAAGAGTTTCCAATCTCTTCAGGGGCGCCCTTGTTACCCGCCCCGCCGTCAATGAACTAAAATAAAATAAATAAAAGTGGAAGAAATGTTGTCAGTTACACGCCACACAAAAAGCAAGATATATGCCCTTAAGTACACACAAAAAGCAAGAAATATAATAGGATGGTAGCAAACCATGCATGGATGCGGATCCTCTCCATGAAGACCATTTCATGGAGAGATCGGTCGGTTCTTGAATAGGATACATTCCATGGCGGATCTTGGATGTCCTGCTGGTTGCACAGCCGTTTGCGCTGATTACCCCACAAGGTTCACTCCAAGGCAGAGAGTGAAAATAATTGTAGAACTATTACTCAGGATCAAGATTATTTAAACATTTCACACAGTAAATGGCTTTGTATAGGTAATTTAGTGGGAAACACCTAGCTTTTAAGGTATTCTGTTGCAATTAAGAAACACTTCAAAGTTATTTCGTGAAACCCCCAATAGTTGAGGGTTAGTGTAATTCACACATGAACACACGTGCATGCACAAAGACATGAGCTTGAACTTGTGTTCTGTCAAAATGCAAACCAACAGCAACCTTTTTGAGATTCCCATGAGAGTAAGCATGGGGTGTTCTATACAGTTATCTTATACAAATTCATCTCTAGTTCCAAGTAAAAAAAATTCTTTTTACCATCCAGTCCGTTAATTTACAAAATAAACACGAGTGTCAAAAGTAAACTGACCACCGTGGTTCAGCAGCAAATCCTCAAGCTTCATCTCAAAAAACTACAATTAAGAATTCCTTTTTGATCCAGTCATATTATCCCAGCTTGACAGAATCAACCTCAGTATAGAGTAGAATACTGCTGCGATGCAAGTTTTGATGAAATTCCAACATGAAGAAGGCCAGTACCAAGGATAAAGAAGGCGGAAGAATAAACTTATCACATGTCGAGGATGTCGCCCAACCTGCATCAACATCCATCAGATGCGGTTTCTAGCATTAAACAAAAAGCCAAAAAGAAAAGCCAAATTATTCAGCATCTTTTAAACCTTAACAAAGTACCTCTTTTCTTATGAATATAAATTTGCAGCCTTCAAGCTGCTAATGGTGCTCTACTTTACATCTTCATAATGGGTAAATGAAACAGATGGTGGCTTGAACACCAACATATGTAAATAAAGTTAAAAAGACTGGCCTAAGGGCATGTTTGGCTGACATGAAGTACGGAAGTAAGCTTAATTGAAAGTTACTTCCGGTACTTAAAGCGTTTGGTTTGACTGAAGAAAGCTTTGGAGGCTGCTTCAAGATGATGACATGAATTCTATGTGGCATGCTCACTTCCAAATTTTCTTTCCCTCATTTTGGGTTGGAAATCCCTCATTTTGGATTGCAAATGAATATAGAGAACAAGGAACAAAACAATATATGAATTTTTAATTCTATTTATTTATTACTTTCAAATATAAGAATTAAATAATTCATATGAAGTAGCTTTTTTGTTTGTTTTGCTCATAGAAGAAATACAAAATGTTGCCACACAATTACTTTCTTCTTCAAAATACAAGCATACAAACACTATAAATAAGCTTCTCAGACTTCTTCCATAACCTTTTTTTGTGTTAGTTATTTCAAGGGTTCTTCCGTTTCTTCCGGCCATCAAAACATGCCTCAAAAAGACTGCCTTGCATTTAATTCCATATGGCAACAAAGATGTATGACTACAATACACGAAACCACCCTTAACACCACTAGATTTGACTAAGCTCTTTAGTAATAGCAACCTCCCAAATTGTAGCAGTTCAAGGGAGTTTATTGTAATAAAAAAGCTTTAAGGAATCTATGGGTAGTTTGTGTAACAGGGGAAAAAAGGCAACCCAA
Organism: Agapanthus africanus; assembly: GCA_030015575.1. Classification (NCBI taxonomy): domain Eukaryota; kingdom Viridiplantae; phylum Streptophyta; class Magnoliopsida; order Asparagales; family Amaryllidaceae; genus Agapanthus; species Agapanthus africanus. The sequence continues at coordinate 519,372,013 of JASDDO010000031.1, read as the reverse complement.
GAAGAAGAAGAAGAAGAAGAAGAAGAAGAAGAAGAAGAAAACGGATTTATACAATAACATTTCTGCTCCTCTGTAATTTAAAATTATTATACAGGCAGAGTCAGGATTCAAATAAATCAGATTATCTACCTAAGAGAAAAAGGGAAGAAAAATTGATCAGAGTCCAGGAATGACCATCGACCTTGTTATCACTAAATCTGATATAAGAAGCCCAAAAACGCAATATTACCATACAACTGAACATAAGAAGAGCCAGAAATTTTCTTTAATGGTGGGGCAAACTTGGAAATCCTAGCATGCCTATATTTAAATGATTTTTTCTACATCATCCATTTCTATAGCAAAAAGACAAAGCATGGTTATTTAATGCATGCTGTATGTGCAATTTTTTTTTTGCATCAGGGCGAAAACCTAAAATATAACAGTATAAAATAAAGATATTCAATTATAGCATGTTAAAATTATGATATGCTTTTATTAGTTTCTCGACAGAGATACTTGATGATGTAATTTACTCTTACTAGGAATTGTCGTTTAGGTAATTCATATTACCTATATATATATATAGTTAAATATTTTGATCTAAGATTTTGATTCTTCCATGGTTAACAGCAGCATATTTGTCCCATGGAGATATGGTCCAAAGTATTAGAAAACGACTCTACCACCCCCAGCCAATTCTGTTCCACTCAAATCACTTTTTCATGTCCACATATATTTATGGCTAAGGACCGAAAAATCTATCTTAGTTACATGATCAAATGTTTCATTTCATCCAGGAAAAAACATCTCTTTCTCAACAATGTCTTTACAATTTGATCCAATACCGTTCCATTAGATAGGAAGATAATAGGAAGATATTCAATAAATATTGATAGCATGAAAAGAGTATTAGAACAAAAAAAAAGTCCTTTGATGATGACCCGTCAGTTCTAAGCAATCTCTGGTGATGAATCAACAATTCGAAGTGTCTTTTTACGTATTCTTGATGAGCCAGCATTTTTGCATTTAAATATTTGGATAATAAATGTTAGACATCCGACCAAGATACCATTCTTAAAAAAATGCTAAGTTTTTCTTTTTTCTAGTTTCATTCCATCCGTAGTTAGCCAATATCTCATCTGCCAAGTTGAGATTTGAAAAATACAGATATGTGGGATTAGGTCATTCAAGATGACACTCGAACGTGATACTCTATCATATAGCTCGCATGCATGTAGTAAATATGGAGTCACTAAGCAATACGGTCCAAAGAGTCTGTAATGCGAACTCAAAAGGTAGGTTCAACACCAAGCATTGAAATAATTAAAGCTTCTTCAAAACCAAAGTCCCCCACATGTCTGAGCCCCCCAGTCCGTGGATCTGATCATGGTGAGAATTTTATCTCCATCTTATTCCACATTTCGATTGCAATTTTTAACTCCATCCTTTTCCACATTTCGGTTATCTCAAAAGAATTTTTTTTGGGATCAGCTATAAAGCACAACTCAAAGTTGAGAAAGCTTCATGAAATAATAGACTTGTAACTTGGCCAGGCGACCGCGAGAAAGAGAACCCAGCCATAAAGTTTATACAAGCAAAAGAAACCCTTCTAATTCCCCGGACTCATAAAAGAGTATCGATGAAGAGACACTATGGAAGATTTACTCCAGAGAATTTACCAGGCTCTGTGCACAAAATATTCTGAAGAGCTAAACGGAATTACATTCCCACTCATAAACATAGCAGCATACCAGATTAAATTGAGCCAGAATATTACAGAACGTTTGAACTAATTAACTTGTATCCTTGCTCCCCATCAACTTTTAATTGGAGCTTGGAATCTACATATAAGTATAAGACCACTTTATACAGTGAGTTCTACACCGAAATAGATAAGCAAGAGCCCAAATATCCTGTTTCTTCACAAACACATGTGTGCTTCATGGACTGCTAGAGGCCTGCTTATAACCAAGCACCTATTCCCTCATTTTAGTCTAAAACAACTATGGTTAAGATAACCTAACAAACATTATAAATCATGAAATGCATCCAATCAATGAAAGCACACAATTTTGAGCCTTTTCTGTCCTCCTTTCCTTTATTTATCTCCTTCGTTCCCATTATAGATTCCTTTCTTTAAACTTCCATGTGTGCATACACAGAAAATTGTTATCTTGAGTATCTAGAACCAGGTCCATTATTAGTTTTGTTTATGCTAGAATGAATGTGGCAGCAGGAAAAAATTCCTAGGAATTTCTGATACAGAACAAACTAGGAACCATTGCATAAAGATATTGTGAAAACAAACTAAGAAATTAGTGCTATCATGCTCTAACATAGATCTTATTCAACTAAGGCACTTACAGGGAAAAGCAAATCTAATGTTTCCCATGCTGCGTGACGAACCACTCTTGTTGGATACATCGGACCCCCAGGAGATGTGAAGCTGTAGAGGCATGCCTTCAGTCTAGTACTTGTTGCCATCCTCAGCTCCCATCCTAATAACGTATATTATTTATTATTTATGATTTATATATCTTGTTAAGATTTGTTTTTAAAAAAAATTGTAGGCATATGTAACAGGAGTGCTACCTTGGAGGGCTCTCATCCGAGAGAGATAATGTAGAAGCACCGGTTCCACTTTTAACTTTTGAAGCTGAAACAGGAAGTTAAAACAGGAAGCATATACGCGTGAATCAATGAAAAAGTTGTATAACAGAATTTTTCTGTACAATCCTGTAGAAGCAAGTACCTGATCTGTAAGCTCAATTACAAACAAGTCTGCTGGACCACCGATCAGGAAAGCATTTGTAGGACTGGGAAAGTGCTTCAAGAAACTTTCAAGCAAGTGATCTGTATCCCAGCATAACTCATTACTACAGCTGAATTATATAATGAGCTTTTCAACATATAACTAATAACTCATAAATTTTGACAATAATAACAAAAACTCCTTGAATCAAACTAATTTTTATACCAATCTTCCTGTTTTCTAAAGTACGCTAAAAATATACATATATGGTAGTTGCTGAAAGCACTTAAACAGTACTTCGTTGCATCACTTTAAGTAAACAGGAGGATGGGTTGGGCATAGCTTACGCTTGAGGAGGTTTTTATGTCTTAAATAGGAAATTTATTATATGCTGTGGATATTGTTTATAATAAAGTACAAACGAAAATACTGTGAATCGACAAACTCACCTGAATTGTAAAAGAAAATGAATTTGGAAAGAAGTGAAAAAAGGTCCCTGCGGGTCTGGACAAAAAAAATTGAGATAGGGTCAGGATTTTTTTTAAGGCAATCGATTAGTAAACCACTACTGCAACTTCACATAAGTTTCCTAGTCATGGATAAGTTTACAATAAGGTATCGGCTAACTAGTAGCAGAGTATGTCATTACCTGTAAAGATATTTTACTGAGGCGATCTGGGACAATGGCAACTTCCACGAGTAGGAACTGTTTTTGTGAAAGGAAAAATATTTAAGGATATAATAATATAAGGTGCACTAATGGAGTGTATGAAAGAGTACATAGAGAGACATGAAGTTAAGATAGTTCTAAGAAATTTTACACGGAACAAGGAGAAAAAGCGCCTTGTATTTGTCTGAATGTCAATCCTGCCAATATGTGAGATGAACAAAATTAGAAGAACTTCTATTGATTATTATTGTTGTTGTTGTTGTTGTTTTGGGAGAGCGGAGGAAATATAAATTGTAACACACATAGAACTTGGGGGATACCAAGAGCTTCTGATCCCAACTGCAGTCAATCGTAGCTCTCATGGATTTAAAAAAAAAACTTTCATTTTCATACAACACCAGGTATACTAAATACATATTTGCACATACTTTTGGAAAATATATAAGAATAATGACTTTTATTAAGCTAAACATGTAATGCTTATCATCTTTTCTAAAGACCTTTAACCGAGGAAGTTGCAACAGTGAGAAAACCTGGAGGCGTGTTTCAAAAGAAAACCTATTAAGATAAATGAAGCCCTGCAATTATGTATACTGGTGAAGAGACTTTTCTTTTTGCATGAATATTGTGTACCCAGAATCAGCTTTGGGAGACCTAATTGCAATAGAAGTCATGAGATAGAACCTTATGATGAATAGCTTAGTATTCTAAAGTAGGGTAGTTAACATTGATGATGTAGCATAGATGATAGTTCTGTAGAAGTGGATTATTCATTTAATGAGGTTGCTGTGTATAATAGTATTTCTACATGATGCAGCTAATGCATCATATGTGTGAGTAGTGAGGAATTGTAGACCATTGCATCTGAACAATATTTAAACAAAATATCAAGACCCGAAGGACATCATTGCTAGCTGATGGATAAGCTCTTTGATGTTCACAGCAGTCTATATCCAACGACACCAATAAACAAATTGCTTTAAATGGTGATCTTGTTTAACATTTTTGGGTAGCGAATGCACTCTGTAATCGTTAGAATACTGTAATATAAGAGCTGAGGATGTTAAAAACTAAATTGTCCTAAGTATGCTTTATGCTTTGCAAGAAACTTTTGGATCTCTTGGTCCAGTTTTATAGGGGCAACAAATTAGTTTGCACACATGCAAATGCAATAAACAAGGACGACGATGTCAATAGCAAATATATCTGTTTCAGAGCTCATCTTTGAGGGATAGGTTGCTTCCTACACACAACTCTTAAAATCCTCTTGGTTTTCCTTTAGTTCAAAATTCACACTCACGGTATCAACTTAAAGAACATCTTCAGTGTTGAATGGTGACTTGAAACACCCTTTAGCTATGAATTAGCTAACCATCAAGTAATTGTTGGAAATGATTACAACCAACCCATTTGTTTCTAACATTACAAAAATGTGATGAGTTCATTTTCTTTGACTTAGATGGCAACATCATACAAGTCATTTAAGGCATGCAATGCTTGTACTACTGATGACATGAGAAGGTTGATGAGGATGTTGACAAAGGAGGCATGGGATTTGTCTGCTTAAACAGGGTTGCTGAACTTATTCCAGGAGCTGAATTGAATTGTGAAAGCTTCATTCTTCAGAGAACTTTGTGTTAGAGAAACAATGAGAGAGTTAGAATAGTTTTGCGTATAGAGTTATTCTGCTCCTCTTCTTTTGTTTGAACAGCTCTTTGTTTTGAGTGTTTTTCTTTGATGAGTGTTTCCTTTGTAGTGAGGTTTGGGTGAGTGGGAGAAGAGTGCAACTCTTTTGTATTCTCCTCCTTGACATTGTGGAATTCGATTGCTGTCTTCGCCGGTGGAACCACGTTAAATCGCGTGTGCGCTGTCCACTTCGTATGTTAGCTATATCTGCTATTTTTCCGCGAACTCATTTTGTAAGGCGTCTTGTGTTTTGAACCCGTTTATAGTAACATTCAGAAGCACCAATACAAACTCCTAGGAGGTCTATATCCAAAAACTCATTATCAGCATATTTTAAACTGTTTCCCTTTTGTCCATGTCTAAAGCTGCTCATCTTGATCAAGTAATGTAACTCCACTTCTCCAAACCATAAGAATCTTTGAATTCCTTAATCTACTTTGTTCCTATCTTCAACAGTGCTTCTTCCAAAATATCAACATACATAAAAACTATAGATCGTTTCTTCTATAAGCACATGAACTGCATCATTTAAGAAAATTAGTTAAATGCTGAAGCTGTCAGTGATTCTATCCCATTAGTCAATCAATCTGAGAAGGGGTGAGAGGAGATCCTGAGTAGTTTAGTCCAAAACTATCAAAAAAAAAACTATGATCACTCTAATTGTGCTACTTTCCAAGGCTCTCACCTTTTACGCCATCCTAAATATTAACCATGAGGAACTTGAACTTCATTTGTAAATTTGAATTTCCAATTAGATGAGGTGACAGGTAGAAATTTGATGAAATCTCAGAGTTTTTAAATCTTGAAAACAATTGATTCAGTTGTTTATCATGTGCAAATAGGCTTTTTACTCATCATTATTATTACGAAAAATAACCAAAGTTGGAAAAATCTGAACTTACATTGCTTCATCTCATCATAAGGAATTGCCAAACCATTGACAACTGACTCATTCCAATATATAGGGTTAATAAATAGATAGAAAATGGATCGATTTTAAAAATAAATGAGCCATTAGTAGTAAAATATTATTCTTGTCAGACTTGAACCTAATGAACATAACAAGGCGAGGGGTTCGAACAATTATGTCCCCTTTATCGAAGTACAAAAAACAGCTAAAGCAAAATCAACCTAATAATTGTCGAGAACTTACCAGAAAATATTGGTTGCACCTTGAACAAGTGCAGATCCATATCTTAAAACTGCTTCAGAATTTTCGAGAGGGACTTCAAACAGCTGCAAGAGAGATCCAGCACACACAGGTCAGGTTTTTTTGCTGGCACGATAAGAAATGGACAAAGATTTCAAAAATATGCCGGTTTCTATTTGTAGAACACCTAACCCTAACAGTTTCTATTTTATTCACTATTCTCTCTCAAATAAATCTTAATTTCTACAATCTTTATTTAATTTTCACAAAATTTCTCTATAATGCATCAATTGACCATTTCCATTAGTTTTTAATGGCAACTTTAAAAAATATGCCAGTTTAATTTGCTAGGAAGTCCAAGAAGAGCATCTTAAAGGTTTTCCCTTCTTTTTGGTGGTTTTTCCCCTTTTTGGGGGGTGGGGTGGTCTGTGGTAACAATCCCATACAAATGAGCTAAATATAAGAGTGAATGCATCCCAAGCTTACTACAATACTAGGTCTGTCCCCATTTAAGTATGACAAGCTAGCATATGATATAATGGATAGATCAAAATATTCCATCTGATCATAATGCTCTGAATATTGTGCAAGTGCAGACAAAAAAATCATGATATAGACTCAAAATTTAAATTAATTGAACATGAATAACTTCAATAGGTTGTGATGCTTCGTTTACAGCTATATAGGTAATCTTGCATGCAAAGTGAGTTTGACTATGGTCTACTGCTGCAAGGAACCCAATAAGAACCTTTGTTCTGGAATCCACTATACATTTATTCATGTATTTATATGAGTTCTATAAACAGAAATTTTGCTGCAATGCAGAAGCATTCGACTGCCTCACCAGTGTGTGCTAGTACAGTGAGAACTATTAATTTGTCTAAACACATGCTATATAATTTGATAATGCAAAAGTGAGTACATCGTACATCAATGGTAGAAACCCACAAACTGTGGAAGGATATACAAGACCTGAACAACACCAGCATATAACTTCAATCTCTTTTGTCACAACAAATTATCTCTCTCTCTCTCTCTCTCTCTCTTAAATAACATAACAAGACATTGTCAAACAAATTTCTGCAAGATAGCATACCCATTTATGGAATAGAAGGGCAAATATATGTGATGCGAAAGACTGGCTCCAGAGTTGTACAATCAAATCAAGAATAAGCTTTCCATTTTCAGGTGCTTGGACATAGTGATCTGCAAGAACATCATAAAAGCACATGCTGTTTTCAATTCCCTCATCTGCTGCAGTGGCCCCATCATCCCTGCTGAGAATTATGTCTGTTTTCAATTACATTATGGAAATATTAGAATCTATAGAAGAGACGAGAAATTCCAATAATGCAATATAAAACTCCCTGATCTTTATCCATTATTTCTTCCTTAGGAAGTTCTCTTAAATGCAAGTTAGGTAAGACCAATATTTTGGGAACACACGCACACGCATGTGCGCGCGCAAACTCACAGAGAGAAAGAGATCTGATCCTCTTATTCACTGCTCTACCAACTCTGATAAGTTAACGAGAGAAGATCTGATCATGTTAGTATCTGCTCTAGCAACTCTAGTAAGTTAAACACTGACAATGGTATTGCATAGAGCTAAGTTTGTGGGCAACATTCAAATGAGAGGCCAAAATTGCATGGGAAGAGAAATAGAACGGTAAAAATTATGTGAGAGATCCTCTATTTTCCCATAACCGACAAGGTACAATGCTTTATAGTAATTGATAAGCATTTTCTAACTGCTATTTGATTGACTTTAAACCCAATAAATGAATTACCATATGCAAGATTTGTATTTGTGACTTTATATCAGTTTATATAAAGAGATGTGTAACTGCTACATCAATTTAACAAAAACCATGCAAAATTATGAAGATGATACATCACCGAAAAATAATACACCACAAAACTATGCTTCTATTAAGTTTCATTGTATTGTCATGTACTGGAGTTTCATGCAGGGGGGCAAACCAGTTGACTAATATCGGTTGTTCACACTTTATGTATAAATATCTGCTAAAGAGAGACATATAGGGAGGCATATAATTCGAACGATAAAGGGAATTTCCAATTAGATGCACATTCTGGTGTATTTTCCACTTGCATTCAGCTCGCCTTATTCATTATCCATATTCGAGCCTAATTGCCACCCAAACTATTACTCGGTCTAAGAACAACCATAATTTAACTCTTAGGTTAAATAGATCTATTGGAGTTACCATTCACATCTTCCATAGTAATATTTCTCATAAAATCAAGAAACTCATTGTCAAATAACATCCATTTCTATATATACGTTCTGAAACCGTATACAAAGTTCAGTGCCAAATCAACTTACCAGTGGAGTAAATCCGTAAATGCAGAAGCAATGTGTCGAACATACATGTGTATGCTAGCAATAGCATATTGATCAGTCGAAAATATTGTATATTTTAGCCGGCAATTTCCTTAACATTTGCATACACTTAGAGGTGTTCGGCATTCATATTCTACATATTAACAAATCTGTCACAAAATATGAGATTTCATGTAGTAGACTTTTAAACCGACACTTTAAAGGAAATTAACCGCATTTCATGGCATCGCATCATTTCTGTATTTGCGCAACATTTGTTTCGAAGTCTGTGCAGGAAATTCCAGAAACCGAGCCAAATTGTCAAAAGTGCTGATCAAAATTACACCAAATCTAAGTCTGGTGATCTCGCAGTAAAATTCCAGAAATTTATTCAAGGCCAATGGGCGCTTCCCGCCGCGGATCCGTGGCATGATGACGTCAGCAGAGAAGCAGATTTTCCCCATGTGCTTATTTCTAACGGCAAAGCTTCCAGAACTCTCCAGAAACTCCACGTGGCTTCATCTAGAAGGCTCGGCCTAACAACCTAGTTCTAGAAGCCTCCCTCCAACTAACTTCTTCTAGAAGCCTCCTTATAACAACCTTCTTCTAGAAAGCTCTCTCCAACAACCTTCTTCTAGAAGCCTCCTTGTAACAACCTCATTCTAGAATATTCCTTCCAACAAACTTTTTCTAGAAGATTCTTTCTAACAACCTCATTTTGGAGGGAAAATTCAAATTCAAATGAGGTAGTTCATTTTGGAGGGAAAAGTTGTTCATTTTGGAGGGAAAATTCAAATTCAAATGAGGTGGTTCATTTTGGAGGGAAATTTGAATTTCCTCAACAAACTTTAGGAGGGAAACTTAGAATTTGAAATTCTAGATCTAGGGTTTGGTTATCTATAAATAGAGCCTAGATCTAAAGGTTGAGGTTGTTCAATCATTAGCTAGTTCATTAGTTAAATAATCTTTCCCTCTTTCATCATCTTCTTCCACAAGTCTCGTGACAAGGCTTGTGCGAAACCCTAACCCTAATTCCACTCCAAATCAAAGATCTTGAGTACCAAATCAAGCATGAAGCCTTCAACCTTTTAGGAGCCGAGCCGATCTTCAATCGGGCAAGTGATCCAAGCCGATCCGCGATCCACGGAGACGAGCGAAACCAAGTCGACGATCAAGTTCTTCCTCTTGTAGTTCTTGAGCGAATGTAATAAAATTGTCGATATAAATAAAATGTGAAATTCGTTAATCTTGCTTTCTTTTAATTCTTGCATCATGATTAGATCTCAATTTGTAATTGTTGTTCTTGTTATGATGTTCGAGTAAAACTCCGCTCGTTAAGGAGTCGAGACGATTGTAGAATGATGATGTAACAAATTCTAATACTATTTTTAAGTCCTACGAGTTTTGTAAACCCTAGCAAGTTCAAGAATCGATGACCTAGTTTCGTAGCGATGCTTTCTTGATTGTGATCGCTCGAAATTAGGGATCTACGATCGTTTCTTGAATTTACTAGAGGCTAGAATATGAATGAAATCGACGAAAGAACAAGGGATAAGATGAAAACCTATTTTCACAAGAAATCCCTAATTCTCATCGATGATCATCGATCTAGTATCAATTCATCGAAGGATAAGAATACGTAATTGTAAGATTACATCACATCTATAGATCCGATCGATTCCTACGAGCCTCATTTCGATTCTTGAGATTTGGTTTGGAAAAATTATCAAACTATCAATTCTTGATTCTATCTTTAAATGCTTTCTTAGATCTAGTTTTTCTCTTTCTTAAACTTCAAATACAAATCTTGAATTGTTTGTGTTGTTTTCTTTTCATTAAAGTTTCAACTAATCTAATTCAAAAGACGAACGATTACACTTTCCCTGTGGACGATCCGCACTCACATACTAACTACAATCCGACACCGTAGTTGATTGCGGTCAAATAATTTTTGGTTGTGATTTCTTTACTATTTGATTCGATTTATTACAATCACAGAAATTATTACAATCACATATGTTATATGATTAAATGTTTTCCATGCACGTTACACCATTGTGAAAATATTAAACAGGGTAAATTTAATTAAGCACCATCGAACTTTGAAGGTTCTTGAACTAGCACCATTGAACTATAAAAATGACACGGATCCCCTTGAATTGGCAATGTTGTATAAATGTGTTAGTTTCGCCAACTCATTTAAGACACGAGTGGATTAAATAACCTTAAATGACCTTGTACGAGGACCGAATAGCCTCATAATGAACTATATGACATTTTTGATGAAAATACCCTGACAAACATACCCTGGATGTTCATGGCATTTGTACGGTTCAATGGTGCTATGCAATCTTTAAAACCATGAAAGTTCAATGGTGCTATCTTAAAAACCATGAAAGTTTCAATGGCGCTTTATGAAATTTACCCTATTAAATAAGATTATGATTTCATAACCAACCGGTCCTCATCTTTTGTTGAGCATCTATTTGGCTTTTTAGTTAAGTCACACATAATCAAGGGTTCCATTGAGTTACCTACTGCAACTACAATATCCTAAGAATACCTTCTTTGTCAAATCTTTCTTGGCCTTGACTAAGATCAAGTGTAACTATACCTTCTTTGACATACAATTAGAGTTGAGACAATATGCAATGTTTCAGCAAGTAGGTCAACATGACCACGAATTAGATCATTTGACAAAATCTTCTTGCCTTGAAGCAAGTGCAAGACTTAAGGAACAAGATCCAAAGATACATTTTAGTAAGGCAATCAAGTTGACATTGGAAATGTTTTTCTATTCGGTAGTAGTTCCTTCATAGCAAGAGTGAGCATCGCCTCATCCATATTGTAGATTTCAAATTCAACAACGAGCATTGATAAACCTTTATATTGTCTCCAGTTCTTTTGGGTGTTACTTTTGCACCATCTGGAAGGTTAATGAGAGAAGGTAGTGAATTTTGATTATCTTTCACATAGCCTACTACACTATTTCAACAGAATATGACGTTCTCTTGGATGTCAATTTTGCACCATTTAGATGGTTGACGTGAGAAGATAGTAATTTTTTTTTATCTTTCACACGGTCTACTACACTATTTCAATAGATTATGATTTAGATAACGATGACTACTCGACGAGAAAAAAAATCAACTTCGTAAAGTTCAGATTAATACAAAAAAACATTATGTGGTCAAAAATAGGATGTCCACGGGAATAAAGATACGCGGTGATCCCTTGAGGTTTCCATAAATGGCCAAAGCAAATATATGACCTATGTTAAATTCTACTCTATAACCTATTTTCTCACATAATCTTGCGTTCTAAGTTTCTAACAAAATTTTCAAACTCTTCTTTCTTTTTCTCTTGTCTCGTTCCTACCCAAACTCTTCAATTCCTATAGAATGCAACCACTCTTATTGAAAAAATCACTTCAATGAATATATGTCACATACCATTCCGCCTTGAAAAAACTTGAAGGTTTCAGAATACTACACACCTTTGTCATGTAATGATTATCTTCTACAATTATTTTCTTAAAATGAGTTATCTACAAGAAAAAGCAATGCCAAGCCCCACCTCTTCACTTTCTCTGATCGACAATATAGGCATAATCACAAATTCGTCGTTCGGGAATTATTCGGCGATTCGAAAATTCGGATTCGGGAAACTATTCGGAAAAAATCGGCAGGTATTCGGGAAAAATTCGACAAGTATTCGGGAAATGTTCGGGAAGAATTTCAAGCAAGAAATTAACATATAAGGCGCTGGGTTTTGATATTGCGAATTATTCGCTGTTTTTGTGAATTATTCGCTGTTTATTCGAATTATTCATGAATAATTCGAATAATTCGAAGCGTTCGCCAGTAGCGATTAAATCGGAGAATTAATCGGCCGATCAAAAATTCACGAATTATTCGCGAATTTGCCGAATTATTCGCGAATTATGTGACTATGAATATAGGTACCCATTGCTTCATAGCATTTCGTATCACAACATATAGTAAGACATTTATTACAATAATAATCAAAACTAATTCCCTAGTGACAAGAGAGTGTGGGCTATCATAAGGTGGTGCCAATGCATCGAAATTAGTTGTTCTTAACCTAGGAACACACATACAAGGCTCATAGAAAAGACAAGTATTTGATTCAAAAACACAAACGAGATGGCTTCTAGTCATCCCATGATCATGAATTATACTGTATTTACTTAGTAAGCATCATTATATTTAAAATTTTCATAAACTCTGAATTTCACATAATTTCTTGCTTCGTATGTGAGGCTTAACCTTACTTTTTCAGCAATCTTACATGGTACATTACAAGCTCTTGTTCTCACAATGTACATTGTTTCTCCTAGAAATATGTGATCTTTTGAAAGTGAACTGGAGGTATATTCCTAACTATATTTAACATTTGTTTTGAAGTGAGTTGGTTATTGTTTCAATTAAGAGTTTTGTTAGAAAGTCTACACATTATGTTTTACAAAAAATTCTCTGGGCTATGCACACTCCTGCTGAAGAATATATATGATCTATACATGTTGCTCGTCTCCAGGGTCACTTTCGTTTTCTCAGCTTGTTTCTTCTCCCCTTTACCTTTGATCCTTCCCCCCCTTCATTTTTCAGGTTGCTTACGTTGTAATAGCTCATCAATTCATGTTTAATTATGTTTTTATTATTATTACATGATATACTCTATAATAATGGTTCATTGAAATAAATTATGCCCTTACAGATTGTCTTGCTGCAATCATGAATAAAAAGGTTGATGGTGCAAAGCTGGTAATAAAGAGGAATATGCTACTTGTAAAAGAAAACAGTTAAGGATATTGGTTAATAGGCCCCGAAGTGAAAGCTACGCTGTTGTCATTCCTTCAACACTAAAACACCTCCTTTCTAGGGGTGGAGTGTGTATAGAGATGCGATTTCACCATATTTATAGAATATTGTAAGCTGTAGAAACTAGTTTAGAGTGTATGGTGTCTTTCTTTTTGCTTTATGAGGCATACAGATGCATAGTTTAGAGTAGAATGGTTTGTGGAATCGTTTATTGTAAACATTTTGAACTTTTTTTTTCAATTTAATGAGACGGACCCATCCGAGTTCAGCTATCTTTAACCAAAAAAAATCTTTTAAACTTGCAAAATCCTATTCTCTCTTCAAAATACTTTATGTTTCCATGTTACATCCCCTGATTATATTCAAACTTACATTTAAGTTGATGAATGTACGATATCTTCTGTCAAAATGACTTGAAGCATTAACCGAATGCTCTAAAATATAAAATAGTTGTTGAAGGCCTCTTATCTTAGACAGAGAGATGTCAATAGAAAGAGTTATCTGACTTATGCAGCAATGATCTAATCAATTATGAGCATTGTTCTGATCAAATAAACCGAACCACAGCACATCAATTTAAACAATTAAGCTTGTATTCGGAATTGCAACGAAGCCCGCGGAAATTTGAACAAATTATTACCTCGAGCTCGATCATCAATCTCTAACGCGATGTCAGCAAACAACTGTTGCAACAGATCGAACCGCTGGGATTGAGAGCTCAACGCCTATACAACCACAAATCAAAGACAGATATCTAATCAGGATCTCACATTAGAATTCGGAAACATCGAAATTATAAATAAAAATCAAACCTTTTGGAGCTTCCTCTCGATCTCCTGCGTAAGCGCGGTGAGATACGCAGATCGCCGAGTCAATGGACCCTTATGCATTCTTCTCCCGTTACATTTGAGAAGGAACAGCGAGCCCAAACCCTAACCCTAACCCCAACCCTCGCTTCGATTTGAGAATAGATGCGGATTCGAAACCCTAGCTAGATTGTTGGCAAAGGAATCGAGAAGCAAATAAGAAAGAAAGAAAGAAAAGGAATCCACCGAATTAGAAGCATCCGTCGCTTTCTTCGCCCCTGTTTTATAGCAAAGCGCCGTGCTTACGTGGCAGATAAAGTCGAGGATCACCGGAACGTGGCCGGCGAATAATCACTAACAGAGTCATGGAAATTACTTATTTGCCCAGAGACAAGTATCGGTTTACAGAGAGGAGGGAATCAATGGGTGAGATAGTCATTTGCTTCTCCCGCGGATTGGTGGCGGGACCCATGAGAACGTGGGTAATCAATGCTAACGCCACGTTCATGCCACGAACAGCTTACTAATCATTGTCACGTGCTGTGCACGTGTACAAACATGCCTTGATAAGTTTCATTGCCGTTTGCTAAGATGCAATGAGCAGATGACAACAAGGTTTTTGTCGCAACAACAGAAAAGTTTCACAATTTCGGTTCTCTTGAGAAATGGCTGCGATGCTTGGTTTGTATGACGTATATTTTTGGGTCCAAGAGTACGTTGATTCAAGTCATAACTTATAATTAATTACCTTTAGGCTCACATTATTGCGCTTGCGTTCAGATATCCGTACATCATATATGAACATGTTCCATTTCACTCCCGACTCCATTTATTCTTAAACACAATTTCATATACCAAATATATCACCTGTAAACCTTCTTTTAGGCTTTTTCAATATATCAGAATTTGGAATATGCCATCATTTTGGACTTTGACAAGCCTTTCTTCTGTTGATGATGCTCGATATCGTCGATCTTCCAGATCGTGACACGTGGCAGATGACGTGTCGCAGAGCTCAGAAGAAAGGGCCTATAGGGGCCAACCAGGCCACCCCTGTGCCCAACCCGCAAGCACAAGCTGGCTCTCCTCAGAGCCCCCATGCACAAATTGGCTTCCTCGGCCTCCTAACTCGCCTCCGAGCTATCTCAGGACCAAGATGCCTCGGCTCTCCTGCTCGCCCCCGAGCTCTCCCGCCGAGGTCATTTTCCTCGGTCTCATCGACCGACCAATGGTGCCACTCGCAGACGTAACCGCCGCTCCGCGAATCTCGCCATGCGCGAGATCTCCGCCGGCCATATCCCACATTCCACGTCATTACGATCCCCATTAATGAGCCTGCCTCGCCATTAATGGGAAGATTCGCTTATCACGCGGACGTGATGTCGGGAGCATAACGGTCGGCGTGATTCTCGCGCCTGCCCCTGCATGCTGCCGCCGCTGTACAAACCCCTCTCCCAGAGGGATCAAGTAAGCCATTTTTACCCCACTAAGCCGTTACTCTGCTCGGATCTTGTTACTGACTTGATCGTCGGAGGGTCCTCGGTGGTACCAAACCACCCCGGAACTTCCTTGCAGGTACTCGGTGCAAATCTCCTCCAACCCATTGAGATCCACACATCGCAGGAGATCTCGCTCCAGATCAAATCCCAGCCGTCAATCGCAGCCATCGGCAGATCAACGGGAGACAACATCTGAAGGAGACCGGAAAGGCCCCTCCATCAGCTGGCGCCGTCTGTGGGAAACTAACTCCACAAAAACAAAAGTTCGTCTCCCGATCTCCAACCACATGGCGAGCGATCACCCTGAAGATCCAAGCACCAGCCGCCGCCTTCCTCTCAACGGAGGCGCGGATGAACCTTCCCGGGCGATTGTCATCAATGCCCATACCGGCCGAATAGACGACTAGCGTCCATCGTAGAGGCGCTCGTCTGCGTCCAAACGGAAGGGCCTGAACCCCAGATCGTCGCTCCTCCGTCTCGAGAAGACTCCGCCCATGTCGGCACGGCCGACCACGGACAAGCTACCTCCCACGGCCACAGATCTCCCGGACCGGTACTCTCTGCAGCCCGCAGGGCGCCCCATAACTCCACACTAAGATCCGCCGACAGAGCGCCTCGCCTCGAGCCTCCTCGCGACCCTTACCCTCCCGAGGAGATGTCGGTCAGCTCGCCTTCCCAGGCATGACCAACACCCCCTCCCTCGACGGGTCGCGAGGATGGGGCTCGCCACAGCGGATCAAGGGCTACCTCACCCGGGAATCTGAGGAACCTCATCGAGAGGAACCGGGGCCGCGCCTAGAAGCGGGTCTCCTACAGCAGAGGCCAGGGATCGGGGGTGCTGAATCCTCGGGGTACCACGGCCGACTCGACGCCCTCGAGAAGAAGATCGAGGGCATACGTCGGGAAGGTCATCTCTCGGGCGACGGGGCTAAGTACTGCAGGGTTACCTAGCACGGCAGTAAGGTTTCGGGAGGCATCGTCCATGCCAAATTCAAAAATTTGCCGTTCTAGCTAACCCTAACCTTTAATCGTTAACTAGAAATCGACGGAATATAATGCAAACATCTTTGCAAAAGGAAAGTGAACAAGGAATACAATCTTTGTAGACCGGTCCTTCACTTCATTAGCTCCGTGTAGTAGTCCCTTCGCTGCAATCAAGAAGTCCCGGACTCTAGAGAGGCTCCGACGAAGAAACGAACATGCTTGCTTCGAAAACTTCGAGGCTGAAGATGATCTACGTCGAGGAGACACTAACCCAAGCTATCTCTTCATTAATTACGGAATTAGTGAAGCAAACACCCTATACTAAATGGCATGTAGTAGAGGATGATGAAATAGGAAGTTTGCTCACATTAGTGTCACGCCCCGCTTCCCAGAGTACGCTAAGGTAGGCACGTGACATAGCCAACCATGCTACCTGTGGATAGGAATTATCCTTCCACAGTCACATTACGGCTGTAGGGATATCAAGAACAATAATAAACTATCTAACACATGTCCATAAGCCAAAATAAAATGAGTCAAGAATAAATAATGCGGAAGCAAAAAATCCAATACAAGAATAACTGGAATGTATGTCCCATAATGCGGGCTCACATCAGGAATGAAAATAAAAGAACTAACTACTAACGAGTCCTCACTGCTCAGCCTGCTGACTGAAGTACTCCCGCTCGGACTGCAGCAATGGTATGGAATCTGGGCCATGCAAAACTCATACGTCAGTGCGTCATAACATCAAGCAATAATATATAAACAGGGTAGCAAGACATGCAAGTATGATCATAAATGGTAAAGCAGGTGTAACAGCAATATAAATCAGGGCAGTGAAAGGTAGTGTGCAGTGAGTAATCTAAACTGGTCTATTGGGTTAACTACTCTTAAGTCTTGAAACCAATTTGATGAATCATCGATGTAACTCAATAGTATCCCGTGCGTGCCCGGGATCACGGTCTATGACTCTCGGGCTGAATCCGAGACGTGCCGCAGGGCAGTAAAAGGGTAGTAGGTAATGACGAGTGATGTCAGCAGCATCACCCCGGGGCTGGCCTAGCCTGTAAGACTGATTAGAAAAGGTAGAGAACTGTTGAGTTACAAGTCAGGTTTCATCATTGATTTCCCCATACCCCCAAATTATATGTGTTCAAGTCAGGTATTACATAATCTGGAGCTAATGCCAACACGGGATCAGGCAGGTACAGGTTTGTCTGGATGGACAACAGGAAATGTCCGTAAGGACAACATGTCAGGTTTGTTGGCATTAGTCACAAGATCAGGTAACAGATAAAGCCATGGTACATCAGGTCACGCCAGATAGTATATAGGTATCATGTCATGTCGAGAGGTGCACGGTACCATGTCGTGTCAGGTAGTAGGTGTAACAAGTCATGTCAGGGGTGCACAAAATGTCATGTGGGTGCTCATAATCAAACGAACATAAGCGTGGGTAAACAAAACAAGCATGGGGTACTAGTGGAACAATAAAATGGAACACTGTAATATGAAATGCAATCAGGTACAGATTAAGGTATATAGATGAGCAGTTATGATTAGGATTAAAGTTAAAGTTCTAATACTAATTAAACTACAATATATCAAATATGGAATATTAATATTATAATATTATATATTCAAGTGATCTATTGATGCAATAATATGTATACTAGACGAGATGGATGCAAACGGGTGTTTGAAATATTATAAACTATCTGAAAGGGTACTATGGGCCATGTAAATAATTATTATATGATTTAAATATGGATATGAGTACTAGGTATAGTAAAACAAAATACAACATGGTAGATTTCAAGTTGTAAATCTAAAATGATATAACCGGACATCGAAATGTAAAATGGAAACCAATAGCCTTAGGTTTAATTTACAGGTTGAATCATGAAATTAAATATGTATAAAATAATATAATAGCATGTAGCAAGTTTTACTTGCCTCGACAGATCACGAAGCGATATACGGAACGTCACGCGTCGGCGGGAAAAGTCACGACGCGCGTGCGGTATACGGAATGAGTCCAAACAACGCACAAGGGGATCACACGGGTCAGAGATGCTTGCTGGGTCGTCGTGATCGTCGCCGGCACGGTCGGATTCCGGCAAACCAAGAACAATGAATAATCAAGAAGGAAATGCAAATTGCATGGAAAAAGAAAAATAAGAATGGAAGAGATCTTACTGTGGTTATGTGTTCTGGGATTCCAGGGGAGTCGGCAAGGAGCGACGACGACGAGGGTTGCCGGCGTGAGGGTTTCCCGGCGAGGCTAGGGTTTAGATTTAGGGTTTGGAGTCGGTTGGGTTTGGTGTGCAGGATGTGTAGGGATTCTAGTGAAGTGAGGGTGCAGAGGAGAGGGAGAGGAGAGGAAGGAGATGGCGATGGCGATGAGATGAGATATGGTCGGCCGCGATGGGAAGATGGGTTCTCGGGTTGAGTTGGGTGTGTGTGCAGGGGGAGAGAGGCTCGGGGAAGAAGAAAGAGAAGAAGAAGAAGATGGAGAGGAAGAGGAGAGGAGATGAGGATGGAGACGAGGGTTGAGGAGCAGAGGAATAGGGTTAGGGTTGATGGAGGCGATGGGTTCGTGGCGATGGGCTCGGTGTTAAAACGAGGGAGAAGGAGGGAAAGAATTTTTAGAGAAGGGAGGTGACGAGATCTGCGGGCAGAGACAAGATTCGAGAAGCGAACAGTGTTCGCGAGAGGAGAGAGAGGGAGCGCGAGAGGATAGAGAAAGGGGAGAGAGAAAGAGAGAGCTCGGTGGGGTCGGCGCAAGGAAGGAATTCAATTGGCTTGAGGAAAAGAGGGGGAGAGAGAGAGAGAGCTCGGTGGTGGGGCCCAAGCACAGTAGACAAAATTTCATTGGCTCGTGGGGAAAGAAAATTGATTAAGATTTAAAAAAAGATTTTATATTTTATATTATCTATAAACTAACAGGATTTGTTCAGTTATGAAATTTTAAACGAAAAAAATTTAAATAAAACAATTAATAAATTTAATTTTTTAGCGGATACAAAAATATTTCAAAATGCGGCCGGGTCGGGTCCAAAATTTTAGATTTTAATTACGAAAAATAAATGCAACTTTCAAACTTTAAAGTGAATAATCAGGTAACGAAAATGCATACCCCCAAGAATGGACGCGCGTACATGCGCGTAGCTATCCAACTACGTCCGTTTCACTGAACGGGACGAGAATACGATGCGCGGACGCTACCACGGGGTTAGGGGTATCATGCAGGCTATGAAATGCAATTTTAATTTATTTTACGCGATCTTAAATGTTATATGTAAAATACCCGATGCTAGGTGAAAAGTTAATATGCAGTATACACGAGATGCACGGGTTTATTTAACAGGACAGGGTAGTTTAGGAATATGAATCAACCAGTTCAAGCAAGCGAGTCGGGTCGAGTGCAATGTAAAAGTAAACTACCATCGCATCCAAACAAGATATATCAGTAAAACACCACAAACAACAAATACGGCAACAGAAGTTGGTATAACTGAACTCGGTTGTTACAATTAGAAATCATTTTCTCACTCATTTTCTCACAACTCCATTGAAGCTAGAAAGTTTTGAGGAGGAAGAAGAAGAATGAACTCATCAAGTGAGAATGAATTGTTGTGTGAGGTTAGAAATGCAACCAAGGGTTAAGCATGTCATGCTTAACCCTTGTAGAGAGTTAACCATAAGCTATGGTTAAAGGTTAGGTCAAAAATATCTTAAGCAAGACAAAGAGAATGGACAAAGTCAAAGATGCCTTGAAGCTTCTACAAGCTTTCAACAAATATCAACCATGACATTTATCCATAACATTTGAATTACTTAATGATAAATTATAAACCCTAATCTTAACCCTAGCATGGTGTTTCCCCAATCAGAGCAAAGCTCTGTTCAAATTCCGAGATTTGAAGCGAAGCAACGCTTCGTGAAAAGCGCTAGCATAAAATGCGCCAGCACTAAGAGTCAAAGACTCTGAAATGGCGCTCACGTGCAAGGCACGAGAGCACTAAGCGCCAAGGGTGCTAAGCGTAAGGAGCGCTTCACTCTCGCAAGAATTACTTGTGCCTGTTCATAACAGTGTAAGTTTTATAGCGCATATGCGCCTGACAGAAGAAGAACAAAAATAATTAAAACTTGACAGATAATGACAAAAGGAAAGAAAACACTTAATTAAACATTTTATTGCAACGGAAATAAAGCTCCAAACATGGGATCAAATGTACAAGGGTTTACAAATATATAGATAAAATTATCTAATTCCCTCTCTGTCTTTTCCACCATGACAAAGCGACGATCTTCGCGAGTAGTAGCTACCCATCGGTTAGCGCCGCATTCACCAGCGAAAGCAGAAATGACGGTACGGTGAGCCCGTATTTGGCTCAGCAACCGAACAGAACAGTCCCTCAGGGCTTTGGTGATCAAGTGCGCCTCAAAGAAGCACTCGATCTTGTCTTCAGCAACATCGAGCATCGTTGGGGTCATCTCCGCCGGAGGAGGGGGAATATCAGCAAGCACGGACATAAGGATCATCTGAAGCCAAATAGAGTTGGGAGGGAGAGGAGATCCTACCCGAGTCAAGAGCTCATGCAGCGTCGCGTCGCATTGGTTATCCGTAAGAGCAGTATCCACCAAGCGCGCAGCAAAGCGAGGAACAATGTCCTGAATGGGCACTTCCCATGGTTTTCGACGAGCATGTGGGTGGTTACAAGCCATAGTTGAGAAGGTTCTTTGGAGACGAGAAAAGAGAGAAGCTTTGCTTCAGATTATAAAGACTAGGCACAGAAAATATTGTGCATAGTGGAGCTATTTCCAAGACCTGTGAAATGAAAGTTCTGGGGAATATAAGTTTGACTTAAAAGGAGAGGAAAAGACACCTCCAATAAAGCAGTGCTTTAGATGCAGCGCCAAACGCGCTGCGCCATAAACAGCGCACCCCGTGCAAAGCGCATAGGCGGTAGCGCTAGATGCGCTGCGCTCCAAGTAGCGCATCATGGGCAGAGCGCATAAGCGCTAGCACTGGAACTAAATGTTCCTCACCGTTGGATCAAACATCCAACGGATATGATTAAATCATCAATTAACAAGAATGAAATTCCGTTGAATCTTTCCAAACAGAAAAGATTGTGCCCTGAATTTGGAACACCGTTGGATCAATGATCTAATGGTAAATAAAAATTACCAAATGACAGAATAAATTTTGTATGGAAAGATTTTCCAATCTTGTTAAAAACAAGAAGATTATCTTCTGTAAACCAGAAGCCCTTGGATCAAAGATTCAACGATGGGAAATTCCCCAAATCAATTGGATAAAAGATCTCCTTAACTAATTGAACAAACCATCTTGTCCTATATAAAAGCCCCGAGACTTCAAGTCTCAAAAATATGAACCCCCCCATAAACTTTGAGAAAATCTCAAGAAGAAGAAGAAGCTCTCGGCAAAAGAAGACAATTCTTTTTCAAGGTAAAAATAATATAAAGACGAAATCGTCTCAATATAAACAGAAGTATTTACTTTTTTCACAGATCATCGATCTATAAAACAAAGTTGTCTTTCACAAAAGAGATTATGAACATCTCATTATAAAGGGGGGAGAATTATTTAATTCTCTTAGGATCACAGATCCATAAAGGCAAAGCCTTTCATCAAAAAGAGATTGAAATATCTCCTATGAACTAAGAACTTTGTTCTTAGAATCTTGAGACGAAATCTCTTATCAAAGAACAGATAATCTGCAGAGCGCAAAGTTAACCTAAGAAGAGCTTTAGCGCTCCTAATCTAATAAGAGCCTTAGCACTCCTAATTTAAAAGTGCCTTAGTGCTCTTCATCTAGCGCTCAGCGCTAAGCGCGCCACGTGCTCCTCACATGTGCGCTGCATTATTAAAAGCGCTCTGCGCTCACTATATGGCACCAGCGCCAAACGCCTCAACGATTCAACTAAAAGCGCATCGGCGCTCTACATCTAGCGCAAAGCGCTAAGCGCATCAGTGCTCTTCATTTAGCGCTAAGCGCATTAGCGCTTCATATCTGGCGCTAGTGCCAAGTGCACCACATACTTTTATGTGCGCTTGAACAGAACATAAATTGTTCTTTGAGTAAGCCTGGAGCTATGATAAATGCACAACATTCAACCAAAGACAAAACATTGTCAGAGACCAAACCAATACTTAGCATTTTTTAAGGGGATTGGGCTCAAACAAACATACAAAAACAAACGTTGGACATTGTAATTGAATGGACTTAGCCCAAATTGGCCATAAGTCCTCAATGCATATTAATTGAGTTCATATGCTCATAAATCACAGATCTTAGTCCCAATTGGACTACAGGTCTCTCAACCCACATCAGTTCAAGGGTACATCTCTGAACCCCTCTGATACATGTCGTTGTAATCCTTCAACGTCTTCAGAGAGGTGACGGGTCCCGACAACCATATATTTCATGAACTGTGAGGTCCTTAAACTCACGGACTATGATGTCCTTAACCTTGACTGTGATGTCTTTAAACTCACAGACTATGATGTCCTTAACCTTGACTGTGATGTTTTTAAACTCACGGACTATGATGTCCTTAACCTTGGACCGAGATATTCTTAAACTAACGTTGTACCGTAATGTCCTTAAACTAATCGACCGCAATGTCCCTAAACTAAACAATAGAGTCCAAATGCTCTTTTGTTGGATCTAAATGATCCCGTTAAGTTGATTTTAGTCCGAAATGAGACTAACGTATCCTTAGCCAACGTTTAAGTTGATCTTAGTCTCAAATGAGGCTAACGTATCCTTAAACCCAACCCCCAAACCCAAATTTAAGAAGATACGGATTTGGAATGATCCACGCCCTACGGACGACAACATAAATTAGTCTCCGTATACAATCCACGGGCAACCAAAAACAAAACAAACACCCACGACACGAAGTGACCATCTGGAGAAGGAGAAAGTGGTTACCGCGATGTGGTGGCGTAATTAACTGCAGGGGCTTGCACCTGCAGGGAAGAGCGTCCCCACAATCAAAAACCCCTCAACGAGGGGGATTCTGATGAAGTCTGCTATATCGGCCGCATCCGTTTAAACCTTCGATATATGGTGTCATAAATCAACTTGGCATTTTCGGAGAGGTGGACAGATAGCACCAATTAGCATCTGCTCCGAAATTCAGGCAAGACGGACCCGCGCGGTCACGTCTCCGATTTTCGGCGGGGAACAGATTCTGGCACGCCCGGTGGGACCTTTTCCTCTTTCCACTCCACACTTCGTGTGTCGTGTTCGCGAACGAATCGCTGTTTGATATGGTTGCCCTTGGATTCGAGGTACTAAGATTTGGTGTCTTGCTCCGTGCAGAAAACGAAAGATCAATGGGTTCTACCTGCACAAAATGCTCCAGCTGCAACTGCAACTCCTGTACCACCTCATCTGGAGGTGTAACTTACGGGCCCCAGGCGGCCTCCCTGTTCACGATGCCGGTGGACCAAGTAACTCAGGCCACCACTGGGCTGTTCTTTGGGACTATGATCCCACCCATGAGCTTCAATGCCCCGATGCTACCGCAAGAAGCCCCAAAGAAGTCGGTTTTTGATCGACTTACCACTACCGCAGCCCCTCTCAACGGGTCGCCCAAGTCCAATGCCCCAGTTTTCAACAGACTGGGCTAGAACGCCAACAAGCCCGCAATACCTGAAGCAGCCATCCCAAAGCGGATAGCCATCCCGGCTCAAGCGGACGAAATCATTGGAAAAGCTTCTCCTGACAAGAAGTCAGTTTTCACAAGTTCCGGCTCCCGCTCCAGGCAAAGTCACCTCTGCCCAGAGGTCTGTATTCGATAGGTTGGATATTACTTCTCGGCGAACGTCGGTCTTCAAAAGGCTGACACCGGCGACAACCCTCCGTCAAGACAGGGGGCATGACGAAGCCATCTCTATAGCTGAACCAACTCCATCCGCACGACATGCTCGCCGTCGTCACTGGCACCGAGTAAGGAAGGCTGGGGGCAGCTCCCTTTCTGGACTGACTCCGCCAGCTCCCATGGTGGAAATCAATGATGCTGTTCCAACCGGGAACAGCTTTGAACCGCTTAGAAGGGTTCTCAAGAACTCTCCGACTGTCGTGCTGAAGAGATCTCTTCCACCTATGGAGATTACTACAGAAAAGAAACCGGAGCAGCCCCCTCAGCGACTGTTCTCCAAAATTTATAAAGTCTGGCGACAGGTCCAAGAATCAGTGATTAACCAGGACTACTCTCGCCGGCCAAAGAAGCTCAAAGCTCAGTAAGAAAAGAGCCATCTCATAGTACCACAGAAGACGTCATCCGTCTGGGTGCCCGCCGCAACGGCTCCCTCAACGTTAACCGCTCAAAAGAGAAGGAGGCCAGAAAAAGCCCCCGTGAATGCGGCAAACCGCAAGGACGTCGAATCTAAACACCCCAAGTCCGGGGGCATGGTAATACATACCGTTTATATGGCTTCCGGAAAAGAAGAAAGCCGTGCTTCTACGGGTCATCGACCGCTTTGTTTCCTGATTTAAAATCAGGAAAGCTTCTGAGAAAAGCTTCAAAAAAGGGGCCACGCGCTTACACGTGACCAGCAGTCACGTGTTGACACGTGACCAGCAGTCACGTGTTGACACGTGACCTATGAAGTGCAGAAAAAGCGCACATCGATTCGCTGAGCAAAATCAAGGAAAAGAGCTTCGGAAGAGGTCACGTGCTTCCACGTGATCAGGGTCACGTGTTGACACGTGACGTTCAAGGCAGCAAACTCGCTCTCCAATTGAACCAAGGAAAGAACTTCAGAAGAGGTCACGTGCTCCCACGTGACCAGGGGTCACGTGGTAGCACGTGACGTTTAAGCAGCAATCAAAAGACACAGCGCAAAAGGCTCATTCCAAAGGGGGTCACGTGCTCACACGTGACCATGGATCACGTGGTCACACGTGACCGGCTTTCAAAGCCCATTCTATCAACAGAATTAAATTCTGAGAGAAATGCAAATCTTTCCAAAGGAACGCGACTATATGCATCCAATCAAATTAAAGATTCAGAGGTCATTTATTTATGGAAAATCTCGGGTTTAGAAAGATTTCCCCCTTAAATCTAACCAAAATAAAAAGGGAGAATCTCTGGATTTGAAATCCAAAGGTGAATAATATTCACCTAATAATCCAAAGGTCCAGAATGAACAATAAATGCAAATCAAATATCTCCATGAAGATTCGTCAAAAACTGATTGATTCGGCTGCTTCTCCTATAAATAGGAGCCAAGAGATACAAAAGACAGAGAGAGAGACACGCGCAGAAAAAAGAAAAAAGGAGAAAAGCTTTGATACTTGAAAAAGACTTGGATCTTCTGCAAAAACCCTAGGTAAGAAAGGGAAGGCCTTTTGAAAGAGGGGGAATTTAATTCCCAACAGAGTTTAACTCTGATACATAAAACAGAAGAGCACATTTCTTCTCTCTTTGATAGAGGATCTGCAAAGTGCACATCTCCCCTTTAGGTTGAGAATTTAATTCTCAATGGGTCGAGATCCTGCCATGCAGATCCAAAACATAGAGAAGGAATGCAAGCATGAGAATTTAATTCTCGCAGAATTGTAGGAATTCAATTCCTTTAAAATAAAATTAGGGCTCGACCCTATAACATGGGAATTTAATTCCTTCAAAATAAAAGAAGCAGGGTTTAACCCTAGTTAAGAACATAGTTCTGTTGAAACAGCAGGAATTTAATTCCCTTTCTTTAAAACGAGAAGTTTAGCTCCTCAAAAGCTTTCATTAGGGTTTAACCCTATTCAGTTCTTCACATAAACAAGGAATTTAATTCCTACAGAAGGTTCAGGGATCGAAAGGAAGTATGAATTTAATTCCTTGGAAAATTAAAGCCCGAGGAATTTAATTCCTGAAAAGAAAGATCAACAGATTCTCTAAACTACATACATGGAGGTAGGGTCACGTGTCACCACGTGACCCTCTCAAAAGAGCTACAGAAGTCCCTTTGAGGCAGCACCCCACGTGATCCACGTGACCTTGGCAGAAACTCTAATATACAAGCGTTTGAATGCCCATCACGTGATGGCACGTGATGCTTTGAAAGAAGTGATAATTTCAGCAGAACAACTGAAGGGAGGGCGCTCTCACGTGCTGCCACGTGACCCTTCTTGCCTTAGTGTTTAACACTAAAATTAAAACTCTCAAGCCCAGTGTTAAAACACTGCCGAGCCTTAGCATTCAATGCTGGTTAAAAAGCCTTATTGGCAGTGTTCAACACTGATCTGTTTTAGTGTTTAACACTAATTTGAAAAAGCCTTATTACTGGTGTTTAACACCAATTATCTCTTAGTGTTGAACACTAACTCATCAATCTTATTCCCAGTGTTCAACACTGATTGCTCTGAAGTATTTAACACCAGGCTTTGGCCCAATTGGCTAAAGGGATAGAGGCAAACATTCTCCTTCAATGGAACAACAAAGAGTCAATATTCCAGACCTGACTAGACTTAGCCCAAGCTGGCCATAAGTCCTCAATCTGTGATTAACTGGGCCGATGGGCTCAGAACAATAATCGATCAATTGGGCCAAAGACTATCTAATCCACCCCGGTTCTAGGGTACATCTCTTCACTCCTTTGATATTTGGCATTGTAATCCCTCAATGTCTTCAAAGAGGTGACGGGTCCCGAAGACCATTCATGACATGGACTGTGGGGTCCTTAAACCCATGCATGATACAAAATTCCTGGTTACGTGGAACGTGGATAACGTCACTCTTTGACCCCGCGGGAAACGTCCAGGGCGGATCCTGGTCCTCGCAGAGCACGGCAGTGAACCCGTGTGAAGCATCCAGAGCGGAGCCTGGTCCTCGCCTAGCACGGCAGTGAACCCGTGTGAAGCATCCAGAGCACATACCGGACTGTGGAGTCCCTAAATCCACGGACTATGAGGTCCTTAACCTTGACCGAGATGTCTTTAAACTACCCCTGGACTGCAATGTCCTTAAACTACCCATTGACCGAGATGTCTTTAAACTACCCTTGGACCGCAATGTCCTTAAACTACCCATGGACCGCAATGTCCTTAAACTACCCATTGACCGAGATGTCTTTAAACTACCCTTGGACCGCAATGTCCTTAAACTACCCATGGACCGCAATGTCTTTAAACTACCCATTGACCGAGATGTCTTTAAACTACCCTTGGACCGCAATGTCCTTAAACTACCCATGGACCGCAATGTCCTTAAACTACCCATTGACCGAGATGTCTTTAAACTACCCATGGACCGCAATGTCCTTAAACTAGAACAATAGAGCCCCTATATGCTCTTTCGTCGGATCTAAATGGTCCTGTTTAAGTTGATCTTAGCCTCAAAGATGGCTAACGCGTCCTTAAACCTTCAAGCAGACTGGACTATGTTTCCCCCTAATTAACTCTGGCTCGAGGGTACATCTCTGAACTCCTCTGACATCCGCCGTTGTAATCCTTCAACGTCGTCAGAGAGGTGACGGGTCCCGACGGTCACATATACGATGGACCGCCACGTCCCTAAACTGGAACATTAGAGTCCAAACACTCTTTTGTACGATCTAAACGATCCCGTTAAGTTGATCTTAGTCACAAAGTTAGACTAACGTATCCTTAACAAACGTTTGAGTTGATCTTAGCCCCAAGCATGGCTGACGTATCCTCAAACCAAACCCCCAAACCCAAATTTAAGATAATGCGGATTTGGACTAGTCCATGCCCTACGGGCGACGACATAACTCAGTCTCCGTAGACGATCCATGGGCAGTAAAACATAAAACAAAACCCACGACACGAAGTGACCATCTGGAGAAGGAGAAAGTTGTTACCGCAATGCGGTAGCGTAATTAACTGCAGGGGCTTGCGCCTGCAGGGAAGAGCGTCCCCACAATCAAAAACCCCTCAACGAGGGGGAATCTGACGAAGTCTGCTACATCGGTCGCATCCGCTCAAACCTTCGATACATGGTGCCATAAACCAACTTGGCATCTTCGGAGAGGTGAACGGATAGCATCAATTAGCATCTGCCCCGAATCTCAGCGCCAAGACATCGCAGCCTTGCGCGCCGTCTTTCGGAGGGGAACAGATTCTGGCACGCCCGGTGGGACCTTTTCCTCTTTCCACTCCACACTTCGTGTGTCGTGATTCGCGAACCAATCGCGGTTCGCTAATAGTTGCCCTTGGGTTTCAAGATACTAAGAATTGGCGCCTTGCTTATTGCAGAAAGCAAAGGATCGATGGCTTCTACTTCTGCGAAATCCTCCAATTGCTCGAGCTGCAATCGCGACCAACGCTTTGCCTCGCCAAGAGGTGTAGCCTATGGACCCCAAGCTGCTTCGTTGTTCACAATGCCGGTGGACCAGGTGACTCAAGCCACTACCGGATTGTTCTTTGGGACTATACTCCCACCATCAAGCTTCACGGCGCCGGTGTTGACAAAGGAAGCGCTCAAGAAGTCGGTCTTTGATCGTCTTGCCCCTGCCGCGGCTCCTCTCAACGAGTCGCCCGATGCCAACGCCTCAGTCTTCTCTAGATTGGGCCAGAAATCCTGCGAACTCATCATGAGGCCTACAATCTCGGAGGAGGCTGCTTCTAAGAAAGTGGCCGCTCCCGCCCTCGAAATCGCCAAGGCGGCTTCTCCGGCCAAAAGGTCGGTCTTTACAAGGTTGACGGCTTCAGTTTCCGCTCCCGCTGCACAAAGGACATCGGTCTTTGACAGGCTAACACCGACAACGACCCCCCACCTACACAGGGGGCAAGACGAAACCATTCTTATATCTGACTCTACGCCGTTGTTTCCTGATTTAAAATCAGGAAAGCTTCTGTGGAAAGCTTCAAATAGGGGCCACGCGCTTACACGTGACCAGCAGTCACGTGTTGACACGTGACCTATAAAGTGCAGAAAAGGCGCACAATGAATCGCTGAGCAAAGTTAAGGAAAAGAGCTTCAGAAGAGGTCACGTGCTTCCACGTGACCAGGGTCACGTGTTGGCACGTGACGTTCAAAGCAGCAAACTCGCTCTCCAACTGAACCAAGGAAAGAAGTGCCAGACAGGGGGTCACGTGTTCACACGTGACCAGGGGTCACGTGGTATCACGTGACGGCTAAGCAGCAGAAGAAGGCAGAACGCAGAAAGAAAGAGGATCCTTCATTCCAAAAGGGGGGTCACGTGTCCGCACGTGACCATGGGTCACGTGGTCACACGTGACCGGCTTTCAAAGCCCTTTTTGTCAACCGAATTAAATTCTGAGAGAAATGCGAATCTTGCCAAAGGAACGCAACTATATGCATCCAATCAAATTAAAGATTCAGAGGTCATTTATTTATGGAAAATCTCGGGTTTGGAAAGATTTCCCCCTTAAATCTAACCAAAATAAAAAGGGAGAATCTCTGGGTTTGGAATCCAACGGTGAATAAAATTCACCTAATAATCCAAAGGTCCAGAACGAACAATGGATGCAAATCAAATATCTCCATGAAGATTCGTCAAAAACTGATTGACTCGTCTGCTTCTCCTATAAATAGGAGCCAAGAGATACAAAAAAAAGAAGAAGGAGATACAGGCGCAGAGAAAGAAAAAAGGAGAAAAGCTTTGATACTTGAAAAAGACTTGGATCTTCTGCAAAAAACCCTTGGTAAGAAAGGGAAGGCCTTTTGAAAGAGGGGGAATTTAATTCCCAACAGAGTTTAACTCTGATACATAAAACAGAAGAGCACATTTCTTCTCTCTTTGATAGAGGATCTGCAAAGTGCACATCTCCCCTTTAGGTTGAGAATTTAATTCTCAATGGGTTGAGATCCTGCCATGCAGATCCAAAACATAGAGAGGGAACGCAAGCATGAGAATTTAATTCTCGCAGAACTATAGGAATTCAATTCCTTTAAAAATAAAATTAGGGCTCGACCCTGTATCATGGGAATTTAATTCCTTCAAAACAAAAGAAACAGGGTTGAACCCTAATTAAGAATGTGGTTCTGTGGAAATAACAGGAATTTAATTCCCTTAATTATAATTCTTTAAAATGGGAAGTATAATTCCTTGAAAGCTTTTATTAAGGGTTGAACCCTCTTCAGTTCTCCACATAAACGAGGAATTTAATTCCTACAGAAAATTCAGAGTTTAACTCTACAAGTCCTCAAAAGGAAATAGGAATTCAATTCCTCTGAAATTTAAAAGTTCGAGGAATTTAATTCCTGAAAGAAACAGATCCTCTAAAAACTACATAGAGGTAGGGTCACGTGCTGCCACGTGACCCCCTAAAACCCCTACAGAAGTCCCTTTGAGGCAGCACCCCACGTGACCCACGTGACCTTGGCAGAAACTCTAATATACAAGCATTTGAATGCCCATCACGTGATGGCACGTGATGCTTTGAAAGAAGTGATAATTTCAGCAGAACAACTGAAGGGAGGGCGCTCTCACGTGCTGCCACGTGACCCTTCTTGCCTTAGTGTTTAACACTAAAATTAAAACTCTCAAGCCCAGTGTTAAAACACTGTCGGGCCTTGGCATTCAATGCTGGTTAAAGAGCCTTATTGGCAGTGTTCAACACTGATCTGTTTAGTGTTTAACACTAATTTGAAAAAGCCTTATTACTGGTGCTTAACACCAATTATCTCTTAGTGTTGATCACTAACTCATCAACCTTATTCCCAGTGTTCAACACTGATCGCTCTGAAGTGTTTAACACTAGGCTTTGGTCTAATTGGCTGAAGGGATAGAGGTAAACATTCTCCCTCAATGGACCAACAAAGAGTCAATATTCCAGACCTGACTGGACTTAGCCCAAGCTGGCCATAAGTCCTCAATCTGTGATTAACTGAGCCGATGGGCTCATGACATAATCGATCAGTCTTGACCCAAATTGGGCCAGGGACTATCTAATCCACCCCGGTTCTAGGGTACATCTCTTCACTCCTTTGATATTTGGCATTGTAATCCCTCAATGTCTTCAGAGAGGTGACGGGTCCCGAAGACCATTCATGACATGGACTGTGGGGTCCTTAAACCCATGCATGATACAAAATTCCTGGTTACGTGGAACGTGGATAACGTCACTCTTTGACCCTGCGGGAAACGTCCAGAGCGGATCCTGGTACTCGCAGAGCACGGCAGTGAACCCGTGTGAAGCATCTGATCGCACGCCAAAAGCGTGTCGGATATTTAAAGTTCTAAAGTTTAACCGCGATCAGGACGGTGTCGCTTTGCAGCTAGCCGCGATGAGCACGGGTCGATCCACAGGGAGATGGTAAGTTTTACGTTCTTGTTCTAACGAGTTAACAACATGGCGGATTTGTTCGTTATCTAACCTATGTGTATATTCAAGTATAAGGCTTGTTAGGAAACGATAGGATAGTGTAAATTAATGGATTCCGTATTCAAGTACTTTGAGCCGAACTCAACCAATGAAGCTAGAACAATCGGCAACAACGTGGATTAGGGGACTTAAGCACGGTATTCATAGAATCCAGCTTATTGACCCTTGTCCTTCCGTTCTTGTCTCTTGCTTTCGCCTCCGGCCAAACCGAATGCAACCGGTCACGGTTAGGAATCACCTTTACCTTGGTAGGGTAGGGTTCCTAACGGAGCGTTTGCATAAGATTTGGGCGGAGTTTCAAATGGGAAAAGACGGGAAAAGGAAATGAGGAGCGAAATGTTAACTTACAAAATCTTTCTCTTTTCCTAACAACAATATTCACACCAACATTCACAAAACAACAAAGAGGAAAAAAGAAAAGCTACAAAGAAAAGAAAAGAGTACAAACAAGTAATTAAATGACATGGTAATAAATTGCAAGTAATAAAAGACAAGAATGAAAATGCATGTAAGTAAAAGAGCGAGTAAGAAAGACTAAGAACCATAGAACCCAAAACAAGACATGGGTTCAATAACCAAATCTTAAACTTGCAAGCTCAATGAAGAGGTTGCAAGATCAAGAAGAGGCAAAGAACTCACGGTGAATGAAGTCACAAAAGAGATCTTTATTAATCATCAAGAACGATACAACCCCTTGAGATCAATAACCAACCCTTAAACCTTCAAGCTCAATGAAGAGGTTGAAGGATCAAGAGAAGGTTAAGACTTCCAGGGGACTAAGCTATTTACAAGAAAGGAGGATATAAAACTTGGACAAAGAATGACAATCCAAGACTAAAGAATGACTAAAGAATGCCCTTTGAACTTTTGCCCCATGGTCTGTATTTATAGGCTCCAAAGAATGGAGGGAAATTGGAATTTTTAAATCAACACAAAATCTTTAGCATTGAATGCTCATTACTTCATGTCCATTTGTGACTTGATTCTTGTCTTCCCCATCATGGTATATGCTAATTTGTCTATTTGAATTTGATTTGCACTCAGTTTTGGAAGGAAATTTGAATCTTTAAATCACACACATAATCTTCACCATTAAATGCTCATTACTCCATTCCCACATGTGGCTTGATTCATGGCTACCCCATTATGGCTCATGCTGATTTGTTTGATTGACTTTGATTTGATTTCAGTTTTGGAAGGAAAAAATCAACACATGATGTTTAGCCTTGAATGCATATAATATTTTGCCTTGAATGCATATCCACATGTGCCTAAAAGTCTTGTGTACACATTTGTTGTGTTGGACCATTTAGGTAGAAAAATGTGTACACAAACTTGTTGCAAAAAGGGACTCCTGAAGTATCGGTCGGATTGCGGTTCTGGTTTCAGTGTCGGCTCTCAATTGATATATCCATGCTTTTAAATGTATTTCCAGTATTTTATCACGGATACCTGTAATCTGTATTACTGAGCAGACATTGGTTAATAGTACCGATAAATACAACAAATAGATAATGAATGGGCGGTATTAGAATGCAGTTTTCTGATATGAACAAATACCCCCAAACTTATCTTTTGCTCGTCCCGAGCAAAACCATTTATTCACAAAAGAAAATCCTAACCGCACTTTCGCAGGGAACGCGATTGCACTGAGCGTGTGCAACAAGCCGTTAAACCTCTAGGTGTCCCTAGTAGGAGGAGTGTTGTCTCCTGAGGGTTTTCAGCGGATACTACCCACAAAATCCCGTCAAGCTAGTTTTGCGAAATAACTATGATTCAAACCCTAAGGTTTTGTTTAAAAGATAGCAATTCTATTATCTTAAATTTAGAACTATCGAACCTTTATTTTTCACACCTCGCTTCTCATTTAACTTAAGATTTTATATGTCTTTACGTGCAGTGCAAATATTGTCGTTAAGTTTCAAAAGGATCGATTAAAGTCGTCATGTCACAAAATAAAGCCCAGATAAAAATTTAAAAAGGATCACATAAGTTTTATAAGGAGTTAAGTATTTCTCAAGTTTTGTTTTCCAGTAAGGTTTCAAATTCAGAATTTCTATCTTCCATAACAGGAAACTAGGTCTTATTTTTCACTCCACCTTTTTCTTGTTTTCATTTCATACACACCTTTGTGAACGTGCAATAGTCTTTATCATAGAATGAAACCTTCATATCTCCGCTAGAAATACTTTTTTATAAAAATCTGTCTTTTATCAAGATTATTCTCACACAAAGAACCGTTAGGAATTTTAACTCGGAGAGAACACTTGCTTGACTTTGTTTTAATTTGGACTTTCTAGGCTTCTTAGCGAGCTTTGGGCCAATGCTCCCAAACCAGTTGGTTTTAGGGCATTAGGTGTAGAGACACCCCAGCGGACTTAATTACTCAAGTTACCTAGGCCCAAAAACAAAAGATAATTTTAGCGTGAAAATCATGACGATTTAATGCGAACGGAGATATAACCGGTCGTTCAATTATTTTTTGGATAAAAGACGTTTTTAGTGGGTTAGGTGTGTAATCATTTCAATCAAGTTCCAGACGGGTTATTCTTCAGAATTAGTTCCAATTAAGGCCTCAATAATATCCCTTCATATCACCTCTCTTTAAAACTAGTCTTGATATTACTTATTTCAGAACAAACCTATTTGATCCTCAGAAAATAGTTTATCAATTTAAAAGTTTTCAGACATAATAGACTTGTCATCTAATTTTCAAAACTCACGACACGTGTAGTGTGATGTAAAGACGTATATTAGCTATAGTTAACTTCAAAGGAGAGTTATCTTTCAGGTTTTCAAAATCTAAAAATAGGATTTAGTTGTTCCTATCTTATCAAACAAAACCGTCGAAATATTGAATCTAAGTTCTCCCGCTAGCTAACTTGACGACATAGTTTTTATGTTTTTAGAAAATTTTCTGATTTTTATGGGTTTTTAAATAAGTATGCAAATGCAGAATATACAAATGAATGCGAAGGTAGAAAGCTTACCGAGCACACCCCCAAACTTAAACTTGACAGTGCCCTCACTGTCAGGCTACACCAAGAGGGTCAAAATTGTCGGTGCCTCCCCAAAAACAAATTATATACAAAAATAAAAACAAAAAATATGTACACCAAAAGGTTCCCCCCAAACTTAAGTGAAACAGTGTTTCCACTGTTTAGCGTTGAAGTTCAGGATTAGGAGGGGAGAGAACGGTATCAAGCTATACAAGGCCTTACACAGGCCAAAAGTGAGTACCAACCATTCAAAAAGTCTATCTATGTAATATGCGGGTTGGTGAAAGAATGTGAAGAGAAAAGAAATGGAGAATACGCAAGACCGTATGGAGATAGAAGCGGGATACGGTCTCGGTATATGAGAGGAAGAATGGCGGAAGGGAAAAAGAAATGGTGTACGAACTTGAGGGTGAAAATGGAGTGAATAAATTAGCGCAATTTTTAATGACCGATGTGTGAAAAGCGATTGTGCTAATTTATTAACCCGTCGAGAAATGGGGTCAAATCCCTCAAGATTCGTGAGAAATGGGTATGCCGAACTCGGTAAACCAGACATAGGAAATGAAAGTGATACAGTTTCGTGCAAGGTCGGAACGATGGAAGGGACGAAGGGGAGTGATTTAGGGATAGTCTTATTCTCACCTAAGTAAACTGTCTCGAACTCGAAAGATTCCATCAATGGTTCGAATTGACTGTGAGCAACCGAGTTTGATGGTTCAACTAACTCATCTGAAAATTTAAAGGACTCAAACTCGGGTGGTGAGCCTTCAACATCGTCCGAAAAAGTGAAACACTCGTAATCGTTATCGGCTGTGAGAAGAGTGTCATATTCAAGGAGGAACGCACTAGTGGCGTCAAATGTGCTGTGATTGAACAGAAATTTTTCAAACTCACAGTCCTCCTGCATGATCTTTTGCGTGGTCGGAACGATGAAAAGGATGGAGGGTGATTTAGGAAGTATAACAGTTAATGGTTCAGGAGGATGAATTGAAAAATCCGACACATCAAACAAAAATGGTTCATCCTCAAAACTATCCTCAATACTCTCCTCAATACTATCCTCATAATTCTCCTCGAAAATTATCTCATCCATGCAAATCTCATCAAGACGCATATGAAGTTCGGGAGAAATATTTAATGACTCGGGATGATGAATTGGAGAGAAAATT
The DNA here is from genome assembly GCA_030015575.1 of Agapanthus africanus. Taxonomy (NCBI): domain Eukaryota; kingdom Viridiplantae; phylum Streptophyta; class Magnoliopsida; order Asparagales; family Amaryllidaceae; genus Agapanthus; species Agapanthus africanus. Next base: position 519,335,778 of record JASDDO010000031.1, on the reverse strand, counting down.
TCAGTCAAATCTACAGGTTCATCATCTAAAATACTCCCTGCGTCAATATCCTCAATCAAGTGAAAATTAAGATTCTCAGACTCCTCATCAAAAGCATAGATTTCAATCGATTCTAGTTCTAAGATGGAGGTGTAGAGGTTAAAAGGTTTAGGACCGGTTTCACTTGGAATGGACCCTTCACAATCGGGTAAATCAAATACTACAAAATCGCACAACTCATTAACCCTTCTATCTTCAATTGGTAAATCTTTTGGGACACTAGATAGACATTCAAAATTGGAGTTGTGTGAATCAATTTGCAATGGGTAGGTTTGATTAGGAAGGGTGTACAGCTCACTTTCACTACTCAAATTCTCAGCCTGTCCTACCGTCTCATCATACATTGTAAAATGTGGAGCTAGTTGAAAACTAGCTACCGGGTCACTAGGTTGTATGAGGGCGGCCATGGACGCATTCAAATCCATCATCTGTTGGCATGATACTACCCTAAAGTCTTCCAACATTTGTTCTAGACTAGACATGGGTTGTGAAGGGGTTTCAGTAAAAAATTCAAAGTTGTTTGGATACTGGAAACTCCCAAAAGGTTGTTCAGAATCAATGTCTAGGGCAGGTGCAAAAGTTGGGTAGGACTCGTAGGAATTGAATGGCTGGACAAGGGTAGGATCATCATACGAATAAGAAGGTGAATGGAATTGTTGATCCATAGAATTTGTAGTGGTGAAAGGAGTGAAAGATCGGCTACAGGATTGTTCAATATGTTCAGCGAGGGACAAAGGACGACTTGCAAAAGGGGTGTCAACATAAGAGGGTGGGGGAGGTTGATACAAAGTGGATTGCGGAGTGCAAGTGTTTGTCCTAGATGCGTCTATACGATCTTTCAATGAAATTTTTGGCAGGGATGGATCGTTCGAAGTTCGACCAAAACAAGAACCGTAAGAAGTTATGTCTGGTTGTGGGTACCAAAGTTCGGCAAGGGTTTTTCGAGGTGGGGTACCCATGATATGAAGAGAGGAAGAAAGAAAGGAAAAGAAAAGAAAAGGAGGGGAAAAAGAATGTGATTTTTTAATTTTTTAATTTTTTAGTTAGTTATTAACAAAAGAATGAAATATACAAAAAAGAATCTGGACAAAAACAACCACGACACAAAAATACCACACACCTAATCGTTCTAGGGTTCACCTAGGTCAACTAGACCTGCTCAAGAACTTGATTGTCGAAGTAAAACTGTGTCGAGAAACAGGCTCAAGATACACTGATCACGAGGCCAGGTAAGTGCAAAGATAAGGGGAGGTTTTCCGACGCTTTCGCGAAGGTCCTTAATTAAATAACCCTTTCTCTTTTGGCGGTTTCGCCGTTAACACTTTCCTAGACACCCCGTAAACAATATACCGTTAAGCGGTGTTCTAAACACAATTAACCTCTCCTAGTGAGCGCGAAATCCTTAAGGCTTAAAGTCTAATTTCTTTTAAAATTTGTGCGGGTAAACGTTATGCTCAAGTTCGTGATTTGTGGGCCACGGAAAAGGTGATGAAATCCTTTACCGTATGTTGTGGGGTTCGCTTGCCCTTAAATCCGTATTAATGTATGCAATGCGCAATTCAATGAAAAAAAAAATTTATTCAAAGAATCAAACAATCGTTTTTTAGTTTAAGCTCGGCACTGCAACAAATACGGGTTAGTCAATTTTTTAAATTTTTTTTTTGTGTTTGCTAGCGAACTTGCAAAGAATCCTGCAAAGATATTATATTGGAAGCGTCGGATTTGAGAAGAAGGTGTTAGTAAAGTACGTACCGTTAAGTTGTGGGCTAAGAAACCCCCGTTGAATCGAATCCGGTAAGCTTGAAAAGTTCGCTTGCGCGGGTCAAACTACCCGGATCTTTGACACTGTTCTTCGTAACCACCTTGATTTTGAATGTGCACTTTGCTCCCCACGCCCGCTTTTCGCAAATCCGCAAAATCTGAATGTCGGAAAAAATGGATATTAGTGCGGAAAAACGATACGAATGCCCAAATACCTGCACACTAAAAATTATAAAAAACAAACGATACAAATAGGACAAAAATAGAACACTTGAGCTCAGAGGAGAAATTGGAGGCAAGAGGTGGTGAAAGGGCCGGCGTCGCCGGATTTGGTGATGATGTCGCCGACCAACTTGATGAGGTAGGGCTCCAAATTTCAACAGTAGTCTCAGTGTTCTACTAATGCCACACTGGTATTGTTTATCTTTTTATTTTAGTTACAGAGTGCAAGCAGGTATAAAATCCAGAGAACAAAATGGTTAGCTTGTGTTAATTTTTTTGTTTGGTTTTGAAATTTTGAAAATTTTTTTAGTTTGTTTTAGAAAATAGGGTTAGATGGATATTAACAAGATTAACCCGAAATAACAAAAACAAAAACGTTACCGTCTCCCCGGCAACGGCGCCATTTGATCGCACGCCAAAAGCGTGTCGGATATTTAAAGTTCTAAAGTTTAACCGCGATCAGGACGGTGTCGCTTTGCAGCTAGCCGCGATGAGCACGGGTCGATCCACAGGGAGATGGTAAGTTTTACGTTCTTGTTCTAACGAGTTAACAACATGGCGGATTTGTTCGTTATCTAACCTATGTGTATATTCAAGTATAAGGCTTGTTAGGAAACGATAGGATAGTGTAAATTAATGGATTCCGTATTCAAGTACTTTGAGCCGAACTCAACCAATGAAGCTAGAACAATCGGCAACAACGTGGATTAGGGGACTTAAGCACGGTATTCATAGAATCCAGCTTATTGACCCTTGTCCTTCCGTTCTTGTCTCTTGCTTTCGCCTCCGGCCAAACCGAATGCAACCGGTCACGGTTAGGAATCACCTTTACCTTGGTAGGGTAGGGTTCCTAACGGAGCGTTTGCATAAGATTTGGGCGGAGTTTCAAATGGGAAAAGACGGGAAAAGGAAATGAGGAGCGAAATGTTAACTTACAAAATCTTTCTCTTTTCCTAACAACAATATTCACACCAACATTCACAAAACAACAAAGAGGAAAAAAGAAAAGCTACAAAGAAAAGAAAAGAGTACAAACAAGTAATTAAATGACATGGTAATAAATTGCAAGTAATAAAAGACAAGAATGAAAATGCATGTAAGTAAAAGAGCGAGTAAGAAAGACTAAGAACCATAGAACCCAAAACAAGACATGGGTTCAATAACCAAATCTTAAACTTGCAAGCTCAATGAAGAGGTTGCAAGATCAAGAAGAGGCAAAGAACTCACGGTGAATGAAGTCACAAAAGAGATCTTTATTAATCATCAAGAACGATACAACCCCTTGAGATCAATAACCAACCCTTAAACCTTCAAGCTCAATGAAGAGGTTGAAGGATCAAGAGAAGGTTAAGACTTCCAGGGGACTAAGCTATTTACAAGAAAGGAGGATATAAAACTTGGACAAAGAATGACAATCCAAGACTAAAGAATGACTAAAGAATGCCCTTTGAACTTTTGCCCCATGGTCTGTATTTATAGGCTCCAAAGAATGGAGGGAAATTGGAATTTTTAAATCAACACAAAATCTTTAGCATTGAATGCTCATTACTTCATGTCCATTTGTGACTTGATTCTTGTCTTCCCCATCATGGTATATGCTAATTTGTCTATTTGAATTTGATTTGCACTCAGTTTTGGAAGGAAATTTGAATCTTTAAATCACACACATAATCTTCACCATTAAATGCTCATTACTCCATTCCCACATGTGGCTTGATTCATGGCTACCCCATTATGGCTCATGCTGATTTGTTTGATTGACTTTGATTTGATTTCAGTTTTGGAAGGAAAAAATCAACACATGATGTTTAGCCTTGAATGCATATAATATTTTGCCTTGAATGCATATCCACATGTGCCTAAAAGTCTTGTGTACACATTTGTTGTGTTGGACCATTTAGGTAGAAAAATGTGTACACAAACTTGTTGCAAAAAGGGACTCCTGAAGTATCGGTCGGATTGCGGTTCTGGTTTCAGTGTCGGCTCTCAATTGATATATCCATGCTTTTAAATGTATTTCCAGTATTTTATCACGGATACCTGTAATCTGTATTACTGAGCAGACATTGGTTAATAGTACCGATAAATACAACAAATAGATAATGAATGGGCGGTATTAGAATGCAGTTTTCTGATATGAACAGCATCCAGAGCACATACCGGACTGTGGAGTCCTTAAACCCATGGACTATGACGTCCTTAACCTTGACCGAGATGTCTTTAAACTACCCATTGACCGAGATGTCTTTAAACTACCCATTGACCGAGATGTCTTTAAACTACCCATTGACCGAGATGTCTTTAAACTACCCATGGACCGCAATGTCCTTAAACTACCCACAGACCGCAATGTCCTTAAACTAGAACAATAGAGCCCCCTATATGCTCTTTTGTCGGATCTAAACGGTCCTGTTTAAGTTGATCTTAGCCTCAAAGATGGCTAACGCGTCCTTAAACCTTCAAGCAGACTGGACTATGAATCCCCCTAATTAACTCTGGCTCGAGGGTACATCTCTGAACTCCTCTGACATCCGCCGTTGTAATCCTTCAACGTCGTCAGAGAGGTGACGGGTCCCGACGGCCACATATACGATGGACCGCCACGTCCCTAAACTGGAACGTTAAAGTCCAAACACTCTTTTGTAGGATCTAAACGATCCCGTTAAGTTGATCTTAGTCACAAAGTTAGACTAACGCATCCTTAACAAACGTTTGAGTTGATCTTAGCCCCAAGCATGGCTGACGTATCCTCAAACCAAACCCCCAAACCCAAATTTAAGATAATGCGGATTTGGACTAGTCCATGCCCTACGGGCGACGACATAACTCAGTCTCCGTAGACGATCCACGGGCAGTAAAACATAAAACAAAACCCACGACACGAAGTGACCATCTGGAGAAGGAGAAAGTTGTTACCGCAATGCGGTAGCGTAATTAACTGCAGGGGCTTGCGCCTGCAGGGAAGAGCGTCCCCACAATCAAAAACCCCTCAACGAGGGGGAATCTGACGAAGTCTGCTACATCGGTCGCATCCGCTCAAACCTTCGATACATGGTGCCATAAACCAACTTGGCATCTTCGGAGAGGTGAACGGATAGCATCAATTAGCATCTGCCCCGAATCTCAGCGCCAAGACATCGCAGCCTTGCGCGCCGTCTTTCGGAGGGGAACAGATTCTGGCACGCCCGGTGGGACCTTTTCCTCTTTCCACTCCACACTTCGTGCGTCGTGATTCGCGAACCAATCGCGGTTCGCCAATGATTGCCCTTGGGTTTCAAGATACTAAGAATTGGCGTCTTGCCTATTGCAGAGAAAACAAAGGATCAATGGCTGCTACTTCCGCGAAATCCTCCAACTGCTCAAGCTGCAATTGCGACCAACGCTTTGCCTCGCCGGGAGGTATAGCCTATGGACCCCAAGCTGCTTCGTTGTTCACAATGCCGGCGGACCAGGTGACTCAGGCCACTACCGGATTGTTCTTTGGGACTATACTCCCACCATCCAGCTTCACGGCGCCAGTGCTGACAAAGGAAGCCCTCAAGAAGTCGGTCTTTGATCGTCTCACCCCTGCCACGACTCCTCTCACCGAGTCGTCCGATGTCAGCGCCTCAGTCTTTTCTAGATTGGGCCAGAAATCCTGCAGATTCGTCGCAGAGAAGGCTGCTCCTAAGAAAACGGCCGCTCGTGCTTCCGAAATCGCCAAGGCAGCTTCCCCGGCCAAAAAGTCGGTCTTTACCAGATTAACGGCTTCACCTCCCGCTCCCGTTGCACAAAGGACATCGGTCTTTGACAGGCTAACACCAACAACGACCCCCCACCCACACAGGGGGAAGATGAAACCGTTCTTATATCTGACTCTACGCCGTCTGCTCGATGCGCTCGACGTCGTCATTGGCGCCGAATAAGGAAGGCTGGGGGCAACTCCCCCTCTGGATTGACTCCACCAGCCCCAGCGGTAGAAGGTAATGCTGCTGTTCCAACTAGGAACAGCTTCGAAATGTTAAATAAGGTGCGAAGGAATTCCCCTACCGCAGTACTGAAGAGGTCTCCTCCCCCATCAGAAAAGGTTGTGGAAATAGAATCAGAACAGCCCCGATCTCCTCAACGGCTGTCTTCCAAAATCTATAAGGTCTGGCGGCAGGCCCGGGACTCAATCATCGATCCAAACCTCTCCCGCCAGCATAAGAAGCTGAAGATCCAACCGAAAGTTGGTCACCAGGCGAAAACCCAAAAGGCTGTTTGGACGCCCACCTCGACGGCCCCCTCAACCTCCATGGCTCATAAAAGGAGGGAGCCCGAGAAGATCCCTCGACGTGCAACGACGGCTAAAAGCAACAAGCCCGGACACCCTAAGTCTGGGGGCATGATGGTCCACACCGTATACATGGCCTCTGGAAAGGAGGAGAGCCGCACTTCTACAGGCCACCGACCGCTAACCCGATCCGTAACGAAATCCCAGGAGCAGCAACAAAAGCTCCAAGAAATGGTGAATGCTATGGCCGCGCTCACCGGGCCGAAGGAAAACCCAGGAGCGTCCTCAGACGCACGCCGGGAGGAAGAAACCGACGCTGAATTCCTTCGCCGGACACTGGAGAAAAGAGACAAAGAGGCTGCTGAACAAGCGGCCAACATACAACGGATGGGCCTTCTCTTTCAAGATGTGATAGGAATGATGATCCAGCAAGACTTACCCGCCGAAGATCCTCCGATTATTCTGGAGGACGACCGAGGAGAGACATCAAATCCACCACCAGCCCTCTCAACAGCCAAAGAAGAGACGATCTCTAAGGCTGACTTGGCTGACTATATAGCCCAGCAAATCCGGGTCCATCATGCAACTGAGGCAGCTGGCCAAGTCGTGAAAACGGGACGACCGTATCCAGGCTGGTACGATCAAATCAAATATCCGCAAGGCTATACGATACCGAAATTCCATGTGTATAAGGGGACCGGCAATCCTCATCAACACGTCGCCCAGTTCCGGGCCCTCTGCGGTAACACCGGCGGTGACGATAAACTGTTACTCCGTCAGTTCGTTGGCAGCTTATCAGAAACAGCGTTCGAATGGTATTCGGAACTCCCGAACGATTCCATCAAAACGTTCGCTGAAATGGAGTTGTTGTTCACTCAGCGGTTCGCAAGTGCCAGCGAGCGCACTCCAATTACTGCTTTGATTAACGCCAGGGTAAAGCCAGGCGAAACCTGGGTCCAGTACGCTATACGCTGGCGGAATTTGTGGTCGAGATGCGAGCAACGCATTGAGGAAGCACCCGCAGTGGGTATGTTCGTGGGAACCTTGGACCCCCACGCAACCATCTCCCAGTTTATGATGTTTTTTAAGCCAACCACATTCTAGGCTCTAATTGACAAGTTGGCTCAGATGGACCAGATGGGTCATAGGCCACCTCCCCCGAAGTTGGAACCTCGGAATGATAAGGGTAAAGGAAGGGCCACCTTTGTCGCAAATGCCCAACAGCAACCTGACGCCCCAAAATCGGCAGACCAACTGGAAGAAAGACGCCGGTATTATAATGAAAAGATGAAGCGTCCCTACTCGTTCCCACGAGACAAGACGAGACGGTTATTTGAGCTGGCAATACGCAACAGACTTATTAACCTCCCGAATCCAAGGCGACCGCCGCAACCCACCGAGGTGAATAACCCCAACTATTGCCCTTACCATCAGACGGTAAGCCATCTGATTGAAGATTGCTTCGTCTTCAAAGGATGGATCGAAGATCAATACCTCCAGGGGAAGTTTGTACTGTCCGAAAAGTGGAATGTGAACCCGCCACAACCACATACTCCTAAAAAGGCAGACACACCGGGGGCAACCTGCTCCTTTATCGAAAAAGTTCCATGGGAGGTCGTGCTATCAACAAAGACCAAAAGGATGCTGAGAGACCTTCATGCGTGCCCTGCAATCGAATGGAAGGACCCTCTTGAACCTCGAATTATCGAAGGAGCAGTGAAGCCCCGCACGACTACGAAGACTGCTGATAAGGGCCCAAATACTCATACCCGGCCGTCAAAAGCTTCGAAGAAAAAGAAGAAGAAATCCAAGAAGCCCGCGAAGCTTGGAGACGAGCGCACGAACTTGCAGAAGCAAATCGACGCACTGGAAGAATACAGTCAAAAGGCACGAACTCCTGTCACACTGCGAGAGTTCCTCAACCACACCTTTCAAGACGAAGATGATGAAGAGAGCTCATTGGATGAATCCGAAGAGTACGTGGCAAGTTGTAACGTAATCTCCCACTCGCTTACCGATGGCAAGAAAGCTCCTGACACCAAGAAGCCAGAGGCGGAGCCCGAACCAGAGCGTGCGAGGCTGACAACTGATATGATCAATGCCTTTCTAGACGAGATTCGTCTAAAAAGTAAAGCAGATCAGGAGCGTGAGATGGCGGCATCAGGAGGAACCCAATGCGGGCGACCGAACGGGGGAGTTGGACTACCCCTGCCAGAGCGAAAGGCATCCGAGATGGACAAGAAGATATTCAAGACGAGGAAAAGGTTCGCCAAAGCCATGTCAATGGGAATGAGGCTACCCCCCTCGGAAGGAAACACGCACGATGGGGCGGAGAAACACCCCGATTACTGCGCATACCATCGGAAAGTCTCACACCCCACAGAGGAGTGCGACGCCTTTAAGATATGGTGGCAAGGATATGTTGCTCGTCGGCAACATTTCAAACGCATGAAACGCAAGAGCCGTCGTGAGCAAAGAAGCGCCGTTGACGGGCCCAACAGAATTACTGGCAACTGTTATATGGCTCATGCCGAGGGGTCGCAAGTCCTCACCTTTGGGAGTGACTCTGACGAAGAAGTGACTCTGGGCCCTCTCTTTGAAGAATCCGCGCTAAGGAAAGATGAGGAATCCGAAGCCTGCGGAAACACTCAGCTGCGCAATCGCACACTCCCGGAAAAGAATCTCGGGCCTACGAACAGAAAAGATAAGGGAAAGGAAAAGGTCACTGAAGATATCACTTTGGATGACCAAGTCGCGAAAGAATTGGCTGCCAAAGACCCTCCTAGGAGGAGTAAAGTGGACTATAACATCTTCGCGCATCTAAGGAAGCTACCTTCTCAGCTTAGCATTCTCGACACCCTCCTATTGTCAAAAGAAGCACGGGACTCACTAATTAAGGCACTACAAGAACCTGAGCAATTCCAAGCCTTTCTCGCCACCGAAAAGATGAAGGACGAACTGGAAGAAGTGCATACGGCCGACGTCACTTTCGGTGATGAAGACCTCCTTCTCGGGACGTGCGACCATAACCGTCCCCTATATGTCTCTGGGTACTGCCATGACATCAAGATTGGCAAGATCCTAGTGGATAATGGATCCTCCGTCAATCTCCTTAATGTTCGGGTGTTGAAGGAAATCTGCATGAGTGTGCAACATCTCGCTCGTGACAAAATCACTATCTCCGGTTTCGATTCACAATCGTCACGGACTCTCGGGTCCGTGATATTAACGTTACGCTTCGGGCTTCTCGTCTCAGACATCAAATTTCATGTCATTGACGCCAAGACCTGTTACAACGCCTTGCTCGGCCGTCCTTGGTTACACGAGTACAACATCGTCCCTTCTACACAACATCAGTGTATGAAGTACTTTAAAGATGGTTTCGAGTATACTGTAACGGGCGAGCTGAACCCATTTTCCGTGAACGAAGTCCGCAAATACGAGGATGCGAAATACTTTTTGCCAGACTTTGAAGATACAGAAAGGTGTCACGACTCGGAGAACAAGGCCGCCGCCACCATCCCTGTTTTCGTAAGCGATACCGAAGAAGAAGAAGAGATAGTTTATACGGGGCCATCTCAACGCAACAACCGGAGGACGCCCACCCCCATACTGGTCTTCGGAAGTGATTCGGAAGATGAGGTCAATGCCGTATTCTCCAATCGGCTTTCAATACAAGCACCTCCTGGCGATGACCATAACTTGCAAATCACCATGGTACCGCGAGAACACTACAAGGACCTCGACACGCTTCAAGCTCACAGTGTGCAAGAGCTGCAAACGTTTTGCGTCCCCCCCAGGCGAAAGGGTGAGAAGATGATCCTATTCTATCGATCCTCAGAGTCGAAAGTAGAGAAAGAGATCTGGCACGGCGTAGATGCTACATGCGACAGACTCCAGCCCATCCGTCTGCCCAGATACTATACAAATGGATTAAAGAAGCTATTGAAGCGCCAAGGGGTACCCTTAAAACAAACTGTTCAACAGGCTCGGTTCTACAACAGGATTTGGGATGTCCCTGGAACCCAACGCAAATTGCCTAATGGGAAAATGGAGACACTCGGGCTTGGATACGCGAGAACCGGAAAACGAGAACGGGCTCATAACAGCTACGCTATATATACTTTTGATGAAGAAGAGGACGCCCTGTCAGGAGATGCCAACCCCTCATCAAAACCAGACCACGCGATTGAGGCGCCAAGTCCATCATTTCTAGAACGAATGGACAAGCCTATCAAGAAAGTGGGTCAGAAAGGTCGGGAAGACCCCAACCACGAAATGGCCATCTACGAGAAGGCCAGGGCGCAACGTCTATTTCAACAGATTACAAAAGACAAAGACGTTCATCCTTGTCAACCCATCATACGAAAGACCCAATGCGGAGACGGAAATAAGTCGAAAAGCGGGAAGAAGAGCCGACAACAACGACGCAGGATTAGAGGGTTACGTAATCGGGTATTGCACGGCTCGGATTCGTCCTTCATAGAAAAGATGAGTCGAGCGTACTCCTTCCCCCGAGACAAGACGGAAAGGTTACTCAGACTCGCCCTAAAGCATCGAATGATCGCGCTCCCAGAGTCTAGGCATCCTGAGCAAACTAGCAAGGCCTCTCGCTCGGGCTATTGCTCTTATCACCGGGCCGCAGGACATCCTACCGAAGACTGCTTCACCTTCAAGAACTGGGTCGAGGACCAGTACCAACGGGGCAGATTCGCTTTATCCAACAGCTGGAGGGTAACGCCGCCACGAAAGCACGAGCCCAAGGCCGCAAGAGCAGAACCGGATCCGCCTCGGCCCCGGGAGTGGATTCGCACCTGTTATACGATTACGATAGACAACCCTCCCCGGTGCTTCGAGAACAGCGATGATGAGGTTATCTCAGAATTCCCGCCCGCTCCGAAAGAACTGGAAGATGGTATACATACTACCGCAGATAACCTCAGAAAGATTGAGTTGGGATCGGCAGAGGACCCGCGACCAACATTTGTCAGCGAGCTACTCTCTGAAGAAAGGGTGGCCGCGTTAAAAAACGTGCTTCTACGGCATAAAGATTGCTTCGCGTGGAACTACTCCGAGATGCCAGGTTTAGATCCGGAGGTCGCTGTGCATAAATTAGCAATATCCCCAGATATCAAGCCAGTCAAGCAGGCGCCAAGAAGGATGCGACTCGAGCTTGAGATGAGCATCAACGCCGAAGTCAAGAAACTGATCGATTCTGGATTTATCCAAGAAGTCCAATATCCCGATTGGATCGCCAATATCGTCCCTGTGATGAAGAAGAATGGGACGGTGCGTATATGCGTGGATTTCAGGGATCTCAACAAAGCCTGTCCAAAAGATGATTTCCCGGTGCCGGTAACCGAGCTAATGATAAATAACACGTCCACTCACGAGATCTTCTCCTTTATGGACGGTTCCTCAGGATACAATCAGATAAAAATGCATCCCGAAGACCAGAAGCACACCGCTTTCCGGACCCCTTTGGGTGTATTTTGCTACAGGGTTATGCCCTTCGGTCTAAAGAACGCCGGCGCTACCTATCAAAGGGCCATGACAAAGATCTTCGATGACCTCATACATGACATCGTCGAGTGCTATATCGACGACCTCGTAGTAAAGAGCATGTCATATGAAGATCACTTAAAGCACCTAGAGACTGTATTTCAACGCCTTCGGCAATATAATTTGAAGATGAATCCCCTCAAATGCGCGTGATCAGTCGAAAATATTGTATATTTTAGCCGGCAATTTCCTTAACATTTTCATACACTTAGAAGTGTTCGGCATTCATATTCTACATATTAGCAAATCTGTCACAAAATATGAGATTGCATGTGTTAGACTTTTAAACCGACACTTTAAGGGAAATTAACCGCATTTCATGGCATCGCATCATTTCTGTATTTGCGCAACACTTGTTTCGAAGTCTGTGCAGGAAATTCCAGAAACCGAGCCAAATTGTCAAGAGTGCTGATCAAAATTACACCAAGTCTAAGTCTGGTGATCCGGCAGTAAAATTCCAGAAATTTATTCAAGGCCAATGGGCGCTTCCCGCCGCGGATCCGTGGCATGAGATTTTCCCCATGTGCTTATTTCTAACGGCAAAGCTTCCAGAACTCTCCAGAAACTCCACGTGGCTTCATCTAGAAGGCTCGGCCTAACAACCTAGTTCTAGAAGCCTCCCTCCAACTAACTTCTTCTAGAAGCCTCCTTATAACAACCTTCTTCTAGAAAGCTCTCTCCAACAACCTTCTTCTAGAAGCCTCCTTGTAACAACCTCATTCTAGAATATTCCTTCCAACAAACTTTTTCTAGAAGATTCTTTCTAACAACCTCATTTTGGAGGGAAAATTCAAATTCAAATGAGGTAGTTCATTTTGGAGGGAAAAGTTGTTCATTTTGGAGGGAAAATTCAAAATTCAAATGAAGTAGTTCATTTTGGAGGGAAATTCAAATTTCATCCAACAAACTTTTGGAGGGAAATTCAAATTTCATCCAACAAACTTTTGGAGGGAAATTTGAATTTCATCCAACAAACTTTTGGAGGGAAATTTGAATTTCATCTAACAAACTTTTGGAGGGAAATTTAGAATTTGAAATCCTAGACCTAGGGTTAGTTATCTATAAATAGAGCCTAAATCTAAGGGTTGAGGTTGTTGTTCATTAGTTCACCATTAGTTCATCATTAGTTCTTCATTAGTTAAATAATCTTTCCCTCTTTCATCATCTTCTTCCACAAGTCTCGTGACAAGGCTTGTGCGAAACCCTAACCCTAATTCCACTCCTAATCCAAGATCTTGAGTACCAAATCAAGCATGAAGCCTTCAACCTTTTAGGAGCCGAGCCGATCTTCAATCGGGCAAGTGATCCAAGCCGATCCGCGATCCACGGAGACGAGCGAAGCCAAGTCGACGATCAAGTTCCTCCTCTTGTAGTTCTTGAGTGATTGTAACGGAATTGTTGATATAAATAAAAGGTGAAATTCGTTAATCTTGCTTTCTTTTAATTCTTGCATCATGATTAGATCTCAATTTGTAATTGTTGCTCTTGTTGTGATGTTTGAGTGAAACTCCGCTCGTAAAGGAGTCGAGACGATTGTAGAATGATGATGTAACAAATATTAATACGATTTTTAAGTCCTACGAGTTTGTAAACCCTAGCAAGTTCAAGAATCGATGACCTAGTTTCGTTGCGATGCTTTCTTGATTGTGATCGCTCGAAATTAGGGATCTACGATCGTTTCTTGAATTTACTAGAGGCTAGAATGTGAATGACATCGACGAAAGAACAAGGGATAAGATGAAACCCTAGTTTCACAAGAAATCCCTAATTCTCATCGATAATCATCGATCTAGTATCAATTCATCGAAGGATAAGAATACGTAATTGTAAGATTACATCACATCTATAGATCCGATCGATTCCTACGAGCCTCATTTCGATTCTTGAGATTTGGTTTGGAAAAAAATCATCAAACGATCAATTCTTGATTCTATCTTTTAATGCTTTCTTAGATCTAGTTTTTTTTCTCATTCTTGAACATCAACTATAAATCTTGAATTGTTTTGTTTTCTTTTCATTAATGTTTCGACTCATCTAATTCAAAAGACGAACGATTACACTTTCCCTGTGGACGATCCGCACTCACATACTAACTACAATTCGACACCGTAGTTGATTGCGGTCAAATATTTTTGGTTGTGATTTCTTTACTATTTCATTCGATCTATTACAATCACACAAATTATCATCAATCAAATGGCGCCGTTGCCGGGGACTATTTGATTTGATATTAGACATCCAAATTTATTACAATCAAATGGCGCCGTTGCCGGGGACTATTTGATTCGATATCACACAACAAGAAATCTATTCAATCAAATGGCGCCGTTGCCGGGGATAGTGCGCTAATAGTTCGTATTTTTGAAATTTGAGTTGAACAATTTATTTCATCATAATTTTAAGATCTAAATTCGTGCAAACACTAATACGTGTGTTGTGATTTGTTGCGAGAAAATCTGGAATCATTGGAGCTGGAGAAAAATTTTTCTGAAAATTCCAGAGAGCTGTAGAACTCAACAGAAAGCTACTGTTAAAAACTGGTAGAGTGAACAGTACATTGGAGCGCGGAAGAGCGGCACAAGAGCCTTACCTGCGGCGGTTCCGCGGCTGACCTATCTCTTCACTGCACCAAACTTCCTCTGTAACTTTCTATCTTTCTTATCTCTTACTTTCTCTGCTCCAACTAACACTTTACTGCAGGATTCTTTGCAAATAAATCGCAGCGCCGCAAAGCAAAATAAAATTTGTGCGTGTTTTGATTCTTGTGGTTGTTGCATATTAATACGGAAATTTAAGGGGCACGACCAAATCCAAATTAGGTGGGGATTTCATTACCCTTCCTAGGCCCCGAAAATCGCAAAACTTGCATCCGCATTGACCCTCATTAATTAAAAGAAATCTAGAGATGACTCTAAGGACCGTCGCGCTCAATTAGTACAAGAGAAGGCCGTGGGTAATTCATTGCTTATCTGCGTTTTTCTGTGGTGCCTGAGGCGAGTGTGTCTAAGGCTAGTGGTTATTAATTAGGCCCACTGTAGTGGTGGTTCCTTCCCACTTACCTGGCACTTATCCGGCCACAGGGGGACAAAGAGGCAGTGGAGGATTTATCCTGCGACTTGTCTTTTGGCAGTTAGGAGCGGTCTAGAGTTTGACCTAGGTGACCACTAGATTCTAGGGTTTGTGTGTTGCATTTGTTTTGTTGCATCATTTTTTCAAAAATCCGTATCAATTTTCAAAACAAACACCACATTCATATCATTTCCCCTAATTATAAATTCACGCTGCCACTTGTACTAACCCTTTTTAGTGCAAGATAGGCTGGACACGGGTTTCTAGTGCCCGTTAAGTCCGCGTTTCCTTGATCGACCCATAAGTCGGTATTTCTACATTTACCTTTCTTTTACCCACCACCACACCCACATCGATGGATCCACCTCCATCGAATTTCTTTTCCACTACTCTGCCGCCGTCCGTTGGTGCGCAGATTCTACCTCGTATCTCTCTCCAAGAGAGGTGCTATCCAACACGAGGCCCACTTTCCACCTGTCTTTCCACACCACCAGCCAACGGGGAAAATTTTCAAATAAAACCCCAATACATCAACCTTCTACCAAAATTTCACGGTCTCGAGTCTGAGGACGCATACGTGTTTATCACGAAATTTGAAAATGTATGCGCAATGATGGGTACATCACAGTTGTCTGTGGATGCTTTACGTCTTCGTCTTCTCCCATTTACCTTGTGCGATTTAGCCGAGAAGTGGCTATATAACACTACCGCACATTCCATTTCAAATTGGGACGAATTCGTCAAAGCATTCCTTAAGAAATTCTACCCACATCAAAAGACAGCTCGAGTCCGTAGCGAAATCTATCAATTCACCCAGCTTCCAAATGAAATATTTTCAAAATGTCTTGACCGCTTCAAGGATCTGTTAGTCCAATGTCCACATCACGGCATCCCGAGATGGGAATTATGCCGAATCATTTATGAGGGCATTACTCCTTACACAAGACAGTCCCTTGAATCCATGTGTCAAGGCAACTTTATGACCAAAAATGATGGGGAAGCCTGGAAATTTCTAGAAGATTTCGCTGAAAAATCTTTACAGTGGGAGGGTATGAGTCAATCGTCTAGGGATGGCAATGATATTTCCATAGAAGTTAGAGCTGACATTGCAGCTATCAATAAGAAACTCGAGAATATGGAAAATAAATTTTTAGCTGCCGCCCTAAGTCAAATATCACTCTCCAAAACTGTATGTGGTTGTTGTTCTGATCCGTCTCACTTGACGGAAGAATGTCCGTTTCAAGGTCCTGAGCATACCAATGCATCATTTCAAAGACCTAGAAACGATCCATCTTCCTCCACATATGATCAAGGTTGGAGGAATAACCCTAACTTTGATTGGAACCAATCCCAATTTCAAAACACGGTTCCAAACCAAAACAATTTCCAAGGGGTCCCTCCACCACAACAGCACCCACAACTTCTTTTGAGTCAGCACCCCTTCCAATCACAAAACTTTCAAAATCCGGCCAACACTTTTGCACCATCTAATCCTTTGCAAATGACCGGTACTGATAATATCTCTGCACTAGCACAAACCTTGGATACTTTCATGAAACAATCCATCCAAGGGACGGCAAGTTTGCAATCTTCCATCGAGAATGTAATGAAGATCATTATCTCTCAAAATGATAACATCAAATCGATGGAAGAACAAATTGCACAACTGAAAGCCGAAATGAGTGCACGAGAAAAAGGGAAACTTCCAGCTCAACCTTTACTTAATCCTGGCTATTCACATCATGTGGATGAGATCATGTTGAGATCTGGAAGAGTGCTTGACCATCACGTTGGGGAAGAGTTTGATGATACAGAAAAATCATTCATTAACACCCCGGATGAGACCTTTCCACACACTTCTTACCCCAGTTCTTCTACCCTACCACCTTCTTCCGAGCCTATTCTTCATTTCCCAAAAGGCTCGCCACTACAGCCCACCTCTTTTACCCCTCCACGGACGATCCCCACTTCTATTCCGGGATTTGTTCCACACACACTTCCTTCTCCAATGATGGACCCAGCACTTATTGCTAAAGCACCTTATCCTAATCGGGTAAGGGCTAACACACCGAGTCCACATATGGAGAAGATTATGAACATTTTTAAGCAAGTAAACACCAACATCCCTCTCCTAGATGCCATCCAACAAGTTCCTTCCTATGCGAAAACTCTTAAGAACTTGTGCACTAGAAAGAGGAAGAATCCAGTGCCAAAGAAGATTTTCATAGAAAAGACAATAGACACGGCTTTCCCCCAACAATTACCGAGGAAACGTAAGGATCCAGGATATCCTACTATTTCCGTTTCTATTGGGGAAAAACACATTAACCGTGCTCTATTAGATCTTGGCGCTAGTGTTAACTTGCTTCCTTTCTCAGTTTATGAGCAATTAGGGATCGGAGAGTTGAAGCCAACCAATTGCACTCTCCAGATGGCTGACCGATCAATCACCAAACCTAGGGGTGAACTGGAGGATGTGTTAATAAAAATCGGAGAATTTATATTCCCGGTAGATTTTATTGTAATTGATACACAGCCTGTAGCGAACCCACGGAATCAAATTCCGGTGATTTTAGGTCGCCCCTTTTTGGCCACTTCCAATGCAATTATCAACTGTCGTAACGGTTCTATGACCCTATCCTTCGGGAATAGGTCAATAGAGCTGAACATTTACAAGTTGGGAAGTGTACCCTCCGAACCTATTGCTCAGGTCTGTTCTGTCGACTTAATGGATGTCGACAGCAGCGAATTTGATGATCCTCCTGATATCGATCTTGACTCTTTTCATACGTTATTGTTTGCCCCAACTATATATCATACACATACGGACTCTATCACCGAGATGTCCGGGTCAACAATTAACACTGATTATGAAATGCTTTTAGAGTCTGAAGATCACCCCGCACTTTGTGATGACATTATTCACCGGGGTATAGATGGAACTTTTGAGGAAATCTTCGCTGATGAACTCGCATTTTTGAATGACACGGGTGTTGAGATGAATCATCTCCCAATCAATGCAATTGACCCTCCACCCCTTCGTCTGAACTGTAAAAAGAATGCGAGTAATCCATCACAATCACTGTATCGTCTCTCCAATATGAGACGCACACACATTCTCTTCCACCACTTACCTTTTCCCCACTTTTTCTTCCACCAACCAGAGCACTACATTGATAAAATTTTTGAATGGTTGGTGTTAACATTCGGTCTTTGCAAAGCTTGGCATCGACCAATGATTTTTGATCCCCACTTGTGATTTTCAAAGATTAACATTACATAACTCAAGTTTGGGGGGGGATATTTTTTCTGGCTCCTGAAAAGAAAATTTTTACAAAATTTTGAGCCAAAAATAAGTTTCGGGGAGGTTCTTCACTTAAATATTTTTTCCCCACTAATAAATTCCTCCCAAGCTTACAGGTTTTCGAGATTTAGCAGATGGCAACAGTGAGGACACTGTTGAAAACAAGTTTGGGGGAGGTTTGTGCTTATTTTAGCATCATTTGCATATCATTTGCATAAGCACAAAACATTTTTTTTGAAAACCTATAAAAATTTAAAAATTTTCAAAATTATAAAAATATTTTTTGTATATAAATAAGATAATGAAAGTTTAGATAGTGAAAAATTACATCCATGAGATTAGAAAAATTTAAGAAAACTAAGAAAATTAGAAGTTTTCTTATACGAACTAGTAATAAGTAGTTATGAGCCGTTGTCCCAAGGGTTAGTAAGATGAAAGACGTCACTAATCTGAGGATAAAAATAAGTCTGAAAAATAGTTTCTATTCTGGAAGCCAAACATTTTGAACGTTGCTACCCTGCTATTCGCACTTACACACGTCTTAAAGCCTGGGATAGTAGAGGATACCTTGAAATGCTCTTGTCTTAAAGCCAAAAGTATGGAAAAAAAAAGTATTTTGAAAATGGTGAGAAAAATAGACACTGGTTTTGTTATCACCAAGGGTAATAAAAATATATAGCAAAAGGGTGCTTCTTCACCTAGTGCCCCAAGGTCAACTGGTCTGGGAGTCACTGCTATGCCTAAGGTGGTGCAAGACGAGGAAAATACACCAAGTTAGCAAGCACATTAGTAATCGGTCGGTTAGTACCTCAAGAAGTATTAACGGTCGCATGAAAGTGTGTAAGCAATCTCGTTTGCCAAGAAGTACTGAGGCTGATGGGCAAGAGTATGATAGCTTGAATTGAATTCTCCGGGTGTAGGGATGTCTTTACACACACGCAGGGTGATATGATCGATGTTTGGAATAAAGATAGGAATGAAGAATAAGACGATGTTTTATTGAGGGAGGACGTGATTTCTAACATCTTTTCATGACCATTAAGATAGGGCTCATGACAACCGAAAAGCTAGCTTAGTTGGAAACCCTAATTTTCAAAGTTTTTCTTTTACAATTCTTTTCTTTAAATGTAATATTCATGATCTTGCTTTTATTATTGGATTTTGTGGGTGCAATCCGCTGAAAACCCTCAGGAGACAACACTCCTCCTACTAGGGACACCTAGAGGTTTAAAGGCTTGTTGCACGTGCTCAGTGCAATCGTGTTGCCTACGAAAGTGTGCTAGTTAGTTTTTCTCTTTCTTTATTTTCTCCTTCTCTTTTTAATAAAACATTCGCTCGAGACGATCGAAATTAAGTTTGGGGGTATTTGATCAGTCGAAAATATTGTATATTTTAGCCGGCAATTTCCTTAACATTTTCATACACTTAGAAGTGTTCGGCATTCATATTCTACATATTAGCAAATCTGTCACAAAATATGAGATTGCATGTGTTAGACTTTTAAACCGACACTTTAAGGGAAATTAACCGCATTTCATGGCATCGCATCATTTCTGTATTTGCGCAACACTTGTTTCGAAGTCTGTGCAGGAAATTCCAGAAACCGAGCCAAATTGTCAAGAGTGCTGATCAAAATTACACCAAGTCTAAGTCTGGTGATCCGGCAGTAAAATTCCAGAAATTTATTCAAGGCCAATGGGCGCTTCCCGCCGCGGATCCGTGGCATGAGATTTTCCCCATGTGCTTATTTCTAACGGCAAAGCTTCCAGAACTCTCCAGAAACTCCACGTGGCTTCATCTAGAAGGCTCGGCCTAACAACCTAGTTCTAGAAGCCTCCCTCCAACTAACTTCTTCTAGAAGCCTCCTTATAACAACCTTCTTCTAGAAAGCTCTCTCCAACAACCTTCTTCTAGAAGCCTCCTTGTAACAACCTCATTCTAGAATATTCCTTCCAACAAACTTTTTCTAGAAGATTCTTTCTAACAACCTCATTTTGGAGGGAAAATTCAAATTCAAATGAGGTAGTTCATTTTGGAGGGAAAAGTTGTTCATTTTGGAGGGAAAATTCAAAATTCAAATGAAGTAGTTCATTTTGGAGGGAAATTCAAATTTCATCCAACAAACTTTTGGAGGGAAATTCAAATTTCATCCAACAAACTTTTGGAGGGAAATTTGAATTTCATCCAACAAACTTTTGGAGGGAAATTTGAATTTCATCTAACAAACTTTTGGAGGGAAATTTAGAATTTGAAATCCTAGACCTAGGGTTAGTTATCTATAAATAGAGCCTAAATCTAAGGGTTGAGGTTGTTGTTCATTAGTTCACCATTAGTTCATCATTAGTTCTTCATTAGTTAAATAATCTTTCCCTCTTTCATCATCTTCTTCCACAAGTCTCGTGACAAGGCTTGTGCGAAACCCTAACCCTAATTCCACTCCTAATCCAAGATCTTGAGTACCAAATCAAGCATGAAGCCTTCAACCTTTTAGGAGCCGAGCCGATCTTCAATCGGGCAAGTGATCCAAGCCGATCCGCGATCCACGGAGACGAGCGAAGCCAAGTCGACGATCAAGTTCCTCCTCTTGTAGTTCTTGAGTGATTGTAACGGAATTGTTGATATAAATAAAAGGTGAAATTCGTTAATCTTGCTTTCTTTTAATTCTTGCATCATGATTAGATCTCAATTTGTAATTGTTGCTCTTGTTGTGATGTTTGAGTGAAACTCCGCTCGTAAAGGAGTCGAGACGATTGTAGAATGATGATGTAACAAATATTAATACGATTTTTAAGTCCTACGAGTTTGTAAACCCTAGCAAGTTCAAGAATCGATGACCTAGTTTCGTTGCGATGCTTTCTTGATTGTGATCGCTCGAAATTAGGGATCTACGATCGTTTCTTGAATTTACTAGAGGCTAGAATGTGAATGACATCGACGAAAGAACAAGGGATAAGATGAAACCCTAGTTTCACAAGAAATCCCTAATTCTCATCGATAATCATCGATCTAGTATCAATTCATCGAAGGATAAGAATACGTAATTGTAAGATTACATCACATCTATAGATCCGATCGATTCCTACGAGCCTCATTTCGATTCTTGAGATTTGGTTTGGAAAAAAATCATCAAACGATCAATTCTTGATTCTATCTTTTAATGCTTTCTTAGATCTAGTTTTTTTTCTCATTCTTGAACATCAACTATAAATCTTGAATTGTTTTGTTTTCTTTTCATTAATGTTTCGACTCATCTAATTCAAAAGACGAACGATTACACTTTCCCTGTGGACGATCCGCACTCACATACTAACTACAATTCGACACCGTAGTTGATTGCGGTCAAATATTTTTGGTTGTGATTTCTTTACTATTTCATTCGATCTATTACAATCACACAAATTATCATCAATCAAATGGCGCCGTTGCCGGGGACTATTTGATTTGATATTAGACATCCAAATTTATTACAATCAAATGGCGCCGTTGCCGGGGACTATTTGATTCGATATCACACAACAAGAAATCTATTCAATCAGCGCGTTTGGAGTCTCCTCGGGAAAATTCCTGGGGTTCGTCATCCGACACCGAGGTATTGAGATAGATCCGTCAAAGATTAAAGCGATCATGGAAATGCCCCCGCCAAGAACCCTCAAACAGTTGCGGTCTCTCCAAGGGAAGCTCGCATACATCCGGCGATTTATCGCAAATCTTTCAGGCAAATGCCACCCCTACAGTCACCTGATGAAGAAGGGAACCCCATTCGTCTGGGATCAAAAATGCCAAGGTGCACTAGACGAGATCAAGCAGTACCTGCAGAACCCGCCGGTATTAGCTGCGCCGGTCAAGGGAAAACCCCTCATTCTTTATACCACCGCCCTCGAAGGTTCCTTGGGCGCACTATGGGCGCAAGAGAACGATCAGGGGAAAGAGAGAGCACTCTACTACTTAAGTCGAGTTCTACTGGGGGCAGAAAGCAATTACTCTCCCATTGAAAAACATTGCTTGGCGTTAATCTTCGCGATAACAAAGCTCAGGCACTATGCGTTGGCACACGAAGTCTGCCTCATCTCGAAAGTGGATCCTCTTAAATACTTGATGTCAAAAGCCATATTGACGGGACGACTCGCTAAATGGGCCCTGCTCTTGATGGAGTTCTCGATAACATATCAACCTCTCAAGGCGGTGAAAGGCCAGGCCATTGCCGATTTCCTCGCTGAGCACCCGATACCGGCCGATTCTCCTTTGAATTGTGACTTGCCGGACGAGCATGCATTTGATGCGATTAGCGGTGGAAGCACCCGATGGGAACTCTATTTCGATGGAGCGTCCTCTATAAAGAAACAAAAGCAAGGTATCCCAATGATCAAGTCAGGGATAGGCCTCATCTTTGCGACTCCACAAGGAGGGATAATGCGCTTCGCCTTCTCCTTAACAGAGCCGAGGACAAACAATGAAGCTGAATACGAAGCCCTAATAGCAGGTCTCGAGCTTGCCATTGACATGGGAATTGAAGACCTCCTTATATATGGGGATTCTCAGCTGGTCGTTAGCCAAGTTAATGGTGACTACCAAACGTGCAAACCGGAGTTGGTGAGATACGGCGAAAAGGTGCAACAACTGTTGGCCCAAATTCCCTCCTATACTTTGGAGAACATACCGTGCGCGGAAAACAGCAAAGCAGACGCGTTGGCCAAACTCGCTAAAGAACTGGCTGACGAGAACCTCGATGACGTCAGAATCATGGTACAAAGCCGTCGAGTGCTCGCCCCGGCAGAAATATCTCCGGAATCATGCAAAGAAAAGGGAGCGACTGAGCAGATGACCCTACAAATAAAGGACCATGAGAAGGCCGAAGACTGGAGGGAAGTCTTCACAGACTACTTTAAGTCCCGCCGAATGCCCGAAGAAGCGTCTTCAAGACATCAGCTCATGAAACGAGCTCTATCTTTCGCTTTCGTCAACAATACCCTATACAAGAGATCGCTCGATTCTCTATGGCTGAGATGCTTAGGACCTGACGAAGCAGAAAAAGTCGTTCAGGAAGTTCATGACGGACTTTGCGGTTCTCACCAAGCAGGCCCAAAGATGAAGTTAAAGATTAAACGAATGGGCTACTACTGGCCCACAATGATCCAGGACTGCCTCGAGTATGCGAAGCAATGCCACTCGTGCCAGATTCATGGAGACTTTATCCATCAACATCCAAATCCGCTACACCCAACGGTGGCCAGCTGGCCATTCGAGATGTGGGGGACTGACATAGTCGGCCCCATTGAACCAGCATCATCTCGGGGACACCGTTTTATCCTGGCGACAACTGATTACTTCTCCAAATGGGCAGAAGCAGTACCACTGAGGGAAGTGAAGACGGAGAATATCCTCCATTTCTTCAAAACGCACGTCATCTATCGGTTTGGAACCCCACGGCGGATTATCTCCGATAACGGGCCAGCCTACAGGAGCCATAAGATTAGCCGCTTCGCGCAGCAGCACAATATAGACTGGAGGTATTCTTCAGTTTACAACCCGCGAGCCAACGGTCTGGCCGAGGCCTTCAATAAGACCTTGACGAAGATCATAAAAAAGACCGTCTCCCGGAATAAGAGAGACTGGCACGAGAGGCTGCAAGAAGCCCTTTGGGCTTATCGAACTACATTCAAGACGGCCACAAATACAACGCCATACGCGTTGGTATTTGGGATGGAAGCAGTACTCCCCCTCGAGATAGAGTTACCCTCTCTATGAGTGGCAGTCCACCACGAACTGACCGACGAAGAAAATGCCCACCTTCGACTTGAGGAGCTTGATGCCCTCGACGAAACCCGACTTATAGCGCAACAACATCTAGAAGCCTACAAAGCAAAGATGACGCGCTCGTACGAAAAATTGACCAGGCCAAGGGCATTCCGCCAAGGCGAACTCGTGCTGGTAGTCAAAAGACCTATGATCCCCAATCGTGCCAAGCGGGGAAAATTCGAGCCAAACTATGAAGGCCCGTACATCATAGACCAGGTTTACCAGGGTGGAGCCTATCTACTCGTGGACATGCACGGTGAGAGGCCTTTCAGGCCAATAAATGGCCGCTTCTTGAAGAAATACTATGCTTAGTGAGCCACAGCCTGGGTCAACGATAGATGACGACGACTATGTCCGCTCGCTATCTTCCTAGGCTCAGACTTTACAAGCAGTAGCTGGCCCTCCCCTAACGGCGGACCGAAACGTCCTTAAACTAACAAGGGACCGAAACGTCTTTAAACTATGAACGGACCGAAACGTCCTTAAACTATCAACAGACCGAAACGTCTTTAAACTAACGGTGGACCGAAATGTCCTTAAACTAACGACGGACCGAAACGTCCTTAAACTAGCGACGGACCGAAACGTCCTTAAACTAACGACGGACCGAAACGTCCCTAAACTACTGCCGCAGCATCTTTAGGCTGGCAAGATGATAAAAAAAAAAAAAAAAAAAGGGTATGTCCATAAAATAAAATGGGCACGGATGAAAACCCGAAAGGGCTCCGTGAGTAAAAAACAGCAGGGCTACCGGCGAGTGTTTGTGAAAACCCGAAAGGGCGCAACCTCGATAAAAGACACTTACAGGGTCCTCTCGACCTTGTAAGGAGAAACCACCCGCGTGAGATCCTTACGACTCATAAGGGAGAAACACACTTAGGGACCCCCACGATTCCTAAGGAGAAATTACACTTGCGAGATCCTCACGACTCGTAAGGAGAATTCTCTTATGGGACCTTCACGGTTCATAAGATTTGAAAGTCTTAAGTTACAGAAACCTTAACCTGTTCTTAAGCAACTCCCACAACCTCCGACATTGCCCTACAAGCGGCTCGGACTGACCCTTGTATACAATCCACGGGCGCGAATAGACATTTCCCTAACAAAGTCCTACCCGTGACTAGGGATATATCTACATGGTGAACAACCCTCGCAAGTCCTCTCGACTTATAAGGGGAAAATCCTCTTTGTAAGATCCTTACGACTTACAAGAGAACATGCACTTAAGAATCCCCACGATTTTTAAGGAGAAAACACACCTGCAAGATCCTCACGACTTGTAGGGAGAAACACCTTTGTGAGACCCTTACGGCTCATGAGGTCAAAAGCCTTGGTCGACAGGACCCTTAACCCTGTTTGCTAAGCCACCTTTGTTCAAACGTCGACAGAGGCAAATGATGATCCGCTCCTGGCAACATTCCAGTTGTAGCGGTGCTGATGCCGAAACCCGTATCCAAGAAACCCGAGCTTGCCGCAAGAAGCTAGCAAGCCACACATGCATGACAAAATGGCCGAAATGATGGGACAACTTGCAAAATCTCAGCGGTTCACAGATAACTTAGTGTTCATCACCGTGGCATTCGTCTCGATACAGCAGACGCGATACCAGCAAATGAAGCGAAGGCCAAATTCCTAGCTTTTATTGTCTCGACGACACAACATCAAGCGAAACGGAACAGCGGCAACCCCAAGTTCCATGGCTCGGCGACACATATCGCCAAGAGTCAACCCCCATCCCGTGAAATGCGGATACAATCAGCAAACTTCCTGGTTACGTGGAAAGCGGATAACGTCACTCTTTGACCCCGTGGAAAACGTCCAGAGCGGATCCTGGTCCTCGCAGAGCATGGCAGTGAACCCATGTGAAGCATCCAGAGCGGAGCCTAGTCCTCGCCTAACGCGGCAGTGAACCCGTGTGAAGCATCTAGTGCAAACTTCCTGGTTACGCGGAACGCGGATAATGTCACTCTTTGACCCCGTGAAGCATCCAGAGCGGAGCCTAGTCCTCGCCTAACGCGGCAGTGAACCCGTGTGAAGCATCTAGTGCAAACTTCCTGGTTACGTGGAAAGCGGATAACGTCACTCTTTGACCCCATGGAAAACGTCCAGAGCGGATCCTGGTCCTCGCAGAGCATGGCAGTGAACCCATGTGAAGCATCCAGAGCGGAGCCTAGTCCTCGCCTAACGCGGCAGTGAACCCGTGTGAAGCATCTAGTGCAAACTTCCTGGTTACGTGGAAAGCGGATAACGTCACTCTTTGACCCCGTGGAAAACGTCCAGAGCGGATCCTGGTCCTCGCAGAGCATGGCAGTGAACCCGTGCGAAGCATCCAGAGCGGAGCCTAGTCCTCGCCTAACGCGGCAGTGAACCCGTGTGAAGCATCTAGTGCAAACTTCCTGGTTACGTGGAAAGCGGATAACGTCACTCTTTGACCCCGTGGAAAACGTCCAGAGCGGATCCTGGTCCTCGCAGAGCATGGCAGTGAACCCGTGCGAAGCATCCAGAGCGGAGCCTAGTCCTCGCCTAACACGGCAGTGAACCCGTGTGAAGCATCTAGTGCAAACTTCCTGGTTACGTGGAAAGCGGATAACGTCACTTTTTGACCCCGTGGAAAACGTCCAGAGCGGATCCTGGTCCTCGCAGAGCATGGCAGTGAACCCGTGCGAAGCATCCAGAGCGGAGCCTAGTCCTCGCCTAACGCGGCAGTAAACCCGTGTGAAGCATCTAGTGCAAAATTCCTGGTTACGTGGAACGTGGATAACGTCACCCTTTGACCCCACGGAAAACGCCCAGAGCGGAGCCTGGTCCTCGCCAAGCACGGCAGTGAACCCGTGTGAAGCATCCAGAGCAAACACCGGACTGTGGAGTCCTTAAAATCCACGGACTATGACGTCCTTAACCTCGACCGCGATGTCTTAAAACTAACAACCAACCACCCCTATTCCTCACAGATTTTTGCCTCGGTTTAAGGGTACATCTCTTCACTCCTTTGATGCCCGGCGTTGTAATTCCTCAACGTCTTCAAAGAGGTGACGGGTCCCTGTAACCAAACATCGGACCGTGGAGTCCCTAAATCCATGGACTATGAGGTCCTTAACCTTGACCGTGATGTCTTAAAACTAACATCGGACTGTGGAGTCCTTAAATCCACGGACTATGAGGTCCTTAACCTTGACCGCGACGTCTTTAAACTACAATATCTGGAGAAACCCCTGACTCCGTAGAGCACGGGCGAGGGTAACCGCATCCGGCACTCGCAAATCCTCACGGCTGGGGAGAGAAAACTCTTTATGAGACCCTCGTGGCTCGTAAAATGCAGAAGTCTCAGAAAGCATATCTTAAACCTGAACCCTGAGTCATCCCTGTCCTGCAAGGAGATCGAAATAGAATATCCGCAGAATGCATTCAATGAAAAGAGGACACATCATTGAGAGGAAAATTGTATCTTTTATTCATAAACCAAAATGGATACAAAATACAATTCATAAAAAAAAAAAACAAAAAAGGAAGATACCCTTATTCATGAGTATGTACAAAAAATAGAAGAAAAGATACAAGTCCTTAAGCCGGCGGGCGGTGCAGTAATTTCACCAGCTCGTCATTCTGTTGTTGAGCCACAGCTTCATGACGCAGGATCTCCAGAAGACGAGCCTCCGCCTGAGCTTGCTGGGCCTGATATAAAGCAAGCCGGGCTTCAAGCTCTTTTTCAGTGGCCTTGTGAGCCTCAACCCTCTCGCGAGTAAACGTGGCGGCTTTATCAAGAGCCACCACCTCCTTAATGGACTCCTGAAGCACCCGCCACAGCTCATACGCTTTGTCGGCTTTGGCTGTAAAGCTGGCCTGAAGCTCGCTCAGCACCTTAGAAGCTAGCTCCCTCTCTGAAAGTTTACGGTCGAACCCTCTTCTCGCACAACAATATGTTCGCTACGTACCGTTCTACCAGGCCATGTAAGCTCGCTTTCGTGACCACGACCTTAGAAACAAGACACTTACAAGACCATATGAATGGGCTTCCG
Source organism: Agapanthus africanus (assembly GCA_030015575.1). NCBI lineage: Eukaryota > Viridiplantae > Streptophyta > Magnoliopsida > Asparagales > Amaryllidaceae > Agapanthus > Agapanthus africanus. The sequence goes on along the minus strand of JASDDO010000031.1, from coordinate 519,307,757 downwards.
GTTGACAGCACTAATCGATCTGAAACAAGTTCATATCACCCGGTATGAAAAGCAACGAGAAAATTTCCAATGTTTATCCTATCGAGCATGTGTTATCAATTACATGGACATTCGGAAGAGAGATACAATTCAAGGCTTTGATTCACACGCAACATGACAATAGTATTGGTAACTGAAGAAAGTTTTCATAAAAAGGAACACAAAATTTATTCATGCAAGCGGAAACATACATACGAGTACTGAGCCTACATGAAAGTTCAACATAAAGCATAAAAAGGGGGGGGGATTCTACACTAACGAAAAAGATCACCAAACACAGGATCAGCGGCACAGGGGTTGATGAAGCAAAGGACAAAATTCTCCATCTCTCTCTCCGCTTTCTCCAGCATATCGAAGCGACGATTCTCGCGAGGAGTCGCTCCCCATCGGTTGGTGCCGTGTTCGTCCGCGAATGCAAACATAATAGCTCGTCGGGCCTTTATCTCGCTCAGTAGATGAATTGAGCAGTCCCTCAGAGCCTGAGTAATCAGACAGGCTTCATGAAAGCTCTCGAGCTTTTCCTCCGCCGCATCAAGTATCGCCAGGGTCATCTCTGCCGGGTGAGGAGGAATATCGGCAAGCACGGCCGAGAGGATCATCTGGAGCCAGAGAGAACCCATCGGGAGGGGAGACCCCCTACGGATCGAGAGTTCATGCATGGCTGAGTCGCATTCGTTGTCGGTAAGGAGAGGGTCCACCAACCGAGCAGCAAAGCGGGGGATCATCTCCTCAAGAGAAACTTCCCACGGCTGTCGACGAGCGTGAGGGCGATTACAAGCCATGGCACTCGTTTCTCCCTCAAGAAAAATATATATGAATCTCTCCGTGAAAAGAAAAGCCTCATATATAATGAAGTGCATTAAGTGCTGTGCGCGGAAAATCCTGCATGGAAATTATTTCCAAGGCCCAAAAAAGGAAAAGCCCCGAAAATCAAGGAGACGGAACTATTCCCAAGGCCCCTTTTCTGCACCTAAAATTGTGCACTAAGGGTATGGCATGAGGAAAATCTTGTGAACAACCACATTAAGGGATCCCACGTGTGGAACACGTGAGGCCTAAAAACCTGACGTGCAGTTAAAAGGAAAATATGGAGTGGTACCCCACATATTAAAAGCACGAGTAACAGCAGTAGCAAAATAATAAAATCTTAAAGGAAAAGCATGCAAATGTACCAGGATACAACAAAATTTATTACCCAGACTTCAAGAAGGCAATACAAAATAAAAAGAAAAACTTTTATAATGGCAAGGCTTCAGACGCGGGGCACGGGTTGAGAAACTCGGAATTGACTTTATTCAAGATCTTCCAAGCATTTCGAACCTCCCGAGTATGCCTTCTCTCACGGTCACAGGCATCGGGGTCCCCGCGGATGTCCTCTTCCCTCCGGTAGGCGCCCAGTATAGCCGATTGCTGGAAAATCTGATGAAGGAGAGCAATGAGATCATCCCGCCTTCTTTTTGAGATCAAGCCCATAAGGTACACCGAATGCACCTTATCCTCGGCAATGTCCAAATCCCCGAGCGGTATGCCGGCACAAAAGAGAGGAAGTGCCTCCCGGATCGCCAGCACGATTAGCCTCAGAAGAGAAGAGCGACGGGGGAGGAGCCTATGGTTATACTCGTCGAAACGGCTCATGATCTCGGCACACTGAGCATCGGTGAACTCCTGGTTCTGACTGCGACCCAGCGCGCGGATGTTCCCATAGGAGATAATCTGGTCAAGTCTATACAGATGGGTGTCCATGATACCTGAAATAAAAGTCGCGAGAATTATTACAAAATCCCCCTCGCATTAATTACAGAAGAACAGCCTCGGGCCAAGAGACCCCAGGTAGCCTTTGGGTGAAGAAACTGAGTTCTTCATGAGAAGTAAATTCCTTATCAAAAAAAAAAAAAGAGAGGGAATTAAATTCCCAGGAATAATTTTGACGGAATTAAAGTCCAGGGAGTTGAAACGCTGTCATCGTCCCCCCAAGGATCACCTAAACCCTAAGAGATCTACAGTTCGAAAGTCAGGTGGTTTCCTGTTCTAAAAAAAAAAAAAAAAAGGACTTGAGGAAAAATGGGTTCTTTGTGAAACCCTTAACGCGGATTTAAAATCCAAAGAGTTCTTTTAAGGACGAAGGCGCTCTGGCCGTTCAACATTATTACCTGAGGAAAAGGGATCCGTTGACAGAGTTAAACTCTGGAAAATTTTGAAAACAGAGAACTAAGCTCTGAAAACGAGAATTAAATTCTCAGAGGAAGAAGACGAGCAGAGTGAAGGCTCCTATGAAGAGACAGCGGTATTTATAGAAAACAGTGGAAACGCTTCATCTCCCAAATCCCTAAATGAATCCAACGGTCGCAAGAGATGACAGCGTTGCACTCACGTGCTGACACGTGAGAACAACGCTGTGGGGGCATTTGTTTCCTGATTTAAAATCAGGAAAGCTTCTGTGGAAAGCTTCAAATAGGGGCCACGCGCTTACACGTGACCAGCAGTCACGTGTTGACACGTGACCTATAAAGTGCAGAAAAGGCGCACAATGAATCGCTGAGCAAAGTTAAGGAAAAGAGCTTCAGAAGAGGTCACGTGCTTCCACGTGACCAGGGTCACGTGTTGGCACGTGACGTTCAAAGCAGCAAACTCGCTCTCCAACTGAACCAAGGAAAGAAGTGCCAGACAGGGGGTCACGTGTTCACACGTGACCAGGGGTCACGTGGTATCACGTGACGGCTAAGCAGCAGAAGAAGGCAGAACGCAGAAAGAAAGAGGATCCTTCATTCCAAAAGGGGGGTCACGTGTCCGCACGTGACCATGGGTCACGTGGTCACACGTGACCGGCTTTCAAAGCCCTTTTTGTCAACAGAATTAAATTCTGAGAGAAATGCGAATCTTGCCAAAGGAACGCAACTATATGCATCCAATCAAATTAAAGATTCAGAGGTCATTTATTTATGGAAAATCTCGGGTTTGGAAAGATTTCCCCCTTAAATCTAACCAAAATAAAAAGGGAGAATCTCTGGGTTTGGAATCCAACGGTGAATAAAATTCACCTAATAATCCAAAGGTCCAGAACGAACAATGGATGCAAATCAAATATCTCCATGAAGATTCGTCAAAAACTGATTGACTCGGCTGCTTCTCCTATAAATAGGAGCCAAGAGATACAAAAAAAAAAAGAAGGAGATACAGGCGCAGAGAAAGAAAAAAGGAGAAAAGCTTTGATACTTGAAAAAGACTTGGATCTTCTGCAAAAAACCCTAGGTAAGAAAGGGAAGGCCTTTTGAAAGAGGGGGAATTTAATTCCCAACAGAGTTTAACTCTGATACATAAAACATAAGAGCACATTTCTTCTCTCTTTGATAGAGGATCTGCAAAGTGCACATCTCCCCTTTAGGTTGAGAATTTAATTCTCAATGGGTTGAGATCCTGCCATGCAGATCCAAAACATAGAGAGGGAACGCAAGCATGAGAATTTAATTCTCGCAGAACTATAGGAATTCAATTCCTTTAAAAATAAAATTAGGGCTCGACCCTGTATCATGGGAATTTAATTCCTTCAAAACAAAAGAAACAGGGTTGAACCCTAATTAAGAATGTGGTTCTGTGGAAATAACAGGAATTTAATTCCCTTAATTATAATTCTTTAAAATGGGAAGTATAATTCCTTGAAAGCTTTTATTAAGGGTTGAACCCTCTTCAGTTCTCCACATAAACGAGGAATTTAATTCCTACAGAAAATTCAGAGTTTAACTCTACAAGTCCTCAAAAGGAAATAGGAATTCAATTCCTCTGAAATTTAAAAGTTCGAGGAATTTAATTCCTGAAAGAAACAGATCCTCTAAAAACTACATAGAGGTAGGGTCACGTGCTGCCACGTGACCCCCTAAAACCCCTACAGAAGTCCCTTTGAGGCAGCACCCCACGTGACCCACGTGACCTTGGCAGAAACTCTAATATACAAGCATTTGAATGCCCATCACGTGATGGCACGTGATGCTTTGAAAGAAGTGATAATTTCAGCAGAACAACTGAAGGGAGGGCGCTCTCACGTGCTGCCACGTGACCCTTCTTGCCTTAGTGTTTAACACTAAAATTAAAACTCTCAAGCCCAGTGTTAAAACACTGTCGGGCCTTGGCATTCAATGCTGGTTAAAGAGCCTTATTGGCAGTGTTCAACACTGATCTGTTTAGTGTTTAACACTAATTTGAAAAAGCCTTATTACTGGTGCTTAACACCAATTATCTCTTAGTGTTGAACACTAACTCATCAACCTTATTCCCAGTGTTCAACACTGATCGCTCTGAAGTGTTTAACACTAGGCTTTGGTCTAATTGGCTGAAGGGATAGAGGTAAACATTCTCCCTCAATGGACCAACAAAGAGTCAATATTCCAGACCTGACTGGACTTAGCACAAGCTGGCCATAAGTCCTCAATCTGTGATTAACTGAGCCGATGGGCTCATGACATAATCGATCAGTCTTGACCCAAATTGGGCCAGGGACTATCTAATCCACCCCGGTTCTAGGGTACATCTCTTCACTCCTTTGATATTTGGCATTGTAATCCCTCAATGTCTTCAGAGAGGTGACGGGTCCCGAAGACCATTCATGACATGGACTGTGGGGTCCTTAAACCCATGCATGATACAAAATTCCTGGTTACGTGGAACGTGGATAACGTCACTCTTTGACCCCGCGGGAAACGTCCAGAGCGGATCCTGGTCCTCGCAGAGCACGGCAGTGAACCCGTGTGAAGCATCCAGAGCGGAGCCTGGTCCTCGCCTAGCACGGCAGTGAACCCGTGTGAAGCATCCAGAGCACATACCGGACTGTGGAGTCCTTAAACCCATGGACTATGACGTCCTTAACCTTGACCGAGATGTCTTTAAACTACCCATTGACCGAGATGTCTTTAAACTACCCATTGACCGAGATGTCTTTAAACTACCCATTGACCGAGATGTCTTTAAACTACCCATGGACCGCAATGTCCTTAAACTACCCACAGACCGCAATGTCCTTAAACTAGAACAATAGAGCCCCCTATATGCTCTTTTGTCGGATCTAAACGGTCCTGTTTAAGTTGATCTTAGCCTCAAAGATGGCTAACGCGTCCTTAAACCTTCAAGCAGACTGGACTATGAATCCCCCTAATTAACTCTGGCTCGAGGGTACATCTCTGAACTCCTCTGACATCCGCCGTTGTAATCCTTCAACGTCGTCAGAGAGGTGACGGGTCCCGACGGCCACATATACGATGGACCGCCACGTCCCTAAACTGGAACGTTAAAGTCCAAACACTCTTTTGTAGGATCTAAACGATCCCGTTAAGTTGATCTTAGTCACAAAGTTAGACTAACGCATCCTTAACAAACGTTTGAGTTGATCTTAGCCCCAAGCATGGCTGACGTATCCTCAAACCAAACCCCCAAACCCAAATTTAAGATAATGCGGATTTGGACTAGTCCATGCCCTACGGGCGACGACATAACTCAGTCTCCGTAGACGATCCACGGGCAGTAAAACATAAAACAAAACCCACGACACGAAGTGACCATCTGGAGAAGGAGAAAGTTGTTACCGCAATGCGGTAGCGTAATTAACTGCAGGGGCTTGCGCCTGCAGGGAAGAGCGTCCCCACAATCAAAAACCCCTCAACGAGGGGGAATCTGACGAAGTCTGCTACATCGGTCGCATCCGCTCAAACTTTCGATACATGGTGCCATAAACCAACTTGGCATCTTCGGAGAGGTGAACGGATAGCATCAATTAGCATCTGCCCCGAATCTCAGCGCCAAGACATCGCAGCCTTGCGCGCCGTCTTTCGGAGGGGAACAGCCGTCTGCTCGACGCGCTCGACGTCGTCATTGGCGCCGAATAAGGAAGGCTGGGGGCAACTCCCCCTCTGGATTGACTCCACCAGCCCCGGCGGTAGAAGTTAATGCTGCTGTTCCAACTGGAAACAGCTTTGAAACGCTAAATAAGGTGCGAAGGAATTCCCCTACCGCAGTGCTGAAGAGGTCTCCTCCCCCATCAGAAAAGGTTGTGGAAATGGAATCAGAACAGCCCCGATCTCCTCAACGGCTGTCTTCCAAAATCTATAAGGTTTGGCGGCGGGCCCGGGACTCAATCATCGATCCAAACTTCTCCCGCCAGCATAAGAAGCTGAAGATCCAACCGAAAGCTGGTCACCAGGCGAAAACCCAAAAGGCTGTTTGGACGCCCACCTCGACGGCCCCCTCAACCTCCATGGCTCATAAAAGGAGGGAGCCCGAGAAGATCCCTCGACGAGCAACGACGGCTAAAAACAACAAGCCCGGACACCTTAAGTCTGGGGGCATGATGGTCCATACCGTATACATGGCCTCTGGAAAGGAGGAGAGCCGCACTTCTACAGGCCACCGACCGCTAACCCGATCCGTAACGAAATCCCAGGAGCAGCAACAAAAGCTCCAAGAAATGATGAATGCTATGGCCGCACTCACCGGGCCAAAGGAAAACCCAGAAGCATCCTCAGACGCACGCCGGGAGGAAGAAACCGACGCTGAATTCCTTCGCCGGACACTGGAGAAAAGGGACAAAGAGGCTGCTGAACAAGCTGCCAACATACAACGGATGGGCCTTCTCTTTCAAGACGTAATAGGAATGATGATTCAGCAGGACTCACCCGCCGAGGATCCTCCGATCATTCTTGAAGACGACCGAGGAGAAACATCAAATCCACCACCAGCCCTCTCAACGGCCAAGGAGGAGGCAATCTCTAAGGCTGACTTGGCTGACTACATAGCCCAGCAAATCCGAGTTCATCACGCGACTGAAGCGGCTGGTCAAGTCGTGAAAACGGGGCGGCCGTATCCGAGCTGGTACGACCAAATCAAATACCCGCAAGGCTATACGATACCGAAATTCCATGTGTATAAGGGGACCGGCAATCCTCATCAACACGTCGCCCAGTTCCGGGCCCTCTGCGGTAACACCGGCGGTGACGATAAACTGTTACTCCGTCAGTTCGTTGGCAGCTTATCAGAAACAGCATTCGAATGGTATTCAGAACTTCCGAACGATTCCATCAAAACGTTCGCTGAAATGGAGTTGTTGTTCACTCAGCGGTTCGCAAGTGCCAGCGAGCGCACTCCAATTACTGCTTTGATTAACGCCAGGGTAAAGCCAGGCGAAACCTGGGTCCAGTACGCTATACGCTGGCGGAATTTGTGGTCGAGATGCGAGCAACGCATTGAGGAAGCACCCGCAGTGGGTATGTTCGTGGGAACCTTAGACCCCCACGCAACCATCTCCCAGTTTATGATGTTTTTTAAGCCAACCACATTCCAGGCTTTAATCGACAAGTTGGCTCAGATGGACCAGATGGGTCATAGGCCACCTCCCCCGAAGTCGGAACCTCGGAATGATAAGGGTAAAGGAAGGGCCACCTTTGTCGCAAATGCCCAACAGCAACCTGACGCCCCAAAATCGGCAGATCAACTGGAAGAAAGACGCCGGTATTATAATGAAAAGATGAAGCGTCCCTACTCGTTCCCACGAGACAAGACGAGACGGTTATTTGAGCTGGCAATACGCAACAGACTTATTAACCTCCCAAATCCAAGGCGACCGCCACAACCCACCGAGGTGAATAACCCTAACTATTGCCCTTACCATCAAACGGTAAGCCATCCGATTGAAGATTGCTTCGTCTTCAAAGGATGGATCGAAGATCAATACCTCCAGGGGAAGTTTGTACTGTCCGAAAAGTGGAAGGTGAACCCGCCACAACCACATACTCCTAAAAAGGCAGACACACCGGGGGCAACCTGCTCCTTTATCGAAGAAGTTCCATGGGAAGTCGCGCTATCAACGAAGACCAAAAGGATGCTGAGAGACCTTCATGCGTGTCCTACAATCGAATGGAAGGACCCCCTTGAACCTCGAATTATCGAAGGAGCAGTGAAGCCCCGCGCAACTACGAAGACTGCTGATAAGGGCCCAAATACTCACGCCCAACCGTCAAAAGCTTCGAAGAAAAAGGAGAAGAAATCCAAGAAGCCCGCGAAGCTTGGAGACGAGCAAACAAACTTGCAGAAGCAAATCGACGCGCTAGAAGAATATAATCAGAAGGCGCGAACTCCTGTCACACTGCAAGAGTTCCTCAGCCACATCTTTCAAGAGGACGATGATGGAGAAAACTCGTCGGACGAATCCGAGGGATATGCGGCAAGTTGCAACATGATCTCCCACTCGTTTACCGATGATGAGAAAACTCCTATCACTAAGAAGCCGAAGGCAGAGCCCGAACCAGAGCGTGCGAGGCTGACAACTGATATGATCAATGCCTTCCTAGACGAGATTCGTCTAAAAAGTAAAGCGGATCAGGAGCGCGAGATGGCAGCATCAGGAGGAACCAAATGCGGGCGACTGAACGAAAGAGTTGAGCTACCCCTGCCAGAGCGAAAGGCATCCGAAATGGACAAGAAGATATTCAAGACGAGGAAAAGGTTCACCAAAGCCATGTCAATGGGAATGAGGCTACCCCCCTCGGAAGGAAACACGCACGATGGGGCGGAGAAACACCCCGATTACTGCGCATATCATCGGAAAGTCTCACACCCCACAGAGGAGTGCGACGCCTTCAAGATATGGTGGCAAGGATATGTTGCTCGCCGGCAACATTTCAAACGCATGAAACGCAAGAGCCGTCGGGAGCGAAGAAGCGCTGTTGACGGACCCAACAGAATTACTGGCAACTGCTATATGGCTCATAACGAGGGATCGCAAGTCCTCACCTTCGGGAGCGACTCTGACGAAGAAGTGACTCTGGGCCCTCTCTTTGAAGAATCCACGCTAAGGAAAGATGAGGAATCAGAAGCCTGCGGAAACACTCAGCTGCGCAATCGCACACTCCCGGAAAAGAATCTCGGGCCTACGAACAGAAAAGATAAGGGAAAGGAAAAGGTCACTGAAGATATCACTTTGGATGACCAAGTCGCGAAAGAATTGGCTGCCAAAGACCCTCCTAGGAGGAGTAAAGTGGACTATAACATCCTCGCGCATCTAAGGAAGCTACCCTCCCAGTTTAGCATTCTCGACGCCCTCCTATTATCAAAAGAAGCACGGGACTCACTAATTAAAGCACTACAAGAACCTGAGCAATTCCAAGCCTTTCTCGCCACCCAAAAGATGAGAGACGAACTGGAAGAAGTGCATACGGCCGACGTCACTTTCGGTGATGAAGACCTCCTTCTCGGGACGTGCGACCATAACCGTCCCCTGTATGTCTCCGGATACTGCCATGATATCAAGATAGGCAAGATCTTGGTGGATAATGGATCCTCTGTCAATCTTCTTAATGTTCGGGTGTTGAAGGAAATCTGCATGAGTGTGCAACATCTCGCTCGTGACAAAATCACTATTTCCGGTTTCGATTCACAATCGTCACGGACTCTCGGGTCCGTGATATTAACGTTACGCTTCGGGCTTCTCGTCACAGACATCAAATTCCATATCATTGACGCCAAGACCTGTTACAACGCCTTGCTCGGCCGTCCTTGGTTACACGAGTACAACATCGTCCCTTCTACACAACATCAGTGTATGAAGTACTTTAAAGATGGTTTCGAGTATACTGTAACGGGTGAGCTGAACCCATTTTCCGTGAACGAAGTCCGCAAATACGAGGATGCGAAATACTTCTTGCCAGACTTTGAAGATACAGAAAGGTGTCACGACTCGGAGAACAAGGCCGCCGCCACCATCCCTGTTTTCGGAAGCGATACCGAAGAAGAAGAAGAGATAGTTTATACGGGGCCAGCTCAGCGCAACAACCAGAGGACGCCCATCCTCATACTGGTCTTCGGAAGTGATTCGGAAGATGAGGTCAATGCCGTATTCTCCAATCGGCTTTCAATGCAAGCACCCCTCAGCGATGGCCATAGTTTGCAAATCACCATGGTACCGCGAAAACACTACAATGACCTCGACACGCTTCAAGCTCACAGTGTGCAAGAGCTGAAAACGTTTTGCGTCCCCCCCAGGCGAAAGAGTGAGAAGATGATCCTATTCTATCGATCCTCAGAGTCGAAAGTAGAGAAAGAGATCTGGCACGGCGTAGATGCTACATGCGACAGACTCCAACCCATCCGTCTGCCCAGATACTATACAAATGGATTAAAGAAGCTATTGAAGCGCCAAGGGGTACCCTTAAAACAAACTGTTCGACAGGCTCGGTTCTACAACAAGATTTGGGATGTCCCTGGAACCCAACGCAAATTGCCCAACGGGAAAATGGAGACACTCGGGCTTGGATACGCGAGAACCGGAAAACGAGAGCGGGCCTACAGCAGCTACGCTATATATACCTTTGATGAAGAAGAGGACGCCCCGTCAGGAGATACCAATCCCTCATCAAAACCAGACCCTGCGATTGAAGCGCCAAGTCCGTCGTTTGAAGAACGAATGAGCAAGCCTATCAGGAAAGTGGGTCAGAAAGCTTGGGAAGACCACAGCCGCGAAATGGCCATCTACGAGAAGGCCAGGACGCAACGTCTATTTCAACAGGCTACGAAAGGCAAGAATGCTCATCCTTGTCAACCCATCATGCGAAAGGCCCGATGCGGAGACGGAAATAAGTCGAGAAGCGGAAAAAAGAGCCGACAACAACGACGCAGGATTAGAGGGTTACGTGATCGGGTACTGCACAGCTCGGATTCGTCCTTCATAGAAAAGATGAGTCGAGCGTACTCCTTCCCCCGAGACAAGACGGAAAGGTTACTCAAGCTCGCCCTAAAACATCAGATGATCACGCTTCCAGAGTTTAGATACCCTGAACAAGCTAATAAGGCCTCTCGCTCGGGCTATTGCTCTTATCACCGAGCCATAGGACATCCTACCGAAGACTGCTTCACCTTCAAGAACTGGGTCGAGGACCAGTACCAAAGGGGCAGATTCGCTTTATCCAACAGCTGGAGGGTAACACCGCCCCGAAAGCACGAACCCAAAGCCGCAAGAGCAAAACCGGATCCACCTCAGTCCTGGGAGCGGATTCGTACCTGTTATACGATTACGATATTAAAAGAAGAGCCCGAGAACATAGATGACCTTCCCCGGTGCTTCGAGAACAGCGATGATGAGGTGATCTCGGAATTTCCGCCCGCTCCGAAAGAACTGGAAGACGGTATACATACTACCGCAGATAACCTCAGAAAGATTGAGTTGGGATCGGCAGAGGACCCGCGACCAACATTTGTCAGCAAGCTACTCTCTGAAGAGAGGGTGGCCGCGTTAAAGAACGTGCTTCTACAGCATAAAGACTGCTTCGCGTGGAACTACTCTGAGATGCCAGGATTAGATCCGGAGGTCGCCGTGCACAGATTAGCAATATCCCCAGATATCAAGCCAGTCAAGCAGGCGCCAAGAAGGATGCGACTCGAGCTTGAGATGAGCATCAACGCCGAAGTCAAGAAACTGATCGATTCTGGATTTATCCAAGAAGTCCAATATCCCGATTGGATCGCCAATATCGTCCCGGTGATGAAGAAGAATGGGACGGTGCGTATATGCGTGGATTTCAGGGATCTCAACAAGGCCTGTCCAAAAGATGATTTCCCAGTGCCGGTAACCGAGCTGATGATAGATAACACGTCCACTCACGAGATCTTCTCCTTTATGGACGGTTCCTCAGGATACAATTAGATAAAAATGCATCCCGAAGACCAGAAGCACACCGCTTTCCGGACCCCTTTGGGTGTATTTTGCTACAGGGTTATGCCCTTCGGTCTAAAGAACGCCGGCGCTACCTATCAAAGGGCCATGACAAAGATCTTCGATGACCTCATACATGACATCGTCGAATGCTATATCGACGACCTCGTAGTAAAGAGCATGTCATATGAAGATCACTTAAAGCACCTAGAGACTGTATTTCAACGCCTTCGGCAATATAATTTGAAGATGAATCCCCTCAAATGCGCGTTTGGAGTCTCCTCCGGAAAATTCTTGGGATTCGTCATCCGACACCGAGGTATTGAGATAGATCCGTCAAAGATTAAAGCGATCATGGAAATGCCCCCGCCAAGAACCCTCAAACAGTTGCGGTCTCTCCAAGGGAAGCTCGCATACATCCGGCGATTTATCGCAAATCTTTCAGGCAAATGCCGCCCCTACAGTCACCTGATGAAGAAGGGAACCCCATTCGTCTGGGATCAAAAATGCCAAGGCGCACTAGACGAGATCAAGCAGTACCTGCAGAACCCGCCGGTATTAGCTGCGCCGGTCAAGGGAAAACCCCTCATTCTTTATACAACCGCCCTCGAAGGTTCCTTGGGCGCACTATGGGCGCAAGAGAACGATCAGGGGAAAGAGAGAGCACTCTACTACTTAAGTCGAGTTCTACTGGGGGCAGAAAGCAATTACTCTCCCATTGAAAAACATTGCTTGGCGTTAATCTTCGCGATAACAAAGCTCAGGCACTATGCGTTGGCACACGAAGTCTGTCTCATCTCGAAGGTGGATCCTCTTAAATACTTAATGTCAAAAGCCATATTGACGGGACGACTCGCTAAATGGGCCCTGCTCTTGATGGAGTTCTCGATAACATATCAACCTCTCAAGGCAGTGAAAGGCCAGGCCATTGCCGATTTCCTCGCTGAGCACCCGATACCGGCCGATTCTCCTTTGAATTGTGATTTGCCGGACGAGCATGCATTTGATGCGATTAGCAGCGGAAGCACCCGATGGGAACTCTATTTCGATGGAGCGTCCTCCGTAAAGAAACAAAAGCAAGGTATCCCAATGATCAAATCAGGGATAGGCCTCATCTTTGCGACTCCACAAGGAGGGATAATGCGCTTCGCCTTTTCCTTAACAGAGCCGAGGACAAACAATGAAGCTGAATACGAAGCCCTGATAGCAGGTCTCGAGCTTGCCATTCACATGGGAATTGAAGACCTCATTATATATGGGGATTCTCAGCTGGTCGTTAGCCAAGTTAATGGTGACTACCAAACGTGCAAACCGGAGTTGGTGAGATACGGCGAAAAAGTGCAACAACTGTTGGCCCAAATTCCCTCCTATACTTTGGAGAACATACCGCGCGCGGAAAACAGCAAAGCAGACGCGTTGGCCAAACTCGCTAAAGAACTGGCTGACGAGAACCTTGATGACGTCAGAATCGTGGTACAAAGCCGTCGAGTGCTCGCCCCGGCAGAAATATCTCCGGAATCATGCAAAGAAAAGGGAGCGACTAAGCAGATGACCCTACAAATAAAGGACCATGAGAAGGCCGAAGACTGGAGGAAAGTCTTCATAGACTACTTTAAGTCCCGCCGAATGCCCGAAGAAGCGTCTTCAAGACATCAGCTCATGAAACGAGCTCTATCTTTCGCTTTTGTCAACAATACCCTATACAAGAGATCGCTTGATTCTCTATGGCTGAGATGCTTGGGACCTGACGAAGCAGAAAAAGTCGTTCAGGAAGTCCACGACGGGCTTTGCGGCTCTCATCAAGCAGGCCCAAAGATGAAGTTAAAGATTAAACGAATGGGCTACTACTGGCCCACAATGATCCAGGACTGCCTCGAGTATGCGAAGCAATGCCACTCGTGCCAGATTCATGGAGACTTTATCCATCAACATCCAAATCCGCTACACCCAACGGTGGCCAGCTGGCCATTCGAGATGTGGGGGACTGACATAGTCGGCCCCATTGAACCAGCATCATCTCGGGGACACCGTTTTATCCTGGCGACAACTGATTACTTCTCCAAATGGGCAGAAGCAGTACCACTGAGGGAAGTGAAGACGGAGAATATCCTCCATTTCTTCAAAACGCACGTCATCTATCGGTTTGGAACCCCACGGCGGATTATCTCCGATAACGGGCCAGCCTACAGGAGCCATAAGATTAGCCGCTTCGCGCAGCAGCACAATATAGACTGGAGGTATTCTTCAGTTTACAACCCGCGAGCCAACGGTCTGGCCGAGGCCTTCAATAAGACCTTGACGAAAATCATAAAAAAGACCGTCTCCCGGAATAAGAGAGACTGGCACGAGAGGCTGCAAGAAGCCCTTTGGGCTTATCGAACTACATTCAAGACGGCCACAAATACAACGCCATACGCGTTGGTATTTGGGACGGAGGCAGTACTCCCCCTCGAGATAGAGTTACCCTCTCTACGAGTGGCAGTCCACCACGAACTGACCGACGAAGAAAATGCCCACCTTCGACTTGAGGAGCTTGATGCCCTCGACGAAACCCGACTCATAGCGCAACAACATCTAGAAGCCTACAAAGCAAAGATGACGCGCTCGTACGAAAAATTGACCAGGCCGAGGACATTCCACCAAGGCGAACTCGTATTAGTGGTCAAAAGACCCATGATTCCCAATCGTGCCAAGCGGGGAAAATTCGAGCCAAACTATGAAGGCCCGTACATCATAGACCAGGTTTACCAGGGTGGAGCCTATCTACTCGTGGACATGCACGGTGAGAGGCCTTTCAGACCAATAAATGGCCGCTTCTTGAAGAAATACTATGCTTAGTGAGCCACAGCCTGGGTCAACGATAGATGACGACGACTATGTCCGCTCGCTATCTTCCTAGGCTCAGACTTTACAAGCAGTAGCCGGCCTTCCCATAACGACGGACCGAAACGTCCTTAAACTAACAAGGGACCGAAACGTCCTTAAACTAACAAGAGACCGAAACGTCTTTAAACTATGAACGGACCGAAACGTCCTTAAACTATCAACAGACCGAAACGTCTTTAAACTAACGGTGGACCGAAATGTCCTCAAACTAACGACGGACCGAAACGTCCTTAAACTAGCGACGGACCGAAACGTCCTTAAACTAACGACGGACCGAAACGTCCCTAAACTACTGCCGCAGCATCCTTAGGCTGGCAAGATGATAAAAAAAAAAAAAAAAAAAACGGTATGTCCATAAAGCAAAATGGGCACGGATGAAAACCCGAAAGGGCTCCGTGAGTAAAAACAGCAGGGCTACCGGCGAGTGTTTGTGAAAACCCGAAAGGGCGCAACCTCGTTAAAAGACACTTACAGGGTCCTCTCGACCTTGTAAGGAGAAACCACCCGCGTGAGATCCTTACGACTCATAAGGGAGAAACACACTTAGGGATCCCCACGATTCCTAAGGAGAAATTACACTTGCGAGATCCTCACGACTCGTAAGGAGAATTCTCTTATGGGACCCTCACGGCTCATAAGATTTGAAAGTCTTAAGTTACAGAAACCTTAACCTGTTCTTAAGCAACTCCCACAACTTTCGATATTGCCCTACAAGCGGCTCGGACTGACCCTTGTATACAATCCACGGGCGCGAATAGACATTTCCCTAACAAAGTCCCACCCGTGACTAGGGATATATCTACATGGTGAACAACCCTCGCAAGTCCTCTCGACTTATAAGGGGAAAATCCTCTTTGTAAGATCCTTACGACTTACAAGAGAACATGCACTTAAGAATCCCCACGATTCTTAAGGAGAAAACACACCTGCAAGATCCTCACGACTTGTAGGGAGAAACACCTTTGTGAGACCCTTACGGCTCGTGAGGTCAAAAGCCTTGGTCGACAGGACCCTTAACCCTGTTTGCTAAGCCACCTTTGTTCAAACGTCGACAGAGGCAAATGATGATCCGCTCCTGGCAACATTCCAGTTGTAGCGGTGCTGATGCCGAAACCCGTATCCAAGAAATCCGAGCTTGCCGCAAAAAGCTAGCAAGCCACACATGCATGACAAAATGGCCGAAATGATGGGACAACTTGTAAAATCTCAGCGGTTCATAGATAACTTAGTGTTCATCACCGCGGCATTCGTCTCGATACAGCAGACGCGATACCAGCAAATGAAGCGAAGGCCGAAATTCCTAGCTTCATCGCCTCGACGACACAACATCAAGCGAAACGGAACAGCGGCAACCCCAAGTTCCATGACTCGGCGACACATATCGCCGAGAGTCAACCCCCATCCCGGGAAATGCGGATACAATCAGCAAACTTCCTGGTTACGTGGAAAGCGGATAACGTCACTCTTTGAACCCGTGGAAAACGTCCAGAGCGGATCCTGGTCCTCGCAGAGCATGGCAGTGAACCCATGTGAAGCATCCAGAGCGGAGCCTAGTCCTCGCCTAACGCGGCAGTGAACCCGTGTGAAGCATCTAGTGCAAACTTCCTGGTTACGTGAAAAGCGGATAACGTCACTCTTTGACCCCGTGGAAAACGTCCAGAGCGGATCCTGGTCCTCGCAGAGCATGGCAGTGAACCCATGTGAAGCATCCAGAGCGGAGCCTAGTCCTCGCCTAACACGGCAGTGAACCCGTGTGAAGCATCTAGTGCAAACTTCCTGGTTACGTGGAAAGCGGATAACGTCACTCTTTGACCCCGTGGAAAACGTCCAGAGCGGATCCTGGTCCTCGCAGAGCATGGCAGTGAACCCATGTGAAGCATCCAGAGCGGAGCCTAGTCCTCGCCTAACGCGGCAATAAACCCGTGTGAAGCATCTAGTGCAAACTTCCTGGTTACGTGGAAAGCGGATAACGTCACTCTTTGACCCCGTGGAAAACGTCCAGAGCGGATCCTGGTCCTCGCAGAGCATGGCAGTGAACCCATGTGAAGCATCCAGAGCGGAGCCTAGTCCTCGCCTAACGCGGCAGTGAACCCGTGTGAAGCATCTAGTGCAAACTTCCTGGTTACGTGGAAAGCGGATAACGTCACTCTTTGACCCCGTAAAAAACGTCCAGAGCGGATCCTGGTCCTCGCAGAGCATGGCAGTGAACCCATGTGAAGCATCCAGAGTGGAGCCTAGTCCTCGCCTAACGCGGCAGTGAACCCGTGTGAAGCATCTAGTGCAAAATTCCTGGTTACGTGGAACGTGGATAACGTCACTCTTTGACCCCACGGAAAACGCCCAGAGCGGAGCCTGGTCCTCGCCAAACACGGCAGTGAACCCGTGTGAAGCATCCAGAGCAAACATCGGACTGTGGAGTCCTTAAAATCCACGGACTATGACGTCCTTAACCTCGACCGCGATGTCTTAAAACTAACGACCAACCACCCCTATTCCTCACAGATTTTTGCCCCGGTTTAAGGGTACATCTCTTCACTCTTTTGATGCCCGGCGTTGTAATTCCTCAACGTCTTCAAAGAGGTGACGGGTCCCTGTAACCAAACATCGGACTGTGGAGTCCCTAAATCCACGGACTATGAGGTCCTTAACCTTGACCGTGATGTCTTAAAACTAACATCGGACTGTGGAGTCCTTAAATCCACGGACTATGAGGTCCTTAACCTTGACCGCGACGTCTTTAAACTACAATATCTGGAGAAACCCCTGACTCCGTAGAACACGGGCGAGGGTAACCGCATCCGGCACTCACAAGTCCTCACGGCTGGGAGAGAAAACTCTTTATGAGACCCTCGTGGCTCGTAAAATGCAGAAGTCTTAGGAAGCATATCTTAAACCTGAATCCTGAGCCATCCCTGTCCTGCAAGGAAATCAAGATGGGATATCCGCAGAATGCATTCAACAGAAAGGAGACACACCATTGAGAAGAAAAATTGTACCTTTTATTCATAAACCAAAATGGATACAAAATACAATTCATGAAAGAAACAAAAAAGGAAGATACCCTTATTCATGAGTATGTACAAAAAAGGGAGAAAAGATACAGTCCTCAAGCCGGTGGCCGGTGTAGTAATTTCAGCAGCTCGTCGTTTTGTTGCTGAGCCACGGCTTCATGACGCAAGATCTCCAGAAGGCGAGCCTCCGCCTGAGCTTGTTGGGCCTGATATGAAGCGAGCCGAGCTTCAAGCTCTTTTTCAGTGGCCTTGTGAGCCTCAACCCTCTCGCGAGTAAACGTGGCAGCTTTATCAAGAGCCACCACCTCCTTGATGGATTCCTGAGGCACTCGCCAAAGGTCATACGCTTGTTGGCTTTAACTGTGAGGCTGACCTGAAGCTCGCCCAACGCTTTGGAGGCTAGCTCTCTCTCAAAATTTTTACGACCGAACCCTTTTCTCACACAACAATATGTTCGCTACGTGGCCACGAAAGCCCGCACTCGCAACCACAGCATCGAACGCGAGACATTTACAAGACCGTATAAATGAGCCCCCGGTCGACAGAGACGATCGATCTGAAACATGTTCACATCACCCGGTATGAAAAGCAATGAGAAAATTTCCAGTGTTTATCCTATCAAGCATGTGTTCACGATTATATAAGCATCCGAAGAAGAAATAAAGTTTGAGGCATTAATTTGCATGCGACATAATGACAATGTTGATAATTAGAAGAAGCTTGCATAAGAAGAACACAATGTTTATTCAGGCAAGCGAAAACATGCATACGAGTACCAAGCCTATATAGGGATTCAGCATAAAGCATACAAAAGAAGAGGACTAATTTAAAAACACTACGCTAACGGAAAAGATCACCAAACGTGGGATCAACGGCACAGGGGTTAACGAAGCAAAGGACAAAATTCTCCATCTCTCTCTCTGCTCTCTCCAGCACATCAAAGCGACGGTTCTCACGAGGAGTCGCTCCCCACCGATTGGCGCCGTGTTCGTCCGCGAAAGCAGACATAATAGCTCGCCGGGCCTTGATCTGGCCCAGCATATGAATTGAGCAATCCTTCAAAGCCTGAGTAATCAGGCAAGCTTCATGAAAGCCCTCGAGCTTCTCTTCCGCCGCATCAAGCATCGCCAGGGTCATCTCTGCTGGGTGAGGAGGGATGTCGGCAAGCACAGCCGCGAGAATCATCCGGAGCCAGAGAGAACCCATCGGGAGAGGAGACCCCCTACGGATCGAGAGTTCATGCATGGCTGAGTCGCATTCGTTGTCGGTAAGGAGGGGATCCACCAACCGAGCGGCAAAGCGGGGGATCATCTCCTCGATAGGCACTTCCCATGGCTGTCGACGAGCGTGTGGGCGGTTGCAGGCCATAGCGCTCAGATACTCTTCAAATTAAATCACGTCGATATGGGAATGAATTTCTCTGTGAAGAGAAAATAGGCTATGGCCTCAAGAATATAAAGAAGTGCATTAAGTGCTATGCGCGGAAAATCTTGCATGTGAAAGATGTTTCCAGGACCCAAAAAGGAAAGGCATCGAAAATCAAGGAGAAAGAACTATTTCCAAGGCTCCTTTTATGCATCTGATAATGCGCGCTAAAAATGCGGCATGGAAAATTTTGTCAACAATCCCATCAGAAGATCTCACGTGTAGAACACGTGAGACCCAAACCTAATGTGCATTTAAAGGAAATAATATGGAGTGATACCCTGCATATTAAAGCACAAACGACAATAGTAACAGAATAATAAGATTTCAGAGAAAAAAGTAGGCAAACACACAGAGACATAACAAAGCTTATCATCCAGACTTCAAGAAGGCGATACAAAATAAAAGAAAAACTTTTACAATGGTAAGGCTTCAGACACGGGGCACGGGTTGAGAAACTCGGAATTGACTTTATTTAAGATCTTCCAAGCATTCCGAACCTCCCGAGTATGCTTTCTCTCACGGTCACAGGCATCGGGGTCCCCGCGGATGTCCTCTTCCCTCCGGTAGGCGCCCAGTATAGCTGATTGCTGAAAAATCTGATGAAGGAAATCAATGAGATCATCCCGCCTTCTCTTTGAGATCAAGCCCATAAGGTACACCGAATGCACCTTATCCTCGGCAATGTCCAAGTCCCCGAGCGGTATGCCGGCACAAAAGAGAGGAAGTGCCTCCCGGATCGCCAGCACGATCAGCCTCAGAAGAGAAGAGCGACGGGGGAGTAGCCTGTGATTGTACTCGTCGAAGCGGCCCATGATCTCAGCACACTGAGCATCAGTGAATTCCTGGTTCTGACTGCGGCCCAGTGCACGAATATTCCCGTACGAAATGATTTCGTCAAGACGATACAGATGGGCGTCCATGATACCTGAAATAAAAGTCACGAAAATCATTACAAAAACCGCCATTTCATCAATGGCCAGAAGAACAGCCTCGGGCCAGGAGACCCCAAGGAGCCTCTGTGTGAAGAGATTGAGTTCTTCATAGGAATCAAATTCTTTATTAGGAAAAAGGGAATTAAATTCCCAGGAATAATTTTGATGGACTTAAAGTCCAGGGAGTTGAAACGCTGTCATCATCTCCCCGAAGATCGCCTAAACTCTAAGAGATCTACAGTTCGAAGGTTCCCTGTTCTTAAGAAAAAACTTGAAGAAAAATGGGTTCTTTGCGAAACCCTTAATACAGATTTGAAATCCAAAAAGTGCTTTTAAAGACGAAGGCGCTTTGGCCGTTCAACACCATTACCTGAGAAAAAAGATCTTTGCGAACAGAGTTAAACTCTGGGAAATGTTCAAGACAGAGAACTGAGCTCTGAAAGCGAGAATTAAATTCTCAAGGAAGAAATTCTCAGAGGAAGAAGAAGGAGCAAAGTGAAGGCTCCTGTGAAGAGACGGCAGTATTTATAGAAAGCAGTGGAAACGTTTCATCTCCCCAGATCCATAAATGAATCCAACGGTCGCAAGAGATGACAGCGTTGCACTCACGTGCTGACACGTGAGACCAACGCTGTGGGGGCATTTGTTTCCTGATTTAAAATCAGGAAAGCTTCTGAGAAAAGCTTCAAAAAAGGGGCCACGCGCTTACACGTGACCAGCAGTCACGTGTTGACACGTGACCAGCAGTCACGTGTTGACACGTGACCTATGAAGTGCAGAAAAAGCGCACATCGATTCGCTGAGCAAAATCAAGGAAAAGAGCTTCGGAAGAGGTCACGTGCTTCCACGTGATCAGGGTCACGTGTTGACACGTGACGTTCAAGGCAGCAAACTCGCTCTCCAATTGAACCAAGGAAAGAACTTCAGAAGAGGTCACGTGCTCCCACGTGACCAGGGGTCACGTGGTAGCACGTGACGTTTAAGCAGCAATCAAAAGACACAGCGCAAAAGGCTCATTCCAAAGGGGGTCACGTGCTCACACGTGACCATGGATCACGTGGTCACACGTGACCGGCTTTCAAAGCCCATTCTATCAACAGAATTAAATTCTGAGAGAAATGCAAATCTTTCCAAAGGAACGCGACTATATGCATCCAATCAAATTAAAGATTCAGAGGTCATTTATTTATGGAAAATCTCGGGTTTAGAAAGATTTCCCCCTTAAATCTAACCAAAATAAAAAGGGAGAATCTCTGGATTTGAAATCCAAAGGTGAATAATATTCACCTAATAATCCAAAGGTCCAGAATGAACAATAAATGCAAATCAAATATCTCCATGAAGATTCGTCAAAAACTGATTGATTCGGCTGCTTCTCCTATAAATAGGAGCCAAGAGATACAAAAGACAGAGAGAGAGACACGCGCAGAAAAAAGAAAAAAGGAGAAAAGCTTTGATACTTGAAAAAGACTTGGATCTTCTGCAAAAACCCTAGGTAAGAAAGGGAAGGCCTTTTGAAAGAGGGGGAACTTAATTCCCAACAGAGTTTAACTCTGATACATAAAACAGAAGAGCACATTTCTTCTCTCTTTGATAGAGGATCTGCAAAGTGCACATCTCCCCTTTAGGTTGAGAATTTAATTCTCAATGGGTCGAGATCCTGCCATGCAGATCCAAAACATAGAGAAGGAATGCAAGCATGAGAATTTAATTCTCGCAGAATTGTAGGAATTCAATTCCTTTAAAATAAAATTAGGGCTCGACCCTATAACATGGGAATTTAATTCCTTCAAAATAAAAGAAGCAGGGTTTAACCCTAGTTAAGAACATAGTTCTGTTGAAACAGCAGGAATTTAATTCCCTTTCTTTAAAACGAGAAGTTTAGCTCCTCAAAAGCTTTCATTAGGGTTTAACCCTATTCAGTTCTTCACATAAACAAGGAATTTAATTCCTACAGAAGGTTCAGGGATCGAAAGGAAGTAGGAATTTAATTCCTTGGAAAATTAAAGCCCGAGGAATTTAATTCCTGAAAAGAAAGATCAACAGATTCTCTAAACTACATACATGGAGGTAGGGTCACGTGTCACCACGTGACCCTCTCAAAAGAGCTACAGAAGTCCCTTTGAGGCAGCACCCCACGTGATCCACGTGACCTTGGCAGAAACTCTAATATACAAGCGTTTGAATGCCCATCACGTGATGGCACGTGATGCTTTGAAAGAAGTGATAATTTCAGCAGAACAACTGAAGGGAGGGCGCTCTCACGTGCTGCCACGTGACCCTTCTTGCCTTAGTGTTTAACACTAAAATTAAAACTCTCAAGCCCAGTGTTAAAACACTGCCGAGCCTTAGCATTCAATGCTGGTTAAAAAGCCTTATTGGCAGTGTTCAACACTGATCTGTTTTAGTGTTTAACACTAATTTGAAAAAGCCTTATTACTGGTGTTTAACACCAATTATCTCTTAGTGTTGAACACTAACTCATCAATCTTATTCCCAGTGTTCAACACTGATTGCTCTGAAGTATTAAACACCAGGCTTTGGCCCAATTGGCTAAAGGGATAGAGGCAAACATTCTCCTTCAATGGAACAACAAAGAGTCAATATTCCAGACCTGACTAGACTTAGCCCAAGCTGGCCATAAGTCCTCAATCTGTGATTAACTGGGCCGATGGGCTCAGAACAATAATCGATCAATTGGGCCAAAGACTATCTAATCCACCCCGGTTCTAGGGTACATCTCTTCACTCCTTTGATATTTGGCATTGTAATCCCTCAATGTCTTCAAAGAGGTGACGGGTCCCGAAGACCATTCATGACATGGACTGTGGGGTCCTTAAACCCATGCATGATACAAAATTCCTGGTTACGTGGAACGTGGATAACGTCACTCTTTGACCCCGCGGGAAACGTCCAGGGCGGATCCTGGTCCTCGCAGAGCACGGCAGTGAACCCGTGTGAAGCATCCAGAGCGGAGCCTGGTCCTCGCCTAGCACGGCAGTGAACCCGTGTGAAGCATCCAGAGCACATACCGGACTGTGGAGTCCCTAAATCCACGGACTATGAGGTCCTTAACCTTGACCGAGATGTCTTTAAACTACCCCTGGACCGCAATGTCCTTAAACTACCCATTGACCGAGATGTCTTTAAACTACCCTTGGACCGCAATGTCCTTAAACTACCCATGGACCGCAATGTCCTTAAACTACCCATTGACCGAGATGTCTTTAAACTACCCTTGGACCGCAATGTCCTTAAACTACCCATGGACCGCAATGTCTTTAAACTACCCATTGACCGAGATGTCTTTAAACTACCCTTGGACCGCAATGTCCTTAAACTACCCATGGACCGCAATGTCCTTAAACTACCCATTGACCGAGATGTCTTTAAACTACCCATGGACCGCAATGTCCTTAAACTAGAACAATAGAGCCCCTATATGCTCTTTCGTCGGATCTAAATGGTCCTGTTTAAGTTGATCTTAGCCTCAAAGATGGCTAACGCGTCCTTAAACCTTCAAGCAGACTGGACTATGAATCCCCCTAATTAACTCTGGCTCGAGGGTACATCTCTGAACTCCTCTGACATCCGCCGTTGTAATCCTTCAACGTCGTCAGAGAGGTGACGGGTCCCGACGGTCACATATACGATGGACCGCCACGTCCCTAAACTGGAACATTAGAGTCCAAACACTCTTTTGTAGGATCTAAACGATCCCGTTAAGTTGATCTTAGTCACAAAGTTAGACTAACGTATCCTTAACAAACGTTTGAGTTGATCTTAGCCCCAAGCATGGCTGACGTATCCTCAAACCAAACCCCCAAACCCAAATTTAAGATAATGCGGATTTGGACTAGTCCATGCCCTACGGGCGACGACATAACTCAGTCT
This sequence comes from Agapanthus africanus, assembly GCA_030015575.1. Lineage (NCBI taxonomy): Eukaryota > Viridiplantae > Streptophyta > Magnoliopsida > Asparagales > Amaryllidaceae > Agapanthus > Agapanthus africanus. The sequence goes on along the minus strand of JASDDO010000031.1, from coordinate 519,283,884 downwards.
CCGTAGACGATCCACGGGCAGTAAAACATAAAACAAAACCCACGACACGAAGTGACCATCTGGAGAAGGAGAAAGTTGTTACCGCAATGCGGTAGCGTAATTAACTGCAGGGGCTTGCGCCTGCAGGGAAGAGCGTCCCCACAATCAAAAACCCCTCAACGAGGGGGAATCTGACGAAGTCTGCTACATCGGTCGCATCCGCTCAAACCTTCGATACATGGTGCCATAAACCAACTTGGCATCTTCGGAGAGGTGAACGGATAGCATCAATTAGCATCTGCCCCGAATCTCAGCGCCAAGACATCGCAGCCCTGCGCGCCGTCTTTCGGTGGGGAACACGCTTACCTGATCGATAACGAAGACTCAGGAACAACAGCAGCAGAAACTTCAGGATGCTGACTGCAATGGCCGCACTCACTGGGCCAAAAGAAAATCCAGAGACCTCGGAGCAACGTCGGGAACAAGAAACTGATACCGAATTCCTCCGAAGAATGCTCAAGAGGAAAGAAAAAGAGGCTGCAGAGCAGGCAGCCAATATAAAACGAATGGCTCTTTTGTTCCAAGACATGGTCGGGATGATGCTACAGCCGGAACCTCCATCTGAAGACCCCCCGATTATCATTGAAGACGACAGAGGGGAGACATCAAACCCCCCTCCGTCTTTTTCAGCAGCCAAAGAAGAGACAATCGCTAAGGCCGCCTTGGACGACTACATCGCTCAGCAAATACGAGTTCATCAGGCGAATGAAGCGGCTGGGCAGGTCGTTAAAACTGGGCGACCATATCCAGGATGGTAGACCAAATAAGATATCCGCCGGGATATACGATCCCTAAATTCCACATATATAAAGGGACGGGGAATCCACATCAGCATGTCGCTCAATTCAGAGCCTTGTGCGGCAACACCGGGGGTGATGATAAATTTCTGCTTCGTCAGTTTGTTGGTAGCTTATCGGAAATGGCGTTTGAGTGGTATTCGGAGCTTCCCAATGACTCCATCAAAACTTTTATAGAAATGGAGCTTCTATTCACCCAGCGTTTCGCGAGTGCTAGTGAACGCACCCCAATAACGGCATTGATCAATGCCAGGGTGAAGCGTGGGGAAACGTGGGTCCAATACGCAATACGATGGCGAAATTTATGGTCAAAATGTGAGCAGCGCATCGAGGAAGCGCCGGCGGTAGGCATGTTTGTGGGTACTCTCGACCCTCAAGCGACCATCTCACAATTTATGGTGTTCTTCAAGCCGACCACGTTCCAGGCCTTGATCGAAAAACTGGCCCAAATGGACCAGATGGGTCATAGACCGTCTCCTTCAAAGCTGGAGCCGCGGAACGAAAATGGTAAAGGGAAGGCGACCTTAGTTGCAAATACTCAACAGCAGCCCAGTGGTCCAAAATTAACGGATCGCCTAGACGAGAGGCGGCAATTCTATAATGAGAAGATGAAGCGCCCTTATTCGTTTCCCCGGGACAAAACGAAGAGATTGTTCGAGCTAGCTGTGCGTAATAGGCTCATCAATCTGCCGAATCCGAAACGCCCATTGCAACCCGGCGAGGCTAATAGTCCAAATTATTGCCCCTACCATCAAACGGTAAGCCATCCAATTGAAGATTGCTTCGTCTTTAAAGGCTGGATCGAAGACCAATACCAACAGGGCAAGTTTGCGCTGTCCGAGAATTGGAAGGTGAACCCACCACAGCCACATGCTCCCAAGAAGACGGACACACCGGGGGCATCATGCTCATTCATAGAAGAAGCTCCATGGGAGGTCGCTCTTTCAGCCAAGACGAAAAGAATGCTGAAGGATCTCCAAACATGCCCGGCGATCAGGGGGAAAATCCACTGGAACCCGAGGTCATCGAGGGAATGCTAAAACTGCACCCAACTCTAAAGATTGGTGGTGATAGCCAAAGTGCTCACACCTAGCCGTCAAAGTCTTCGAAGAAGAAGAAGAAAACCAAAAAGCCCGTGAAGCCTGGTGACAAGCGCACGGACCTGCAAAAGCAGATTGACGCGCTGGAAGAATATAATCAAAAAGCGCGGACTCCAGTCACACTCTAAGAATTTCTCAGCCACGTCCTTGAGGACGGAGATGATGACAATGGAGAAGACTCGCCGGATGAATCTGAAGATTATGTGGCAAGTTTCCATGTGATCTCTCACTCGTCGATAGACGATGAAGAAGCTCCTTACACAGAGAAACTGGGGGCAGATCCTAAGCCGGAACTTTTAGGGCCATCAGACGAAATGATTGATGCATTCCTGGACGAATCTCTTCTTAAAAGCAAAGCTGCTCGAGACCGTGAGATGGCCATATTCGAAAAAACCAAACGCTGGCGACTGGACGAAAGGGTTGAAACACTCCCACCAGATCAAAGTACATCCATCGCAAATAAAAGCAGGTTCAAGACGAGGAAGAGGTGCGCCAAAGCCATATCGATGGGAATGAAGCTGCCACCCTCCGAAGGGAACGCTCTTGGTGAAGCGGAAACACATCCTAGCTACTGCTTATATCATCAAAAGATTACGCACCCCACCGAAGAGTGCAACGCTTTTAAAAGATGGTGGTAGGGGTATGTTGCTCACCGACAATATTTCAAGCGGACGAAACGCAAAATTCGTCGGGAGCAAAGAAATACGACCGAGGAGCATAAAAGAACTACCGGCAACTGTCACATGGTTGACGCTGGGGGATCGCAAGTTCTCACCTTCGGGAGCGACTCTGACGAAGAAATGACTCTTGGCCCTCTCTTTAAATAATCCACCTCAGGAAAAGAGGAAAAACCGAAGACCTGTGAAAATATTCAGCCGCGCAATCGTACGCTGCCTGAAAAGAATTTTGGGCCCTCGAACAGTGGGTCAAATAGAAAAAATAAGGGCAAAGAAAAGGTCCCTGAGAATATCATCCTTGATGACCAAGCCGTCAAAGAGCTGACAGGCAAGGACCCGCCAAAGAAAAACAAGGTGGACTACAACGTTCTGGCACATTTGAGGAAGATACCATCGCGACTCAGCATTCTCGACGCCCTTCTGCTATCAAAAGAAGTAAGAGATTCTTTGATCAAGGCACTGCAAGAGCCCAAACAGTTCCAAGCTTTCCTCGCCGAAGAAAAGATGAAGGACGAGCTGGAAGAAGTGCACACAGCCGATATCACCTTCGGCGATGAAGATCTCCTCCTTGGGACGTACGAGCATAACCGTCCCCTGTATGTTTCCGGATACTGTCATGATATCAAGATAGGCAAAATCCTGGTTGACAATGGGTCCTCCGTCAATCTTCTCAACGTGAGAGTGTTAAAGGAAATCTGCATAAGCGTTCAGCACCTCGCTCGTGATAAAATCACCATTTCCGGATTTGACTCCCAGTCATCTCGGACACTTGGGTCTGTAATACTGACGATGCGCTTTGGACTGCTCGTCATGGACATTAAATTTCACGTCATTGACGCCAAGACTTGCTACAACGCTTTACTCGGCAGGCCATGGTTACACGAGTACAACATCATCCCTTCTACACAACACCAGTGTATGAAGTATTTCAAGGATGGTCTCGAATACACCGTAACAGGGGAACTTAACCCGTTCTCCGTAAGCGAAGGTATTTCTTGCCGGACTTTGAAGACACGGAGAGATGCTGTAAACCGAAGAACAAAGCTATCATCACTATTCCGGTCTTCGGGAGTGATACCGAAGAGGAAGAAGAAATAGTTTATTCAGGTCCGCCCCAATGCAACAAGCCGGGACCGTCCACCCCTATGTTGATCTTCGGCAGCAACTCGGAAGATGAAGTCAATGCCGTATTTGCTGTTCGGCCATCAATTCAAGCTTTTGCCGATGATGAGCGAAGTCTAAAAATCGCCATGGTTCCGCGGGAGCATTACAAAGAGCTCGATGCACTTAATGCCTATAGTGTGCAGGAACTGCAGACATTCTACGTCCCTCCCAGGCGAAAGGGTGAAAAGGCGATCCTATTCTACCGATCCGGGGAAACCAAAGTGGAGAAAGAAATCTGGTATGGCGCGGATTCTACACTTGACAGGCTCCAGCCCATACGTCTGCCCAGATATTACACAGACAGATTAAAAAGACTGTTGAGGCGCTAAGGCGTACCCCTTAAGCAGACTGCTCGACAAGCTCAGTTCTACAATAGGATCTGGAGCGTCCCCGGAACTCAACGAAAGTTGCCCAATGGGAGAATGGAAACGATCGGGCTTGGGTATGTTCAATGCAAGGAACGAGAGCGATTCCGCGGCTGCTATGTCATACATGACTTTGACGAAAAAGGAGATGCTCTGTGGGAAGATGCTAACCCTGAACCAAAATGAGCTCCCGTCGTGAAAATGCCAAGCCCGTCATTCGAAGAACAAATGGACAAGATTATAAGGGAAGCGGGTCAAAAGGTTTGAGACGACCATAATCACGAAATGGCCATCTCCGAGAAAGTCAGAACGCAACGCCTCCTTCAGCAGGTTGCGAAAAATGAAAATGCTCTTCCTCGTCAACCCGTCACACAAAAGGCCCGACGCAGAGGCAGAAATAAATCCAAGAACGAAAAAAGCATTCGACGGCGACAAAGCAGGACCAAGAAGCCACGCAATCGAGAATCGAGCAACCAGGATTCGTCTCTTATAAAGAAGATGGGTCGAGCGTACTCTTTTTCCCAAGACAAGACAAGGAAGATACTTGATCTTGTCGTAAAACATCAAATGATTACCCTCCCGGAGTCCAAGCACCCCGAGCAAGCAGGCGAAGTCTCTCACTAGGACTATTGCTCGTATTACCGGGCAATAGGAAATTCTCTTGAAGACCGCTTCACATTCAAAGACAGGGTAAAAGACCAGTATCAGCAAGACAGGTTCGTTCTATCCAGCAGCTGGAGGGTAACCCCGCCGCAGAAGCATGAACCGAAAGCCACGAATACAGAGTCGGATCAACGCCGGTATTGGAAGCAATCTCACACCTGTCACGTGATAATGCTGTCAGAAGAAGGATCCGAGAATATGGATGACCTCCCCTGGTGCTTCGAAAACAATGATGACGAAGTGATATCAGAATTTCCACCGGCGCCAAAGGAGCTGGAAGATGGGATACATACTACTGCAGACAGCCTCAGAAAGATCGACTTGGGGACGACAAGCGACCCGCGGTCGACGTTCGTCAGTGGGCTATTGTCTGAAGAAAAGGTGGCTTCGCTTAAAGACGTGCTCATGCAGTATAAAGATTGCTTCGCATGGAACTATTCAGAGATGCTGGGACTCGATCCAGAGATTGCTGTCCACAAATTGGCGATTTCTCCGGACGTCAAGCCGATCAAACAAGCACCGAGAAGAATGAGGCTCGAGCTTGAGATGAGCATCAATGTCGAGGTCAAGAAGCTAATCGACTCGGCTTCATCCAAGAGGTTCAGTATCCTGATTGGATCGCCAATATCGTCCCGGTGATAAAGAAAAATGGGACGGTGCGCATATGTGTGGACTTCCGGGATCTCAACAAAGTTTGTCTAAAAGAAGACTTTCTAGTACCAGTTACTGAGCTGATGATAGATAACACATCCACTCACGAAGTTTTCTCCTTCATGGACGGCTCGTCAAGATACAATCAGATAAAGATGCATCCCGAGGACCAGAAGCATACCGCTTTCCGGACCCCTTTGGGCATATTCTGCTATAAGGTGATGCCCTTCGGTCTAAAGAACGCCGGTGCCACCTATCAGAGGGCCATGACGAAGATCTTCGATGACCTCATACATGAAATCGTCGAATGTTATATCGACGACCTCGTAGTTAAAATCAAATCATACGAGAAACATCTAGAGCATCTGAAGATCGTGTTTCAGCGCCTTCGGAAATACAACTTGAAGATGGACCCTCTTAATGCGCGTTCGGAGTTTCCTCGGGTAAGTTCCTTGGATTCGTCGTCCGACACCGAGGCATCGAAATAGACCCGTCGAAGATCAAGGCGATCATGGAAATGCCTCCGCCAAAAACTCTCAAGCAACTACGGTCTCTCCAAGGGAAGCTTACGTATATCCGGCGATTTATAGCCAATCTCTCAGGCAAGTGCCGTCCTTACAGTCACCTAATGAAGAAGGGAACCCCATTCGTCTGGGATCACAAATGCCAAAGCGCACTGGACGAAATCAAGCGATATCTGCAGAATCCGCCTGTATTGGCTGCTCCCGTTAAAGGAAAACCTCTCGTCTTGTATACAACCGCCCTCGAAGGTTCCTTAGGCGCTCTGTGGGCACAAGAGAACGACCAAGGGAAGGAGAGAGCCCTCTACTATTTGAGTCGAGTTCTACTGGAGGCAGAAAGCAATTATTCTCCCATCGAAAAACACTGCCTGGAGTTGATCTTCGCGATAACGAAGCTCAGACACTACGCGTTGGCACATGAGGTCCATCTCATATCGAAGGTGGATCCTCTCAAGTATTTGATGTCAAAGGCCATATTAACGGGACGGCTCGCTAAATGGGCCCTACTCTTGATGGAGTTCTCGATAACTTACCGTCCTCTCAAGGCAGTGAAAGGCCAGGCCATCGCCAACTTCCTCCCTGAGCATCCGATACCTGCCGAATCTTCCTTGAACTGCGAATTGGTAGACGAGCACGCGTTTGACACGATCGACGGTAAGAGAAGAGAAAATGATACCCGGTAGGAACTTTACTTTGATGGAGCATCTTCCATGAAGAAGCGCAAACAAAGCACCCCCATAATCAAATCAGGGGTGTTTCTCCAATCAGAGCAAAGCTCTGTTCAAATTCCAAGATTTGAAATGAAGCGACGCTTCCTTTTCCCAATAAGAGCAAAGCTCTATATTAAAAATCTAAATTCAAAAATTGAAGCAACGCTTCAGATTCTGCGCGCTGCGCGCCACGTGTCAAAAGCAGACACGCTAGCGCCAGGAGCGCCGCGCCCTAGGAAGCGCACCCCAATCAGAGCAAAGCTCTGTTTTAATTCAAAATTTAAATTGAAGCAAAGCTTCAGATTCAACGCTCTGCGCCACGTGTCAAACACAGGCGCGCTAGTGCAATTGCGCTGCGCTCTGCGCTGCGTACCACGTGTCTGACACATGGCGCGCTAGAGCAGTTGCGCTGCGCTCTGCTCTGCGCGCCACGTGTCGAGCGTAGGTGCGCTAGCGCAAGGTGCGCCAGCGCTGGAATTAAAAATTCCCAACCGTCATATCAAAAGATCTATTAATAATAAATTATTAATTAATCAGAATTAAAATTCTGTTATGGAAAGATTTTCCAATCTTATTAAAATAAGAAGATTATCAGATTATCTTCTGTAAAACAGAAGCCTTAGGATCAAAGATCCAACGGTGGGAAATATTCCCAAATCAATCAGAGAAAGATCTCTTAAAACTGATTTAACAAATCTTTTGTCCCTATATAAAGGACCCTAGACTTCAAGTCTAAAACACACATACAGAGAGAGAGAAAACCCTCTGCAAATTTTGAGAAAACTCAAAGAAAAAGAAAGGCAAGCCTTTAGCAAAAGAAGATCATTTCTTCAAGGTAAAAAATATTTCATGAACAAAGAGATGAAATCATCTCATAAAAAGAAGAACTGTCTTCTTGAAAGATCATAGATCTACAACAGACCAAGGTCTCTCATAAAAAGATTAAAAGATCTAATCATAAAAATAAAAGAAGTATTTACTTCATTCACAGATCCTTGATCTGCAAAGGCAAAGCCCTTTTATAAATAAGAACTTTTGTTCTTGAATCTTGAGGCAAAGCCTCCTTTGAAGAATATAAACTTGTTCTCTGATCTTAAAATTGATCAGAAGCGCTTTGCGCTATTAAAAAGTGCCTTGCACTCATGAACTGCGCTTTTGCGCTCTTTGGACCGGCGCTCAGCGCCAAAACGTGCCACGTGTCAACCACAGACACCGCTTGCGCTTTGCGCTTCTGAAACAGAGCTTTGCACTCCTTGGACCGGCGCTCAACGTCAAAACGTGCCACGTGTCAACCACAGACACCGCTTGCGCTTTGCGCTTTTAAAACAGAGCACTGAGCTCATGGACTGGCGCTTGGCATCAAGCGCACCACGTGTCACTTACTGGCGCGCCCATAAACCAGCGCAAAGCTCTCATAAATGGAAAGCGCAATGCGCTGATAAACTAGCGCTTAGCGCTAAGCGCGACACGTGTCACCTTCGTGTGCGCTACATGACAGAAGCGCAATGCGCTCTTTGATTGGCGCAAAGCGCCTGACGCGCCACGTGGCGCGCTGTCAGAACACACATTGTTCTGATGAATGCTTTGCATTCAATACAAGACAAAAAATGTCAGTATCTGAGGCTCTGCATTATTAAAGGGGCCAAGCCCAAATAAAGGCTCAATAGCCAGAACAATAAAATGTTAAACATTTATTGGACTTAGCCCAAGATTGGCCGTAAGTCCTCAACTCATATCAACTGAGCCCATATGCTCATGAACCTTTTAACAGACTTTAGTCCCAAATTGGACTATAAATCTCCCAACCAAAATTGGTTCAAGGGTACATCTCTGAACTCCTCTGATATTTGTCGTTGTAATCCTTCAACGTCTTCAGAGAGGTGACGGGTCCCGACGGCCATACATTCTCTGGACTATGATGTCCTTAACCTGGACTGTGGGGTCCTTAAACCCATAGACTATGATGTCCTTAACCTTGGACCACCATGTCCCTAAACTGGTAATGGACCACCATGTCCCTAAACTGGCAATCGACCGCAATGTCACTAAACTAAACAACAGAGCCCAAATGTTCTTTTGTCGGATCTAAATGATCCCGTTAAGTTGATCTTAGTCTAAAATGAGACTAATATATCCTTAACAAACTTTTAAGTCGATCTTAGTCTCAAATGAGACTAACGTATCCTTAAACCCAAACCCCAAAACCCAAATCTAAGTAAATACGGATTTGGACTAATCCATGCCCTACGGGCGACAACATAAGTTAGTCTCCGTATACAATCCACGGGCAACTACAAACAAAACAAACACCCACGACACGAAGTGACCATATGGAGAAGGAGAAAGTTGTTACCGCGATGCGGTAGCGTAATTAACTGCAGGGGCTTGCGCCTGCAGGGAAGAGCGTCCCCATAATCAAAAACCCCTCAGACGAGGGGGAATCTGACGAAGTCTGCTACATCGGCCGCATCCGTTTAAACCTTCGATACATGGTGCCATAAATTAACTTGGCATCTTTGGAGAGGTGGACGGATAGCAACAATTAGCATCTACCCCGAATTTCAGGCAAGACGTTTATCGCGTCTCCGTGATTCGGAGGGAAACAGATTCTGGCACGCCCGGTGGGACCTTTTCCTCTTTCCACTCCACACTTCGTGTGTCGTGTTCGCGAACGAATCGCGATTTGCTATGGTTGCCTGTGGATTCGAGGTATTTAGATTTGGTGTCTTGCTCCGTGCAGAAAACAGAAGATCAATGGCTTCAAACTGCACTAACTGCAACTGCAACTCTCGCTCCGTCCCGTCCGGAGGAGTGACTTACGGCCCCAAGCAGCCTCCCTGTTCAAAATGCCAGTGGAGCAAGTAACTCAGGCCACCACTGGGCTGTTCTTTGGGACCATGATCCCACCGATGAGCTTCAACGCCCCTGTACCATCGCAAGAAGCCCCAAAGAGCTCGGTCTTTAACCGTCTCACAACTACTGCGGCCCCTCTCAATGGGTCGTCCAGCTCCAACGCCTCAGTCTTTGACAGACTGGGCCAAAGCTCATTTGGGCCTATGAAGAAGCCTGCGATACCAGAAAGGGTTATCCCTAAGCGGATTGCCATTCCTGCTGATGAAGTCGTCAAGGCGGCTTCTCCTACCAAAGGGTCGGTCTTCACAAGACTGACTGTTTCAGCTCCTGTTCCAGGTGAAATCGCCAAGGCTACTTCCCCTGCTCGGAAGTCTACCTTCGATAGGTTGGTTATCCCCACTCAGAGGACATCAGTCTTCAATAGGCTGACGACGACAACTTCTGACCAACACAGGGGGCATGAGGAAGTCACCCCTACAGCTGAGGTAATCCTGGCTGCACAACATACTCGACGTCGCAATTGGCACCGAGTGAGGAAAGATGGGGGCAATTCCCCTTCTGGACTGACTCCGCCAGCTCCAACGGTGGAAGTTGATGCTTCTGTTCCAACCGGGAACAGCTTTGAACTACTTAACAAGGTGCGCAGGAACTCTCCTACCGCCGTGCTGAAGAGATCTCCTCCACCGGTGGAGACGGCCACAGAAATGAAACTAAAGCAGTCCCCTCAACGGCTGTCTTCCAAAGTATACAAAATCTGGCGGCAAGTCCGAGAGTCAGTGGTCGATCAAGACTATCCTCGCCGACAAAAGAAGTTGAAGGTTCAACAGGAAGAGAATCGTCCTAGCAAGCCACAAAGGATGACAACTGCCTGGGTGCCCCCTGCGACGGCCCCCTCAACATCAATTGCTCAAAGAAGAAGGAGGCCAAGGAAAGCCCTTATGAATACGGCAGAACGTAAAGACGCCGAGACCAAATGCCCCAAGTCTAGGGGCATAATGGTCTATACTGTTTACATGGTGTCCGGGAAAGAGGATAGCCGTGCTTCGACGGGTCACCGACCGCTCATCCGATCCGTAACAAAAGCCCAGGAGCAACAACAGAAGCTTCAAGAGATGCTGACTACAATGGCCGCACTTACCGGGCCAAAAGAAAGCCCAGAGGCATCATCAGAACAGTGTCACAAACAAGAAACTGATGCTGACTTCCTTCGCAGAGTTCTCGAAAAGAAGGACAAAGAAGCCGCGGAGCAAGCGGCTAACATAAAGCGAATGACACTTCTCTTCCAAGATATGGTAGGGATGATGTTACAGCCGGATCCTCCAGCTGAAGATCCTCCAGTGATAATTGAAGATGATAGAGGAGAAACATCAAACCCTCTGCCGGCTCTATCAGCAGCCAAGGAAGAGACCATCTCCAAAGCTGCCCTAGATGATTACATCGCTCAGCAGATATGAGTTCACCAGGCGAATGAAGCGTCTGGGCAAATTGTTAGAACCGGACGACCCTATCCGGGCTGGTATGACCAAATCAGTTACCCGCCGGGATACACGATCCCCAAATTCCATGTGTACAAGGGGACAGGCAATCCCCATCAACATGTCGCTCAGTTCAGGGCTCTTTGTGGCAACACCGGTGGCGATGATAAACTTTTGCTCCGCCAATTCGTCGGCAGCTTATCGGAGACGACGTTTGAGTGGTACTCCGAACTTCCCAATGACTCTGTCAAAACATTTGCAGAGATGGAGCTGCTGTCTACACAGAGATTTGCAAGCGCTAGCGAGCGCACCCCGATCGCCGCATTGATCAACGCCAGGGTAAAGCCAGGCGAAACGTGGGTACAATACGCGATACGATGGCGGTATTTATGGTCGAAATGCGAGCAGCGCATCGTAGAAGCTCCCGCGGTAGGCATGTTCGTGGATACTCTTGATCCACAGGCGACCATCTCCCGGTTCATGATGTTTTTCAAGCCGACCACTTTCCAGGCCTTGATTGACAAGCTGGCTCAAATGGACCAGATGGGCCACATGCCTTCCTCTTCGAAGCCAGAGCCGCGAAACGAAAAAAGGGAAGGGGAAAGCAACTTTCGTCGCCAATACTCAACAACAGCCGAGCAACTTAAAGCCGGTTGTCCGCCAAAACAATATGCGACCATGCCCATCCCTCGAGGAAAGACTAGGACGTCCTTACTCGTTTCCTCAAGACAAAACGAGAAGACCGTTCGAGCTGGCAGTGCGCAACAGGCTCATAAATTTGCCGGATCCAAAATGTCCGTTGCAGCCTAACGACGTCAATGATCCCAATTACTGCCCCTACCACCGAGTATTGGGCCATCCGATCGAAGACTGCTACGTCTTCAAAAACTGGGTTGAAGACCAATACCAACAAGGCAAATTCGCATTATCGGAAAACTGGAAGGTGAACCCGCCACAACCTCATGCTACTAAAAAAGTGGACATGCCGGGGGCATCGTGATCTTTTATAGAAAAAGCTCCATGGGAGGTCGTTCTTTCAGCCAAGACGAAAAGAATGCTGAAGGATCTTCACACATGCCCAGCCGTCAGGTGGAAAAGTCCGTTAGAGCCCGAGGTCATTGATGGGATGCTGAAACCACGCCCAACACCGAGAATTGATAGCAGTAGGCAAAACACCCAGGCACAGCCGTCAAAGTCTTCAAAGAAAAAGAAGAAGACCAAAAAGCTCGCGCAGTTTGATGACAAGCGTACGGACCTGCAAAAACATATTGACGCACTGGAAGAATATAATTGTTAGTTGTATGTATGCCCTAGAGGCCAGTATTGTACAGATGATGTATATTATATTGGATGCTTGGACATATATAGAGAGAACTTTCTTGCTCGATATGATAGTATGACGATCTCGGGTCTACAGACTAACCTGCACAAGTGTCACCAGAGAACTGCCATTTGACGTGAGGTATAATACCATCTGGGAGTTCTCGGCGAGTCCGTCCAGTGTACCCAGTCTCCACTGAGCACCCGTATACCATCTCTGATGTCAAACACCAATGGATATGGGATCATCCATCGTCCATCTCATGGGTTGAGAAGCGTATACGCTAGTCTACACTGGTATATCGATGCCCCGTCTCGATACACCCACGACTAGGGACCTTGAAGGATGTATTTATGGACTACCATGTCCCCACTAGTATGATCCGCATCATAGTCCAGGTAGTCAAGTACACATCCTAAGGGCTTTACCAACATGTAACGATAAAACAGTATAAAGAGACAAGTATACATGTTAAAGTAAAGTGCAACCAGATAGCATACTATCATATCGAACAAGAAAGTCCTCTCTATATATGTCCAAGCATCCAATATAATATACATCATCTGTACAATACTGGCCTCTAGGGCATACATACAACTAACAATCTCCCACTTGCACTAGGGCCAGTTGATGTAGTATCGCATACCGAGCATCCCGAAGAGTCTCTCAAACTGTATCTGGGGAATGGCCTTCATGAGTGGATCCGCAGTATTGTTCTTCGTGTCAACCCTCCTGACCTCGATCTCCCGGCGATCAACTATCTCCCGGATCAGGTGATACCGCCTCAGAATATGCCTGGATTGCTGATGGGACCTGGGTTCCTTGGCCAAAGCCACCGCTCCATTGTTATCGCAATACAAAGGTATTGGATGCTCAATGGATGGAACCACTCCAAGTTCAGTGATGAACTTCTTGATCCAGACAGCCTCTTTGGCAGCATCGTTGGCAGCGATGTATTCAGCCTCCATCGTCGAGTCTGCCACGGTTTCATGCTTGGAACTCTTCCAGCTAACCGCCCCTCCGTAAAGGGTAAAGACAAATCCCGACTGCGACTTAGAGTCGTCCTTATCACTCTGGAAGCTTGAATCGGTAAAGGACTCCACTTGGAGTTCTCCGTTACCATACACCAAGAGCATCTCTTTAGTCCTTCGTAAGTACTTGAGAATGCTCTTCACAGCTGTCCAGTGACTCTCTCCAGGATCAGCTTGATACCTACTCACTACACTTAGTGAGTATGCTACATCAGGTCTGGTACATAGCATCGCGTACATGATAGAGCCTACTGCCGAAGCATAGGGTATCCCTTGCATGCGAGCTCTCTCCAAATCAGTCTTGGGAGACTTCTCTTTGGAGAGAGTGGGCCCTGAGATCGTGGGTAAAAACCCACGTTTGGACTCTTCCATACTAAACCTCTTTAGTATGGTGTCAATGTACCTGGATTGGGACAATCCCAATATCCTTTTAGATCTATCTCTATAGATCATAATTCCCAATATGCAGGAGGCATCACCAAGATCTTTCATTGAGAATCTTTGTGATAAGAAGAGCTTCACCGATTGCAGCATAGGAATGTCATTTCCTATCAAGAGTATGTCGTCCACGTACAATACGAGGAAGACAACCTTACTCTCTGCCACCTTCTTGTAGATACAAGGTTCATCTACGTTTTTGACGAAATCAAACTCTTTGATAACGACGTCAAAGCAGATGTCCAACTCCGCGACGCTTGCTTTAATCCATAAATGGATTTAAGCAGCTTGCACACCTTCCCGCTGCTCCCACTATCTACGAAGCCCTCTGGCTGAATCATGTACACGCACTCTTCTAAATCACCGTTTAGAAAGGTGGTCTTAACATCCATTTGCCAGATTTCGTAGTCATGATATGCAGCGATGGCAAGCATGATCCGGATGGATTTAAGCATAGCCACTGGAGAAAAGGTTTCGTCATAGTCCACACCTGGTCTTTGACGAAAACCCTTTGCAACAAGTCTAGCTTTGAAAGTCTCCACTTTCCCATCTACACCAAGTTTTTTCTTGAAGATCCACTTGCTCCCAATGGGTTTTACCCCTTCAGGAGCAACTTCCAAAGTCCATACTTTGTTGGTGTACATGGATTCCATCTCGGACCGCAAAGCATCTAGCCATTTCACTGAGTCCCCACTCGTGATGGCCTGTCCGAAGCTAGTTGGGTCATCATCAACCATGATGCAATCCTCGCTCCCACCGTCCATGAGAAAACCGTAGTATCTCTCGGGTGGGTGAGGAACCCTACTAGATTGGCGGAGTGGCTGGGGTTCATCGGGAACTACCGAATCTTCTGGTTCTACCAAATCTTCTGTTGTGGTTTGTACAGCTGGAACCTCTTCCAGTTCTACCTCAGAGCCACTAATCTCTTTTGCAAGAAATTCCTTTTCTAAAAAGGTGGCGTGTTGAGCAACAAACACCCTTTGTTCCTCACTGTGGTAGAAGATATACCCTCGCGAATGCTTGGGATATCCAACAAACTTACACAAAACAGACCTTGCCTCGAGTTTGTCCGGTTTTTGTCTTTTGACATAGGCCGGGCAACCCCATATCTTTATAAAATTAAGATATGGTCTCTTCCCCTTTCCATATCTCATATGGAGTGGTAGGCACAGATTTGGTGGGGCCATATTCAATAGATGCATGACTGTCTCTAGCGCATACCCACAGAAGGAAATAGGTAACTCAGCTGTGTTCATCATAGAGCGCACCATATCTAATAGGGTGCGGTTCCTCCGTTCAGATACACCGTTGTGCTGTGGTGTATATGGAGGAGTCAGCTGAGAGAGAATCCCATTCTCTTTTAGGAAGTCCAGGAATTCATTGCTCAAGTATTCACCTCCTCGATCAGATCGTAGGATTTTAATACTTTTTCCGGTTTGGTTCTCGACTTCTTGTGTATATTCTCTAAATTTCTCAAAAGCTTCAGACTTGTGTCTTATCAAGAACACATGTCCGTATCTTGAGAGATCGTCAGTGAATGTAATGAAGTACGAAGAACCATCCCTGGCATGTGTAGACATGGGACCGCATACATCACTATGTATCAGTCCCAAGAGTTCGGTAATTCTTTCTCCGCGTCCCGTAAACGGAGTTTTGGTCATCTTGCCTTTGAGACATAACTGGCAAGTGTCATAAGATGAAAATTCGAACAGTTTCAAATATCCATCTTTATGCAACTTAGCTAGTCGTGTCGTATTGATGTGACCCAGTCTACAATGCCACAAGAAGGATTCGTTCAGTTCTGAACTCTTCCTCTGGTGTGTGTTTGTTATGCTCAGAACTGTTGATTGATTTAGAACATAAATGCCATTGCACAACGTGCCTGATCCAACCAACTTTTGGTTTAGGAAAATGTTAATAACATTATCCTGTAATACAAAATTATATCCTTCTTTATTTAACAAAGAAACCGATATAATGTTGCATATCAGGTTCGGCATGAAATAGCATTCGTTCAGAATCAATGTATTACCAGTTGGCAATACAAGGTGATATTCCCCGACGGTTTTAGCTGCAACAATTGCACCATTTCCAACCCTTATGTCTTTATCACCTTCTCCAAGTTCTCTACCTTTCCTAAGCTCATGTAACTGATTACATATATGGGATCCTGACCCGGTATCTAATACCCAGGACGTAGAGCAAATGGAGAAACAGTTCTCTGTAACGAACACACCCGAAGAAAATGCATCAACATGTACTTTCTTCATTCGGGTGGCATGAGAATCCTGGTATTCCCCTATATCATGTTCAGTCTTATAACTCTTATAAGAAAGAACGGAACCAACATTCCCCAGCACAGTATAACATGCGGGTTCGGTCAATACATCCATATTATTATCTTTATTAAGGCATGATATGGCCGCTACCTGGAGAGAGAGAGAAGAAAACATTTTAGCGTATGCTCTTGCAAGATCAGATTGGTTATTATTTTATCTAATCAGGATGGCTCCCACTGTTTTTATCAAATATTCCTTCAAACCCTAAAAGGAAAGACTAGCCGGGATTAATTACACCCTACAACTTCGCCAATCTTTCAGCCAGGCCAGTGTCGGTACTTTGAGGGAGGTTCCCCGTGCTTTCGCACGGAACAAATTAAAGTAAACCTCGTTTTTCCAGAGGCGTAACCCCATTGACACCTTTCTAGACACCTACTTGATCGGCTAATTATCCTGTGTAAAACTCTTCCGCGAGTAACAATTACTCGCAGTGGGTATCGGGATCCAACTATCTCATAGAAGGTATGCAATCTCATTGCAAATCTCAACACTTGAAATTCCCGATAATATTTTGCCCCTAACGTGCTATGACCTTGACGAAAGCCAACAAACCACAGCCCGCTAGTCAAGTTCAACCCGTACATTTCTTGATTGAATTAAACCCACCCGCACGACCCTTGACGAAAGCCAACAAAGCCGTACGACTACCCTAATCCGATCGCATTATATGCGGCAGATAAGCAGTATATAGCTACCGCACACTACACCTTGACGAAAGCCAACAAATGCAGCACGAATACTATATACAACTTATCTGAAATGACGGAGGGCTACGACAGGTTTTTCTGAAAACCTATTGCGTAATGGACTTGATATCGTTGTAGAATCTAGTGAATTTTGAAATGGAGTGATTTTGAGGCTTTTATTAGTTTTGCTAAAGAGGTCACTCCCTGTGAAGGGATCTCGGCTCTTTCCTTATGGAATAAGGAGCAGGATATATCATATACATCGCTATGCAAAGCAAAACTCCAAAAGCAGTCAAAAGTCAAACCGAGTGTTGTAGTATCTGCCAGTTTTGCTAAAGAGGTCACTCCCGGTGAAGGGATCTCGGCTCTTTCCCCATCGAATAAGGTGCAGGGTATATCATATATACCGCTATGCAAAGCAAAACTGTAGCTACCCTTTTTATTTGAAAATTTGATTCTACAACATCTTTTAGGTTTCTTTTCTTTCATTAATCTCATTAATGAAGTCCCATCATTTAAGTCACCTAAACATCACAAATAAATACGACGTACACTTATGCCATCCGCATTCGCCTCGATGCCCCCTCGTGCACCGTTAGGTTAGGTAACTAATGGCAGAGCAGGGCAGGGCTAGCGCGGGTGTAAAACATAAGTAACGCCTATATAATATATCATATATACTATATACAGTATTTATCACATCTCATCACATGATCACATCACAGATATCGCAGCAGAAGAAACATATGAAACATTGGATATACTAGGACGTCCGTGTTTTATTTTGAGCCTCTATAAAACACGGATTCCACGGTCGCGACGAATAGCCAAACCCACACCCTAGACCCCTACGAGAGCGGCAAGCAACCCTACCAATTCTAGGGTTAGGAGACCCAGACTCGACTCCTCGAGTTGGTCTCCCACTGGACCCTAGAACCCGGTTACTTGTGCTCCCCTCCTTGGGTCTATCCTAGTACGGAAAAGTAAATAATATACAAATGGTGACATCGACCTCATCCCGGAAGTGCCCCAATAAAAGAATATTACATACATTTTATTTTACATGAATGAAAATAAAAACTCTCATCTCATATAAAAAAAACCCGGTTATTCTGAACGCGACGATCCAATATAACATATCTAGCAACACATAACATCACATGTCATCAACGTAAGTAAATATGCGCATCCCAATTGTCGTTGACATATAGCAACGAAACCGGCGATATCACATATTACACTTACGGTCACAGAAAAGAAAGTGTAAAACTACAACATTTGGAATCCACAATCTCTTTAGACATCGTAAATCCGAAATATCACATATTTCGCATTTCATGCCTAACTTTGTGAATTCCACATATTGTATCAAATTCCAGATAAATAGACAGTATTAAACTCTCCGAACAGATAATCAAATACCCAAAATTTCCTAAATGGCTCAACACTTGAGCGGAGTTCAAAAATTCCAGAATACGTAACAGTAGCAACGGTCCAGCCGTAGAAGGGTCAAGCCAACGCCTCACATGTGGCACGCCGTACTGCCCCAAACCCTAAGGTTCAAAGGGCAGTTCAAGACGGTCACATAATCGAGTTAAGGTTTGTTGTCTTCTAGAGGGTCCATCGCATCACATGCACGTTTTTCCGAAAGATTTAAACTCGGTAAAAATTCAACACTTGAAACTTTTTCGTGCCAGGAAAAATTGAGTTAATGATATCCGTTCGAACATTTTAGTACTTTCTAAATTATATGGAAAAACATAACAAAATTAAATTCTCCGATCGAATCGATGGTTACAAAATGAACCCCTAAATACTCAACACTTGAGTCAGTTTAAAAATACCCATAAAATAGCACAATCGGATACAAGAATTACTGTGCAAACCAACTGTCAAAGTCTCACTGTACGGCCGCGGTTACGCGGCACAAGCAGGTTATTGCCGCGGAACCGCGGTGGTCCATACATATTACGTCACCAATTTTGCTCCGTAATTCTTAGAAATCCCTGCTATATTTTTTAGGTATTTTTAATTCTGAAAAAACCCAGATTTTGAAAAAAGTCCAGAGAGGGGTTGATTTCGACGTTGTCGGGTTCGTTCGGAGTTTTAACTTCGTTAACACATCGTATAATGCTCTAGCTAGGCTCTGATACCACTGTAGGGTTACTAGGCACACTAACAAGGCTCTACAAGGCATCGACCATGCCAAAATTAATTTTTTATGTGCCGAATAACACTAAGCAAGATCGTATACTAAAGTTTAGGCGATACAAAAGGCAAGTAAACAACTTTACTCTAAAGGGAACTCGAAATACAACCTTTGTAGATCGGTCCTCCACTTCATTTGCTCCTTGTTGAAGTCCCTTTGCTGCGATCAAGGTTCTCCCGGGCTCTTGCATGGCTTCACGACGCGAAGGATGCGACCTTGCTTGAAGTCTCCGAGGCCGAAGATGATCTACGTCGAGGGAATTCCGACTCAAGCTCCTACTTCACTAACTAGAGAATTAGTGAAGTAAACACCCTAAACTAAAGTGCTAGTCTAGTAGTGGATGGAGAAATAAGAAGTGGGTTCTCTTTGGATTTTTGTTTCTCACAACCTTTCTAACTTTGGATCAAACCCTAGTTTTCTTTTTCTCTTGTTCAATGAAGAAGAAGATGAACAAAAGAAAGTGAAGAGGATAATGATTAAGTGTAAGCTAACCATGGTGAGTGAGTATCATATACTAACCCTTGTAGAGCCATAACCATAGCTAAGTGTCAAGGTTAGGTTAAAACCCAAAGTAAAAACAAATTTAGTGGACTTTAGTCAATGCATCCACAAGCTTCCATAAGCTTCATGCATTTTCTAATTTACCACTAATTTTGTAATTACTTTTAAATGTTAAAACCTAACATAACAAATAGCATGGTGTATGTCTCATACACCCAAGTGTGATGTATCATCAACCATGATACAATAATACAACACATTTTAATATATATCATATATATATAGTAAAGATGTGTGCATGTGAGAAAAAACCCTAAGTGAACATGTGTTAGTTAATGTAAACTAGTATATCAAATATACAATTATACAATAAATTATTAAATCAACAATTGACTTAATAATCCGGTCATATCACATATAACCGACTAACATCCAATGTATCGACTTATCGAATCAACACTTGATTCGATAACCCGGCTATATCATATATAACCGACCGAAACATTAAGTCGCTAGAATAGAATACGGTATCACATACACGCATTATTCTCAGTCTCGCACATATCACATATGCGCTCCTATTTCATTTTGCCTGAGCCAGTAAAACCTCTATGTAGGACTCTAAAGACTCGTCAATACACCGGCAGTAGGTGATGATCACATCAAGCACCCACAAGCCATCAGCGGTACTAGCTGGACGTAACGGCTACCCGGGTATTGAGCGATCAGAAGATCAGCAAGCAAGCCCGTTCCAACTCCTGTAAAAGCCTGCCGGTAACACTTCCCGTACAGTCCGGTCTCCTCGTCTGATATGTCGCATACCAAGTCTAGGGGTGGTGAACGTCAGACCCCAATAACCGATAAGTCGTGCCGATGTGAGGCTTATAACGGGTCGAGAAACTACTGGTAACACTTACCAGTAAATCTCTAATCAGCCCTGGCCAGGGACTTCCCTGTTACGGCCAATCGAGCACTGCGCAACATCAACCCCCAATACCGGGAGAGACGAAACCCCTCCTATCGCTCATTGCCTCCATGCGACTCGGGACTGTACCCAAAAACCACCGTTTTGCACGCCCTCATGGACGTGGTAAGGTGGAAATCAAAGCACAGTCAATAATCAGAAGGCGCGGACCCCGGTCACACTCCGAGAATTCCTCAGCCACGTCCTTGAGGACAGAGATGATGACAAAGACTCGTCGGATGAACCTGAGGATTATGTGGCAAGCTGCCATATGATCTCTCACTCATCGATAGACAGTGAAGAAGCTCCTGACGCAGAGAAACCGGGGGCAGATCCCGAGCCGGAACTTCTAGGGCCATCAGACGAAACAAATGACGCATTCCTGAACGAAGCCCGTCTAAAAAGCAAAGCTGATCGGGAGCGCGAGATGGCCATATTTGAAAAGGCCAAACGCCGGCGACTGGACAAAAGGGTCGAAACACTCTCACCAGATCAAAGTACATCCGCCGCAAATAAAAGCAGGATCAAGACAAGGAAGCGATTCGCCAAAGCCATATCGATGGGGATGAAGCTGCCCTCTTTTAGAGAAAATTCTCCTAGCGGTATATATCTTGATGAAGCGGACGTACATCCTAACTTCTGCTTGTATCATCAGAAGATCGCACACCCTACTGAAGACTGCAACTCCTTTAAGTGTTGGTGGCAAGGGTATGTCGCCCACAAGCAACAATTCAAGAGGACAAAGCGTGAAGCTCGTAGACAGCGGAAAAATGCGATAGATGAGCGTAAAAGAATTGTCGGCAATTGTCATAGGGTTGATCCCGGAGGATCACGAGTTCTCACCTTAGGGAGCGACTCCGACGAAGAGGTAGCCCTTGGCCCTCTCTTAAAGGAATCCATCTCTGAAACGAAAGAACTGAGGAGTTGTGAGAACATCAGCCATGCAATCGCACGCTATCCGGAAAGAATCTCGGACCCGCAAATAAGGGATCGAACAAAAATGATAAGGGGAAGGGAAAAACGGCCTTCGTTGCCAACGCTTAACAACAATCGAGTGGCCCGAGACCGGTTGTTCGCCAAAGCAACAAGCGGCAACTCCTCAATGAGAAGTTGAAACGTCCTTACTCATTTCCCCGGGATGAAACAAGGAGACTGTTCGAACTAGCAGTGCGCAACAGGCTTATCACTCTACCGGAGCCGAAACACCCACTACAAATAAACGATGTCAACAATCCTAATTACTGCCCTTACCACCGAGTATTGGGCCATCCGATCGAAAACTGCTACGTCTTCAAAAACTGGGTTGAAGACTAATACCAATAGGGCAAGTTCGCGCTGTCCGAAAACTGTAAGGTGAGCCCGCCACAACCACATGCTCCGAAAAAGATAGATATGTCGGGGGCATCGTGCTCATTCATAGAGAAGGCCCCATGGATCGAAAAGTCCATAAACTAGAAATTCGCCTCAAATATAGCAGCGATTGACCGCTATGTCCTAAAACTGGCTATGGACCGAAAAGTCCGTAAACTAGAAATTCGCCTCAAATATGGCAGCGATGGACCGCTATGTCCTAAAACTGGCTATGAACCGAAAAGTCCGCAAACTAGAAATTCGCCTCAAATATGGCAGAGATGGACCGCTATGTCCTAAAAAGTCAGTAAACTAGAGATTCGCCTCAAATACGGCAACAGTGGACCACTATGTCCTAAAACTGGCTGCGGACCGAAACGTCCCTAAACTAACGATGGACCACTATGTCCTAAAACTGGCTGCGGACCGAAACGTCCCTAAACTAACGATGGACCGCAATGTCCTAAAACTTGCAACTGACCGAAACATCGTCAAACTACTACCAACCCGCGGCATCCTCAGGCTGACGTGGTAAAAAAAAAGGTATGTCCATACGCAAAATGGGCACGGATGAAAACCCGAAAGGGCTCCGTGAGTAAAAACAACAGGGCTACCGACGAGTTTTGTGAAAACCCGAAAGGACGCAACCTCGTTAAAAAAAAGGGTATGTCCATAAGCGAAATGGGCACGGATGAAAACCCGAAAGGGCTCCGTGAGTAAAAACAGCAGGGCTACCGGCGAGTTTTGTGAAAACCCGAGAGGGCGCATTCTCGTTAAAAGACACTTGTAAGGTCCTCTCGACTTTGTAAGGAGAAACCGCCCGCGTGAGATCCTTACGACCCACAAGGGAGCAACACACTTAGGGATCCCCACGATCCCTAAGGAGAAATTACACTTGCGAGATCCTCACGACTCGTAAGGAGAACCCTCTTATGCGACCCTTACGGCTCATAAGATTCAAAAGTCTTAAGTTACAGGGATCTGAACCTGTTCTTAAGCAGTCATACCGTCCGATTATGCCCTACAAGCGGCTCAATATTGACCCTTGTATACAATCCATGGGCGCGAATAAACATTTCCCTAACAAAGTCCCAGCCGCGACTAGGGATATGTTTGCACGGTGAACAACCCTTGTGAGTCCTCTCAACTTATAAGGAGAAAACACTCTTGTAAGATTCTTACGACTTATAAGAGAACATACACTTAGGAGTCCTCACGATTCCTAAGGAGAAAACGCACCTACGAGATCCTCACGACTCGTAGGGAGAAATACCTTTATGAGACCTTTACGGCTCATATAGTCAAAAGCCTTAGTCGACAGGATCCTAACCCTGTTCGCTAAGCCACCTTTGTTTGACATCAGCAGAGGCAAATGATGATTCGCTCCTGGCAATATTCCAGTTGTAGCGGTGCCGATGCCGAAATCAGTGTCTAATCCCAAGCTTGCGGTAAGAAGCTAGCGAGCCACACATGCGTATGAAATAGCTGAAATGATGGGGCAACTTGCAAACAAAATCAGCAAGTAAAAATGTATGCATGCCAAATAGCCGAAATGATTGGGCAACTCGCAATAAAAAGCAGCGAGTAAAAATGAAATAAATAGCTGAAATGATTGGGCACCGCGAAAAATAGCCGAAATGATTGGGCACCGCGAAAAATAGCCGAAATGATTGGGCACCGCGAAAAATAGCCGAAAGGATTGGGCAATCGCGACCTTCGTGATATAAAAACTGAAATGATAGAGCATCGCGGAAAGAAATAGAATAAAATGAAATTTATGCCCTACAGGCGATTCACATCAATCCCTGTATACAATCCAGGGGCACAAACAAAGAAGGAAGCACACCTTCCCTCCCCAGACTCCATCAGAAAGAGAGCCAAGTCTCGACGGTCACATCTGCATCCCAGAAGACCAACAACAGCGTTCCTCCTTATGCCAGCAAGGCACGGAAGAGACACAATGAAACGAAGCCACGACATAGTCCCCGGTTCCAAATCTTAACGGCAATATCTGCAGCCTAAAAATCAGCAACGGTGATCCTCCTCATTCCAGCAGGACTCAGACGCTACATCACCAAGCGGAGCCACGGCAAAATCCCTAGCTCCAAACCTCGACGGTTCACCAGCAATCTAGAGACAACCGCGACATTCGTCTCGATACAGCAGACGCAATGCCAGCAAACGAAGCGAAGGCCAAATTCCTAGCTTCAGGGTCTTGACGGTAACTCATATAAAACCTGGAAGACTATCAGAGATCATCCCACACCAGTGCGGAGTGGTCACTACCACGACGTTCGTCTCGATACAGCAGACGAGATGTCACCACCGCGTCCTTCCTCCAACAGGATTCGGACACACCAAAACAAACGAAGCGAAGGCCGAATTCCTAGCTTCAGGGTCTTGACGGTAACTCATATAAAACCTGAAAGACTACCGGAGATCATCCCAAATGGAGTGGTCACCACCACGACGTTCGTCTCGATACAGCAGACGAGATGTCACTATAGCGTCCTTCCTCCAACAGGATTCGGACACGCCAAAGCAAACGAAGCGAAGGCCAAATTCCTAGCTTCAGGGTCTTGACGGTAACTCATATAAAACCTGAAAGACTACCGAAGATCATCCCACATGGAGTGGTCACCACCTCGACGTTCGTCTCGATACAGCAGATGAGATGTCACCACAGCGTTCTTCTTCCAGCAGGATTCAGACGCGACAATCAAACAATGGAGCTACGGAAATACCTAGTTCCAAACCTCGACGGTTCACTAGCAACCTAGAGACAACCGCGACATTCGTTTCGATACAGCAGACACAATGCCAGCAAACGAAGCGAAGGCCAAATTCCTAGCTTCAGGGTCTTGACGGCAACTCATATAAAACCTGAAAGACTATCGGAGATCATCCCACACCAGCGCGGAGTGGTTATGACTCATCGGGGCTCTCCAAAATGAGCTTAACCTCAAGTAAAAAGCGGCATAGTAAAATTCCTAACGCTTGCTCTTCCGACGGTCAAACTGCCTAGGAGGATTGCTTGAAGACGTCTTGTCCATCCCCCGAAGGGATCGGAGACACGACAGTCGCAAAGCTACTCGAACAGCAAGGTTGCCTATCGAGGAATACATCAGCCAACGCGACGGTACGACGGACAAAACCCTAGTACCACAGACCCTAACGGACCTCTGTCGTAAAGAGCAGAGGTTAACTGTGACGTTAGGATATTCTTGCGAGAAATGCTCGATTCATCTCGACTCGTAAGGAAAAGCCTTAGGCATTGAGGATTAAAAAACTTGTTTCCTAAGCACTGGGGCCTTACAAGTTGGTCCAAAACGGACTCTTGCATACTATTCACGGACCACATTCTCCAAAGTCGAATCTCGACAAGGAGGGAAACAACCACCTACGAGTCCTCTCGACTTGTAAGAGGAAAAATTCTCTAGTGAGATCCTTACGACTCTCAAGAGAAAACGCACTTAGGAGTCCTCACGACCCCTAAGGAGAAAATACACCTACGAGATCCTTTCGACTCGTAGGGAGAAAAGTCTTTATGAGACCTCACGGATCATAAATTTGAAAAGTCTTAGGTGGCAGATCCTAACCCTGTTTCCTAGCCATCGGTGCCCTACAAGAAGGTCAAGATAGACTATCTGCAGGCCACACTCTCCGAAGTCGAACATCGACAAGGAGGGAAACAATCACTTATGAGTCCTCTCGACTTATAAGGGAGAAAATTCTCTTGTGAGATCCTTACGACTCTCAAGAGAAAACGCACTTAGGAGTCCTCACGATCCCTAAGGAGAAAATACACCTACGAGATCCTCTCGACTCGTAGGGAGAAAAGTCTTTATAAGACCCTCACGACTCATAAAGTTGAAAAGCCTTAGGTAGCAGATCTGAACCTGCTTCCTAAGCCATCACTACTCCTCGAAGTATTCAAGACGGGATGTTCTATATCACCTACAGGCTACGCTTACTTAAGGAATATGCCAATAACAAAGCAGAAAATAAAAGGAAAGAGGCAAAAGATTTGTCATTCATACTCAGAAAATTCTTACATCCATTAAGACAATAAACAAAAGCAGCATTATTGAAATGATTACAATGGAAAAACCTCAGATCCAGGGCATGGATTGAGGAATTTGAATGTAAGGCCGTCTAGAGTCTTTCTGGCCTTTCTGACCATTCTCATGTGCATCCTCTCGCGCTCACGCATGTCAAGATCTTCGGCAATGCCCTCCACCCTTTGATATGAAGCAATTATCGTCGTCTGTTGAAAAGTTTGATGCAAAATATCAATGAGGCTATCACGTCGTTTCTTCGAGATCAGCCCCGACAGATAGACTGAATGCACCTTGTCTTCGGCGTCATCCAGCACATTAAGTGGCATGGCCTCGTGAAACCCCGGAAGTGCTCTCCAAATTGCTCCCAGTACAACTTTCAAGAGAGCAGAACGGCGAGGAAGCAACCAACCAATGCGTGCATACAGATGACCCATAATCTCCGCACACTGGGCATCTGTAAACTCTTGGTTTTGGTGACGGCTCTGTACGCGGATATCCTCATAAGTAATGAACTCGTTCAGACTGCATAAATGAACAGCCATAGTGCCTGAAAGAAACATCATTGGAAGATTAGCAATGAGGAAAAACAGACACAGGGAGTTAAACTCCTCGAGAGCAATGCTCTGCGGACAGGAGTGACACCTGTCAAAATCAGTTATGAGGAGAATTTAAAGAAATTCCCCGAGAACGCTGAGAGCCTTCCTCTAAGAAGATGATATAACCCATCAAAAATAAAATTTCATTTTGATCTTTAAGATCCATGAACAAACTCTTAAGAGTTCTTTTATATGATTTGAAAGGAGCAAAGCTCCATTAATGAATTAAGAAATCATAAATAAAAACCTTTTAGAAAGCAAACCTCTATTAATGGAACCCTAAAATGGTTCTCTTTAGATCAAAGATCTATGAAGAGCAAAGCTCTGTTAATGGGTAAAACCTTAGTTTATTAAAAGTTTTTAAACTTTACCAAAGTTTTGACAGAGTTTTACCCTTGAAAAGTTCTTAAATTGAAGAGCAATGCTCTGAATAAGAGAAAATTCTCAAGAAAGAAGATGAGAATCATCTAAGGGACCAAAGGTCCTATTTATAGGCATTCAGAGCCGTTTCAACATCCAAAAAAGTTGATCCAGCACCGCTGCACTCACGCTTGGGCCACGTAAGTGCAACGGTGGGGGGGCATTTGTTTCCCCAATCAGAGCAAAGCTCTGTTCAAATTCCAAGATTTGAAATGAAGCGACGCTTCCTTTTCCCAATAAGAGCAAACCTCTATATTAAAAATCTAAATTCAAAAATTGAAGCAACGCTTCAGATTCTGCGCGCTGCGTGTCAAAAGCAGACACGCCAGCGCCAGGAGCGCTGCGCCCTAGGCAGCACACCCCAATCAGAGCAAAGCTCTGTTTTAATTCAAAATTTAAATTGAAGCAACGCTTCAGATCCAGCGCTCTACGCTGTGCGCCACGTGTCAAACACAAGTGCACTAGTGCAGTTGCGCTGCGCTCTGCTCTGCGTGCCACGTGTCAAACACGGGCGCGCTAGCGCAATTGCGCTGCGCTCTGCTCTGCGCGCCACGTGTCGAGCGTAGGTGCGCTAGCGCAAGGTGCGCCAGCGCTGGAATTAAAAATTCCCTACCGTCATATCAAAAGATCTATTAATAATAAATTATTAATTAATCAGAATTAAAATTCTGTTATGGAAAGATTTTCCAATCTTATTAAAACAAGAAAATTATCTTCTGTAAAACAGAAGCCTTAGGATCAAAGATCCAACGGTGGGAAATATTCCCAAATCAATTAGAGAAAGATCTCTTAAAACTGATTTAACAAATCTTTTGGCCCTATATAAAGGACCCTAGACTTCAAGTCTAAAACACACATACAGAGAGAGAGAAAACCCTCTGCAAACTTTGAGAAAACTCAAAGAAAAAGAAAGGCAAGCCTTTAGCAAAAGAAGATCATTTCTTCAAGGTAAAAAATGTTTTATGAGCAAAGAGATGAAATCATCTCATAAAAAGAAGAACTGTCTTCTTGAAAGATTATAGATCTACAACAGACCAAGGTCTCTCATAAAAAGATCAAAAGATCTAATCATAAAAATAAAAGAAGTATTTACTTTATTCACAGATCCTTGATCTGCAAAGGCAAAGCCCTTTTATAAATAAGAACTTTTGTTCTTGAATCTTGAGGCAAAGCCTCCTTTGAAGAACATAAACTTGTTCTCTGATCTTAAAATTGATCAGAAACGCTTTGCGCTATTAAAAAGTGCCTTGCACTCATGAACTGCGCTTTTGCGCTCTTTGGACCGGCGCTCAGCGCCAAAACGTGCCACGTGTCAACCACAGACACCGCTTGCGCTTTGCGCTTCTGAAACAGAGTTTTGCACTCCTTGGACCGGCGCTCAACGCCAAAACGTGCCACGTGTCAACCACAGACACCGCTTGCGCTTTGCGCTTTTAAAACAGAGCACTGCGCTCATGGACTGGCGCTTGGCGCCAAGCGCGCCACGTGTCACTCACTGGCGCGCCCATAAACCAGCGCAAAGCGCTCATAAATGGAAAGCGCAATGCGCTGATAAACTAGCGCTTAGCGCTAAGCGCGACACGTGTCACTTTCGTGTGCGCTACCTGACAGAAGAGCAATGCGCTCTTTGATTGGCGCAAAGCGCCTGACGCGCCACGTGGCGCGCTGTCAGAACACACATTGTTCTGATGAATGCTATGCATTCAATACAAGACAAAAAATGTCAGTATCTGAGGCTCTGCATTATTAAAGGGGCTAAGCCCAAATAAAGGCTCAATAGCCAGAACAATAAAATGTTAAACATTTATTGGACTTAGCCCAAGATTGGCCGTAAGTCCTCAACTTATATCAACTGAGCCCATATGCTCATGAACCTTTTAACAGACTTTAGTCCCAAATTGGACTATAAATCTCCCAACCAAAATTGGTTCAAGGGTACATCTCTGAACTCCTCTGATATTTGTCGTTTTAATCCTTCAATGTCTTCAGAGAGGTGACGGGTCCCGACGGCCATACATTCTCTGGACTATGATGTCCTTAACCCGGACTGTGGGGTCCTTAAACCCATGGACTATGATGTCCTTAACCTGGACTGTGGGGTCCTTAAACCCATGGACTATGATGTCCTTAACCTTGGACCACCATGTCCCTAAACTGGTAATGGACCACCATGTCCCTAAACTGGCAATCGACCGCAATGTCACTAAACTAAACAACAGAGCCCAAATGCTCTTTTGTCGGATCTAAATGATCCCGTTAAGTTGATCTTAGTCTAAAATGAGACTAATGTGTCCTTAACAAACTTTAAGTCGATCTTAGTCTCAATGAGACTAACGTATCCTTAAACCCAAACCCCAAAACCCAAATCTAAGAAAATACGGATTTGGACTAATCAACGCCCTACGGGCGACAACATAAATTAGTCTCCGTATACAATCTACGGGCAACTACAAACAAAACAAACACCCACGCCACGAAGTGACCATATGGAGAAGGAGAAAGTTGTTACCGTGATGCGGTAGCGTAATTAACTGCAGGGGCTTGCGCCTGCAGGGAAGAGCGTCCCTACAATCAAAACCCCCTTAGACGAGGCGGAATCTGAAGAAGTCTGCAATATCGGCCGCATCCGTTTAAACCTTCGATACATGGTGCCATAAATCAACTTGGCATCTTCGGAGAGGTGGACGGATAGCACCAATTAGCATCTGCCCCGAATTTCAGGCAAGACGTTTATCGCATCTCCGTGATTCGGAGGGAAACAAGGGGTAGGTCTCATCTTCGTGACTCCACAAGGAGGGATAATGCGCTTTTCCTTCTCCTTAACAGAGACGAGGACGTACAACGAAGCCGAATACGAAGCTTTGATAGCAGGTCTTGAGATCGCTATCGACATGGGAATTGAAGACCTCCTCATATATGGAGATTCCCAACTAGTCGTTAGTCAAGTAAACGGTGACTATCAAACGTGCAAACCAGAATTGGTGAAGTACGGCAAGAGGGTACAGCAACTGCTGACTCAAATTCCTTCCTACACCTTAGAAAGCATACCGCGTGCGGAAAATAGCAAGGCGGATGCATTAGCCAAGCTAGCTAAAGAATTGGCCGACGAGAACCTCGATAATGTGAGGATCGTTGTGCAAAGCCGTCGGGTTCTCGCACCGGCAGAAATATCTTCGGAGTCTTCCGAAGAAAAGGAAACGACCGAGCAAATGGCCCTATAAATAAAAGATCAGGAAAAGGATATGGATTGGAGAGAAGTCTTTATAGACTACTTCAGATCCCGTCGAACACGTGCAGATGCGTCCTCAAGACATCAGCTCATGAAACGAGCTCTATCATTTGCCTTCGTCAATGATACTCTGTATAAAAGGTCATTTGATTCTTTGTGGCTAAGATGCCCGGGACCTGAAGAGGCAAAGAGAGTCATCCAAGAAACTCACGACGGACTCTGCGGTTCTCACTAAGCCGGGCCGAAGATGAAGCTGAAGATCAAAAGGATGGGCTACTATTGGCCCACGATGATCCAGGACTGCCTCGAATACACGAAGCAATGCCACTCGTGCCAGATTCACGGGGATTTTATTCATCAGCATCCAAATCCACTACATCCAACGGTGGCTAGCTGGCCGTTTGAAATGTGGGGAACTGACATAATCGGCCCCATCGAACCAGTATCGTCCAGAGGATATCGATTCATTTTGGCGACAACTGATTACTTCTACAAATGGGCAGAAGCAATACCGCTGAGGGAGGTGAAGACGGAAAATATCCTCCATTTCTTCAAGACACACGTCATTTATCGGTTTGGCACTCCGCGACGGATTATCTCCGATAACGGGCCAGCCTACAAAAGCCACAAGATCAGCCGCTTCGCGCAACAACATAACATAGACCGAGATACTCTTCAGTCTATAATCCTCGAGCTAACGGTCTAGCTGAGGCTTTCAATAAGACCTTGACAAAGATCGTGAAAAAGACGGTGTCTCGAAATAAGAAGGACTGGCACGAGAGACTACATGAGGCTCTCTGGGCGTATCGAACTACGTTCAAAACGGTCACGAACACAACGCCGTACGCGTTGGTATTCGGTACGGAAGGGGTACTCCCTCTCGAAATAGAGCTACCCTCTCTACGAGTGGCAGTTCGAGCTAACAAATGAAGAAAATGCTCACCTTCGGCTTGAGGAGCTCGATGCTCTTGATGAAACCCGGCTCATGGCGCAACAAAATCTGAAGGCTTATAAAGCAAAGATGACGCGCTCATATGAGAGATTGACCAGGCCGAGAATATTCCGCCAAGGCGAACTCTTGCTAGTGGTCAAAAGACCTATGATCCCTAATCGTGCCAAGCGGGGGAAATTCGAGCCGAACTACGAAGGCCCGTATATCATAGACAAAGTTTACCAGGGTGGAGCATATCTACTCATGGACATGCATGGTGAAAGACCTTTTAGGCCAATAAACGGTCGCTTCCTAAAGAAATACTACGCCTGACGAGTCACGACCTAGGTCAACAATAGATGACTACGCCTATGTCCGCTCTCTATCTTCCTAAGCCTAAACTCTGTAAGTAGTAGCCGGCTTCCTTTTCTTGGACCGAAACGTTCTTAAACTAACGACGGACCGAAATGTCCTAAAACTAACAACGGACCGAAATGTCCTTAAACTAACGATGGACCACTATGTCCTAAAACTCGCGTTGGATTGAAACGTTCTTAAACTAACAATGGACCACTATGTCTTAAAACTAGCTGTTGACCGAAACGTCGATAAACTACTACGGACTGTAGCATCTCAAGACTGACACAAAAAAAACGGTATGTCCATAAGCAAAATGGGCACAGATGAAAAACCAAAAGGGCTCCGTGAGTAAAAACAGCAGGGCTACCGGCGAGTTTTTGTGAAAATCCAAAAGGGCGCAATCTCGTTAAAAGACACTTGCAAGGTCCTCTCAACCTTGTAAGGAGAAACCACCTACGTGAGATCCTTACGACTCACAACGGAGCAACACACTTAGGGATCTCCACGATTCCTAAGGAGAAATTACACTTGCGAGATCCTCACGACTCGTAAGGAGAACCCTCTTATGAGACCCCCACGGCTCATAAGATTCAAAAATCTTAAGCTACAGGGATCTGAACCTGTTCTTAAGCAGCCACCACAACCTCCAATGCTGCCCTATAATCGGTTCAATACTGACCCTTGTATATAATCCATGGGCGCGAATAAACATTTCCCTAACAAAGTCCCATTCGTGACTAGGGATATGTTTACACGGTGAACAGCCCTTGTAAGTCCTCTCGACTTAGAAGGAGAAAGCACTCTTGTAAGATCCTTACGACTTATAAGAGACCACACACTTAGGAATCATCACGATTCCTAAGGAGAAAACGCACCCACGAGATCCTCACGACTCGTAGGGAGAAATACCTTTATGAGATCCTTACGGCTCATGAAGTCAAAAGCCTTAATCGACAGGATCTTAACCCTGTTTGCTAAGCTACCTTTGTTCGACATCGACATAGGCAAATGATGATTCGCTCCTGAAAATATCCCAGTTGCAGCGATACTGATGCCGAAATCGGTGTCAAATCCCAAAGCTCATGGCAAAAAGCCAGTGAGCCACACACGCATACGAAATAGCCGAAATGATGGGGCAACTTGCAAATCAGCAAGTAAAAATGTATGCATACGAAATAGCCGAAATGATTGGGCAACTCGCAATAAAAAGCAGCGAGTAAAAATAAAAAAAATAGCCGAAATGATTGGGCACCACGAAAAATAGCCGAAATGATTGGGCAATTGCGACCTTCGCGATATAAAAACTGAAATGATAGAGCATCGCGGAAAGAAATAAAAATGTTTTTGGAAGAATGAAATTTTTGCCCTACAGGTGATATCGCATCAATCCCTGTATACAATCCAGGGGCGCAAACAAAGAGGGAATCACACCTCCCCTCCCCAGGCCCCATCAGAAGAAGAATCCAAATCTCAATGGTTCACAGATAGCCTGGAGATCATCTCAATATCCGTCTCATTTCAATAGACAAGACATTAACAAATCGGAGCTACGGCAAAATTCCCAGTTCCATGACTCGACGATGCACAAACAACCGAGAGTCAACCATTCCTGGTCACGTGGAGCACGGCCTATGTCAATCCTGACCCCGTGGGAAACGTCCAGAGCGGAGCCTGGTCCTTGCAGAACACGGCTATGTCAATCCGACCCCGTGGGAAGCATCCAGAGCAAATTTCTGGTTTCGTGGAACGCGGCCTATGTCAATCCTGACCCCGTGGGAAACGTCCAGAGCGGAGTCTGGTCCTCACAGAACACGGCTATGTCAATCAGACCCCGTGGGAAGCATCCAGAGCAAATTCCTGGTTTCGCAGAACACGGCTATGTCAATCCTGACCCCGTGGAAAATGTCCAGAGCGGAGCCTGGTCCTCGCAGAATACGGCTATGTCAATCCGACCCCGTGGGAAGCATCCAGAGAAAATTCCTGGTTTCGTGGAACGCGGCCTATGTCAATCCTGACCCCGTGGGAAACATCCAGAGCGGAGCCTGGTCCTCGCAGAACACGGCTATGTCAATCAGACCCCGTGGGAAGCATCCAGAGTAAATTCCTGGTTTCGCAGAACACGGCTATGTCAATCCGACCCCGTGGGAAACGTCCAGAGCGGAGCCTGGTCCTCGCAGAACACGGCTATGTCAATCCGACCCCGTGGGAAGCATCCAGAGCAAATTCCTGGTCACGTGGAACACGGACTATGTCAATCCTGACCCCGTGGGAAACGTCCAGAGCGGATCCTGGTCCTCGCAGAACACGGCTATGTCAATCCGACCCCGTGGGAAGCATCCAGAGCAAATTCCTGGTCACGTGGAACATGGCCTATGTCAATCCTGACCCCGTGGGAAATGTCCAGAGCGGATCCTGGTCCTCACAGAACACGGCTATGTCAATCAGACCCCGTGGGAAGCATCCAGAGCAAATTCCTGGTTTCGCAGAACATGGTTATGTCAATCCGACCCCGTGGGAAACGTCCAGAGCGGAGCCTGGTCGTCGCAGAACACGACTATGTCAATCCGACCCCGTGGGAAGCATCCAGAGAAAATTCCTGGTCACGTGGAACACGGCCTATGTCAATCCTGACCCCATGGGAAACGTCCAGAGAAAATTCCTAGTTATGTGGAACACAGCCTATGTCAATCCTGACACCGTGGGAAACGTCCAGAGCGGATCCTCGTCCTCTCAGAACACGGCTATGTCAATCAGACCCCGTGGGAAGCATCCAGAGCAAAATTCCTGGTTTCGTGGAATGCGGCCTATGTCAATCCTGACCCCGTGTGAAACGTCCAGAGCGGAGCCTGGTCCTCGCAGAACACGGCTATGTCAATCAGACCCCGCGGAAGCATCCAGAGCAAATTCCTGGTCACATGGAACACGGCCTATGTCAATCCTGACCCCGTGGGAAAAGTCCAGAGCGGATCCTGGTCCTCGCAGAACACGGCTATGTCAAACTGACCCCGTGGGAAGCATCCAGAGCAACTTCCTGGTTTCGCAGAACACGGCTATGTCAATCCTGACCCCGTGGGAAATGTCCAGAGCGGATCCTGGTCCTCGCAGAACACGGCTATGTCAATCCTGACCCCGTGGGAAGCATCCAGAGCAAATTCCTGGTCACGTAGAACACGGCCTATGTCAATCCTGACCCCGTGGGAAACGTCCAGAGCAGAGCCTGGTCCTCGCAGAACACGGCTATGTCAAACCGACCCCGTGGAAAGCATCCAGAGCAACTCCTGACTCCGTGAAATGCGGATAATGGCAACACCATCAATCACTTACGGGCCCTCTCGACCCATAAGGAAGAAAACTCTCTTGTAAGATCCTTACGACTTATAAGATAAAACGCACTTAGGAATCCTCACGATTTCTAAGGAGAAAATACACCTACGAAATCCTCTCGACTCGTAGGGAGAAAAGTCTTTATGAGGCCCTCACGGCGAAGTTGAAAAGCCTTAGGCAGCAGATCTGAACCTGCTTCCTAAGCCATCGCTACCTCTCGAAGAATTCAAAACGGAATGCTCTCTACAGGCTACGCTTACTAAGGTAACATGCCGACAACAAAGGAAAGAGAAGAAAGCGGCAAGGAGAACATTTGATTCGCATTCGGTTAAACGTTCGAAGCATACCTATTCATGCATGTGCGAAAAATTTAGTGCATAAAATAAACACACGAAAACAAGGAATTTTCTATTCATACTTCAAAAGGTTTTTACAACAATGAAAGCAGTAAACGAAAACATCATCAAAATGATTACAATGGCAAGACATCAAATCTAGGACACGGATTGAGAAATTCAAGGGTAAGGCCATCCAAAAATTTTCGAGCCTCTCGGACCATCTTCGTGTGCATCCTTTCACGATCACAAACGTCAGGATCCCCACTGATGTCCTTCACCCTTCGATAGACAGCAAGTATCACCGCCTGCTGAAAAGATGCAGGATATCGACAAGGTTGTCTCGCCTTTTTTTTGAGATTAGGCCCATCAGATATACTGAGTGCACCTTATCTTCGGCGTCGTCCAAATCCTTAAGCGGCATGCCTAGACAGAATAAGGGAAGCGCTTCCTAGATCGCTCTCACAATAAGCTTCAAGAGAGAGGAACGACGAGGAAGCAGTCGACTACTGTACGCATCAAAGCGACCCATAATTTCAGCACACTGGGCATTTGTGAATTCTTGGTTTCAGGAACGGCCGAGTGCGTGAATATCCCTGTAAGAAATAATCTCGTCGAGATCATACATGTGAGCGTCCATAACGTCTAAAAGGGAAAATCAGTGAGAGTTAGTGGACAGACGGATTAAGAAGAACTTATTGAAACAGATACGGGATTTAATCAACTATTGATATCCCCAAGATGGGAATAAGTGCTAATTAAATCACCCGATGGATTTAATTCTGTGAAGGTAGGAGAGAAATCCTAAAAAGAATTTCGTATTTAATAGAAAGGTCCATCGGGCCAAAGAGTTAAACTCCTCGAGAGCAATGCTCTGCAGACAGGAGTGACACTTGTCAAAGTCAATTATGAAGGGAATTTAAAAATTCCCCGAGAATTCTAAAGATCCATACTCTGTAAAGAAGATGAAATGATCCTTCAAGAAACCCTAAAAAGGTTTTCTTTTTCAGATCCATGATCCAAATAGAGCAAAGCTCTGATGACAAATTCGAATCTTACCAAAAAGAAATTATCTGACAAAGTTTTTAAGAGACTTCTTAAAAAAGAGAGCAATGCTCTGAAGGAGAAATAATTCCCAGAAAAGAAGATGAACAATGGTCATTTCAGAGGGCCAAAGGCCCTATTTATAGGCATTGAGAGCCGTTTCAACTTCCAAAGAGTTGATCCAACGACGGAGATGCTGCCACCGTTGCACTCACGTATGGGCCACGTAAGCGCAACGGGGGGGGCATTTGTTTCTCCAATCAGAGCAAACCTCTGTTCAAATTCCGAGATTTGAAGCGAAGTAACGCTTCGTGAAAAGCGCTAGCATCAAATGTGCCAGCACTCAAAGACTCTGAAACGGCGCTCACGTGCAAGGCACGGGAGCGCTAAGCGCCAGGAGCGCTTCACTCTCGCAAGAATTACTTGCGCCTGTTCATAACAGTGTAAGTTCTATAGCGCATATGCGCCTGACAGAAGAAGAACAAAAAGAATTAAAACTTGACAGATAATGACAAAAAGATAGAAAACACTTAATTAAACATTTTATTGCAACGGAAATAAAGCTCCAAATATGGGATCAAATGTACAAGGGTTTACAAACATATAGATAAAATTATCTAATTCCCTCTCTGTCTTTTCCACCATGTCAAAGTGACGATCTTTGCGAGGAGTAGCTACCCATCGTTAGCGCCGCATTCACCAGCGAAAGCAGAGATGACGGCACGGTGAGCCCGTATTTGGCTTAGCAACGAACAGAACAGTCCCTCAGGGCTTTGGTGATCAAGTGCGCCTCGAAGAAGCACTTGATCTTGTCTTCAGCGGCATCGAGCATCGCTGGGGTCATCTCCGCCGAAGGAGGAATGTCAGCAAGCACGGACATAAGGATCATCCGAAGCCAAATAGAGTTGGGAGGGAGAGGAGATACTACACGAGTCAAGAGCTCATGCAGCGTCGCGTCGCATTGGTCATCCGTAAGAGCAGGATCCACCAAGCGCGCAGCAAAGTAAGGAACAATGTCCTGAATGGGCACTTCCCATGGTTGTCGACGAGCATGTGGGCAGTTACAAGCCATAGTTGAGAGGGTTCTTTGGAGACGAGAAAAGAGAGAAGCTTTGCTTCAGATTATAAAGACTAGGCACAGAAAATTTTGTGCATAGTGGAGCTATTTCCAAGACCTGGGAAATGAAAGTTCTGGGGAATATAAGTTTGACTTAAAAGGAGGGGAAAAGACACCTCCAATAAAGCAGTGCTTTAGATGCAGCGCCAAGTGCGCTACGCCATAAACAGCGCACCCCGTGCAAAGCGCATAGGCGGTAGCGCTAGATGCGCTGCGCTACAAGTAGCGCACCACGTGCAAAGCACATGTGCGCTAGCGCTAAGAGCGCTGCGCTCCAAGTAGCGCATCATGGGTAAAGCGCATAAGCGCTAGCGCTGGAACTAAATGTTCCTCACCGTTGGATCAAATATCCAACGGATATTATTAAATCATCAATTAACAAGAATGAAATTCCGTTGAATCATTCCAAACAGAAAAGATTGTGCCCTGAATTTGGAACACCGTTGGATCAATGATCCAATGGTAAATAAAAATTACGAAATGACAGAATAAATTATGTATGGAAAGATTTTCCAATCTTGTTAAAAACAAGAAGATTATCTTCTGTAAACCAGAAGCCCTTGGATCAAAGATCCAACGATGGGAAATTCCCCAAATCAATTGGAGAAAAGATCTCCTTAACTAATTGAACAAACCATCTTGCCCTATATAAAGGCCCTGAGACTTCAAGTCTCAAAAAGAGGACCCCCCCATAAACTTTGAGAAAATATCAAGAAGAAAAAGAAGCTCTCAGCAAAAGAAGACAATTCTTTTTCAAGGTAAAAAGAATATAAAGACGAAATCGTCTCAATATAAACAGAAGTATTTACTTCTTTCACAGATCATCGATCTATAAAACAAAATTGTCTTTCACAAAAGAGATTATGAACATCTCATTATAAAGTGGGGGAGAATTATTCAATTCTCTTAGGATCAATCCATAAAGGCAAAGCCTTTCATCAAAAAGAAATTGAAATATCTCCTATGAACTACGAACTTTGTTCTTAGAATCTTGAGACGAAATCTCTTATCAAAGAACAGATAATCTGTAGAGCATAAAGTTAACCTAAGAAGAGCCTTAGCGCTCCTAATTTAAAAGTGCCTTAGTTCTCTTCATCTAGAGCTCAGCGCGCCACGTGCTCCTCACGTGTGTGCTGCATTATTAAAAGCGATCTGCGCTCATTATATGGCACCAGCGCCAAACGCCTCAACGCTTCAACTAAAAGCGTATCAGCGCTCTACATCTAGCGCAAAGCGTATCTGCGCTCTTCATTTAACGCAAAGCGCTAAGCGCATTAGCGCTTCATATCCGGCGCTAGTGCCAAGTGCACCACATACTTTTATGTGCGCTTGGACAGAACATAAACTGTTCTTTGAGTAAGCCTGGAGCTATGATAAATGCACCGCATTCAATCAAAGACAAAACATTGTCAGAGACCAAACCAATGCTTAGCATTTTTTAAGGGGATTGGGCTCAAACAAACATACAAAAACAAACGTTGGACATTGTAATTGAATGGACTTAGCCCAAATTGGCCATAAGTCCTCAATGCAGATTAATTGAGTTCATATGCTCATAAATCATAGATCTTAGTCCCAATTGGACTACAGGTCTCTCAACCCACATCGGTTCAAGGGTACATCTCTGAACCCCTCTAATATATGTCGTTGTAATCCTTCAATGTCTTCAGAGAGGTGACGGGTCCCGACAACCATACATTTCATGAACTGTGAGGTCCTTAAACTCACGGACTATGATGTCCTTAACCTTGAATGTGATGTCTTTAAACTCACGGACTATGATGTCCTTAACCTTGACTGCGATGTTTTTAAACTCACGGACTATGATGTCCTTAACCTTGGACCGAGATATTCTTAAACTAACGCTGGACCGTAATGTCCTTAAACTAATCGACCGCAATGTCTCTAAACTAAACAATAGAGTCCAAATGCTCTTTTGTTGGATCTAAATGATCCCGTTAAGTTGATTTTAGTCCGAAATGAGACTAACGTATCCTTAACCAACGTTTAAGTTGATCTTAGTCTCAAATGAGGCTAACGTATCCTTAAACCCAACCCCCAAATCCAAATCTAAGAAGATACGGATTTGGACTGATCCACGCCCTACGGGCGACAATATAAATTAGTCTCCGTATACAATCCACGGGCAACCAAAAACAAAACAAACACCCACGACACGAAGTGACCATCTGGAGAAGGAGAAAGTGGTTACAGCGACGTGGTGGCGTAATTAACTGCAGGGGCTTGCGCCTGCAGGGAAGAGCATCCCCACAATCAAAAACCCCTCAACGAGGGGGAATCTGACGAAGTCTGCTATATCGGCCGCATCCGTTTAAACCTTCGATATATGGTGTCATAAATCAACTTGGCATCTTCGGAGAGGTGGACGGATAGCACCAATTAGCATCTGCCCCGAAATTCAGGCAAGACGGACCCGCGCGGTCGCGTCTCCGATTTTCGGCGAGGAACACATGGTTTAACCCTCATTAACCCTAGTTGCATTTGTAACCTTGCTTGATGTTTCCCCAATCAGAGCAAGGCTCTGTTTGAATTTTGAAAATTCAAATTTTTGAAGCAACGCTTCAAATCCCGTGCGCTGCGCGCAACGCGCCACGTGTCAGAAGTTGACACGCCAGCACAACGCCCAAGGCAGTGCGTCCAATCAGAGCAAGGCTCTTTAAAAAAACAAAAGCAATGCTCAGCTGCGCAAACGCACCGCTGCGCGACACGTGTCTGCGCAGTTGCGCAAGCACAACTGCGCAAGCGCACCGCTGCGCGACACGTGTCTGCGCAGTTGCGCAAACACTTTTGCGCAAGCGCTTCACTGCGCGACACGTGTCTGCGCACTGTTGCGCAAGCGCACCGCTGCGCGACACGTGTCCGCGCAATTGCGCAAAAGCTTCATTGTGCGACATGTGTCACTCACTGTGGGAGTTGCGCAAAACAGAATAAATCTTGTTGAAACAAGAAGATTTTCTTGTATAAGGCAGGGGCCTTTGGATCAAAGATCCAACGGTGGGGAAAATTCCCCAAATCACTCAGAGAAAGATCTCTGTAACAAATCTAACTAATTTGTGAGCACTATAAAAAGGACCCCAGACCTCATTTCAATCATCATCAACATCTTGGTAAAAAGAAAGAAGAGAGAAATAGAACTCTTGAGAATTCTGGAAGAACAAAAAAAAGGTAAAACCTTTAAAAGAGAAAATTCTCTTGGGAACAGATCATTGATCTAAGAACAAGATCATGGATCTTCAATAAATAAATAAATAAGTAAATAAAATAAAAAAAGAAGTAGTGCCTTGCACTTGTTATGAACCCTTGGTTCTCTGAAATAAGGAAAAACAAGAAAAGAAGAAAAAACTTGTTTTTCTTTAGATCAAAGGATTAAAAAATGCTCTGCACTTCTGTTTCTTGAAGATTCTCAATGCAATACATTGCTTAAAGGGCCAGGCCCAAATTAAATTGCAGAGCAATAAAAGGAAGGGCCCAAATGAAATTGATGCTCTGCATCATTTTATAGAGGGCAGAGCCCAAACAAAATTGATGCTCTACATCATTTATAAATGGGCAGAGCCCAAACAAAATAATAAATAATGCAATGCATTATCTTAAAAGGGGCAGAGCCTAAATAAAGGTCCAATAGAGATCAAGATTTAATGCTATGCATTATTAAAAATGGGCCAAGCCCTAGCACAGGCCTAATAGGCCAAAAAAACAAATAAAAGTGTTGAATATTCTGAACTGGACTTAGCCCAATCGTGGCCGTAAGTCCTCAAATTAAATTGACTGAGCACAATTGCTCTCTCTCTATATCTCAAATCAATTTATATCCGGTTCGAGGGTACATCTCCGAGCTCCTCTGACATATGTCGTTGTAATCATTCATCGACGTCAGAGAGGTGACGGGTCCCGACGACCACACACGTCAATATGGACTGCGGGGTCCTTAAACTCGTGGACCGAAACGTCCTTAAACTAATATCGGACCGAAACGTCCTTAAACTAATATCGGACCGAGACGTTCCTAAACTAATATCGGACCGAGACGTCCTTAAACTAATATCGGACCACCACGTCCCTAAACTGGAATATGGACCACCACGTCCCTAAACTGGCGATGGACCACCATGTCTCTAAACTGGAACAATAGAGCCTCCAAATGCTCTTTTGCCGGATCTAAACGGTCCCGTTTAAGTTGATCTTAGCCCTAAATACGGCTGACGTATCCTTAGACATTTAAATGAATGATAAAACTCCAAATCAACTTTGGTTCAAGGGTACATCTTTGAACTCCTCTGACACCTGTCGTTGTAATCCTTCAACGACGTCAGAGAGGTGACGAGTCCCGACGGCCAGATATTAAATCGATCATTACGTCAAGTTGATCTTAGTCCAAAATAGGACTAACGTATCCTTGACGAACGTTTAAGTTGATCTTAGCCGCAACGCGACCAATGCATCCTTAAACTAAAAACACCAAACCCAAATCTAAGTAAATACGGATTTGGACTAACCCACGTCCTACGGGCGACGGCATTACTCAGTCTCCGTATACAATCCACGGGCAACCACAAACAAAACAAACACACACGACACGAAATGAAATTCTGGAGAAGGAGAAAGTTGTTACCGCGATGCGGTAGCGTAATTAACTGCAAGGGCTTGCGCCTGCAGGGAAGAGCGTCCCCACAATCAAAAACCCTTCACCCTGAGGGGGAATCTGACGAAGTCTGTTACATCGGCCGCATCCGTCTAAACCTCCGATACACGGTGCCATAAATCAACTTGGCATCTTCGGAGAGGTAGACGGATAAAACCACATAGCATCTGCCCCGAATCTCAGGCTAGACGCAAAGTCTGCACCGCCGTTCGGAGGGGAACACTTGATACATTTAACATATATCACATATACATCAATGTATCCAAAGTGAGAAAAGAAATCATAAGTGAGCTAATACTAGTTAATGTAATGTAATATATCAAATATATAATTATACATTAGATTATCAAATCAACTCTTGATTTAATAATCTGGCTATATCACCTATAACCGACTAATATCATATGAATCAACTTATCGAATCAACACTTGATCCGATAACCCGGCTATATCATATATAACCGACCGATATCTCATATCGCGAGAATAGAATACGGTATCTCATATCGTATCAATCTCGGTCCCGCACATATCACATATGTGCTCCTACTCCGTTTCGCTTGAGCCAGGAAACCCCTGTGTAGGACTCTAAAGACTCGTCAATACGCCGGCAGTAGGTGATGATCATATCAAACACCCACAAGCCGCAATCGGTCTGCTAAACGTAACGGACACCCGGGTATTGGGCGATCAGAAGATCAACAAGCAATCTGCTCACACTCCTGTGAATCCAATCAGTAACACTACCGTACAGTCCGGTCTCTTCGTCTGATATGTCGCATATCTCGTCTAGGGGTGGTAAACGTCAGACCCCAGTAACTCGATAAGTCATGTCGATATGAGGCTCATAACGGGTCGAGAAACTACTGATAACACTTACCAGTATATCTCTGAAGCAGCCTTGGCCAAGGGCTTCTTGTTATAGCCAATCGAGCACAGCGCAACATCAACTCCCAATACCAGGAGAGACGAAACCCCTCCCATCGCTCATTGCCTCCATGTGACTCGGGACTGTACCCAAAAGCCACCGTTTTGCACGTTCTCTTGAACGTGGTAAGGTGGAAATCAAAGCACAGTGGGAATCACACAAGGCTCTATGACGATCTCGGGTCTACAGACTAATCTGTACCAGTGTCACCAGAGAACTTCCATCTGACGTTAGGTATAATACCATCTGGGAGTTCTCGGCGAGTCCGTCCAGTGTACTCAGTCTACACTGAGCACCCGTGTACTGTCTCTGATATCAAACACCAATGGATATGAGATCATCCATCGCCCATCTATATGGGTCGAGAAGCTATACGCTAGTCTACTCTGGTATATCGATGCCCTGTCTCGATACACCTACGATTAGGAACATTTGAAGGATATACTTAGCGACTACACTGTCCCCACTAGTATAATCTGCATCATAGTCCTGGTAGTCAAGTACTCATCCTAAGGGCTTTATCAACATGTAACACAGAGACAATCAGAGTACATATTAAGATAAAGAGCAACCAGATAGCATACTATCATGTCGAGCACTCTTTATATATGTCCAAGCATCCACTACAATATACATCGTATGTACAGTAATGGCCTCTAGGGCATACATATAACTAACAAGTACGCCGCCGACTAGCTCACCAAGCCATTCACCGAGGAGCTGCTCGCCGTCCATGTCTCCTCGCGCAACAAGCCCCCAAAGGTCTCTCTCTTTGACGGGAAAACCGACCCGAAGGACCATTTGGATGCTTTCACCGCGGGGATGAGCTTCCAAGACCACTCCGACGCCGCTCAGTGCCGAGCTTTCCCGGCCACCCTCATCCGCTCCGGGCGGGACTGGTTACGAGGACTCGAGCCTCGCTCGATCTCAACCTTCGACGAGCTGGCTACTCAGTTCCTCGGCCACTTCATCGGGAACCGTCGGCAAAAGCGCACGGTCGAGTACCTCTTCACAATCAAGAGCGGTTACAAGGAGACGTTCAAAGCTTACGTCACCCGCTTCTACAACGCCCTTCTTGAGGTCCCCGAGCACCGGGACGAAACGGTCATCACAGCATTCAGGTCGGGTCTTAGGCACAAGGAGTGGTTATGCTCCTTTGCACTGGCGCAACCTAAGACCATGGCCGAAGTGAAGGCATGGACCGAGCATGAAGTCCAGCTCGAGTCCGAAGTGAATGCGAACCTTCCCCGGGCAGACCGCCCCGACCAGAAGAAGAGGGCAAGGGAAAAGAGACCATAGCGTCAACAGCCTTACTATCCGAAGTTCCAGGAGTACACCCCGCTTAACGTCTCCCAAGCAGTGTTACTGGAGGAGGCTAAGGGCGTCAAGTTCCCTCCGATCCCGCGTCAGGCCTCGAAGCGAACCCGGGGCCCCTACTGCGGTTTCCACGGGTCGCTCGACCACTCCACAGAGAGTTGCAAGCAGCTTCAGTGACGGAACACACGAACCGGCTCACCTTCCATAAATGCAGAGATCTCGCCCATGATTCACTGG
This sequence comes from Agapanthus africanus, assembly GCA_030015575.1. Taxonomy (NCBI): domain Eukaryota; kingdom Viridiplantae; phylum Streptophyta; class Magnoliopsida; order Asparagales; family Amaryllidaceae; genus Agapanthus; species Agapanthus africanus. Next base: position 519,239,468 of record JASDDO010000031.1, on the reverse strand, counting down.
CAAAAAAGACAACAGATTGCCTGGGGACACGTCCCGACGATATCTTCGAAGAGAGCTCATCCCAGGTAGCCCGGCAGTCCACTCTCGACCCGACCCGTCAGCTGGTTGGGACGAGAGTGGGGGGCTAATGATGATGCTCGATATCGGCGATCTCCCAGATCATGACACGTGGCAGATGACGTGTCCCAGAGCTCAGAAGAAAGGGCCTACAGGGATCGACCAGGCCACCCCTGCGCCCGACCCGCAAGCACAAGCTGGCTCACCTCAGAGCCCCCATGCACAAATTGGCTTTCTCGGCCTCCTAGCTCGCTTCCGAACTATCACAGGACCAAGATGCATCGGCTCTCCCGCTCGCCCCCGAGCTCTCCCGCCGAGGCCATTTCCTCAGTCTCATCGACCGACCAACGGTGCCACTCGCAGGCGTAACCACCGCTCCGTGAATCTCGCCATGCGCGAGATCTCCGCCGGCCACATCCCACGTTCCACGCCATTACGATCCCCATTAACGAGCTTGTCTCACCATTAATGGGAAGATCCGCTTATCACACGGGCGTGACATCGGGAGCGTAACGGCCGGCGTGATTCTCGCGCCTGCCCCTGCATGCCGCCGCCACTATATAAACCCCCCTCCCAGAGGGATCAAGTAAGCCATTTTACTCCACTAAGTCGTTACTCTGCTCGGATCTTGTTACTAACTTGATCGTCGGAGGGTCCTCGGTGGTACCAAACCACCCCGGGACTTCCTTGCAGGTACTCGGCGCAAATCTCCTCCAACCCATTGAGATCCACACATCGCAGGAGATCACGCTCAAGATCAAATCCCAGCCGTCAATCGCAGCCATCTGTAGATCAACGGGAGACAACATCTGAAGAAGACCGGAAAGGCCCCTCCATCAGTCATGGTTTTATCAGACACCATTTTGATGAGAGTAGCTAATAGGCATGCAAGATCTTTCGATAACCCATAGGTTCATTCAGGAACTACAAGCCAAGATCCCTAAAGAATCACTAAGCAATGCTGTGTTTAAAGCTCATTTACTCTGAAAATCAGACCAAAATGGACTAGTGATGCAGGGACCATGGATGGAAGCTAAAGCTGGTCGGTAAAAGTCCTCGATGATGATTATACATCCATACATCATACACCTCAGATCAATTGCAATTCAACTTTCTTCTTCTAGTACTTGCAGAACAATTATCATTACCAATTAAGCAAACAGATGATAAAAGGGCAAGCAGTGGTAAAAACAAACTACTTCCACACAGAGCCACACAGGCTTTTAATCAAAAAGATAAAAATGGAAAAAAGAACCACATAGGCTACAAATAGACATTCTATCCTCACTACAGAGAGAGAAGAATAGGACCAGTTCAATGCATCATGAGTTCTTCCCACAATAGTCACTTAGCTAAAAGCCTCTCACAGAAACTTTAAGGTGATCCTAAAATCCAAACATGAATAAGGGCAAACAAATACTCCAATACAGCAACAAAACCGAAAAATTAACATCAAATTAAGGGAGACGTCCCAAGACAACAAAACGATTCATCTTGCATCAGTATCTGCGCATCATTCCACGATCAAGCAATCTTCCACTAGGGCATTGATATGCCATATGCCCACGACCACCGCAGCAGTTACATAAGATAATCCCAACACAATCGCGACTAATATGCCCCGGCATGTTACAAACCCTGCACACAATATCCCTAAAGGGCCCGCCATGGATCTCTGAGGCCAGGCTCGCCTTAGGGCACTGGCGAGCGACATGGCCGGAAACATTGCAGAGGTTGCAGACAGGGTCGTTGGGGCAGTCGCGAGCGAGGTGGCCAGGGTTGCGGCAGTTGTTGCAGGCCCTATCGTTGGTGCAGTTGGCAGCGATGTGTCCTGGCCTGTGGCAGTTGTTGCAGAGCCTAGTGTCTGATGACAGGCTCGAGCCAGAACAGTCTCGGGCTAAGTGCCCGGTTTTGTTGCAGTTGTGGCAGACGGGTTCATTGCTGCATTCGTTGGCCATGTGCCCGGGTTCCTTGCAGTTCCAGCATAGGGTCTTGGCGTTGCATTCAGCTGCAATGTGCCTGCAATTTTTAAGAGGGAAGGGTAAATCACATAGAACACCGTAGAAGTTTTGAAAAATTCAGATACCGCAGGTGGCCTGGTGTTCAATGAAACTTTAGAATTGACTTTTATCATTCCATGTAAATTTTAATACACTTTTTTAAGCATTCAAGGGTGCTTAATGTAATCTTTAAAATTTGATGGAGTTCTTTACAGAAGGGGAAAAACAAATGGTGTTTTATGTAATTTACCGCCAAGAAAAGTTTACAGCTGTAACACATGTATTGTTAAAAATGCCATCTTTTTCTCATCTCGAATTTAGGATCCGTAAAACTTGAGAATCATGCTTCAATCTAGCGTCCTCTCTATAAATCCCCACCCCCACCCCCACCCCCACCCCCTTTCCCCGGTGTCTAGTTTCAGATACTATGAAAATGTAATTGTTGAGGCACTGTTTGGCTTTGGTGTAAGCAAGTATACGATTATACAAACTCTAGTTTACATGGCCCTGCCTTCAGTTGAGAAATAGCTTTGGTGTGTTGTTTGTTATCTAAACTCCAAAAGGCGTGTGCTCGTTCCTTAATTGGGAGTTTAGGTAGATGATTTTGGAGTTTAGTCTAGATAACTACAGTTTATCCCAACCCCAAAACAGGAAAAAGCAGGATTTCGGAGTCAAGTTTCAATAATTTTACAAAACTCCGGCTTTCCAAATCTAACTCAGAGCCAAATGGGGCCTGAAAGAAATGAAATCGCGTTCAGGTGCAGCATATAAGATCATATGGGTGTGGAGTGCAAATTGAAATATTCATTTCTATCGGCAAACTATAAATGGGGTGCACGACACAAACTATAGTTACTAATGACCCATCATCGAGGAACATTGGCATAGGCTAGTAGGGTCTAAGTACCTAGCAGGCAAGCGCTTCCATCATACCAAAATCACTCTCATAAATTACTTGATTAGTAACATGGAGTCCAAATGTTATCTCTGTTATCTGAAATCCAGCTTCTTTAGAACTTGTACATAAAATTTCAATCTGGTGCTCTGCCCTGATTCCTACATTTTACATCGAATGTCTAGTTCTAGACATTAGTTAATTTGTATGAAAGAAGTTAAATGACTTAAGGTGCAGCATTATAAAAAGCATTTGAGAGTAGAGTGCAGATAGAAATATTCATTACTATTGGCTAAATGGAATCGCTCAACTTTTAACATGGCTCCTGACACAAACCGAATTCACAGGTGATCTAACAGAATCCTTTGCATGGGCTAGTACATAATCGTATTAAATTGCACTAAAAATAATTTACTTGTTTAACATGGAATAACTTCGTATTTTATTCTTACCCTGGAAGTCCACAGTTGTTGCAAACAGCTACATGTGGACACTCTTTGGCATAGTGTCCGGGTCGCTTGCAATTCTTGCATAAGAAATCCTGCCTATAAAAGAGAGGAATAAAGAACAAATAATTCAGTAGAAATACATAAGATAAAGTTGAAGAATCTGCTAAAGACAGTATAAACTTGTGACTTTGGCATAGATCCCATATGGTAGATTAAGTTGCTAGTATTGCTCATAAGCAAATCAGTCGTGCCCATAACCAAACCATGCAGCGGTTGGAAAAGGGAAACACTGTTTTCAAGGAAGGCATAAAGCAGCCACCACAGGTGAGGGAGTAGTAAACTGAAATGTAAATGTATGCCAATGATATCAAGTCTTAAATGAAATATTAGAGAACTCACTGACAGTATATCAAATATCAGCGCAAGGCTACTTCCTCAAATAATGAATTGACAAAATAGTTTCTACTAAAACTAAATCCTCCATCCAAATTATTTATAGCGACCGACTTATTTCCATGTAGAAACTATAAAGTATTCAACTATGCCTCTAACTTGGTGGTCAAATTCGCACTTGCCGCTGTATCCAATTGATCAGTTTACTTTCCAGCTCGCATCGCCACTTCTTATAGCGCAAAATTTTAAACAGTTAAAGTAGCCTAAATCATCTCAACTAAATTGTACTAAATCTTTAGCAGACTATCCTGGGAAACTATATTCATAATTTAAGACTGTAACGACCGACTAGAACATAGGATGCACATCATCATCAACCAAATAACCAAGTTTGCTAATTTTTTAAGTGAATGATAAACTAGCATACACACAGAATTTATATCCTTTGAACACTTCAAGGGATCTTAGATATAAAGCATGATGAGGACTAGTAAATTAAACTGTAATAAAATCTTTGGCAGATCATCCTGAAAAACTGGATTCATAATATTAAAGGACTGGATCATTTTAATTACGAGGGGAAAAGAATCAACATGGAAATGGCTTGCTGGTAGAATCTGACAAGTATTTTGTTGGCACTTCTAAATAACCAAAAGAGGATGACAACCTCAATATAAATTCCTACTTCACATTGCATTTAATGTACAACAACCTAGAACCACTTTGAAGTTCTGAAACACATGGCCGTAAAAGTTCAAAGGTAGAACCAGATAAGCATTTGCCCATTTACCCTGCCCCTTGCTGGAGTCCTCCAACTAGTAAGCATTGCTCAGGGAGGAAGAATAGGCTCTTGGAAGTAAAAGTCAAAACACCCAATTCAGTTGGCAAGTGGTGTATTGAGAGCAAAGTTTAATTTTAAAATAAAAAAAAAACAATCAACTTGCCTGCCATCAGCAATAGAGTCATTTCTTAAGATTGAGTACCCAAATCATATTGTTGTCGACAAACAGTCATTTGTAAAAATTTCCAGACCGATAAAAGAAATCCAGAAGGAATGAGATCAAATGTTAGATTAAATGCAATCACTGATCCTAATAGCAGTGGAGACTGAACCAACTGTTCTAAACTACGCACGCATCAATCTCATATGTCCAGACCATAACCACCTACACAACAAGAACAATAATCACAAACACACACAAGTATCGATTGAACTCTTGTCCTTCAAAAAGACCAACCCAAAAAAGTCCAGAACAATCACACATTAAAAATAGTCAATTCTCAGCAGGTATCTATCTTGCGCACAAGAAAATAAACAAAGAAAAACATAGATAAAAAAAAAGAAGCAAATAATCGCACAAACAATCACATATATTTACCTTCTAAACATAAATACCTAGTGTAATGTTTAAATCAAAAGGCGGCTTCATTATGAAAGATGAAAGAGAAAGAGGAGATCATGTTTCTTAATGAGTGATCTGTTGTAATTCCCTTTTTTTCGCCTTCTTCTTTTTACCTTTTCTTTTGGTGTTGGTGTGGTGTGGATGGAGGCTAGCAAACTAAAGACTAACCAGGGACCAATTTCATTGTCATGGATCTACCTTTAAATTTTAAAGGAAAATAAAATATTGGCATATGCGAGGAGCTTACAAGCAGATGAAGTTTTTAAAATAAAAAAAGTAGGGCACTGTTTTAGATGGACCATTGAAGGAGCCAGCTTTCCTTTTTTAAACTTCCTCTTGTTCCTCTTTTCAGCTAGAAGATGGATAAAAGAGATCTAGAATATTTCTTAACTCATTATTACAGCATTTCTTCAATGTTTATTAAACAAATAATCCATCATTTTTTATCAATTGTTTATGTTCTCTTTCTATTGCCACATAAGCTCCAATTCATCAACTTTTCAGCTTTAGTTAGAATCAAACAAACAAGTTGTCAAAGAAAGGGCAACTTCCGTTTTATTTAATCTTACTTTCTTTTTTCTTTTAGCATGCCAAACAGGAAAGTGAAGTATCAGCATTTGTAAAGCTAAATTGCTAACAATCGTTTGACCTTCCACTGCCTTTACCACTTGGAAATATAAAAGATGGCACATACATAGAACATGATACAAAATACGCGGTGCATAATGTGATAACTACATGATCCTTGATCCTTGATCCTTGTAGTGGTGTAGACTAAACTGCCAGTTTCTCTTCTAAGCGCATGCGCCAATCAAATTTCCATTGCACATGTCCAGACAACCCCCCCCCCCCCATGCCTACTCCCACAATAGTCAATCCACAAGTATCTTAGGCATGAGCAAATGCAAGAAGGATAGTATAGACTACCAGGATAAATTTTACATTAAAATAAAATCAAAATTCAGTTACATGACTGAAAGATTGTAAACACTGTATGTCTTGTCTAAATCTGAAGGCAGTGTTATTATGAAAGATGATATCCAAAAAGAGCCAAATAGAGAGTTCATGTAATTTGAGTCATGTATGTACACATAAGATGCAAATTAAATGGTAGGCGATAGCAAGGCCTAACTGCACCAAAAAAAATTACAACCAACTACACCACAACATCATTTTTTAAAATCTTGGAACTACATACAAAAGAATGGGAAGATAAGTAAAACATTTTTATATAAACAAGACAGGCAGATGGAGTGGGGTTGGGAAGTTCGTTTTTAGATGGAAAGGGAAAAAACTTTATAAAGGATTCCTCTTTCGGAGTATATAGTAATAGTAAAGTATAGTCATCATCATTATTTTTCCCATTTCAACATCAGGACTTCACGGGCGCCTCTATAACCTAGTAGTCAAGCCTCTTGCAATTGAGCAAAAGGTCTGGGGTTCAACCTCCGCTCGCATCAGGTTACGACCTAACATGAACACCAAGATTTCACATAATTGGTTGTCATTTCTCAATTATGGAGAGTTGAACCTATATGATATTAGTCTCCAATTATCTACTACCATATTAAAAACACAATTTATCATTTCCCAATCCAAAGTGATACATATCTAACTAGGTTTCTCATCGCATTTCTGCAATTTAATTAGAAAACAATTTTGAACCATTCACAATTCTTAGAATTCTAAACCTCAAATTGCATATGCAACAATTAACAACTTGCCTTTTATTATGATTGCATTGTACATAAAAGCAGATTTGACCACATCAACAGTTTTTTGTTACAATATATCAACTAAGGTATCAAACTTCCAATGAATCACATGTGCTTCACCTCACATGCTTGCTTCCTTTTCAGGACCATCCATAAAATAGCCTACTTATAAAAAATTCAGTACACCAGAGACCTACATATTTTGTACACTTACGACATGTAGGAGGAGTTCATGGTCATAAACTATTCCAACATTAGGTCAGATAATAACTAAAATTTGAAAAAGAAAAATAATTGTAGTGTATAACTGAGTTTATTTATACTAGAAGAAACGTTGACCTGATAAACGAGCGATAGAGAGGTATATATGAATCCTAACCCCAAGTAGTTAGGCAAGGCCTGATACTCATGATAGTCGGCATTATAACTCATAATTACATTCATCCAACTAAAGACTTCCAGACAATACAAACTTAACCCAACAATATCAGCCTAATCAACTTTAACGTCAAACTTAAATGAGATTTAAATAATAACTCAAACATGCAATCAACCAACAACGTATATTTCCTTGAAATGAACTTGACTTTGAGCAATATAGGGACAACTTTTAGTGCAATTTGACAGTTTATCCAGCAATCTTCTTTCTTATCAAAGTTTAGTATATACAGACACTTGAGGATGTAGACATAAAAGATGAATAAACATTTACCCTTTTTTTTAGAAACTGCTTCAATTTTTGTTTAATTTTTTTTTTGCATTTATATCATGCATATGTAAGTTCGTGAATCAGTAATCCTACGATTTCCTCTCTTCAATTCATATAATACAGAAAGAGATAGCTGTAATGGATTTGATTAATCAAAGAAAAGGACATGAATTTATTTATTTTCTAATTTCAATGCCTTGAGTGAGAATTCTATTTTTTTACCTTGACAAAAAAAATGCTATATCTATTACCTTGCCAAAAAGAGAGCAATTGAACAAATAACAGAAAACTGGCTATTCCCCTTGCTTTCCATTATTTTTGCTTAATAAATAGTAGGTATGTGCATGTGCCTTGCACGTGGAGAGGTGATAATACAGAGATAGGGTAATGAAACTTTGTTATGGATGTACAATGAAAAAGGGAAGAATTAAGATGATTCAATATTATATTTCATAAGAAGTTCTATACAGCATCTAAACATAACAATTCACAGAGAGGCAATCAATTTGTCGACTAACAAAAATCTAACAATATATAAATAAATAAATTTGTGTAAACAAAATTTCACAAGAAATAAATAGAGACACAAGTACCATACTATTTCAGATAAAAGCAATTGACCTTTACAAAGTTTTCTTGCAAGATAATGAAAAGGCGATTATGATATTTATATACTTTACAAACATTAGAAGGTTATAAACAGAGAATGGCAGGTATGTTAAAATTATGTAGACAGTAAGTATCAACGGTTACATTTAATTTATTTCCAGCATCTATTATCTCTTGGACTTTCATTCTCCAGGTAATAATTTTAATGAGTTAAATACTCTTTCTATTCATCTCATGAAGCACGTTCAATAATCACCGACTTCGTCGCATCTCTTTGGACTTTCCCTCTATACAATATTTTTCAATAAATACTTGTAATCTAATTAGTCAATGACCTTTAATTGTTATTAACTAATTATATCCATATCAAGAGAGCACTAAAAAATGTTTGTGAATTTATCATAGATATTATTAGTCTATTTCCCAATTACTTTCCTAAGCACCATATAAATTAAAATTGTCCTATTTGTGAATTAATTCCCAAATACCTTATAAATAACGATTTGTCTATAAAAACTGGCTACAAATGATGAGTGTGTGATGGATTAAAAATATTAGAATAGAAAAACCAATATTTTCCAACACAAATATTTACTCAACAACCATGAACTCTGATAAATACATACAATTTCTCTCACATATCATCAAACACCTTGCATGAACTTTCAATCGCCCTATGAACCCAATAGCATAAGCTGATTCACTGCCAACAAAAATAGTCATTAATCCCCTCAAGCCCAAACTCGTCATAGCCAGGGCTTATGGGCCAGGGCCACACACAAAAAAACCAGTCATTGCCATGAACAGAACCAAACGCCCATTTATCGATACACAGGGTCCAAAAAAAGTAATAAGAACGTATTCATAATCCACTAGGCGAGGCTCTATAGATTCACATATGACTCTAGAAGTAAATGGAGCAAATGTGATCAACAATGCGATAGATGACAGCGTAACGAAGGCCGAGGCATGTATTAGTGTTGTTGAAGGGGTAGTTTGCGTCGAGTTGGATAAGTTCAACGGTGAAGCACGGGGATGAAGAGAAGGTTGTGAATAAAGAGTTGGGTGTATATTTATTGGAGGAGAGTTTGGGATTTGGGGAAGAGGCAAGGAATCAGATAGAAGTTTCTAGTGGTTATTACCAAATTAATGAACGCAGTATTAGGAAAGAAGAACCATTTATAAGAGTATTATTGACCGTGTATATTTAGCGGGTCAAAATAGCCTATTAAATGTAATCAATTTATTTGTTTCCATTCACACCATAATAGCCATTTACTAGACTGCATTATGCAAAGGAGACACGTTATAAATCGCAAAACAAAAATGGGTTACTCTTTACTTATATTTTTACTTCTATTTGAGTACTACATAAATAGATTATTAATCGGCCATTGGAAGTTTCTTTACTAATCAGCATGATTTGGCAATTCTCCAATAATTACCGAATCATGCTAAAACCTAATTTGTTATGTTAAATGTTGGAATTAGTAATTTCAGTCAAATATATATTTATCTTATTCATGTCCCACTTAAATTATGTATCATAAACCTATAATCAATGGCTTAATGTAACGCCACACCAATATTTGTTAGTCTCTCATCAGATTGTAAAGACTAAAGAGACGGTGGATGTGAGTACTTTAGATGAAGGAACTAAGTACTTGGGAATCTTGCTAATTAGAAAGATATTTAATTGAAGAGAAAAAGTGTAAGGCCAAAACTGTTTGTCTCATTTTTAAGAAAATTGCCATGCAAATAGATATGGTAGTTAGCAGTGTCATCCCATATATTATATGTTAAATTGCAACAAAACAAACACTTTTCAATAAGTAGAAATGAGATGGATAAGGGGTAGTCATGGAAAAAACCCAATTATTATGAGGTTGTCGACGTAACAACGGGGAAGAATAAATTGAAGGTACACCGAAGGAGATATGGTTCATATGGACATGACAAATGAAGAAAAATGAGTGCCCCTTTTGAGGAAAGCCCTAGGATTATAGTTGACACTGACATTAAGAAAAAGTCTAAACCAACGGACTTTGGATCGAGGGGCTGTTATGGCAAGATACTTGCCATGTGGCTGAGGAAAAGGTCCTTTAACACAGCTGAATGGTGAAAAACATTTTTCATGGTATATTTCTTATTTTCAAAAACATATGGCTGCTTCAAATAAAAGTATCGTGTCTTTTCTGCATGGTATACTGCTATTTCATGACCAAGTTTTAAATATTGCTTATGCTTGCATTTTTACTATTATCCCCCCAAAAAAGTATTCAAGTTCAGGAAGATGGCATTTCATTTACATCATCATAACCAGTTCACACGGCCTCGCTTGTTTCTTAACACACACGAATCACAAAGGAACCTATAGAGTCAAACACAGCAAAACATCAAGTATATGCGGTAAAGGACAGTCCATACACCATATTAGAACTATTATGATTCAACCTTGCATTGAGGCAGAATAAGGGAAATAAGATCCATGCAAATGTACTTTTAAGATCGCTCTAAATAAAAGAACTAGATCTATGCCATGTAACTAAACGCAACCTCCAACAATCCTCAAGGGTAGAGATGTAAGCAGCACAATGGAAATGGATCAAATGGTCATTATCATAAACAATTTAGAAAGTGCATGTGTACAAAAAAAGAAAGAACATAAATCACTGAGTTGTAAGCTTTTATTTTTGAGTGTACATGCACGTGCAATACCATTCCTGCTTAGTATTGAATTTTTTTTCCTGGAATTTTATACCAAGCTTCTGAGAAACTCATATTTTTGTCTAGTCCGGCACCAGCTCTTCCATATATTTCTTGCTAGAAGTATCTTTACTACTAACCTTGATAGTTACATAAATAAAACCATTATGGAGGGTGCAAATGTAAACATGTCCTTCCCACCAAAGTGGCACATGGTGCACAAAATTATTCTAAAAATGACCGGCACGTATTTCATATTTTTCTTCTTTTAGTTCGAGCTGAAGATGATGGTGCACAACATTCCACTGGTCTACAATTCTACTTTGTAGGGTTCCATAGATGCACGATTGGCTACAGCAAAAACAAACCTGAGATATAAACAGCTTTGTTCACCGACTATGGTTACCTCATTATATGTTAATAGCTGTTAACAATCAAAAGTCCATATGCACCTCTGCTGGTATAGGTGATAAACCTTCACATTTATCACAGCTAATAGTAAAGTTGCAGTTTGAGTTGGAACCAACCAATCAAGATAATAAAGATGTTATCATTGGGATGCTGCAGGCAGCCTCACATTCATAAATGTTCTCGATTTCCAGACACCCAAACACCCAAACATCAACCGGCATTGATGCTACCAAGGATATCAATCCATACTAGCATGAACATCATAAGCATGTAGCCACTGACAAAACAACAACGTGCCTTTGTCCTGGATCTTTTAGGGTCAACTACCTAACAGAACATGAGCGGACCATTTTTTCATTAAATTCTGTTAAGAATCATCTCGATTAAATTGACAGATAACAGATCATTCTTAATTGTCTGAACCGTGTTCGTTTTTGGTTTAGGCATTCTTCTCGACCTGGCAACTCCCTAAACAACTATATTATTCCTCCTAACGTAAAGTATAAGACCACGATAAAGATCAGGCAATCTCTTCATCTCAAATATTTTTTATCACACAGAGCGATTGGGTAGTAGACTCAACCACATTCTGGACCTCAATTTCAAATTTCCTAACCATATTATAATCCAAAATAAAAGGCAGCTCACCGAAAACCATGGCGCTCCATACGCTCTCTCCTATATGGAGCATCACGATACGAAGGCCGCCGGCGCTCGCTCCGAAGCCTTCGAGATCGCGGACTCCTGCTCCTGCTCCTATTTGGACTCATGCTTCAAACCCCCAATTAAGGAATTTACAACTTCACAAATCTCAGCACCAACAGCTCCTCCTTCCTTCGAAACTCCACCTCCCTGTCCAAATTAGGGCACAACAAATGTCATCCATCTCCAGCTTCTCCAAATTAACCAAACCCTAATCAATCATGCGCTTTGTTCACGAGAGAGAGGAAACAAACAGAATCAAACCCTAACTGTTTATTTTTTTATCAGGAAACAAAAAATCAAATCTCCAACGGAAACCAAACCCTAGAAATCATAAGCTTGGTGAAAAATGAATCCTATTAATGATAGAAGGAAGGAATACCTTCGTTTCGTCGCCGCTGAAGCGAAAAAAGGGAAGGGGTTGAAATTAAAAACAGGGGTAATTTTGATTCAGAGCGAATTTTGTGTATATATCAAGGGTGAAAATAACCTGGGTGATGAGGAGGATTCGGATAGCGTGTTCTGACGAAAATGCCCTGGTTATGCTAGAGATCAGGACAGCGTGATGAGGGTAGTTTTGTCTGCTACGGTATTATATTTTTTTTAAATGCCTGATGATTTCATGAGTGGCTCTTTGATATCTTAATGATCTGCGCAGTGCATATAAATACCTTAAAATAAGCTTGGGTGATGCTTAAATACCCTCATGAGCCGTTGTCAAAATAAACCCTAAAAGTTACATTTACGAGAAACATATGATCGGGTCTGGACGGTTTCCCTCCTGATCCAAAATAAAATCACGCACTAACCCGATCTGTTTTTTCTTTGTTCTCCTCCTTTGCTTTGCACTAATTTTCCCCTTTATGCTTCAAACTTTTCTCATGGTCTCTTTGTCATGAAATTCATATGCCTCTTCATGGAATCCAAGTAATAAAAGAGAAATTCCGGTAAAAAAAACACTAAGAAGAGAGAGGGGCGGCGAGATATTTTTTTTCTTCCAAGCTTGCTTGTCTGATCGGTTCACCGTCCAAGAAGAATGGACACCAGCAAGTTTATGTAGTGAAAATTGCATTTCAGCATCATATAAAATTTAATCCAAGACCTAATTCATTCAAATCGCAATATTAAGAAGTGATGGTTTTCAAATTCTTTATGTAACGACTCCAATTTCACTGTGCAAAAATTTTCAAATTGATATACAGAATAGAGTTGTAAGCCTGAGCATAAATTATAAATTTAATTTGTTTAAAAATAGCAAGAAGCACTTGTAACTCATTGGTAAACCCTTGCACTGCTGTGACATAGTCAATGTGTTCGAACCTTATCAACCGTATATATTTTTACTGATTTTTATTTCAAACTTTTTGGAAAACCAAAAGTTTACACGTGCAATACATGTAAAAATGAAAAGTCACAAAAAATCAACCATGTGCTGAAAGATATATGAACCGACCTAGACACGTGGCAAGAATCCAAACCCCAAACCCATACAGGTGGCCGACGAGATGGCCTATAGGGCCGGCGCCGCCGGGCCCTCCCATTTGGAATGCTCTCATGTTCTAAACCCCAGTCCTTTGGCCTGCCCCACTACTCCCATATTGTTTGATTTCCCTGTAAATTAACAGAGAGATTAAAATCACCATTAATCCAAGTTTAAATGCATTTTTAATTTTCTTTTCAATTCTCAAAACCCTAATTCTATCCTATAAATACAGCCCCACACTCCAGCCCTCTTCATTCTGAATTCATTTGTTAAAATTCTCAAAATTTTCCAAGTCAAAGAAGAGTACAGGTGGAGTTAGCACTAGGTCAATTTCCGGCGACGATTCAAGAAGAATCCAGCGACCCCGCAACTCCACGAAGCCATCAAACGTTCCCTCAACCTCCCATCTATTCTCTAAGCTAGTAAGTTCCCTCTCTTCTCTTCTTTTCACATCTCAAAACTTCTTCTTTTCAATGATGTAGGTAAGTGGAGTTATACCGACATTCATTTCTAAAACTTTTTAAAATAACAACTTTTCTTAAAAACTAATTATCTTAATCATTATACTTTTTTTGTTAAACATTAAACAATAATTATAAACAAGTTTCATTTCAAAACTCCTTATAAAACAACTTTTATTACACTTTTACGTTTAAATATCATAAAGTTACATATGATATCTTTTATCATTTTTTTTTGCTTGTATTATCTTTAGAAAATCTCACGAGGTAATGACATACCTCTCACAACACGCATCATGACATAGCACGATTAACTTTTAACAATATATATGTTTTGGGACAAATATGACTTTTATATTAAAATACCATAAACTATTAAAAACCGTAATCTTTAAATTGTATTATTTAAATTCCTTACGATTGTGTATCTACAACCCATTTTTGGGGAATCTGATTCGGTTGGTGCGGGTTATCGCACATCTATCGGACTAGTAGAGTAAGATGCAGACCTTCTCACGGAGTATACGATATCGATGGAATTTTTAATGTAATCTTTGAGAAAAATGCGATTTTCTATTTAATAAATAAATTTTATTTTTAATAATTATATATAAATATTATCAAACCATCTATTTTAAATATATAATAAATTCTATGTATTTTCTAAACAAAAGAATTACAAGTTTCATGAAAATACCATCAAGAATCCATATATGTCAACTTTATATTAAAATACCCTGTATTATTCAAGTTAGGTATTTATTCACTAGAATACCTCACTTTTAAAAATTATATCCATGAAAATGATAAATATGATAAATAAATACTTGAGCTTTAATTTGAAAGTATACTAAAAATATTTTTCATAAAACCCCCTCAAGTTATATCAATTTACAGTAAGGACCCTAGTAAATACAGGTTCAAGTGGGACCACTTCTCTTGAGCCTCAGGGAGCCGGAGAAAGTGGGTGCTTGCCTATTTAAGGTAGAAAACTAAAACGGGGTTATCAATGGTAATTGGCTTGGAAAATGTCACAAATCTTGCCATTCATGTGCAGCAGTTACCGATAACTCCTAAATCTAATTCAGGATCTAATTCTGTTTAAGTGTCTGACTCAATTTGAGTCTCAGTCTACTCCGAATATAATCTAAACATGAACATAATCCAATCTTAACTCCAATACAACATGAATCCAATCTATACTTGAACTTGAACATGAATACCAAAACTATACCAGAATAAAATCAACATGACTTGAATTGACCGAACCATGGATATATCTTGACATGACTACATGACTATATGTTCCCTTATCCGTTTACATGAATAATTTATACCATGGTCTCGGCAAGTCTTACATCTATAAAACAACACAATATACATTTACGGGGTTTTAATAGGTAAATTGGTATGGAATGTATTGGAAGTGGAATGAGACGGTCACTATAATACACCTAACCTGAATATCCGCTGCCGTTGTCCCGTGGGTTTTGACGAGGCCTTGTACTCCATATGCCTTAGTCCACGGAGCAAGTTGGACTCCTTTCATATATGCTGATATATTCTGTACCAAACTACAAACAACTACGTAGTATAACAAAAAAAGATAAATTACTAGATCTATTCCTTTTATTTGATCTATTTCTCTTTTGGGATTTACCGAGCGATTGTTCGCTGACGATTCATATCTCTTCTTTCTTTGGAATGTTGTCAGAAGGACCCGACTCTCGGAAGATCGAGCCCAGCCAGGATGATTTGGAGCACTTTACCAAGGATTCGGAGTTTTAGTTCACTTGTACTTACTTTACTTTCAGTTCATTTGCTATTGTTTAAGCATCGCTTTCCAGTATTATATTTACTTTCCAGTTGTATGTAAAGAATGTTTAATCAATAGAAAGTTGTTGTTTATTTATATCTGTAATACCCAGCCCCTTTTATACCAAATTTGTATTCTGTTACTTTAGAATTCTATTTATTCTTAATTATAAATTATTTATTTTATTTATAATTTTATTTATTTTATTTATAAATTTATTTCTTCTAAACCCCATTTTCTTCTATCAATAAAACCCAAACCCTCATTCCCTTCCTCTTTTATTATCCCCTTTCTTGTTCATTTTTAGCCCAGCCGTTACTTTTCCCAAGCCCAAAGCCGGCCCACTCCTCTAATCCTTTTCTCATTCACTTAAAATCCCAAGCCCGGCCCCTTTCTTTTCCCTACTATCTTATCCCTTGGCCCGAGCCCATTTTCCCTCTCCAGCCCATTAAAATAACAATTATCCCACCTCATTTCTTTTAAATCCCTTCAAATCCAAACCCAAATCTCCTCTATAAATTCCTATTAAACCACCAAGTTAATGCCTCTTTAATCCCAATTAATTTCCCCCATTAATCCCTTTTAAAATCCTATTAATCACCACTTAATTCTCATTCATTCTATTCCCTCTCTCTCATCTCAACCATGTTCTTTCTCTCTAATTCCCTCTCTCTCTATCAATTTCTCTAATTCTCTCTCTCTCAATCAAATCCCCCCTCTTTCTAATTCTCTCTTCCTCTCTCTCTAAATTTCTCTCCCTTTATCAGCGTCTCACCCTCCCTCACATCAAATCAAGGAACAGCGTAAAGCAGTGAAGAAAAGGAGGGCACGAAGAGCAGCTAGATCGAGTGAAATTGTCGGATTCCAAAGGACTGAGCCGGTGCTGCGTTCGTGGCGCGATCGTGCTGATACCACTGCAGTATTATTGTCGACACATTTCCAGGCAAGTTCTCTACTTGCTACATGCTACTTTATGATAATTACAAATTACAATCGTGTATACCCCATGTTTTACTTTTCTGTTAAATATTACGTCGCAACTGTTCGATGCATGTTCTCAATGGAAATCATCATTTAAATTGGCAAAATTCAATTGTATAATCTGGCCCGTATGGCTATGAATCTAGTGTGTGAATTTCGTTGGAAAATATGACCGTTAATGACTAAAACGACTACCCCCAAGTTTACTCGTGAAACTGGAATATTATTGTACCTGAAAACCGTTAAAATCGACATAAATTGTATACACACTGGAATGATGCGTTCGAGGGCTTAAATCGAAGCCGACTCGACGAAATTTAACCCTATGCTAGTTTCCAAATATTTCTGTACTCAAAATGTGTCAATAATTGGATCGGAGTGCGACTCTGTACTGCAGTCCAGAGCTACTCCAGTTGTTGTTTACTGTCCCATAATGAACACCACCCTGTTTCCTTAACTCATAGATTGCGGAACTCCGCTGTTTATTATAGGTGAAGATGTTAGATAGACAACGCAAGTGGTTTCATCCTATTTCGTTATCGTTTGTTAATTAATCTGTAATTTAATAGATGTGGACGTATAACAGTCCAGAACAGATTCTGAGATGACATATTAATGTTAAACAGTGTATAACTCCTGACGTGCAGATGCGATTGAAGATCCGTCTATTGCGTTGAAAACCTTACTGAAAACCCTATATTTCATCTAACTGTAGCGTCGCTAAAATCTGATCCCAATTGGGATTAAAATGCGTTGCGAAACGGACTTCTGATTCTGAAACCGGATTTTCAGCCGTGAACGCTTAAAATGAAAAGGCTATAATTAGTGATCCTGGAACCTGATTGGCATGAAACTAAATTCGATGGATAGATAACTGAACATACTAATTATTACATGTTCACTGTTTCACTAAATTGTAACCGTACGATTCATGATAAATCGTGCAACTGATAGAATACTATTTTATGACACCTTAATCATGCTTTACATACTGTTCACGCATCATATCATATACATGTCACTGCATTTGATAACATAGTGATAACGTGCATTTACCCAGTGTTAGGTTTTAGTGATGATTGTGGCAAGTACGTTAGTGTTCGTGTATCAGTGAATAAGTGAAAGTGATACGTACTTGTACACAATCAGTGAACCTTATTATTATATTGCATTGTCGACGTCTGTGGGACACGTGTACGTGTGACTATAAGTGGTATGGGACACTTATGGAAGCTCTTGCACGGGTGTCACAGATAAGGCACCAGACACTGCCATTTATCTTAGGTATTAGTCGGGATGTGCTTGATGGAGGTCCTGCTTCCAGTTCTCGCGCAGACTTGTCACAGACCGATTGGTATTTAGGGTTATGGTTAGCGTTTGATGTAGACCACGGGGTGTGGGGTAGTTTAAGTGTGAGTTCAACAGAATCTCGGGAGTCCCATGCCGGCTTATATATTTAGGGAGATATATGGATATTTACAGGGTATGTGATTATTACCGTGATATACATGTTGGGCCCGTGGTCCCTTGCCCTTGGGTTCTACCCTTGGGTGGAGGACACTCGCGAGTGGTTGACTCTCACACTTGGACTGACGATAGGTTTAGTGACCTGTACAGTGAGACTTAGAGACTGATAGGGATGATATCATCGATATACATACTTACTGTGTTGACATACGTGGCATATTATTCTACTGCTTTTACTGTTCCGCTACATTGATTACTGCATGTTCATACCCATACTGCCATTGATCTACTGTTATCTATTATCACTGTTAGAATTGTCACATGAATTTATATATTATATTGCTATTGTGTCGCTCTGACAACCTGAGTATGCATGCTCAGTGTGAGGAGAAGATTTAGCCTGGACCAGGACTAGACTTACATCACGGACATCTTGATTAGCTATCCAGAGTTATATTCGTTTGTTTTCCCTCAGGTCAGTTCTTTACATTGTTTCTTTCAGTTACTGCATTTCTCATTACCTGCGCATCATTTACTGTTTACCATGAAAAACTAGAAGCCGAAGTGTGACTACGGCAGGACATTTCCTTGACCGTAGGAGCATGGCTGGCCTTGTCTACCCCTCGTATTCCGTATTTTGGGAAGCGGGGCGTGACATGGTTTAGTTGGTATCAAAGCCCAAGTTTTGCTTCGATTGGGATTGCAGTTTTCCGCGTATAGCTTGACAATCGGTCTAGATTGTAAACTTGATATTCTTAATCCATATTCACATTTAGTGTTCTGCTATCCATTCACTAGAGTTTCAGGTGACTTGGCAAAGTTTCGTGGTTGTAATTGTGAACTACATCACGATTACACTACCGTACTCTGTTTAAGTGACTTGGAGTCACACAGTTGATTTTCCGCTTGTAATAAATTTCATCACATCTGATATTCTTGAATCTTTGTCCAATCCATATTATATCCTTATAGCTTGTGCCTTATATCATCCTCAAAATTATTTTTTCAGGATCATGTCTTCCAGCAACTCTTCCTTTATCTCCACTCCCCAAAATCAGACCGTTGAGATCCTGAGTGTACTGCAAGGTCTGAAGGAAGCCCAGGAGCGAACGAACGACTTGTTAGCTGAAGGACTGAGAAGGCAGGTGAATCAGGCACCAGCGGGAGTCTCCAATCATAAAGGAATCCCCGTTAGATGAGGAAAAGAGAAGATGATGAAGCGCCAATTTGTTTCCCCGCGACAGAAGCAGCAGAAGACCCCATGTTGTGGGTACTGTAAGAGGCCAGGACATCTTCAGAGGGATTGTCGCCGCGCCCAAGGGAAATGTCTGATTTGCGGGTCCAGCAGACATCTTATCAACGGTTGCCCAAAAAGGAAAGAACTACAGGGAGGAGATTCGTCCACACTCCCCACTTTTGCCGAGTGACGATTATTGCGTAGTTCGTGCTTCGAGGATAAAGCGGACCCAACACAAGATTCAATTCGCGTGACGAGGATGCAGCGGTCGAGCAATCAAAGAAGAATTTTCATGTTTTCTAATTTCAGTAATAATGTTATCACCCTCTTATAAATATTTCTTTCCGTTTGAAATTTTGTATCCGTCGAACTTTTAGTTGAATGAAATAAAATCTTTGAATCGTAATGTTTGAATCATTCTCTTGCTTTCCCTTTATTTATACTATTCATTATCACAGCATTTTAATCCTGATCTTTCAGTTCCTGCCACCGCACATTTTCTTATACTTCGTACACTGAGCTATTTTCTTGATGTATTCCACTGTCTAATCATGACTCTTTCTTTTCAGGCCATGGCCTACCCTGGAGCAGCGCAGCATCTAGATGAGGATGCACAATCATGCGTTTCCTTAGACCACACGCCGATGAATTCTGACGATGAGATCAACGGTCCCCAGATCAATTTCGAAAACAACGATTCAGAGGACGAAGGAGCAGCCGTCCCAGAGTTTAACATGATAGGCGATCCCGACGAAGAGGAAGAAGATCCTAAAGAGAACCCGATAGAGGAAGATCCCGATGAAGACCCGATAGAAGGAAATCCAGCGGAGGAAAATCCCATAGAAGAGATTCCCATGGAATCAGATCTTGATGAAGAAGATCCAGCCGAGGAAGAAGGACCAGATGGACAAGAGCCTGCTGTGGAAGAACTCCCAATGGCGGCCCCCGCGAGGCGCTATGGAAATGGACGTCCCTACCTGAGCGCGCGAGCCTACCGCAACCTGCTGAATCTCCACAACCGCGACTGACGGGATTTCTTTTAGATGTTGTCTTTTTCTGGCCAAATAAAACTGTGTATAGTTTAGGGCCACTTCTCGTCTTTAAGAATGCTTTGTTTAAAATCTTTTGAAATGAAATAAATTGTTGAGTTCGCTAATCCATCGATCTTCTTAGTTCCTTTGATGTTTGATATTTCTTCTATACAATTATTCTTCCTACTGAGATCTGTCCACTCCTACTCCTTACATTGTCTTAACACTCACTGAGATTAACCAGTACCACACCCGATCTTCTAGAGGTCCACCCTTCATCCCTCGTCTGTGCCCCGTTTGAGATCCTTCTGGGAGGAGAACATTTCTTGTGAAACTTCCGAGTTCGCTAACCCTTCAAATTCTTGATTCATGGGATGTACCGACCGTTATCCTCCCCATACTTTCCCCTTGTAGTCCTTTGTTGCTCACCCTTACTTCCTGTGCTGACCCGATCCCAATCCCCTTGATCCTCAGCCTAAAGCCGCCATACTCCGACCTTCTGAATGAGCCACCTTCCCTTGTAATCGTTACCCTAATTAGCCCTATACCTCTTTGTGTTTTTCCTATTACCCTAACTATATTTAGGGACACTGTTATTCGAAAATTTAGTTTTCATTACTTTGTATTTATCAAAGAGTACGTGTTATTGATTACTCCGCTTTATATATTTTAAGTACATTATTATTATTCTCATTTTCAGTAGCGCAACCTTACACCGCGCATATTTTTATTCCATGTTTCTTATTTTCACGAAATGAGTTTTCTAAGTTATTTTAAAACTATTTGATCGATATATAGTCCTAAAATGTTTTAACCTACCGACAAATCTTTCACTATTTTATTGTTGTTACTTTATTTTTCGAGTAGGGTGCCTTATACTTACTATTTCTGATGTGCTACTTTTGATATACGTATATGTGCATATATTTGAGTTTCGATTTTATCGAGTACGCCTCGAATATCATTGTTCATTATTGTTGTTATTGCTATTCTCATAGGTTGCCTTTGTAGTTGTTCTTGTCTTATACTTATTTAAACCTATATTTTTGTATGATGTTCTTACATATATAAACCTTCAAATTTCTTCATCTGCCTATTTCAAGTAAAACTTTATGTGTTAGTTGCAATATAATAGCTTTCGCATATGTTTGTATTATTTATCGTTTATTTTAAATTTCGAGGACGAAATTTTTGTAAGGGTGGTATGATGTAATACCCAGCCCCTTTTATACCAAATTTGTATTCTGTTACTTTAGAATTCTATTTATTCTTAATTATAAATTATTTATTTTATTTATAATTTTATTTATTTTATTTATAAATTTGTTTCTTCTATCAATAAAACCCAAACCCTCATTCCCTTCCTCTTTTATTATCCCCTTTCTTGTTCATTTTTAGCCCAGCCGTTACTTTTCCCAAGCCCAAAGCCGGCCCACTCCTCTAATCCTTTTCTCATTCACTTAAAATCCCAAGCCCGGCCCCTTTCTTTTCCCTACTATCTTATCCCTTGGCCCGAGCCCATTTTCCCTTTCCAGCCCATTAAAATAACAATTATCCCACCTCATTTCCTTTAAATCCCTTCAAATCCAAACCCAAATCTCCTCTATAAATTCCTATTAAACCACCAAGTTAATGCCTCTTTAATCCCAATTAATTTCCCCCATTAATCCCTTTTAAAATCCTATTAATCACCACTTAATTCTCATTTATTCTATTCCCTCTCTCTCATCTCACCCATGTTCTTTCTCTCTAATTCCCCCTCTCTCTCAATTTCTCTAATTCTCTCTCTCTCAATCAAATTCCCCCCCTCTCTCTAATTCTCTCTTCCTCTCTCTCTAAATTTCTCTCCCTTTATCAGCGTCTCACCCTCCCTCACATCAAATCAAGGAACAACGTAAAGCAGTGAAGAAAAGGAGGGCACGAAGAGCAGCTAGATCGAGTGAAATTGTCGGATTCCAAAGGACTGAGCCGGTGCTGCGTTCGTGGCGCGATCTTGCTGATACCACTGCAGTATTATTGTCGACACATTTTCAGGCAAGTTCTCTACTTGCTACATGCTACTTTATGATAATTACAAATTACAATCGTGTATACCCCATGTTTTACTTTTCTGTTAAATATTACGTCGCAACTGTTCGATGCATGTTCTCAATGGAAATCATCATTTAAATTGGCGAAATTCAATTGTATAATCTGGCCCGTATGGCTATGAATCTAGTGTGTGAATTTCGTTGGAAAATATGACCGTTAATGACTAAAACGACTACCCCCAAGTTTACTCGTGAAACTGGAATATTATTGTACCTGAAAACCGTTAAAATCGCCATAAATTGTATACACACTGGAATGATGCGTTCGAGGGCTTAAATCGAAGCCGACTCGACTAAATTTAACCCTATGCTAGTTTCCAAATATTTCTGTACTCAAAATGTGTCAATAATTGGATCGGAGTGCGACTCTGGACTGCAGTCCAGAGCTACTCCAGTTGTTGTTTACTGTCCCGTAATGAACACCACCCTGTTTCCTTAACTCGTAGATTGCGGAACTCCGCTGTTTATTATAGGTGAAGATGTTAGATAGACAACGCAAGTGGTTTCATCCTATTTCGTTATCGTTTGTTAATTAATCTGTAATTTAATAGATGTGGACGTATAACAGTCCAGAACAGATTCTGAGATGACATATTAATGTTAAACAGTGTATAACTCCTGACGTGCAGATGCGATTGAAGATCCGTCTATTGCGTTGAAAACCTTACTGAAAACCCTAGATTTCATCTAACTGTAGCGTCGCTAAAATCTGATCCCAATTGGGATTAAAATGCGTTGCGAAACGGACTTCTGATTCTGAAACCGGATTTCCAGCCGTGAACGCTTAAAATGAAAGGGCTATAATTAGTGATCCTGGAACCTGATTGGCATGAAACTAAATTCGATGGATAGATAACTGAACATACTAATTATTACCTGTTCACTGTTTCACTAAATTGTAACCGTACGATTCGTGATAAATCGTGCAACTGATAGAATACTATTTTATGACACCTTAATCATGCTTTACATACTGTTCACGCATCATATCATATACATGTCATTGCATTTGATAACATAGTGATAACGTGCATTTACCCAGTGTTAGGTTTTAGTGATGATTGTGGCAAGTACGTTAGTGTTCGTGTATTAGTGAATAAGTGAAAGTGATACGTACTTGTACACAATCAGTGAACCTTATTATTATATTGCATTGTCGACGTCTGTGGGACACGTGTACGTGTGACTATAAGTGGTATGGGACACTTATGGAAGCTCTTGCACGGGTGTCACAGATAAGGCACCAGACACTGCCATTTATCTTAGGTATTAGTCGGGATGTGCTTGATGGAGGTCCTGCTTCCAGTTCTCGCGCAGACTTGTCACAGACCGATTGGTATTTAGGGTTATGGTTAGCGTTTGATGTAGACCACGGGGTGTGGGGTAGTTTAAGTGTGAGTTCAACAGAATCTCGGGAGTCCCATGCCGACTTATATATTTAGGGATATATATGGAGATTTACAGGGTATGTGATTATTACCGTGATATACATGTTGGGCTCGTGGTCCCTTGCCCTTGGGTTCTACCCTTGGGTGGAGGACACTCGCGAGTGGTTGACTCTCACACTTGGACTGACGATAGGTTTAGTGACCTGTACAGTGAGACTCAGAGACTGATAGGGATGATGGCATCGATATACATACTTACTGTGTTGACATACGTGGCATATTATTCTACTGCTTTTACTGTTCCGCTGCATTGATTACTGCATGTTCATACCCATACTGCCATTGATCTACTGTTATCTATTATCACTGTTAGAATTGTCACATGAATTTATATATTATATTGCTATTGTGTCGCTCTGACGACCTGAGTATGCATGCTCAGTGTGAGGAGAAGATTTAGCCTGGACCAGGACTAGACTTACATCACGGACATCTTGATTAGCTATCCAGAGTTATATTCGTTTGTTTCCCCTCAGGTCAGTTCTTTACATTGTTTCTTTCAGTTACTGCATTTCTCATTACCTGCGCATCATTTACTGTTTACCATGAAAAACTAGAAGCCAAAGTGTGACTACGGCAGGACATTTCCTTGACCGTAGGAGCATGGCTGGCCTTGTCTACCCCTCGTATTCCGTATTTTGGGAAGCGGGGCGTGACAATATCTCTTGTCATTTCTTGTGAAATTTATTATATTTTTTTTATTTACGCTTAACGTGTTTACTTCTGAGTAAATACGTTGCGGGTCTCACCACGTCTACTTCCCCGTACACTGGGAAGCGGGGCGTGACAGGTTTTGTTGACGGCCCATGCAGGTCAGTTCTGCATGGAAACTTAAGCAATATATCACAAGAATTATATGAATCAGCAACTAAAAATATTCTTTACATTTCAAATTACTTGAATCTATCCTAACTCTATTTTTCTTTCAAGGTTATGGATTCCCCGAACAACACCAGCACCAACGTGAATGGCAACACCCCACCATCACCTTTACCACTTACACCTACCGTAGCAGCTCCTATCAACGAGCAGACGGTATTGATCGAGGCGATCAAGAGCCTCTTGGAGGGACAGCAGCTGCAGACTGCCATCCTCCTGAATCGCCCAGAAGCTGAGGCACCCGGTGTGAAACAATTCTAGGTACTGTAAGTCGATGTACAACACCCCACGACTTGCGGGGAGGCGGAAATTTAAAAAACGAACTTGTTCTTTGCGTAAATATTGACTAACCGAAGAATCGTTTGCTAAACTATAACTAACAACAAATATAGGAGTTCTAAACTACTATGTAAAGTGATTATACCTAAAGAACCGTGTCCTTCGTCTTTACGATCTCCACCTCCTCCTCGGCTTTCTCCAAGTAGTAGACGATCCACCCGAGAGCTTTACTCCAAGCTTTGCCTCTAAACTTGAGGCAACTAGGTTTCTTTAGTTGCTAATCAAAGTACCTAGATGATATAAAGTGAGGGTTATGGATTAACTAGCCTATCTAATCCTTGTACTCAACACATGAGAGGGAAGGATTAGGGTCTGAAGAGAGAGAGCTTGAGGAGAGAGAAGGTGAGCAAGAGTATATCATGAGATAATGAATCTATCATGAATATATGAAACATAATGATTTATCAAAATATATAAAATAAAATGATTAATCGTCATCTTTCATTTACTCATATGGGTGATTCATCTCCATGAGTCATTAAGCATTTATGATGCATTAATGACATGGATGAATCACACAAATGAGTCACTAATCTCATTTAATGCATATGCCACCTTAACCCCCAAGTCATCATCTTCTAGAAGCTTCTCGTGAAATTACGAGAACGCCCCTCCTATCCGTGAAAACATGGAAAAACTTTAGACTGTATAAATCCAATAACCCGATACTAGAATCTGGCTTAAACCAAAGCTGACTAGTAAAAACTGTCCGAACAACGTACGTGTGTTTAAACACGTATGCGTCCGAACCCTTTGTCGTAAAACCATTCGACCTCTATATCGTTTCGCCTGGAGCAGAGAAACTCTCTGTGTGGGACTCTAGAGACTCGACTACTACGCTGGCAGTGGGTTTAACCACAGACCGCAAGCGGCACTAGCTGTACGTAACGGTCCCCAGGTAGATGTCGATAAGAAGGCCGATGAGGAAACCCATCCGAACTCCTACTGAGCCTGCTGTGACAATCTCCGTACAGTCCGGTCTGTTCGTCTAAGACTATCGCATATCGGGCCTAGGGGGCGGCAAGCGTCAGTCCCCTAATAGCGGTATAAGTCATGTCGGAGCGAAGCCCATTACACCCTGAGAAACTACTGGAACCTACCAGTAAATCTCGCTTGCCCTGGCCAGGGACTTTGCGTAATGGCTCTCTGACACAGCGCGATATCAACCCCCAATACCGGGAGAGACGGATCCTGTCTAACCGCCACTGCCTCCAAGTGCTCAGGACTGCACCCAACTGCTACCTGTTTGCACGACTCCTTTGAGCCATGGTAGGGTAGCAATCTAAGAACAGTGGGACACACTCGAGGCGAAGTAGCAGTGTCAAGTCTGCGGACTAAGCTGTACTCATGTCACCTGGGAACTGTTAACCGACGACGGGTATAATACCAACCAACAGTTCCCCGTGAGTCCTGTCCGGTGTACCCGTAACCCAACGAGCACCTGTATACTATCTCCAGTATGATGTACTGACGGCCGTGGGACAGACCATCTCCCCAACTGGGATGAGAAGCGTACACACTAGTCTGCTCCGGAGTATCGATGCCCTGTCTCGATAATCCTACGACTAGGGACCTGAATAAGGATGTGCTTGTAGACTACCCAACCCCCACTAGTGTGACTGCCATCACAACGCTGGTAGTCAAGCAAGATCCTAAGAGCTCTATCAATACGTATACTTACATATTAAGATAGAAAAACCAAGTAGCATACTACCATGTTTAGCAAGACTGTTATATACATGTGAATATCCCAAGCTTCCATTAAATAATATACAAACTAGTATGATACAATAATGGCCCCTAGGGCATATACACTAACAATCTCCCACTTGCACTAGGGCCATGTACTGGCATATCGAAGACCGATGATCTCGATTAGCCTCTCGAACTGAATCTGAGGTAGGGCCTTTGTGAATGGATCAGCAATGTTCTCTTCAGTAGCAACTCTCCGAACCTCGATCTCCCGACGATCAATGATCTCCCTGATCAGGTGATACTGCCTTAAGATGTGTCTGGACTTCTGATGGGACCTTGGTTCCTTCGCTAAAGCTATAGCTCCGTTGTTGTCGCAATACAGAGGTATTGGATCAACTATGTAGGAACCACCTGAAGTTCTGTTAGGAACTTCTTCATCCAGACCGCTTCTTTTGCGGCATCGCAAGCAGCAATATACTCCGCTTCCATCGTCGAGTCAGCAACGGTGTCCTGCTTGGAACTCTTCCAGCACACCGCCCCTCCATTGAGGGTAAAGACATAACCCGACATGGACTTGGAATCGTCCTTATCACTCTGGAAGCCGGAATCAGCAAAGGCCTCCATCTTGAGGTCTTTTCCGCCGTAAACCAAGAACATCTCCTTAGTCCTTTTTAGATACTTGAGAATGTTCTTTACTGCTATCCAGTGCTTCTCCCCTGGGTCTGACTGATACCGGCTTACCACGCTTAGTGCGTAAGCTACATCTGGTCTGGTACATAACATCGCATACATTATAGAGCCTACCGCAGAAGTGTAGGGTATAATCGACATGCGATCCCTTTCCAAATCAGTCTTGGGAGACATCTCTTTGGAGAGGGTGATTCCGTGACAAGCCGGTAGGTTACCGCGCTTAGAATCTTCCATACTGAATCTTTTCAATATGGTGTCTATGTACCTGGACTGCGAAAGTCCCAACATCCTCTTTGATCTATCACGATAGATCTGGATCCCCAGAATGTAGGTGGCATCACCCAGGTCTTTCATCAAGAACTTCTGTGACAAGAATCTTTTGACTGACTGTAGTATAGGAATATCATTTCCTATTAGGAGAATGTCATCCACGTACAAGACGAGGAATACAACAACTCTCCCTACAATCTTACTGTATATGCATGGTTCATCTGGATTTTTGATAAAGTCGAATTCTTTGATAGTATCATCAAAACAGATGTTCCAACTTCGCGATGCCTGCTTGAGTCCATAAATGGACTTAAGCAGCTTGCATACTTTACCGCTGCTCCCACTCTGAATGAATCCCTCTGGCTGATCCATATAGACGCACTCTTCCAAATTACCATTTAGAAAGGCCGTCTTTACGTCCATCTGCCAGATCTCATAATCGTGGAAGGCAGCAATAGCAAGAAGGACCCGAATGGATTTGAGCATAGCCACTGGAGAAAAGGTTTCGTCATAGTCCAAACCAGGTCTTTGACGAAAACCTTTGCAACAAGTCTAGCCTTATAGGTTTCAACCTGTTCATCTACACCAATCTTCTTTCTGAAGATCCATTTACATCCTACGGGTTTTACCCCATCTGGAGCAATGTCCAAAGTCCATACTTTGTTAGTGCACATGGACTCCATTTCGGTCCGCATTGCATCCAGCCATTTTACCGAGTCGCCGCTCTGAATGGCTTGCTGGAAGCTAGTAGGGTCGTCATTATCAATGACGCAATCTTCTCGATCCCCGTCTATGAGAAAACCGTAGTATCTCTCGGGCGGATGAGACTGCCTACACTTCTGCGGATAGGCGCTGGTATGTCCCTTTCTTCCGAAACCTCTGGTTCTACCATACTTTCAGTAATAGCTTGTGGTTCTGGAATTTCTTCCAGTTCTACTGCGCTCCCACTCTTCTGATTTTCTAAAAATTCAGTTTCTAAGAAGCGGGCATGACGAGAAACAAAAACCTTTTGTTCCTCTGCGTAATAGAAACAATATCCCATGGAGTTCTTTGGGTATCCCACAAACTTACACTCTACTGAGCATGCCTTGAGCTTGTCCGGATGCTGCTTTTTTACAAAAGCTGGACATCCCCATGTCTTCAGGTACCGAAGATAGGGTTTCTTCCCACTCCACATCTGATATGGTGTGGTAGGCACAGTTTTGGTTGGAACCTTGTTCAAAAGATATGCAGCTGATTCTAGCGCATAACCCCAGAAAGATCGCGGTAACTCAGCCTTACTCATCATGGAACGAACCATATCCAATAGGGTTCGATTCCTCCTTTCCGATACACCATTGTGTTGTGGTGTGTATGGAGGAGTAAGCTGAGAGAGAATTCCATTCTCTTTTAAGTAACCCAGGAACTCGGCACTTAAGTATTCACCACCTCGATCAGATCTCAGTGTCTTGATACTTTTGCCTGTTTGGTTTTCCACTTCATTCTTGTATTCCTGGAATTTCTCAAAGGCCTCGGATTTATGCTTCATCAAGAAGATATGTCCATACCTAGAGAAATCATCTGTAAAAGTAATGAAGTAGGAATAACCACCTCGCGCATGTATAGACATTGGACCGCACACGTCACTGTATACAAGTCCTAAGAGCTCGCTCGCTCTTACTCCATGTCCAGTAAATGGAGTCTTTGTCATCTTTCTCATGAGACAAGATTCACAAGTAGCATAAGATTGATATTCGAACGGATTCAAATATCCTTCTCTATGTAACTTAGTTAATCGTGTTTCATTGATGTGACCTAGTCTACAATACCATAAGAAAGCCTGATTTATTTCTGGAGACTTTCTTTTAAGTGTGTTCTGGACATTGAAAACCTGAGCTTGACTTAATACGTATATACCGTCATCTAATATACCGGACCCAATCAAAACTTGATTTAGGTGGATGTGAACTACATCGCTTACGAATGTAAAATCATATCCCTCTCTTGAAAGTGAGGACACTGATATGATATTACAAGTCAAACTAGGTACATACAGACAGTTACGTAGAATCAATATCTGCCCACTTGTCAAACCTAGGTGATATTCTCCCACGGATTCAGCGTCTACGCTCATTCCGTTTGCAACTCTGAGAGACAAATCACCTATCCTTATAACTCTACGGTTTCTCAAAGCATGTAATGCATTACAGATATGAGATCCTGCTTCAGTATCTAGCACCCAGGAAGTAGAGTTAATTGACAAACAGTTCTTAATTACAAACACACCTGATGTCGAAGCTACAACATGCTTCGTGTCCTGGCTACTGGCTTCCAAAGCCCTGCAATCCTTCTGCCAATGCCCAATCCCATAACAATAGGAATATCCCTCCTTACCTACACCAAGTCTCGAAACTTTTGCTCTTCCCTTTCCTCCTACTATGCTGACACCGTATATCGGTTTTGTAGAGGTCTTCTTCTTTTCACCCTTTGCTTTCGCCCTGGATGTAGAAGAAGGTCCCCCATTAAGCAGAGCTTGTGTCTCCCTGGTTTCTTTCAGGGTGTAGGTAGAGGGTAGGGACTGTGGAAATAAGTCAGCATATGACCTGTTTTCCAACGTGGTCTCCAGGTCCTAGAGCTCATTAATATAGCTAGTCATCGTAAGGACGTTGTCCCCTACTGATGACCCGACAGCCAACCTCGCTTGAATTAATTCGTTCGAGGCCTCATATCTTGCGATATGAGATTGCTTTCCATATAAATCTTTGTTATGGAGAAAGATGGAAACTGAGTCTATCTTCTCGTGCTGCTTCTGGTATACACCATCAACTGAAGTCAACACGAGGCACTTGGCTTTCGCTTTATCCTTTTCCCTTGTCTGACGGATATTCATATCCGCGACGTTAGAAACTGGACCTGGGACGGCGGGATCTTGAGTAGTAATAGGGTGGTTCAGCTTGTCATAGGCAATGGACATCTGGACAGACCTTTGCCAGTCATATAAATCAGATTCAGTCAAATTGTTATCTAGATGTAACCTAGTCATGGTCACAAGGTCGCTGCAATGAGAGAGAGAGAGAAGAAAACACTTTAGCATGATGCTCTTGCAAATTTAGATTGGTTTTTAGTTTATCTACACTGGATGGCTCCCACTGTTTCTCGAATCCTTCCTCAAACCATAAAAGAAGAATTAGCCAGGACTATTCTCACCGTACAATACTTGCTTAACCGTTCAGCCAGGCCAGTGTCGATACTTCGAGGGAGGTTTTCCAACGCTTTCGCGAAGTTCCTTAATTAAATAACCTCTTTTCTCTGGGGGCGTAACCCCGCTGACACCTTTCTTGACACCTACTTGGTTTATAGCATTGATCGTTAAGTGACAAATATCCTGATGAGTAGCATATACTCACAGTAGGATCGGGATCCAAATATCATCGTATGATAATGTTGAAGGAATCCTACCAACATTCATCAAACTCCAAATGGTATGCAACACTAGCAAGTTTCAGTTTCTTTAGAAACTCCCGATGTGGAATTTTTCCCCATGTTCTTATGACCTTGACGAAAGCCAACAAATCATAAGTCACATGTCAAGTTCTGCCCATCATTATCTTGTTAATTTGAACCCACCCGTACATACCCTTGACGAAAGCCAACAAGGTAATACGACTATCCCAAACCAACTCATCTATCTATGCAACAAATGAATACCCCAGCAGCTACCAAACACTATGCCTTGACGAAAGCCAACAAACATAGCTTGAATAATACTGACTATCCATAAGAAATGACGGAGGGCTACGACTGGTTTTGGCGAAACCGTGAACGTAGTGAACTTGATATAACCGAAGGAACCTGATAGCTTTTAAAAGGAGTGGTTAAAGCTCCGCAATTAAAAAATATCCTCTGTTTTAAAATAACCGAGTGGTTTCTTTTAAATTGTTCCAACGATTTAACTTTTGGTTTATTTCCTTTGCATTATTAATAATGCGTCCCATCATTAACCTATCATTGCAGAAAACAACGAAAATACAACGTCCTCTTATGCCATCCGCATTCGCCACTGGGTCCCGTCATCACCCGTTAGGTTACTTAACTAACGGCAGAGCGGGGGCTGGGCTAGCGCGGGTGCAAAACATAAGTGACGTTTAAATAGCTATCATATATAGATATTGTATATTCATCAGACGTAATAATAGGCATTCCAGATCATAGATGAACTTTATTGGATTTGCAAGCAATCCGCGTTTGTTTAGAGCCTGCAACAAAAGACGGATTACACAGTTATGATGAATAGCCATTACCCTACGGGTACGACAAACTACCCGCCAAATACCCGAAGTGAAGCGGTCTCCCTCAACAAAGTGAGTAGGCCACTAAACACTTCAAAGTACCCGGTAGTTTGTGCACCCCACCTTGGGTCTATCCTAGGAGCAAAAACAGTAAAATAAAATAATACAACGGTGGCTACATCCGCAATCTGGATGCGCCCCGCAAAATAATATTACAACATATTACAATTATATCGAATGAATGAACATAACAACCCATCTCAAACCCCGGCTAATCATCACAACAGTCCAATACAGTTCACAACCACAAACAGTAAAAACCATTACAGAAATGTGCAACCCCCTGCCAACCGACATACTAGCAGTTAGGGGAGGTTTACGAACACATTAAACAATCACAGATATAATCATATTAGCAAACATCGTAAAATTTCGATCGAGCTAAACACTTTAGATTCTACTGCAAAACTTCTTTGTGCACCTGAGATCTTAGCAGAAAATAAAATATCCAGAAAAGACAAAAACATCACAGTAGAGCCACTGGAGCAAACTGGGTTGAATCGGCCCCAACTCGGCCGCGGATCCGCGGCGGATCGGTGGGATCGGCCGCGGTTCCGCGGCTGTATGGCCGATTCAGGAACCCATTTTTCACCAGTGTTCTTATACTTCTCTGTAGGTTATACTGCAGCTCCCTGAAAAATTTTTAGAGCCTGTTTTAAATTCGACAGAAACTTGTGATATCGATGTCTTTTTCGGTTCGTTTTGCGTTCGGAAATCATACGACTTTGCTAATGAGTTAATTATTGTTTAGCGAGGCTCTGATACCTCTGTAAGTCGATGTACAACACCCCACGACTTGCGGGGAAGCGGAAATTTAAAAAACGAACTTGTTCTTTGCGTAAACATCGACTAACCGAAGAATCGTTTGCTAAACTATAACTAACAACAAACATAGGAGTTATAAACTACTATGTAAAGTGATTATACCTAAAGAACCGTGTCCTTCGTCTTTACGATCTCCACCTCCTCCTCGGCCTTCTCCAAGTAGTAGACGATCCACCCGAGAGCTTTACTCCAAGCTTTGCCTCTAAACTTGAGGCAACTAGGTTTCTTTAGTTGCTAATCAAAGTACCTAGATGATATAGAGTGAGAGTTATGGATTAATTAACCTATCTAATCCTTGTACTCAGCACATGAGAGGGGAGGATTAGGGTTTGAAGAGAGAGAGCTTGAGGAGAGAGAAGGTGAGCAAGAGTATATCATGAGATAATGAATCTATCATGAATATATGAAACATAATGATTTATCAAAATATATAAAATAAAATGATTAATCATCATCTTTCATTTACTCATATGGGTGATTCATCTCCATGAGTCATTAAGCATTTATGATGCATTAATGACATGGATGAATCACATAAATGAGTCACTAATCTCATTTAATGCATATGCCACCTTAACCCCCAAGTCATCATCTTCTAGAAGCTTCTCGTGAAATTATGAGAACGCCTCTCCTATCCGTGAAAACACGGAAAAACTTTAGACTGTATAAATCCAATAACCCGATACTAGAATCTGGCTTAAACCAAAGCCGACTAGTAAAAACTGTCCGAACGACGTACGTGTGTTTAAACATGTATGCGTCCGAACCCTTTGTCGTAAAACCATACGACCTCTATATCGTTTCGCCTGGAGCAGGGAAACTCTCTGTGTGGGACTCTAGAGACTCGACTACTACGCTGGCAGTGGGTTTAACCACAGACCGCAAGCGGTACTAGCTGTACATAACGGTCCCCAGGTAGATGTCGATAAGAAGGCCGATGAGGAAACCCATCCGAACTCCTACTGAGCCTGCTGTGACAATCTCCGTACAGTCCGGTCTGTTCATCTAAGACTATCGCATATCGGGCCTAAGGGGGCAGCAAGCGTCAGTCCCCTAATAGCGGTATAAGTTGTGTCGGAGCGAAGCCCATTACACCCTGAGAAACTACTGGAACCTACCAGTAAATCTCGCTTGCCCTGGCTATGGACTTTGCGTAATGGCTCTCTGACACAGCGCGATATCAACCCCCAATACCGGGAGAGACGAATCCTGTCTAACCGCCACTGCCTCCAAGTGCTCGGGCCTGCACCCAACTGCTACCTGTTTGCACGACTCCTTTGAGCCGTGGTAGGGTAGCAATCTAAGAACAGTGTGACACACTCGAGGAGAAGTAGCAGTGTCAAGTCTGCGGACTAAGCTGTACTCATGTCACCTGGGAACTGTTAACCGACGACGGGTATAATACCAACCAACAGTTCCCCGTGATCCTGTCCGGTGTACCCATAACCCAACGAGCACCTGTATACTATTTCCAGTACGACGTACTGACGGCCGTGGGACAGACCATCTCCCCAACTGGGATGAGAAGCGTACACACTAGTCTGCTCCGGAGTATCGATGCCCTGTCTCGATAATCCTACGACTAGGGACCTGAATAAAGATGTGTGCTTGTAGACTACCCAACCCCCACTAGTGTGACTGCCATCACAACGCTGGTAGTCAAGCAAGATCCTAAGAGCTCTATCAATACGTATACTCACATATTAAGATAGAAAAACCAAGTAGCATACTACCATGTTTAGCAAGACTGTTATATACATGTGAATATCCCAAGCTTCCATTAAGTAATATACAAACTAGTATGATACAATAATGGCCTCTAGGGCATATACACTAACAGGTACTACACCCTAAACAATTCTCTGGGAAAGAGAGCCCTTTGGAAGTAGAGGAATGGGGTCAGTCGATCGAAGACGACCTGGCAGCAACACAAGTTTCAGAGATCGCTTGGGTAAGAGTTGCGAAGCTGCAACTCACTGACAACGCCAGAGTATAGTGGAAGGCTGAAGAAAACCGACTTACCCAGCCAATCGAATGGAAGACTTTTTGCGACATGTTCGACGCAAAATATTTTTCACGAGATTGCCCGTTTTGACATGGAGTGGCAATTCATCCACCTGCAACAAAGTTCGATGTGGACCAAATATGTGGATGAGTATGATGCTGAATTTACCATGCTGAGCAGGTAAAATATGTCTTAAATATTCGATTTTCTAATATCACATACTACACAGCTAACACAAGACCGTAACAGGTTCGCGGCACAACTCATACCGACAGCCACAA
Source organism: Agapanthus africanus (assembly GCA_030015575.1). Taxonomy (NCBI): domain Eukaryota; kingdom Viridiplantae; phylum Streptophyta; class Magnoliopsida; order Asparagales; family Amaryllidaceae; genus Agapanthus; species Agapanthus africanus. The sequence continues at coordinate 519,204,093 of JASDDO010000031.1, read as the reverse complement.
GGGATTTCCCAACTCATGACCTAGCTCTAAAGGTTGCCCGTCGATATGAGGCAGTAGTGAAGAAGAAGGGCAGATCTCAATCTACCAGTGTGAAGCACACTGCTACTCAGATAACAGGAGGAGCCTCTTCCAGGCCACCGTTTGTACCCAGGAGACCGGGAGTACCTTTTAACCAGCCCAGTCCAGATTTTTGCTTCTATTGCAAAAGGAATGGACACCTGGCGAAAGATTGCAGGCGTGCTAATCGCCTATGCTTAGTCTGTGGCTCATCCACACACGATATTGGATCTTGTCCTTATAGACCCAATCCAAATCTTGCATCCAGACCAGCAATCACTTATCCGCAGCGGCCAGCTATCCAGGCACCTGCTCCTCGATTTGCTTTCCCAGCTCCACCTTCTCATGGACCTACTGCATCTCCTCCTTGTCAGTTCCATCAAACACAAAGGAACCTACCTCAAGGACAGAGGAACGGACAGAGGAATGCTCCTCTAGTAAGGAGGAATGTACTTAAGCGACAGGCTTTCACAATGACTGTGGAAGAAGCTGAAGCCATTGGCCAAGTCATCACTAATCTTTCAAATCTGTTCAATACTTGTTTACATCCATATATCTTTTCCTATAACTAAACATATTCCACACGACTTAGATACAATCTTAGTAGCCTCACTTCCTACACTAGCACTCTTCGATACTGGAGCATTACATTGCTTTATGTCGCAACGGTTCGTCCGAACTCATGCGATTCCAGTAAAACCGCTCGTATCCAGCTGGAATGTCAGTTCAGGGAATGTTGTTCTAAAGGCAACAATGGGATACGACCTGTGTCCAGTGGTCGTCTACAACAGAGAATTTTATGCTGGCTTCAAGGTGCTGGACATACCGAACTTCGATGTAGTCTTGGGTATGGACTGGCTAGGAGCTTTCTACGCTACCATCGACTGTCGGCAAAGGAGGATAGTGTTCGAGATACCAGATCATCCGGTCTTTTATTTTGAAAGTGGAGACCGAACCCTGGAACCTAGCACCTACAAGGCTAAACCAAGGAAGGCAGTGATTGCAACAATACAAGCTGAAGAAGATAAGCCAGAAGTAGTACGAGAGTTCGAAGATATATTTTCTGAAGACATCTCAGGTTTTCCTCCCGATCGAGCTCTTGAATTAAGTATTTACATAGTACCTAGTGCACAACCGGTGATCAAAGTACCATATCGCTTAAGTCCTGAAGGATTGAAGGAGATCCGTACTCAATTGGACGAACTTTTGAAGAAAGGATGGATTCGTCCCAGTACCTCAAGTTGGGGATCTCCAGTTCTGCTTGTGAAGAAGAAGGAAGGTTCATATAGAATGTGCATAGACTACCGAGCTTTGAACGAAGTGACGATAAAGAACAAGTATCTACTACCGCGCATTGACGATCTGTTCGATCAGCTAAGTGGGTCTTGCATTTTCTCAAAGTTGGATCTTCGTTCAGGTTATCAGGTAAAGGTCAAAAAGTCTGATATTTCAAAGACGACATTCAGAACTCGCTATGGTCATTCTGAGTTTCTCGTGATGCCATTTGGAGTGACCAATACACCAGCCATATTCATGAATCTGATGAACCAGGTTTTCCGAGAGTACTTAGACAGGTTGTTATTATTTTCACAGACGACATCCTGGTGTGAGTCGAAAAGAACACGCTGAACATTTGAGAATTGTCCTGGAGACTTTGCGACAGCATCAATGTTTCCCCAATAAAAGAGCAAAGCTCTATTAAAAAAAATCAGGCAGCGCCTCACGTGCTTGCCACAAGGGCGCCAGAGCCAAGACCAATCTGATAGGAACTAATCCTATGGTGGCGCCTCACGTGCTCCTCACGCGGGCGCCAACGTGCAACGCGGGCGCCAAAGTGCAAAGTACATAAATACCCATTATAAGAATTAAAACCTTAAGTAGCGCCCACGTGCACAACACGTGAGCGCCAGCGCCCACGTGCACAACACGTGAGCGCCAGCGCCCAAGTAGAATTAAATTCCACTCTCTGTTAAACAGAGCCGTTGGATCAAAAATCCAACGGAGATGATAAATCATCAAAAATACAGAATTAAATTCTGTCGGGAGAAAACATCCCCTAAATTGGATTACAGAATAAAATTCTATTTTGGGATATATTCCCTCATTTTTTCTAAACAATAAAGATTGGCCTCTCTAAAACAGAGAACCGGTGGATTAAAAATCCAACGGTGATTAAAAAATCACCGTTTTACAGAATAAATTCCGTGTAAGGGAAAATATTTTCCCAATCTTATTAAAAACAAGAAAATATGTTATGTAAAACAGAAACCCTCGGATCAAAGATCCAATGGTGGGTAAAAATCTCCAAATCAATTGGGATCTCTTAACGGGAGATTTCTTCAGAGTTAATTAATGAATTGCCTCTACTATATAAAGGACCTAAGACTTCAAGTCTGATAGGGAGAAACCCCCCATAAGCTTCTAAAAATCTAAGCAGAAAGTTTCAAAAGGAAACAAAGAAGAAGATCTCCCTCCTCAAAAACTCTAGATAAATAACAAGAGCAGAGATCAAAACATTTCGTTTACATACCTAAGGGTTTAACCCTTTTTATAAAAAAAGAACTTAGTTCTTTTTCTGGATCTGAGATCCAGAAGACAAATCTCCCATAAGTTGAGAATTTAATTCTCATCGGGAAGAATTTGTTCTTGAGAATCGAAAATTCAGAAAAGGATTAGGAATTGAATTCCTTGAAACGAAGCATATAAGAGAAACCTGGTTCTCATAAAAGAACTTGGTTCTTAAAAAACGAAAGCTTGATCATCAATGGGCCCCACAGAAGAAAAGAGTATTTAACACTTACTGGACAGCGCCTAGCGCCTCACGTGTCCCTCACGTGGGCGCCACAGAAGAAAAGAGTGCTTAGTACTCACTGGGCAGCGCCCAGCGCCTCACGTGTCCCTCACGTGGGTGCCACAGAAGAAAAGAGTGATTAGCACTCACTGGGCAGCGCCCAATGCCTCACGTGTCCCTCACGTGAGCGCCACAGAAGAAAAGAGTGATTAGTACTCACTGGGCAGCGCCCAGTACCTCACGTGCCTCTCACATAAGCGCCACAGAAGAAAAGAGTGCTTAGCACTCATTGGGCAGCGCCCAACGCTTCACGTGTCCCCTACGTGGACGCCATAAAGAGTGCCTAACACTCCATATAAATACAAAAGGAGTAAAGTGTTCAACACTTATTGGACAACCCCCATGATTGACAGTTCCACATGATCATATGTAGGCGTCAGAACTCATATAAATGCTCAACACTTTTGCATAAAAAAGGGGAGCTGATTAAACAGAGCCCAAACCAGTGCTCAACACTTTTTCAAAAAAAAAGGGAAGACTAAGCAGACTAAAGCCCAAATTGGCTAAGTTGCTAAAGTCTTGCAACTGAGTCCAAATGCTCTGCTACTGGGTCTTAAATAAGGAAGATTCTAAAATGTTGTTAAGTGGATCTCAGTCTCAAATTGGACTAACGTATCCTTAACAAAAATTCTTAAGGCCCTGATTGATGGAGATTTTGTGTGCGTTTTAAAATTTAAGAATACCGCAATCAAGACGGTGTCACTTGGTAGCTAGCCGGTTGAGTACGGGTCGATCTACAGGGAAATGGTGTTCTTTTCTTTAAGTTCTAACGAGTTAAGTCTTATTTTTGGTAGGTTTTGTTTTAAGATCTAAGAATGAGAATAAATTGATTAAAAGTCTTGCTAGGGTTAGGATAGGTTAGTTCGAAAAATAGGGATTCTTCTCGCTTCTATCAATGCCCTAGTTAAGAATATAGGTGTTAGGGTAATAGTCAACAACGGGGATTAGCACGACTAGGAAGAAACTTAGTTCTTCCTTTTGGTCCTTGTCCGTCCGTTCTTGGCTCTTAGCCCTAACCTCCCGTTAATTTAACCACAACCGGTCTAACTAGGGAATCACCGCTATCATGTAGGATAGGGTGCCGTAGTGAGTAGATTATGGTTGATTCAAAGAGAGTCCTTTAAATAAAATTATTTGGGCAAAGAAAGGAGCGAGAGAGATTTCCTTCTCTCAAACCTTCTCAATCCTAACCCTAACAAGTGAGGAATTACTCACTCATTAGGAAGGTGACAGTAGAATTCATTTTTATATTTTTTATATTAGACAAACTAAATTGCAGATGAATAAAGAACAGAAAAAAAATTGCAAGAATTAAATTCAGATAAAAAGAATGCAAGATAAAAATAAAACTCACTTTTATAGATGACCTCTCAACAAATGCATTACAACTGGAATTAAAATTTTAATCTAAGAATTAAAAAGAGGCATCCTCAAAAGAGGCACCCTGAAAGAGGCACCCTTTATTTGGTTTTGAGCCCTCCTATTTATAGATAGGAAAACCCTAGGTTTACATTCTGATCCATACACAAAATTACAGAACTACCCCAAGAGAGTCGAGTCAATGCACCGTCATCTCCACCGACACGTGCACCACACGGCCGCGGTTCCGCAGCAGAATAGCCTGTTTGGCCACGGTTCCGCGGCCAATTGGTGGAGTCTTGGGCTCATCTCTTCAGGGTTGCTTTATGTTGCTTTTACCTTCTGTTTTCTTCACTTGGTTCCTCAGAATCTCTTCTATTTTCTTCCAGATTTCCAACAGTGCAGAATGATGTGGACTTTTGCCTTGAGCTTCACGTTGAAGTCTTGAATCTTATGCTGCCCTTATGCTTTGTGTATTGAACTGTCTAATGATTTTTATTTGTTCATTGAACTGGTAGGCGACATCATATGGATTCATCTATTGTTGGTCGTAGTCTCATATTTGTAGCGACTTTTCATGAATTTCACTGTAACGATCTGAGAACCTGTAACCTGCAACTATTTAGCAGACATGGATCAAAAACACCTATTTATATGTAATGTGATTAAGAATGGGCGATATAATAATGCAAAATTCTGATATGAACAAATACTCCCAAACTTATCTTTTGCTCGTCCCGAGCAAAGCCAATTTAATTTTCAAAAATTCCTAACCCCACTTTCACAGGGAACGCGATTGTACTGAGCTCGTGCAACAAGCCGTTAAACCTCTAGGTGTCCCTAGTAGGAGGAATGTTGTCTCCTGAGGGTTTTCAGCGGATACTACCCACAAAATCCGATCAATTTGGCCATTGACTCTAATTCTTCAATTCAGTATTCTAGCAAGAAATTCTATTATCTTCAACTTAGAAATCATCAACCCGTATTTTTCACACTTCTTTTTCATTTATCTTAAGATCATATACGTTTTGCCAATTTATAAAGTTTTCAGCATCTTTTGAATTTTCCTTCTAAGGTGCGATCTTAACTTAGGAATTTTTATCATCTCTACTGAAGATATAAGCCCTATCTTTTATTCCTATCTCTCCTCCAGACTCCAATTATACACCCCTACGTGTGTGTAATTATCACCCCCTACACTTGGAAATTCAATTCAAACTATCATACTCTTGTCCATCTTCCAAAATACTTTTAGTTGGTGAATTTTAGATGAAATTGCTCACACATCCTTCATGCGACCGTTAATTCTTCTTGAGATACTAAACGACCGATTACAAAATGTGCTTGCGCATTTAAGCGTAATTCCTGGTCTTGCAATACCTAAGGCTTAGCAGTGACTCCCAAACCAGTTGGTCTAAGGCACTAGGTGATAAAGCACCCTCGCTATATTTTCTTATTTATGCTGCCTTAAGTAATTACAAAACCAGTGTTCATTTTTTATCTCTTTATTCACCACTTATACTTTTATTTTATTTTCCTTCGTACTAAGAATTTTAGACAAGAGCATTTCAAGGTATCCTCTACTATCCCAAGTTTCAAGATGTGTGTGAGTGTGTAAAGTAGGGTATATATTTTCAGAATTTGGACTTAAGGTTCAGAATTATTTTTCAGACTTATACTTCAAATAGAGCTTTCAATACTCTTGCCTTATTTCGATTTAGCCCAAGAACTGAACTCAAAATTTGCCTATTTCTAAGTAAACTACAAGGACGTATATTTTCTACAGTTAAACTTTAAGAAATATTATTTTTAGGGTTTTTAATTTTCTAAGTTTAAGATCTAGTTTTTCCTAACTAGTCAACCGTCATATTAAACTTATGTCAAATATGGCCAAAATTGAACTTTTCAATTTTTATAATTTTTAAATTTTTTGTTTTTTATGGGTTTTAAAATAAGAATGCAAATACAAAAATATACACATGAATGCGAAGGAAGAAAGCTTACCGAGCACACCCCCAAACTTAAACTTGACATTGCCCTCACTGTCAAGCTACACCAAGAGGGTCAAAATTGTCGGTACTCCCATGTTTGTTTATTTATTATTATTATTTTTTTTATTAACAGAAAAAGAAAACAAAATATATATACACAAAAAGGTCCTCCCAAACTTAAGTGAAACAGTGTTTCCACTGTTGCCATCTGTTAAATCTCATAAACCTGTAAACTTGGGAGAAAAAATTTATTAACGGGGACATGAAATATGATTGTGAAAATCTCCCCTAAACTTATTTTTGGCTCACCACTTCGAGTAAAAAATTATTTTCAAGAGCCAAATTATACCCTCCAACTTGAGTTAAACAATATTAAGCTTTTAAAGAGGGGGTTCAAAGTTATTGGTCAATACCAAGCTTTGCAAAGACCAAAAGTTAACACCAACCATTTGAAGAATTTATCAGTGAAGCACACCGGTTGGTTGAAGAACATGTTGTATAGAGTCAGGAAGAAATGAGGTATAGATAAGTGGTGTAATGAAAAAGGTTTACGTCTCGATTTGTAGAGACGAAACAATAATGGTGAACGGAAACGAGAATGTGGATGATTAGGAATGGGAAGAATGGTCACATTCTCGTATGGGATAAGAAAATGGTGGTGGTTCGACTTCTTCAGGGGGAGGTTGATTAATCACAAAATCCGTGTCGTTTAGGAATGCGAGTTCGTCGGCGAAAATATCTTCGAAACTTTCATCGATGGTCCGATTGAACGTTTCAATGTCAATAAGTGTCGCGCCAGAATTCAACACGCTTGATTTTTCAAAAATTATGGAGGTAAGAGACTCGTAAAGCTCATCTACCTTATTCTCAAAAGAGTCTAAATCAAGTTGTTTTTCTAGAATTATCGAACTCAAAATATCGGATTGTGATTCATTAACACTTGCTATCATTAAAGGAAGATTAGAAGAAGAACCAGAGAAAGTGGGAGAAAGAAGTTGAATACGAACTTGAGGGTGGAGATGGAATGTATAAATTAGCACAATTTGTAATGACCGATGTGTAAAAAGCGATTGTGCTAATCTATCAACCCACTGAGAAATGAGGTCAAATCCCTCAAGATTCGTGAGAACACATGGGTACGTCTAACTTGGTAAACCAGACATTGAAAATGAAAGTGTAACGGTTTCTTGCAAGGTCGGAACGAGGATGGAGGGAAGTGATTGAGGAAGGGTATCGGTTAAAGATTCAGGAGGGTATGTGCAGTCAATGAAAGGGATATAATGAATTGGAAAACCCGACTCCTCAAGTAAAACTGCTTCATCCTTAATAATTTCTTCAATACTCTCCTCAGAATTTAGCTTATCCATGCAATTCTCATCAAAATCAAGACGCATATGAAGTTCGGGAGAAACATTTAATGTCTCGGGATGATGAATTGGAGAGAAAAAATCAGTCAAATCTGCGGGTTCATCATCCAAAATATTCCCAGCGTCAATATCCTTAATCAAGTGAAGATTAATTTTCTCAGACACCTCAACAAAAGCATGGATATCAATCAATTTAGGTTCTAGAGTGGAGGTGTAGAGGTTAAAAGGATTGGTGATGGTTTCACTCGAAAGGGACCCTTCACAATCAGGTAAATCAAACACTACAAAGTCACGCAACTCATTAAACATTTTATCTTCAACTGGTGAATCATTTGGAACACTTGATAGACATTAAAATTGGAGTTGTGGGATTCAATTAGGGATGGGTAGGTTTGATTTAGAAGTTGTACAGCTCACTCTCACCACTCAAATTCTCAATCTGTCCAACCGCCTCATCATAAATTGGGAAATGTGGAGCTAGTTGGAAACTAGCTACCGGGTCATTAGGTTGTATGAGGGCGGCCATGGACGCATTCAAATCCATCATCTGTTGGTATGACGCTACCCTAAAGTCTTCCAATTCCTGTTCCAGACTAGACATGGGTTGTGAAGGAGTTTCAGTAAAAGATTCAAGTTTGTTTGGATACTGAAAACTCCCAAATTGCTGTGTAGAAGCAATGTTCAGGGAAGGTGTAAAAGTTAGGTAGGATGGATAGGAATAGAATGGTTGGATAGGGGTAGGATCAAAATACGGATAAGAAGGTGAATGGAATTGTTGATCCAAAGAATTCGCATTGGTGAAAGGAGTGAAAGATCGGTTACGAGATTGTTCAATATGTTCAGCAATAGACATGGGTTTCGGAGTTACAACATGACTCGAAAAAAGAGTATCAACGTAAGAAGGTGGTGAAGGTTGAAATGGTTAATACAAGGTGGATTGCGAAGTCCAATTGGTTGTCCTAGACCCGTCTATCCGATCTTTCAAAGAAATTTTGGACATGGGAGGGGGGGGTCGTTCGAAATTCGACCAAAATAAGAACCGAAGGAAGTAATGTCTGGTTGTGGGTACCAAAGTTCGGCAAGAGTTTTGCGAGGTGGGGTACACATGATGTAATGAGAGAAATGAGAAGAAAAAGAATGTGATTTTTTTTCTTTTTTTTGTTTTTGTAAAAAAATTGTTTGTTTTTGGAGTTTAGAAATTTTTGAAAGAGTTTTGCAAGAATGTATACGGACTTACTTCAAACAATCACAGTTAAAACATGCACAATCAAACCTAGAGCTATGGTCTTCTAAGTCCACTAGACTGCTCCTAACCGTTCCAAAGTGACAAGTTGTGAGATATCCCTTAAATCGCCTCTTCACCGCCAATTGTGGCCAGGTAAGCACAAATGAATAAAGGAGGGTTCCGCTCACGAATCACCGTGAGACGAGCCTTTTAAAGTTACCTTTCTCACTTGTCTAGCCTAGGCACCACAAAGTCAAGTTTAGATAAACAATTGAATGCCCACAACCTTCCTCTGTCCTAATGAGCATGACAGTCCTTAGTTGGCTGAGTCTAGATATTTTTTAATTTAGCTCAAGGGTGATGCATATGCTTTTAGTGATTTTTGGGGTCTTAGGAAGGGTAATGAAATCCCCACCCAATCTTGATTGGTGTTATAGCCCCTTAAATTCCGTATTAATTATGCAAAGCAGTTAACACACCAAAAATCTAAAACAGTTGCAAATTTTTTTTATTTGGCAGCGCAAAGAATCCTGCACAAAACAATTTATTAGATAGGGGAAAAAGAATCTGTGCAAAAAAAAACTTGCAGGAAATTTTTTCAGTGGAGTGCAGAGGAGAGGAGAGTAGAAAAGAGATACTTACAGAGAATTTTTAACTGCTGACGTCACCCGTTGACCGCGGTTCTGCGGTCAAACTGTCGATTATGCCGCGGTTCCGCGGCTGTTCAGACGTTTGACTTCTTCAACGTTGTTCCCTGTACTGAGTTTGTTTTCCTCTTTCTGTCTAGATCTCCTGAATATTGATTTGTTCACTGAATTTGCTCCAGTTCTGAAACAGAGTTTGCTCCAAGCCTGTACACTTGCACAAAAACATTTCAAAAATAACAAGATAATTTTTATTTTGGTTTTTTATTTTATTTTTTATTTTTATTTTATTTTTATTTTTATTTTTATTTTTTTATTTTTATTTTTTTTGTTTTTCAATTTTTATATTTTAATTTTTTTTAATTTTTTTAATTAACCCGAAATTACACAAAGAAAGAGACTACCGTCTCCCCGGTAACGGCGCCATTTGATTGATGGAGATTTTGTGTGCGTTTTAAAATTTAAGAATACCGCAATCAAGATGGTGTCGCTTGGTAGCTAGCCGGTTGAGTACGAGTCGATCCACAGGGAAATGCTGTTCTTTTTTTTAAGTTCTAACGAGTTAAGTCCTATTTTTGGTAGGTTTTGTTTTAAGATCTAAGAATGAGAATAAATTGATTAAAAGGCTTGCCAGGGTTAGGATTAGGTTAGATCGAAAAATAGGGATTCTTCTCACTTCTATCAATACCCTAGTTAAGAATATAGGTGCTAGGGTAATAGTCAACAACGGTGATTAGCACGACTAAGAAGAAACTTAGTTTCTTCCTTTTGGTCCTTGTTCGTCCATTCTTGGCTCTTAGCCCTAACCTCCCGTTAATTCAACCACAACCGGTCTAACTAGGGAATCACCGCTATCATGTAGAATAGGGTGCCGTAGTGAGCGGATTATGGTTGATTCAAAGAGAGTCTTTTAAATAAAATTATTTGGGCAAAGAAAGGAGTGGGAGAGATTTCCTTCTCTCAAACCTTCTCAATCCTAACCTTAACAAGTGAGGAATTACTCACTCATTAGGAAGGTGACAGTAGAATTCATTTTTATATTTTTTATATTAGACAACTAAATTGTAGATGAATAAAGAATAGATAAAAAAATTGCAAGAATTAAATTCAGATAAAAAGAATGCAAGATAAAAATAAAACTCACTTTTATTGATGACCTCTCAACAAATGCATTACAACTGGAATTAAAATTTTAATCTAAGAATTAAAAAGAGGCATCCTCAAAAGAGGCACCCTGAAAGAGGCACCATTTATTTGGCTTTGAGCCATACTATTTATAGATAGGAAAACCCTAGGTTTACATTCTGATCCATACACGAAATTATAGAACTATCCCAAGAGAGCCGAGTCAATGCATCGACACCTCCACCGACACGTGCACCACACGGCCGCGATTCCGCGGCAGAATAACCTGTTTGGCCGCGGTTCCGCGGCCAATTGGTGGAGTCTTGGGCCCATCTCTTCAGGGTTGCTTCATGTTGCTTTTACCTTCTGTTTTCGTCACTTGGTTCATCAGAATCTCTTCTATTTTCTTCCAGATTTCCAACAATGCAGAATGATGTGGACTTTTGCCTTGAGTTTCGTGTTGAAGTCTTGAATCTTGTGCTGCCCTTGTTTTTTGTGCATTGAACTGTCTAATGATTTTCATTTGTTCCTTGAACTGCTAGGCGGCATCATACGGATTCATCTATTGTTGGTCGTAGTCTCACATTTGTAGCGACTTTTCTTGAATTTCACTGTAACGATCTGAGAACCTGTAACCTGCAACTATTTAGCAGACATGGATCAAAAACACCTATTTATATGTAATGTGATTAAGAATGGTAATAATGCAAAATTCTGATATGAACAGGCCCCCATAACCTTTCTCCCTCAAATACGAGATTCTGTTCAAGGGTACATCTCTTCACACCTCTGATATATGTCGTTGTAATTCTTCAACGTTTTCAGAGAGGTGGCGGGTCCTAGCGACCAACAACTCCTTTCATCCCACACTAATGCATTTCCAAATTGACGTGCACACTTCAAATCGGATCGTATCCCAAATTGGGCACAGTCCATATCACCATTGTTCACTTCGTCACGTAACAAATACGCATGCGCGCAAGTTGAACAATGGACCGAAATGTCCCTAAACTAATATTCACCTCCAAAATAGCGATAATGGACAGAAACGTTCTTAAACTAAAATAATAGAGCCCAAACGCTCTTTTGTTGGATCCTGTTTCTCCCAATTAGAGCAAAACTCTGTTTTAAAATTCAAAATTCAAAATTTAAAAATTGAAGTAACGCTTCAGATCCAGCGCTAGACGCGCTGCGCGCCACGTGTCAAACACGGATGCACTAGCGCCAGGTGCGCTAGCGCTAGGTGCGCTGCGCGCCACGTGTCAAACACGGGTGCGCTAGCGCAGGCTGCGCTGCGCGCCACGTATCAAACGTAGGTGCGCTAGCGCAAAGTGCACTGCGCTCTGAGCAGCGCTGGAATTAAAAATTCCCCACCGTTAGATCAAAAGATCTAATAATAATGATAAATCATTAATTGATCAGAATTAAAATTCTGTTTTGGAAAGATTTTTCCATTCTTGTTAAAAACAATAGGATCAAAGATCCAACGGTGGGGAAATATCCCCAAATCAATCAGAGAAAGATCTCTTTAACTGATTTAACAAATCAATTTGCCCTATATAAAAGCCCTAAGACTTCAAGTCTGATAGAGAGAAACCCCCCTACAAACTTTGAGAAAACTCAATGAAAGAAGAGCAAGCTCTTAGAAAAAGAAGATTATTTCTTCAAGGTAAAGAATGATTATTGAACAAAGAGATGAAATCATCTCCTAAACAGAAGAATTATCTTCTTAAAAGATCATAGATCTATAAAGACCAAGGTCTTTCATAAAAGAGATCAACAAATCTCATCACATAATAAAGAAGAAGTATTTACTTCATTCACAGATCATTGATCTACAAAGGCAAGAACTGTTGTTCTTGAATCTTGAGGCAAAGCCTCCTTTAAAAAAAAAAGAAGAACATAAACTTGTTCTTTGATCATAAATTTGATCAAATGCGCTTTACGCTACTAAAAAGTGCCTTACACTCATGAACTGCGCTTTTGCGCTCTTTGGACCGGCGCTCAGCGCCAAAATGCGCCATGTGTCAACCACGTATGCAACTTGCGCTCTGCGCTTCTGAAATAGCGCACTGCGCTCATGGGCTGGCGCTCAGCGCCAAGCACACCACGTGTCACTCATGTGCGAGCCATTGAATTAATAGCGCAATGCGCTCAAAAATTAGCGCAATGCGCTCATCATCTGGCGCTCGGCGCCAAGCGCGCCACGTGTCACTCACGTGTGCGCTATTTAGTAGAAGCGCAATGCGCTCATCATCTAGCGCTCAGCGCCAAGCTCGCCACGTGTCACTCACGTGTGAGCTACTTAGCAAAAGCGCAATGTGCACTTTAACTGGTGGAAAGCGCCAAGCGCGCCACGTGTCACTCACGTGGGTGCTGACAGAACATAAATTGTTCTTTAATAAAGCCTCAGAGCTATTATGAGTGCTTAGCACTAAAAGACAGAAATACTGTCAAAATCCAAATCAATGCTCAGCATTGTTAAAAGGGCCAAGCCCAAATAAAGGTTCAACAACCCAAAATAGAATATTAAATATTTATTGAACTTAGCCCAATATTGGCCATAAGTCCTCAACTTATATTTAATTGAGCCCACCTGCTCATGAATATTTAACAGATCTTAGTCCCAAATTGGACTACAGATCTTGCAACCAACTCACATCGGTTCAAGGGTACATCTCTTTACTCCTCTGATATCTGTTGTTGTAATCTTTCAACGTCATCAGAGAGGTGACGGGTCCCGACAACCACACATTTCTCGGACTGTGGGGTCCCTTTAAACCCATGGACTACGATGTCCTTAAACTGGACTGTGGGGTCCCTTTAAACCCACGGACTACGATGTCCTTAACCTCGGACTGTGGGGTCCCTTTAAACCCACGGACTATGATGTCCTTAACCTTGACCGCAATGTCTTTAAACTTGTTGGAGATAGTGCCCTCAGAGTCAATTATTGGATCCCAGGTACGTGATTGCAATGATTGCGGAGGATCTATACCGGTAGGACAGTCTTACTCGAGATGATAGTATGCTATCTGGTTTGCCTTTATCAGTCGTGTACATGTTCAGGTGACTGATTACATGTTACACTTTGATAGAGCCCTTAGGATCTTGCTTTACTACCAACAGTATGATGGCGATCATATACGTGAGAGTTGGGTAGTTTATCAGCATATCCTTAATTATTGTCCCTAGTCGTGGGAGTTTCGAGACAGGGCATCGATACTCCGGAGTAGACTAGTGTATACAGTCGAGACCCCGACGAGGGGCGGTGGCCGGTCTCACAAGCCACTGGTGTCAGTTGGATCACCTAAGATGTATACAGGTGCTCATTGGGTTATGAGTACACCGGACAGGACTCGCCGGGAACCTGCTAGTTGGTATTATACATATCGTCAGATAGCAGTTCCCTGGTGACATGTGTACAGGTTAGTTTATCGACCTGAGGTCGTCATTTGTCTCGTATGAGTTCCCACTGTGCTTTGATTTCTACCCTACCACGGCTCAAAGGAGTCATGCAAACAGGTAGTTTTTGGGTACAGTCCCGAGCCACATGGAGGCACGTGAGCGGATCGGCAGGGGATTCGTCTCTCCCGGTATTGGGGGTAAGATCGTGCTGTGTCTAGGAGAGCCATTACACAAAGCCCACGGCCGTGGCAGGAGATTTACTGGTAGGTACTCCAGTAGTATCTCAGGGTGTTATTGGGCTACACTCCGACACGACTTATACTGCTATTGGGGGTCTGACGTTACTAGCCCCCTAGGCAGATATGCGATACTCATAGACGAACGGACCGGACTGTATATACATTGTCACTGTTAGGCTCAGTAGGGTTTCCAGATGAGTTCGCTTATCGGCCTCCCTTGAGGTCAGTCCATGGGCAGCCGTTACGCATAGCTAGTGCCGCTGACGGTTTGTGGTTAAACCCACTGCCAGGATACTGACGAGTCATCAGAGTCCCCCACAGACAGTTTCCCAAGTTCGAGCGAAACGTTGTAGAGGCCGTATGGTTTTATGGCAGGGTTCGGAAAATGCACGTGCGTTTACGCACGTGTCATTTTTCGGGCAGATAATACTGGTGGGCTTTGGTTTAAGCCGGATCCGAGTATTATATTGAGTAGATATAATATCTTTGTCTCAGTTGCATTTGTATTCGGTTGTAATACAAATGCGGGTATATTTATACAGTTATGGGGTTATCCTAAAATTCGTTTCGGGATCACTTTTGGAAGTTGCCAGTTTCCAGTTTTCTATCAGCCGTCTTTTAACATTCGGTTAAAGACGGATTTATCTTTTCTTTGGAAGAGTCTGGATGCTTCTAGAAGGTTCTAGAAGCGGTGAGGTGTTATTGTTTCATTGGTTGCTTTCTTTGTGTTCACACTGTGTGTTCACACTAGATATTTATTTGTGTTCACACTAGATATTTATTTGTGTTCACACTCTTGTGGTCACTCTCCTCTCTCCTACACTCACCCCCCATTCCTATAAGATGGCCGGCCCCCTCTTCTCTCTCACTCACTTGATGTTGCATTTGGCAAAAAGATTATGATAGATTTTGGGGTGTATGGAATTTCACAGCTCATTTCATTCCATCACCCGATTCCCATGGCAACTTCATTAACCATTCGTCCATAGCCTTGGACGTAACGAGACAAAGTATTCTACTCATTCTCTACATCATTCTTGGTCATCTCTTTTAGCAAACTTGACGACCGAGTTGCCTCGAGTCAGAGGCGGGAGCCCGTTTAAAGAATCGTTGACGTGGTGCCACCTGAACGAGGAGATCCGAGATCGACGAGAACGGAGCAGTCGTAACGGAGCGTGGGATGATGGTTAAAGAACGAAGGACTCGGATCGTTCGGTATAACCTTTCTACTCTCTTTACAGTTTGTTAGTTTAGCAATAATGGCAGATCCGGGTTAAAGTACACGATAGCGCCAGTTAAAAAGTTTTGTTCCGCTTTTGGCGTCTGTAGACGGCCGGGGCGCTACCGTAGACTTACAGTGGTATCAGAGCCTCACCATTATGCTATACTAACTTGTGCTAACGCATTTAAAATATCGATCGAACCGGATATCGAAAAACACAATTTTCAAGCTTCACAGTTTCTGTCGATTTTAAATGGGTTCCTAAAAATATTCTACATATCACAGAAAGTTGTGCAGGGTTTTCTAAGAATACTGTAAAAATTTGGGCACATGATACGACCAAACCGCCGCGGAATCGCGGTCAAACCTAGGGTTTGACCGCGCATCCGCGGCCATTTGGTGTGATCATGCCCCCAAATTTGCACAGTGTCTTCTCTGTTGGAATTTGGGGTTTTTTGGTACATATCTTTTGGGCCCAGATTTTGTTATTGTTCACCAGTTGTTCGTGGGGCCCACTTCGTGATATTTAGTCGATCGAAATTTAAACATGTTAGTTTTCAGTACTTGCATTATATCTCCGACCGGGAATGTCATTTGATCGGTAAACTGCGTCTGATTGCTATAGTTCTTTTAGACGGGTTTGCGAACGTGACATTCGCGTTGATGTTCTGTGTTGTGCTGTGATGTTGCGGATTTGTCGTGGTGGATAGCAGTGTGCAATGGTAGTGCAGTTTGAGTTTATTTGTACATTTGATATTGCGGGGCGAGCGTCCAACATGTGGACTGCCGTCACTGCCTGTTGTATAATATTCTTTTGGGGCACGACCAGGTTGCGGTCGATGTACCTGTTGTACTATTTTTCATTACTGTACTAGGTTTTACCCCGCGACGGAGTGCACGGATAGCCGGGTTCTGAGGGGCAACGGGTCCGCATCTCATGGCTTTGAGAGGCAGAGGGGCCCCACTCTAGAATTGGCAGACTATTCGCCGCACTCGTAGGGGGTACAGGTTGACCCAAGGAGGGGTGCCCAAGATTACCGGATTCCGTGAAGTGCAGGGTGGTCCATTCACTTTGCTGTAGGGGTTGCCTCGCTTCAGGTTTTGGCGGGTAACTTGCCGCACCCGTAGGGGTCTAGGTTTCATTACACAGGCTATCCACACGACAGGGGAACGTCGGGTTTCAGCAGCGGCTCTGTGAAACTCGGGGATCCCAGATTATCTGAATTGTTCTGTGATGCTTATTACTTTTCTGTAATGTTGCATATTATCACGCATGGAGCGATTATTGTATATTGGTTTATATACTATTAGATGTTGTATATGTTTTACACCCGCGCTAGTCCAGTCCCCGCTCTGTCATTAGTTAAGTAACCTAACGGGTGATGACGGGACCCAGTGACGAATGCGGATGGCATATACGTACATTTTATTTTCGTTCTTTTCTGGTGTGATCGATTGATGGGACTGCGTTGATTCTGATCAATGCAAGGTAAAACAAACCTGTTTGCAGTTGTTGGAACAAATTTAAAAAGTGTTATTGCAAATACGTTTCCTTTTGTTTTGCATAGCGGTATTCAGTGGAATATCCTGCACCTCATTCGACGGGGCAAGGGCCGATATCCCTTCACCGGGACTGACCCCTTGGGCAGAAGTTTGCGTCAGGGTAATAACTTCACTATAGTCGATTACAAGTTGCTTTGCACCGCGGTATTCAGTGGAATATCCTGCACCTCATTCCACGAGGAAAGAGCCGAGATCCCTTTACCGGGAGTGACCTTTTTAGCAAAAGGTTTTCGCCACTATATTTTAAAAAGCTATCAGGTTCCTTCAGCGATATCAAGTTCACTACGTTAAAGGTTTTTCGCCAAAAACCAGCCGTAGCCCTCCGTCACTTCTTTTGGGTATTCATTATTATTCAAGCTATGTATTTTGACCAACGCCAAGGCATAGTGTTTGGTAGCTGCTGGGTATTCATTGTTGCATAGATAGATGAGTTGGTTTGGGACAGTCGTTCTGCCATTTTGGCCAACGTCAAGGGCATGTACGGGTGGGTTCAAATTGATAAGATAGTGACGGGTAGAACTTGGCATGTGACTTATGACATTTTGACCAACGCCAAGGTTATAAGAGCATGGGGCAAAAAATCATATCGGGAGTTTCTAAAGAAACTGAAACTTGCCAAGTATGCGCATACCTTCTGGAGTATGAGTAACGTGGATGCATTCCATCACGTTATCATGCGATGAGAGTTGGATCCCGATTCCTACTGATGAGTTGGTTTACTCTTCGGGTGATCCCGATTGATTCTTCTTTAGGTTTGGAGGAGAATTTGACAGGACAGTGGGAGGTTTCCGGATTAGATAAAGTGATAACCATTCTGATTTAGGTTAGAGTGCACGCAGAGTGTTTCTTTTCTCTCTCTCTTTGGCAGCGACCTTTGACCAACCCTAGACTATGACTCAGTGACCAGGTTGATCGAACCTTCTTAAAATACTGGCTTTTGGATTGTTTATGTTGCATAAGTCATTGCCACTCCTTCTTTTACCCTTTGCATTTCTCAGAACACCCGTTTCACTACGGACATCCACTTCCATTGGATAGATCCATCGTATGGTTATATACGAACTCGAAGGGACTTCTTCGAGGATGGATCCAGGTTCAGGAGAAATAGAATTGGTTTATTCAGTTGTCTTTTATTATCACATTCTCTCAGGTTGCGAGGGTTCCTTGGTTTAGGAGAGTACACCTATTACGCTTATTGGATAGTCTTATTCCAAACCATAGGCAGGTGCCGAAAGGTAGGGAATGAAGAAAACCAATTAGCCTAAGTAGGATGCGCAGAAGGTAATATGTAAAGACAAAATAAAGGGATTAGAAAGAGGGCAAAGTAAATTGCGACTGTTATCATTCACGACCAAAACCGCGTACTTCATCGCCACTCCTATTTCACCTTTAAAGGAATAAGGTATTATTCAGTTGTCTTTTATCATCACCTTCTCTCAAGATGTGAGTACTCCTTGGTTTAGGAGGGTACACCCATTATGCTTACTGGATAGTCTTCTTCCAAACCATAGGCTGGTGCCGAACGGTAGGGAAGGAAGAAAACCATTTAGCCTAACGATGGTGTACAGAAGGTAATGACTAAAGACAAATAAAGGGATTTGGAGAGATGGCAAAGAAATATACGGTTAAAGTCATGAATTTGATTATGGAAGAGGCATTACTATGAATATCAGGATACCCCTACGAAACATTTTCATGTTTCAGTGCATTGTTAAAGGAAAACTGTTTTCCCGATTGGGTACTTACTCCAGGGTATGTATTTACCAGGTTTCATTCTCATATCTGTATGGTTTTACAGATGATGAGTGGGAGTAAGTTATTGGGAATTAGGTGATCATCCTCATTATATCAGAATTCGTTGTAATTGGTGATACTTGAGGAAATCGCCAGGGTACAGTTTTCAACCTACGACGCACAGGTTATGAGTTGCTTAACTCAGCGGACTTATACAGAGTATTGTATGTTGTCCAGTGTCCATCAGGACAAAGGGGTAGGTCCTCGTACTATGTTCTGTTTACTTATGACTTCTCTAGTTTTTAGACAAGTGTTTCGTAGAAATACAAGGTCTAAGTTTTGAGAAGTTGTGGGTATAAGAATAAAGTAGAGAACCAGGTGTCACAAGTATCGGGATTCTTCAAAGAGATCGAAAATGTAGATTCTTGTGATTGGTATTCAGATGATAGTAATGGTTTTGAGAAACTTCTTTCTCTTTCAGGTTACTCGTAAGTGGATGTATTCCTAAATTGAGTAATGCTGATTAGCCTCTTTCCATTAAGTTGATATGCACTGGAGACAGCTGCATGATTTGAATATGGTTCCAATTAAATAAGTGCCAAAGTTTCTATATTGGATATAGAATGGTTCATACCTTAAAAGATGTTAAGGTACGGGGAGTTATCCAGCTTATGCTTAAAACTAGACTCTGGATAACTCAGGGCACGTTTCTGTAATGGCTGTTTGTGGGTTGACCCTGGCTATGACGAGGGTTGATATTCTACCATTTGGAAGATCAATAAGTGATATTGTTCTTGACTCGCCACAGTTTTAGTAAAATGGATTTTTTCAGAAAACAGTAGTGGGAGTATGGTAGAACTGGAAATGATTCCAGAACCGCAAACGATTACGGAAAATTTAATAGGACCTAAAGATTCAATCAGGTTTGACATTCCATTAGCCACTCTGCAGATATGGTGGGTAACCTCAGACACCCGAGATGTACTCCAGTAGCCTCAAGGACGGTGACAGGGAGGTTCTTATCTACCCAGACTTGACACTACTGTTGTTCCAGGCTATGAGACCCGGTAGAAGGGTTGTTGTAGTCAGTGGGAGCAGCGGAAGCATAGTGGGCAAGTGGCTTATGTCTATTTATAGACTTGAGCAGTTATAGCGGAGATAGATCATCTAATTTTGATGTGACAGTCATGGGTTTGACTTCAATCAGGATAGGGGATGGATCTGTTAAGAAGGTAGTAGGGTGTGATGTCATGATATCTGGATGATATACACAAAGTAGGAAGTAAAATTTCTATACTACGATCGGTTGTATTGTGGTCGTCACACAGTTGTTTCTCCAGACAGGATATGGATATAATATTTGACATTCTGGTTTCTAGATCTATGGTTTTAGATCTGGATTTGGGTAGTTTCCCAATGTGGGTACTATGACAGTATTCTAATGGTTTTTAGAATAGATGACTCCTGGCATGGTGGTGTACCTGCAGGTGATGGAGTCACCCTCTCTAAAGGTGTCTTACAGACTAAAGGGGAGAGGGATGTGCATGATTGGCAAATCACTTGCTTAGGCAATTGAGTCAATCGTGAGATGTCAAGTACCACACCAGATGTTGTTTTTGCACTAGCTGCAATAAGTTTGTATTAATCCAATCCTAGAGAAACATAAGGAAGCAGTTTTAGAACATAAGTACATGTTCTACGGATTTGATGACGGCAGCCTCCTTCGGGAGACGGTTATCATTCCAGGCTTCAAAGGTGACATGGTTGACAGAGTGATTGTCAGAGTTATAGTTTTCCCTCTGACGAAGAGGGACAGTATTATGGACATGTGGTCCAAGAGGATACTATGGGTGGCATGGTGCCGGATACTGATTAGGTTCAGTGATCGATACTGTCTAAGAAGTTTGGATTTGGAGTTCATTTATGAACTAAGTCCCATCAGATATCCAGACATATTCTAAGACAGGTATTACTCGATTCGGGAGATGGCTTTCTCCGCGAACTTGAGATTAAGAGAGATATAGAAAGAAACATCTAGGCGGATCCACTCACCGAGGCTATTTCTCGAACACAATAGTTTTACAAACGGGCTTTGTGAAACTGATTAGTAGAGGAGTTGATTGTTCGGTTTCACACGGGCTGTGAGTAGTCGACATCGCAATAATTAGCCTTAAGTGCAAGTGGGAGATTGTTGGAGATAGTGCCCTCAGAGTCAATTATTGGATCGCAGGTATGTGATTGCAAAGATTGCGGAGGATCTATACCGGTAGGACAGTCTTACTCGAGATGATAGTATGCTATCTGGTTTGCCTTTATCAGTCGTGTACATGTTCAGGTGACTGATTACATGTTACACTTTGATAGAGCCCTTAGGATCTTGCTTTACTACCAACAGTATGATGGCGATCATATACGTGAGAGTTGGGTAGTTTATCAGCATATCCTTAATTGTTGTCCCTAGTCGTGGAGTTTCGAGACAGGGCATCGATACTCAGGAGTAGACTAGTGTATACAGTCGAGTCCCCGACGAGGGGCGGTGGCCGGTCTCACAAGCCACTGGTGTCAGTTGGATCACCTAAGATGTATACAGGTGCTCATTGGGTTATGAGTACACCGGACAGGACTCGCCGGGAACCTGCTAGTTGGTATTATACATATCGTCAGATAGCAGTTCCCTGGTGACATGTGTATAGGTTAGTTCATCGACCTGAGGTCGTCATTTGTCTCGTGTGAGTTCCCACTGTGCTTTGATTTCTACCCTACCACGGCTCAAAGGAGTCGTGCAAACAGGTAGTTTTTGGGTACAGTCCCGAGCCACATGGAGGCACGTGAGCGGATCGGCAGGGGATTCGTCTCTCCCGGTATTGGGGGTAAGATCGTGCTGTGTCTAGGAGAGCCATTACACAAAGCCCACGGCCGTGGCAGGAGATTTACTGGTAGGTACTCCAGTAGTATCTCAGGGTGTTATTGGGCTACACTCCGACACGACTTATACTGCTATTGGGGGTCTGATGTTACTAGCCCCCTAGGCAGATATGCGATACTCATAGACGAACGGACCGGACTGTATATACATTGTCACTGTTAGGCTCAGTAGGGTTTCCAGATGAGTTCGCTTATCGGCCTCCCTTGAGGTCAGTCCATGGGCAGCCGTTACGCATAGCTAGTGCCGCTGACGGTTTGTGGTTAAACCCACTGCCAGGGTACTGACGAGTCATTAGAGTCCCCCACAGACAGTTTCCCAAGTTCGGGCGAAACGTTGTAGAGGCCGTATGGTTTTATGGCAGGGTTCGGAAAATGCACGTGCATTTACGCACGTGTCATTTTTCGGGCAGATAATACTGGTGGGCTTTGGTTTAAGCCGGATCTGAGTATTATATTGAGCAGATATAATATCTTTGTCTCAGTTGCATTTGTATTCGGTTGTAATACAAATGCGGGTATATTTATACAGTTACGGGGTTATCCTGAAATTCGTTTCGGGATCACTTTTGGAAGTTGCCAGTTTCCAGTTTTCTATCAGCCGTCTTTTAACATTCGGTTAAAGACGGATTTATCTTTTCTTTGGAAGAGCGTGGATGCTTCTAGAAGGTTCTAGAAGCGGTGAGGTGTTATTGTTTCATTGGTTGCTTTCTTTGTGTTCACACTGTGTGTTCACACTAGATATTTATTTGTGTTCACACTAGATATTTATTTGTGTTCACACTCTTATGGTCACTCTCCTCTCTCCTACACTCACCCTCCCATTCCTATAAGATGGCCGGCCCCCTCTTCTCTCTCACTCACTTGATGTTTCATTTGGCAAAAAGATTATGATAGATTTTGGGGTGTATGGAATTTCACAGCTCATTTCATTCCATCACCCGATTCCCATGTCAACTTCATTAACCGTTCGTCCATAGCCTTGGACGTAACGAGACAAAGTATTCTACTCATTCTCTACATCATTCTTGGTCGTCTCTTTTAGCAAACTTGACGACCGAGTTGCCTCGAGTCAGAGGCGGGAGCCCGTTTAAAGAATTGTTGACGTGGTGCCACCTGGACGAGGAGATCCGAGATCGACGAGAACGGAGCAGTCGCAACGGAGCGTACGATGATGGTTAAAGAACGAAGGACTCGGATCGTTCGGTATAACCTTTCTACTCTCTTTACAGTTTGTTAGTTTAGCAATAATGGCAGATCCGGGTTAAAGTACACGATAGCGCCAGTTAAAAAGTTTTTGTTCCGCTTTTGGCGTCTGTAGACGGCCGGGGCGCTACCGTAGACTTACAAAACTAACATTGGACCACTATGTCCTTAAATTGGTAATGGACCGCAACGTCCCTAAACTAAAACAATAGAGCCCAAATGCTCTTTTGTTGGATCTAAATGATCCTGTTGAGTAGATCTTAGTCTAAAATTAGACTAACGTATTCTCAACAAACGTTTTGAGTAGATCTTAGTCTAAAACAAGACTAATGATTCTTAAACCCAACCCAAACGCAAATCTAAGAAAATACGGATTTGGACTAATCCACGCCCTACGGGCGACAACATAAATTAGTCTCCGTATACAATCCACGGGCAACCAAAAATAAAACAAACACCCACGACACGAAGTGACCATCTGGAGAAGGAGAAAGTGGTTACCGCGATGCGGTAGCGTAATTAACTGCAGTGGCTTGCGCCTGCAGGGAAGAGCGTCCTCACAATCAAAAACTCTTCAATGAGGGGGAATCTGACGAAGTCTGCTACATCGGCCGCATCCGTCTAAACCTTCGATACACGGTGCCATAAATTAACTTGGCATCTTCGGAGAGGTGGACGGATAGCACCAATTAGCATCCACCCTCGAAATTCAGGCCCGACGTCCCAACGTCCCGGTCGCGTCTTCCAGCGGGAAACAGATTCTGGCACGCCCGGTGGGACCCTTTCCTCTTTCCACTCCACACTTTGTGTGTCGTGTTTTTCCCGTGATCAGATAATCGCGTTGTGTATGTTTGTGGTTGTCCTTAGGGGAGTGGATATTGAAGTCGGCGCTTCGTCTTTATGAAGAATGGCGTTTGTTACCACCTTAGCAACACATGCTCTGTCATATCTGGTGGAGTCAAGTATGGGCCACTTGCGGGCTCAAATCTCTGCAATCCGGCTCTTCAAGAAATCAACGGGCTTCTCTTTGGGTCGATGCTCCCACCTCCCACCCTCGGTGCCTCAACGCCGACGGAGGAAGCCCAGAGGATGTCTGTCGTCCACAGGCGGGCTCCCTAAGCAGCAGCTTTGCGACGGAATCAGTCCTCAAACAACTGGCACATGCCAAGGACCAAGGTAGACGCAGGGGGTAGAATGTTCAAGCTCTCAAAGGAAACAGGGGGCAGGCTCGGCAAAATCCTGAAGCTAATCAAATCCCGGCCGTAAGAAACGGTCGACGTCGATATCAGCGTCATACAAAATGAGCTGGGGGCAGTTCTCCGTATGGTCCTGTTTCAACCCCAATGGTAAATGTTATTGTTCCAACTGGGAACAGCTTCAAATTGATTGTGAAGGGTCAGACAAAATTCTCCTACCGCAATATTGAAAAAGTCTCCGCAGCCCATGAAGATCCTACGAGAGCAGAAACCAGTTCGCTCCCTGAGACAACTTTCCTCATCTATATATAAGGTGTGGAAGCAGCTGAAGGGAACTCACCCCAAGACGGATCCTGATACAACGGTTCCTCCCAAAACTAAGGCGGCTTCTCCTGCTAAGGGGTTGATCTTTACGAGACTGGCCGTTTCAGCCCCTATTCCATGTGAAGTCATGAAGGCTGTTTCCTCTGTTCAAAAGTCGGCCTTTGCAAGACTGACTACCATCTCTCAACGGGTGTCAGTTTTCGACAGGCTAGCACCAATAACAGTCTCTCTTCAAAGCAGGGGGCAAGAAGAAGCTCATCCAACAGCGGAGGTGATCCTGGCCACACGACATGTTCGACGTCGCCACTGACACCAAGTGAGAAAAGCTGGGGGCAATTCCCCTTCCGGACTGACTCCGCCAGCTCCCATGGTGGAAGTTGATACTGCTGTTCCAACCAGGAACAACTTTGAATTACTTAATAGGGTGCGCAGGAATTCGCCGACGGCTGTGCTGAAAAGATCTCCTCCACCTATGGAGAACGCTACAAAGGTGAAGCCGGAGCAGCCCCCTCAGCGGCTGTCCTCCAAAATTTATAAAGTTTGGCGACAGGTCCAGAACTCCGTGATAGATCAAGACTATCTCCACCGATCGAAAAAGATGAAGGTTTGGCAAGAAAAGGATCATGTCAAGCCACAAAAGGTGATGGTTACTTGGGTGCCCACTGCAACGTCCCCCTCAATCTCGACCGCTCATAAGAAGAGAAAGCTGGAGAAAATCTCGGTGTCTGCGATGAATCGCAAGAACGCTGAACCTAAACTCCCTAAGTCTGGGGGCATGGTGGTGCACACCATCTATATGGCATCCGGAAAAGAGGACATCCGTATCTCCACAGGTCACTGACCGCTTACGCGATCAGTGACTAAGGCTCAGGAGCAACAACAACAAAAGCTCCAAGAGATGCTAACAGCTATGGCCGCACTTACGGGACCGAAAGCAAGCCCAGAAACATCCTTGGAGTAGCGCCGTGAACAGGAGACTGACGCCGAATTCCTTCGGAGAATGCTTGAGAAGAAGGTCTAGGAGGCCGCAGAACAAGCGGCCAATATAAAACAAATAACCCTTCTGTTCCAAGATATGGTGGGCATGATGATCCAGCCGGACCCTCCAGCTAAAGATCCTCCAATAATAATTGAAGATGATAGAGGAGAGACATCAAATTCTCTGCCGGCTTTGTCAACAACCAAAGAGGAGACCATCTCAAAAGCTGCTCTGGATGATTACATCGCTCAGCAAATACGAGCTCAACAGGCGAATGAAGCGTCTGGGCAGATCGTTAAAACGGGACGACCCTATCCAGGATGGTATGACCAAATAAGGTACTCGCCGGGATATACGATCCCCAAATTCCATGTATATAAGGGGACGGGAAATCCGCACCATCATGTCGCTCAGTTCAGAGCTCTTTGCGGAAATACCGGAGGTGACGACAAATTTTTACTTCGTCAGTTCGTCAGCAGCTTGGCGGAGACGGCGTTCGAATGGTACTCGGAGCTCCCCAATGAGTCCGTCAAAACCTTTATGGAGATGGAGCTGCTATTCACCCAGCGTTTCGCAAGCTCTAGCGAACGCACCCCAATCATGGCATTGATCAATGCCAGGGTGAAACCTGGAGAAACATGGGTTCAATATGCAATACGGTGGCAAAATTTATGGTCGAAGTGCGAGCAGCGCATCGAAGAAGCTCCTGCGGTGGGCATGTTCATGGGTACTCTTGATTCGCAGGCAACCATCTCTCAGTTCATGATGTTTTTCAAGCCCACCACCTTCCAAGCCTTGATTGAAAAACTGGCCCAAATGGACCGGATGGGCCATAAACTGTCCTCCTCAAAGACGGATCCTCGAAATGAAAGTGGAAAAGGGAAAGCAACCTTCGTTGCCAATACTCAGCAGCAGCCGAGCAACTCAAAGCCGGTTGTTCTTCAAAACGACGT
This sequence comes from Agapanthus africanus, assembly GCA_030015575.1. Classification (NCBI taxonomy): domain Eukaryota; kingdom Viridiplantae; phylum Streptophyta; class Magnoliopsida; order Asparagales; family Amaryllidaceae; genus Agapanthus; species Agapanthus africanus. The sequence goes on along the minus strand of JASDDO010000031.1, from coordinate 519,177,728 downwards.
GCGTCCATGCCCATCCCTTGAGGAGAGACTGGGACGTCCTTACTCGTTTCCACAGGATAAAACGAGGAGACTGTTCGAGCTGGCAGTACGCAATAGACTCATCAATCTGCTGGATCCAAAACGTCCGTTGCAGCCAGGTGATGTCAACAATCCTAATTACTGCCCTTACCACCAAGCAGTAAGCCATCCAATCGAAAATTGCTTCGTCTTCAAAGACTGAATTGAGAACTAATACCAACAAGGCAAGTTCGCATTATCTGAAAATTGGAAGGTGAACCCACCACAACCTCACGCCTCTAAAAAGGTGGACATGCCGGGGGCATCGTGCTCATTCATAGAGAAAACCCCTTGGACCGAAAAGTCCGTAAACTAGTAACTCGCCTCAAATATGGCAACGGCAGGACCAAAACGTTCTTAAACTAACGATGGATCACTATGTCCTAAAACTGATGACCGAAACGTCGTTAAACTAACAATGGACCGCAATGTCCTAAAACTGGCAATTGACCGAAACATCGTTAAACTACTACAAAACCGTGGCGTCCCCAGACTGACGTGGTTAAAAAAAAAACGGTATGTCCATAAGCAAAATGGGCACGGATGAATACCCGAAAGGGCTCCGTGAGTAAAAATAGCAGGGCTACCGGCGAGTTTTGTGAAAACCCGAAAGGGCGCAAGCTCGTTAAAAGACACTTGCAAGGTCCTCTCAACCCTGTAAGGAGAAACCACCTGCGTGAGATCCTTACGACTCACGAGGAAGCAACACACTTAGGAATCCTCACGATTCCTAAGGAGAAATTACACTCGCGAGATCCCCACGACTTGTAAGGAGAACCCTCCTTTGAGACCCTCTCGGCTCGTAGGATTCAAAAGTCTTAAGCTACAGAGATCTGAACCTGTTCTTAAGCCATCACAACCTCCAGCATTGCCCTACAAGCGGTTCAATATTGACCCTGGTATACAATCCACGGGCACGAATGAACATTTCCCTAACAAAGTCTCATCAGAGACCGGGGATATGCTCATATGGCAAACGACACTTGTAAGTCCTCTCGACTTATAAGGAGAAAATACTCTTGTAAGATCCTTACGACTTATAAGAGAACACACACTTAGGACTCCTCACGATTCTTAAGGAGAAAACGCTCCTACGAGATCCTCACGACTCGTAGGGAGAAATACCTTTATGAGACCCTTACGGCTCATGAAGTCAAAAGCCTTAGTCGACGGGATCCTAACCCTGTTTACTAAGCCACATTTGTTCGACATCGATGGAGGCAAATGATGATTCGCTCCTGGCAATATCCTAGTTGTAGCGATGCTGATGCCGAAATCGGTGTCCAATCCCAAACTCGCAGCGAAAGCCAGCGAGCCACAAATGCATATGAAATAGCCGAAATGATGGAGCAACTTGCAACAAAATTAGCAAGTAAAAATGTATGCATACAAAATAGCCGAAATGGTTGGGCGAATCGCAATAAAAAGCAGTGAGTAAAAATAAGACAAATAGCCGAAATGATTGGGCACCGCGAAAAATAGCCGAAATGATTGGGCAATCGCGACTTTCGCGATATAAAAGCTGAAATGATAGAGCATCGCAGAAAGAATTAAAAAAAAAATGAAAGAATGAAACTTTTTTCCCTACAGGTGAGATCACATCGATCCCTGTATACAATCCAGGGGCACAAACAAAGAGGGAACCATACCGCCCCACCAGGCTCCATAAGAAAGCGAAGCCAAATCTCGACGGTTCATAGACAACCTAGAGACAACCTCGACATTTGTCGCAATATTGCAGACACAATGTCAACAAACGAAGCAAAGGAAGATCCCTAGCTTCAGGGTATCGACGTCAACATCGACAGCCTAGAGATCACCAACGGCATTTCTCCTTACTCCGGCAGGATGCAGATGCGACGTCAACAAACGACCCCAGGGTCAAAACATCGGAACCATGGCAAAGTCCCCTAGTTCCAAATCTCGACGGTTCATAGACAGCCTAGAAATCACCAACGGCGTTTCTCCTCACTCCAACCAGATGCAGATGTGACGTCAACAACCGACCTCAGAGTCGCAACGAAGCGGAGCCATGGCAAAGTCCCTAGTTCCAAATCTCAATGGCCAAATCTACGGCCTGGAGACCAACAACGGTGTGCCTCCTCATTCCAGCAGGACACAGATATTACACCATCAAACGGAGCCATGGTATAGTCCCTAGTTCCAAATCTCGACGGTTCATAGACAACCTAGAGACCATCTCGGTATTCGTCTCGTTACACCAGACGCAATGTCAACAACGGCGTTCCTTCGTAGTCCAGCAGGATGCAGATGCAACGTCAACAAAAGACCTCACGGTCGAAACAAAGCGGAGTGACGGCGAAATCTCAGCTCCACCTCAGCATTTGTCTCGATACAGCAGACGCGATGTCAACAACGACGTTCCTTCGCAGCCCAACAGGATACAGATGCAACGTCAACAAAAGACCTCATGGTCGAAACAAAGCGGAGTAATGGCAAAATCCCAGCTCCACCACAGCATTCGTCTCGATACAGCAGACGAGATGTCACCACAGCGTTCTTCCTCCAGCAGGATTCAGACGCGACAATCAAATAAAGGAGCCATGACAAAATCCCTAGTTCCAAATCTCGATGGTTCATCAACAACCTAGAGACAACCGCGACATTCGTCTCGATACAGCAGATGCAATGCCAGCAAACGAAGCGAAGGCCAAATTCCCAGCTTCAGGGTCTTGACGGTAACTCATATAAAACCTGAAAGACTACAGGGGATCATCCCACATAGAATGGTCACCACCTTGATGTTCGTCTCGATACAGCAGACGAGATGTCACCACAGCGTTCTTCCTCCAGCAAGATTCAGACGCGACAATCAAATAACGGAGCCACGACAAAATCCTTAGTTCTAAACCTCGACGGTTCATCAACAACCTAGAGACGACCGCGACATTCGTCTCGATACAGCAGATGCAATGCCAGCAAACGAAGCAAAGGCCAAATTCCTAGCTTCAGGGTCTTGACAGCAACTCATATAAAACCTGAAAGACTATCGGAGATCATCCCACACCAGCGCGGAGTGGTTATGACTCATCGGGGCTCCCCAAACTGAGCCTAACCTCAAGTAAAAGGCGGTATGGAAAAATTCCTAACGCTTTCTCTTCCGACGGTCAAACTGCCTAGGAAGATTGCTTGAAGACGTTTTGTCCAACCCCCGAAGGGATCAGGGACACGACAGTCGCAAGGCTGCTCGAACAGCAAGGTAGCCTATCGAGGGATACATCAGCCAATACGATGGTACGACAGGCAAAACCCTAGTACCACAGACCCTAACGGACCTCTGTCGTAAAGAGCAGAGCTTAACTGTGACGTTATGACATTCTTTCGAGAACTTCTTGACTCGTCTCGACTCGTGAGGAAATTGGTGTCTTTGCGAGAAATTCTCGTTTCGTCTCGACTCGCAGGGAAAAGCCTTAGGCAGTGGGGATTAAAAAACCTATTTCCTGAGCACTGGGGCTTGCAAGTCGGTCCAAAATGGACTCTTGCATACTATTCACGGACCACACTCTCCAAAGTCGAATCTCGACAAGGAGGGAAACAACCACTTACGAGTCCTCTCGACTTGTAAGAGGAAAAAATTCTCTTGTGAGATCCTTACGACTCTCAAGAGAAACCACACTTGGGAATCCTCACGATTCTTAAAGAGAAAATACACCTACGAGATCCTCTCGACTCGTAAAAAAAAATCTTTATGAGACCCTCACGGCTCATGAAGTTGAAAAGTCTTAGGCATCAGATCTGAACCTGCTTCCTAAGCCATCACTACCTCTTGAAGAATTTAAAACAGAATGCTCTCCATCGTCTACGGGCTACGCTTACTAAGGTGACATACTGGCAATAGAGAAAAAGAGAAGAAAGCGACAGTGAGGAGAACATTTTATTCATATTCAGTTAAACGTTCAAGGCATACCCATTCATGCATGTGCGAAAAAAGTTTGATACATAAAATAGACACATGGAAACGAAAAAGCTTGTTATTCATACTTCAGAAAATGCCTACATTGATGAAAACAGTAAACAAAAACACCATTAAAGTGTTTACAAAGGCACGACATCAAATCCAGCACATGGATTGAGAAATTCAAAAGTAAGGCCATCCAAAATTTTTCGGGTCTCTCGAACCATCTTCGTGTGCATCCTTTCACGATCACAAGCGTCAGGATCCCCACCCACTGATGTCTTCCACCCTTCGATAGGCAGCAAATATCGCCGCCTGCTGAAAAGCTTGATGAAGGATATCAATAAGGTTGTCTCGCCTTTTCTTTGAGATTAGGCCCATCAGATACACCGAGTGCACCTTATCTTCGGCGTCATCCAATGCCTTAAGCGGCATGCCAGCATAAAATAGAGGGAGTGCTCCCCAGATCGCTCCCACAATAAGCTTCAAAAGAGAGGAACGACGAGGAAGAAGTCGACCATTATACGCACCGAAGCGACCCATAATTTTAGCGCATTGGGCGTTTATAAATTCTTGGTTTTGGGAACGGCCGAGTGAGCGGATGCCTCCATAAGAGATAATCTTATCGAGATCATATAAATGAGCAGCCATAATGTCTGAAAAAGAAAATCAGTGAGAGTTAGTAGACAGATTGATTAAGGAAAAGCTTATTGAAATAGACACGGGATTTAAACAACTCTTGATATCCCCAAGGAGGAAATAAGTGCTAAATAAATTACCCAATGAATTTAATTCTGTGCAATTAAGAAAGGAATCATGAAAAGGATTTCGCATTTAATAGGAGGGTCCCTCGGGACAGAGGAGTTAAACTCCTCGAGAGCAATGCTCTGCAGACAGGAATGACACCTGTCAATGTCAATTATGAGGGTAATTAAAAATTCTCCGGGAATTCTAAGAGCCTCGCTCTGAAGAAATGATGGAATAACCATCAGAATATTTAAAATAAGAGTTTTAATGAATTAAAAATTCTGAAATATATGAACAAACTCTAAGAGTTCTTCATGAGCAAAGCTCTGTTCATGGACTAAGAAACCCCAAGAAAAAGATCTCTTTAGATCTATGGGTTCAGGAGAGCAAAGCTCTATTAATGAAACTCTAAAAAGGTTTTTCTTTAGATCAAAGATCTATGAAGAGCAAGGCTCTGTTAATGGGTAAAACCCTAGTTTATTAAAAGTTTTAAACTTTACCTAAGTTTTGACAGAGTTTTTACTCTTGAAAAGTTCTGAAGAGCAATGCTCTGAAATAAAAGTTCTCAAAGAAGAAGATGAAAATTATCTAAGGGACCAAAGGTCCTATTTACAGGCATTGAAACATCTTTTCAACTTCTGAGTTGATCCAATGGCTCAGATGCTGCCACCGCTGCTCTCACGTGTGCGCCACGTGAGCGCAATGATGAGGGGGCATTTGTTTCCCCCAATTAGAGCAAAACTCTGTTTTAAAATTCAAAATTCAAAATTTAAAAATTGAAGCAACGCTTCAGATCCAGCGCTAGGCGCGCTGCGCGCCACGTGTCAAACACGGATGCACTAGCACCAGGTGCGCTGCGCGCCACGTGTCAAATACGGGTGCGCTAGCGCAGGCTGCGCTGCGCGCCACGTGTCAAACGTAGGTACGCTAGCGCAAAGTGCACTGCGCTCTGAGCAGCGCACCACGTGCAAAGCATGTGTGCGCCAGCACTGGAATTAAAAATTCCCCACAGTTAGATCAAAAGATCTAATAATAATGATAAATCATTAATTGATCAGAATTAAAATTCTGTTTTGGAAAGATTTTTCCATTCTTGTTAAAAACAAGAAGATTGTCTTCTGTAAAACAGAAGCCCTAGGATCAAAGATCCAACGGTGGGGAAACATCCCCAAATCAATCAGAGAAAGATCTTTTTAACTGATTTAACAAATCAATTTGTCCTATATAAAGGCCCAAAGACTTCAAGTCTGATAGAGAGAAATTCCCCTACAAACTTTGAGAAAACTCAAAGAAAGAAGAGCAAGCTCTTAGAAAAAGAAGATTATTTCTTCAAGGTAAAGAATGATTCTTGAACAAAGAGATGAAATCATCTCATAAACAGAAGAATTATCTTCTTAAAAGATCATAGATCTATAAAGACCAAGGTCTTTCATAAAAGAGATCAACAAATCTCATCACATAATAAAGAAGAAGTATTTACTTCATTCACAGATCATTGATCTACAAAGGCAAAGCCCTTTTTAAAAAATAAGAACTGTTGTTCTTGAATCTTGAGGCAAAGCCTCCTTTAAAAAAAAAGAAGAACATAAACTTGTTCTCTGATCATAAATTTGATCAAATGCGCTTTGCGTAACTAAAAAGTGCCTTGCACTCATGAACTGCACTTTTGCGCTCCTTGGACCGATGCTCAGCGCCAAAATGGGCCACGTGTCAACCACGTATGCAACTTGCGCTTCTGAAATAGCGCACTGCGCTCATGGGCTGGCGCTCAGCGCCAAGCGCACCACGTGTCACTCACGTGTGCGCCATTGAATTAATAGCGCAATGCGTTCAAAAATTAGCGCAATGCGCTCATCATCTGGCACTCGGCGCCAAACGCGCCACGTGTCACTCACGTGTGCGCTATTCAGCAGAAGCGCAATGCGCTCATCTGGCGCTCAGCGCCAAGCTCGCCACGTGTCACTCACGTGTGCGCTACTCAGCAAAAGCGCAATGCGCTCTTTAACTGACGCAAAGCGCCAAGCGCGCCACGTGTCACTCACGTGGGCGCTGACAGAACATAAATTGTTCTTTAATAAAGCCTCAGAGCTATTATGAGTGCTCAGCACTAAAAGACAGAAATACTGTCAAAATCCAAATCAATGCTCAGCATTGTTAAAAGGGCCAAGCCCAAATAAAGGTTCAACAGCCCAAAATAGAATGTTAAATATATATTGTACTTAGCCTAATATTGGCCATAAGTCCTCAACTTATATTTAATTGAGCTCACCTGCTCATGAATATTTAACAGATCTTAGTCCCAAATTGGACTACAGATCTTGCAACCAACTCACATTGGTTCCAGGGTACATCTCTTTACTCCTCTAATATCTGTCGTTGTAATCTTTCAACGTCATCAGAGAGGTGACGGGTCCCGACAACCACACATTTCTCGGACTGTGGGGTCCCTTTAAACCCATGGACTACGATGTCCTTAAACTGGACTGTGGGGTCCCTTTAAACTCACGGACTACGATGTCCTTAACCTCGGACTGTGGGGTCCCTTTAAACCCACGGACTATGATGTCCTTAACCTCGACCGCAATGTCTTTAAACTAACATTGGACCACTATGTCCTTAAACTGGTAATGGACTGCAACGTCCCTAAACTAAAACAATAGAGCCCAAATGCTCTTTTGTTGGATCTAAATGATCCTGTTGAGTAGATCTTAGTCTAAAATTAGACTAATGTATCCTCAACAAACGTTTTGAGTAGATCTTAGTCTAAAACAAGACTAACGATCCTTATACCCAACGCAAACCCAAATCTAAGAAAATACGGATTTGGACTAATCCACGCCCTACGGGCGACAACATAAATTAGTTTCCATATACAATCCACGGGCAACCAAAAATAAAACAAACACCCACGACACGAAATGACCATCTGGAGAAGGAGAAAGTGGTTACCACGATGCGGTAGTGTAATTAACTGCAGGGGCTTGCGCCTGCAGGGAAGAGTGTCCCCACAATCAAAAACCCTTCAATGAGGGGGAATCTGACGAAGTCTGCTAGATCGGCCGCATCCGTCTAAACCTTCGATACACGGTGCTACAAATCAACTTGGCATCTTCGGAGAGGTGGACGGATAGCACCAATTAGCATCTGCCCTCGAAATTCAGGCCCGACGTCCCAACGTCCCGGTCGCGTCTTCCGGCGGGGAACAGATCCTAAATAAAAATGATCCTGAAATCTCCTTAAGTAGGTCTTAGTCTCAAATTGGACTAATATATCCTTAACAAAAACAAATAGAGCCCCAAATGCTCGCATACATTTAAGTCGATCTTAATCTCAAAATAGATTAACGGTCCTTAAATAAAAACACCAAATCTAAGATATACGGATTTGGACTAATCCATGCCCTACGGGCGACAACATAAATTAGTCTCCGTATACAATCCACGGGCAACCTACAAAAACAAAAATACACACGACACGAAGTGAACTTTCGGAGCACGAGAAAGTGGTTATCGCGATGCGGTAACGTAATTAACTGCAGGGGCTTGCGCCTGCCGGAAAGAGCATCCTCACAATCAAAAACCCCTCACAAACGAGGGGGAATCTGACGAAGTCTGCTACAACGGTCGCGTTCGTCCAAACCTCCGATATATGGTGCCATAAATCAACTTAGTATCTTCGGAGAGGTGGACGGATAAATCCAAATAGCATCTGCCCCCAAATTCAGGCAAGACGGTTTTCGGCGGTGAACAGATTCTGGCATGCCCGGTAAGACATTTTCCTCTTTCCACTCCACACTTCGTGTGTCGTGTTTCGTGAACAAAATCGCGGTTTACTATGGCTGCTCTTGGATTCAAAGTACTAATATTTGGTGTCTTGCTCCTGTCTAGGAAAAAGCTCATTGGCTTCCAGCTGCACAAACTGCAAAAGCAACTCTCGTTCCGCCCCAACTGAAGGAGTGACTTATAAGTCTAATGCGGCCTCAATATTTTCAATGCCGGTGGGGCAGGTGACTCAAGCCACCACTTGATTTTTCTTCGGGACCATGCTCCCGTCAACGAGCTTCAGCGCCCCAGTGCTACCACAGGAAGCTCCCAAGAAGTCGGTCTTCGATCGTCTTGCAACCACCACGGCCCCTCTCAACGGGTCGTCCAAGTCTTCCACCTCAGTCTTCAACAGGCTGAGCCGAAGCTCAAGTGGGCCCGTAAAGAGGCTCGCGATACCTGAAGGGGCTATCCCAAAACGGATAGTCCTCCCAACTCCTCTGGCGGGTAAAGTCGTCAAAGGTGCGTCGCTTACCCCAAAAATTGGTCTTTGACAGATTGGCCATTCCAACTCCTACTGTGGGTGAAGTCGTCAAAAGTGCTTCCCCTACCAGAAAATCGGTCTTCGAAAGATTAGCTGTTCCCTCTCAACGGACGCCAGTCTTCGACTGGATGGCACTAGCAGTCCCTCACTAAAGCAGGGGCACGACGGAGCCGCTTCCACAACTAAGGTGGTCCCGTCTGCAAGGCACACTCGGCGTCGCCATTGGCGTCGAGTGAGAAAGGCTGGGGAAACTCTCCCTCTGGACTTACTCCACCAGCTCCAATGGTGGAAGTTGACGTTGCTGTTCCAACCAGGAACAACTTTGATCTATTTAGGAGGGTACGAAAGAACTCTCCAACCGCGGTGCTGAGGAAATATCCCCTGCCTGCTGAAAACATGATGAAGGAAAAGCCAGAGCAGCCCCCTCAGCGGCTGTCCCCCCAAATCCACAGGGTCTGGCGGAAAGTCCAAGATTCCGTGATCAACAAAGACTACTCCTGCCGACTAAAGAAAATGAAGGCCCGGCAAGAGGAGGACCATCCCTCCGTCATACAGAGAGGGATGTATTCAACACAGGCGCCTGATACAACGGCTCCTTCAACTTCGACCACCCACAAAAGGGTGAGGCTGGAGAATCTCCCACCGCCGGCGGCAAATTCCAAAGGTGATAGACCTTAACACCCCAAGTCTGGGGGCATGATCGTACACATGGTTTACATGGCTTCCAGGAAAGAGGAAAGTCGTACTTCCGTGAGTCATCGGTCGCAAACTCGGTCGTTGACAAAATCTCAGGAGCAACAACAAAAGCTCCAGGAAATGCTGATCAAAATGTTAGCACTCACCGGGTAGAAAGAAAGCCCGGAATCGGCATCTGAACAGCGCCAGGAGCAGGAGACCGATACAGAGTTCCTGCGAAGGGTGCTAGAAAGAAAAGACAAGGAGGCCGCGGAACAAGCTGCTAATATAAAGTAGTGGCGTTTTTGTTCCAAGACATGGTTGGAATGATGATCCAGCCAAAACCTCTAGCTGAAGATCCGCCGATAATCATCGAGGATGACAGAGGGGAAACATCAAACCCTCTTCCGGCTCTATCAATAGCTAAAGAGGAAACAATCTCCAGGGCCGCTCTCGATGACTATATAGCTCAACAAATACGAGCTCATCAAGCTAGTGAAGGGGCTGGCCAAACTGTCAAAACTGGGCGACCGTATCCGGGCTGGTATGACCAAATCAAGTACCCGCCGGGATATACGATCCCCAAGTTCCATATATACAAGGGGACATGCAACCCACATCAACACGTCGCGAAGTTCAAAGCTTTGTGCGGCAACACTGGAAGCGACGACAAACTGTTGCTTCGCTAGTTCGTTGGTAGCATGTCAGAGACAGCCTTTGAATGGTATTCGGAGCTCCCAAATGACTCCATAAATACATTCACAGAGATGGAGCAGTGGTTCACCAGCGCAAGCGAGCGCACCCCGATCATGGCATTAATCAATGTCAGGAAGAAGTCAGGAGAAACCGGGGTCCAATACGCGATCCAGTGGTGGAACCTATGGTCAAAATACGAACAACGCATCGAAGAATCTCCTGCCGTGGGCATGTTCATTGGGACCCTTGATCCTCAAGCGACTGTGTCCCAGTTAATGACGTTCTTCAAGCCGAACACCTTCCAGGATCTGATCGACAAGCTGACCCAAATGGACCAGATGGGCCACGAGCCTTCCTCCTTAAAAATGGACCCCTGAAATGCCAAGGGTAAAGGGAAAGCGGCCTTCATTGCCAGCACTCAACAGCATCCAAGTGACCCAAAATCGGTTGCTCGCCAAAACAATGCACGTCCATTCCTATCCCTGGAAGAAAAGCTAGGACGCGCCTACTCGTTTCCCCGTGACAAGACGAGGAGATCGTTCGAGCTAGCAGTGCGCAACAAACTTATCACATTGCCGGATATCCCTGGAAGAAAAGCTAGGACTCGCCTACTCGTTTCCCCGTGACAAGACGAGGAGACTGTTCAAGCTAGCAGTGCGCAACAAACTTATCACATTGCCGGACCCACGACGTCCACCACAGCCAGGCGATGTCAACAACCCCAACTACTGCTCTTATCACAGAATGGTGAGCCACCCAATTGAAGATTGCTACGTCTTCAAAAATTGGGTCGAGAACCAGTATCAACTATAGAAATTCGCGCTTTCTGAGAACTAGAGGGTGAACCCGCCACAGAAGCACGTTCCTAAAAAGGTGGATACGCCAGGGGCATCATGCTCGCTCGTGGAAGAAGCTCCATGGGAAGTCGTCCTTTCAGCTAAAACTAAAAGAATGCTGAAAGATCTCCAGGCATGTCCGGCAATCAGGTGGAAGAGCCCGCTTGAACTGGAAATCATCGAAGGGATGCTGAAATCGCGTCCCGTACTGAAAACTGTCGACAAAGGGCAAAATCCCCAAGTCGAGTCTTCAAAGTCTTCAAAGAAAAAGAAGAAAACCAAGAAGCCTGTGCAGCCTGCCGAGTATGAAGAAAAGCGCACGGACTTGCAAAAGTACATCGACGCGCTGGAGGAGTACAACCAGAAGGCGCGGACCCCAGTCACTCTCGAAGAGTTCCTCAAGCATATTCTTAAGAACGAAGAGAGTGATAACGATGAGGAAAATAACTCATCAGAAACTGAAGACTATATAGCAAGTTGCCACATGGTCTCCTATTTGTTGTCAAATGGCGAAGAAGCTCTCTCGGCGTCAGAAAACAACGCAGAGGAATTGGGGCAGGATCGGCGCTAAAATCCCCAGAACTGTCAGAAGTCCCAATCGATTGGCTGTTAAACGAAGCCTTTCGAAAGAGTAAAGCCGACCGAGAACGTGAAACAGCCATATATGAAAAGGCTAAGAGTCGGCGTCAGGATGAAGAATCTACGACGAGGATGAGTTATAAAGTACTACAACCAAACCGAAGCACACCCGCGGCAAATAAGAGAAAGATCAAGACAGAGAAGCGGTTCGCCAGAGCCCTGTCAGTGGGAATGAAGCTGTTATCTCTCAAAGGAAACACGCCCGGGGTCATTAGCCTTAACGGAGCGGATATACATCCAAACTACTGTCTATATCATTGGAAGGTTACCCACTCCACCGAGGAATGCAGTGCCTTCATGAAGTGGTGGTAAGGATACGTCGTCCATCAACAACACTTCAAGAGGATGAAACGTGAAGCTCGTCGACAGTAAAGAAGTTCGACAAGTGCGCGTGAGAAAACGATTGGCAACCGTCATATGGTTGATACTAGTCGGGAAAGCGAAAAACTCCAAGTCCTTACCTTCGGGAGCGATTCTGAGGAAGAAATGACCCTCGGCCATCTCTTCAAGAATTCCACCTCCGAAAAAGAAGAAGAGGAGAAGAACTGCGAGAACAATCAGCTGCGTAACCACAAACCGCCTGAGAAGAACCTTGGACCTACAAATAAAGGTTTGAGTAAAAGAGACAAGGGGAAAGAAAAAGTCCCTGAGGAAATCACCCTTGACGATGGAGTCATTAAAGAGCTCGCAGCCAAGTAACCACCTAGGAAAAACAGGGTGGATTACAATGTCCTAGCACATTTGAAAAAGATACCCTCACAACTGAGCATACTGGATGCTCTTCTCCTGTCCAAAGAAGCACAAGATTCTCTGATCAAGGCGTTACAAGAGCCCGATCAGTTTCAAGCTTTCCTTGCAGAAGAAAGGATGAAGGACGATTTAGCAGAGGTTCACATGGCTGACATCATATTCAGCGATGAAGATCTCCTCCTTGGAACATGCGACCATAACCGTCCGTTATACGTCACTGGGTACTGTCACGGCATCAAGATAGGCAAAATCCTTGTCGACAATGGGTTTTCTGTCAACCTCCTCAATGTGAAGGTGCTGAAGGAGATTTACATGAATGTTCAGCACCTAGCTCGAGATAAAATTACCATCTCCGGTTTCGATTCACAGTCATCACGGACACTCGGGTCCGTAATACTGACATTACGCTTCGGAATGCTCGTCACTGACATCAAATTTCATGTCATTGACGCCAAGGCTTGCTACAACGCTTTGCTTGGAAGGCCTTGGTTACACGAGTACAACGTCATCCCTTCTATATAACACCAGTGTATAAAGTATTTCAAAGACGACCTCGAGTACACCGTTACGGGGGAGCTAAATCCATTCTCCGTAAATGAAGTCCGAAAATATGAAGACGCCAAGTACTTAATAACAGATTTCAAAGACACCGAAAGATGTCATAAGCCGGAGAATAAACAAAAAGCCGTCGTCACTATCCCGATCTTTGGGAGTGACACCGAGGAAGACGAAGAAATAGTCTACTCGGGGCAACCCTAATGCAATAGGCCCGGACCATCTACTCCTATTTTGGTGTTTGGCAGTGACTCTGAAGACGAGGCCAGCGCCGTGTTCTCCACTCCCCCGTCAGCACAAACCATTACTGGATCTGATCAGAGTTTACAAACCACCATGGTTTCACCACGGCATTACAAAGAAATTGATGCGCTTGATACATATTGCGTACAAGAGCTACATACTTTCTACATCCCTCCCAGGCGAAGAGGTGAAAAGACGATCCTCTTCTATCAATCTACGGAGACCAAAGTGGAAACAGAAGTCTGGCATGATGTCGAGCTTGCGCTTGACATGCTTCAACCAATCTTTATGTCCAGATATTACGTAGAGGGATTAAAAATGCTATTAAGATGCCAAGGCGTATCCTTCTAACAAACCGCTCGACAATCCCAGTTATACAACAAGATCTGGGACGTTCCCGGAACTCAGCGAAAGATGCCCAATAGGAAGATGGAGACAACCGGGCTTGGATACGTTCGGTCTAAGAAACGGCAGCGATTCCACAGCTGCCGTGTCATAAACAACTCCGGTGAAGAAGGGAATGCTCTTCCAAATAGCTGTGACGTTGAAACAGAGCAAAATCCCGCTATAAGAATGTCAAATTCATCGTTCGGAGAACAAGTTGACAGGCTAATACAAGAATCTTGTCAAAAGATCCGGGACGACCGCAACCGCGAAATGGCTATCTATGAAAATGCCATGACGCAATGCCTCAACCAACAGTCCGCGGAGAAAGAAGACTACAATACCTTTCATCCTCAGCCAGCTGTACGTTCTCGCCTCGAAGGAAAATCCCGAAATAGAGGCAAAAACAAGGCAAAGAAAGCAAACAACACCCGAAAACAGCGAAGCGGATCTAAGAAGTCATGCAATTGAGGAAAAGTCAGCTGAAATCCGTCTTTTATGAAGAAGATGGGTTGTGAATACTCTTTCCCCTAGACAAGACAAGGAAAATATTTGACCTTGTCATCAAGCGTCAAATGATGACGCTCCCGGAGCCTTGGTACTTCGAACAGATAAATGAGGTTCATCACCCAGATTATTGCTCCTACCACCAAGCAATAGGACACCCCCTTGAATACTGCTTTACCTTTAAAGACCGGGTCGAAGACCAATATCAACAAGGCATGTTCGCTCTATCTGACAGCTGGAGGGTAACCCCACCGTAGAAGCATGAGCCAAAGAGAACCTATATCGCGAAGGTAGGACTAGCACAACATCAAGACTGGAAGCAAACTCGTACCTGCCACGTGATAACATTCTCAAAAGGGGGAGGGCACGAGAATGTGGATGACTTCTTTAGGTGCTTCTTAAATGAGGACGAGGACGAGGTGATCTCAGAGTTTCCACCAGCATTGAAAGAGCTGGAAGATGGGATACACATTACGGCGGATAACCTAAGAAAAATTGACTTAGAAACGGAAAACGATCCGAGGACCACGTTTGTCAGTGGACTGCTGTCTAAAAAATAGATGGCCACACTGAAGGACATGTTTATGCAATATAAAGACTGCTTCGCATATAACTATTCCGAGAAGCCGGGACTAGATCCAAAAATAGCGGTGCATAAACTGGCTATATCACCGGACGACAAGCCAGTCAAGCAAGCGCCAAGAAGAATGCAGCTAGAACTCAAGATGAGTATCAACACCGAAGTTAAGAAACTAATTGACTCTAACTTCATCCAAGAACTTCAATATCCCGACTGGATTGCCAATTGTTCCAGTAATGAAGAAAAATGGGACGGTGCGCATTTGCGTAGACTTTCGGGATTTCAAAAAAGCTTGCACAATGGATGATTTCTCAGTATCAGTTACCGTGCTGATGATAGATAACACGTCTACCCATGAGGTCTTCTCCTTCATGGATGGATCTTCAGGGTATAACCAAATAAAAATGCATCCGGAAGACCAAAAGCATACCGCCTTCCGGACTACGTTGGGCATATTCTGCTACAGGGAAATGCCTTTCGGTCTGAAGAACGCTGACGCTTCCTATCAGAGGTCCATGACGAAGATCTTCGATGACCTCATACACGAGATTGTCGAATGCTATATTGACGACCTTGTGGTGAAAAGCAAATCGTACGAGGTGCTAGGTTTCTTAGCACTCTCACTAGGTTTTATAAGGCATCGGGTATGCAATTATAAAAAATCTAGAGAGCAAATCAACCCAAACCAAGGATCTAACTAGAGAATTAGGGTTTAACTTAGCAAGTAAACAACTTTACTCTAAGTGAACAAAGAATACAACCTTTGTAGACCGGTCCTTCACTTCTAAAGCTCTGTGTAGTAGTCCCTTAGCTCCAAGTAGTGGTCTCCCGGACTCTCGTTAGGCTCCTGTAACGTTTTAGAAATCGTTTAGGCAATTTTTCCGATAATAGGTAAAATAAGCCGTGTTTTCCGTAAAAACCTAGAAATGATCATTTTTCAGTATAAACTTAACTGCACCTAGTTTGACTAGGAAATTGCTAGTTGCGGTATTTAGTTAGTCGCTTGAAAATTTTAGTTCACTTTAATATTTTTCCTTGATTAAAATATTATTATAAGCTTTTAATTATACACTTAATTAGTGGTAATTACTATTTGGTTTGGGTTAATTATGCTAAAGTGAATCTATGCTAACTTAATCACAAGATTAAGCAACTTTGACTTCTTTGAAAATATCTTAGAAAATATCTAGATATTTTGAAGGTTAATGAAGTTTTTAATTAAAGGATTTGAGGTGGCATAAAGTAATTGTTTTAATTAAGTTTTAATGATGTTTTTAGACTAGATATTTCCACAAACTTCCACACTTTTCCCATTCCTTCTTGCTTTGGTCGACCCCCCCGGCTGCCCCATTTCTTTCTCACTCCATTTTCACTTCTTCAAGATTCTAAAATTCATAAAAAATCAACAAAAAATCCCACAAATTCAAATACAAATCCATACCCATTATTCTTTAGCCTTAATCTTGCATGGATTTTCATGAAAGTTAGCTTTTTGAAGGTTATCTTGGAGATCTTGTTGCATGTTTGTGATTCAAGTGGAGGTATAAAATCCTAACCCTAAACTTTAGTTGTTGTTTAAATACTTTAAGCTAGTTTATTAGATGTTTAAGTATGGCTTTAATTTGCATATTTAGAAATTCAAAAAAAGATTATGAAGATCAAGTTAGGGTTTTGATTGTTTGTAATGGTTAAGTGAGTTGTTTAGACAAGGAAAACTTGACCTAATATTGAGATTGTGAATTTGTTATTTTCCTAATTGTCTAATTAAGCATAATAGCAAGCCAACGTTTACTAAATCTTATATGGGTGAGATTAAAATTGTAGTAAAGATTTGGGTGACTTAGTTAAGCTACTTTGTGATGATTGTGATCGCTAGCATTGTTTAAACTTCTAGATTTGAGCTAAAATGATTAAAAGCTGCTTACTAGGTTTTCGGATAAATTAGGCGTGGGTTTCTTTTGACGTTGTGATGCGATATATATTATCTTCCACGATATATATTGTGTTGTGTATGCGCGATCGGTACGATCAAGGTCTAGGCTTGGTGGTTGTGTCGTTTTGCATTCCTAGCTAGGGTTGTGCCGATATCGTACGCGTTTTGTACACTAAGTGCACAATGTGTATATCTTGTGGACGTTATCTTTACGTTTCGTTGTCTTTGTGTCGGTGCAGGATATTTAGTCTTATGTGTTGTGTTTGTGAAATTTTAGGATCGCGAGCAGGGACTTCGGACGCTGCGAAGAAAGGAAAGCAGGTGGTCGGATTTACTTAGCTCGAGGTCATCGGTGAGTAGATTTAACATCTACAGGGGAATCGCCCGCTTGGCGTTATGCGTCTGGGCTAGATTCAATGACATGATTATTAGTTATAAGTGTATGGACATTGATTGTGCATGTGTACCATTGTTGCATATCTCATTTTCTATTGCATATGGACATAGTATTAATGAGACACAATACCATTATTGACGGTTCATGTTACACGAGCACTAATTGTATGCTACACCCATACCGTCGGTAATTGCCATGACACGCACAACCCTATACATATGTGATATTGTATTGATTAGGGACATTGAGACATGATCCTTATTTCCATTGTGTATAAGAAAGATAGCATACACATATACCTTGTTATGCCTACGTGCTTACACCTATACATATGAGATATTGTATTGGTTAGGAACATTGAGACATTGATTCTGATTCCATTGTGCATATGACATATAGCATACCTGTATGCCTACATACTTACACATATGCCTTGCTATGCCTACATGCTTACACATATACCTATAGCGTATTGTATCATTATTGACAAGTGTATACACATATGAGATATAGCTATATGTACATCTTACATACATACTTACATGTACACACATATACCTTGCTATAGCTACATGTTCACCCTTATATGATGTTGCGTTGGATTTTGGAGAAATTAGGAACCACATGATATATTTAATAACTTGTTGCATTTAAATAGCGGTTTTTCTTTTATATGCTCATATTACTGTTTTATGTTGCATATATTATATTTCATGGGTTTACGCATTGAGATATGGATTTCATATGATGTTTTCTGGATATTTTACTCCTGATGATATATATTAGTGGTATGGGACGCTGTTATATATGTGTGTATATATATATATCAGTGGTATGGGATGCTGTTATATATGTGTGTATATATATATTAGTGGTATGGGACGTTGTTATATATGTATATATATAATATATCATCATAATGATCTATGCAAGTATTCTTATTCTTTACTTGATATTTCGATGCATCCACCCTGAGATTTCTCGGTTCTGAGACTTGTGTTAGAAAACTGATATGATACGTGGATTGCGAGTGTCGGAGCTGGAAACTTAGGTTCCATGAGACGTATCGGAATTTCGAGTGTCAGAGTTGGACACTTATGTTCCGTGGATTGCGAGTGTCGGAGCTGGACACTTAGGTTCCGTGAGACGTATGGATACGTGGATTGCGAGTGTCGGAGTTGGACACTTAGGTTCCGTGAGATGTATGATACGTGGATATGAGGGCCGGTCCTGGTGACGGTGCCTGAGAGATGAGTATTTACGTGTCGATGCTGGATACGGGTTTCATAATGTTTCGAGTGTCGATATTGGACACTCAGGTTCCATGATTTTGATGTGTCGTTGAGGGACACACACACACATATATACAGGCATATGTTTTCATGATATTTTCGGGTGTCGATGTTGGACACTCAGGTTCCATGAGACTTACAGGATATGAGGGCCGATCTGAGGATGTGGTGCCTGAGGTATTGGGATTTGGAGTGTCGTTGATGGACACTAGTTTCTCCACGATGAGGATTTCCGTGTTGATGATATGTTTTATCCCATACTCAGCATTTATTTGATATGCATTGCTTCATGTTTTAGTAGTACCTGATAGAGTACCTTTCATGACTGTTGCATATACATATTGCCATTTATTGCTATGAGCTTGCATGTGATAGATTATCGCAGTACGTGCATACCTGCGATTACCTGCATATGTTATTTACTATTCACGAGTTAGCAACTCACCCCCGTTGTGCCACAGTGTTTTGCAGGTGTCTCTCAGAGTGGTAGCGGCAGGGCTTCTTCTTATCGTATCAACTTTTGCAGCGGATACCGCTACGGCTGACTGTGAGCAGTTTTGCTATAGGTGAGTTTTGCGGTTATCCGATGATGCTCATTGTATATCTCGTTGTATCTAGTATTCTCCATCTACTACTTCATGTATTGACTTAGAGACGAGATGTGAGGACGATATTGTATATTTTTATGTGAATTTGGATGTCTTTTATGCTATTGTCACTTTATATCGTCCATTTCCTTTGCTACGGCGTCGTATATCTGCTTGTGGTGGCTGTTTCCGCCTTCGGACGTGGATTTGCTCCCGTTGGGGATGCTTTACTTATATCTTTTGTTGTACCCTTTTTGGGGCTAGTTTTTACAAAGGAGGTGCTGCCAAATTTTAAAGAAAATAAATTTGGACTTTAAAGATTTTTACTTGAGATTCCCAAAAGTTTTAACAATGTTTTCTCCACTTACCCCTTTTTTGGGGTGGTTTAGATTTCTGGGTTTTTGGCTTACTTGAATTGCGTTATGCCTGTAGACATTACGTAGTTTAAGTGCCATCACGTGCCAATTTCGGGTCGTGACAAAGTTGGTATCAGAGTGCTAGGTTTTACTTTTCGGAGTGTAGGATGATCTTGGTATGATGGAGTAGGTAGCTTAAGCAGAGTGACGTAGTGTGTGTATGTCCGCGGCATACTTACGACACGGTACTCCGCCTAAGTGACTTAGTACTTATTGCTTGAAATTCCTTCCATGATTATACATATCCTTGCGATTCGATTTCTGTATTCTTATCGAATCCTATTTCCATTTCTAGCCTTTATGCCGCCGAAGACTATGGGGGCTCAGAGAGAGGCAGCGAGAGCCGAGGTCAGAGTTGACTCGTTTGAGACGAGGACTGACCAGGATGGTACGCTCGCTGTACAGGAGCAGATTGATCCGCCTTCGATAGATCGTATCACTAAGCTTGAGACAGATATGCAGGATTTGCGCCAGATGATGGGATCGTTGGTTGAGGCCAGTCGAGCACATCGATAGTAGGTTCCCACCCCTGTTACCCAGTTATTCCTCCCTATCAGCACACAACATTTTGTCACGTATACAGCAGCAGTGGACGCAGCCCTACTAGATGAGGAGCGTCTTTCCGAGACTTTGGAAGTTCTGGAACCGAGGAGGACTCGTACGGGTGTATCAGCCCAGAGACAGATGTTTAGACGCCGCGACAGATTTCGTTCAGGTCGCGGGAGTAGCAGAGGCATGGGACAAGGTCAGTTGTTTAGCTCTTATCCCCAAGAGGGTCAGCAGTCATCGTATGGATGTTTCCGGTGTGGGAGTTTCCATCACCTCGTCAGGAATTGTTCTGTGGTACGCCAGAGGAGGGCAGCAGTACCATATTTTACCTTACCACCTTCACCTCAGGGAGCGTTGCCCCTTACGCCTGTTGTCGCACCGCGTCAGACTTATGTTCAGAGAGGTCGTGGTCGCGGAGGGTTCGTTCAGAGAGAACAGGATGGTAGAGGAGGAGGACAGCCGGTTGTAGATAGAGGACAGCCACGAGCGTTTGCTTCTACTCATCGGGACGCGCGGGCGTCCAATGCAGAGTTTTCAGGTATTCTTATTCGTATGTTCTTTTGATGCGCATGATTGTTTAATTCAGGATCTATGCACTCGTTTGTTCTACACACTTCGTGCCGAGGTTGGGCCAAGAGTTGTGTATGCTAGATCAGTCGTTTGTTGTAATTACTCCTGTCAGCGATTCTTTTGTTGCGCGACATGTGTTTCGGTCATGTGCCATTCGGATAGGAGATAGAGATCCGTTCGTCAATTTGAGCCTTCTAGAGATGTTGGAATTTGACGTTCTCCTGGGTACGGACCGGTTAGCTACGTGCTATGCGTCTGTGGACTGCCACGAGAAAACAATCAGATTTTGTTTTCCCGACGAGTCAATTCTTGTTGTGCAGGGGGACCGTGGTGCCGCCCCTCACAGCTTGATTTTAGCCTTTTACGCTATTCGGCTTTTGAGGAGAAGATGTCGAGGATTCTTGGCTTTCATTCATGATACCGGAGCCACAGTAGATTCGTTGGACTGGGTTCCTTTTGTGTGAGAGTTTCCGACGTTGTTCCAGATGAGCCGGCGGAGCTTAGGGAGCTTAAGGATCAGCTGCAGAGTTGCTAGATAGGGGGACGTGTACGTCCAAGTGTTTCGCTTTGGGGAGCTCCTATTCTGTTTGTCAAGAAGAAGGACAACAGTTTGAGATTGTGCATTGATTTTCGTCAATTGAACCGAGTTACGGTGCGGATTAGGTATCCCTTACCTCGCATTGACGATTTCTTTGATCGGCTCCAGGGTGTGGGACATTTTTCTAAATTTGATTTGGGATCAGGGCATCATCAGTTGCGGGTTTGGAATGATGACATTCCGAAGCCCGCTTTTAGTACGCGCTACGAGCATTATGAAATTTTTGGTGGTGTCGTTTGGACTCACTAATGCCCCAGCAGCATTCATGGACGTGATGAACCAGATTTTTCAGGCCGTTCCTCGACCAGTGTATTGTTGTGTTATTGATGACATTCTGGTCTATTCCAAGAGTCGAGAGGAACATGAGCATCACTTGAGGATTTCTTTGTAGACATTGAGAGAGCACCAGCTATTTGCTAAATTCTCGGAGTGTTACTTTAGGCTTGATAGTGTTGACTTCCTAGGTCATGTGGTTACGGGAGACGGTATTCGTATGGACCCGAGGGAGATCGAGGTAGTACAGCTTTGGCCTAGACCTGTATCAGTGACAGAGGTCCACAGCCTTTTGGGCTTAACCGGTTTTTATCGCCGTTTCGTGTAGGATTTCTTGAGTATCGCTGCACCGTTGACCGTACTGACAAGGAAGGGGGTTCCTTTTCTTTAGACTGAGTCATGCGTGCTGAGTTTTCAGCAGTTGAAGACTCGGTTGACGACTGCGCCGGTTTTATCTTTGCTTTCTGGATCGGGCGACTTTGTCGTTTATTGTGATGTTTCGCGAGTGGGGCTCGATTGTGTACTGATGTAGCATGATGGAGTTATCGCTTATGCTTCCCGACAGTTGGAGGAAGTACGAGCAGGACTTATCCCACTCATGATCTGGAGATGGCCGCGGTGGTCTTGCGCTGGAGATTTGGGGACACTACTTGTACGGAGATTCATGTCATATTTTCATGGACCGCCAGAGCTTAATGCACATCTTCCTGCAGCGGGATCTGAGTTTGAGACAGCGCCGTTGGATGGAGCTTGTGAAGGATTATGATTATGAGATCCTTTATTACCCGTGACAAGACGATTGTGGTAGCTGATGCTTTGAGTCGTAGGCCCGGGGGTTAGCTTGTTCCAGTTGAGCACAGTTCAGAGACAGTCTTCTGCAGATTTACAGTTCTTGTGCGATAGCTGAGTACAGTTTAAGTTCACCTCTACTGGGGGACAGCTTGCTCATGTTCGCGCCCGTCCACTTCTACTTAATCATTTTCGTGAGGCACAGCCCGCCGATGCCCATGTGTCTGAGATTCTTGAGCATGTTCGGCAGGGTAGAGATTCGGATTTCTTGATTAATGATCAGGGTGTGCTACGTTGCGGGACTCGCTTATGTGTACCAGATACCGTTGGGTAGGGACACGAGATCCTAGAGCAGGCACATCAGTCAGCTTTCAGTGTTCACCCAAGTGCCACCAAGATGTAACGTGACTTGAGAGATAGTTACGGGTAGGCAGGGATGAAGAGTGAAGTTTCGGATTTCGTTTTGAAGTGCTTGGCTTGTCAGCGAGCTAAGGTTGAGCATTTGAGACCGGCAGGAGAGTTGCAATTTTTAACCGTTCCGGAGTGGGAATAGGAGCAGATCTCCATGAATTTCTTTGTGGTGTCTACCCAGGTCTAGACAGAGTGTGACTTCATTTGGGTGGTTGTTGTCCGGTTATGCTCAGTATGCTCAGTTTGCTCAGTTGTTCTTCGATAAGTTTGTGCATTTGCACGGAGTTCCTTCATGCATTGTATCCATAGAGGCACCCAGTTCATTAGCTGTCTTTGGCAGAAGCTTCCGGAAGCCTTGGGTACCTGGTTGAGCTTTAGCACCACATCCCATCCGTAGACCGATGGTCAGTCAGAGCGGACTATACTGATTCTGGAGGATATGCTTCATGCGTGCGTGTTTAATTGTGTTGGCGATTGAGATCGTCACTTGCCATTGATGGAGTTTTCTTACGATAACTGTTATCAGGAGAATATTCAGATGGCAACTTTTTAGGCTTGTATGGTAGATTGTGTTGATCGCCAATCTGTTTGACTGACTCCGCGAGAGCAGGATTTTTGGACCCTAGCTAGTCAAGAGACTTTGGAGATGATCCGGTTGGTTCAGGACAGGATGAGAGCAGCCCAGTGCAGACAAAAGTCTTATGCCGACCGTCGTTGTCGCAGACTTGAGTTCGCAGTGGGAGATCATGTATTCCTACGGATTTTTCCGATGAATGACGTGTTGAGTTTTGGGAAGCTTAGTCCCAAATTGTAGGTCCTTTTGAGATCCTCGAGCGAGTTAGTACCATTGCCTATCGTTGGCACTTCCACCCAGATTTCTGAGTATTCATCCCGTATTCCTTGTGTCGATACTTCGCAATTACCTTCATGACCCTTCTCACATGATTCAGCACCAGACCATTCATTTGGACGCGATCTTTCGTTCACCAGCAACCGATAGTTATAGTGGATCGGCAGGTGGAGAAATTTCGGTCAAGGATCTTGCCATCTGTGAAGGTTCTTTGGCGTAGCCCGTCTAGTGAGGAGATCACTTGGGAGGCTGCGAGCGAGATGCAGAAGAAATTTCCCTCATCTCTTCGAAGGTACGCGTAGATAAAATTTTAAATTCGGGGACCGAATTTCTATAAGGGGGGAAGATTGTAACTTTTTAGAAATAGTTTAGGCAAGTTTTCCGATAATAGGTAAAATAAGCTGTGTTTTCCATAAAAACCTAGAAGTGATCATTTTTCAGTATAAACTTAACTGCACCTAGTTTGACTAGGAAATTGCTAGTTGCGGTATTTAGTTAGTCGCTTGAAAATTTTAGTTCACATTAATATTTTTCCTTAATTAAAATATTATTATAAGCTTTTAATTATATACTTAATTAGTGGTAATTACTATTTGGTTTGGGTTAATTATGCTAAAGTGAATCTATGCTAACTTAATCACAAGATAAGCAAATTTGACTTCTTCGAAAATATCTTGGAAAATATCTAGATATTTTGAAGGTTAATGAAGTTTTTAATTAAAGGATTTGAGGTGGCATAAAGTAAGTGTTTTAATTAAACTTTAATGATGTTTTTAGACTAGATATTTCCACACACTTCCACACTTTTTCCATTCCTTCTTGCTTTGGCCGACCCACCCCTTGGCTGCCCCATTTCTTTCTCACTCCATTTTCACTTCTTCAAGCTTCTAAAATTCATCAAAAATCAACAAAAAATCCCATAAACTCAAATACAAATCCATACCCATTATTTTTTAGCCTTAATCTTAAATGGATCTTCATGAAAGTTAGCTTTTTGGAGGTTATCTTGGAGATCTTGTTGCAAGTTTGTGATTCAAGTGGAGGTATAAAATCCTAACCCTAAACTTTAGTTGTTGTTTAAATATTTTAAGCTAGCTTATTATATGTTTAAGTATGGCTTTAATTAGCATGTTTAGAAATTCAAGAAAAGATTATGAAGGTCAAGTTAGAGTTTTGATTGTTTGTAATGGTTAAGTGAGTTCTTTAGACAAGGAAAACTTGACCTAATATTGAGATTATGAATTTGTTATTTTCCTAATTGTCTAATTAAGCTTAATAGCAAACTAACATTTACTAAATCTTATATGGGTGAGATTAAAATTGTAGTAAAGGTTTGGATGACTTAGTTAAGCTACTTTGTGATGATTGTGATCACTAGAATTGTTTAAACTTTTAGACTTGAACTAAAATGATTAAAAGCCGCTTACTAGGTTTTCGGATAAATTAGGCATGGGTTTCTTTTGATGTTGTGATGTGATATATATTATCTTCCATGATATATATTGTGTTGTGTATGCGTGATCGGTACGATCAGGGTCTAGGCTTGGTGGTTGTGTCGTTTTGCGTTCCTAGCTAGGGTTGTGCCGATATCGTACGCGTTTTGTGCACTAAGTGCACAGTGTGTATATCTTGTGGACGTTATCCTTGCGTTTCGTTGTCTTTGTGTCGGCGCAGGATATTTAGTCTTATGTGTTGTGTTTGTGAAATTTTAGGATTGCGAGCAGGGATTTCGGACGCTGCAAAGAAAGGGAAGCAGGTGGTCGGATTTACTTAGCTCGAGATCATCGGTAAGTAGATTTAACATCTACAGGGGAATCGCCCGCTTGGCGTTATGCGTCTGGGCTAGATTCAATGACATGATTATTAGTTATAAGTGTATGGACATTGATTGTGCATGTGTACCATTGTTGCATATCTCATTTCCTATTGCATATGGACATAGTATTAATGAGATACAATACCATTATTGATGGTTCATGTTACACGAGTACTAATTGTATGCTACACCCACACCGTCGGTAATTTCCATGACACGCACAACCCTATACATATGTGATATTGTATTGATTAGGGATATTGAGACATGATCCTTATTTCCATCGTATATAAGAAAGATAGCATACACATATACCTTGTTATGCCTACGTGCTTACACCTATACATATGAGATATTGTATTGGTTAGGAACATTGAGACATTGATTCTGATTCCATTGTGCATATGACATATAGCATACCTGTATGCCTACATGCTTACACATATGCCTTACTATGCCTACATGCTTACACATATACCTATAGGGTATTGTATCATTATTGACAGGTATATACACATATGAGATATAGCTATATGTACATCTTACATACATACTTACATGTACACACATATACCTTGCTATAGCTACATGTTCACCCTTATATGATGTTGCGTTGGATTTTGGAGAAATTAGGAACCGCATGATATATTTAATAACTTGTTGCATTTAAATAATGGTTTTTCCTTTATATGCTCATATTACTGTTTTATGGTGCATATATTATATTTCATGAGTTTACGCATTGAGATATGGATTTCATATGATATTTTCTGGATGTTTTACTCCTGATGATATATATCAGTGGTATAGGACGCTGTTATATATGTATATATATAAATATAATATCATCATAATGATCTATACAACTATTCTTATTCTTTACTTGATATTTCGATGCATCCATCCTGAGATTTCTCGGTTTTGAGACTTGTGTTAGAAAACCGATATGATACGTGGATTGCGAGTGTCGGAGCTGGACACTAAGGTTCCGTGAGACGTATAGGGATTGCGAGTGTCGGAGTTGGACACTTATGTTCCGTGGATTGCGAGTGTCGGAGCTGGACACTTAGGTTCCGTGAGACGTATGGATACGTGGATTGCGAGTGTCGGAGTTGGACACTTAGGTTCTGTGAGACGTATGATACGTGGATATGAGGGCCGGTCCTGGTGACGGCGCTTGAGAGATGAGTATTTACGTGTTGATGCTGGACACGGGTTTCATGATGTTTCGAGTGTCGATGTTGGACACTCAAGTTCCATGATTTTTGTGACGTCCCGCTTCCCAGA
The DNA here is from genome assembly GCA_030015575.1 of Agapanthus africanus. Lineage (NCBI taxonomy): Eukaryota > Viridiplantae > Streptophyta > Magnoliopsida > Asparagales > Amaryllidaceae > Agapanthus > Agapanthus africanus. Next base: position 519,151,070 of record JASDDO010000031.1, on the reverse strand, counting down.
GTACGCAAGATTGGGCACGTGACATAGCCAACCATGCTACCTGTGGGTAGGAAGTATCCATCCACAGTCACATTACGGCTGTAGAGATATCAAGAACAAGAAAGTAAACTAACTACCTAGTACATGTCCATAAGCCAGAGTAAAAGATTCAAGAGATAACAATATGCGAAAGCTAAAAGATACAATAAATGAAACACCTGGAGTGAAACTACGTACCGACAGAAACCTCACCGCTCGTCTAACAGCGGCAAAACTCCTAATCAGTCTGCAGCAAGGTAGAAGAATCTGGGCCATGCAAAACCCAGACGTCAGCGCGTCAAGTCATCAAGCAATATAATATGAACAATGTAACGAGAAATGCAAAATAAACATGAATAAAGCAATAATGTGAAACAAAGCAGTGCAGGATAGAGTGCAGTGGGTAACTAAACTGTTCTATCAGGTTTTCTAGTCTAAAGTCTTTGAAATCAATTTGAGTAATCCTCCATGTAACTCAAAGGATATGTCCCGTTACCCCCCAGGACCACGGATCAGGAATATGTGAACTAATAGTGGTTCTGTCCCGTTACCCCCCGGGACCACGGATCAGGAAAATGTAAGAGTCACGAATGGCTCTGTCCCGTTACCCCCCGGGACCACGGATCAAGTAATACCCTTTTAAGTTATACTTTAGTTTACACTTTTGATTTCCCCATACCCCCAAGTTATGTATGTCGAGTCAGGTGTTCAGTAATCAAGAACTAATGCCAACACAGGATCAGGTAACAGCAGGTTTGTCTGGATAGACAACAGGAATGGTCCATGAGGACAACATGTCAGGTTTGTTGGCATTAGGCACAAGATCAGGTAACAGGTCAGGTCATGGTACATCAGGTCAAGTCAACAGTAAACGGTACCATGTCAGGTGTATCAATATATATCATGTGTGACAAAGTCAAGTCAGGATGTAACAATATCGTGGGTGTGCTCACAACAGATATATAATCAAACAGGGGATTAGCAGCAGGAAATAAGCAATAAATTAAACAACAATAAGCAGTCTCATTCAATCACAATAGTGCATTAATATAGTGCAGCCATTTTATTATATTAACAGGTTTTGAGCACCCTTAGCGGTGCAACAATTTAAATGATGATGCAATACAGTTATATCAAGCCTTTGAATACGAATATCCGAATGTAATAGAACTACATGGGAAAGTGCTACAATCTATTAAACGGTAAAATGTGATTAACAGGTAAACTTGGTTCTTAGGTTAAAAGTGGCAAATTGTAATTTCTATATTAACTGTAAAATGATATATGTCATATTGCAACCAAATGAGAAAATAACTATACCGAGTTAAGTTTAGCAGGTTTAATGAGTCAAACATATATAATTGTATAGTATAGCATGTAGCAAGTGGTACTTGCCTCGACGGGTCGCGAACCGGGAAAAACGGAACGTAGAATGTCGGCGGGGAAAACTCGCGACGGCGCACGGTTCACGGAACGAATCCAAACAACGTACAAGGGGATCACACGGGTCAGGTATGCTCGCTGGGTCGTCGGAATTGTCGACGTCGTCATGGATCCGGCGAACTCTGGTACGACATATTACGCAAAATCTCGGTTGTCATAATTAGTAATTGGCATCTTTGTTGATCACAGAATCTCCAGTTAAAAGGCTAACATTCTTCTCACCAAAAGTTTTCCATCACAATTGCGTCAACTGAAATTCCCGAAATTTTTGATTTGATAAAGCCTTCAAAAGGGTCGTGTAAAGTAGTCTCCTTCCTTTGGCAACAGCAGCTATAGTTGCAGCCTCTGCAATTAGCTTTTTTTTTTCTTCCACTGCTCGATGGTGCAGAGACCACAATAGAAGAACCTACCAGAAATGATTGAATTTCCTGGCGCTGAAAATTTATCGATGGGGAAGTCAAAATGTAGGCAAGCTCCTGGTAATCGATGATGCCTTCACCAAGCTCCCTAGCTTGAGCAAGAAGCCTCTCCACTCTCTGCCACCTATCTTCCTCCGCCTCTCTGACCTCAATCGACGTCTGAGGATCGGGAAACTCTTCGTCTCCACTCTCCTCCTCGTCCTCATCAGAGGCTGCTGCCGCCAGCAGCGGGTCGTCGTACTCCTCGGCTGCGACTTCATCCTCTCCTTCGTCGTCATCGCTGAGATTTTCTGCGGTTGGTGGTGGTTGTTGATGGGTTGAAGGGAGAAGAGAATCGGCGTTGGTGAAGGTGGTTGCGGCTTTAAGGAAGAAAAGCTCGGGTGTGGGGTTTGGCTAGGTGTCGATGAGGAGATGGAGGGCCGGTAATGGTGATTGTGTTGGATGCGGGTGGTTGGAGGTGGACGATGTCTTGGTCGAAAGGGAGGAGATGAGTATGGCTGCGACAAGGGCGAAAAGGCGAGGATTCCGGTGGTGATGGCGTCGGCGTTGGGCTACGGCGGTGAGGGTGCGCGGCTAGGGTTGCGACGAGGTTTGGGTTGCTGTTCTCGTGGGGAAAGAAAACGAGATGAGGGGAAAATATATATACGAGGGGGAGAGAGAATGAGATTGAGAAAGAGAGAGAGAGAGAGATTGAGAAAGAGAGAGAGAGAGAGACGGTGAGGGAGAGAGAAAGAGATGTGAGAGGTAGAGAGAGAGGTTGAAGAGGTGGGGCCCACGGAAACTTATGTGCCTCGTGATTGGCTGAGGAGAATGTAGAGGTTTAAAAAAATATATTAAAAGATTTAACGCAACAGTAAAATCTACATACGTTAAGGAATATATATATAGTTTAAATATTATTAAAATTTGGGATTTTGGCGCTAAATAAAACATTTCCAAATCGCGCCCGGATTGGGTCCAAAAATTCGAAATTTAAATAGTAGGATTTTAAGCGGGTTCCAAATTTTAAAATGATATGTTTTATGATGAAAAAGTATACCCCCAAGTCGGACACCTGTACGCGCGCGTAGTCGTCCAAACTCGCCCGTTTCACCGAACGGGACGAGAACTCGACACACGGACGCTACTACGCGGCTAGGGGTGACGAGTAGGCCAAGATGGATATTTTTAAATTTTATTTTAGGTGCTAAAATTTGTTATATGCAGAAATGACTTAGACAGATAAAATTCACGGCAAGTGTCAAACAGGCAAGCTAAATGAAATAAGTAATATCTAATGCTCAACCAGTAACAGAAAATAGTAGTATTAGGCTCGGGTGTTACATTATACCCAACTACAAAAAGAATTTCGTTCTCGAAATTCCAAGAATACAAGATAGAAAACTACAGGAAAAGGTGAGGAAACTTCTGTTGGATCTCGTTTTCTCGTTCCCAAGTGGACTCTCCATGCGATCGATTACCCCAAGAAACTAGCACAAGGGGGATAACCTTGTTCTTAAGGACCTTTTCCCTTCGATCCACGATTTCAACCGGTCGCTCCTCAAAAGTCAGGTCTTCCCGTACTGTTAACTCCGAATGATCCAAGACGTGTGTTTCATCTCGAACATACCTTCGTAGTTGAGATACATGAAACACATCGTGCACACCCACTAAGGACTGCGGTAACGCCAAACGGTACGCTACCTTTCCAACGCGCTCCAATATCTCGAAGGTTCCAACGAATCGAGGACTAAGCTTCCCTCGACTCCCAAAACGAATCACCCCTCTAGTCGGTGGTATTTTCAAGAATACCAAATCACCCACGGCGAACTCTAGAGGTCTTCTTGACGTGTCAGCCCAACTTTTCTGTCTGTCTTGAGCTGCCTTCATATGCTTTCTGATAGTGTTAACCTTCTCAACTGTCTGTACCACCAAATCTGGTCCCAATAATCTTCGTTCACCAACATCATCCCAACAAACAGGTGAACGGCACTTACGACCATACAAAGCTTCAAACGGAGCCATCTGGATAGTTGCTTGGAAACTATTGTTGTAAGAAAACTCCACCAAGTGTAGGTGATCCTTCCATGAACCCTTGAAGTCCAACATGCATGCTCTCAACATGTCTTCAAGAGTTTGGATCGTTCTCTCCGACTGACCATCAGTTTGAGGATGATAAGCTGTGCTAAACTTCAATCGAGTCCCCAAACTTTCCTGTAAACTCCTCCAGAAGTGTGATAAGAACCGAGTGTCCTAATCGGACACGATGCTCACCGGTACGCCATGCAGTCTTACAATCTCCTGCATGTACCGTTCTGCCAAAGTCTCTGTTGATTGACCAACCCGGAAAGGGATAAAGTGAGCTGCCTTAGTCAACCGATCAACTATCACCCATACCGCATTGTTGCCTTTTGGACTCCGCGGTAAAGCCGTCACGAAATCCATGGTTATGTATTCCCACTTCCACTGAGGAATCAGAAGTGGTTGCAATAAACCAGCAACCCTTTGGTGTTCAGCCTTGACTTGCTGACACACCAAGCACTTAGCCACGAAGCGAGCAATCTCCCGTTTCATGCCTTCCCACCAGAAATGCGGTCGAATATCTCGGTACATCTTTGTGCCTCCTGGATGTACATAGTAAGCTGAACTGTGTGCCTCCTTCATAAGCTCTTCGCGAACATCTCCCTTTGGCACACACAAACGGCTACCATACCTCAACGAACCATCTTCGTGGACCAGTAGATCTGTTCGTAGTCCGACTTCAACCTGCTCTCGAAACCTTTGCAGTCTAGGATCCTGCGATTGTGCTGCTTTAATTTTCTTAATCAAAGACGACTGTACTTGCAATTGCATCAACTGTCCCGTAGAACGCGGTAGCACAACTTCCAAGTCAAATCTTCGAAAATCTGAAATGATCTCCCTCTGCGTAGTTAACACCTGAATTGCTAGTAACCGACTAAGCGCATCCGGCACGACGTTAACTTTTCCCGGATGGTACTTAAGATCAAGGTCGTAGTCGGCCATCAGCTCCAACCATCTACGCTGCCTCATGTTCAACTCCTTCTGAGTGAACACATACTTCAAACTCTTGTGATCCGTAAAAACTTTGACTCTCTCGCCCAAAAGGTAGTGTCTCCAAATCTTCAAAGCGAAGATCACAGCCGCAAGTTCCAAGTCATGAGTTGGATAATTCTTCTCATGGGTCTTTAATTGTCTCGATGCGTACGCTACAACTTTCCCATGCTGCATCAAAACACATCCCAATCCTTTCCCAGATGCGTCGCTGTGAATCACCAATCCTCCGGAATTTTCTGGCACGGTCAGAATAGGGGCGGTTATCAACTTCTGCTTCAACGTCTCGAAAGCTAATGCACACTTATCCGCCCATACAAAAGTTACCTCCTTACGCGTAAGCTTGGTTAACGGCTCTGCCAGACGAGTAAAGTTCTCCACAAATCTCCTGTAGTATCCGGCTAATCCAAGGAAACTTCTTATCTCAGCTACATTCTTTGGAATAGGCCAATCTCGAAGTGCTGCAATCCTTTCGGGATCGACGGCGATTCCATCGCCCGACACAACATGCCCCAAAAACTTCACTTCCTCCAACCAAAACTCGCACTTACTCATCTTCGCATAAAGCTTCTCATGTCTCAATGTCTGCAGTGCGATCTTCAAATGCTCAGCATGCTCCTCAAAACTCTTCGAGTAAACCAGAATATCGTCAAGGAATACCACAATAAACTGGTCCAAGAACGGTGAAAAGATTCGGTTCATCAAGTCCATGAATATTGCCGGCGCATTCGTTACTCCGAAGGGCATTACTAAGTACTCGTAATGTCCATACCGAGTTCGAAACGCCGTCTTGCAAATATCTTCTGCTTTCACTAGGACCTGATGATATCCGGATCGCAAATCCAGCTTCGAGAATACCCTCGCGCCACTAAGCTGCTCAAAAAGTTCTCCAATGCGAGGGATCGGGTACTTGTTCTTGATAGTCACCCGGTTTAATTCTCGATAGTCGATGCACATCCTTCTCGTGCCATCCTTCTTCTTTACTAGAAGGACTGGAGCTCCCCAAGGCGAGTTACTACTTCGGATCCAACCCTTCTCAAGCAATTCAGCAACTTATTTCTTAACTTCTTCCAATTCCACTGGCGCCATTGGATAATACGCTTTAGATACTGGCGCTGCACCAGGAATAAGGTCAATTGCGAACTCCACGTCTCGCTTCAGCGGTAAATCCGATATATCTTCAAATACGTCCATAGAATCACGAACAACATCCGGCTCTTTACTTTCATCACTTCCATTGATGCAAGAATATTGTTTGTCGGCCTACCCCTAAACTCGACCGGCCCGACCGAACTGCTTCCTTAACGCAACTGCTGTCTGCTGCAAACTCCCTTTCATCCCAGATAAACTCTGCTGCTCTTGGCTGCTGCAAGTATTTGTGAGAAAGTGGTCAAACCCAGGGAGACAATCTGCCTCTGGATGTCCCCGTCCAGTCTGCGCATGAACCTCCGTGCCCTGTCTGCATCGTCTGCAACTAAAGGTCCAGCGAAACTACTGAGCCTCGTCCATTCTGCTGCATGCACATCCACGGGTGCTCCATTCTGCCTTAGCTCAATAAACTTCTCTTCCATTTCCTCCCGTGCAGTTCGCGGGAAGAACTTCTCCAGGAAACTCTTAGAAAAATCCGCCCATTTAATCGGTTTGGGCAAGCGGGTCTCCTCCACAAGCCACCATTCTCGGGCGTAGTCCACTAGCTGAATGCGTACCACAACAACCTTTTTGTCATCTGGAATCTGTGCCGCAAAAAGCAAGTTCTCTGTGTCAACTAGCCACTGCTCGGCTGGCAACGGCTCCTCCAAACCAGTGAATGTAGACGGACCCAAACGTCTGAAATCTGCCACGGTCCCTACTCGGTCAACTGGTTTAGCTCCAGCGTTGTTTACAGACTGCTGAACGATCTGCTTGCTGCTGGATCAGCTCAGTCTGTCTCTTTTGATTCTCCAGCATTCCTCTTATCACTCCAATCATGGCGGCTTCGTCCACACGCCTCTGGTACGTCTTCAAATTCTTACCTGCCATAATCCTGAACTCAAAACACCCAATATTAGCATGATGATAGATTCTGAATATGGATCAAGGCTAGAACACCAAGATACTTAAATAGAGTACCGCATTGTAACTATGCCGCGGTATCATAGCCACAATTACTTAACTCCACCCAAGTCGCCTAAGTCCTAGAGATAACAAGAAATCAGGTTTTTCGAGCCGACATGCAAAGTAAGTTTGCACGTCGTAAAAGATATAATCAGGAAGAATGTGATTCAAGGATGGTAACCGGCAAGGTGGCAGGACATGTTTCCTAAACACGGGTATTCTGATTCGTGTATTGGGTACAATACCCAACTACAAAAGAATCAACCCAACTAACCTATGGCTCTGATACCAAAAAAACCATGTCACGCCCCGCTTCCCAGAGTACGCAAGATTGGGCACGTGACATAGCCAACCATGCTACCTGTGGGTAGGAAGTATCCATCCACAGTCACATTACGGCTGTAGAGATATCAAGAACAAGAAAGTAAACTAACTACCTAGTACATGTCCATAAGCCAGAGTAAAAGAGTCAAGAGATAACAATATGCGGAAGCTAAAAGATACAATAAATGAAACACCTGGAGTGAAACTACGTACCGACAGGAACCTCACCGCTCGTCTAACAGCGGCAAAACTCCTAATCAGTCTGCAGCAAGGTAGAAGAATCTGGGCCATGCAAAACCCAGACGTCAGCGCGTCAAGTCATCAAGCAATATAATATGAACAATGTAACGGGAAATGCAAAATAAACATGAATAAAGCAATAATGTGAAACAAGCAGTGCAGGATAGCGTGCAGTGGGTAACTAAACTGTTCTATCAGGTTTTCTAGTCTAAAGTCTTTGAAATCAATTTGAGTAATCCTCCATGTAACTCAAAGGATATGTCCCGTTACCCCCCGGGACCACGGATCAGGAATATGTGAACCAATAGTGGTTCTGTCCCGTTACCCCCTGGGACCACGGATCAGGAAAATGTAAGAGTCACGAATGGCTCTGTCCCGTTACCCCCCGGGACCACGGATCAAGTAATACCCTTTTAAGTTACACTTTAGTTTACACTTTTGATTTCCCCATACCCCCAAGTTATGTATGTCGAGTCAGGTGTTCAGTAATCAAGAACTAATGCCAACACAGGATCAGGTAACAGCAGGTTTGTCTGGATAGACAACAGGAATGGTCCATGAGGACAACATGTCAGGTTTGTTGGCATTAGGCACGAGATCAGGTAACAGGTCAGGTCATGGTACATCAGGTCAAGTCAACAGTAAACGGTACCATGTCAGGTGTATCAATATATATCATGTGTGACAAAGTCAAGTCAGGATGTAAACATATCGTGGGTGTGCTCACAACAGATATATAATCAAACAGGGGATTAGCAGCAGGAAATAAGCAATAAATTAAACAACAATAAGCAGTCTCATTCAATCACAATAGTGCATTAATATAGTGCAGCCATTTTATTATATTAACAGGTTTTGAGCACCCTTAGCGGTGCAACAATTTAAATGATGATGCAATACAGTTATATCAAGCCTTTGAATACGAATATCCGAATGTAATAGAACTACATGGGAAAGTGCTACAATCTATTAAACGGTAAAATGTGATTAACAGGTAAACATGGTTCTTAGGTTAAAAGTGGCAAATTGTAATTTCTATGTTAACTGTAAAATGATATATGTCATATTGCAACCAAATGAGAAAATAACTATACCGAGTTAAGTTTTGCAGGTTTAATGAGTCAAACATATATAATTGTATAGTATAGCATGTAGCAAGTGGTACTTGCCTCGACGGGTCGCGAACCGGGAAAAACGGAACGTAGAATGTCGGCGGGGAAAACTCGCGATGGCGCACGGTTCACGGAACGAATCTAAACAACGTACAAGGGGATCACACGGGTCAGGTATGCTCGCTGGGTCGTCGGAATCGTCGACGTCGTCACGGATCCGGCGAACTCTGGTACGACATATTACGCAAAATCTCGGTTGTCATAATTAGTAATTGGCATCTTTGTTGATCACAGAATCTCAAGTTAAAAGGCCAACATTCTTCTCACCAAAAGTTTTCCATCACAAATGCGTCAACTGAAATTCCCGAAATTTTTGATTTGATAAAGCCTTCAAAAGGGTCGTGTAAAGTAGTCTCCTTCCTTTGGCAACAACAGCTATAGTTGCAGCCTCTGCAATTAGCTTTTTTTTTTCTTCTTCCACTGCTCGATGGTGCAGAGACCACAACAGAAGAACCTCCCAGAAATGATTGAATTTCCTGGCGCTGAAAATTTATCGATGGGGAAGTCAAAATGTAGGCAAGCTCCTGGTAATCGATGATGCCCTCACCAAGCTCCCTGGCTTGAGCAAGAAGCCTCTCCACTCTCTGCCACCTATCTTCCTCCGCCTCTCTGACCTCAATCGACGTCTGAGGATCGGGAAACTCCTCGTCTCCACTCTCCTCCTCGTCCTCATCAGAGGCTGCTGCCGCCAGCAGCGGGTCGTCGTACTCCTCGGCTGCGACTTCATCCTCTCCTTCGTCGTCATCGCTGAGATTTTCTGCGGTTGGTGGTGGTTGTTGATGGGTTGAAGGGAGAAGAGAATCGGCGTTGGTGAAGGTGGTTGCGGCTTCAAGGAAGAAAAGCTCGGGTGTGGGGTTTGGCTAGGTGTCGATGAGGAGATGGAGGGCCGGTAATGGTGATTGCGTTGGATGCGGGTGGTTGGAGGTGGACGATGTCTTGGTCGAAAGGGAGGAGATGGGTATGGCTGCGACAAGGGCGAAAAGGCGAGGATTCCGGTGGTGATGGCGTCGGCGTTGGGCTACGGCGGTGAGGGTGCGCGGCTAGGGTTGCGACGAGGTTTGGGTTGCTGTTCTCGTGGGGAAAGAAAACGAGATAAGGGGTAAATATATATACGAGGGGGAGAGAGAATGAGATTAGAGAGAGAGAGAGCGAGATTGAGAAAGAGAGAGAGAGGGAGAGAGAGACGGTGAGGGAGAGAGAAAGAGATGTGAGAGGTAGAGAGAGAGGTTGAAGAGGTGGGGCCCACGGAAACTTATGTGCCTCGTGATTGGCTGAGGAGAATGTAGAGGTTTAAAAAAATATATTAAAAGATTTAACGCAACAGTAAAATCTACATACGTTAAGGAATATATATATAGTTTAAATATTATTAAAATTTGGGATTTTGGCGCTAAATAAAACATTTCCAAATCGCGCCCGGATTGGGTCCAAAAATTCGAAATTTAAATAGTAGGATTTTAAGCAGGTTCCAAATTTTAAAATGATATGTTTTATGATGAAAAAGCATACCCCCAAGTCGGACACCTGTACGCGCGCGTAGTCGTCCAAACTCGCCCGTTTCACCGAACGGGACGAGAACTCGACGCACGGATGCTACTACGCGGCTAGGGGTGACGAGTAGGCCAAGATGGATATTTTTAAATTTTATTTTAGGTGCTAAAATTTGTTATATGCAGAAATGACTTAGATAGATAAAATTCACGGCAAGTGTCAAACAGGCAAGCTAAATGAAATAAGTAATATCTAATGCTCAACCAGTAACAGAAAATAGTAGTATTGGGCTCGGGTGTTACAATTTTGATGTGTCATTGAGGGACACACACACACACATACAGGCATATGTTTTCATGATGTTTTCGGGTGTCGATATTGGACACCAGGTTCCATAAGTCTTACAGGATATGAGGGCCGATCTGAGGATGTGGTGCCTGAAGTATTAGGATTTGGAGTGTCGTTGATGGACACTAGTTTGTCCACGATGAGGATTTCCGTGTTGATGATATGTTTTATCCAATACTCAGCATTTATTTGATATGCATTGCTTCATGTTTTAGTAGTACCTGATAGAGTACCTTTCATGACTGTTGCATATACATATTGCCATTTATTGCTATCAGCTTGCATGTGATAGATTATCGTAGTACGTGCATACCTGCGATTACCTGCATATGTTATTTACTATTCACGAGTTGGCAACTTACCCCCGTTGTGCCATAGTGTTTTGCAGGTGTCTCTCAGAGTGGTAGCGGCAGGTCTTCTTCTTATCGTATCATCTTTTGCAGCGGATACCACTACGGCTGACTGTGAGCAGTTTTGCAATAGGTGGGTTTTGCGGTTATCCGATGATGCTCATTGTATATCTTGTTGTATCTAGTACTCTCCATCTACTACTTCATGTATTGACTTAGAGATGAGATGTGAGGACGATATTGTATATTGTTTTGTGACTTTGGATGTCTTTTATGCTATTGTCACTTTATATCGTCCATTTCCTTCGCTACGGCGTCGTATATCTGCTTGTGGTGGTTGTTTCCGTCTTTGGGCGTGGATTTGCTCCCGTTGGGGATGCTTTACTTATATCTTTTGTTGTACTTTTTTTGGGGCTAGTTTTTACAAAGGAGGTGCTGCCAAATTTTAAAGAAAGTAAATTTGGACTTTAAACATTTTTACTTGAGATTCCCAAAAGTTTTAACAATGTTTTCACCACTTACCCCTTTTTGGGGTGGTTTAGATTTCTGGATTTTGGCTTACTTGAATTGCGTAACGCCTGTAGACGTTATGTAGTTTAAGTGTCGTCACGTGCCAATTTCGGGTCATGACTGCTCCACTAGGCGAAAGGAACAAGCTTGCTTGAATAACTTCAGGGCCGAAAATGATCTACGTCGAAGAATCTCCAACTCAAGATCCCTCTTCACTAATTAAGAATTAGTGAAGCAAACAATCTATACTAAATGGCTAGTCTAGTGTAGATTGATGAAGTAGGAATTTTGCTCACTTTAGAATAATTTCTCTCTCTTTCTTTTCTTCACTCACTCAAAACTAGAGAGCAAGTGAAGGAGATGAAGAAAATGATCAAGTGATCCAAGTATGAACCATGGGTGAGAAAATATCTTATATAACTCATGTAGAGACTAAACCATGGCTAAAGATAATGGTTATGTTAAATAAATATCTAGAGTAAAACAAAATTAGTGGACTTTAGTCAAAACTTCTCCATGCTTCCACAAGCATCTTAGCCATGCTAATTTCCACCTAATTTTGATTTTTCCCTTAATATTTAAACACCTAAATTATCTCTAGTTAGGTATGAGTCTCACACATCCAAGTCCAATGCATTATTTAGCATGACACAAAATAAATACCTTAACATATATCACACATATATTAAATGTATAAAGAGAAAATATTTTCTTAAGTGAGCTAATATTAGTTAATGTATATTATTACATCAAATAAATAATTACACATTAAATTATTAAATCAATACTTGATTTAATAACCCGGTTGTATCGCATACAACCGACTAATATCTTTTATATACATATCACATATACATATAACATATCATTGAATCAACACTTAATTCAACAATCCGGTTATATCACATATAACCTGTATCGCGAGATTGGAATACGGTATCACATACTCGTATTAATCTCGGTCCCGCACATATCACATACTACTTCGTTTTGCATGAGCTAGGAAACCTCTGTGTAGGACTCTAATGAGTCGTCAATATATCGGCAGTAGGTGATGATCATATCAGTCACACACAAGCCGTCAGCGGTACTATCTGGACGTAAAGGCTACCCGGGTATTGAGCGATCAGAAGATCAACAAGCAACCTTGTCTATACTCCCGTGAATCCAACAGCAACACTACCGTACAGTCCGGTCTCTTCGTCTGATATGTCGCAAATCGAGTCTAGGGGTGGTAAACGTCAGACCCTAGTAACTTGATAAGTCATGCTGATATGAGGCTCATAACGGATCGAGAAACTACTGATAACACTTACCAGTAAATCTCCGTATCAGCCCTAGCCAGGGACTTCCTGTTATGGCCAATCGAGCACAGCGCAACATCAACCCCTAATACCGGGAGAGACAAATCCCCTCCTATCGCTCATTACCTCCATGTGACTCGGGACTGTACCCAAAAACCACCGTTTTGCACGCTCTCTTGAACGTGGTTGTAACATTTTGGAAAATTATACATATTAATTTATAATTTTAAATATAAAAATAGTGAGTTTATAAAAGTGATATCATATACAACCTTTGGTATCGGAATTTTATCCGTAAAAATGTAGTTATTTCGGTAAATGTGAATAAAAGTGTGTGATGTCATGGAAATGATATTTTAATTATTTTAACATGACATTGTATTTTTCATTTAGCTAATGACATTTAAGTGATAGATTTATCATTTCATATCTTTTATGTTACATGGATTTAAATTGTAAAATGAATTTAAATTGTAACATGATAGGTTATGTAATTGATAATTCTTTTAAGAGTTGATATATCTTAACCTAGGTTACACTCTCATAACACCTTACCCTCACCCATGCTTAACTCTCTCCACCTCCTCCTTCACAATTCTCCACTTCCTCCTTCCATCATGCCACCTCCATCTCACCCCTCCACCTCATGCATTCTCTACACACAAATCTTAATGCCTCCACCCTATATTATCACAACACCTAGGGAATTTCTATCTCAACTGAATAACACACTTCTTCAGCCCCAAACCAAAAATAATTCTAAGTGTTCATCATATCCAAAGAGTGAAACCTTAACCCTCTCCTCAAAGTTGTACACATCATTAAGCTTGATCCAATACAAACCCTTGATGATTCCACAAGCCCTTCATGAACTGGAATCCTTTGTGCATCATCTCAATAGGTATATCTTCTTCTCTCTTTACTTAATCAATTCTGTTCAATGTCAGTTTAAATGTGCAGTATAGGAAAACAGTTGGTTTTATGATATTTATCATACTGATATTGAATCTGAAACTACTAGGTGTAACCACTAGAAAATCTAGCAACACCAGAAGTATCATAAGAACACTAAGAGACTTCATGTAAAGCCCGAACCCCTAATTCATTGTTTGACCCGGCGACATTTATCCTTTTTCCGAGCTCGCCGCCCCCCCTAGGCTTTTTGTGTTGGTTTTTTTTCTTCAGCTTTAGTTTGGTATGTTATAAGTTTCTGTATTGTTTGATTTATCTAAATAATTATACAGAGAAATCTGGGAATGATTAGTAAAGGTTTTATCAAAATTCCGATATTACGATACGGGTTTTCGTATTTTGAACTGCAACTGAACCGTTAACGTTTATACGTTAACAATAGGATTGTATTGTCGTTTATGGGTTAAGTATACTGTAAGTTCTAACCTATGGATGCTTAACTCGTTGTTTTGATTTGGATATGATATTTATGCCAATACTTCATAAATACGATTATAGGTACGATTGCGAAAGTTTTCAAGACGGAGTTGGCGGACATAGCAGTGTGGATTTCAGCAAGCTCATCAAATTGGTGAGTAGATTTACATCTACGGGGGAAGTCGGGTGGATGGCGTATAGCACCCCCGCAACCTTATAAATAGTATTATGATATAATCCGGTAGGGCCGGACTTGTTTGCCCCAGCTTATAGTAGTTTTAGAAATTAATTAAAATATGGATATTTGAATTAAATTGCATCCAGTATGATACTCATTTGCATATAGTTTACGGATGGTTTGGTAAATTGGTACGAAGGATAATGCCGTACTAGAGAGGATTTAAGATATAGTGATAATGCGAGACATTATATGAGGAATTATACCGTATTGGTGATGATGAGTTTCGTATGCCGAATAGCGGCCCAGTTTCCTTTAGACTCGCAGAATAATGTTTATTCCTTTTTGAACGTAGTATTTGAAGTGAGCTATACTCTTTTTAAAAACTAACGTTTCATTTCATTTCCAAAGATAATGGTATAACTCATAGCAAGTAATTACAATTAATAGTTACGCTTAGATTACTTTACATGTTCGCGTTATACTATCGATGTTATACGTTTCCGAAATACGAACACTCTGATAGAACACTGCACAATTACCAATGAATACTATACTGCACAAGCACGTATATATATGCTACAATACACCTCATTGGTACTGCTATGTCACTGTAGAATCGTTATATTATGTAATGCGTATATAGATGTTGATATGAGTAGGTTATTACACCTTTAGAATACTTGCACAAATACTAATGATTGCCATGCTGCACGAGCACTGACGCGTATGTTATACTACACATCATTAGTAGTGCCATGACATAGTAGAATTGATATCTTTGTGCCTGTATGCTTTATTTACGCAGTTTTACTTTATTTACTGTTTCTCATTGCGAATACCAGTACTATAGATGATGATATTTAATTCTTATGGATTTGCTGGATGTTTTACTCCTGATGATATATATCAGTGATACGAGACGCTATTATATATGTATATATATAATATATCATCAGAATGATCTATGCATGTATTCTCATTCTTTACTTGATATTTTTGGATATGATGAGTTGACGTCTACCATGGGTTTAGTGTTTCCTGATTTTATTCTGGACCGAGTGGGGGAGCTATACGGTCGCGGATTTTTATGCTATCCGGACTGAGTGGGGGAGCTATATAGTCGGATACATGGTGGACCCGGATCGAGACCGAGGGGCAGGAAAGCCGCAGTTGAGGCAGGGAGCCTAACGAGGATACTCGATACCGGAGATTGAGATGAGCACGGCAGATATTCAGGGGATACTGACCGGGGTTCGATTTGGGCACGGCATTATCCAAGGGATACCGACCGGGGCTAGGGATATCGGGCGGCGTTCATCTGTTGAGATAGTGTCGACGATATCTGCATTTGCGTGTCAGTGTTGGACACGATAGATTTAAGGATTTATGTGTCGATGATGGACACGAAAGATTCTGATTTCGGGTGTCGATATTGGACATCCATATATATATTGATATGTTGATATCATGATGTACACAGTTAGATTACAGTTATTGTAGCCGTCTAGGACTGATCCGGGAGACAGTACCTGCATATCATTTTTCAGGCATTTGCATATAAAAAGGAATTCAAAAGCGAGCTATAGCCTCCATATTTTGACATGTCTGACATGACATTGAAATCTTTAAATTATAAACCTCTAAACCTTCTTTATTAAAACAGTAGGACATATATCTAAAATAAGATACCTATTATATTTCATACCATCACGTCTGCTTGTATGCCGTGACATATCTATTCAGTGGCTATTTTTAAATAAGAGCTTTATATAAATATATTTTCGGCTACTTATAGGCGTATACCTAGATACATGTCATTTGCATTTGATATATTCTATATTGGGATCATATGATAGATAAACTTGCATTTATGATACATATGCATTTCATATATTATATTAGTACAGGATATGATAGTACTATACTTATGACCCAGGTATCGTTGTGCATTTCGATTTCTACCTTGCAATGTACTTTTACTCATTGAGTCGGCAACTCACCCCCGTTGTGCTACAGTTTCTTGTAGGTATTACCGTTTGGATTATCAGCGGCTGTTCTCCTCCGAACACAGAGACGCGACAGCGTAGGTTCGTCTTGCCTGAATTTGGGGGCAGATGCTAATTGGTGCTATCCTTCCACCTCTCCGAAGATGCCAAGTTGATTTATGACACCATGTATCGAAGGTTTAAACAGATGCGGCCGATATAGCAGACTTCGTCAGATTCCCCCTCGTTGAGGGGTTTTTGATTGTGGGGACGCTCTTCCCTACAGGCGCAAGCCCCCGCAGTTAATTACGCTACTGCATCGCGGTAACCACTTTCTCCTTCTCCAGATGGCCACTTCGTATCGTGGGTGTTTGTTTTGTTTTTTGGTTGCCCGTGGATTGTATACGGAGACTAATTTATGTCGTCGTCCGTAGGGTGTGGATTAGTCCAAATCCGTATCTTCTTAGATTTGGGTTTGAGGGTTGAGTTTAAGGATACGTTAGTCTCATTTAAGACTAAGATCAACTTAAACGTTTTTTAAGGATACGTTAGTCTAATTTTAGACTAAGATCGACTTAACGTTTGTTAAGGACAAGTTAGTCTAATTTTAGACTAAGATAAACTTAACGGGATCGTTTAGATCCAACAAAAGAGCATTCGGGCTCTATTGTTTAGTTTAGGGACATTGCGGTCGATTACCAGTTTAAGGACATGGTGGTCCAATGTTAGTTTAAGGACATCTCGGTCCAAGGTTAAGGACATCATAGTCCATGGGTTTAAAGGGACCCCACAGTCCGAGGTTAAGGACGTCATAGTCCGTGGGTTTAAAAGGACCCCAAAGTCCGAGGTTAAGGACATCATAGTCCATGGGCTTAAGGACCCCATAGTCCGTAGTTTAAAGACGTTATAGTCTATAAAGTTTAAGGACATCATAGTCCATGAGTTTAAGGACCCCACAGTCCATGAAATGATTGGTTATCGGGACCCGTCACCTCTCTGAAGACGTTGAAGGATTACAACGACAAATATCAGAGGAGTGAAGAGATGTACCCTTGAACCAAAGTTGATTGAGAAATCTGTAGTTCAATTTGGGATTAAGATCAATTAATCTGAATTATGAGCACATGGGCTCAGTTAGATCTGAATTAAGGACTTATGGCCAACTTGGGCTAAGTCCAATTAGGTTTAAAATGTTGGACCTTTGTTTGGACTGTTAAACATTTGTCTGCGTTCAGCCCCCCCATTATTTAGCAATGCTAAACAGGGGTTTGGGGGCTCTGACAACATTTTATCTTTGGCTGAGCACTAACCATTCATTATAGCTCTGGATTTAAGGTTCAGTTGAAGGGGAGATTTGCCTCTGGAAAACTTAGCCATTTTGGGCTAAAGACTGATTTAAATATAATGTTAAACACTAAAGTAAATTCAACTATCACGTGCTCCCACGTGATACGCTTAGAATAGTGTTAAACACAAGGGGATACTTAGCGATCACGTGCTCCCACGTGATGTGCTGAAAATAGTGTTAAACGCTAAGGACGAAGCGCTTAAAATAGTGTTAAACACTAAAATTGAATTGGTCACGTGGGGTCACGTGAGGCATCTGAAGATGGGGCCAGACTTCCTTTATTTTGTTCTCAGAATATTCAAATAAGTGTTAAACACTTTTTAGACTTTGAAATCATCACGTGTGGACACGTGACAATGCCTCTGCGTTGGGCATCAATTCCTCTGTCTTCCCCTATTTTATTCTTTTGAAAAGGGTGTTTGTCAGGGGTCACGTGGGGACACGTGAGGCGTCCTAGATCAGAACTGCCTTTGGCTTTGTTCTCTTTTATTTCGAGGGTCACGTGGGAGCACGTGAGGCATTGCCTCATTCATTCCTGTTTGTTTGTTGGGATGAAGGGTCACGTGTTACCACGTGATCATGTTGGATACTTCATCTTTACGTGCATGGAGAGCTTTAAGTCTCTTGTTTTAAGAATTAAATTCTTTTGTAGGATTAAACCCTAGTTTCATTTAGAGGAATTAAATTCCTATGTATTTGGAAGAATTAAATTCTTTTATAGGGTTAAACCCTAATTCTGTTTGGAGGAATTAAATTCCTATGAATTTGGAAGAATTAAATTCTTTTATAGGGTTAAACCCTAATTCTGTTTGGAGAAATTAAATTCCTATGAATTTGGAAGAATTAAATTCTTATGTAGGATTAAACCCTAGTTTAATTTGGGGATTCCTATGAATTTGGAAGAATTAAATCCTGTAAACTTAATCCTCCCTCTAGGTTTTGGATCTGCATGGCAGAGTCTCCCCGATGAGAATTAAATTCTCAACTTGTGGGGATATCTACTTCTGCAGATCTTCAACCAAAGGAAGAACTAAGTTCTTATTTAGAATAGTTAAACTCTTAAATTGAGAATTAAATTCTTTTTTGTTTTATGGAGCTTAGATCTCTTTCCCCTTTCTCACCTAGGGTTTCTTCTCTCTGAAGAGATCTTCTTTTTCTCTCTTGAGAATTAAATTCTCCTTTCTTTTTTTTTTCTCTCTATCTGTTGTTGTATCTCTCCAAAAACCAAAAATCGATCCCCTTCTTCTCTTCTTGGCTCCTATTTATAGGAGAAAGAAAAGAATCAGTTTGTTTAGTCAATCTTTTATTGAAAGATTTTGGTTGTTTTTGTAACCAACATGATCTTTTAGATCATCCAGTGAATTTTATTCACCATTGGATTTTTAATCTAAAAGATATTTTATCTGTTATTCCTGGCAAATTTCAAGGAAATCTTTCCTTGTATAAAATCTTTTCATAAATTGGTGATTTTAAATCACAATTGGATTTTTAATCCAACGGTGCTCCATTTTACAGAGCACAATCTTTTTGTTTGGAAAGATTTAAAGAAATATTTTTCCAGTTAGGGTTCTCGATTCCCTCTTAATTAGAATTTAATTCTATTATTTCAAAGATCTTAGGATCCAATCACGTATTGACACGTGACCCCCTTGATTAAGCATCTAATCAGAATTCAATTCTGTTGTTTTAAAGAACTCAGGAATTATCACGTGTCAGCACGTGACCTTTGGTCACGTGATGCCCTATTGGGGTCTTTCCTTGCTGTTTTATTACACTTTTAATTCTCTTCAGTGGGTTTTTAAAGGCCCATCACGTGTGGGCATTGATTATTTAATTAGAATTTAATTCTATTAATCAGCGAGCTTAGGAACTCATCACGTGTCTGCACGTGACCTCTGGTCACGTGTGGGCACGTGATGCCCCATTGGAGTATTCCTTGCTGTTGTATTATATCTTTTAATCCTTTTTCAGGGGGTTGAAAGGCCCGTCACGTGTGGGCACGTGATCCCTTTTGATTAGAATTTAGTTTTATTATAACAGAGTCCCCAGGAAACCATCACGTGTCAGGACGTGACCCCTGGTCACGTGTGGGCACGTGATGCCCCATTGGGGTTTTTCCTGATATTTTATGAGGGAACAAATGCCCCCACAGCGTTGTTCTCACGTGTTTGCATATGACTGCAACGCTGTAACTTTTGTGGCCGTTGGATCTGCCTAGGGACGGGGGAAGATGAACCGTTTCCCATCACATCCTATAAATGCAGGGGTCCCTTCAGAAGCGCCACCACTTTTTCCATTTTCTTCCTTGCTCGTTTTCCTCTGAAAATTTAATTCTCTTTTCCAGAGCTCAGTTCTCTGTTTCAAAAATTTCCAGAGTTTAACTCTGTTAACAAAAGATTTCCTTTTTCAGGTAGGGATCTTGAACGGCTGATGAACTTCTTGTAGAAATTTTCTTTGGATTTTAAATCCACACCAAGGGTTTTTTTCTTTAACAAGAACCCATCTTTCCAAGTTCTTAAAAAAAGTCCAATCCTTAAATAATAAACTCCTTTTGTTAGGGCTTCTCTGATCTCAGCGATCGATGGTGATACTTGTCTTCTTTTTGGAATTTAATTCCATTTCAAAGAGTCTTTAGCTCTGAAAATGTTTTCTGGGAATTTAATTCCTCTGTTCAAAAGGAATTTAATTCCTCTAAAGAACTTAGTTCTTAAAAGAGGACTTCTTGGGATTTTCATAAATTTCAGTAGAGATTTTAGTTGAGTTTCGCAGAGTCCAAGATGGGTTTCTCTTTGGGGGAATGTGTAGAGTCATTTGAATTCATTGAGAATCTTCCCTTTATTCGATTGCTCGGCCTCATTATTAGTGAGCCGCCATCTTGATTTTGTGGGGCCCCTATGTTTTGTAGCCAATGGTCCCATAAAATAAGTTCTTTGTCGTTTTCTTCCACTGTCGTTATATATATATATTTATAAATATATATACACGTGCGGGCTTCATTAACAGTTTCCTTTCCTTTGTTTCAGGAACAATGGCTTCTCTTCCATACTTCCCTTTCACCCGCTCGGAGGCTGCCTTTCCTCAGTCACCGTCTGATGAGGAGGTGATGACGATGATTAGAGCTCACGACCCTAATTGCACCAGCTTGCTTTTATGGGGGACCTGGTATGGGCATATCATTCAGGGCCGCCGCAGCTTCCTTTGCGAGATACCAACAGAGCCTACCTACCCATTTTTGCCGATGGAGCGTCCACGGATCGCCTTAGCTGTAGAATATCGAATTGGACCCCTACGGGACGGCTTGAGCCGTCAACAGATGGAATTCCAAACCACCATGTGCCGGCTATAGACATCTTAGGGCATCGTATCTGCCAAGGTTAAGCCCAGCCCCGGGGAAAGGTTTACAAAATAGGGCTTACTCCTCGACATCCCACAGGCTACCTTCTCTGGGCTCGTTACATTCTGTCTGCCCATCGAGCGCGACTGCAGAGGGTTGGGCTCTACCAGGCGGTGTACGCGTCTCTCTTCCACTATCAGTCCCCTCACGTCTGGTGGGTTAAGGCTTTCCTAAATCAATGGAATCTTCCCACCAACACCTTCTTACTAAGGGACCGCAAAGTTTCAATTTCTCTGGAAGAGTTTCGCGAGATCTCGGGGTTACCGATCAGAGGGACGCTCTATGAAGAACTGCTGCCTCTTGATGAGTATGTTTTCGAAACTGAGCCTGCTAGATGGCTTGTCGACTGAAAATTCCATCCGCCACAAGCACCCAAGTTTAACCAAGGCTTTGGGCGTTCTTGAGAAACTATTCACAGAGTCAGAGGAGCAGGGCGTCACTTTCAAAAGCTTTATCGCTTGCTTCCTTTGCGGAGATGTTCTATCAAAGACGACTCCGAAGTTTGCGAGTATTAACGACCCCTTCGGGATCGGTTTAAATAAGCTACCGGCTAAAGAAGAGGATTTGCCGCAGTTCTACATTCCAATCCTGTCGGCTGTACCTTTTGAGTCGATCGCAGCTCCCGGCGTAGATGAAGAGACTTTCTTCATGGGTTTTATCAGCGTCTGGCTTAGTTGGTTTGTTATTCCAACGCACCGTCGATTCATGAGAGCTTCAGTGATTTACCCTGCTTATCGCATCGCCGGAGGGACGCGACTAGCCGTGGGCATTACTGGGCTAGCGCATTTGTACCATGGGTTAAATGCTGCAGCCAATACCTCAACACCAGGCGTGGATGTGGTGAATTTCTCTCTCTATCACTACTACAAAGAAGGGTTGCCCCTACGGATTTATCCGTAGGGGCAACCCACTGCCCCTACGGATATATACGTAGGGGCGAAAAAATACCCCGTAGGTGCAAAGGCCGCAGGTGCAAGTTGAGGCCCTGAACTTGCCCCTACGGGCAAATTCTTGCCCCTACGGATATATGTGTAGGTCCATTTACCCCTACGGCTTAAGCCGTAGGGTATAAGATTTTATATTATTTACGGTTTATTTTAATAAATTACTTTGCCCTACGGATATAACCGTCGGGGCATGTTCTATCCCCTACGGATATATGCGTAGGTACGATTTCGTAGGGGTATAAATTCAGGATTCCTGATATGTAGCCCCTACGGCTTTAGCCGTAGGGGATAGTCAGTGGCTCCTACGGATATATCCGTAGGGGCTTTCCCAACCCCCCGGTACTGAGATCTGGGGGAAATATCAGTTACTGCTGATATTTTGCCCCTACGGCTATATCCGTAGGGGTAACATGTTTGCCTACGGATTAATCCGTAGGTACATATTATCTGAATTTTTTTTTTAAAAGTGGGCTGTTTGATTTTTCCCGCCCTGTGCACAATAATATATACATCAATCAAATCATATATTGCAGTATTCATAATCACATCTCACGCATATATATAATATACAAAAGAAACCCAAAAACTGAATATGATATAAATACAAACCAATATCAATGTCGTTTCAAAATGTAGTACAATGTGTATGATATAAATAAATACATGTTTCAAAAAAAAGAACCAAAAATCTACCCTAGCTCGGTCCAGCTCCACCTCTGAATAACGATAGAATAACGCGCGCCTGCTCCTCGGTCAATAAACTATGCAATTTGTCGGTAGCGGGAGTCTGAGCGGCATGTGGTCTGCGCAGCCGCCGTCGAGGTAGTCGCTTGCGGAGCCGCGGCTGCGGGAGTCTGAGTGGGCGGTGGAGCTACATGAGCTGTCTGCGGAACCGCAGCCGATGTAGTGGCTTGCGGAGCCGCAGCCGAAGGAGTTGCGTGTGGAGGCTCGGCCGATCTACCTTGTCGCGTCTGGATATAACGTGTGCTACATGAGCGTGTAAGAACTGTTTATTATTCGAATTCGTATCATTATTAAGTTATTTCGAAACCCTGTTTGGATATCTAGTTTGGAAAAGCGTTGTTTATTTCAATTACATATGTATGTATGATTAATCAAACTTAAGTCTAAAACCAAATAAGCTCAAGCTACGTACTAATTATGGATATGTTGATATGTATATAATATGAAATGATATTTTACTATAAAGTAGTATACATACCAGCATCTCCTTCAACTCCTGAACACTGGCCCTCAAGCTATCCAGTTCATGATGGATACGTCGCTCACTGGAGACGGAGGAAGTAACCACCGGGGTGGAGTCCAACCTCATATGGGCCCTGCTAGAGCCTAGTCCTCAGCCTCTGGGAACCTACGTGGTGCCGTCCGTGTGCGGCGTCCAGGACTGGGGTCAGCAGCCTCGAATGTTGCCTTCCCCTAGCAACTGTCAGAACATTATATTTAGCACATACGGGTCTATAAAATTGACAAGAAACACCAAAATCAACAAATTCAAAGCCTTACCTACAGAGATAGAAGATGTGCTCCTCTGGTATCTGCATGTATCAAAATTTGAATAATATTAATTAATTTCAGTACATACATACTAACAAGGTAAACTCGCATATAGCGCTGCTTACACATATGACAGGGAGTGAAGGAGCTCTTGTAGATCATCAGGCACAAATCTAATCTCATCAAGCAGCCCATGATAATGAGTTGGACGACTAAGAGCAAAAGAAATGTGTGTATATTTATGATATAGCATTCTAAATCAATATACATGCCCTATATAACATATAAACATACCTGGAGGAACGGGAGTGGCCTCTGTCCCTGATATGGACGCATCACCAACAACTAGACAATCAAACATTGACAATATAAGTAATTTTGACATAAACAGGCATGGATATCTATAATATTACATTCAAAATGGATATTAGAGGGCGCACCTGCAGTGAGAAGTGGCAAAAGTACCACCCAACTAGGGTGTAATTTACAGAATCAGTTGAGACTCTTAAAAGTCATAGAAGAACCCGACCTGCAAAAATCTGATGTATGCTTTCCATTGGACACTAAGAAGTCTCTAAAGGGAAAAGCCATCATTAGTTCATATCAGAGGATTGATGCTGAAACAGAGAACGAGAAATGTCATTTTTTTCTTCTTCCGCCACATTACTGTCTTCTCCTTCTGCCACATTACTGTCTTCTCCTTCTTATTATGTTCGCGTGCAAATTCAATGACTATATTGAGAATATGGATTAATAGTGGGTAGGAAAAGTATTTCTCAAATGGCTTTTGCGTCTTAAAACCATAAACTACTAAGTAATGACATACATAATTTTTTTAGTATAAAGGTTGTTATTTTAAGTTTTCCCTTATAGAGATATGATCTAACTGCATCTATCAACTATAAGTGTGCAGAAAATTATGATAAGAAATCATAAGAAAGGGTCGTAGCCATGCATAACCTTGAATCTACATACCAAATCATGCAAAAGCATGCACTTATTGTCACCTTGCCTTGGAATATAAAATATCTTGGAAGACTATAAGCGAGCATTTAAATCTTATTAGCTTTTGACTTCAACATATATTTTTCTCAAGTACCATGAAATATACTTGCTCCGTATAAACCGTTTTCAGGAAGATGGATTAATAATGACAAATTATCCATTGTGACTCACTAGGTTAGAATTTTCTCTTCTATTAACCATCTTTCTAATCAGCTTGGTAAATTTATTCGGAACCGGCTGTGAATCATTAAAAGAGTAGCATAAGAACGAAAGCTAAAATACAGATATATAGCATACCGATACATCGAAACTTCATAGTTGCGATGGCAATCCAGAGATATTTATTTCTACACACGTGGTGCGCGTGCGAATGCGTCAGGCAACATGGACAAATATTTCATAACATGGAAAGTATTATTCGTATAAAGTAATTAAAACTTTTAAAAAGCTTGGGTAGAGATATTTTCTTAGGTGATGCAATCATATCATGAGGACTAAATTTAAGTTATTATATATATGCATATGTATTTTTCTAACCTAAAATATCACACACACACACAGAAAGAGAGAGAGAGAACACCTGGTAGGTAAAAAAATCAGGTAGCAGGATCCTGAAGAAATGGAGTCCATAGCATTGCTCATCATCATCATCCATGATCCCTTTGATAATATTTTTTCAAAGGGATCACGGATGATGATGATGAGCAATGCTGTGGACTCCATTTCTTCAGGATCCTGCTAACTGATTTCTCTATCTACCTGGTATTCTCCCCCCCTCTCTCTCTCTCTGTGTGTGTGATATATTAGATTAGAAAAATACATAAGCATATGTATAATAGCTTAAATTTAGTCCTCATGATATGATTGCATCACCTAAGAAAATATCTCTACCCAAGCTTTTTAAAAGTTTTAATTACTTTATACGAATAATACTTTCCATGTTATGAAATATTTGTCCATGATGCCTGACGCATTCGCACGCGCACCACGTGTGTAGAAATAAATATTTCTGGATTGCCATCGCAACTATGAAGTTTCGATGTATCGGTATACTATATATCTGTATTTTAGTTTTCTTTCTTATGCATGTCTTTTAATGATTCGCAGCCGGTTCCGAATAAATTTACCAAGCTGATTAGAAAGATGGTTAATAGAAGAGAAAATTCTAACCTAGTGAGTCACAATGGATAATTTGTCATTATTAATCCATCTTCCTGAAAACGGTTTATACGGAGCAAGTATATTTCATGGTACTTGAGAAAAATATATGTTGAAGTCAAAAGCTAACAAGATTTAAATGCTCGCTTATAGTCTTCCAAGATATTTTATATTCCAAGGCAAGATGACAATAAGTGCATGCTTTTGCATGATTTGGTATGTAGATTCAAGGTTATGCATGGCTACGACCCTTTCTTATGATTTCTTATCATAATTTTCTGCACACTTATAGTTGATAGATGCAGTTAGATCATATCTCTATAAGGGAAAACTTAAAATAACAACCTTTATACTAAAAAAATTATGTATGTCATTACTTAGTAGTTTATGGTTTTAAGACGCCAAAGCCATTTGAGAAATACTTTTCCTACCCACTATTAATCCATATTCTCAATATAGTCATTGAATTTGCACGCGAACATAATAAGAAGGAGAAGACAGTAATGTGGCAGAAGGAGAAGACAGTAATGTGGCGGAAGAAGAAAAAAATGATATTTCTCGTTCTCTGTTTCAGCATCAATCCTCTGATATGAACTAATGATGGCTTTCACATAGGCTTTTCCCTTTAGAGACTTCTTAGTGTCAAATGGAAAGCATACATCAGATTTGTGCAGGTCGGGTTCTTCTATGACTTTTAAGAGTCTCAACTGATTCTGTAAATTACACCCTAGTTGGATGATACTTTTACCACTTCTCACTTCTCACTGCAGGTGCGCTCTCTAATATCCATTTTGAATATCGATAATATTACATTCAAAATGGATATTAGAGAGTGCACCTGCAGTGAGAAGTTGTAAAAGTACCACCCAACTAGAGTATAATTAACAGAATCAGTTGAGACTCTTGAAAGTCATAGAAGAACCCGACCTGCGAAAATCTGATTTATGCTTTCCATTTGACACTAAGAAGTCTCTAAAGGGAAAAGCCTATGTGAAAACCATCATTAGTTCATATCAGAAGATTGATGCTGAAACAGAGAACGAGGAATGTCATTTTTTTCTTCTTCTGCCACATTACTGTCTTCTTCTTCTTCTTCTGCCACATTATTGTCTTCTCCTTCTTATTATGTGCGCGTGCAAATTCAATGACTATATTGAGAATATGGATTAATAGTGGGTTGGAAAAGTATTTCTCAAATGGCTTTTGCGTCTAAAAAACATAAACTACTAATTAATGGCATACATAATTTTTTAGTATAAAAGTTGTTATTTTAGGTAGGACAACTGCCAATTCTATGGCTTGTGGCCACCAGCGACTGCTTTCTCACCACAGTAAAAATAATGAGGGACTATAACATATCATGAATTCGATATGCACCGTGATTTCATAGCATATGTCTATTAACCTATAATGTATAAGTTCTCGGCGTTGATTGCAGAGGTGCATACAGTCTGAACTAGTAAATATACATAAGAAGGAAAAAGAAGAAAGGATTCATAAATATGGTTGGGCCAGAAACAGACTTAGTCACTGAATGACATATAACTGATATTCCTTGATGTAGAAATCAATACACCTTTGATAACAAACTCATTCTTTTTTGGGAGATATATAAATAACCGACTCTGACCCTCAGCATTCCATTGAACACATGGAAATCCATCGTATCTCATATCCAGCCACCTCACTTCACCGATCCTATGATCGCCCTCTTGAGGACGCACAACCCTAGCCGCAGCCCCAGCCCAAACCCTAGCCTTAGGTGGTGGTGATGAATGTGAATCCTCATGTGATTTTGCATATTATTGCAAGAGCGTTAATGGGTTTTCAAGATTTGTACGTAGTCAAGAGCAATTGTGAGCAAGGAAAGTAAAAATAGTTTAGGAATTTTATCAAACAGCTGGTGAGCAAACTAGCAAAACGTTTTGAATGAAAATATAATGTAAAATAATTTCGAGAATCAAAAGTGATAAGCTTTGTTAATGATATGGGAGAGAAGCTTGCTTTTTCTTTTTTGTGAAAAATATTTTAGGTTTTTTTTCCTTATTTCTGTTACATCCTGACCGAAGAACTTTCACAATTGTTAAAATTCAACATTTTGGTCAGTCCTCTCCTTTATTGATATGCATGTGATGTGAGGGTTGGATTTAACACAGCAACCATTGTTCATCAATATATATTACCAAATAAAGCTCTTTATTGTTGGTTATGTTGGTTTCATCCAATTCTTGCCTCAATTTGGTGTAATTTGAAATGGCCCACGATTCTAGGGTTTGATATGGGATGGCAATAGAAAAGAGAATTTGTTCTCAAGTTATGATCGAATACCATAATAAATTGGGAGTTGGTTAGGATTGTGAAATTGTGAAAGTAGTTGCATTTTTTTCAAGTATGATCTTGTGAAAATCGGATGAAATATTTAACATCATTTTGTTGTTATTTAGGATTAGCACCCTCTAAAGGATTTTAAGTTAAGATAATGGATATGGATCTTTTGTCAGGATAAAGAAGATCTGCACATGCATAAATACTAGTATAAGATAATTCAAAATTTGGGATAACGGATACATACCGCTAAAAGATATAAGAGATTAATGGAGGGAAGAGGCCATAGGAGGGGATTCCCTCCTATGGCGTCGAAAAAATACCCTCTCCCTAATTTTTTCCGCCGATCGGCACCCACCATCTTCATCGTCATCATCTAAGATGTGGGTACACCAAATTTCATGTGATTTTACAACTTTTTCACCGTTGATTTAGTGGGTTCAAAATTAACGGTTTGCCGACAATAGAACTTTTTACATTGCTAAATCAACGGTGAAAAAGTTGTAGAATCACTTGAAATTTGGTATACCCACATCTTAGATGATGACAATGAAGATGTTGGGTGCCGATCGTCGGAAAAAACCATGGAAGGGGTATTTTTTCGACGCCATAGGAGGGAATTCCCTACTATGGCATCTTTCCTCCATTATTCTCAAGATATAAATCGAAAACCCAAACAATATTTTGTGATAAACTTAAGTGTTCTTGCAAACTAATACAAATCTTGTTAAAAATTTGATAAATTGACCTTCCCCTTCCCCAGCCCTAGCCCCAGCCCGCAGCCCCAGCCGCACCCCCAATAAAAAATTTGATAAATTCTACCCAGCCCCGACCCCGACCCCGACCCCGACCCTAACCCTACCCCGACTGCGACCCTAACCCTACCCCGACCCCGACCCCGACCCTAACCCTTCCCCTTCCCCTTCCCCTTCCCCGACCCCGACCCCGAACCCGACCCCGCAGCCCAGCCCCTGCCCCAACCCTAACCCGACCGCGACTGCGACCGCGACCCCAGCCCAACCCAGGCCAACTCGCGCGCCATGAACCTTAAGCCCAAAATAATCCAATAAATTCTTTAACTTACCTCGAGATTTACTCACCTGAACGGCTGCTGGGGCAGGGGCGACGATCTGAACGGCGGTGGCGACGACCTTAACCGCGGTGGCGACGAGAACTCCAGTGGCGACGAAACCGGCGAGGGCCACTAGGAGAACAACCTTGGCGGCGACGGCGTGGCGCATTGGGGTAGGCGATCGAACTCCAGTGGCGACGAAACCCTAACCTTATTTTCGCGCCCGATCGAGAGAGAGAGGGAAATGAGCGTAGGCGATCGATCTGGGATTTTATTAAATCGATATTTACTTGCCCCTACGGATATATCCGTAGGTCCTTTGTTTGCGTCTCCGTAGGGGCAAACACCTAATTAAGAATTAATATTTTTATTCTTGGACGTCTTTGCCCGTAGGGGCAACCATTTAGCCCTACGGATATATCCGTAGGTCCAAGTTATTTTTGCCCCTACGGATTACACTATCCGTAGGGGCAAACCCCTATTTTACTAGTGTATTACTTTACATCATGGATTGAGATGCATGTGCTAGGGGCATTTGCCGCGCATCAGAGACCTAGCTTTTATGATGCCTACACTTTTCCGCGGCTCATGAGGTTGGTGGACGCTTCAGCTCCTGATCCGACTCAGTCCGAAGCTATTCATGTGCTGCTTAATCCCTATGCCAATATGGTCGAGATGGTATTTAACGATCGAGTCCTCTCTGCTCCTTCAGGACCGATTCAACAGCTTTTCGACTCATCGAAAGAGGGAGTACCCTCCATGAAGCCCAAGGAAGTCATGCACTTATATTCAATCAGACCAGGTTACCTGGTGTTTCATCAAAACGGTGCGGCCCTTTTTATGCGGTACAACCCAAACCTCTTTGCTTGGCAACTGGGATATGACCAGGGTGTCCCCTTTGAGGCGTTTACAGTGGAGCCCAGCCCGTCGTCGGAAGTTGTTTGTGACGCTGCTCATCACTTCATGCGGCTGAACACCGGCTCTCGCTTCGTGATTCCTGAGGCCGAATACATTCCTCGATGTGTGGGGGCTTTCACGTGCTGGTACCTCCACCGAGTCAGTCCTGTTATTGTTGAGGAGAGGAGGATGCTCCTTGGATATAGGGTTCCCACTCCAATCCAGGCTACGGGTTCCGCCGTGACCGCGGGCAGTGGTTCGCCCTCCCTTGAGAGATACTGGTGTCGTGCTTATTCCTGAGGCTGCGGAAGTGGATCTAACTCCCACAGCTGGTATACCACTGTGCACTAGAGCTCAATCAAGGTCCAATAAGGCGCCAATAGCAGTATCATCAGTTGCGGCGTCAGCAATGGCAGTGTCCTCATCGGTAGCACCGCCGAGAGAAGATATTGAAGGCGAAGTGGGTCAACGTCGCACTAAAGCACCGAGGGGAAAGAACCGATTGTCTTCTGCACTTAGTTCTGGGTCCAAGAGTTGAAAGGAGACGGTCACCAATCTGCTTGACTTTTTAGTGGAATCAGAGCCTATCCTTTAAGATGAACCACTAGCCATGCAAGAGTCAGACAGTGGTCTTCTTTTTCCGGGTTCATCTTCCGAGAAAGCCGCACAATTGGCTAAGGCCATAAGACGCTCTCAGAATGAGACTGAGAATGTAAGGATCCCGAAGAGGCCTTATCCTGCCGTCATCTTCTACGAAGATCCTCCATCGATACGGCGGATATTTATAGGTCCTTTGGAAGAGGGAGGCGAGATAGCTCTTAAACAACCTATCTCGGCCGATGCCGAGGATGCGCTTTCATTGTGGACCGGTGGCCACGAGTCTACCCTTGAACCCCGGCGAGCATACCTCCTTAGGAAGGAACGTCGGCTTGAAAAAGCCATACTAGAAGCTCCTTTACGCATTGGTATATTTATATTTATTTTTGTAGTATTTTGCACTGCTTATATTCATATATATATATATATATCCTTATCTTCGTGAAAACTTTGCAGGGACTTCGGCAATGGCAGAGGATCTGAGTTCAAGTCGTGCCTTGACTATGGACTCTGCAAATATCCCCGATGAGACACTAGTAAGTGTGGAGGGGGTTGATACAACTGTTGTTCCTGCCGCAGAGTTCTCATCGGTGATTTCCGTTCCCCCGGTGCTTGCCCTCCCGGAAGAGGCATCTTCATTGGCCACGGAATCAATGGATCTTTCTGGGGATGGCCCAGAAGCTGTGGGGAAAATAGTCGAGGATATCGTCCTTTCATTGGAACCTGCAGTGGCGGCCGCTGCTCCTCAATTAGAAGTTGTTATACTAGCCCACGTCCCCGATGATGTGCCTGGGGGTACGGAGGAGGCCGCTGAAGCTGCTATCCCTCCAGTCCAGGGTGGGAAGAGCATCGAAGGTATTCTTCTATCTTTTATTTTAATGATCTCTTCATTATCTGAACCTTCCTGTCTTTTCAGAACTACGAGGATTGGCGGCGTCCATCGTGGACTTGTCCCCCAGGAAGTCTTTTCAGTGCCTGTTAGAGATGGCTGCTTCGCAGGCAATATCCCCTCAACGCATCGTCCTCTCTTCCGGGCAGGGTTAGTGTTATTTGCCTTCTCTTCACGGCATTATTATTATTTTGTATAACGATATTGATGCCTTCTGTAGTTTTGGAAGCTGATGACGAAGTTGAGATTCTTGACGGGCCTGGGGATCCTTCAGACCCTTCTTGCATGACCGTGGGTAAGTAAGTTTCAATGTTGTTCCACCCGCTCTTTACTTGCGAGTCTCGCTGAGTGTTTTCTATGAATCTTAACAGCTTTGCCAGTTCTTACCACGCTGGAATCTCGCATCGTGATGCCGCCCGGCCCCTATACTCTACGTGCCTCAGAATGGATGGCAAAGCTAAGCCTTGACTCCTTGTCAGCTCTGATTGAAGACCTTCGTGCTGGCAGTCTGATCACGGCTGAAGCATTTGCCGCTGAAGCCAACAGTTCTCTTCCCTTTCTTGCTACTTACCATAGTGAAACATTAGTGCAAGTCTGGGTTGAGTTCTGTCATCAGGTGGAGGCTTGCTTGCATATTCTTGAATGTACACGCCTTCCTTCAGAGGTTGTGGCTGCAAAGGTGCGCTTACGGGGGCTGATTGAGCGGTGCGCTACAAATATGCTATCATGCGAGAAGAGGCTCAGCCGAAAGTTTTCGGAAAGGGAGCTGTCTTCCAAAGCGCTGAGGGAACTTCAAGCTAATCTTACAGCCAAGACCACTCGGGCATATGAACTTTGGCGGGTGCTTCAAGAAGCCATTAGGGAGGTGGTAGCCATTGATAAAGCCGTCATTTTCACTCGCGAAATGGTCGAAGCTCATAAGGTTACCAAAAAAGAGCTTGAAAGTCGGCTTGCCTCGTACCAGGCCCAATAGGCTCAAGCGGAGGCCCGTCTCTTAACGATAATAAATCATGAAGCTGAGGCCCAGCGGAAAAAGGATGAACTGGCAAACCTATTGAATCGTCCGCCGGCTTGAAGAATTGTATATTTTTTATTCTTCTTTTGTACATACTCCTGAATGAGAGTATTTTTTTTATTCTTTCATAAATTGTACTTTGTATTCATTTTGATTCATGAATAAAAGACATATTTTGTTTCATGATAGTATGTCCCTTTTAGTAAGTGCATTTTGTGGATAATCTATTTTGATCTCCTTGCAGGACAGCGATAGCTTAGGAGTCAGGGTTAGGATCTGCCTCCTGAGACTTTTCAACTTTATGAGCCATGAGGGTCTCATAAAGGTATTTATCCTTACGAGTCGTGAGGATCTCGTAAGTGTAATTTCTCCTTAAGAATCGTGAGGATTCCTAAGTGCGTTTTCTCTTGAGAGTCGTAAAGATCTCACAAGAGAATTTTCTCCTTACAAGTCGAGAGGACTTGTAAGTGATGGATGAGGTTGACATTATCCGCATTTCACGGGGTTAAGGGTTGCTCTGGCCATTTCCCACGGGGTCAAGATTGACTTTAGCCGTGTTATATGGGACCAGGATTTGCTCTGGATGTTTCCCACGGGGTCAGGATTGACGTTAGCCATGTTCCACAAGGACCAAGATCCGCTCGGGATGTTTCCCACGGGGTCAGGATTGACATAGGCCGTGTTCCATAAAACCGGGATTTGCTCTGGACGCTTCCTACGGGGTCAGGATTGACATAAGCCGTGTTCCGCAAGGACCAGGATTTGCTCTGGACGCTTCCTACGGGGTCAGGATTGACATAAGCCGTGTTCCGCAAGGACCAGGATCCGCTCTGGACGCTTCCCACGGGGTCAGGATTGATATAAGCTGTGTTCCACAAAACCAGGATTTGCTCTGGACGCTTCCCACGGGGTCAGGATTGACATAAGCTATGTTCCGCAAGGACCAGGATCTGCTCTGGACGCTTCCCACGGAGCAGGATTGACATAAGCCGTGTTCCACAAAACCAGGATTTGCTCTGGACGCTTCCCACGGGGTCAGGATTGACATAAGACATGTTCCACAAAACCAAGATTTGCTCTGGACGCTTCCCACGGGGTCAGAATTGACATAAGTCGTGTTCCGCAAGGACCAGGATTTGCTCTGGACGCTTCCCACGGGGTCAGGATTGACATTAGCCGTGTTTTGCAAGGACCAGGATCCGCTCTGGACGCTTCCCACGGGGTCAGGATTGACATAAGCCGTGTTCTGCAAGGACCGGGATTTGCTCTGGATGCTTCCCATGGGGTCAGGATTGACATAAGCCGTGTTCCATAAGGACCAGGATCCGCTCTGGACGCTTCCCACGGGGTCAGGATTGACATAAGCCGTGTTCCGCAAGAACCAGGATTTGCTCTGGATGCTTCCCACGGGGTCAGGATTGGCATAAGTCGTGTTCCGCAAGGCCTAGGATCTGCTCTGGATGCTTCCCACGGGGTTAGGATTGATATAAGCCGTGTTCCGCAAGGACCAGGATTTGCGCTGGATGCGTCAGGATTGACATAAGCCGTGTTCCACAAGGACCAGGATCCGCTCTGGACGCTTCCCACGGGGTCAGGATTGACATAAGCCGTGTTCCGCAAGGACCAGGATTTGCTCTGGATGCTTCCCACGGGGTCATGATTGACATAAGCCGTGTTCCGTAAGGACCAGGATCCGCTCTGGACGCTTCCCATGAGGTCAGGATTGACATAAGCCGTGTTCCGCAAGTACCAGGATTTGCTCTGGATGCTTCCCACGGGGTCAGGATTGACATAAGCCGTGTTCCACAGGGACCAGGATCCGCTCTGGACTCTTCCCATGGGGTCAGGATTGACATAAGCCATGTTCCGCAAGGACCAGGATTTGCTTTGGATGCTTCCCACGGGGTCAGGATTGACATAAGCCGTGTTCTACAAGGACCAGGATCCGCTCTGGACGCTTCCCACAGGGTCAGGATTGACATAAGCCGTGTTCCACAAGACCAGAATTTGCTCTGGACGCTTCCCACGGGGTCAGGATTGACATTAGCCGTGTTCCGCAAGGACCAGGATGGGTTGACTTTATCTGCATTTCACGGAGTCGGGAGTTGACTCTCGGTTGTCTGTGCACCGCCGAGTCATGGAACTGGGAATTGCCGCGGTTCCGCTTTGCTCGATTGCGTCTGTCGTAATGAGACGAATGTTGAGATGGTCTCTAGGCTGTCTGTGAACCGTCGAGATTCGGAGTATGGACTTTGCTATGGATCCAGGACTGATTGTCGTGTCTGAATCCTGCTGGAATGAGAAAGAACGCTGTTGGTGATCTCTAGGCTGTAGATGATCCGTCGAGACCTGACTCTCCTTCTGGTGGAGCCTAGTGGGAATGTATGGTTCCCTCTTTATTTGTGCCCCTATATTGTATACAAGGATCGATGTGATCTCACCTGCAGGGCAAAAAGTTTCATTTTATATATTTTTCTTTCCGCGATGCTCTATCATTTCAGCTTTTATATCGCGAAAGTCACGATTGCCCAATCATTTTGGCTATTTTTCGCGGTGCCCAATCATTTCGGCAATTTGTTTTATTTACTCGCTGCTTTTTATTGCGAGTTTGGGATTTGATACCGATTTAGGCATCAGTATCGCTACAACTGGGATTTTGCTGTTCATATCAGATTTTTGCATTTTCATACCGCCCAATTTTTATCACATTGCATATCGGTAGGTACTCTTGAGCCGTGTTTGCTAGTCAATTGCAGGATACAGGTTCTCGGCTCTAAAACGGTGAAATTCATGGAAAAACACGACAAAGTCCGGGTTCTTGCCACCACAGATAAAACACGGATCTCCGCTCTTTATCCGTCTGTTGCCACACACCAGTTTAAGAGACAAAATGGCAAATCAATGTCGTTTTCATGCACAAGGCTCAATGGCAGCACAAGATCCAAGAAATCTACACGGAGCTCGAGGAAATCATGACAAAAAGATACACATCAAATCACCTTTTGCTCAACAGAAATTCTGGAAAAATCTTGAAGACAATCTGAGAAAATACATATACCAGACTCATGGGCACAGCCAACCAGGGAGCTCTACAAAAATTGGTCACCTAACTCCACTAAAGGGCCGCGGTTCCGCGGCATGAGTAGGCTTAGGCCGCGGATCCGCGGCCGTATAGTGGCGCCAGGTGACCAAATTTTGTGGGTATTTTGGTCTTTTCATTTTAGTTCTGAATGTTGTCCTAGGTTTTCATTTTCCAGCCTATAAATACCCCAGAACCTTGTGAAGCCAAGGGTGCATAATCTTGTATTTTTCTAGGTTTAGAATACTTGTTTCTTCTTCCTCTTCTCCATTAAAACTTGTAGTGAGCTTTGTGAGTGAAGAATGATGAATAAAGAAGATCCTTTTGCTATTATATCTTGTCTTGTTATTTTATAATTGCTTGTAATTTTAATTTGTTAACTTAGTTGTTGTTATTTCTTGTTGTTTCTTTCTTTTCTCTTTTCCTTTATCATTAAAACAACCATGATGCTTACGCTTGATCCTTGCCAAGGTGAGGTCGCAAATAACTAGTTGTTATCTTCTAATCTCTTTCTTTCTATCTTCCTCTTTTGTTTTGTTTTCTTTTCATTATGATGTGTGAGTAGTTTCATACTTGTTAGGGTAGGATAAGGGAAATTTGAGAGGGAAATCTCTCTCACTCTTTCCTTGCCCAACATCTTAAATCAACTCCCGTTAATTGAATCACAATCCGCTCCTTACGGCACCCTATCCTACATGATAGCGGTGATTCCGTAGTGAGACCGGTTGTGGTTGAATTAACCGGAGGTTATGGCTAAGAGCCAAGAACGGACGGACAAGCACCAAAAGGAAGAACTTATGCGTTGGAAAGCCTAGCTTATACTCGCAAGTTCCTTCCTAGTCGTGCTAATCCCCGTTGTTGCCGATTACCGTAACACCGATATTAAGAAGGGCAACGAAAGAGGTGAGCGACTCCTAACTCAAACTAACCTAATCCTAACCCTAACAAGCTCTCTTTACATATCACTTTAACACTTAGATAATCACAAACAAAATCTGGACCTTCGGACTTAACTCGTTAAAACACATAGAAAAAGATTCCCATCTCCCCGCGGACGACCCGTACTCAACCGGCTAGCTACAAGCGAAACCGTCTTGATTGCGGTAATTAACTAAACTTAAACACGCAGAATCCCTAACAATCAAATGGCGCCATTGCCGGGGAGACGGTAGTTTATTTCTTTGTGTAATTTCGGGTTAACTTGTGAATATAAAAACAACCGAAAAACCAAACAAAAAAATATACTTTGTAAAAAAATCATTTTGTTATTTTTGATTAGTTTTTATGCAAGTGTGCAGGAAAATACGAAGTTCGAGTTCAGCGCCAACGGCGTGGGAAGATAGACCCACATTTCGCGGCTACACCGCGACGGACAAAACGAAGCATCCGGTCTACTGAAAAAATCTGGAGCAGATACAGTAAGCAAGTCAAAATTCAGCACATCCAGACAAGCAGAGGACACCCTAGAGAGCATAACCTAAAAAACTGGTGG
Source organism: Agapanthus africanus (assembly GCA_030015575.1). Lineage (NCBI taxonomy): Eukaryota > Viridiplantae > Streptophyta > Magnoliopsida > Asparagales > Amaryllidaceae > Agapanthus > Agapanthus africanus. Next base: position 519,114,018 of record JASDDO010000031.1, on the reverse strand, counting down.
CCCAAGCCCATCATATTGCCGCGGTTCCGCGGCATAAGGAAGCTTAGGCCGCGGATCCGCGGCCGTTTGGTGGCCTCAGGGTGCCAAAATCCCTGTAAGTGTTTCTCTCCTCTCTCCCACTCCTCTGGACTCCAATAAACTGTGTTTTCTGCAGATTTCTTTGCGCAAATTCTCTTCCCCCTTCCAATAAACTGTTTTTGTGCAGGATTCTTTGCGCCGCGCTAAATAAAAATTGTTTGCAGTTGATTTGTTATCGCTTTGCATTAATTAATACGGAGTTAAGGGGCTTGAAACCAATTCAGATTGGGTGGGGATTTCATCACCCTTCCCAGGACCCCAGAAATCACAAAAAGCATATGCATTGACCATTGTTAAAATTAAAAAATACTAGACTCAGCCTTAAGGACTCGCGCTCAATAGGACAGAGGACTAGTTACAGGCATCAGCCGTTTATCCTATCTGACTTTTGCGGTGCCTAGGCAAGTGTGACGAAGGCAAGTGGTTATTTAATTAAGGAACTTCGCGAAAGCGTTGGACAACCTCCCACTTACCTGGCACTTATCTGGCCGCATTAGACGGAGAAGAGACGGTTTGAGGTCCTTTTTCTAGCCCTCTGGAACAGTTAGGAGCAGGTCTAGTAGACCTAGGTGACCCTAGATCTAGGTGAGATTGTGCATATCTTATTTGTGATTGCTTAAAGCCGTAAGTCCGTACATATTTCTGTAAAGCTCCTTCTAAAAAAAAAGGAAAAAATCAAAAACTTTTATAAAAACTTGCCCTTTGTCGCCAAATCCATTTTTCACCCTCCACCCATCATTTTCTCCATTGACGTTTTCTTACCCTCACCTTCTCCGCTTTGACTATACTAAACTCGTTTAGTGTATGTCCGCTTGGACTCGGGACACTAGCGCCCGTCTAGTCCGCGTTACATTAGTCGCTACCGACTTCGCGATCGACTCCGAAGTCGAAACTCCGTCCACTCCTCTTTCACCCCTTCCTTTGCCGGCCAACTCCGACGTTGACCGGAATTCTGTTCATACATCTTCACCTTCACCTTCACCAACCTCTTCTTCCGCGATGTCAGGATTTAATCCGAACATCTTTTTGACTACCGCTGGATTGGCTCCACCTCCTACGGAGACCAATATCCCACCACCACCGCCTGTTGTAGCGCCGCAGCGAATCGCGCTCCAGGATCGTTTCTATCCCACCCGTTCTGCACTTCCCACCTGCCTTTCTCTTCCTCCGGCCAATAGGGATAATTTTGAAATTAAGCCCCACTGAAGATGCCTATATCTTCATCAATAAATTTCAAAACGTCTGTGCCATGATGAAAACCACCCAGCTGTCGGACGATGCTATACGTCTACGAGTCATTCCATTCACTTTATGCGACCTTGCTGAAAAATGGCTGTATAGCACCGCTTCCCACTCCATAACCAGCTGGGACGAGTTTGTTAAAGCGTTTCTAAAAAAATTCTATCCGAATCATAAAACCGCAAGGATTCGAAATGAAATCAACCAATTCTCTCAGCTTCCTTCTGAACCCTTCTGGAAGTGCTTTGACCGGTACAAAGACCTTCTTGTTCAGTGTCCTCACCACGGTATAGAGAAATGGCAACTTTGCCAAACCTTATACGAGGGCCTGAACCCAGCAACGAAGCAGTTGTTGGAAACCATCTGTCAGGGCCACTTCCTATCGAAATCTGACGAGGAAGCGTGGCAGTTCTTTGACGACCTTACGGAGCAAACGCTACAATGGGAGAGCACCAGACCGACTTCTTCTTCTTCTACCTCCACTTCTACCGGTCAGTCTAGGGTAGGAATTCACCAACTTGATGTCTCTATTGCGATGAAAGCTGAAATGGCTGCAATAACAAGAAAGCTTGAAGCAATAGAGAGCAAATTTTCTTCTCCTGCTCCTGCCCCTGTTCTTCCACTTCGTACCATCTGCGCTTGTTGTTCCGATCCTTCTCACTTGACCGAAGAGTGTCCTTACAATCCACCATCGCAAGGACAGGATCGGTTAATGCTGCATTCCAGCAAAGACCGAGGAATGATCCATACTCTTCCACCTACAATCCCGGTTGGAGGAACTACCCCAATTTCGCCTGGAATCAGAATCAGAATCAATTCCAAGGCAACAATTTCCAAAGGGGCCCTCCACCGCAGCAACAAGCGCAACAACAAACTCAACAGCAGTTTCAGCAGCCCTTCCAACCCCAACCTTTCCAAAATCAGACGAACAACTTTGCACCCAACAATTCTTTTCCACCAAACAACTTTGTTCCGTCAAACAACGATAAGGTTTCCTCGCTCGAACGAAGTCTGGAGGCGTTCGTTAAACAATCGACTCAGTCCACCGCCAACATCCAGTCTTCCATTCAGTCCTTAGTGCAACACACTGCCGCTCACGGGCAAAGCATCAAGACCATCGAGGCCCAGATTATACAACTGAATGCGGCCTTAAGCGAGCGAGAAAAGGGGAAGCTCCCATCCCAGCCACTCCCAAATCCCGGTCACCCACATAATGCACATGTTGCTCTTGAACAACAGAACCATACTGTGAGTGCCGTGACCACACTGAGATCGGGAAGGATGCTGCAAAACAACATTGGCAAACGGATCAACGATGACACCCCGGCCGCTTCTTCTTCTTTTTCTTCTTCTTCGTTTTCGTCTTCAGAGCCTATTCTCCGTTCTTCACAAGTCTCTCCTTCTTCTTCTTCTGCTCTGAATGGACCCACTTCTCACTCCACGAAAACACCTGTTCTGGGATCCGTTCCAACTCCACAATCTCCTCCTCCAACATTAGACTCAACCAATTTTAAAAATGTTCCATTTCCAAACCGGTTGAGGTCTAATAAACAAAATCCTCAAATGGAGAAGATTCTGGAGTTATTTAAGCAGGTTAACATTAACATTCCTCTTTTAGATGCTGTCCAACAAGTCCCGTCCTACGCGAAAATCTTAAAGGACTTGTGCACGAAAAAGAGGAAGTCTCAGGTACCCAAGAAAGTTTTCTTGGCTAGTGCTGTGAGTGATGCCCTTACCCAATCTTTACCATAAAAACGGAAAGACCCTGGCTGTCCTACGATTTCTATTACTATTGGGGATAAGAACATCAACCGCGCACTATTAGATCTTGGTGCCAGTGTTAACCTGCTTCTGTACTCAGTATACGAGCAATTAGGCGTCGGAGAGCTGAAACCCATACACTGCACTCTCCAAATGGCCGACCGATCGATCACCCATCCTAGGGGTGAGCTAGAGGATGTGTTAATAAAAGTCGGGGACTTCATATTCCCCGTTGACTTCATTGTATTAGACACACAGCCTATAGCTAACCCCCGGAATCAAATTCCGGTGATACTCGGTCGCCCATTTCTTGCAACCTTAAATGCTGTGATCAATTGTCGCAATGGTTCGATGAACCTCTCTTTTGGAAACATGACGATTGAACTCAACATTTTTAGGTTGGGGAATCAGCCCGCCGAACCTAATGCTCATATACTGGACGTCTGCTCGATCCAGGAGATCACCCCAGAAGAATGTGAATTCGAGGAGTTTCTGTTTGATCACGATAATCTTAACGCCACTAGTGCGTTCCTCCTCGAACCTGCTGCTGTTTCTGCGCCCGACAACGACTACGAGTGTTTCACGTTCTTGAACGATCTTAGCCGCGCACAACCCGAGTTTGAATCTTTCGAATTTCCGGATGAGTTACCTGAACCATCCAACTCGGTCGCCTACACTCGTTTTGAACCTTTGCTGGAGTCCTTTGAGTTCGAGACCTCTGCACCAATCTTGCCTTCAATCGTTTCACCTCCAGCGCTCGAACTCAAGCCTTTGCCGTCTCACCTTAAGTATGCGTACTTAGGTGAACACGAGACCCTCCCTGTCATCATTTCGGCTTCTCTAGCTCCCGAGCAAGAGAAAGCCCTTCTAGCGGTCTTGCACAGCAACAGGCAAGCTTTTGGCTGGTCCATGGCGGACATCAAGGGGATTAGTCCCCTGATCGTTGAGCATCACATTCATCTGATGGATGATGCCAAACCAGCCCGGGATCCACAAAGACGTCTCAATCCAGTCATGAAAGAGGCTGTGAAGAAGAAGATCGTAAAATGTCTAGATAGTGGTATCATTTACCCTATCTCTGATAGCCAGTGGGTTAGCCCCATTCATGTTGTCCCCAAGAAGTCGGGCATCACGGTCATAACCAACGAGGAGAACGAGTTAATCCCTACTCGCACCCAAACTGGGTGGCGAGTGTGCATTGATTACAGAAAACTCAACGCCGCAACGCGGAAAGACCACTTTCCGCTACCTTTCATTGACCGGATGCTTGAACGATTGGCCGGACACGAGTACTACTGCTTTCTTGATGGCTACTCCGGCTATAATCAGATTCCCATCGCCGAAAAAGACCAGGACAAGACCACATTCACTTGTCCTTTCGGCACATTCGCATATCGTCGTATGCCCTTTGGGTTATGCAATGCGCCCGCTACCTTCCAGCGGTGTATGATAGGAATCTTCTCAGACATGGTGGAAAAATTTCTGGAGATTTTCATGGATGATTTCTCCATCTTCGGCGACTCCTTCAACGAGTGTTTGCTGCATCTTGACGCTGTCCTTACCCGATGTAAGGACAAGAATCTCACTTTGAATTGGGAGAAGTGCCACTTCATGGTGCGCGAAGGTATTGTCTTAGGACATATCATCTCGCAAAATGGCATAGAGGTTGACAAAGTAAAGATTGGGGTCATTTCCAATCTGCCTCCTCCTCGATGCGTCAGAGATATCCGAGCCTTCCTTGGCCATGCCGGTTTCTATAGACGGTTTATCAAGGACTTTAGCAAGATTGCTAGGCCCTTGACTCTTTTGCTGGCCAAGGATGCGCCATTCGACTTCAACTCGAGCTGTGTGACTGCATTCGAGTCATTAAAACGCTCACTCACTTCTGCTCCCGTTCTTTCTTCACCCGACTGGACGCACCCATTTGAGATTATGTGCAATGCATCCGACTTTGCCATTGGTGCTGTCCTTGGACAACACATCAACAAGATGCCACACGTAATCTATTATGCGAGCCGAACCCTGAACGACGCCCAACTCAAATATACAACAACTGAGAAGGAATTCTTGGCTGTTGTATTTGCTTTAGAAAAGTTCAGGCCTTACCTCATCGGCTCTCCAGTCATTGTCTACACTGACCACTCTGCTCTGTGCCATCTTTTTGTGAAGAAAGATGCAACATCTCGGTTAATCCGTTGGATCCTCTTGCTTCAGGAGTTTGACCTTGTCATTAAGGACAAACGAGGATGTGAAAACGTAGTTGCCGACCATCTCTCACGACTTCCTTCTTCGCCTTCGCTTCCAATTCCGATCAACGACGTTTTCCCGGATGAACAGCTCTTGACAGTATCTTGCGAACCCTGGTTCGCAGATATTGTGAACTATTTGGCCACGGGATTACTACCGACTGAATGGTCAAGTCAGGACAGACTTCGCTTCTTATCCCAAGTAAAACACTTTTACTGGGACGAACCCTATTTGTTCAAGTACTGTCCCGACCAGATTATTCGTCGGTGTGACCCTGACGAGGAATTCAAGAGTGTGCTGTCATTTTGCAACGATCAAGTGTGTGGCGGGCATTTTGGCCCCAGAAAGACAGCTGAGAAGATCTTGCAATGTGGTTTCTACTGGCCACAACTCTTCAAAGACGCTCATGACTATTGCAAGACTTGCTCCCGGTGCCAACACATGGGCCGGATATCCCGGAGGAACGAGATGCCGCTCCAACCGATCTTGGTTGTGGAGATTTTCGATGTTTGGGGGATAGATTTCATGGGGCCGTTTCCCAGCTCTTTTGGGAACTTGTACATCCTTCTCGCTGTTGATTACGTCTCTAAATGGGTCGAGGCTGTGCCCAGCCGGACTAACGACAACAAGGTTGTCGTTAGGTTCCTTAAAGAAAACATTTTCTCCCGTTTTGGGCACCCCCGAGCGATCATTAGCGACAATGGAAGTCATTTCTGCAATAAGACTTTCGAGGCCTTGATGCGGAAATACTCCATTAATCATAAGCTATCCACGCCCTACCACCCCCAAACCTGCGGGCAGGCCGAAGTTTCAAATCGGCAAATCAAGCAGATACTGGAGAAGACGGTTTCCAAGAACCGTAAGGATTGGTCGCTGAAACTCACTGATGCCCTTTGGGCATTTCGAACCGCTTATAAGACCGACCTTGGCATGTCTCCCTATCGGCTTGTGTACGGAAAAGCCTGCCACCTACCTGTCGAAATAGAGCATCGCGCATTTTGGGCAATAAAAGAATTGAATCTGTCTCTCGAAGATGCGGGCAGCCATCGGAAGCTGCAGTTAAACGAACTGAGCGAGCTTAGGGATGAGGCTTACGATAACGCGGTTGTCGTTAAGAATCGAACGAAGGTGTTTCACGATAAACACCTTTTACGCAAAACCTTCGTACCTGGTCAGCAGGTACTGCTTTACGACACCCGACTTCACTTCCATCCAGGAAAGCTCAGATCTCGCTGGAAAGGGCCGTATTTTGTGCGGAATGTGTATCCGCAGGGCGCTGTGGATTTGGAAAATCCAAAGGACGGTTCATTTTTCAAAGTAAACGGACACCGATGCAAACCGTACCTTAGCGCCGAACCAACAGAGGAGCTCCTGGTCTTACATGAGCCGGTTTACCCTGCATAATCTTCCTCTGCCTACCTCCAAACTTCGGTTATCCTGCCAAGAACAGTGGACACTGTTCCAAATAAGTTTGGGGGTATGTACAAACCATTTTGTATATATTTGTGTATATTCTTTTTCTTTTCTTTAAAAACAAAAACATCAAAAAAATGTGTATCGCTAACCGATAATTTTGACCCTTCAAATGATCTCTTCATGCAATGACAGTGAGGACACTGTCCAGTTTAAGTTTGGGGGTACGCTCGGTACGCATTTCTTACCTTCGCATTCATATGTATATTTTGCATCTGCATATTAAAATCCATAAAATCCATAAAAATCTGAAAATTTTCTAAAAACATAAAAACTTTTCTGTCAAGATAGCTAGTGGGAGGACTCTGATTCAACATTTCGACGGTTTTGTTTGATAAAATAAGAATAACTAAATCTCATGTTTAGATTTTGAAAACCTGAAAGATAACTCTCCTTTGAAGATAACTATAGCTGATATACGTCTTTACATCACACTACACGTATCGTGAGTTTTTGGAAATTAGATGACAAGTCTTTTATGTTTAAAAACTTTTAAACAGATAAATGATTTTCTGAGGATCAAATAGGTTTGTTCTGAAATAAGTAATGTTAAGAATAGTTTATGAAGTAAAGCGAATATGAAGGAATGTTATTGATGCCGTAATTGGAACTAAGTCTGAAAAATAATCCATCTGGAACTTGATTGGAATGATTACACACCAAACACACTAAACACGTCTTTTATCCAAAAAAATAATTGAACTGCCAGTTATATCTCCGTTCGTATTAAATCATCTGATTTTCACGCCAAACTGTCTTTTGTTTTTGGACCTGGGTAACTTGAGTAATTAAGTCCGCCGGGGTGTTTTTACACCTAATGCCCTAAAGCCAACTGGTTTGGGTGCATTGGCCCAAAGCTCGCTAAGAAGCCTAGAAAGTCCAGATTAAAACAAAATCAAGCAAGTGTTCTCTCCGAGTTAAAATTCCTAACGGTTCTTTGTATGAGAATAATCTTGATAAAAGACAGGCTTTTATAAAAAATTTAGCGGAGATATGAAGGTTTTACTCTATGATAAAGACTATTGCACGTTCACAGAGGTGTGTATGAAATGAAAACAAGAAAAAGGTGGAGTGAAGAATAAGACCTAGTTTCCTGTTAGGGAAGATAGAAATTCTGAAGTTGAAACTTTACTGGAAAACGAAACTCGAAAAATGCTTAACTCTTTATAAAACTTATATGATCCTTTTAAAATTGTTATCTGGGCTTTTTTGTGTGACATGATGACTTTAATCGATCCTTCTGGAACTTAACGACACTATTTGCACTGCACGTAAAGACATATAAAAATCTGTAGTTAAATAAGAAGCGAGATGTGAAAAATAAGGGTTCGATAGTCTAGGCTTAGGATCATAGAATTGTTATTTTCTGAAACAAAACTTTAGGGGTTTGAATCTTAGTTATTTTACAAAACTAACTTGACCGGATTTTGTGGGTAGTATCCGCTGAAAACCCTCAGGAGACAACACTCCTCCTACTAGGGACACCTAGAGGTTTAACGGCTTGTTGCACATGCTCAGTGCAATCGCGTTCCCTGCGAAAGTGAGGTTAGGAAATTTTTTGTGAATAAATTGGCTTTGCTCGGGACGAGCAAATGATAAGTTTGGGGGTATTTGTTCATATCAGATTTTTGCATTTTCATACCGCCCAATTTTTATCACATTGCATATCGGTAGGTACTCTTGAGCCGTGTTTGCTAGTCAATTGCAGGATACAGGTTCTCGGCTCTAAAACGGTGAAATTCATGGAAAAACACGACAAAGTCCGGGTTCTTGCCACCACAGATAAAACACGGATCTCCGCTCTTTATCCGTCTGTTGCCACACACCAGTTTAAGAGACAAAATGGCAAATCAATGTCGTTTTCATGCACAAGGCTCAATGGCAGCACAAGATCCAAGAAATCTACACGGAGCTCGAGGAAATCATGACAAAAAGATACACATCAAATCACCTTTTGCTGAACAGAAATTCTGGAAAAATCGTGAAGACAATCTGAGAAAATACATATACCAGACTCATGGGCACAGCCAACCAGGGAGCTCTACAAAAATTGGTCACCTAACTCCACTAAAGGGCCGCGGTTCCGCGGCATGAGTAGGCTTAGGCCGCGGATCCGCGGCCGTATAGTGGCGCCAGGTGACCAAATTTTGTGGGTATTTTGGTCTTTTCATTTTAGTTCTGAATGTTGCCCTAGGTTTTCATTTTCCAGCCTATAAATACCCCAGAACCTTGTGAAGCCAAGGGTGCATAATCTTGTATTTTTCTAGGTTTAGAATACTTGTTTCTTCTTCCTCTTCTCCATTAAAACTTGTAGTGAGCTTTGTGAGTGAAGAATGATGAATAAAGAAGATCCTTTTGCTATTATATCTTGTCTTGTTATTTTATAATTGCTTGTAATTTTAATTTGTTAACTTAGTTGTTGTTATTTCTTGTTGTTTCTTTCTTTTCTCTTTTCCTTTATCATTAAAACAACCATGATGCTTACGCTTGATCCTTGCCAAGGTGAGGTCGCAAATAGCTAGTTGTTATCTTCTAATCTCCTTCTTTCTATCTTCCTCTTTTGTTTTGTTTTCTTTTCATTATGATGTGTGAGTAGTTTCATACTTGTTAGGGTAGGATAAGGGAAATTTGAGAGAAGGAAATCTCTCTCACTCTTTCCTTGCCCAACATCTTAAATCAACTCCCGTTAATTGAACCGCATTCCGCTCCTTACGGCACCCTATCCTACATGATAGCGGTGATTCCGTAGTGAGACCGGTTGTGGTTGAATTAACCGGAGGTTATGGCTAAGAGCCAAGAACGGACGGACAAGCACCAAAAGGAAGAACTTATGCGTTGGAAAGCCTATCTTATACTCGCAAGTTCCTTCCTAGTCGTGCTAATCCCCGTTGTTGCCGATTACCGTAACACCGATATTAAGAAGGGCAACGAAAGAGGTGAGCGACTCCTAACTCAAACTAACCTAATCCTAACCCTAACAAGCTCTCTTTACATATCACTTTAACACTTAGATAATCACAAACAAAATCTGGACCTTCGGACTTAACTCGTTAAAACACATAGAAAAAGATTCCCATCTCCCTGCGGACGACCCGTACTCAACCGGCTAGCTACAAGCGAAACCGTCTTGATTGTGGTAATTAACTAAACTTAAACACGCAGAATCCCTAACAATCAATTGCCAGGAGCGAATCATCATTTGCCTTTGTCGATGTCGAACAAAGGGGGCTTAGCAAACAGGGTTAAGATCCTATCGACTAAGGCTTTTAACTTCATGAGCCATAAGGGTCTCATAAAGGTATTTCTCCATACGAGTCATGAGGATCTCGTAAGTGCGTTTTCTCCTTAAGAATCGTGAGGAGTCTTAAGTGTATGGTCTCTTATAAGTCGTAAGGATCTTACAAGAGTGTTTTCTCCTTATAAGTCGAGAGGACTTACAAGGGTTGTTCACTGTATGAGCATATCCCCAGTCTCTGGTAGGACTCTGTTGGGGAAATGTTTATTTGTGCCCGTGGATTGTATGCAAGGGCCAGTATTGGACCGCTTGTAGGGCAGCATTGGAGGTTGTGATGGCTTAAGAACAGGTTCAGATCCCTACAGCTTAAGACTTTTGAATTCTATGAGCCGTGAGGGTCTCAAAGGAGGGTTCTCCTTACGAGTCGTGAGGATCTCGCAAGTGTAATTTCTCCTTAGGAATCGTGGGGATCCCTAAGTGTGTTGTTCCTTTGTGAGTCGTAAGGATCTCACGTAGGTGGTTTCTCCTTACAGGGTTGAGAGGACCTTGCAAGTGTCTTTTAACGAGCTTGCGTCCTTTCGGGTTTTTACAAAACTCGCCGGTAGCCCTGCTGTTTTTACTCACGGAGTCCTTTCGGGCTTTCATCCGTGCCCATTTTGCTTATGGACATACCGTTTTTTTATATATTTTTTTAAACGCGTCAGCGCTAGGATGCCGCGGTTTGTAGTAGTTTAATGACGACTCAGTCAATTGCAAGTTTTAGGACATTGCGGTCCATCGTTAGTTTAAGGACGTTTTGCTCCGTTGTTAGTTTTAGGACATTTCGGTCCATCATTAGTTTAAGGACGTTTCGGTCCGTAAGCCGGCTACTGCTTATAGAGTTTGGGCTTAGGAAGATATCGAACGGACATAGGCGTCGTCCTCTATCGTTGACCTAGGCCGTGACTCGTCAGGCGTAGTATTTTTTCAGGATGCGACCATTTATTGGCCTGAAAGGTCTTTCACCATGCATGTCCATGAGTAGATAGGCTCCACCCTGGTAGACTTTGTCTACGATATACGGGCCTTCATAGTTCGGCTCGAATTTCCCCCGTTTGGCATGATTGGGGATCATAGGTCTTTTGAAAACTAGTACGAGTTCTCCTTGGCGGAATGTTCTCGGCCTAGTCAACCTCTCATATGAGTGCGTCATCTTTGCTTTATAAGCCTCCAGATTTTGTTGCGCCATGAGCTGGGTTTCATCAAGGGCGTCGAGCTCCTCAAGCCGAAGGTGAGCATTTTCTTCGTCTGTTAGCTCGTAGTGAACCGCCACTCATAAAGAGGGTAACTCTATCTCGAGGGGGAGTACCGCTTCTGTGCCGAATACCAAGGCATACGACGTTGTGTTTGTGGCCGTTTTGAACGTAGTTCGATACGCCCAGAGAGCTTCATGCAGTCTCTCGTGCCAGTCCTTCTTATTTCGAGACACCGTCTTTTTCACGATCTTGTTGAAGCTTCAGCTAGACCGTTAGCTCGGGGATTATAGACCGAGGAGTATCTCCAGTCTATGTTATGCTGTTGTACGAAGCGGCTGATTTTGTGGGTTCTGTAGGCTGGCCCGTTATCGGAGATAATCCGTCGCGGAGTGCCAAACCGATAGATGACGTGTGTCTTGAAAAAATGGAGGATATTCTCCGTCTTTACTTCTCTTAGGGGTACTGCTTCTGCCCACTTAGAAAAGTAATCGGTCGTCGCCAATATGAATCGATGTCCTCTGGACGACGCTGGTTCGATGTGGCCGATTATGTCAGTTCCCCACATTTCGAACGGCCAGCTAGCCACCATTGGGTGTAGCGGATTTGGATGCTGATGGGTAAAGTCTCCGTGAATCTGGCACGAGTGGCACTGCTTCGCGTATTCTAGACAGTCTTAGATCATCGTGGGCCAATAGTAGCCCATCCTTTTGATCTTTAGTTTCATCTTTAGCCCGGCTTGGTAAGAACCGCAGAGTCCGTCGTGAGTTTCTTGGATGACTCTCCTTGCCTCTTCAGGTCCCAAGCATCTTAGCCATAAAGAATCAAATGATCTCTTATACAGAGTATCATTGCCGAAGGCGAAAGACAAAGCTCGTTTCATGAGCTGATATCTTGAGGACGCATCTTCAGGCGTTCGACGAGATTTGAAGTAGTCTATAAAGACTTCTCTCCAAATCCATAACCTTTTCCTGGTCTTTTATTTGTAGGGCCATTTGCTCGGCAGCTCCCTTTTCTTCGGACGACTCCGGAGATATTTCTGCCGGTGCAAGAATCCGACAACTTTGCACAACGATCCTTATGTCATCGAGGTTCTCGTCGGCCAGTTCTTTAGCGAGCTTGGCTAATGCATCCGCCTTGCTATTTTCCGCTCGCGGTATGCTTTCCAGGGCATAGGCAGGGATTTGAGTTAGCAGCTGCCGCACTCTCTCGCCGTACTTCATCAACTCTGGCTTGCACGTCTGATAGTCGCTGTTTACTTGACTAACGACCAGCTGGGAGTCTCCGTATACGAGGAGGTTTTCAATTCCCATGTTGACAGCGATCTCAAGACCTGCTATCAAAGCTTCATATTCAGCTTCGTTGTTTGTCCTCGGCTTTGTTAGGGAGAAGGCGAAGCGCATTATCCCTCTTTGTGGAGTCACGAAGATGAGGCCCACCCCAGATTTGATTATGGGGGTGGCTTGTTTGCGCTTCTTCATGGAAGATGCTCCATCGAAGTAGAGTTCCCACTGGGTATCATTCTATCTTCTTTCCTCATCGATCGTGTCAAATGCGTGTTCGTCGGGCAATTCACAATTCAAAGGAGAATCGGCAGGTATCGGATGCTCAGCGAGGAAGTCGACGATGGCTTGGATTTTCACTGCCCTGAGTGGTCGATAAGTTATCGAGAACTCCATTAAGAGTAGGGCCCATTTAGCAAGTCGCCCCGTTAATATGGCTTTTGACATTAAATATTTGAGAGGATCCACCTTTGATATAAGACGGACCTCATGTGCCAACGCATAGTGTCTGAGCTTCGTTATCGCGAAGATCAACGTCAGGCAGTGTTTTTCGATGGGGGAGTAGTTGCTTTCTGCCCCCAGGAGAACTCGACCCAAATAATAGAGGGCTCTCTCCTTTCCTTGGTCGTTCTCTTGTGCCCATAATGCGCCCAGAGAACCCTCGAGGGCGGTTGTATACAGAACGAGAGGCTTTCCCTTGACCGGAGCGGTCAGTACCGGCGGATTTTGCAGGTATTGCTTGATTTCGTCTAGTGCGCCTTGGCATTTGCGATCCCAGACGAACGGGGTTCCCTTCTTCATCAAGTGACTGTAAGGACGGCACTTGCTGGAGAGATTGGCTATAAATCGCCGGATATACGCGAGCTTTCCTTGGAGAGACCGCACCTGCTTGAGAGTCCTTGGCGGAGGCATTTCCATGATCGCCTTGATCTTCGACGGGTCTATCTCGATGCCTCGGTGTCGGACAACGAATCCTAGGAACTTGCCTGAGGAAACTCCGAACGCGCACTTGAGAGGGTTCATCTTCAAGTTGTATTTCCGAAGGCGCTGAAACACGATCTTCAGATGCTCCAAATGTTCCTCGTATGATTTGCTTTTAACTACGAGGTCGTCGATATAGCATTCGACGATTTTATGTATGCGGTCATCGAAAATCTTCGTCATGGCCTTCTGATAGGTGGCACCGGCGTTCTTCAGATCGAAAGTCATCACCTTGTAGCAGAATATGCCCAAGGGAGTCCGGAAAGCGGTATGCTTCTGGTCCTCGGGATGCATCTTTATCTGATTGTATCCTGATGAGCCGTCCATGAAGGAGAAGGCTTCGTGGGTGGACGTATTGTCGATCATCAGCTCAGTGACCGGTACGGGAAAATCGTCCTTCGGGCAAGCTTTGTTAAGATCCCGAAAGTCCACACACATGCGCACCGTCCTATTTTTCTTCATCACTGGGACGATATTGGCAATCCAGTCAGCGTATTGAACCTCTTGGATGAAGCCGGAGTCGATTAGCTTCTTGACTTCGGCGTTGATGCTCATTTCTAGTTCGAGCCGCATTCTCTTTGGCGCTTGTTTGACTGGCTTGATGTCCGGAGATATCGCCAATTTGTGCACGGCTATTTCTGGATCTAGGCCTGGCATCTCGGAATAGTTCCATGCGAAACAGTCTTTATACTGCATGAGCACATCCTTGAGCGTAGCTACCTTTTCTTCAGACAACAGCTCACTGACGAACGTCGGCCGTGGGTCGTTTGCCGTCGCCAAGTCGATTTTTAAGGCTATCGACAGTAGTATGTATTCCGTCTTCCAACTCTTTTGGCGCCGGTGGAAATTCTGAAATCAATTCATCTTCATTGTTTTCGAAGCACCAAGAAAGGTCATTTATATTCTCGGGTTCTTCTTCTAACAGCGTTATCACGTGACAGGTATGAGATCGTTTCCAAGACCGATGTTGATCTGGTTCTACTCTCGCTATACGCGTCGCTTTCGGTTCATGCTTCTATGGCGGGGTTATCCTCTAACTGTCGGATAGAGCGAACTTGCCGAGTTGATATTGGTCTTCAACCCAGTTCTTGAAGGTGAAGCAGTCTTCGAGAGGATGTCCTATTGCTCGGTGATAGGAGCAATAGTCTGGGTGAGAAACCTTGTCTGCTTGCTCGGGGTGATTGGACTCCGGGAGTGTCATCATCTGATGTTTTACGACAAGATTGAATATCTTCTTCGTCCTGTCTTGGGGAAAAGAATATGCTCAACCCATCTTCTTTATAAGAGACGGATCCCGGCTGCTCGATTCTTGATTGCGTGGCTTCATAGATCCGTTTTGCCACTGTTGAACGTTTTTTCCGTTCTTTGGTTTATTTTTGCTTCTGCGCCGGGTCTTTTACATGACGGGTTGGCGACGAGGAGCATTGTCACTCTCTGCGGCCTATTGAAAGAGGCGTTGCGTCCTGGCTTTCTCCTAAATGGCCATTTCACGACTATGGTCATCTCGGACCTTCTGACCCGCTTCCCTTATTAGCTTGTCCATCTGTTTATCAAACGACGGACTTGGCATTTTTATGGCGGGACCTCGTTTTGGTTCAGAGTTAGCGTCTTTTAACAGAACGTCTTCCTCTTCATCGAAGTCATGTATGACATAGCTGACATGGACTTGTTCCCGTTTCTTGGATCGAATATATCCAAGCCCGATTGTTTCCATTCTCCCGTTGGGCAATTTTCGCTTAGTTCCAGGGACGCTCCAGATCCTGTTGTAGAACTGAGTTTGTCGAGCAGTCTGTTTGAAGGGAATGCCTTGGCGTCTCAACAACCTTTTTAATCCTTCTGTGTAGTATCTAGGCAGACGGATGGGCTGGAGTTTGTCAAGTGCCGAATCGGCACCATGCCAAATTTCATTCTCCACTTTGGTTTCTGTGGATTGATAAAAGAGGATCGCCTTTTCATCTCTTCGCCTGGGAGGGATGTAGAATGTTTGCAGTTCCTGCACACTATAGGTACCAAGCGCGTCAAGCTCTTTGTAATGCTCTTACGAAACCATGTCGATTTGCAAACTCTGATCATCGCCAGCGAAGGCTTGTATTGATGGCCGAACTGAAAATACGGCATTGACTTCATCTTCCGAGTCGCTGCCGAAGATCAACATAGGGGTGGACAGTCCCGGCTTGTTACATTGGGGCGGCCCTGAATAAACTATTTCTTCTTCCTCCTCAGTGTCACTCCCGAAGACTGGAATAGTGGTGATAGCTTTGTCCTTCGGTTTATGACATCTCTCCGTGTCTTCGAAATCTAGTAAGAAGTATTTTGCATCTTCGTATTTTCGGACTTCATTCACGGAGAATTGGTTCAACTCCCCTGTCACAGTATACTCAAGACCATCCTTGAAATATTTCATACACTGATGTTGTGTAGAAAGGATGATGTTGTATTCGTGTAACCAAGGCCTGCCGAGCAAAGCATTGTAGCAAGTCTTGGCGTCAATAACATGAAACTTGATGTCCGTGAAAAGCAGCCCAAAGCGTAGTGTCAATATTACAGACCCAAGCGTTCGTGATGACTGGGAGTCGAACCCGGAGATGGTGATTTTATCACGGGCGAGGTGCTGAACGCTCATGCAGATCTCCTTCAACACTCTTACATTGAGGAGATTGACGGAGGACCCATTGTCAACCAGGATCTTGCCTATCTTAATATCATGACAGTATCCGGAGATATAAAGGGGGCGGTTATGCTCGCACATCCCGAGAAGGAGATCTTCGTCGCCGAAAGTGATGTCAGCAGTGTGCACTTCTTCCAGCTCATCCTTCATCTTTTCTTCGGCGAGGAAGGCTTGAAACTGGTCAGGCTCTTGTAGTGCCTTGATCAGAGAATCTCTCGCCTCTTTCGATAGCAATAGGGCATCGAGAATGCTCAACTGCGAGGGTATCTTTCTCAAGTGCGCCGGAACGTTATAATCCACTTTGTTTTTCTTGGGCGGGTCCTTGGCTGCAAGCTCTTTGACGACTTGATCATCGAGGGCGATATTTTCAGGGACTTTTTCTTTCCCTTTATCTTTTCTATTCAATCCACTGTTAGCAGGTCCAAGAATCTTTTCTGGCAGCGTACGATTGCGCAGCTGAATGTTCTCACAGGTCTTTATTTCTTCCGTCTCGGAGGTAGGTTCTTTGAAGAGAGGGCCAAGGTCTACTTCTTCATCAGAATCGCTCCCGAATGTGAGAACTTGCGATCCCCCAGCGTCAACCATACGACAGTTACCGGTGGTTTTCATATACTCCTTAGTCGTATTTCTTTGCCCCCGACGAGTTTTGCGTTTCATCCGCTTGAAATGTTGTCGGTGGGCAACATATCTTTGCCACCAGTTTTTAAAGGCATTGCACTCTTCAGTAGGGTGCGTAATCCTTCGATGATATAAGCCGTAACTAGGATGTATATCCGCTTCATCAAGAGTGTTTCCTTCGGAGGGTGGCAGCTTCATTCCCATCGATATGGCTTTGGCGAACCTTTTCCTCATCTTGAACCTGCTTTTGCTGGCTATGGGCATGTCTTGATCTGGTCGGAGTGCTTCAACCCTTTCATCCAGTCGCTGACATTTGGATTTTTCAAATATGGCCGTTTCGCGCTCTCGATCAGCCTTGCTTTTCAGAAGAGCTTCATTCAGCAACCTGTCAATCATCTCATCTGACGGTTGTAGGAGTTCTGGTTCAGGATTTGCCTCCAGTTTCTTTGCGTCAGGAGCTTCTTCACCGTTTATTAACGAATGAGAGATCACGTGGCAGCTTGCTACATAATCATCAGGTCCATCCGACGAGCCTTCTCCATTGTCCTCATCTCCGTCCTCAAGGACGTGGCCGAGGAACTCTTGAAGTGTGATCGGGGTCCGCGCCTTCTGGTTATATTCTTCCAGCGCATCAATATGCTTTTGCAGATCCGTGCGCTTATCACCAGGCTTCACGGGTTTTTAGGTCTTCTTCTTCTTCTTCGAAGACTTTGACGGCTGGGTAGTATCTTTGCCACCAGTTTTTAAAGGCATTGCACTCTTCAGTAGGGTGCGTAATCCTTCGATGATATAAGCCGTAACTAGGATGTATATCCGCTTCATCAAGAGTGTTTCCTTCGGAGGGTGGCAGCTTCATTCCCATCGATATGGCTTTGGCGAACCTTTTCCTCATCTTGAACCTGCTTTTGCTGGCTATGGGCATGTCTTGATCTGGTCGGAGTGCTTCAACCCTTTCATCCAGTCGCTGACATTTGGATTTTTCAAATATGGCCGTTTCGCGCTCTCGATCAGCCTTGCTTTTCAGAAGAGCTTCATTCAGCAACCTGTCAATCATCTCATCTGACGGTTGTAGGAGTTCTGGTTCAGGATTTGCCTCCAGTTTCTTTGCGTCAGGAGCTTCTTCACCGTTTATTAACGAATGAGAGATCACGTGGCAGCTTGCTACATAATCATCAGGTCCATCCGACGAGCCTTCTCCATTGTCCTCATCTCCGTCCTCAAGGACGTGGCCGAGGAACTCTTGAAGTGTGATCGGGGTCCGCGCCTTCTGGTTATATTCTTCCAGCGCATCAATATGCTTTTGCAGATCCGTGCGCTTATCACCAGGCTTCACGGGTTTTTAGGTCTTCTTCTTCTTCTTCGAAGACTTTGACGGCTGGGTATGGATGCTTTGACTATCACCACCAATTTTTGGAGTCGGGCGCGGTTTCAGCATTCCCTTGATGATTTCGGGTTCCAGTGGATTCTTCCATCTGATCGCCGGGCATGTTTGGAGGTCCTTCAACATTCTTTTAGTCTTGGCTGAAAGAGCGACTTCCCATGGAGCTTCTTCTACAAAAGAGCATGATGCCCCCAGTGTGTCCGTCCTTTTAAGAGCGTGCGGCTGAGGTGGACTTACTTTCCAATTCTCGGACAGGGCGAACTTGCCATGTTGGTATTGTTTCTCAATCCATCTTTTGAAAATGAAGCAATCCTCGATTGGGTGGCCTACCCCTTGGTGATAGGGGCAATAATTAGGATTATTGGCTTCACCGGGTTGCAACGGGAATTTTGGATTTGGTAAGGTGATGAGCCTATTGCGCACCGCTGGCTTGAACAGTCTCCTCGTTTTATCTTGAGGAAACGAATAAGGTGGTTTCAATTTCTCCTCAAGGAATCGCCGTCTCTCATCTTGGCGATCAGTTAGACTTGGAGCATTGGGCTGCTGTTGAGAATTAACGACGAAGGTCGCTTTCCTTTTTCCTTTTTCATTCCGCGGCTCCGGCTTCGAAGATGAAGGCCTGTGACCCATCTGGTCCATTTGGGCCAACTTATCAATCAAGGACTGGAAATTGGTTGGCTTGAAAAACATCATAAATTGAGAGATGGTCGCTCGAGGGTCGAGAGTACCCACGAACATGCCCACCGCAGGCGCTTCTTCGATGCGCTACTCGCACTTCGACCATAGATTCCGCCATCGTATTGCGTATTGCACCCATGTTTCGCCTGGCTTTACCCTGGCGTTAATCAATGCAGTGATCGGGGTGCGCTAGTTAGCACTTGCGAATCTCTGTGTAAACAGCAGCTCCATCTCCGCAAATGTCTTGATAGAGTCATTTGGAAGTTCAGAATACCACTCGAACGCCGTCTCCGACAAGCTGCCAACAAATTGACAGAGCAGAAGTTTATCATCACCTCCAGTGTTGCCGCATAAGGCTCTGAATTGAGCGACGTGCTGATGCGGATTTCCCGTCCCCTTATATACGTGGAATTTGGGGATCGTATATCCCGGCGGGTACCTTATTTGGTCATACCAGCCCGGATAGGGTCGTCCAGTCTTAACGATCTGCCCAGCCGCTTCATTCGCCTGGTGAGCACGCATTTGCTGAGCAATGTAATCATCTAGAGCGGCCTTGGAGATGGTCTCCTTCTTGGCTGCTGAAAGAGCCGGAGGAGGGTTCGATGTCTCTCCTCTGTCGTCTTCAATGATAATCGGGGGGTCTTTAGCTGGGGGTTCTGGCTGTAATATCATCCTGGCCATGTCTTGGAACAAAAGAGCCATTCGTTTTATGTCGGCTGCCTGTTCCGCGGCTTCTTTTTCTTTCCTCTCAAACATTCTTCGGAGGAATTCAGCATCAGTTTCTTGTTCCTGACGCTGCTCTGAGGTCTCTGGACTTTCTTTCGGTCCAGTGAGTGCGGCCATTGCAGTCAACATCTCCTGAAGTTTTTGCTGTTGTTGCTCCTGAGCCTTTGTTATTGATCGAGTAAGCGGTCGATGACCCGTAGAAGCACGACTTTCCTCTTTTCCGAAAGCCATATAAACGGTATGTGTTACCATGCCCCCAGACTTGGGGCGTTTAGATTCAGCGTCCTTGCGGTTCGCCGCGGTCATAGGGGCTTTCTCCGGCCTCCTTCTCTTGTGAGCGGTTGAAGTTGAGGGAGCTGTTGCAGCGGGCACCCAGACGGATGACATCTTTTCTTGCCGAGCTTTAATCTTCTTCGGTCGTCGCGAGTAGTCCTGGTCAATCACCGATTCCTGAACATGTCACCAGACTTTATAAATTTTAGAGGACAGCCGCTGAGGGGGCTGCTCTAGCTTCGCCTTTAGGGCATTCTCCACAGGTGGAGTAGATCTCTTCAGCACGGCAGTCGGAGAGTTTTTGCGTACCCTCCTTAGCGGTTCAAAGCTGTTCCCAGTTGGAACAGCAGCATCGATCTCCACCGTTGGAGCCGGCGGAGTCAATCCAGAAGGGGAGTTGCCCTCAGCCTTCCTTACTCGGCGCCAGTGGCGACGTCGAGCGTGTTGAGCCGTTGGGATTGGTTCAGTTATGGGGATGGCTTCGTCTTGCCCCCTGTTCTGGTCAGGTGTTGCCGGTATCAGCCTCTTGAAGACCGACGCCCGTTGAGTGGGGACGACCAACCTATCAAAAGCAGACTTTCGCGTAGGAGGAGAAGTTTTAATGACTTCGTTCGGGGAGGAAGCCGAAATAGTCAGTCTTGTAAAGACCGACTCTTTGGCAGGAGAAGCCGCTTTGACGACTTCGGGAGCAGGGATGGCTATCCTCTTCGGAATGACCCTTTCTGGAATCGCAGGCTTCTTCATAGGCCCACATGAACTTTGGCCCAATCTGGAAAAGATTGAGGCGTTTGGTTTGGGCGACCCGTTGAGAGGGGCCGCGGTAGTGGTAAGTCGATCAAAGACCAACTTCTTTGGGGCTTTTTGTGACAGCAGCGGGGCATTGAAGCTCATCGGCGGGATCATGGTCCCAAAGAACAGCCCAGTGGTGGCTTGCGTTACCTGATCCACCGGCATTGTGAAAAGGGAGGCCGCTTGAGACCCGTAGGTTACACCTCCAGATGAGGCGGAACGGGAGTTGCAGTTGCAGCTGGAGCAGTTAGAGGCCATTGATGTTCTGTTTTCCTGCACGGGAACAAAACCAAATCTTAGTACCTCGAACCCAAGGGCAACCATATCAAACCGCGATTTGTTCACGAACACGACACACGAAGTGTGGAGTGGAAAGAGGAAAAGGTCCCACCGGGCGTGCCAGAATCTGTTCTCCTCTGAACACAGAGACGCGACCGCGTAGGTTCGTCTTGCCTGAATTTAGGGGAAGATGCTAATTGGTGCTATCCGTCCACCTCTCCGAAGATGCCAAGTTGATTTATGACACCATGTATCGAAGGTTTAAACCGATGCGGCCGATGTAGCAGACTTCGTCAGATTCCCCCTCGTTGAGGGGTTTTTGATTGTGGGGACGCTCTTCCCTGCAGGCGCAAGCCCCTGCAGTTAATTACGCTACCGCATCGCGGTAACCACTTTCTCCTTCTCCAGATGGTCACTTCGTGTCGTGGGTGTTTGTTTTGTTTTTTTGGTTGCCCGTGGATTGTATACAGAGACTAATTTATGTTGTCGCCCATAGGGCGTGGATTAGTCCAAATCCGTATCTTCTTAGATTTGGGTTTGGGGGTTGAGTTTAAGGATACGTTAGTCTCATTTGAGACTAAGATCAACTTAAACGTTTGTTAAGGATACGTTAGTCTAATTTTAGACTAAGATCGACTTAACGTTTGTTAAGGACACGTTAGTCTAATTTTAGACTAAGATCAACTTAACAGGATCGTTTAGATCCAACAAAAGAGCATTCGGGCTCTATTGTTTAGTTTAGGGACATTGCGGTCGATTACCAGTTTAAGGACATGGTGGTCCAATGTTAGTTTAAGGACATCTCGGTCCAAGGTTAAGGACACATAGTCCGTGGGTTTAAAGGGACCCCACAGTCCAAGGTTAAGGACGTCATAGTCCGTGGGTTTAAAGGGACTCCACAGTCCGAGGTTAAGGACATCATAGTCCATGAGCTTAAGGATCCCACAGTCCGTAGTTTAAAGACGTCATAGTCTATAAAGTTTAAGGACATCATAGTCCATGAGTGTAAGGACCCCACAGTCCATGGAATGATTGGTTATCGGGACCCGTCACCTCTCTGAAGACGTTGAAGGATTACAACGACAAATATCAGAGGAGTGAAGGGATGTACCCTTGAACCAAAGTTGATTGGGAAATCTGTAGTCCAATTTGGGACTAAGATCAATTAATCTGAATTATGAGCACATGGGCTCAGTTAGATCTGAATTGAGGACTTATGGCCAACTTGGGCTAAGTCCAATTAGGTTTAAAATGTTGGACCTTTGTTTGGACTGTTAAACATTTGTCTGGATTCAGCCCCTCCATTATTTAGCAATGCTAAACAGGGGTTTGGGGGCTCTGACAATATTTTTTCTTTGGCTGAGCACTAACCATTCATTATAGCTCTGGATTTTCAGGTTCAGTTGAAGGGGAGATTTGCCTCTGGAAAACTTAGCCATTTTGGGCTAAAGACTGATTTAAATATAGTGTTAAACACCAAAGTAAATTCAGCTATCACGTGCTCCCACGTGATATGCTTAGAATAGTGTTAAACACTAGGGGATACTTGGTGATCATGTGCTCCTACGTGATGTGCTGAAAATAGTATTAAACACTAAGGACGAAGCGCTTAAAATAGTGTTAAACACTAAAATTGAATTGGTCACGTGGGATCACGTGAGGCATCTGAAGATGGGGCCAGACTTCCTTTATTTTGTTCTCAGAATATTCAAATAAGTGTTAAACACTTTTTAGTCTTTGAAATCATCACGTGTGGACACGTGACAATGCCTCTGCGTTGGGCATCAATTCCTCTGTCTTCCCCTATTTTATTCTTTTGAAAAGGGTGTTTGTCAGGGGTCACGTGGGGACACGTGAGGCGCCCTAGATCAGTACCGCCTTTGGCTTTGTTCTCTTTTATTTCGAGGGTCACATGGGAGCACGTGAGGCATTGCCCCATTCATTCCTGTTTGTTTGTTGGGATGAAGGGTCATGTGTTACCATGTGATCATGTTGGATACTTAATCTTTACGTGCATGGAGAGCTTTAAGTCTCTTGTTTTAAGAATTAAATTCTTTTGTAGGGTTAAACCTTAGTTTCATTTAGAGGAATTAAATTCCTATGTATTTGGAAGAATTAAATTCTTTTATAGGGTTAAACCTTAATTCTATTTGGAGGAATTAAATTCCTATGAATTTAGAAGAATTAAATTCTTTTATAGGGTTAAACCCTAATTCTGTTTGGAGGAATTAAATCCCTATGAATTTGGAAGAATTAAATTCTTTTATAGGGTTAAACCCTAATTCTGTTTGGAGGAATTAAATTCCTATGAATTTGGAAGAATTAAATTCTTATGTTAGGTTAAACCCTAGTTTCATTTGGGGATTCCTATGAATTTAGAAGAATTAAATTCTTTAAACTTAATCCTCCCTCTAGGTTTTGGATCTGCATGGCAGAGTCTTCCCGATGAGAATTAAATTCTCAACTTGTGGGGAGATCTGCTTCTGCAGATCTTCAACCAAAGGAAGAATTAAGTTCTTATTTAGAAGTGTTAAACCCTTAAATTGAGAATTAAATTCTCTTTTGTTTTATGGAGCTTAGATCTTGTTTACCCCAATCAGAGCAAAGCTTTGTTCAAATTCCAAGGCGGGAGATGAAGCAACGCTTCTGTTTCCCCCAATCAGAGCAAAGCCCTGCTTTGAAATTAAAATGAAAACAAAAGAAGCAATGCTTCAGCTGACTTGCGCTCTGCGCTGCGCACCACGTGGCAGCGCAGTTCCGCTAGCACAGCTGCGCTGCGCTGTGCGCTGCGCGACACGTGGCAGCGCAATTGCGCTGCGCTGTGCGCTGCGCGACACGTGTCAAGCGCAGGTGCGTTTGCGCCAAACAGAATTAAAATTCCAGTAGGATCTTTCTGTTCTTGTTAAAACAAGAAGATTGTCTTCTGTAAAACAGAAGCCCTTGGATCAAAGATCCAACGGTGGGGAAAATTCCCCAAATCACTCAGAGAATGATCTCTTTAACAAATTTAACAAATTAATGTGCACTATATAAAGGCCCCTAAACCCCAATTCCAAAAGACACATCAACACAGAGAGAACTCCTTTAAAGAAAATTTTAGAAGAGCTCAAAGAAAGGAAAGGTAAAAACCTTGAATAAAAGAAGAATTTCTTCTAAAAAGATCATTGATCTAAGAATAAGATCAAAGATCTTCAATAAAAATATAATAATAATAAAGGCATTGCCTTTTGATGAACCACTGGTTCTTTGAAAACAAGAAAATTTGTTTTCTTTGATCTAAAATTGATCAAAATACTAAAACAGTGCCCTGCACTTGCAAAATCTACATTGTTGCGCTCTCGGGTTGGCGCAAGCAACCAGAGAGCGCCACGTGTCAGCCCCATAATGATCTGCGCTATGCGCTTCTAAAAACAGAGCACTGCTCTCATGAATTGGCGCAACTCACCAGAGCGCGCTACGTGTCAGCAACGCAACAGCGCAGCGCACTGGCGCAGTGCACTGCGCTTGCGCTCTCCTGAGCATGATACGTGTCACCTTCCCATGGACTTGCGCCTTGCGCTCCTCAATTGGCGCAAAGCGCCTGACAAGCCACGTGGCACTTTGTCAGATTAATTAATGTAGCGCATTGTTAAAGGACATAGCCCAATTAAAAGGCCCAATGGACCAAAACAAATGCTCTGCATTATAAAAAAAGGGGACAGAGCCCAACTTAAAAGGCCTAATAGGCCAGAATAAAATGCAGTGCAGGGGCAGAGCCCTAATAAAGGCCTACTAGGCTAAATTTAAATAAAAATGTTGAACATTCTCAATTGGACTTAGCCCAATTCTGGCCGTAAGTCCTCAAATTAAATTGACGGAGCACGGCTGCTCTTTTAAATCAATTTACACTTGGTTCAAGGGTACATCTCTGAACTCCTCTGACACCTATCGTTGTAATCCTTCAACGACGTCAGAGAGGTGACGGGTCCCGACGACCATACATGCAATGGACCACTATGTCCCTAAACTGGCAACGGACCACTATGTCCCTAAACTGGAACAATAGAGCCCAAATGCTCTCTTGCCGGATCTAAACGATCCCGTTAAGTTGATCTTAGTCTCAAACTGGACTAACGTATCCTTAACAAACATTTAAGTTGATCTTAGCCTCAAATATGGCTAACGTGTCCTTAAACCTTCAAACAGACTTTAGTCCCAAATTGGACTATAGATTCCCCCAATCTACTTTGGTTCAAGGGTACATCTCTGAACTCCTCTGACACCTATCGTTGTAATCCTTCAACGACGTCAGAAAGGTGACGGGTCCCGACGGCCATACATGCAATGGACCACCATGTCCCTAAACTGGCAATGGACCGCTATGTCCCTAAACTGGAACAATAGAGCCCCCAAATGCTCTTTTGTCGGATCTAAGCGATCCCGTTAAGTTGATCTTAGTCTCAAACTAGACTAACGTATCCGTAACAAACGTTTAAGTGGATCTTAGCCTCAAATATGGCTAACATATCCTTAAACCAAAACCTCAAACCCAAATCTAAGAAAATACGGATTTGGATTAATCCACGTCCTACGGGCGACGATATAAATTAGTCTCCGTATACAATCCACGGGCAACCACAAACAAAACAAACACCCACGACACGAAGTGAAATTCTGGAGAAGGAGAAAGTTGTTACCGCGATGCGGTAGCGTAATTAACTGCAGGGGCTTGCGCCTGCAGGGAAGAGCGTCCCCACAATAAAAAACCCCTCGAACGAGGGGGAATCTGACGAAGTATGCTACATCGGTCGCATCCGTCTAAACCTCCGATACATGGTGCCATAAATCAACTTGGCATCTTCGGAGAGGTGGACGGATAAAACCAAATAGCATCTTCCCCGAACTTCAGGCAAGACGTCCATGTCTTGGCCGCCGTTCGGAGGGGAACAGATTCTGGCACGCCCGGTGGGACCTTTTCCTCTTTCCACTCCACACTTCGTGTGTCGTGTTCGTGAACAAATCGCGGTTTGCTGTGGTTGCCTGTGGATTCGAGGTACTAAGATTTGGTGTCTTGCTCCGTGCAGAAAATAGAAGATCAATGGCTTCAAACTGTACTACCTGCAACTGCAACTCTCGCTCCGTCCCTGCTAGAGGAATGACTTATGGGCCCCGAGCGGCTTCCCTTTTCAAGATACCAGTGGAGCAGGTAACTCAAGCCACCACTGGACTATTCTTCGGAACTATGCTCCCACCGATGAGCTTCAATGCCCTAATGACGTTGCAAAGCCCCAAAGAAGTCGGTCTTTGATCGACTTACCACTGCTGCGGCCCCTCTCAACGGATCGCCCAATTCCACTACCTCAGTTTTCAACAGACTGGGCCAGAACGTCTACAAGCCTGCGATACCAGAATGTGTTATCCCGAAGCGGATAGCCATCCCTGCTCCCATTCTAGGCGAAATCACCAAGGTTGCTTCCCTTACTCGGAAGTCTGCTTTTGACAGGTTGGCCATCCCCATTCAACGGACGTCGGCCTTTAAAAGGCTGGTACCAGCAAATTTTGACCAACACAAGGGACATGAGGAGGTCACCCCTACGGCTGAACCAACTCTATCCGTACGACACGCTCGACGTCGCCACTGGCACCGAGTAAGGAAGGTTGGGGGTAACTCCCTCTCTGGATTTACTCCACCAGCTCCAACGGTGGAGATCGAGGCTGCTGTTCTAACCGAGAACAGCTTTGAACTGCTCAACAAAGTGCGTAGAAACTCTCCCACTGCATTGCTGAAGAGAACTCCTTCACCTGTGGAGAATGATACAGAAAAGAAGCCGGAGCAACCTCCTCGACGACTATCCTCTGAAATTTACAAAGTTTGGCGACGTGTCCAAGAGTCAGTGGTCGATCAAGACTATCTCCATCGACAGAAAAAGATGAAGGATCAGCAGGAGAGGGACTACTCAAAGTCACAAAAAGTGACAGCCGGATGGGTGCCTGCTGCAACGGCTCCCTCAACGTCGATCACTCAAAAGAAAAGGAGGCCGCAAAAAGCCCCTGTGAGCATGGCGAACCGTAAAAGCGCTGAACACAAACACCCCAAGTCTGGGGGCATGGTGGTGTACACTGTTTATATGGCTTCCGGAAAGGAGGAAGGCCGTACTTCGACGGGTCACCGACCACTTACCCGATCCGTGACAAAAGCCCATGAGCAGCAACAGAAGCTTCAGGAAATGATGACTGCAATGGCTGCGCTTACCGGGGCAAAAGAGAGTTCGGAAGCATCATCAGAACAGCGTCATGAGCAAGAAACCGATGCTGACTTCCTACGCAGAGTCTTCGAAAAGAAGGACAAAGAAGCCGCAGAGCAAGCGGCTAACATAAAACAAATGGCGCTCCTCAAGATATAGTAGGGATGATGTTGCAGCTAGACCCTCCTGCTGAATATCCTCCGATCGTCCTTGAAGATGACAGGGGAGAGACGTCGAATCCTCCACTGGCTCTGTCAGCAGCCAAAGAGGAGACGATTTCCAAAGATGCCTTGGATGAGTATATAGCTTAGCAGATAAGGGTTCACCAGGCAACCGAGGCAGCTGGTCAAGTCGTCAAGACGGGGAGACCATATCCGAGCTGGTATGATCAGATCAGTTACCCGACAGGATATACGATCCCTAAGTTCCACTTATATAAAGGGACAGGGAACCCTCATCAGCATGTCGCTCAATTCAGAGCTTTATGCGGCAACACGGGAGGCGACGACAAACTGTTGCTTCGCCAGTTCGTCGGCAGCTTAGCAGAAACAACCTTTGAATGGTATTCGGAGCTACCTAACGACTCTGTTAAAACATTTGCGGAGATGGAGCTACTATTTACACAAAGATTCGTGAGTGCTAGTGGACGCACCCCGATAACAGCACTGATCAATGCCAGGATAAGGCCAGGCGAAACGTGGGTCTAATATGCAACACGATGGCGGAACCTATGGTCGAAATGCGAACAATGCATCGAAGAAGCACCCGCGGTAGGCATGTTCGTGGGTACTCTTGATCCGCAAGCAACCATCTCACAATTTATGATGTTCTTCAGGCCGACCACCTTCCAGGTCTTGATCGACAAATTAGCCCAAATGGACCAGATGGGCCATGGACCGTCTTCTCCAAAACCAGACTCTCGAAATGAGAAGGGAAAAAGGAAAGCGATCGTCGTCGCCAATGCTCAACAACAGCCAAGCAACTCAAAGCCGGCCGTTCGCCAAAACAACGTGCGTCCATGCCCATCCCTCGAGGAGAGACTGGGACGTCCTTACTTGTTTCCTCAGAATAAAACGAGAAGACTGTTTGAGCTGGCAGTGCGCAACAGACTCATCAATCTGCCGAGTCCAAAATGTCTGTCGCAGCCAGGCGATCTCAATAATCCCAATTATTGCCCTTACCACCAAACGGTAAGTCACCCGATCGAGGATTGTTTCGTCTTTAAGGGATGGATCGAGGATCAGTACCTACAAGGCAAGTTCGCGCTGTCTGAAAACTGGAAGGTAAACCCGCCACAGCCGCACACTCCAAAGAAGACGGACACGATGGGGGCAGCTTGTTCTTTTGTTGAGGACAAAAACGATGGAGAAGACTCATCAGATGAATCCGAAGACTACGTAGAGAGTTGTCATGTGATCTCTCACTCATTGGTGGATGATAAAGAGGCTCCTTGCGCCGAGAAACCGAGGGCGGACCTTGAACCAGAAATTCTGCGGCCGTCAGAAGAGTTGATCGATGCCTTCCTGAATGAGATTCGTCTGAAAGTTAAAGCCAATCAAGAGCGTGAGATGGCCATACTAGAAGGAGCTAAACACCGACTACTAGACCAAAGAGTCGAGGCACTTCCGTCAAATCAAAAGTCATCCGCTGCGGATAAAAATAAATTCAAGACGAGGAAAAGGTTCGCTAAAGCCCTATCAGTGGGAATGAAGCTACCACCCTCTGAAGAAAATACTCTCGGTGGAGTAGGGACGCATCCTAACTTCTGCTTATATCATCAGAAGATCATATATACTACCGAAGACTGCGACTCCTTTAAGTGTTGGTGGCAAGGGTATGTCGCTCAAAAGCAACACTTCAACATGACAAAGCGTGAAGCTCGTAGACATCAGAAAAATGCGATAGATGAGTGCAAAAGAGCCGCCGCCGACTGTCACATAGCCGACTCCAAGGGATTGCAAATTATCACCTTTGGAAGCGACTCTGACAAAGAAGCTGCCCTCAACCCTTTCCTCAAGGAATCTATTTCAAAAATGAAAGAATTGAGGAGTTGCGAGAACGTCCAGCCGTGCAATCGCACGCTACTCGGAAAAAATCTCGGCCCCGCAAACAAATGATCGAGCAAAAAGGATAAAGGGAAGGGAAAAACAGCCTTCGTAGCCAACACTCAACAGCAATCGTGTGGCCCTAGACCGGTTGTTTGCCGAAACAACAAGCGGCAACCCCTCCATGAAAAGTTGAAACGTCCTTACTCGTTTCCTCAAGATAAAACAAGGAGACTGTTCGAGCTGGCAGTGCGCGATAGACTCATCAATCTGCCAAGTCCAAAACGTCCATTGTGGCCAGGCGATGTTAACGATCTCAATTATTGCCCTTACCACCAAACGGTAAGTCACTTGATCGAGGATAGCTACGTATTCAAAAACTGGGTTGAAGACCAATACCAACAAGGCAAGTTAGTCATCTCTGAAGACTGGAAGGTGAGCCCGCCACAACCACATGCTCTGAGAAAGATGGATACGCCGGGGGCATCATGCTCAATCATAGAGAAAGCCCCTTAGACCGAAAAGTCAGTAAACTAGAGAATCGCCTCAAATACGGCGACGGCGGACCGAAACGTCCTTAAACTAATAACGGACCGAAATGTCCTTAAACTAATGACGGACCGAAATGTCCTTAAACTAATGACGGACCGAAACGCCTAAAACTAGCTGACGGACCGAAACGTCCTTAAACTAATGACGGACCGAAACGTCCTTAAACTAATGATGGACCGCAATGTCCTAAAACTTGCAAACGACCGAAATGTCTTTAAACTACTACCGCAACATCCTCAGGCTGACGAAAATAAAAAAAAAGAATAAAAAAAATATAATAAAAACGGTATGTCCATAGGCAAAACGGGCACGGATGAATACCCGAAAGGGCTCCGTGAGTAAAAACAGCAGGGCTACCGGCGAGTGTTTGTGAAAACCCGGAAGGGCGCAACCTCGTTAGAAAAATTAAAAAAAAAAGAATAAAAAGAATTAAAATAAAAGAGAGAAGACGGTATGTCCATAAGCAAAAGGGGCACGGATGAAAACCCGAAAGGGCTCCGTGAGTAAAAACAGCAGGACTACCGGCGAGTGTTTATGAAAACCCGAAAGGGCGCGGCCTCGTTAAAGGACACTTACAGGATCCTCTCGACCTTGTAAGGAGAAACCACCCACGTGAGATCCTTACGACTCACAAGGGAGCAACACACTTAGGTATCCTCACGATTCCTAAGGAGAAAATACACTTGCGAGATCCTCACGACTCGTAAAGAGAACTCTCTTATAGGACCCTCACGGCTCATAAGATTTGAAAGTCTTAAGTTACGAAGACTTAAACCTGTGCTTAAGCAACCCCCACAACCTTCAATATTGCCCTACAAGTGGCTCAATACTGACCCTTGTATAGGATCCACGGGCGCGAATAAACATTTCCCTAACCAAGTCCCATCTGTGACTGGGGATATATTCGCATGGTGAACAACCCTTGTAAGTCCTCTCGACTTATAAGGAGAAAACCCTCTTGTAGGATCCTTAGACTTACAGAGGAACATACACTTAGGAATCCTCACGATTCCTAAGGAGAAAATACACCTACAAGATCCTCACGACTTGTAGGGAGAAATACCTTTGTGGGACCCTTACGACTCATGAAGTCAAAAGCCTTAGTCGACAGAACCTTAACCCTGTTCGCTAAGCCACCTTTGTTTGACATCGACAGAGGCAAATGATGATTCGCTCCTGGCAATATCCCAGTTGTAGCGGTACTGATGCCGAAATCGGTGTCTAATTTCAGGTTTACGGCGAAAAGCCAGTAGGCCGCACATGCATACGAAATAGCCGAAATGATGGGGCGACTTGCAATAAAAAGCAGCAAGTAAAAAACATGTGCACACAAAATAGCCGAAATGATTGGGCAACTCGCAATAAAAAGCAGCGAGTAAATATAAAATAAACAGCCGAAATGATTAGGCACCGCGAAAAATGGCCAAAATGATTGGGCAATCGCGACCTTCGCGATATAAAAGCTGAAATGATAGAGCATCGCGGAAATAAAACAATAACAAAAAAAATATGATGAAACTCATGCCCTACAGGTGAGATCACGTCGATCCCTGTATACAATCCAGGGGCACAAACAAAGAGGGAACCATACCTTCCCGACAGGCTCCGCCAGAAAGCGAAGCCAAATCTCGACGGTTCAACAACAACCTATAGACAACCGTGACATTCGTCTCGATACAGCAGACGCAATGTCAACAATAATGTCCTTCCTCCAACAGGATTCGTACATGACAAAGCAAACGAAGCGAAGGCTAAAATCCTAGCTTCAAGGTCTTAACGGCAAGTCATATAAAGCCTGAAAGACAACCGGAGATCATCCCACACCAACGTGGAATGGTCACCACCTCTATGTTCATCTTGATACTGCAGATGAGACAATCAAACAAATGGAGCCACGGCAAAATCCCTAGCTCCAAACCTCGACGATTCACCAGCAACCTAGAGACAACCGCGACGTTCGTCTCGATACAGAAGACGAGATGTCACCCATGCGTTCTTCCTCCAACAGGACTCGGACGTGACAAAGCAAACGAAGCGAAGGACAAATTCCTAGCTTCAAGGTCTTAACGGCAAGTCATATAAAGCCTGAAAGACAACTGGAGATCATCTCACACCAGTGCGGAATGGTCACCACCTCGACGTTCGTCTCAATACAGCAGACGCAATATCACCAAATGGAGCCATGGCAAAATCCCTAGCTCCAAACCTCGACGGTTCACCAGCAACCTAGAGACAACCGCGACGTTCGTCTCGATACAGCAGACGAGATGTCACCCATGCGTTCTTCCTCCAACAGGACTCGGACGTGACAAAGCAAACAAAGCGAAGGCCAAATTCCTAGCTTCAAGGTTTTAACGACAAGTCATATAAAGCCTGAAAGACAACCGGAGATCATCTCACACTAGTGCGGAATGGTCATCACCTCGACGTTCGTCTCAATACAGCAGACGCAATATCACCAAAAGGAGCCACGGCAAAATCCCTAGTTCCAAACCTTGACGGTTCACCAGCAACCCATAGACAACCGCGGCGTTTGTCTCGACACAGCAGACGCAACATCATCAAACAGCGGAGCCACGGCAAAGCCCCTAGTTCCAAACCTCGACGGTTCACCAACAACCTAGAGACAACCGCGACATTCGTCTCGATATAGAGGACGCAATGCCAGCAAACGAAACAAAGGCCAAATTCCTAGCTTCAGGGTCTTGACGGCAACTCATATAAAGCCTGAAAGACTATCGGAGATCATCCCACACCAACGCGGAGTGGTTATGACTCATCGGGGCTCCCCAAAATGAGCCTAACCTCAAGTAAAAAGCATCATGGCAAATTCCTAACGCTTGCTCTTCCGACGGTCAAACTGCCTAGGAGGATTGCTTGAAGACGTCTTGTCCAGCCCCCGAAGGGATCAGAGACACGGCAGTCGCAGGGCTACTCGAACGACACAATTGCCTATTGAGGGATATCAGCCAATGTGACGGTACGACGGGCAAAACCCTAGTACCACATACCCTAACGGACTTCTGTCGTAAAGAGCAGAGGTTAACTGTGACGTTAGGATATTCTTGCGAGAAATGCTCGATTCGTCTCGACTCGTGAGGAGATTGATGTCTTTGCGAGAACTTCTCGATGCGGCTCGACTCGTAAGATAAAGCCTTAGGCAGCAAGGATCAAAAAACCTGTTCCTAAGCACTGAGACCCTGCAAGTCAGCCCAAAACGGTCTCTTGCATACTATCCACGGGTCTCACTCTCCAAAGTCGAATCTCGATAAGGAGGGAAACAACCGCTTACGGGTCCTCTCGACTCGTAAGAGGGAAAATTCTCTTATAGGATCCTTACGACTTATAAGAGAAAATACACTTAGGAATCCTCACGATTCCTAAGGAGAAAATACACCTACGAGATCCTTTCGATCCGTATGGAGAAAAGTCTTTATGAGACCCCCACGGCTCATAAAGTTGAAAAGTCTTAGGTAGCAGATTTGAACCTGCGGCCTAAGCCATCGCTACCTCTTGAAGAAACCAAGAAAGGATGCTCGTTCTATTATCTGTCGACCATGTTTGCTAAAGTAACATGCTGGTAATAAAAGAAAGAAGAAAGCGACAGAAAGAACATCTGACTTGCATTTGATCAAGCGCTCGAGACACGCTCATTCATGCATGTGCAAAAGGCTCAGAACGAGAAATAAGACAAGCTGAAATGAGAAATTTTCCATTCATATTGCAAAGGGTTCTTACAATCATAAAGAAATAAACAAAGACATTATTTAAATGATTACAACGGCAAAACCTCAGATCCTGGACAGGGATTTAGGAACTCGAAAGTGACCTTGTCCAAGACTTTCCAAGCTTGGCGAACCATCCTGGTGTGCTTCCTTTAGCGAGCACGGGCGTCGGGATCCCTACTGATGTCCTCCACCCTCCGATAGGCAGCAAGAATGGCGGACTGTTGAAAGGCCTGGTGCAAGAGATCGACAAGATTGTCTCGCCGTCTCTTCGAGATTAAGTTCATCAGGTACACCGAATGCACCTTGTCCTCGGCGGCATCCAATGCCCTAAGCGGCATGTCGGTAAAGAATAGGGGAAGAGCTTCCCAGATGGCTCCCACAATAAGCTTCAATAGAGGGGAGCGTCGAGAAAGCAGTTGACCATTATACACGTCGAAGCTACTCATGATCTCGGCACACTCGGCATTAGTAAATTCTCGATTTTGAGAACGACCGAGTTGACGGATGTCCCCGTAAGAGATGATCTCGTCAAGGTCGTACATGTGGGCGTCCATTACTTCTGTAAAATAAACTTAACAAAATCAACAGACGACCTGATTAAGCAAGACAATATAATTCATTAAAGAATAGAACGCCATCTCTAACCACCAGGATCTATAAAAAACTCTTAAGAGTTCTTCTATATGATTTGGAAGGAGCAAAGCTACATTGGTGAATCAAGAATATACAAGAAAAATCTTTCAGAGAGTAGAACTCTATTAATGGAACTCTAATAGGGTTCTCTTTAGTTCTTTTTAGATCCCTTTAGAGCAAAGCTCTGCTAAGTGAAACCCTAAATGGGTTTTCTTTAGATCAGGGATCTATTGAGAGTAAGGCTCTGTCAATGAAAATTAATTTAATTTAATTTGATTTAAATTAAAAATTTTACCTAAAAGGTTTTAAGAGTTTAACTCTTGGAGTTCTTGAAAGTAAAGAGCAGGGCTTTGAGATTCTGAAAGTAAAAATTTTGGAGATGAAAATCGTCTAAGGGACCAAAGGTCCTATTTATAGGCATTGAGAGCCCTTTCAACTTCCAAAAGTTGCCACAACGGTTGGAATTCTTGTCACGACCCGAAAGAGCACGTGACTGACCCTTGAATCCTATGAAGTCTATAGGACTCCATCTGATCCAAGTAAGCCAAAAGCCCAGAAATCTAAAATCAATTAAGGAGTAAATAAGGTAAAAACTAGTTTTAAGAGGTAAAGAAAACATGTTTTGAAAATCAAGTTTTAAAATAACTAAGCCGAATATGTATTTTAAAATGTGTAACCTTTTCTGAAAATTTCGGCAGAGTTTCCTTTGTAAAAACTGGCCCCGAACGGGGTACAACAAGAATAATATATATAACATGATAAAAGGCATCCCCAAGCGGGAGCTAGCTCTTCGTCAATCGACGGTCACAACCACGCAAGCAATAATAATATACAACGCCAAAGGGCGAGGATCAAAACCCAAAAAGAACTCAAAACAGCCAGAAAACCGCAATACTACAAGCGCGACTCTAAGGTCGAAGTAATACAACACTGTCTCTAAGTCTGAAATAATATACAAGTTTTGGTTGATGGAAATTCTAGATACAATAAATAATACATGAACAATGGCGGATCTGATACAAAAGAACCCACCTAACCAAGCAAGTCACCCATAACGAAGCAGTGTGCCAGAAATGCCGCTATGGAATCTGTACAGCAAACCTGCAAGAACTGGGGCACAACGGGGGTGAGTTGCCAACTCGTGAATAGAAAAAATATCTACAAGCAGAGATCGAATGCATGACCTATCCTAGGTCAATACGATCAGATATAAATAAACCTCAATATGAATAAACTGAAGCATGCTAAACTGGCAATGTAACCTCTATACATGAGTGTAGTGCCAAGTGCTCGTGCTAGTGCCTCAGGTAATAGCATGTCATGAATATGAGGTATGATCAATGTAATCAAATCTGTACACACGTGGATCCCGTCCACTCGTCACCCACTGACAATAACCACCATGCAAGTAAATATCATAAAGCATGTGCATGGAAATATGAGGATATATCCACCCGTGTCCCTCGCGACATCTCCAAATCATGGAACCAGAGTGCCCAGCATCGACACTCGAAAACATCATGAAAACTGTGCCCAGCAACGGCACGCAAATCCTCATATATCGAGCTCCGTCAGTCCGGATCGGCCCGCGGGCTCTGTCTGCGGTATCGGCCCTCGGCCCCGGCAGTATGCCCATATCCATCTATCGACTCTGGTCAGTATCCTCCGGATAACCGCCGGGTCCAACCAATCACCGGTAGGTACTCGCCCGCCTCCAGGCTCAATCGGCAATGCTCATCGATCATCTTGCCGCGGGGAACCATACCGGGTCCACCATGCACCCGCAATCGGCTCATCCACTCCTCGATTCGGGTTTCACATGTCGCTCTCAGCACCGAGAAAACACATGGTGGACGCACTGAAATATCATATCAAGGGTAACCGGGTTTTTAAAACAATTACATATTCTCTTTTGAAACACCCTCGGTTCCCAAATCTAGAAATATCATAGAAACAACATATCTCAATGCGTATAGTCAAAAGCATGAAGTATGCGACATGTAAAGGAAGGTATGCACATCATCATGTCATGCAAGGATCATATACTGAATGCAATAGTACTACAGTGTAGTGACATGGCAATTATAGATGATGAGTGTGTGAGCCGGCAACAAGTGTACGTGGAACATATGCATCATCGATAATGGTGCTGGTGTCCTAGCAGCATGACTGAATATAACAACAATACAAGCGATGCAATGCAAATAGCAGGAATATGTGGAAACTAACAATCAGCGCAAAAGTACAGAACCTGCCCCAAAAGATATGTCATGCAACCTTGCCTTTTGAAATAAGACGAATCAGGGCTTTTAGTAAAATAAGGGCTACGGTGTTTTAAGAAAATCTATATCATTTGAAAATATCCGTATAACCCTTCTTCCTATCTTTAAAATATTCCCGATTCGTTAGTTTGAAAAAAAAAGGTATGACTCGGTCTAGTCTAGTGTCTGCTAAGTAATCTAGACAGGAGGGGTATGAAACCACCTAATCTGAGTCGACATATATATAGATATAATAGTCGGTGATCTCGCCTCAATAACATATCGTAAGATATCCTCGAGTCATGAGTACGGATCTGTCATCAATACCGGCTCGTACGGTAAATCATCGTACGGCATCCCAATAACTAGGTAGGGGTCAATATCACACTATCTCATCACATATCAGTTATCACTATCATCAGATCACATATTCTGGGGTACTTCTCTAAGTCTAGTACAAATGGATACCATCTATATAAATATGAATGCGGGGTAAAACACATGTCCAATGCCCGCTAAAATTATCATATCGTACCTCAAAACGAACTATGTCACATCGCCGATCTCACGGCCTCACATCAAATATCATCTCAAACCCACGTATCATCCTCAAATCCCGTATATAAACACATAGTCCCATACCCATGTGTAGATATACGCACCATCATATGCACACTAATAAATGAAAGAATGAATGCAAGTATGTGTGTAAGTGTATGTGTGAGTGCAATCGCTACTCCAGGGTTCGCACTATACCACACCAATATATTCTTATCACCAATAATACCATTTTACTATCAATAACCCTAAACAACACATAATAAATATACGTGTGTATACGTATTCGTATACATCACCACGGACTGCGGGGGTGCTATACGCCATCCACCCGACTTCTCCCCGTAGATATAAATCTACTCACCTGTATCCTGCGTGTCGGTGTCGATAACGCCATGCTCCGTCGCCTCGGAATCCACGTGAAGGTACCTACAATGATCAACCATAGCAAAGCGTATGAAAATCAAGGCAGAAAACCGATACAGCGCACAGTGTGCTCATAGGTTGGAACCTATCGCCCAAACATGCAAATCCAACAAACAACCCCTGTTGTCGATGTATGAACACCCGACAACCAAATACAAATCCAAATACCAAGAAAGTGCATTTAAAAATACGGAAAATATCGCCTAAAACACCCCAAAATGCCTCCAGATTTTCCCCAGATGACCCTTAGCCAAAACTATATATAGGAGGGGTCTAATCTAGTGCTAAATGAGCCCTGGAACAAAAATGGAACCATTCCCCTCTACTCTGGCCGCAAATTGCGGCCAGAATGATTAAATTTGCAGCCACGGTTTGGAGTTAGGGGCTCGGGTCTTGGTGGTAGCTTCCTTGGTGCCTGCACGACTCACTGTCAGCTTAATTTTATTTTTTGTGCCCCCGGGTTGCTTCAGATTCCAGAACACCTTCACAGATCACACAAACCGATATGAAAGTGCTCTGTTTTGGGTTTCAGGTCTTGTAATATGTCGGATCTGGGTTCGTAGCACCAGGGGGGGTTCAAGGGTCACTAATAGGGTTCAATTGCACAGCCACATCTTAATTTTACCCTAACCCTCTCTAGTTTGGTCCAAAGTGCACAAAATCACACGATATCGATATGAAACTAGTATAGATGCATATGGAACGAAATACTACGATAATGGGTGCAGAAATTACCTCCTTAAGGACTCATGAACCTTCCCCAGCACCAAAACATCAACTTTCTTAGTCCATTGCGTAGATCTTGGGCTTGTGTGCATTTTTTGTGAAATGAGTGTGAGGTTTTAGTGATATTTTAGAGGTGAAATGAGGGCTTGGAGGTGGAGGAAGGGAGAGGAAGCAGCAGCTGCAGGAGATGGGGGAGGAGAGGGAGAGAAATGAGTGTGTGGATCTAGCCAAATGGCTAAGTCAAGGGGTCAAAAGGGACCATACCTCTCTCTCTCACCATACCTCATTATCTTATTCCTTTCTCTTTTCTTTTTCTTTTCCTTTTTCTTTTCCTCCAAAACCCTTCTCACAAGAATAGTAGCCCCAAATAACATGAAAGAAAATGCACAAGTGTGATAAAAATGATATGTGCAAGTTTTGCACAAAAAGCCAAAAAATCCGATTAGCGATTTTTATTCGCGATTAGCACTAAATTAGTATATAAATGCTCATAAAAACTTAAAAATGACAAAATTCCATAGAATACATTATTTTTGAATTTTCCAAAATTTTCCAAAATTTATTTGTATTTAATTCCACCCGAATATTAAAATATTCATTAAAATAATATTAAATTATAAAAATTCCCGAAAATAATATTTTATTATTTTGGAAATGTTACAATCTACCCCCCTTAAAGAAATTCGGTCTCCGAATTTAAATTTAAAACCCCCAAGTGCTAAAACATTTCGATACAAATTCCAAGTCGTCGGGGCTCCGAAATCATCAATACCTAAAACGTCACAGCGCAATGCATGCGCATGAGCACTGAGCAGATAACTCAAAAGCAACACTCCATCAAGCATCCCGCAAGCATCGGAGTCAAGGTAAAAACACAAATGTCAAATCCAATACAAAACCAATATGATATGGATCAGAACTATACATGTAGACATCCAATCTATACATGTAAATAGCTGATGCAAAAGCATGCCAAATCATTTAAGTCGCTTTGCGATGCGCGTAACACTGCACAGTGGCGGACGTTTTTCATAAGAAAATAACTATATATGTGTATATATATATCCTTTGTTTAATAAGCACGTTCCGCCGTTTTGAAAACAATCAGAAGGGTTCCCTTGTTTTTAAAACGTTTCGTGCCATACCGGACACGTAGGTATATACTGAGACTATAGCTCGCTCTTTGGAAATCCCTTCGATAACTATCGATGCATGCAAAATATATCCAGGTACTGTCCTCTGACTAGTCCTGCTCAGTATGAAAACAATTATCCAATATCATAAAAATGTACTGCTCCAAAAGGAATAAATCCCAAAAATACACATAACACCACCCTGTGCGTCTGGTGCACACGGAAATCAAAATCCATATATGTGCCAAACAGGTGCACAAAACAACATCTAGGTGCAACGGGTGTGCACGAAGCATCTATCATAGGCAACGGGTGTGCCTGACAGCCAGAAATCCGGTGCATCTGACATGCACGAAGAATCTCGATTTAGTACATCGGGTGTCCACCAAAATCGTATCTCAACATACGCGCCCAACATATGCGAAAATCCAAATCGGTGCATCCATCGTGCACGAATGAAAATCTAAACCCTGCGCACTCAACATACACGGAATCACGAAATCCAATAGAAAACGCCGAACATGCGTAAGTCAAACCAAAAGCACGGAGTGCAAGAATCAATCATCAATATCAGGGTCAAAATCAACGATATAATGCGGCTCAATCAAAATCAAGTGTACCGCGATGGAAAATCTCATAACCGTATGTATCAGCGTGCACAAATCAAATCAAAACACTAGAAGTGCATGAAAACTATGCTGGAAGCGTAAATCAAATCACCGGCATGTAATAGGTATGAAATCACAATCAATACCTCCCGAATAATAATGATGCGCCAGGTATAAATGCCCAATAAGTGCAACCATGGTGCACGAAAACAGAAATCATAAAACTCAGTCATCGAAACCAAATCATGAAAACAGGACGCCAAAACACCGAAATCCATAGTGACAGATACGTGATAGTCGAATCACAAAATCACAAATCATAAATACTGTCGTCGGTATATCCTCCTTCGAAGTCGAGAAGGTGCCGGTGCATCCAATGCTAGTAGCGCAAGATCTCTACTTGCCTCTTGCTCGCGGCTGGCGTCCTCTGCCTCTGGTTCCTGATCTTCCCTGTAGATTACCAATCTCGCAATCCTTCGGCTCATCGGCCCGGTCAGGAGTGCTGACAGGAACGATTCCGTTCTGGCACTTCTTTGGTAATCTCTCGGTCAATCCTCACGACCGCTCATAAAGCAATATGTCTCTGGCGTCAGCCTCTGGCTTTCCGAATGCACATCACACATCTGATCCTGGGTGCAAACGTCATTGCAGCGGTGTCCTGGAAGGAATTCGGCTCAAGGTCTCTGCCGATCTTGCCTATGTTGATCTGTACGGAGGCTGGTACTCTTGCATAGTCTCCTCTCGTTCCATGGACATCTGTGTCCTCAGTACGGCATTTCCTCAGAAATTAGTCGCATCCCAACGCCTCTGTAAGCATAGCAGGCTTCTGGTCTTGACGGGAAGTAATGACAGCTCATCAGCGTCTCGCACGAACTTCTTGTCCCGCTCGTCTGTATCATCGTCCATTTCGACATCGCGTCTCTATCTGCGCACTGCAATGCCTTCGGCTATGGTCCATCCGAAGTCCCTCACGCGGACTCGAAATTACAACTCGGTATCTTCCTGACTCAGTAGAAGATATCTAGCCGAGCACGTCCTCAGCGTGCATGTCACATCTCTGATGTTAGCGGAGTGGAATGTCATATCGTCGAAACCTCGTGCGAACTCCTTACTCCACCTTGCTCCAATATCGACTGATTTGGACTCATCTCATCGTGGCTACACGGACTGCGCTCCGACGGCTATGCTCACATTTGGAGTCTCCCAAGCAGTGTCCCATCACCTGATATCCGAATGATGTCGAATCGTCCGATCGGCTCGTCAGAACCTCATAATCCCCCAAGAGCTCAACATCTCGGGTACAGTTTAATAGTATCGAGTACATGCCACAGCGTCGGTGGTCCAGCCGTAGAAGGGCAAACCTAAGCCTCACTAATGGCGCCGAGGAACTGCCGCAAATCCTAAGGTTCAAAGGCTTTCATACGGTCATTAAGTCGAGTTAGGGTTTCATTCTTCTAGAGGGTCCATAGAATCACCTGCATGTCTTTCCGAATACTTTAAACTTGGAAAATGGGTTCCTGACATTCGATCGTCTCAATCGACTCTCAACGAATCTGCGTGAAGTCGCCTCTAGCTGGAATCAATCTACCTGATGACCTCGCATCGGGGTAAGCGAACGAACCACATGTCCTAGTCATTCCTCCTCGGTGACTAGCGACTCACCATCATGAATAAGCGACATATCAACGGTCATCACATCCTGGCTGGTCTCTATCAGTGGCTCAATCCTCTGGTACCGACCGGTATGTCCTAGAAATCTCGCAACAGCGATCTGTCAAACGCCCAAAGTGCGGAAACACAATAAGACGACGCCTCAATATGCAATCGTATGCCTCGGGAATCATGCCCTGGTCAGTCCTCGTCCACGACGAGCTCATGCTGACAACTCGAGCCGTAGCTCACCCTGCCCGTGCAATCGCGGCAGCAAAACCATAACCAGTATCGATGAGGATAGATCATAGGAAGGAATATGACACAATGCAAGGAAATGTACAACCTAAGGTTTCTTAAGCGGAGTGGCGTGTCGTAAGTATGCCGCGGAACATACCAATGGTACGTCACTCTACTTTAGTCACCTATTCCATCAACCAAGGGTCATCCTACACGAAGAAAGTTCGGGTCTAATACCCCCTCGACCAAGTCTAAGTTCCGTAAGGTCAAGCCTGAGTTCCGTATATAGATAACGCCCTAGGCTCCACATAGTCAAACTTAGACTCGAACCAAGGTCAACCTAGCGCTCTGATACCAACTTTGTCACGACCCGAAAGAGCACGTGACTGGCCCTTGAATCCTATGAAGTCTATAGGACTCCATCTGATCCAAGTAAGCCAAAAGCCCAGAAATCTAAAACCAATTAAGGAGTAAATTAGGGAAAAACTAGTTTTAAGAGGTAAAGAAAACATGTTTTGAAAATCAAGTTTTAAAATAACTAAGCCGAATATGTATTTTAAAATGTGTAACCTTTTCTGAAATTTCGGCAGAGTTTCCTTTGTAAAAACTGGCCCCGAATGGGGTACAACAAGAATAATATATATAACATGATAAAAGGCATCCCCAAGCGGGAGCTAGCTCTTCATCAATCGACGGTCACAACCACGCAAGCAATAATAATATACAACGCCAAAGGGCGAGGATCAAAACCCAAAAAGAACTCAAAACAGCCAAAAAACCGCAATACTACAAGCGCGACTCTAAGGTCGAAGTAATACAACACTGTCTCTAAGTCTGAAACAATATACAAGTTTTGGTTGATGGAAATTCTAGATACAATAAATAATACATGAACAATGGCGGATCTGATACAAAAGAACCCACCTAACCAAGCAAGTCACCCATAAGGAAGCAGTGTGCCAGAAATGCCGCTATGGAATCTGTACGACAAACCTGCAAGAACTGGGGCACAACGGGGGTGAGTTGCCAACTCGTGAATAGAAAAAATATCTACAAGCAGAGATCGAATGCATGACCCATCCTAGGTCAATACGATCAGATATAAATAAACCTCCATATGAATAAACTGAAGCATGCTAAACTGGCAATGTAACCTCTATACATGTGTGTAGTGCCAAGTGCTCGTGCTAGTGCCTCAGGTAATAGCATGTCATGAATATGAGGTATGATCAATGTAATCAAATCTGTACACACGTGGATCCCGTCCACTCGTCACCCACTGACAATAACCACCATGCAAGTAAATATCATAAAGCATGTGCATGGAAATATGAGGATATATCCACCCGTGTCCCTCGCGACATCTCCAAATCATGGAACCAGAGTGTCCATCATCGACACTCGAAAACATCATGAAAACTGTGCCCAGCAACGGCACGTAAATCCTCATATATCGAGCTCCGTCAGTCCGGATCGGCCCGCGGGCTCTGTCTGCGGTATCGGCCCTCGGCCCCGGCAGTATGCCCATATCCATCTATCGACTCTGGTCAGTATCCTCCGGATAACCGCCGGGTCCAACCAATCACCGGTAGGTACTCGCCCGCCTCCAGGCTCAATCGGCAATGCTCATCGATCATCTTGCCGAGGGGAACCATACCGGGTCCACCATGCACCCGCAATCGGCTCGTCCACTCCTCGATTCGGGTTTCACATGTCGCTCTCAGCACCGAGAAAACACATGGTGGACGCACTGAAATATCATATCAAGGGTAACCGGGTTTTTAAAACAATTACATATTCTCTTTTGAAACACCCTCGGTTCCCAAATCCAGAAATATCATAGAAACAACATATCTCAATGCGTATAGTCAAAAGCATGAAGTATGCGACATGTAAAGGAAGGTATGCACATCATCATGTCATGCAAGGATCATATACTGAATGCAATAGTACTACAGTGTAGTGACATGGCAATTATAGATGATGAGTGTGTGAGTCGGCAACAAGTGTACGTGGAACATATGCATCATCGATAATGGTGCTGGTGTCCTAGCAGCATGACTGAATATAACAACAATACAAGCGATGCAATGCAAATAGCAGGAATATGCGGAAACTAACAATCAGCGCAAAAGTACAGAACCTGCCCCAAAAGATATGTCATGCAACCTTGCCTTTTGAAATAAGACGAATCAGGGCTTTTAGTAAAATAAGGGCTACGGTGTTTTAAGAAAAGCTATATCATTTGAAAATATCCGTATAACCCTTCTTCCTATCTTTAAAATATTCCCGATTTGTTAGTTTGAAAAAAAAAGGTATGACTCGGTCTAGTCTAGTGTCTGCTAAGTAATCTAGACAGGAGGGGTATGAAACCACCTAATCTGAGTCGACATATATATAGATATAATAGTCGGTGATCTCGCCTCAATAACATATCGTAAGATATCCTCGAGTCATGAGTACGGATCTGTCATCAATACCGGCTCGTACGGTAAATCATCGTACGGCATCCCAATAACTGGGTAGGGGTCAATATCACACTATCTCATCAC
Organism: Agapanthus africanus; assembly: GCA_030015575.1. Taxonomy (NCBI): domain Eukaryota; kingdom Viridiplantae; phylum Streptophyta; class Magnoliopsida; order Asparagales; family Amaryllidaceae; genus Agapanthus; species Agapanthus africanus. Next base: position 519,069,741 of record JASDDO010000031.1, on the reverse strand, counting down.
ATATCAGGTATCTCTATCATCAGATCACATATTCTGGGGTACTTCTCTAAGTCTAGTACAAATGGATACCATCTATATAAATATGAATGCGGGGTAAAACACATGTCCAATGCCCGCTAAAATTATCATATCGTACCTCAAAACGAACTATGTCACATCGCCGATCTCACGGCCTCACATCAAATATCATCTCAAACCCACGTATCATCCTCAAATCCCGTATATAAACACATAGTCCCATACCCATGTGTAGATATACGCACCATCATATGCACACTAATAAATGAAAGAATGAATGCAAGTATGTGTGTAAGTGTATGTGTGAGTGCAATCGCTACTCCAGGGTTCGCACTATACCACACCAATATATTCTTATCACCAATAATACCATTTTACTATCAATAACCCTAAACAACACATAATAAATATACGTGTGTATACGTATTCGTATACATCACCACGGACTGCGGGGGTGCTATACGCCATCCACCCGACTTCTCCCCGTAGATATAAATCTACTCACCTGTATCCTGCGTGTCGGTGTCGATAACGCCATGCTCCGTCGCCTCGGAATCCACGTGAAGGTACCTACAATGATCAACCATAGCAAAGCGTATGAAAATCAAGGCAGAAAACCGATACAGCGCACAGTGTGCTCATAGGTTGGAACCTATCGCCCAAACATGCAAATCCAACAAACAACCCCTGTTGTCGATGTATGAACACCCGACAACCAAATACAAATCCAAATACCAAGAAAGTGCATTTAAAAATACGGAAAATATCGCCTAAAACACCCCAAAATGCTTCCAGATTTTCCCCAGATGACCCTTAGCCAAAACTATATATAGGAGGGGTCTAATCTAGTGCTAAATGAGCCCTGGAACAAAAATGGAACCATTCCCCTCTACTCTGGCAGCAAATTGCGGCCAGAATGATTAAATTTGCAGCCACGGTTTGGAGTTAGGGGCTCGGGTCTTGGTGGTAGCTTCCTAGGTGCCTGCACGACTCACTGTCAGCTTAATTTTATTTTTTGTGCCCCCGGGTTGCTTCAGATTCCAGAACACCTTCACAGATCACACAAACCGATATGAAAGTGCTCTGTTTTGGGTTTCAGGTCTTGTAATATGTCGGATCTGGGTTCGTAGCACCAAGGGGGGGTTCAAGGGTCACTAATAGGGTTCAATTGCACAGCCACATCTCAATTTTACCCTAACCCTCTCTAGTTTGGTCCAAAGTGCACAAAATCACACGATATCGATATGAAACTAGTATAGATGCATATGGAACGAAATACTACGATAATGGGTGCAGAAATTACCTCCTTAAGGACTCATGAACCTTCCCCAGCACCAAAACATCAACTTTCTTAGTCCATTGCGTAGATCTTGGGCTTGTGTGCATTTTTTGTGAAATGAGTGTGAGGTTTTAGTGATATTTTAGAGGTGAAATGAGGGCTTGGAGGTGGAGGAAGGGAGAGGAAGCAGCAGCTGCAGGAGATGGGGGAGGAGAGGGAGAGAAATGAGTGTGTGGATCTAGCCAAATGGCTAAGTCAAGGGGTCAAAAGGGACCATACCTCTCTCTCTCACCATACCTCATTATCTTATTCCTTTCTCTTTTCTTTTTCTTTTCCTTTTTCTTTTCCTCCAAAACCCTTCTCACAAGAATAGTAGCCCCAAATAACATGAAAGAAAATGCACAAGTGTGATAAAAATGATATGTGCAAGTTTTGCACAAAAAGCCAAAAAATCCGATTAGCGATTTTTATTCGCGATTAGCACTAAATTAGTATATAAATGCTCATAAAAACTTAAAAATGACAAAATTCCATAGAATACATTATTTTTGAATTTTCCAAAATTTTCCAAAATTTATTTGTATTTAATTCCACCCGAATATTAAAATATTCATTAAAATAATATTAAATTATAAAAATTCCCGAAAATAATATTTTATTATTTTGGAAATTTTACAATTCTGCCACCGCTGCGCTCACATTTGGGGCCACGTAAGCGCAACGGTGGGGGGGGCATTTGTTTACCCCAATCAGAGCAAAGCTCTGTTCAAATTCCAAGGCGGGAGATGAAGCAACGCTTCTGTTTCTCCCAATCAGAGCAAAGCTCTGCTTTGAAATTAAAATGAAAACAAAAGAAGAAACGCTTCAGCTGACTTGCGCTCGGCGGTGCGCGCCATGTGCCAACGCAGTTGCGCTGCGCTCTGCGCTGCGCGACACGTGGCAGCGCAGTTGCGCTGCGCTGTGCGCTGCGCGACACGTGTCAAGCGCAGGTGCGTTTGCGTCAAACAGAATTTTCTGTTCTTGTTAAAACAAGAAGATTTTCTTCTGTAAAACAGAAGCTTTAGATCAAAGATCCAACGGTGGGGAAAATTCCCCAAATCACTCAGAGAATGATCTCTTTAACAAATTTAACAAATTAATGGGCACTATATAAAGGTCCCTAGACCCCAATTCCAAAAGACACATCAACACAGAGAGAACCCCTTTAAAGAAAATTTTAGAAGAGCTCAAAGAAAGGAAAGGTAAAAACCTTGAATAAAAGAAGAATTTCTTCTAAAAAGATCATTGATCTAAGAACAAGATCAAAGATTTTTAATAAAAATATAATAATAATAAAGGCATTGCCTTTTGATGAACCACTGGTTCTTTGAAAACAAGAAAATTTGTTTTCTTTGATCTAAAATTGATCAAAATACTAAAACAGTGCCCTGCACTTGCAAAATCCATACTGTTGCGCTCTCGGGTTGGCGCAAGCCATCAGAGAGTGCCACGTGTCAGCCCCATAATGATCTGCGCTATGCGCTTTTAAAAACAGAGCACTGCTCTCACGAATTGGCGCAACTCACCAGAGCGCGCTACGTGTTAGCAACGCAACAGCGCAGCGCACTGTGCTTGCGCTCTCCTGAGCGTGACACGTGTCACCTCCCCATGGACTTGCGCCTTGCACTCCTCAATTGGCGCAAAGCGCCTGACAAGCCACGTGGCACTTTGTCAGATTAATTAATGTAGCGCATTGTAAAAGGACAGAGCCCAATTAAAAGGCCCAATGGACCAAAACAAATGCTCTGCATTATAAAAAAAGGGGACAGAGCCCAACTTAAAAGGCCTAATAGGCCAGAATAAAATGCAGTGCAGGGGCAGAGCCCTAATAAAGGCCTACTAGGCTAAATATAAATAAAAATGCTGAACATTCTCAATTGGACTTAGCCCAATTCTGGCCGTAAGTCCTCAAATTAAATTGACTGAGCACGGCTGCTCTTTTAAATCAATTTACACTTGGTTCAAGGGTACATCTCTGAACTCCTCTGACACCTATCGTTGTAATCCTTCAACAATGTCAGAGAGGTGACGGGTCCCGACGGCCATACATGCAATGGACCACCATGTCCCTAAACTGGCAACAGACCACTATGTCCCTAAACTGGAACAATAGAGCCCAAATGCTCTCTTGCCGGATCTAAACGATCCCGTTAAGTTGGTCTTAGTCTCAAACTGGACTAACGTATCCTTAACAAACATTTAAGTTGATCTTAGCCTCAAATATGGCTAACGCGTCCTTAAACCTTCAAACAGACTTTAGTCCCAAATTGGACTATAGATTCCACCAATCTATTTTGGTTCAAGGGTACATCTCTGAACTCCTCTGATACCTATCGTTGTAATCCTTCAACGACGTCAGAGAGGTGACGGGTCCCGATGGCCATACATGCAATGGACCACCATGTCCCTAAACTGGCAATGGACCGCTATGTCCCTAAACTGGAACAATAGAGCCCCCAAATGCTCTTTTGTCGGATCTAAGCGATCCCGTTAAGTTGATCTTAGTCTCAAATTAGACTAACGTATCCTTAACAAACGTTTAAGTGGATCTTAGCCTCAAATATGGCTAACGTATCCTTAAACCAAAACCTCAAACCCAAATCTAAGAAAATACGGATTTGGATTAATCCACGTCCTACGGGCGACGACATAAATTAGTCTCCGTATACAATCCACGGGCAACCACAAACAAAACAAACACCCACGACACGAAGTGAAATTCTGGAGAAGGAGAAAGTTGTTACCACGATGCGGTAGCGTAATTAACTGCAGGGACTTGCGCCTGCAGGGAAGAGCGTCCCCACAATCAAAAACCCCTCGAACGAGGGGGAATCTGACGAAGTCTGCTACATCGGCCGCATCCATCTAAACCTCCGATACACGGTGCCATAAATCAACTTGGCATTTTCGGAGAGGTGGACGGATAAAACCAAATAGCATCTGTCCCGAACTTCAGGCAAGACGTCCATGTCTTGGCCGCCGTTCGGAAGGGAACATATCTCTTTCCCCTTTCTCACCTAGGGTTTTCTCTCTCTGAAGAGATCTTCTTTTTCTCTCTTGAGAATTAAATTCTCCTTTCTTTTTTTCTCTCTGTTGTTGTATCTCTCCATAAACCAGAAATCGATCCCCTTCTTCTCTTCTTGGCTCCTATTTATAGGAGAAAGAAAAGAATCAGTTTGTTTAGTCAATCTTTCATTGAAAGATTTTGGTTGTTTTTGTAACCAACATGATCTTTTAGATCATCTAGTGAATTTTATTCACCATTGGATTTTTAATCCAAAAGATATTTTATCTGTTATTTGCAAATTTCAGGGAAATCTTTCCTTGTATAAAATCTTTTCATAAATTGGTGATTTTAAATCACCATTGGATTTTTAATCCAACGGTGCTCCATTTTACAGAGCACAATCTTTTTGTTTGGAAAGATTTAAAGAAATATTTTTCCAGTTAGGGTTCTCGATTCCCTCTTAATTAGAATTTAATTCTATTATTTCAAAGATCTTAGGATCCCATCACGTGTTGACACGTGACCCCCTTGATTAAGCATCTAACCAGAATTCAATTCTTTGTTTTAAAGAACTCAGGAATTATCACGTGTCAGCACGTGACCCTTGGTCACGTGTAGGCACGTGATGCCCCATTTGGGTCTTTCCTTGCTGTTTTATTACACTTTTAATTCTCTTCAGTGGGTTTTTAAAGGCCCATCACGTGTGGGCACGTGACCCCTTCAATTGATTATTTAATTAGAATTTAATTCTATTAATCAGCGAGCTCAGGAACTCATCACGTGTCTGCACATGACCTCTGGTCACGTGTGGGCACGTGATGCCCCATTGGGGTATTCCTTGCTGTTGTATTATATCTTTTAATCCTTTTTCAGGGGGTTGAAAGGCCCGTTACGTGTGGGCACGTGATCCCTTTTGATTAGAATTCAGTTTTATTATAACAGAGTCCCCAGGAAACCATCACGTGTCAGCACGTGACTCCTGGTCATGTGTGGGCACGTGATGCCCCATTGGGGTTTTTCCTGATATTTTATGAGGGAACAACGGCTTGGGGCACACATTCCTTTCGGTGATTGCTTTAGTAGGTGAGTTACTGTTGTATCGTACTCACACTTGTATATTTATGTCTTCTTGTATCTAGTAAAAACTCCATCAACTTAGAAAGGGTATATTGTGGACTTAGAAGCGAGAGTCAGAATTTGTGTATTGTGGTGTCGTACTCATTGGAGTCGACCTTTTATATCGTTTGCTTGGTTGCTCCGCCGTTTGGGCGTGGAAGCTAGCTCCCGTTGGGATGCTATTTTATTGTTGTAGTTGTATCAGGTTTTATGCAAAATTTACAAAGGAGGTGCTGTCGAATTTCAAATTGTCATAGATGCTCTTTAAACATACTTAGTTAGATTAATTGGTTATTTTAAATTGATTCCATTTGATGATTATTAACACTTCACCTCTAATGTTTTCAAAAGAAAAATGTTTAGATTCCGGGTTTCGGCTTACTTGAACCGCGTCAGCGTCTTTAGATGTCACGTGATTTAAGTGCCGGTCACGTGCCACTTTTGGGTCATGACAGTGGTAAGGTGGAAATCAAAGAATAGTGGGAATCACACAAGACTCTATGACGATCTCGGGTCTACAGACTAACCTGTACCAGTGTCACCAGAGAACTGCTATCTGATGTTAGGTATGATACCATCTAGGAGTTCTCGGCGAGTCCTGTTCAGTGTACCCAGTCTCCACTGAGCACCCGTATACCATTTTTGATGTCAAACACCAATGGATATGGGATCATCCATCACCCATCAAATGGGTCAAGAAGCGTATACGCTAGTCTACTCTGGAATATCGATGCCCCATCTCGATACACCCTCGACTAGGAACAATTAAAGGATGTACTTATGGACTACCCTGGCCCTACTAGTATGATCTGCATCATAATCCTGGTAGTCAAGTATACATCTTAAGGGCTTTACCAACATGTGAGACCAAGAAAACATTACAATACTAGTCTACGTGTTAAGATAAAGAGTAACCAGATAGCATACTATCATGTCGAGTAAGAAAGTCCCTCCTATATATGTCCAAGCATCCATTGTAATATACAATCATGTACAACAATGGCCTCTAGGGCATACATACAACTAACAATCTCCCACTTGCACTAAGGCCAGTTGTTGTAGTATCTCATACCCAACATCCCGAAGAGTCTCTTAAATTTTGTCTGGGGAATGGCCTCTGTGAGTGGATTTTCCGCGTTATTCTTCCTATCAACTCTCCTGACCTCAATCGTCCGGAGATCAACCATCTCCCTGATCAGGTGATACTGCCTAAGAATATGTCTGGATCACTGATGGAACCAGGGTTCCTAGGCCAAAGCCACAGCTCCATTATCACTACAATGGTATGAACTAAGTTCATCTCATGAACATCTATACCCAGACAACCCTTTGGTAGCATCGTTGGCAGCGATGTATTCACCCTTTATCGTTGAGTCTGCCACGGTATCTAGTTTGGAACTCTTCCAACATACCATCCCTCCATTGAGGGTAAAGACAAAACCCAAGTCTGTCTTAAAGTCGATCTTATCACTCTGGAAGCTCGAATCGGTAAAGGACTCCACTTGGAGTTCACCGTTACCATACACCAAGAACGTTTCTTTAGTCCTTCTCAAGTACTTAAGAATGTTCTTCACTGCTGTCCAGTGATTCTCCCCAGGATCCGATTGATACCTGCTTACAACACTAAGTGCGTACGCTACATCCGGTCGGGTATATAACATCGCAAAAATGATAGACCCGACTGCCGAAGCATAGGGTATCCCTTGCATGTGAGCCCTCTCCAAATCAGTCTTGGGGGATATCTCTTTGGAGAGAGTGATTCCTGAGATCGTGGGTAAATTCCCACGCTTGGAATCTTCCATACTAAATCTCTTTAGTATGGTGTCAATGTACCTAGATTGGGACAATCCCAACATCTGCTTAGATCTATCTCTATAGATCTTAATCCCCAGGATGTAGGAGGCATCACCCAGATCCTTCATGAAGAATCTTTGTGATAAGAGGAGCTTGACCGAGTGTAGAATAGGAACACCATTTCTGATCAAGAGTATGTCATCCACATACGATACGAGGAAAAAAACCTTACTCTCTACAACCTTCTTGTATATACAAGGTTCATCTACCATTTTGATGAAGTCAAACTCTTTGACTGCCACATCAAAACAGATGTTCCAACTCCGCGATACCTGCTTTAATCCGTAAACTGATTTAAGCAACTTGCACACCTTTCTGCTGCTCTCACTGTCTACAAAGCCCTCTGGTAGTGTCATGTACACGCTCCCTTCTAAATCACCATTTAGAAAAGCGGTCTTGACATCAATCTGCCAGATTTCATAGTCATGGTATGCAGCGATGTCAAGTAGGATCCGGATGGAATTAAGCATAGCCACTGGAGAAAAGATTTCATCAAAATCCACACCTGGTTATTGACGACAACCTTTTGCAACAAGTCTAGCTTTGAAAGTCTCAACTTTTCCATCTACATCAAGAATCTTCTCAAGATCCACTTGCTTCCGATGGGTTTTACCCCTTCAGGTGCAACTACCAAAGTCCATACTTTGTTGGTGTATATGGATTCCATCTCAGATCGCATAGCATCCAACAATTTCACAGAGTCCCCACTTATGATGGCCTGCACAAAACCAGTTGGGTCATCATCTTCCATGATGCAATCCTCGCTCCTACTGTCATTGAGAAAACCATTGTATCTCTCAGGCGGATGAGAAACCCTACTAGATCTGCGGAGAGGATGAGATTCGTTGGGAACTATTGAATCCTCCGGTTCTACGAAATCATCAGCTGTTAATTTGTCTAGCTGGAACTTCTTCTAGTTCTACCTCATGACCACTAATTTCTTCCATAAGAAATTCTTTTTCTAAAAAGGTGGCATGCTGAGAAACAAAACAACTTTTGCTCCTTATGTGGTAGAAGATATACCCTCGCGAATGTTTGGGATATCCAACAAACTTATACAGTACTGACCTTACCTCGAGCTTGTCCGGATTTTGCTTTTCAACATAGGCCGGACAACCCCATATCTTAACTCGTTTAAGAGATGGTCTCTTCCCATTCCATATCTCATATGGAGTGGTAGGCACTGATTTGGATGGAACTCTATTCAATAGGTATGCAGCTTCTCAAGCGCATAACCCTAAAAGGAAATAGGTAACTCAGCATTACTCATCATAGAGCACACCATATCCAATAGGGTGCGATTTCTCCGCTCTGACACACCGTTGTGCTGTGGTGTATACGGAGGAGTATGCTAAGAGAGAATCCTATTCTCCTTTAAATAATCCAGGAACTCCGTGCTTAAGTATTCTCCTCCCCGATCAAATCGAAGGATTTTAATACTTTTACCTGTTTGGTTCTCGACTTCGCACTTATATTCTTTGAATTTCTCAAAAGTTTCAGACTTGTATTGCAACAGGAACACATGCCCGAATCTTGAGAGATCATCGGTGAATGTAATGAAGTACGAGAAACCAATCCTGGCATGTGCAGATATGGGACCGCATACATCACTATGTATCAGTCCCAAGAGTTCAGTAGCTCTTTCTCCGTGTTCAGTAAATGGAGTTTTAGTCATTTTACCTTTGAGACATGACTGGCAAGTTTCATAAGATGTAAATTCAAACTGATTTAAATATCCATCTTTATATAACTTAGCTAGTCGTATCGCATTTATATGACCTAGTCTACAATGCCACAAGAAAGATTCATTCATTTATGAACTTTTGCTCTTGTGTGTGTTATGTACGTTGAGAACTATAGTTTGATTTAGAACGTATATGCCATTATATAACGTGCCTGATCCAATCAACTTTTGATTCAGGAAAATGTTCATAACATTATCCTGTAATACAAAATTATATCCTTCTTTACTTAATAAAGAAACTGATATAATATTGCATATCAGGTTCGGTATGTAATAACATTCATTCAGAATCAATGTATTCCCATTTGGCAATGCAAGGTGATATTCACCAACTGCTTTGGCTGCAACATTTGCACCATTCCCTACTCTAGAGAATGATCACCTATTCCCAGTTGTCTACCTTTCTTTAGCCCATGTAACATATTACATATGTGGGATCCTGATCCGGTATCTAGTACCCAGGACGTAGAGTGTACTGAGAAATAGTTCTCGGTAACGAACACACCCGAAGAAGATGCATCAACATGCACATTCCTCGTTTGGGTCGCATGAGAATCTGGATATTCCCCTATTTCCTGCTCAGACTTTAACAATTATAAGGAAGAGCGGAACCAACGTTCCCCAGCTCAGTATAACAAGCGGGTTCGGTCAATACATCCATATTACTATCTTGATTAAGGCATGTCATGTCGCTACCTGGAGAGAGAGAGAAGAAAAAACTCTGCGTATGCTCTTGCAAGATTAGATTGGTTATTATTTTATCTAATCAGGATGGCTCCCACTGTTTTTATCAAATCTTCCTTCAAACCCTAAAAGGTAAGAATAGCCGGGATTAATTATACGCTACAAGTTCACTAATCGTTCAGCCAGGCCAGTGTCGGTACTTTGAGGGAGGTTTCCCGTACTTTCGCACGGACCTAATTAAAATAAACCCCGTTTTCCCAGAAGCATAACCCCATTGACACCTTTCTAGTCACCTACTTGATCGGCTAATTGTAAAGTGCAAAACTCTCCCAAGAGCAACTCTTACTCGCAGTGGGTATTGGGATCCAACTATCTCATAGAAGGTATGTAATCTCATTGCAAATTTCAATACTTGAAATTCCCAATAATATTTTGCCCCTAGCGTCCTATGACCTTAACGAAGGCCAACAATGCAGGGTTCCATAGGGCGGCCGCTGGGTTTCGGAAGGTATCGACCATGCCGTTTTTTAAAAATTGGCACGCTAAAGAACCCTAATGCTAGAATCTAAACTAGAGAATTAGACGAACAAGTATGTAAACATCTTTACATCTAAGTGAACAAGGAATACAACCTTTGTAGACCGGTTCTTCACTTCAATAGCTCCGTGTAGTAGTCCCTTCGCTCTAAGTAGTGATCTCATGGACTCTAGTGAGGCTCCACAAGGTTAAATGAACAAACTTGCTTGAAGACTTCGAGGCCGAAGATGTTCTACATCGAGGAGACACTAACTCAAGCTACCTCTTCACTATGTGATGAACTAGTGAAGAAACAACCCAATATAAATGGCTAGCAGAGAAGAGGTTGATGAAGTAGAATTATTGCTCACTTTAGAAATTATTTTCTCATTAATTTATTCACTTCTCGTGAAGCTAGAAAGCTTTTGGAGATGAGAGAGAAGATGAAGTGTGAATGAAATAATGAGTGAGAATAGCAACCATGATACTAACTCATGTAGAGACTAAACCATGGCTAACAATAATGGTCAGGTTAATAAATATCTAGAGTGAGACAAAATTAGTGGACTAAGTCAATGGGTTCTACAAGCTTCCATTAAGCATCAACCATGTGACAAATTTCCACTAATTTTGATTTACTTTAAATAAATAAAACCCTTCATTATTATTTGCATGGTGTGAGTCTCATACACCCATATAACATGTGGCATCAAGCATGACACAAAAAATGTACATTAATATATATCACATATATACTAAGTGTATACTAGTGAGAAAAAGAAATCTTAAGTGAGCTAATATTAGTTAATGTAAGATAATATATCAAATATATAATTATACATTAAATTATTAAATCAACACTTGATTTAATAATCCGGTTATATCACATACAACCGACTAATATCAAATGTATCAACTTGTCGAATCAATACTTGATTCGACAGCCCGGTTATATCACATATAACCGACCGATATCACATATCGCGAGAATAGAATACGGTATCACATATTCGTATTAATATCGATCCCGCACATATCATATATGCTCCTATTTCGTTTCGCTTGAGCCAGAAAACCTCTGTGTAGGACTCTAAAGACTCGTCAATACGCCGGCAGTAGGTGGTGATCATATCAGTCACCCACAATGCCACAAGCGGTCTGCTAAATGTAACGACCATCCGGGTATTGAGCGATCGGAAGATCAACAAGCAAGCCTGCTCATACTCCTGCGAATCCAATCAGTAACACTACTGTACAGTTCGGTCTCTTTGTCTGATATGTCGCATATCACAGCCTGGGGGTGGTAAACGTTGGGCCCCAATAGCCTGATAAGTCATGCCGATGTGAGGCGCATAACGGTTCGAGAAACTACTGATAACACTTACCAGTAGATCTCAGCAACCCTGGCTAGGGATTTCCTGTTATGGCCAATCGAGCATAGCGCAACATCAACCCCCAATACCAGGAGAGATGAATCCCCTCCTATTGCTCATTGCTTCCATGTGACTCGGGACTGTACCCAAAAACCACCGTTTTGCACAATCTCTTGAACCTGGTAAGATGGAAATCAAAGCATAGTGGGAATTACACAAGACTCTATGACGATCTCGGGTCGACAAACTAAGCTGTACCAGTGTCACCGGAGAACTGCTATCTGACGATAGGTATAATACCATCTAGGAGTTCTCGACGAGTCTGTTCAGTGTACCCAGTCTTCACTGAGCACCCGTATACCTTCTCTGATGTCAAACACCAATGGATGTGGGATCATCTATTGCCCATCACATGGGTCGAGAAGCGTATACGCTAGTCAACTCTGGAATATCGATGCCCTGTCTCGATACTCCCACGACTAGGAACATTTGAAGGAATTACTTACCGACTACCATTGCCCCACTAGTATGATCTGCATCATAATCCTGGTAGTCTAGTACTTATCCTAAGGGCTTTATCAACATGTAATAGAGAGACAATAAGTGTACATGTTAAGATAAAGAGCAACCAGATAGCATACTATCATGTCGAGCAAGAAAGTCCTCCCTATATATGTCCAAGCATCCACTATAATATACATCACATGTATAATAATGGCCTCTAGGACATACATATAACTAACAAACAAACCATAGGCCGCTAGTCAAGTTCAGCCCATACATTTCATGATTGAATTAAACCCACCCGCACGACCCTTGACGAAGGCCAACAAAGTCGCACGACTACCCTAATCCAATCGCATCATATTTAGCAGATAAGCACTAATCAGCTACCGCACACTACGCCTTGACGAAGGCCAACAAACGCAGCACGAATACTAAATAGTACTTATCTGAAATGACGGAGGGCTACGACAGGTTCTTAAGAAAACATTTTACGTAATGAACTTGATATCGTTGTAGAATTTAGTGATTTTGAAAAGGAGTGTTTTTTAGGCTTTTGCTAGTTTCGCTAAAGAGGTCACTCCCGGTGAAGGGATCTCGGCTTTTTCCTCATCGAATGAGGTGCTGGATATTCATCAAGGAATACCACCATACAAAGCAAGAACTAGAGAAGCAATCAAAAGATAAAACCGAGCGGGTTGTAGCATCTGCTAGTTTTTGCTAAAGAGGTCATTCCCGATGAAGAGATCTCGGCTCTTTCCTCATCGAATGAGGTGCTGGATAATCATCAAGGAATACCACTATGCAAAATAAGAACTAGAGCTATCTTTTTGAAAATTTGATTCTACAACATTTTTAGGTTTCTTTCCTTTTCATTAATCTCATTAATGAATTCCCATCATTTATGTTTCCAAAGCATCACAGATAAAGAAACGAAAATACTTATACAACGTAGGCTTACACCATCCGCATTCGCCACGGGGTCCCGTCATGCACCGTTAGGTTAGATAACTAATGGTAGAGCGGGGGCAGGACTAGCGCGGATGCAAAACACATGCAACGTTTATTATATATCATATATATAATATAAAGCATTCGTCTCAGGCAGTTATATGATCTCATCACAGAACATTACAACAGAAGTCAACATATGAAATATTGGATATATTAGGAGGTCCGTGTTTTAAATTAAGCCAGTAAAAAACACGGATTCCACGGTCGTGATGAATAGCCAAACCCACATCCCCAGACCCCTACGAGAGCGGCAAGCAACCCTACCAATTCTAGAGTTAGGAGACCCAGTATCGACTCCTCGAGATGGTTTCCCACTGGATTCTAGAACCCGGTTACTTGTTCTTTCCGCATTGCGTCTATCCTAATACGGAAAAGTAAATAATGTACATCAATGGTGACATCATTCTCAACCCGGAAGTATCCCAATAAAAGAATATTACATACAGTTTTTACATGAATGAAAACGAAAAACTCTCATCTCACGCAAAAACCCCCAGCTATTCAAACACGACGATCCAATATAATATATCACAGCAACACATAACATCATATGTCATCAACGTAAGTAAATATGCATATCCCAATTGTTGTTGACATATAACAACGAAACCGGCGATGCACCACATATTAAACTTACGGTCGCAGAAAAGAAAACGAAAACTATAATAATTAGAATCCGCAACATCCTTAGACATCATAAACCCGGAATATCTCATACCCCGAATTTCATACCTAACATATAAACCTTGCATTTTAGTCTCATATTGAAAACACCTTTTCAATAATCTAGTCGGGTAATTCAACAAGATTCCCGACTACATGATCGAATACTCGTCGGAAACATTAGTAGATGGCCATACCCTCTGTTCTCCACCGAAAGACGCGACCGGGACGTTGGGACGTCCGGCTTGAATTTTGGGGGCAGATACTATTTGGATTTATCCGTCCACCTCTCCGAAAATGCCAAGTTGATTTATGACACCGTGTATCGTAGGTTTAAACGGATGCGGCCGTTGTAGCAGACTTCGTCAGATTCCTCCTCATTTGAGGGGTTTTTTGATTATGGGGACGCTCTTCCCTGCAGGCACAATCCCCTGCAGTTAATTACGCTACCGCATTGCGGTAACAACTTTCTCCTTCTCCAGATGGTCACTTCGTGTCGTGTGTGTTTGTTTTATTTTTGGTTGCCCATGGATTGTATACGGAGACTAATTTATGTTGTCGCCCGTAGGGTATGGATTAGTCCAAATCCGTATTTTCTTAGATTTAGGTTTGGGTTGGGTTTAAGGATCGTTAGTCTTGTTTTAGACTAAGATCAACTCAAACGTTTGTTAAGGATACGTTAGTCTAATTTTAGACTAAGATCTACTTAACCGTTTGATGATGGTACTTGTTTTCTTATGGAATTTAATTCCATTCCAAAGAGCTCAGCTCTGAAAATTTTCTTGGAATTTAATTCTCTCAGAGAACTTAGTTTTAACAAGAAGACCTCTTCGGATTTTTATCCTCAGTTGTTCTTGACAAAAGTTTTTAGGAGAGATTCTGTTTGATTTGCACAGAGTTCATGATGGGCTTTTCCTTGGGGGAATGTGCAGAGATGTTTGAACTCCACTATTCATTTATTAAGAATCTTCCTTTTGTTCTTATAATGATTACCATGCCTCATCATTAGTGAGCCGCCATATTGATTTTGTGGGGCCCATGTGTTTTGCAACCAATGGTCCCATGAAATAAGCTGATTGTCATTTTCTTCCATTGTCTTATATATATATATATATAGACACACACACACACACGTGTGGGTTTCATTAACAGTTTTCCCTTCCCTTATTTCAGGAACAATGGCTTCTCTTCCATACTTTCCCATTACCCGCTTGGAGGCTGCTTTTCCACAATCATCATCTGACGAAGAAGTGATGGAAATGATTAGGGCTCATGACCCGGATTGCACCAACCTGCTTTTATGGGGAACCTGGTACGGGCATATCATTCGGGGCCGCCGCAGCTTTCTTTGCGAGGTGCCAACAGAGCCTCTCCACCCATTCTTACCGATGGAGCGTCCGCAGACTGCCTTTGCCGTGGAGGTGCTGGATTGGACTCCTATGGGCCGGCTTGAGCCGTCGACAACTGGGATACCAAACCACCCTTTGCCAGCCATAGACATCTTGGGGCATCGTATTTACCAAGGTGAAGCCCAGCCCTGGGGACAAGTCTATAAGATAGGGCTTACCCCTCACCATCCAACAGGCTATCTTCTCTGGGCTCGTTATATCTTGTCCGCCCATCGTGCACGACTGCAGAAGTTCGGGCTTTATCAAGCGATGTACGCGTCTCTCTTTCATTATCAGTCTCCCCATGTCTGGTGGGTTAAAGCTTTCCTAAATCAATGGAATCTTCCCACCAACACTTTCTTGTTAGGGGATCATGAAGTTTCGATTTCTTTGGAAGAGTTTTGCGAGATCTCCGGATTGCCGATCACGGGAGCGCCCTATGAAGAATTGCTGCCTCCTGACGAGTATGCATTCACAACTGTGCCTGCTACGCTTGCCGGCTTATCGACCGAAAATGCCGTCCGTCATAAGTATCCAAGTCTAATCAAGTCTCTGGGTATTTTCGAGAAGCTGTTCGCAGAGTCAGAGGAACATGGCGTCACTTTTAAGAGTTTTATCGCCTGCTTCCTTCGTGGAGAGGTCCTATCAAAGGAGGCTCCAAAATTCGCGAATATTAACGACCCCTTTGGGTTTGGGCTAAATAAGCTACCGGCCAAAGAAGAAGATTTGCCACAGTTTTACATCCCAATCTTGTCGGCCGTACCTTTTGAGTCGATTGCGGCTCCCGGTATGGATGAAGAAACTTTCTTCGTCGGTTTTATCAGCCTTTGGCTCAGTTGGTTTGTCATTCCAACGCATCGTTGCTTTATGAGAGTCTCGGTCATTTATCCTGCACATCGCATTGCCGAAGGGACACGACTAGCCGTGGGCATTGCAGGGTTATCGCACTTGTACCATTGGCTGAGTACTGCGGCCAATACCTCGACCTTGGGTGTGGATGTGGTGAGTTTCTCTCTTCATTATTTTACGTCGTGGATTGAGATGCACGTGTTAGGGGCATTCGCTGTGCACCAGAGACCGGGTTTTTATTATGCATATAACTTCCCGCGGCTCATGAGGTTGGTGGACGCTTCTGCTCCTGATCCGACTCAGTTAGGGGATCTTCGTGTGCTGCTTAATTCTTATGCCAACGAAGGCGGGATGGTATTCAATGATCGAGTCCTCTCTGCTCTTTTGGGACCTATTCAGCAGCTGTTTGATTTATCGAAAGAGGGAGCACCATCCTTGAATCCCAGGGAAGCTATGCACTTGTATTCGATCAGAACGGGTTATTTGGTGTTCCGTCGAAACGACGCGGTTCTTTTTATGCGGTATAATCTACACCGCTTTGCCTGGCAATTGGGTTATAACCAGGGTGTTCCCTTCGAGGCATTCATAGTGGAGCCCAGCTTGTCTTTGGAAGTTGTTCGTGACGCCACTCATCACTTCATGCGGCTAAACACCGGCTCTCGCTTCATTATCCCTGAGGCCGACTACATTCCAAGGTGTGTGGGGGCTGTTACGGGTTGGTACCGCCACCGAGTTGGTCCTATTATTGCTGAGGAGAGGAGGATACTTTTTGGATATAGAGCTCCTGCCCCGATCTAGGCTATAGGAGTCCCGCCGCGACCGCGGACAATGGTTCGCCCTCCCTTGAGGGGTACTGGTACCTTACTTATTTCTGAGGCGGTGGATGCGGGCTTGACTCCACCCACAGTTGGTATGTCGATGCGTACTAGAGCTCAGGAAAGGGCTTCTGATGAGGCATCAGTAGCAGTTCCATCAGTTGCGGCGTCATCGATGGCAGTGTCATCATCGGTAGCACTGCCAAAAGTGGATACTGGAGGCGAGGTTGGGTAACGCCACACCAAAGCGCCGAAGGGAAGGAAGCGATCATCTTCCAGCGCTAGTTCTGGGTCGAAGCGGAGGAAGAAGACAGTCACCGGTCCGCTTAACTTTTTAATGGAATCTGAGCCTATCGTTCAAGACGAACCAATATCTATGCAAGAACCAAATGATGGTCTTCTTTTTCAAGGTTCATCTGCCGAGGAAGCCGCACAATTGGCTGAGGCTATAAGGCGTTCCCAGGATGAGACCGAGAACGTGCGCGTCTCGAAGAGTTCCTATCCTGCCGTAATATTCTATGAAGATCCTTCATCCATACGGCGAGTATTTATAGGTCCTCTGGAGCAGGGGGGAGAGATAGCCCTCAAAAAGCCTATCTCAGCCGCTTCTGAAGATGAGTTGTCGTTGTGGATCGGCAGCCATGAATCTACCCTAGAACCCCGGCGAGTATACCTTCTTAGGAAGGAACGTCGGCTTGAAAAAGCTATACTCGAGGCATCTTGGCGTATCGGTATGCACGTTTTCTGTATTTTTTCTTTGGCAAGTAATTTGTTTTGCTTTCTATGTCTTCTTATCGTAAAACTTTGTAGGGATTTCGGCCATGGCAGAGAATCTGAGCTCGAGTAGCGTCTTGACCGTGGACTTTATAAATATCCCCGATAATACACCAGTAGGTGTGTAGAGGGTCTCTACAGTTGCTATTCCTGCTGCAGAGCTTCCATTGGTGGATTCTATTCCCCTTATGCCCGTTCACCCTGAAGAGGTGTCCCTTTCGGCCGTGGATTTAATGGACCTTTCGGGTGATGGCCTGGAGATGGTAGAACAGGTAACTGAGATTGCCGTCTCTGAAGTGGTGGCCGCTGCCCCTCGACTGATAGCCGTCACACCAGCAAATGTCTCCGATGATGTGCTTGAGGGTATAGAAGAGGCTGCTGAAGCTGCTATCCCTCCTGTTCAAAGTGGGAGGAGTATCGAAGGTATTCTTCTATCTTTTGTTTTAATGATCTCCTCATTATCTGAATCCTTCCGTCTTTTCAGAATTACGCGGATTGCCGGCGTCTATCGCGGCTCTATCCCCCAGAAAGTCTCTCCAGCGTTTGCTCGAGATGGCCGCTCCGCAGGCAATATCCCCGCAACGCATCGTTCTCTCTTCCGGGAAAGGTTAGTGTTATTTGCCCCTCCTAATGGCATTATTATTATTTCGTATAACGATGCTAATGTCTTCTGTAGTTCTGGAAGCTGACGACGAAGTTGAGATCCTTGACGGGCCTGGAGATCTTTTAAACCCTTCTTGCATGACTTTTGGTAAGTAAAGTTTTGACGTTGTTCCATCTGCTCTTTGTTTGTAAATCTCGCTGATTATTTATGAATCTTGTTAGCTTTGCCCGTTCTTATCCCGCTGGAATCTCGCATCCTTATGCCACCTGGCCCTTATGCCCTACGCGCTGTTAGTTGTATGTATGCCCTAGAGGCCAGTATTGTACAGATGATGTATATTATATTGGATGCTTGGACATATATAGAGAGGACTTTCTTACTCGATATGATAGTATGCTATCTGGTTGCACTTTACTTTAACATGTATACTTGTCTCTTTATACTGTTTTATAGTTACTGTTTCCCCCAATCAGAGCAAAGCTCTGTTGAAATTCAAAATTCAAATTTTGAAGCAACGCTTCAAATCCCAGGCGCAACGCGCCACGTGTCAGACCATGATACGTCAGCGCAGCGTGCCCAATCAGAGCAAAGCTCTATTAAAAAACAAATAGAAGCAAAGCTTCAGTTGCGCAAGCGCTGCGCGACACGTGTCAGCGCAGTCGCTTTTGCGCAAGCGCTGCGCTGCGCGACACGTGTCAGCGCAGTTGCGCAGGCGCAGCTGCGCTGCACTGTGCGCTGCGCGACACATGTCACGCGCTGGGGCATTTGCGCCAAATAGAATTAAAATTTTAAAGAAATCTTTCTGTTCTTGTTAAAACAAGAAGATTTTCTTCTGTAAAACAGAAACCCTTGGATCAAAGATCCAACGGTAGGGAAAATTCCCCAAATCACTCAGAGAAACATCTCTTTAACAAATTTAACTAATTTATGGGCACTATAAAAAGGACCCTAGACCTCAATTCAAAGGCATCGACATTGTGAGAAATTAAGAACTTCAAACAGAGAGAACTCTAAAGAAATTTCAAGAAGAAAAAGGTAAAAGACCTTTAAGATAGAAGAATTTCTTCTAATAGATCATTTATCTAAGAACAAGATCAATGATCTTCAATAAAAAACAAAAAAAATAATAGTGCTTTGCACTTATGAACCATTGGTTCTCTGAGATCAAGAAAAAGCAAGAAATACTTGTTTTCTTTGATCTAAATTAGATCAAAGAAATCAAACAGTGCTTTGCACTTTTTCATGAACCATTGGTTCTGCAATCTAAAAGATTCTCAAATTAATAGTGCCTTGTGTTTCCCCCAATCAGAGCAAAGCTCTGTTGGCAATTCAAAATTCAAATTTTGAAGCAACGCTTCAAATCCCGGGTGCAACGCGCCACGTGTCAGGCGCTGATACGTCAGCGCAGCGCCCGAGGCAGCGCGTCCAATCAGAGCAAAGCTTTATTTAAAACAAAATTAAAGGAAGCAACGCTTCAGTTGCGCAAGCACTGCGCTGCGCGACACGTGTCAGCGCAGATGCGCTAGCGCAGTTGCGCTGCGCTTTGCGCTGCGCGACACGTGTCAGCGCAGATGCGCTAGCGCAGTTGCGCTGCGCGACACGTGTCAGCGCAGTTGCGCAAGCGCAGTTGCGCTGTGCGCTGCTTGACACGTGTCACGCACTGGGGCGTTTGCGCCAAACAGAATTAAATTCAAGTAAGATTTTTCTGTTCTTGTTAAAACAAGAAGATTGCCTTCTGTAAAACAGAAGCCCTTGGATCAAAGATCCAACGGTGGGGAAAATTCCCCAAATCACTCAGAGAAAGATTTCTTTAACAAATTTAACTAATTTATGGGCACTATAAAAAGAACCCTAGACCTCAGTTCCAAGGCATCAACATTTTGTGAGAAATCAAAATTTTCAAACAGAGAGAACTCTGAAGAAATTTCAAGAAGAAAGGTAAAAAAAAAAACCTTTAGGATAGAAGAATTTCTTCTGATAGATTATTGATCTAAGAACAAGATCAATGATCTTTAATAAAAAACAAAATAAAAATAGTGCTTTGCACTTATGAACCATTGGTTCTCTGAGATCAAGAAAGAAATAAGAAAATACTTGTTTTCTTGAATCTAAATTAGATCAAGAAATCAAACAGTGCTTTGCACTTCTTTTATGAACCATTGGTTCTGGAATCTAAAAGATTCTCAAGTTAATAGTGCTTTGCACTTATAAATCCGCACTGTTGCGCTCTTGGATGGCACAAGCCACCAGAGAGCGCCACGTGTCAGTATCTGAACCATTTGCGCTATGCGCTTTGAGATAGAGCCTTGCTCTCTGAAACTGGCGCAACTCACCACAGCGTGCCACGTGTCAGCAGCGCAAGCGCAGCGCACTGGCGCAGCGCACTGCTCTTGCATGACACGTGTCCTCACCACAAGCGCTTGTGCTCTTTGATTGGCGCAAAGCGCCTGAAAAATGCAATGCATTTCTTTTGCTAAAGGGCCAGGCCCAAGTCAAAAAGATCTAACAGGCCAAAATAAATTGCAAAGAAATAAAAGGGCAGAGCCCAAAACAAATTGATGCTCTGCATCCTTTATGGGCAGAGCCCAAACAAAAATAAAAAGCAATGCAATGCATTATTTAAAAATGGGCCAAGCCCCAGCACACGCCTAATAGGCCCAAAACAAATAAAAGTGTTGAACAATTTTTTTTACTGGACTTAGCCCAATCGTGGCCGTAAGTCCTCAAATTAAATTGACTGAGCAAGATTGCTCTCCTAAATCAATTTACCTCCGGTTCGAGGGTACATCTCTGAACTCCTCTGACATCTGTCGTTGTAATCCTTCAACGACGTCAGAGAGGTGACGGGTCCCGGCGACCACACATCAATGACGGACCGAAACGTCCTTAAACTAATGACGGACCGAAACGTCCTTAAACTAATGACGGACCGAAACGTCCTTAAACTAATGATGGACCGCCACATCCTTAAACTGGAACATGGACCACCATGTCCCTAAACTGGAATAATAGAGCCTCCAAATGCTCTTTTACCGGATCTAAACGATCCCGTTTAAATTGATCTTAGCCCCAAACACGGCTAACGTATCCTTAAACATTTAAATGGACTATAAAACTCCAAATCGACTTTGGTTCAAGGGTGCATCTCTGAACTCCTCTGACACCTATCGTTGTAATCCTTCAACGACGTCAGAGAGGTGATGAGTCCTGACGGCCATATATTAAATGGATCACCACGTTAAGTTGATCTTAGTCTCAAACAGGACTAACGTATCCTTAACGAATGTTTAAGTTGATCTTAGCCTCAATACGGCTAACGTATCCTTAAACTAAAATCACCAAACCCAAATCTAAGTAAATACGGATCTGGACTAATCCACGTCCTACGGGAGACGGCATTACTCAGTCTCCGTATACAATCCATGGGCAACCACAAACAAAACAAACACATACGATATGAAGTGAAATTCTGGAGAAGGAGAAAGTGGCTACCGCGATGCGGTAGCGTAATTAACTGCAGGGGCTTGCGCCTGCAGGGAAGAGCGTCCCCACAATCAAAAACCCTCTAGCGAGGGGGAATCTGACGAAGTCTGCTACATCAGCCGCATCCGTCTAAACCTCCGATACACGGTGCCATAAATCAACTTGGCATCTTCGGAGAGGTAGACGGATAAAACCATATAGCATCTGCCCCGAATCTCAGGCTAGACGTCCTCACGTCGTCGTCGGCCGCCATTCGGAGGGGAACAAATTCTGGCACGCCCGGTGGGACCTTTTCCTCTTTCCACTCCACACTTCGTGTGTCGTTTTCGCGAACCAATTGCGGTTTGTTAACGGTTGCCTCTGGATTTCAAGTTACTAAGATTTGGTCTTTTGCCTGGCGCAAGACTCAAGCATCAATGGCCTCTAACTGCACCAACTGCTCGAAGTGCCACTGCAACGGATGCTCCACCTCACCTGGAGGTGTAGCATATGGGCCCCAAGCGGCCTCCTTCCTCGCTCTGCCGGTAGAACAGGTGACCCAGGCCACCACCGGCCTATTTTTTGGGACCATGATCCCACCTGCAAGCTTCTCTATGCTAATACCTGCACCAGAAGCGAACAAGAAGTCGGTGTTCGACCGGCTCACTGCTACGACAGCCTCTGTCAATGGGTCGTCCGCTACCAAACCAACAGCCTCTGTCTTCGCCAGGCTGGATCAGAACTCTGAGGGGCCTGCTAGGAAGCCCATGAACTCTAAAATGGCTGTTCCAAGGAAGGCAACAGTCGCTGCTCCGGAAGTCGTTAAGGCGGCTTCTCCCGTCAAAGAGTCAGTCTTTTCAAGGCTGACTATTCCTGCTTCGGCCCCTGCATGAGGATCTGTCTTTGACAGATTGGATATCTCACCTCAAATGACAACCTCAGTCTTTAAGAGGTTAACACCAGCAGCGCTGCATTCAGACAGGGGGCAAAAAGAAGCTGTCTCTATCTCCGAGCCAGTCCCAACGTCTCGTCATGCTCGACGTCGCCATTGGCGACGAGTAAGGAAGGCAGGGGGCAACTCCCCCTCAGGGCTAACTCCACCTGCTCCAGTGGTGGAAGTCAACGCTGCTGTTCCAACTGGGAACAGCTTTGAACTGCTGAGGAGGGTACGTAAGAACTCTCCAACCGCTACATTGAAAAGATCTCCTCCACCTGCGGAGAGAGTTCCGGAAACAAAGCAGGAACAGCCCCTTCAACGGCTGTCCTAAAAAATATACAAGGTTTGGCGGAGGGTTCAAGACTCCGTGATTAACCCAGATCACTCTCGTCAACAGAAAAAGGCGAAGGTGCAAAAAGAAAAGGACCGTCCTATTGAACAGCAAAGGACAACAATCGCTAGGGTGCCCACTTCAACGGTCCCCTCTACTTCAACGGCCCACAAAAGAAGAAGGTCGGAGAGAACCCCTGCGCCCGCGGCAAATGCCAAAGGCGGTGAATCTAAACGCCCTAAGTACGGGGGCATAATAGTTCATACAGTATACATGGCGTCGGGAAAGGAGGACAGCCGTGCGTCCACGGGTCATAGACCGCTCACACGGTCAGTGACCAAAGCTCAGGAGCAACAGCAAAAGCTCCAGGAAATGATGACAGCGATGGCCGCACTCACTGGGCCAAAAGAAACCCCTGAAATGTCCTCGGATGAATGTCAGGAACAAGAAACTGACGCTGAGTTCCTTCGTCGCATATTGGAGAAGAAGGATAAAGAGGCTGCGGAACAAGCAGCCAGCATAAAGAAAATGGCCCTCCTGTTCCAAGACATGGTAGGCATGATGATTCAACAAGATCCCCCTGCTGAAGATCCTCCGATCATCCTGGAAGAAGATAGGGGAGAAACGTCAAATCCTCCACCGGCTCTATCAACAGCCAAGGAGGATGCAATCTCCAAAGCTGACCTGGACGAATATATAGCTCAGCAGATCCGGGTTCATCAGGCGACTGAAGCAGCTGGTCAGGTCGTAAAAACGGGGCGGCCGTATCCAGGCTGGTACGATCAGATCAAGTACCCACCAGGTTATACGATACCAAAATTCCATATGTATAAGGGGACTGGCAATCCCCACCAGCATGTCGCCCAGTTCAGGGCGCTTTGCGGCAACACTGGCGGTGATGATAAATTGTTGCTTCGCCAGTTCGTTGGCAGCTTGTCAGATACGGCGTTCGAGTGGTATTCCGAGCTCCCGAATGACTCTATCAAGACCTTTGCTGAGATGGAACTGCTGTTTACCCAACGTTTCGCGAGTGCCAGCGAGCGTACCCCGATAACGGCATTGATTAATGCCAGGGTGAAGCCGGGCGAGACATGGGTCCAATACGCTATACGGTGGCGGAATTTATGGTCAAAATGTGAGCAGCGCATAGAAGAAGCTCCTGCAGTGGGTATGTTTGTGGGAACCCTCGATCCGCAAGCAACCATATCGCAATTTATGATGTTCTTCAAGCCGACCACCTTCCAGGCACTAATCGACAAGCTGGCGCAAATGGATCAAATGGGCCATAAACCTACTCTTCCAAAGCCGGACTCCCGAAATGAGAAGGGAAAGGGGAAAGCGATCGTTGTCGCTAATGCTCAACAACAGCCGAACAACTCGAAGCCGGTCGTTCGTCAAAATAATATGCGTCCGTACGTAGCCCTTGAGGAGAGGATGGGACGTCCTTACTCGTTTCCCCGAGATAAAACCAGAAGGTTATTCGAGCCGGCGTTGCGCAACCGACTCATAAATCTGCCGGATACAAAACGTCCGTCGCAACCAAGTGATGTCAATGAGCCCAACTACCGTCCTTATCATCGAGTACTGGGTCATCCGATCGAGGATTGCTACGTCTTCAAAAATTGGCTTGAAGACCAGTACTGACAGGGCAAGTTTGCATTGTCCGACAAATGGAAGGTGAATCCACCGCAGCCCCACACCTCTAAGGGAATGAATACGCCGGGGGCAACATGCTCTGTTGTTGAAGAAGCTCCTTGGGAGGTTGTATTATCAGCCAAGACAAGGAGAATGCTGAACGACCTTCAGGCATGCCCAACGATCAAGTGGAAGAACCCGTTGGAACCGCAGGTTTTTGAAGGGATGTTGAAGCCACGTCCAACTCCAAAGACCGATGGTGGTGGCTCAAGCACTCGCAACCAGTCGTCGAAATCTTCAAAGAAGAAGAAGAAGAAATCAAAGAAGCCCGTGAAGCCTGGCGACAAGCGCACGGACTTGCAAAAAAAAATTGATGCGCTGGAGGAATACAACCAGAAGGCACGGACTCCCATTACATTCCAAGAGTTCCTCAATCACGTCTTTCAAAAGGAAGATGAGGGAGAAAGTTCA
Source organism: Agapanthus africanus (assembly GCA_030015575.1). NCBI lineage: Eukaryota > Viridiplantae > Streptophyta > Magnoliopsida > Asparagales > Amaryllidaceae > Agapanthus > Agapanthus africanus. The sequence continues at coordinate 519,044,664 of JASDDO010000031.1, read as the reverse complement.
TCTGATGAATCTGAAGAATACGTGGCGAGCTGTCATGTGATTTCCCATTCGTTCATGGATGATGAGGAGACTCTTTGCACTGAAAAGCTGGGGGCAGATCCTGAACCAAAAATTCTGGGGCCATCAGATGAAGTAATTGACTCATTCTTTAATAGAGCTCGGTTGAAAAGTAAAGCTGATCGAGAACGCGAGACGGTCATATTTGAAAAGGCCAAGCGCCAGCGACTTGATGAAAAAGCTGAGACGATCCCGCTGGAGCAAAATACCTCCACTACCGACAAAAGCCAATTCAAGATGAGAAAAATGTTTGCTACGGCCATATCAATGGGCATGAAGCTACCATCCTCCGAAGGAAAAATTACTGGTGAAATGGAAATGCACCCCTCCTATTGCTTATATCATTAGAAGGTTTCGCACTCCACTCAAGAGTGCAAAGTTTTCGATAGATGGTGGCGAGGATACGTTGCTCATTGACAACATTTTAAGCGGGAGAAACGTAAAACTCGTCGGGAGCAGAAAAATATGACCGAAGGGTTTAACAGAACTACCGGTGATTGTCGCATGGTTAACGCCGGGGGATCACAGGTGCCTACATTCGGGAGTGATTCTGATGAGGAGATGGAGCTTGGCCCTCTCTTTAAAGAGTTCACCTCGGGAAAAGAAGAAGAGCCGAAGGTTTGCGAAAATATCCGGCTACGTAATCGCACGCTTCCCGAAAAGAATCTCGAACCCTAAAACAGAAAAGATAAAGGGAAAGAAAAGGTCTCTGAAGATATCGACTTAGATGACCAAGTTGTGGAAGAGCTAACTGCCAAAGACTCGCCGAAGAGAAATAAGGTGGATTACAACGTCTTAGCGCATCTGAGGAAGCTACCCTCACAGCTCAGCATTCTTGACGCCCTTTTGCTATCAAAGGAGGCGAGAGATTCGTTAATTAAGGCACTACAGGATCCGGAGCAATTCCAAGCTTTCCTGGCCAAGGAAAAGATGAAGGATGAATTGGAGGAAGTGCACACGGCCGATGTCGCTTTTGGTGATGAAGACCTTCTCCTTGGGACATGCGAACACAATCGCCCCCTTTATGTCTCAGGATACTGCCACGATATAAAGATAGGCAAGATCCTGATCGACAATGGATCCTCCGTTAATCTCCTCAATCTGCGAGTGTTAAAAGAAATCTGCATGAGCGTCCAACACCTTGCTCGGGACAAGATCACCATCTCTGGGTTCGACTCCCAATCGTCAAGAACTCTTGGGTCTGTGATACTGACGCTACGCTTTGGGCTACTCGTCATGGACATTAAGTTCCACGTCATAGACGCCAAGACATGCTACAACGCTCTGCTCGGCCGACCGTGGTTACATGAGTACAACATCATCCCTTCTACACAACATCAGTGTATGAAGTATTCTAAGGATGGTCTCGAGTATACCTTGGCGGGAGAACTGAACCCGTTCTACGTGAACGAGGTCTGCAAATACGAAGATGCCAAATACTTCTTACCGGATTTCGAAGACACGGAGAGGTGTCACAAGCCGGAGAATAAAGTTAATGCCACCATCCCTGTCTTCGGAAGTGATACCGAGGAGGAAGAGGAGATAGTGTATTCGGGTCCGCCCTAATACAACAAGTCAGGGCCACCTGCTCCTACGTTGATCTTTGGTTGTGACTCGGAAGATGAGGTCCATGCTGTATTCCTCGCTCGACCCTCAGTACAAGCGTCCGCTGATGAAGAGCAAAGTCTACAAGTTGCTGTGGTGCCGCTTAAACACCGTAAAGAACTGGATGCACTTGATATTTACAAGGTAGAAGAGCTGCAAATGTTCTATATCCCTCCCAGGCGACAAAGCGAAAAAGCAATTCTATTCTACCGCTCTGAAGAAACCAAAGTGGAGAAAGAAATCTAGCATGGCGCGGATCCTACGCTCGACAGGCTTCAGCCTATCCGTCTTCCCAGATATTATACGGAAGGTTTGAAAAAGCTGCTGAAACGTCAGGGGATATCCTTCAAGCAAACCGTTCGAAAAGCCAAGTTCTATGACAAAGTATGGAACGTTCCCGGGACTAACGCAAACTGCCTACTGGAAGAATGGAGACAAAAGGACTTGGATACATCCGGTCAAAGAAACAAGAGCTACTAAACAGCTGCTATGTCATATATGACTCCGATGAAGAAGCGGATGCTCAATGGGAGGACGCTAATCCTGAACCAGTGAAAGTTCCAGATGCAAAAATGCCCAGTCCGTCATTCGAAGAACAAATGGACAAGTTTATAAGGGAAGCCGGTCAAAAAGTCCGAGACGATCACAACCGCGAAATGGCCATCTACGAGAAAGCCAAAACGCAACGCCTCCTTCAACAGGCCGTCAAAGATGAAAGTGCCGCCCCCTGTCAACCTGTTATAAAAAGGGCTCGACGCAGAGGCAGAAACAAGTCGAAAGGCCAAAAAGGCGCTCAACAGCAACAAAGCGGGGCTAAAAAGCCATGCAAACGGGAGTCGAGCATTATTGATCTATCCTCATGAAGAAAATGGGTCGAGCGTACTCGTTTCCTCGGGACAAGACGAAGAAGATACTTGATCTTGCTCTAAAACATCAAATGCTTACACTGCCGGAGTCCAAAAACCCCGAACAAGCAGGCGAAGTCTCTGACCCAAACTATTGCACTTACCATCGAGTAATAGGGCATCATCTTGAAGATTGCTTCACCTTCAAGAATTGGGTTGAAGATCAATATCAGCTTGGCAAATTCGCTCTGTCTGACAACTGGAGGGTAGCGCCGCCACAGAAGCACGAACCCAAAGCCACAAGAACAGAACCAACGCCACATTTGGATTGGAAGCGGATTCGCACTTGTCACATGATAACAATATTAAAAGAAGAGCCCGAGGACATGGATGACCTTCCCTGGTGCTTTGAAAATAGCAACGACGAGGTAATCTCAGAATTCCCACCAGCGCCAAAAGAGCTGGAAGATGGAATCCATACCACTGCAGACAACCTCAAGAAAATTGAGTTGGGAACGGCGAGCGACCCGCGACCGACATTTATTAGTGAGCTGCTGTCTGAAGAGAAGGTAGCTTCATTAAAAGACCTGCTTATGCAGCACAAAGATTGCTTCGCATGGAACTATTTCGAAATGCCGGGATTAGATCCAGAAATTGCTGTGCATAAATTGGCAATATCCCCGGACGTCAAGCCAGTCAAACAGGCGCCGAGGAGAATGCGACTCGAGATTGAGATGAGCATCAATGCCGAGGTCAAGAAGCTAATCGACTCTGGCTTTATCCAGGAAGTTCAATATCCTGAGTGGATCACTAACATCGTCCCGGTGATGAAGAAAAATGGGACGGTGCGCATATGCGTGGACTTTCGGGATCTCAACAAAGCCTGCCCGAAGGATGATTTCCCGGTGCCAGTCACCGAACTGATGATAGACAATACGTCCACTCATGAGGTTTTCTCCTTCATGGACGGTTCCTCAGGGTATAATCAGATAAAGATGCATCCCGAAGACCAGAAGCATACCGCTTTCCGGACCCCTTTGGGAATATTTTGTTACAAGGTGATGCCCTTCGGTCTAAAGAACACCGGCGCCACCTATCAGAGGGCCATGACGAAGATCTTCGATGACCTTATACATGAAATCGTCGAATATTATATCGACGACCTCGTGGTCAAGAGCAAATCATACGAGGACATCTCGAGCATTTGAAGACCGTATTTCAACGCCTTCGGCAATACAACTTGAAGATGAACCCTCTTAAGTGTGCATTCGGAGTTTCCTCGGGTAAATTTTTGGGATTCATCGTCCGACACCGAGGTATTGAGATAGATCCATCAAAGATCAAGGCGATCATGGAAATGCCTCCGCCAAGGACTCTCAAACAGTTGCGGTCTCTCCAAGGGAAGCTCGCGTATATACGGCGATTTATAGCCAACCTTTCAGGAAAGTGCCGTCCTTACAGCCACCTGATGAAGAAGGGAACCCCGTTCGTTTGGGACCAAATATGCCAAAGCGCGCTAGACGAGATCAAACAATACCTGCAGAACCCGCCGGTGTTGGCTGCTCCGGTCAAGGGAAAGCCCTTCATTTTTTATACAACCGCTCTCGAAGGCTCCTTAGGCGCATTATCGGCACAAGAGAACGATCAAGGGAAGGAAAAAGCACTCTACTACTTAAGTCGAGTTCTGCTGGGGGCAGAAAGCAACTACTCCCCAATTGAAAAACATTGCCTGGCGTTGATCTTTGCGATAACAAAGCTCAGGCACTATGCGTTGGCGCATGAGGTCTGTCTCATTTCAAAGGTGGACCCCCTTAAATATCTGATGTCGAAGGCCATATTGACGGGACGACTCGCTAAATGGGCCCTGCTCTTGATGGAGTTCTCGATAACGTATCAACCTCTCAAGGCAGTGAAAGGCCAGGCCATCGCCGACTTCTTTTCTGAGCATCCGATACCGGCCGATTCTCCTCTGAATTGCGAGTTGCCAGACGAACATGCGTTTGACGCTATCGATGGGAACGATACCCGATGGGAACTCTATTTTGATGGAGCGTCTTCCATGAAGAAGCGCAAGCAAAGTATGCCAATGATCAAATCGGGGGTAGGCCTCATCTTCGTGACCCCACGAGGAGGAATAATGCGCTTCGCTTTCTCCTTAACAGAGCCGAGGATGAATAACGAAGAAGAATATGAAGCCTTGATAGCAGGTCTCGAGATCGCCATCGACATGGGAATTGAAAACCTCCTCATATACGGAGATTCTCCACTGGTCGTTAGTCAAGTAAATGGCGACTACCAAACGTGTAAACCAGAGCTGGTAAAGTACGGCGAAAAGGTGTAACAACTGTTGACTCAAATTCCCTCCTATACTTTGGAAAGCATATCGCGCGCGGAATACAGCAAAGCAGACGCATTGGCCAAGCTTGCTAAAGAACTGCTGGCGAGAACCTCGATGACGTTAGAATCGTGGTACAAAGCCGTCGGGTGCTTGCCCCAGCAGAAATATCTCCGGAATCACCCGAAGAAAAGGGAGTAACTGAGCAGACGACCCTACAAATAAAAGAACGGGAAAAGGCTGAGGACTGGAGGGAAGTCTTCATAGACTACTTTAAGTCCCATCGAATGCCCGAAGATGCGTCCACAAGACATCAGCTCATGAAACGAGCTCTGTCTTTCGCCTTCGTTAACGATACTCTGTACAAGAGGTCATTTGATTCTCTGTGGCTGAGATGCTTAGGACCGGATGAAGCAGAAAGAGTCGTTCAGGAAGTCCATGACGGAATCTGTGGTTCTCACCAAGCAGGCCCGAAGATGAAGCTGAAGATCAAACGGATGGGCTACTACTGGCCCACGATGATTCAGGACTGCCTCGAATATGCGAAGCAATGCCACTCATGCCAAATCCATGGGGACTTCATCCACCAGCATCTTAATGCGCTACATCCAACGGTGGCTAGCTGGCCATTTGAAATGTGGGGAACTGATATAGTCGGCCCTATCAAACCAGCATCGTCTAGGGGACATCGCTTCATCCTGGCGACGACTGACTACTTCTCTAAATGGGCAGAAGCAGCACCGTTAAGAGAAGTAAATACGGAGAATATCCTCCATTTCTTCAAAACGCACGTCATATATCGGTTTGGAACTCCGCGATGGATTATCTCCGATAACGGGCCAGCTTATAGAAGTCACAAGATCAGTCTCTTCGCGCAGCAGCATAATATAGACCGGAGATATTCCTCGGTTTATAATCCGCGAGCTAATGGTCTAGCCAAGGCCTTTAACAAGACCTTGACGAAAATCATGAAGAAAACGGTGTCCCGAAATAAGAAAGACTGGCACGAGAGGATGCAAGAGGCTCTCTGGACGTATCGAACCACGTTCAAGACAGCCACTAACACAACGCCATATGCGTTGGTATTCGGTACAGAAGCAGTACTCCCCCTCGAGATAGAATTACCCTCTCTACGAGTGGCAGTCCACTACGTGCTAACAGAAGAAGAAAATGCTCACCTTCGGCTTGAGGAGCTTGATGCCCTTGAAGAAACACGGCTCATAGCGCAACAAAATCTGGAAGCTTATAAAGCAAAGATGACGCGCTCATATGAAAGATTGACCCGACCGAGGACATTCCGCCAAGGCAAACTCGTGCTACTGGTCAAAAGGCCTATGATCCCCAATCGCGCCAAGCGGGGAAAATTCGAGCAGAACTATGAAGGCCCGTACATCATAGATAAGGTCTACCAGGGTGGGGCCTATCTACTCATGGACATGCACGGTGAAAGGCCTTTCAGGCCAATAAACGGTCGCTTCCTAAAGAAATACTACGCTTAATGAGCCACAGCCTAGGTCAATGATAGATGACGACGACTATGTCCGCTCGCTATCTTCCTAAGCTCAAGCTTTATAAGCAGTAGCCAGCCTTCTCAATGACGGACCGAAACGTTCTTAAACTAATAGTGGACCGAAACGTCCTTAAACTACTACCGCAGCATCCTTAGGCTGACGAGATGAATAAAAAAAATAAAAAAATATATATAATAATAAAAACGGTATGTCCATAAGCAAAATGGGCACTGATGAAAACTCGAAAGGGCTCCGTGAGTAAAAACAGCAGGGCTGCCGGTGAGTGTTCGTGAAAACCCGAAAGGGCGCGACCTCGTAAAAAAAAAGTATGAAAAAAAATAATAATAAAAAAAACGGTATGTCCATAAGCAAAAAAGGGCGGATGAAAACCCGAAAGGGCTCCGTGAGTAAAAACAACAGGACTACCGGCGAGTGTTTGTGAAAACCCGAAAGGGCGCAACCTCGTTAAAAGACACTTATAGGGTCCTCTCGACCTTGTAAGGAGAAACCATCCTCGTGAGATCCTTACGACTCACAAGGGAACAACACACTTAGGGATCCCCACGATTCCTAAGGAGAAAATACACTTGCGAGATCCTCACGACTCGTAAGGAGAACTCTCTTATGGGACCCTCACGGCTCATAAGATTTGATAGTCTTAAGTTACAGAGGCCTAAACCTGTGCTTAAGCAACCCCCACAACTTCCGATATTACCCTACAAGTGGCTCAATACTGGCCCTTGTATACAATCCACGTGCGCGAATAAACATTTCCCTAACCAAGTCCCGTCCGTGACTGGGGATATGTTTGCATGACCCTTGTAGGTCCTCTCGACTCACAAAGAGAAAACCCTCTTGTAGGATCCTTACGACTTACAGAGGAAAAAACACTTAGGAATCCTCACGATTCCCAAGGAGAAAATACACCTACAAGATCCTCACGACTTGTAGGGAGAAATAACTTTGTGAGACCCTTACGGCTCATGAAGTCAAAAGCCTTAGTCGACAGGACCTTAACCCTGGTCGCTAAGCCACCTTTGTTCGACATCGACAGAGGCAGATGATGATTCGCTCCTGGAAATATCCCAGTTGTAGCGGTGCTGATGCCGAAATCGGTGTCTAATTTCAGGTTTACGGCGAAAAGCCAATAGGCCGTACATGCATATGAAATAGCCGAAATGATGGGGCAACTTGCAATAAAAAGCAGCAAGTAAAAATGTATGCATGCAAAATAACCGAAATGATTGGGCAACTCGCAATAAAAAGAAGCGAGTAAAAATAAAATAAACAGCCGAAATGATTGGGCACCGCGAAAAATAGCTGAAATGATTGGGCAATCGCGACCTTCGCGATATAAAAGCTGAAATGATAGAGCATCGCGGAAATAAAACAAAGAAAAAATGATGATAAAACTTTTGCCCTACAGTTGAGATCACATCGATCCCTGTATACAATCCAAGGGCGCAAACGAAGAGGGAACCATACTTTCCCAACAGGCTCCGCCAGAAAACGAAGCCAAATCTCGACGGTTCATCCCAACCCAGAAGAAGCCAGTGTCTTTGGCAAAATACTTCGACTCGAGGAAACAAGTGTCCTTGACGAAGAAAATCCTGATTCGCGTCGACTCGCAGAGAAACCAGTGTCTCCGCGGGAAATTCTCGATTCGTTTCAACACCAGGGAAACAAATAATCCTTGGCAAATACTTCGACTCGAGGAAACAAGTGTCCTTGACGAAGAAAATCCTGATTCGCGTTGACTCGTAGAGAAACCAGTGTCTTCGCGGGAAATTCTCGATTCGTTTCAACACCAGGGAAACAAATAATCCTTGGCAAATACCTCAATTCAGGGAAACCAGCGTCCTTGATGAGAGCCTCCTGATTCGCATCGACTCGCAGAGAAACCAATGTCTCCGTGGGAAATTCTCGGCTCGTTTCAACACCAGGGAAACAAATAATCCTTGGCAAATACCTCAGTTCAGGGAAACCAGCGTCCTTGATGAGAGCCTCTTGATTCGCATCGACTCGCAGAGAAACCAATGTCTCCGCGGAAAATTCTCGATTCGTTTCAACACCAGGGAAACAAATAATCCTTGGCAAATACCCCAATTCAGGGAAACCAGCGTCCTTGATGAGAGCCTCCTGATTCGCGTCGACTCGCAGAGAAACCGGTGTCTCTGTGGGAAATTCTCGATTCGTTTCAACACCAGGGAAACTAATAATCCTTGGCAAATACCTCAATTCAGGGAAACTAGCGACCTTGATGAGAGCCTCCTGATTCGCGTCGGCTCGCAGAGAAACCAGTGGCTCTGCGGGAAATTCCCGATTCGTCTCAACTTGCAAAAATGAAGCCTCAGGTAGCAGGGATTAAAAAACTTGTTTTCTGAACAATGGGACCCTGCAAGTCGGTCTAAAACGGTCTCTTGCATACTATTCATGGGTCCCACTCTCCAAAGTCGAGTTTCGACAAGGAGGGAAACAACCGCTTACGGGTCCTCTCGACTCGTAAGAGGGAAAAGTTCTCTTATAGGATCCTTACGACTTATAAGAGAAAACACACTTAGGAATCCTCACGATTCTTAAGGAGAAAACCCACCTATGAGATCCTCTCGATCCGTAGGGAGAAAAGTCTCTATGAGACCCTCACGGCTCATAGAGTTGAAAAGTCTTAGGCGGCAGATCTGAACCTGCAGCCTAAGCCATCGCTATCTCGTGAAGAAATCAAGATGCTTACTCTATTATCTGCCAATTATGTTTATCAAGACAGCATGCTGATAATAAGAGAAGGCAGAAAGCAAAAGAGCATACAAGACATTGCAAAGGAAAATGTGTATATTTATTTATTGACTTCAATCAAATACAAGATGAATCGTACAAAAGAATAAAGAATGGATACATATTATTTGAAAAAGAAATTTTTTTTATACAAGTTTATTGGTACAAAGGCAGCTATTGGGAAGGAAGCGTCTTGTATAGCCCTATTAATTGTTCGCGCACTTCCTTCCACGCCTTTTCCTGATCTGCCACCACCGCCATCTCTGCTTCCACCTGAGCCCTTTGCTGTAAGAGAGATGCGAGCTGCTCCCTGATGGCCTGCTGAGTGGCTTTGCGGCCTTGGGCATTACGCTCGGCAACGTCAAGTGCCCGCTTCAGTTTCAGCCCATTTGAGATGTGCTCCAGAAGGCCCTCGAAGACGGCCTTTACCTCAGTGGCGTTCGCCTCAACTTCAGCACGCAGGCGAGCGGTTTCGCTTGAAGACTCCTGGCACTCCTTCAGCCTCAAAGCTGCTTCTTGTTCCAAATGGCGGAAATGAGAAGTGCTTTGCTCGAGCCATGCTCCCCGTTGAGTACTCACGGCCAAAACCTCGGGGGCAAGACGCATCGATTCCAGATGATGAAGGCGAGCCTCAATCTCTCTGCAGTGATTAACCCAAGATGCGACGATGCCCTCGTCATGGAAATTGGCAAATATCACCAGCATCGGGTTAACCGTCATAGCGAAGTCCGCAGCAGACATGGGAGTCTTGACGTCGAGTTCCTCGATGTAGTCGCTCAACATGCGCAGACTATTCGCAGCACCTTTCGAGGACGGACGTCTCTGGGAAGGGCCGACCGGCATTGTAATATGAGGCTCAAAAGGCGCCAAGACCGGAATGACAGTTGAAAAGACAAAATGCGATTAGACGACGATTCAATAGATATGGAAAAAGTCATTGATAAGATAGTCTACTATACCGGTTGAAGCAGGTGGCAAGGCCGGAAGGGCCTGTAGCGCGACCAATCTTTCTTCTCCCCCTTCGATTTGTAACACTGCAGTCGGGACGAGAAAAAGTTAGAAATAATTCTATCATCGAAAAAGAAAGGTATCAGTCGAGAACTATACTCACCAGCACCACCCGAGGGAGAAGCGAGTTCAGATGGAAAGAAGAAGTATGGGAGCAACACTTGATAGAGATGGTCAAAAAGCACTCCTGAAAAGACACAGCGGTGGGACTTTAGTACATAAATTAGGCGGCTGAAAGACGAAACTAATAGATTGCAAATCCATACCTTCCGGCATCTTCGATGGTATGAGGGAGGGCTGAGAAGTGACCACTGCCAAGGCAGTAGTTGACGGCGCTCCCTCCAGCAGTGGAGCATCGGCGCTAGTTGCACCTGCGTTAAAAAACAAGGGTAAGCCTGTCAGGAAAGATTGCGAGATAAAAAAGGGGGGACGGTAATTCGAAATTTACCTGATGAGCTGCCGGCCGAAACGGAGGCGACTCCCTCCTCCATCGACATGAGGCCACCGCCCGTGGCCTCATCACCCGACTCAATGGGGTCCGTCGTCGTGCTCATGCGGCTAGGAGACGGCGGAAGATCGTAGGCGGGGAGGGCAATGATCGGAGCATTGCCGGACTCTTGAGAGAGAGCGGCTGACTCTTCCCCAAGAGTCGTGCCCATCTCACCCGCTACTTTTTCGGGCTCTGCGGTCTCCATCAGCTCATCCGCCGTCACCACGAGGTCGCCGGCCTTAAGCGCCTCGTACGCCACTATCCTGGGCTCAGTTATAACAATCATTTCATCTGCCGCTACTTCAGGCTCGACATCAATGACCTTCTCGGCAGCAGATCCCTCGGCCCCCAACCCAGGCTCCGAACCCCAACAACGTTGCCCACCGTCAGCTCAAGTTCGGCCGATGCCTCCCCCCTGTTTCCTTGGGTTCGACAGTCTCTGCCTCCCCCTCGGTCGGACTTGGCCCTGTAAGATGAGATGCATAAGAACCAGCGAGTTTACAATTTTTTCAAACAAAATTCTGAAAGAAGTATTACCTGAGGTGGACTTCTCGTTAGCCTCCCTATTGGCGCGAATCGCCTGTCTATGAGCCGTAGACAGGGCGACCGGGGACTCTTCTGACGGGGTGTCGGCACGAGGAACGGTGCTTGGGCCCGCTCCAATGGCCAAGGCAGTTCTACGTGCCTTTGCTTCGCGCCTTGACCGCTTCCTTTCCTCCCGGGCTGTCGCGATGGACCTCTTTGACGCTTCCTTCATTAATGCATCGTCATCCTCATTCAGAGATGCTTCCAGAGCCTTTAAGGCATCTCTCATCGGCTCTTCAAGAAGGACCTCCCGCAGGAACCCTGAGGAAGCAGGAACATCGGCAGCTGGTAGGACATCTGCGTCGCTTGGCGGGAACGGCATTGAGGTTCCTGCGATAAAAATGGAGAGGTTAGATCGACTATAACACAAGGAAAATGAAAACTTGATGAATTGAAACTTACTAAGGCGTAGAGACGCTCTAAGGCGTTCCTCCTCTTGGAAAGTCTTAAGGGAAGCGGCAATGGCTTCTTCAGTGGTGATGCCTGTTGGAAGAAAAGAAGGAAAAAATATTAGTCAAAGACAATAATAAAGATATGATGCAATAGAAAATGCGACTAGTGATTACCTGATTCCGCAAGTTTGGCCAGCCATGCGTCATGCCTTGCCAACCGCTCCGAAGCTTCGAGGGCGGCCTCCAAGTCCGTGTCATCCGATGACATGACTAATCCCTCATTAGTCCCATATTCACTCAAGCCCTCGGCATAGGGAGCGTGGGGTTCCTGACCGAAAGCGACGTCTACGGCGAAGAGCGACGTCTTTTTCTTCTGCCCGCCAACCCTAGGCACACGCGGGATCGACTTACGTTTAGCAGCCACCTTGGGACGGCGGGTCCCGATGTCCGCACCCACGCCAGACTCCGGCGAGGCTACAACCACTGTTTCCACTGGAGCACAGGGCGCTGGAGGTGCATCCGCAATATCGGGGAGCGGCAATCCGTGCGGAGGACTTTGCGCACGCGATGGTCCGGCTCTGTCATCTTTCAGTGGAGGCACTACCGGGGTCCTTGGCACTAAAGGAGCGTTGCGGTCGCTACCTGGAGGCGTACCCTTACGGTCAACTAGCAATCGCCTTTCCTCCTTTATAACGGCTCCCGTCGCATGATTATACCACTATTTATATACATTGAGGAGTTGTGGAGCGCAGGCCGGCGCACTGATAAAAAAATGAGAACCCGTGTTCAGGCGCATGAAGTGATGCAGCCTGTTTTTCATCCCTTCTTCAGTAGCAGCGGGTTCCAGCAGGAAAGCTTCCAAGGGTACCCCTTGATCGTAGCCTAGTTGCTGGGCGAAACGATGCGGGTTGTATCTCATAAAAATCTCCGCACCGTTCTGCCTGAATACTGGGAAGCCCGGTCTAATGGAATATAAGTGAAGGGTCTCCCGGGCCGTCAAAATTGAGGCTCCATCCTTGAAAGCATCTTGTAATGGCCGCATCGCAGTGGTAGACGCCTTTCCAATGGTCAACACCTTATCGACGAAAGACATCCCGTCTCCAACGGTGTGGGGGCGAAGGAGTAAACCCCTGGCATTCCGTGGCGAAGGAGTCACGATTGATGCGCCAATCAGCTGTATGATGCGAGGGAAACCACACTTGTCGAAGAACGAGGGTCTTTTATGCATGCCGAAGACACCCTCCGTGTGTAGCTCGAGCCACGATACGAAGTAGTGCATCGGGAAGACCACATATTGTACCCCAGGCTCATTAGCATCCGCTGCTCGACTGAGGCCATGATATAAATGTGCTAAGCCGGCGATCCCAACAGCCACTTTTACCCCGATGGTTATCCGGTGGGCTGGGTAAAAGACAGAGGGCCGCATACGGTGAGAGTGCATTGGGATCGCAAACCAACTCAGCCACAACCCGAGAAATCCTAAGAAAAAGGTCTCCTCGTCCATCCCAGGGGCTGCAATTTCTTCAAAAGACATGGTCGGGAAGTCCGGAAGGAAAAAACCCTTTTGGTCTATCTCCTTCGCCGGCAGGTTATCCAAACCTAGACCGAAAGGGTCGTCCAGGGTAGTAAACTTGGCAGCTTCTGATGAGAGGGCACTTAGGCGAAGGAACCGAGCTATGAAATCCTCAAAGCTAACTCCGCGACTCCCATGTTCGATGAAAAGGGCCTCATAAATGTTCAACACTTTAATTAAGCTTGGGAATTGGTGTTGAACAGCATTCTCCGGCGTGAGCCCCCTTACTACCGGCTTAGCACCGAAGACATACTCGTCTGTCGGGAGCAACTCCTCATAGTGTTCCCCTATAACCAGTAAACCGGATACCTCCATGAACTCCTCCAGAGAGATTGACACTTCCCGATCCATGGCGAGGAAAGTGTGGGTAGGAATGTTCCACTGCTCCAAGAAAGCCTTGACCCACTAGGTGGGGAGCGTGGGATACTGGAAGAGAGAGACGTAAACCGCAGTGTACAATCCTAACCTTATCAACTGCGGCTTCTTCGTCGACAGGATATACCGGGCCCATGGTAGATAGCCAATCGGGTGGCGGGGGATCAGACCGATGTTATACGATTGCCCCCAAGGTCACGCCTCACCCTGACAGATACGACATCCTAGGATATCCAAAACCATAGGACGCTGGACTGGAATCGCATCTATGGCGGGATGAAGAAAGCCCTTCGAAGTCTAATCAACCATCTCTACGGCATACTGCACCGAGGGTGGGGTGGTATAGGGAATCGCTGTGATCGGTTCCGACGGTACTGCATGTTAGTTATATGTATGCCCTAGAGGCCATTACTGTACAATGGATGTATATTGTAGTGGATGCTGGGACATATATAGGTAGGACTTTCTTGCTCGACATGATAGTACGCTATCTGGTTGCTCTTTATCTTAACATGTATACTTTCTGTCTCTCTGTTACATGTTGATAAAGCCCTTAGGATGTGTACTCGACTTCTAGGACTATGATGTAGATCATACTAGTGGGGCCTGGGTAGTCTATGAGTACATCCTTCAATGTTCCTAGTCGTGGGAATATCGAGACGGGGCATCGATATTCCAGAGTAGACTAGCGTATATCTTCTCGACCTATGTGATGGGCGATGGATGATCCCATATCCATTGGTGTTTGACATCAGAGATGGTATGCGGGTGCTCAGTGGAGACTGAGTACACTGAACGGACTCGCCGAGAACTCCCAGATGGTATTATACCTCACGTCAGATGGCAGTTCTCTGGTGACACTGGTACAGCTTAGTCTGTTGACCCGAGATCGTCATAGAGTCTTGTGTGTCTCCCACTGTACTTTGATTTCCACCCTACCACGGCTCTACTGAGTCGTGAAAACAGGTGGTTTTTGGGTACAGTCCCGATTCACATGGAGGCAATGAGCGATAGGAAGGGATTCGTCTCTCTCGGTATTGGGGGTTGATGTTGCGCTATGCTCGACTGGCCATAACTGGAAATCCCTGGCCAGGGTTGCAGTGATATACTGGTAAGAGTTATCAGTAGTTTCATGCTATGTTATGGACCTCATGTCGGCATGACTTATCGAGCTATTGGGGTCTGACGTTTACCACCCCTAAGCGAGATATGCGACATATCAGACGAACAGACCGGACTGTACGGTAAGTGTTACTGGTTGGATTCACAGGAGTGTGAGCGGGCTTGCTCGTCGATCTTCTGATCGCTCAATACCCGGGTGGCCGTTACGTTTAGCAGACCGCTTGCGGCTTGTGGGTGTTTGATATGATCATCACCTGCTGCCGGCGTATTGACGAGTCTTTAGAGTCCTACACAGAGGTTTCCTGGCTCAAGCGAAACGAAATAGGAGCGCATATGAGATATATGCAGGACCGAGAATAATACCGGTATGTGATACTGTATTCTATTCTCGCGATATGTATCATGGGACGGTTATATGTGATATAGCCGGGTTACCGAATCAAATGTTGATTCGATACATTGATACACTTGATATTGGTCGGTTATATGCAGTATGACCGGATCATTAAATCAAGTGTTGATTTAATGATTTAATGTATAATTATATATTTGATATATTACTTTGCATTGACTAGTATTTGTTCACTTTAGATGGATTTTCTCACTTGATGTTCACAAGTTGTATATGTGATATATTTTTGTGCACTTGTTTGTATCATGTTTGATGATACATGCAAACATGGGTGTGTGTAAGACTTAAACCATGTTTAGTTGATGGTTTAGGGTTTTTACTTGTTTATTCATTCTTTTTATTTATTTTTGGCAAAATATAACATGGTGGCTTTCTTTGTTTGATACTTGAAGCTTCTTGAAGCTTTGAAAAGTCTAGCTAGTTTGTCTTTTGCCTTAACCCTAACCATTCAACTAAAACCTAGTTTATTCTCTACACTAAACCATGGTTGCAAATATGATAAGAATCACTTTATTTTCTATTTTCATTATTCTTATCATATTCTTTCTTCTTCTTCTTCTTCAAAATGAAGAAAACCTTTGCTACCTTCAATGGTGATTTGAGAAAAAGAGTGAGAAATCCAAATCCAAAGTGAACCCACTTCCTATTTCTTCATCCTCTACCACTTGCCAAGTAGTATAGGGTGTTCTCTTCACAAGTTTCATGACTTGGTGAAGTTGGAGCTTGATCTTGAGTTGCCTCGACGTAGATCGTCTTCGGCATCGAAGTCGACGACCTAGCCCGATCATTTCTCCGATG
Source organism: Agapanthus africanus (assembly GCA_030015575.1). NCBI lineage: Eukaryota > Viridiplantae > Streptophyta > Magnoliopsida > Asparagales > Amaryllidaceae > Agapanthus > Agapanthus africanus. Next base: position 519,028,784 of record JASDDO010000031.1, on the reverse strand, counting down.
AAACCACCGCGAGAGTCTAGGATTCTGATGGGTACAGCGGAAGGACGTCATCACGGAGCCAAGGAAGTGGAGGACCGGATCTACAAAGGTTGTAGTCACTTTCCTTTAGCAATAAAGTTGTTTACTTGCTTGCATCGCCTTACCTCTAGTAACGATCTAGTTTAGGGTTTCTCGGCACATAGATTTTTTTTGAATTGGCCATGTTTGATCACTTGTAGAACCTCATAAGTGTGCCTAGGAACCCTACAGTGGTATCAAAGCCTAGCTAGAGCCTTAGGCGATGCGTAGAAGGAGTTAGAAACCCGATCGAACCCGAAACCCTAATCCATGACCCCTCTCTGTACATTTTTGAAAATTGTGGATTTTTCTGAATTAAAAATACCTGAAAAATACAGCAGGAAAATTTAAGAATTGTGGTGAAAAACGACACCCTAAATCATATATTCCACCGCGGAACCGCGGCAATAGCCTGCTTGGGCCGCGGTTCCGCGTCCGTACAGAGGATTTAGGTTATCATTTTGGCACCGTAATTCCTATTTCTGTGATTTATATTTTATGGGTATTTTTATTATGACTCAAGAGTTGAGTGTTCTGGGGTTGTATTGGGGACTCGATGATTCGATCGGATTATTTAACTTTGTTTACTGTGTTTTTCCGGGTATTTTTAGAACATGTTAAAAGGTTCGACCGGATATAAATACCCACTTTTTCCCCTGCCGGGAAATTTCCAATTGTTGGATTTTTCCGTAGTTTAATGACGTTCTAAGTAGTGCAAGTAACGGAGATATGAAGGTTTTACTCTTTGATAAAGACTATTGCACGTTCACAGAGGTGTGTATGAAATGAAAACAAGAAAAAGGTGGAGTGAAAAAAATTTAACGGAGATATGAAGGTTTTACTCTTTGATAAAGACTATTGCACGTTCACAGAGGTGTGTATGAAATGAAAACAAGAAAAAGGTGGAAATAAAAAAATTTAACGGAGATATGAAGGTTTTACTCTTTGATAAAGACTATTGCACGTTCACAGAGGCGTGCCACATGTGAGGCGTTGGGTTGACCCTTCTACGGCTGGACCGTTGGTACTGAGGCATGAAGTGAATGTTTTTAAACTTATTTCATGTGTTGAGTTGTTTCGGGAAAACTTGGGTGTTTGACTGTTCGATTGGAAAGTTTAACATTTTCTATTTATCTGGAATGTGATACAATATTTGGAATCCATAAGTAGTTATGAGATAACTGATTTGAATGTTATAAATATAGCACTTTAGCCTCACTTGATCGGTTGCCACGGAATTTTGATGTGATCAAAAGTCCGTCGCAATCACGTAGCCTACGCGGATACTTGCCGGGTAAACTTAATAGACAGTCTCACCCCACAGCCCCGACCAAGTGACTGTAGGAGAACCCCGTCGCCGAAAGCATTCGTTCGGGTGCTCGCGGCAGCGGTGTTCCGCCTTGGTGCACTTCGTCGACGTCGTCGGGGGTGCGGCCGCCTACTAAAGTTTGCGACGAGCATTCGATCAGGATGTCGGGAATCTTGTTGAATTGCCCGACTTGATATTGAAAAGAGTTTTCGATAAAGAGACTAAAATGCGGGGTTTATAATTGTTAGGCATATGATGTCTAAGGAATTCATTTGGTCAGGCATGCGATGTCTGAGGAGATTGCGGATTCCAACTGTTGTAGTTTTACACTTTCTTTTCTGTGACCGTAAGTGTAATATGTGATATCGCCGGTTTCGTTGCTATATGTCAACGACAATTGGGATACACATGTTTACTTACGTTGATGACATGTGATGTTATGTGTTGCTGGATATGTTATATTGGATCGTCGTGTTTGAATAGCCGAGGTTTTTTATGTGAGATGAGTGTTTTTCATTTTCATTCATGTAAAAACTTGTATGTAATATTCTTTTATTGGGGCACTTCCAGGTTGCGGAAGATGTCGCCGTTGTTGTATATTATTTACTTTTCCGCATTAGGATAGACCCAAGGAGGGGAGCACAAGTAACCGGGTTCTAGGGTCCAGTGGGAGGCCATCTCGAGGAGTCGAGTTCGGGTCTCCTAACCCTAGAATTGGTAGGGTTGCTTGCCGCTCTCGTAGGGGTCTAGGGGTGTGGGATTGGCTATTCATCACGACCGTGGAATCCGTGTTTTATACTGGCTCGTATTAAAAACACGGACGTCCTAGTATATCCAATATTTCATATGATATTTTCTGCTGCGATATCTGTGATGTGATCATGTGATATGTTCAGATAGATATTATATATAGTATATATGATATATTATATAGACGTTGCTTATGTTTTACACCCGCTCTAGCCCTGCCTCGCTCTGGCGTTAGTTACCTAACCTAACGGTGCAGACGGGACATCGAGGCGAATGCGGATGGCATAAGTGTACGTTATATTTATCTATGATGTTTAGGTGGACTTAAATGATAGGATATTCATTAATGATATTAATGAAAGAAAATAAACCTAATTGATGTTGTGGAATCGAATTTCAAAATAAAAACAGGTAGCTACAGTTCTTGCTTTGCATCGCGGTGTTCCTTGAAGAACATCCCGCACCTTATTCGATGAGGAAAGGACCGAGATCCCTTCACCGGGAGTGACTCCTTTAGCAATAACTGGAAGATGCTACACACTCAGTTTGTCTTTTGATTGCTTCTATAGTTTCTGCTTTGCACAGTGATATATATGATATATCCTGCACCTCATTCGACGAGGAAAGGGCCGACGATCCCTTCACCGGGAGTGACCCCTTTAGCAAAACTAGAAAAGCCTCAAATACATTCCATTTAAAAACCATTTGATTCCGCAAAGAGATCAAGTTCAAAGCATTAAAGGTTTTCATAAAAACCATCCGCAACCCTCCGTCATTTTAGGAAGTAGAGTACTTAGTATTCGTGCTGTGTTTGTTGACCATAGTCAAGGCACAGTGTACGGTAGCTAAGTGATGTCTTCTTACACCGCATATGATGCGATTAGTTAGGACAGTCGCGTGACTTTGTTGACCTCAGTTAAGGGTCATGTGGGTGGTTCTAATTAATCACGAAATGACGGGTAGAACTTGACCAGTGCTTATGATTTGTTGACCATAGTTAAGGTCATAAGTGCTAGGGGTAAAAATCTTTATCGGGAGTTTCAAGTGTTGAAATTTGCAATGAGATTGCATACCTTCTATATGATAGTTGGATCCCGATACCCACTGCGAGTAATTGTTACTCCTGGAAGAGTTTTGCACTTTACAATTAGCCGATCAAGTAGGTGTCTAGAAAGGTGTCAACGGGGTTACGCCTCTGGGAAAACGAGGTTTACTGTAATTAGGTCCGTGCGAAAGCACGGGGAACCTCCTTCAAAGTACTGACACTAGCCTGGCTGAAAGATTGGCGAACTTGTAGAGTGTAATTAATCCCGGCTAGTCTTTCCTTTTAGGGTTTGAAGGAAGATTTGATAAAAACAGTGGGAGCCATCCTGATTAGATAAAATATATAACTAATCTAATCTCGCAAGAGTGCACGCAGAGTGTTTTCTTCTCTCTCTCTCCAGGTAGCGACCATATCACGCCTTAATCAAGATAATAATATGGATGCATTGACCGAACCCGCTTGTTATACTGAGCTGGGGAACGTTGGTCCCGCTCCAACTTATAATTGTTATAAGACCGAGCAGGAAATAGGGGAATACCAGGATTCCCATGCCGCCCAAACGAAGAAAGTGCATGAGATGCATCTCCTTCGGGTGTGCTCGTTATAAAGAACTGTTTCTCAGTATCCTCTGCATCCTGGGTATCTGATACCGGATCAGGATCCCAGATATGTAATCTGTTACATAGGGCTACAGAAAGGCAGAGAACTGAGAATGGGTGATAAGTTTCATGAGACAGAAAACGGGGCAAGTGTTGCAGCCAAGTCTGTTGGTCACTATCACCCTGTATTACCAGTACATTGATTCTGAACAAATGCTATTAGATACCGAACCTGATATATAAAATCATATCAGTCTCTTTATTTATTAAAGAAGGATATAATTTTGTATTGTTGAACATTGTTTTGAACATTTCAAAATTTGATCGGTTCAGGCACGTTATCTAAAAGCATTGACGTTCTAAATCAAACTACAGTTCTTAGTATACAGAACACACACAAGAGGAAGAGTTCAGAATTGAATGATTCCTTCTTGAGGTATTGTAGACTAGGTCATATCAATGCGACCCGACTGGCTGAAGTTACATTTAGATGTATATTTAAATCAGTTTGAATTTACATCTTATGAAAACTTGCCGGTCATGTCACAAAGATTAGATGACCATAGCTCTGTTTATTGGAAACAGAGAAAGTGTTAGTAAACTCTTGGGACTGATACATGATGATGTATGTAAGGTCCCCTGTCTACATATGCCAGGACCGGTTCTTTGTACTTCATTACATTCTCTGATAATCTCTCAAGATTCAGTCATATGTTCTTGTTGGAACATAAGTCCGAAGCTTTTGAGGTATTCACAGAATATAAGTTGGAAGTAGAGAACCAAAATACGGGTATAAGTATTATGTCCTATGATAAGATCAGGGAGGAGAATACTTGTGCATAGAATTCCTGGATTATTCTAAAGGAGAATGAGATTCTCTCTCGGTATTACTCCTCTGATTATACCACAGCACAACGATGTATCAGGGCGGAGCAATAGCACCCTATATGATATGGTGTGCTCTATGATGAGTATTACTGAGTTACCTGTTTCTTTTAGGGAGTTATGCTCATATGAAGATGCATACCTATTGAATTAGATTCGAATCAAATCAGTGCCTACCACTCCATATAAGATATGGTATGGGAAGAGCCTATCTCTTAAGTAAGTTAAGATTTGGGATTGTCCGGCCTATGTCAAAAGCAAAATCCAGACAAGATCGAGGCAAGGTCAGTTCTGTAGAACTGGAAAGGTTCCAGCTATACAAAACTGCAGCTGATGATTTGACAGAACCAAAAGATTCAATAGTTCCTGACGAACCTCAGCCTCTCCGCCGATCTGGTAGGGTTCCTCATCCGCCTGAGAGATACCTCGGTTTCTCGATGACAGTGAGAGCGAGGAATGCATCATGAGATGATGACCCAACTAGTTTCGAGCAGGCCATCGAGAGTAGGGACTCTGTATGAATGGCTGGATGCTTATTGATCTGAGATAGAATCCATGTACACCAACAAAGTATGGACTTTGGTTGCTATATCTGAAGGGTTAAATCCCCGTCAGGAGCAAGTATATCTTGAGAAGATTACTTGGTGTAGATGGAAAAGTTGAGACTTTCAAAGCTGGACTTGTTAAAGGTTTTCGTCATCAACCAGGCATGGATAATGATGAAACCTTTTCCAGGGACTATGCTTAAGTCCATCCAGATCCTACTTGCTATTGCTACATACCATGACTACGATATCTGGTGGTTGGGTGCCATGACTGCTTTTCTAAAATGATGATTTAGAAGAGAACGTCTATAAGAACACAGCCAGAGAGCTTCGTAAACAGTGGGAGCAGCGGAAACGTGTGCAAGTTGCTTTACAAGATAAAGCAGGCATCGCGGAGTTGGAACATCTGTTTTGATGTGGTAGTCAAAGAGTTTGACTTCATCAAAATGGTAGATGAACCTTGTATATACAAAAAGGTAGTAGAGAGTAAGGTGGTTATCCTCGTATTGTACGTGGACAACATACTCTTGATAGGAAAAGAGTTTCCTATACAACGCTCGGTCAATCTCCGCTTATCACAAGGATTCTCCAATAGGATCAAAGTGATACCTCCTAAATCCTGAGTTTTCATCTATGAGATGGATGTAATTGGATGCTAGGATTCTCACTAGATGTAGTGAGATAGTATCAATCGATCCTGGGGAGAATCATTGGAAAGGTTCTAGAGTGATAAGAACGACTGAATGTCAGTCGCAGACATTGTCTTTACCCTCAGTGGAGGGACGGTATGTTGGAAGAGTTCCAAGCTAGATACCGTGGCGAACTAGACGATAAAAGCTGGTAACATCGCTATCAAAGATGCTACCAAAGAGGCAGTTTGGGTGTATATTGGTTCATAAGATGAACTAGGTTCCCACCATTGTGTGACAATGGAAGTGTGGCTTTGGCCCGGGAACCCTGGTCCCATCAGTGACCCAGACATATTCTGAGGCAGCATCACCTAATCATGGAGATAGATGATCTCCAGGGTGATCGAGGTTAGGAGAGTAGACTCAGAGGACAACACGGTGGATCCACTCACAAAGGTTTTTTCCCATAGAGAGACTTATATGGGATGGTTGAGTATTAGATACTACAACCACTGCTACAGATGGCCCTAGTGCAAGTGGGAGATTGTTAGTTATATGTATGCCCTAGAGGCCATTACCGTACATTGGATGTATATTGTAGTGGATGCTGGGACATATATAGGTAGGACTTTCTTGCTCGACATGATAGTACGCTATCTGGTTGCTCTTTATCTTAACATGTATACTTTCTGTCTCTCTGTTACATGTTGATAAAGCCCTTAGGATGTGTACTCGACTTCCAGGACTATGATGTAGATCATACTAGTGGGGCCTGGGTAGTCCATGAGTACATCCTTCAATGTTCCTAGTCGTGGGAATATCGAGACGGGGCATCGATATTCCAGAGTAGACTAGCGTATATCTTCTCGACCCATGTGATGGGCGATGGATGATCCCATATCCATTGGTGTTTGACATCAGAGATGGTATGCGGGTGCTCAGTGGAGACTGGGTACACTGAACGGACTCGCCGAGAACTCCCAGATGGTATTATACCTCACGTCAGATGGCAGTTCTCTGGTGACACTGGTACAGCTTAGTCTGTTGACCCGAGATCATCATAGAGTTTTGTGTGTCTCCCACTATACTTTGATTTCCACCCTACCACGGCTCTACTGAGTCGTGCAAACATGTGGTTTTTGGGTACAGTCCCGATTCACATGGAGGCAATGAGCGATAGGAGGGGATTCGTCTCTCCCGGTATTGGGGGTTGATGTTGCGTTATGCTCGACTGGCCATAACTGGAAATCCCTGGCCAGGGTTGCAGTGATATACTGGTAAGAGTTATCAATAGTTTCATGCTATGTTATGGACCTCACGTCGGCATGACTTATCGAGCTATTGGGGTCTGACGTTTACCACCCCTAGGCGAGATATGCGACATATCAGACGAACAGACCGGACTGTACGGTAAGTGTTACTGGTTGGATTCACAGGAGTGTGAGCGGGCTTGCTCGTCGATCTTCTGATCGCTCAATACCCGGGTGGTCGTTACGTTTAGCAGACCGCTTGCGGCTTGTGGGTGTTTGATATGATCATCACCTGCTGCCGGCGTATTGACAAGTCTTTAGAGTCCTACACAGAGGTTTCCTGGCTCAAGCGAAACGAAATAGGAGCGCATATGAGATATGTGCATGACCGAGAATAATACCAGTATGTGATACTGTATTCTATTCTCGCGATATGTATCATGGGACGGTTATATGTGATATAGCCGGGTTACCGAATCAAATGTTGATTCGATACATTGATACACTTGATATTAGTCGGTTATATGCAGTATGACTGGATCATTAAATCAAGTGTTGATTTAATGATTTAATGTATAATTATATATTTGATATATTATTTTGCATTGACTAGTATTTGTTCACTTTAGATGGATTTTCTCACTTGATGTGCACAAGTTGTATATGTGATATATTTTTGTGCACTTGTTTGTATCATGTTTGATGATACATGCAAACATGGGTGTGTGTAAGACTTAAACCATGTTTAGTTGATGGTTTAGGGTTTTTACTTGTTTATTCATTCTTTTTATTTATTTTTGGCAAAATATAACATGGTGGCTTTCTTTGTTTGATACTTGAAGCTTCTTAAAGCTTTGAAAAGTCTAGCTAGTTTGTCTTTTGCCTTAACCCTAACCATTCAACTAAACCCTAGTTTATTCTCTACACTAAACCATGGTTGCAAATATGATAAGAATCACTTTATTTTCTATTTTCATTATTCTTATCATATTCTTTCTTCTTCTTCTTCTTCAAGATGAAGAAAACCTTTGCTACCTTCAATGGTGATTTGAGAAAAAGAGTGAGAAATCCAAATCCAAAGTGAACCCACTTCCTATTTCTTCATCCTCTACCACTTGCCAAGTAGTATAGGGTGTTTTCTTCACAAGTTTCATGACTTGGTGAAGTTGGAGCTTGATCTTGAGTTTCCTAGACGTAGATCATCTTCGGCATCGAAGTTGACGACCTAGCCCGATCATTTCTCCGATGAAACCACCGTGAGAGTCTAGGATTCCGATGGGTACAGCGGAGGGACGTCATCACGGAGCCAAGGAAGTGGAGGACCGGATCTACAAAGGTTGTAGTCACTTTCCTTTAGCAATAAAGTTGTTTACTTGCTTGCATCGCCTTACCTCTAGTAACGATCTAGTTTAGGGTTTCTCGGTACATAGAAATTTTTTGAATTGGCCATGTTTGATCACTTGTAGAACCTCATGGGTGTGCCTAGGAACCTTACAGTGCGCACGTGAAGCTCCATCGACCCATGATAATCTGATTATACCATGACCCCCAAAGGTGGAGACTCTTGCATTCCGGGTCGTGGTCCTTAATCATGGCTAGAACTTCGCGGTCCAAGGGCGCTTCAGGAAACCCTTCCTCCGAGCGGGCAAACGGGAACGGGGTATCGAGAGACATGGTCACTGCAAAGGAACAATAAATAGTCATTAGTGCTGCAATTCCAACGCTTGGCGTTTAAAAATTTCCAATTAACTGAATTTAAAAATTAATTAAATTAAAATTAATTACACCACACTGCAGTGCAGTGGGTAGGGGACCAAATGGGGACCTACAAAATCTGGATGAAAATGCCTCATTTAATAAGACAGCCTCATCATTGGGTGAGACTGTCAGTTAAAGAAAAGATCTCCAAGAGAATATTCTCATCAATGGGGAATCCCTAGAGACAAGGAGAAAATCTCCTCTTTCAAAGCAAAGCTCTGTCACAGAATGACACTTGTCAAATTCTGGTCTGAAAGGAATAAAATTCCTTAAAAGAGCATAGCTCTGTGGTAATAATAGAAAGATCCATCAAAAAAATTTTAACACTTAAAAGAATTAAAATTTTTGGAATCTTGAAAAATCCATGAAAACTTATAATAAGTTCTTCATTTTTCAGATCTAAAAGATCTACATTTGATCCAAGAGCAAAGCTCTGTTCATGGGTTAGAACCCATGAACAAGATCTCTGTAGATCTATAAGTTTTTGAGAGCAAAGCTCTGTTTATGAAACCCCAATGGGGATTTCTTTAGATCAAAAGATCTGTGAGAGCAAAGCTCTTTGGTATAAGATTGGTTTGAATTAATTTAGTTTAATTTAGATTAATTTTACCTAAAGTTTCTAACTTTGGAAATGAGCAAAGCTCTGAAGTTCTTAAGCAAGAGCAAAGCTCTGTTGAAATCAAAATCTTAAAAAAGATGGTGAAGATTTTTTAAGGGCCATAGGTCCTATTTATAAGGCGCTTGCGCCCCTTTAGCTCACCCCTTGATCCAACGGTCAGAAGCTTGCCACCGCTGCACTCACATACGCGCCACGTGAGCGCAACAGTGGGGGGGCATTTGTTTCCCCCAATCAGAGCAAAGCTCTGTTGGCAATTCAAAATTCAAAATTTGAAGCAACGCTTCAAATCTCGGGCGCAACGCGCCACGTGTCAGGCGCTGATACGTCAGCGCAGCGCTCGAGGCAGCACGCCCAATTACAGCAAAGCTCTATTTAAAAAAAAATTAAAGGAAGCAACGCTTCAGTTGCGCAAGCACTGCGCTGCGCGACACGTGTCAGCGCAGATGCGCTAGCGCAGTTGCGCTGCGCGACACGTGTCAGCGCAGTTGCGCAAGCGCAGTTGCGCTGCGCTGTGCGCTGTGCGACACGTGTCAGCGCAGTTGCGCAAGCGCAGTTGCGCTGCGCTGTCCGCTGCTTGACACGTGTCACGCACTGGGGCGTTTGCGCCAAACAGAATTAAATTCAAGTAAGATTTTTCTGTTCTTGTTAAAACAAGAAGATTGCCTTCTGTAAAACAGAAGCCCTTGGATCAAAGATCCAACGGTGGGGAAAATTCCCCAAATCACTCAGAGAAAGATTTCTTTAACAAATTTAACTAATTTATGGGCACTAAAAAAGAACCCTAGACATCAGTTCAAAGGCATCAACATTTTGTGAGAAATCAAAATTTTCAAACAGAGAGAACTCTGAAGAAATTTCAAGAAGAAAGGTAAAAAAAAACCTTTAGGATAGAAGAATTTCTTCTGATAGATCATTGATCTAAGAACAAGATCAATGATCTTTAATAAAAAACAAAATAAAAATAGTGCTTTGCACTTATGAACCATTGGTTCTCTGAGATCAAGAAAGAAATAAGAAAATACTTGTTTTCTTGAATCTAAATTAGATCAAGAAATCAAACAGTGCTTTGCACTTCTTTTATGAACCATTGGTTCTGAAATCTAAAAGATTCTCAAGTTAATAGTGCTTTGCACTTGTAAATACGCACTGTTGCGCTCTTGGGTGGCGCAAGCCACAAGAGAGCGCCACGTGTCAGTATCTGAACCATTTGCGCTATGCGCTTTGAGATAGAGCCTTGCTCTCTGAAACTGGCGCAACTCACCACAGCGCGCCACGTGTCGGCAGCGCAAGCGCAGCGCACTGGCGCAGCGCACTGCGCTTGCATGACACGTGTCCTCACCACAAGCGCTTGCGCTCTTTGATTGGCGCAAAGCGCCTGACAAATGCAATGCATTTCTTTTGCTAAAGGGCCAGGCCCAAGTCAAAAAGATCTAACAGGCCAAAATAAATTGCAAAGCAATAAAAGGGCAGAGCCCAAAACAAATTGATGCTCTGCATCCTTTATGGGCAGAGCCCAAACAAAAATAAAAAGCAATGCAATGCATTATTTAAAAATGGGCCAAGCCCCAGCACAGGCCTAATAGGCCCAAAAAAAAACAAAAGTGTTGAACATTTTTTTTTACTGGACTTAGCCCAATCGTGGCCGTAAGTCCTCAAATTAAATTGACTGAGCAAGATTGCTCTCCTAAATCAATTTACCTCCGGTTCGAGGGTACATCTCTGAACTCCTCTGATATCTGTCGTTGTAATCCATCAACGACGTCAGAGAGGTGACGGGTCCCGGCGACCACACATCAATGACGGACCAAAACGTCCTTAAACTAATGACGGACCGAAACGTCCTTAAACTAAAGACGGACTGAAACGTCCTTAAACTAATGATGGACTGCCACATCCCTAAACTGGAACATGGACCACCATGTTCCTAAACTGGAACATGGACCACTACGTCCATAAACTGGAATAATAGAGACTGCAAATGCTCTTTTGCCGGATCTAAACGATCCCGTTTAAGTTGATCTTAGCCCCAAACACGGCTAACGTATCCTTAAACATTTAAATGGACTATAAAACTCCAAATCGACTTTGGTTCAAGGGTGCATCTCTGAACTCCTCTGACACCTATCGTTGTAATTCTTCAACGACGTCAGAGTGGTGATGAGTCTTGACGGCCATATATTAAATGGATCACCACGTTAAGTTGATCTTAGTCTCAAATAGGACTAACGTATCCTTAACGAATGTTTAAGTTGATCTTAGCCTCAATATGGCTAACGTATCCTTAAACTAAAAACACTAAACCCAAATCTAAGTAAATACGGATTTGGACTAATCCACGTCCTACGGACGACGGCATTACTCAGTCTCCGTATACAATCCACGGGCAACCACAAGCAAAACAAACACATACGACATGAAGTGAAATTCTGGAGAAGGAGAAAGTGGCTACCGCGATGCGGTAGCGTAATTAACTGCAGGGGCTTGCGCCTACAGGGAAGAGCATCCCCACAATCAAAAACCCCTCTAGCGAGGGGGAATCTGACGAAGTCTGCTACATCGGCCGCATCCGTCTAAACCTCCGATACACGGTGCCATAAATCAACTTGGCATCTTCGGAGAGGTAGACGGATAAAACCATATAGCATCTGCCCCGAATCTCAGGCTAGACGTCCTCACGTCGTCGTCGGCCGCCATTCGGAGGGGAACACCTTGCACTTGCAAAACTGCACTGTTGTGCTCCTGGGTTGGCGCAAGCCACCAGAGAGCGCCACGTGTCAGCATCTAACTCACTTGCGCTGTGCGCTTTTAAAACAGAGATTTGCTCTCTGAAACTGGCGCAACCCACCAGAGCACGCCACGTGTCAGCAGCGCAAGCGCAGCGCACTGCGCTTGCGTGACACGTGTCAATACCACAAGCGCTTGCGCTCTTTGATTGGCGCAAAGCGCCTGACTAATGCAATGCATTTCTTTTGCTAAGGGGCCAGGCCTAAGTCAAAAAGGCCTAGTAGGCCAAAATAAATGGCAATGCAATAAAAGGGGCGGAGCCCAAATAAAATTGATGCTCTGCATCATTTATAAAAGGGCAGAGCCCAAACAAAATAAAACGCAATAAAATGGTAGAGCTCAAACAAAATTGATGCTCTGCATCATTTATAAAAGGGCGGAGCCCAAACAAAATAAGAAATGCAGTGCATTATTAAACAGGGGCAAAGCCCTAGCACATGCCTAATAGGCTAAAAACAAGTAAGATGTTAAACATCTCTAAACTGGACTTAGCCCAATCATGGCCGTAAGTCCTCAAATTAAATTGACTGAGCACAATTGCACTCTTAAATCAATTTACGACCGGTTCAAGGGTACATCTCCGAACTCCTTTGACTCCTATCGTTGTAATCCTTCAACGACGTCAGAGAGGTGATGGGTCCCGACGACCACACATCAACACGGACTGTGGGGTCCTTAAACCCACGGACTTAAGCGTCTTTAAACTACATATGGACCACCATGTCCCTAAACTGGAGCATGGACCACCATGTCCCTAAACTGGAATATGGACCACCACGTCCCTAAACTGGAACATGGACCGCGATGTCCTTAAACTACCTATGGACCACTATGTCCCTAAATTGGAACAATAGAGCCCCCAAATGCTCTTTTGCCGGATATAAACGATCCCGTTTAAGTTGATCTTAGCCCCAAACACGGCTAACGTATCCTTAAACATTCAAATGGACTATAAAACTCCAAATCAACTCTGGTTCGAGGGTACATCTCTGAACTCCTCTGACACCTATCGTTGTAATCCTTCAACGACGTCAGAGAGGTGATGAGTCCCGACGGCCATATATCAAATAGATCGTCACGTTAAGTTGATCTTAGTCTCAAACAGGACTAACGTATCCTTAATGAACGTTTAGGTTGATCTTAGCCTCAACACGGCTAACGTATTCTTAAACTAAAACACCAAACCCAAAGCTAAGTAAATATGGATTTGGACTAATCCACGTCCTACGGGCGACGACATAACCTAGTCTCCGTATACAATCCACGGGAAACCACAAACAAAACAAACACACACGACACGAAGTGAAATTCTGGAGAAGAAGAAAGTTGTTACCGTGATGCGGTAGCGTAATTAACTGCAGGGGCTTGCGCCTGCAGGGAAGAGCGTCCCCATAATCAAAAACCCCTCAAGTGAGTGGGAATCTGACGAAGTCTGCTACATCGGCCGCATCCGTCTAAACCTCCGATACACGGTGCCATAAATCAACTTGGCATCTTCGGAGAGGTGGACGGATAAAACCAAATAGCATCTGCCCCGAATCTCAGGCCAGACGTTAGTCTTGCGCCGTCTTTCAGAGGGGAACAGATTCTGGCACGCCCGGTGGGACCTTTTCCTCTTTCCACTCCACACTTCGTGTGTCGTCTTCACGAACGAATCGCAGTTTGTTAATAGTCGCCTTTGGATTTCAAGTTTACTAAGATTTGGTCTTTTGCTTGGCGCAGAAAACAAATCAAGCATCGATGATCTCTACTTGTTCGAAGTGCTCCAACTGCAGCTGCAGCTCGCGTCCGGCCTCAACTGGGGGCATAACCTACGGGCCCCAAGCGGCCTCTTTGTTCACCATGCTCGTGGAGCAGATTACTCAAGCCACCACGGGGTTGTTTTTCGGAACTATGCTTCCGCCAACAAGCTTCAGCACCCCGTGCCCATACAAGAAGCTCCTAAGAAGTCGGTCTTCGATCGACATTCAGTTACTGCGGCCCCTCTCAACGGGTCGCCCAACACCAGTGCCTCGGTCTTCTCTAGACTGGGCCAAAACTCCTGCGGGCCCACAATGAAGCTTGCAGTCCTGGAAAAGGTTATTCCAAAAAGAGTAGCCAAACCTGCTTCTGAAGTCGTCAAGGCGGCTTCTCCTGCTAAGCGATCGGTCTTTACAAGATTGACCGTCCCAACTCCCACTCCTACTCTTGCTGCTCAAAAGACATCAGTCTTTAATAGGCTGACGCCGGCAACAACCCCACACCCAAACATGGGGCAAGAAGAAGCTGTTTCTGTCTCTAAACCGATACCAACGGCTCGTCATGCTCTACGTCGCCATTGGCGACGAGTGAGGAAGGCAGGGGGCAACTCCCTCTCAGGGCTAACTCCATCTGCTCCAGTGGTGGAGGTCAACGCTGCTGTTCTAACTGGGAACAACTTTGAACTACTGAGGAGGGTACGTAAGAACTCTCCAACCGCTACATTGAAAAGATCTCCTCCACCTGCGGAGAGAGTTCCGGAAATGAAGCAGGAGCAACCCCCTCAACGGCTGTCCTAAAAAATATACAAGGTTTGGCGGAGGGTTCAAGACTCCGTGATTGACCCAGATCACTCTCGTCAACAGAAAAAAGTGAAGGTGCAAAAAGAAAAGGACCGTCCTATTAAACAGTAGAGAATAATAATCGCTAGGGTGCCCACTGCAACGGCCCCTTCAACTTCAACGGCCCACAAAAGAAGAAGGCCGGAGAAAACCCCCGCGCCCGCGGCAAATGCCAAAGATGGTGAACCTAAACGCCCTAAGTCCGGGGGCATAATAGTTCATACAGTGTACATGGCGTCAGGCAAGGAGGACAGTCGTGCATCCACAGGTCATAGACCGCTCACACGGTCAGTGACCAAAGCTCAGGAGCAACAGCAAAAGCTCCAGGAGATGATGAACGTGATGGCCGCACTCACTGGGCCAAAAGAAACCCCTGAAACATCCTCGGATGAGCGTCAAGAACAAGAAACTGACGCTGAATTCCTTCATCGCATATTGGAGAAGAAGGATAAAGAAGCTGCGGAACAGGCAGCCATCATAAAGAAAATGGCCCTCCTGTTCCAGGACATGGTGGGTATGATGATTCAACAAGATCCACCTGCTGAAGATCCCCCGATTATCCTTGAAGATGATAGGGGTGAAACGTCGAATCCTCCTTCGGCTCTGTCAATAGCCAAGGAGGAGGCAATCTCCAAAGCCGACCTGGACGAATATATAGCTCAGCAGATCCGGGTTCATCAAGCGACTGAAGCAGCGGGTCAGGTCGTAAAAACAGGGCGACCGTATCTGGGCTGGTTCGACCAGATCAAATACCCGCCGGGTTATACAATACCAAAATTCCATGTGTATAAGGGGACTGGCAATCCCCACCAGCATGTTGCCCAGTTCAGGGCGCTTTGCGGCAACACCGGCGGTGATGATAAATTGTTACTCCGCCAGTTCGTTGGTAGCTTGTCAGATACAGCGTTCGAGTGGTATTCTGAGCTCCCGAACGACTCTATCAAGACCTTTGCTGAAATGGAGCTACTGTTTACCCAACGTTTCGCGAGTGCCAGCGAGCGTACCCCGATAACGGCATTGATTAATGCCAGGGTGAAGCCGGGCGAGACATGGGTCTAATATGCTATACGGTGGCGGAATTTATGGTCAAAATGCGAGCAGCGCATAGAGGAAGCTCCTGCAGTGGGTATGTTTGTAGGAACCCTCGATCCACAAGCAACAATCTCGCAATTTATGATGTTCTTTAAGCCGACTACCTTCCAGGCACTAATCGACAAGCTGGCGCAAATGGATCAAATGGACCATAAACTTCCTCTTCCAAAGCCGGACTCCCGAAATGAGAAGGGAAAGGGGAAAGCGATCGTTGTCGCTAATGCTCAACAACAGCCGAATAACTCGAAGCCGGTCGTTTGTCAAAATAATATGCGCCCGTACGTAGCCCTTGAGGAGAGGATGGGACGTCCTTACTCGTTTCCCCGAGATAAAACGAGATGGTTATTCGAGCTGGCGTTGCGCAACCGACTCATAAATCTGCCGGATCCAAAACGTCCGTCACAACCAAGTGATGTCAATGAGCCCAACTACTGTCCTTATCATCGAGTACTGGGTCATCCGATCGAGGATTGCTACGTCTTCAAAAATTGGCTTGAAGACCAGTACCGACAGGGCAAGTTCGCATTGTCCGACAAATGGAAGGTGAATCCACCGCAGCCCCACACCTCTAAGGGAATGAATACGCCGGGGGCAACATGCTCTGTCGTTGAAGAAGCTCCTTGGGAGGTTGTATTATCAGCCAAGACAAAGAGGATGCGAAATGATCTTCAAACATGCCTAGCGATTAAGTGGAAAAACCCGTTGGAACCGCAGGTCATTGAAGGAATGTTGAAGCCGCGTCCAACTCAAAAGATCGATGGAGGTGGCCCAAACATTCACAACCAGCCGTCGAAATCTTCAAAGAAGAAGAAAAAGAAATCAAAGAAGCCCGTGATGCCTGGCGACAAACGCACGGACTTGCAAAAACAAATTGACGCGCTGGAGGAATACAACCAGAAGGCACGGACTCCCATTACATTTCAAGAGTTCCTCAATCATGTCTTTCAAAAGGAAGATGAGGGAGAAAGTTCATCTGATGAATCCGAAGACTACATGGCGAGATGTCATGTGATTTCCCATTCGTTCATGGACGATGAGGAGACTCCTTGTACTGAAACGCTGGGGGCAGATCTTGAACCAAAAATTCTGGGGCCATCGGATGAAGTAATTGACGCATTCCTCAATGAAGTTCTCTTAAAAAGTAAAGCTGATCGGGAATGCGAGGCGGTCATATTTGAAAAGGCCAAGCGCCAGCGACTTGATGAAAAAGCTGAGACGATCCCGCTGGAGCAAAATACCTCTACTACCGACAAAAGCCAATTCAAGATGAGGAAAATGTTTGCTAAGGCCATATCAATAGGCATGAAGCTACCATCCTCCGAAGGAAAAATTACTGGTGAAATGGAAATGCACCCCTCCTATTGCTTATATCATCAGAAGGTTTCGCACCCCACTCAAGAGTGCAAAGTTTTCGATAGATGGTGGCAAGGATACGTTGCTCATCGACAACATTTTAAGCGGGAGAAATGTAAAACTCGTCGGGAGCGGAAGAATATGACCGAAGGGTTTAACAGAACTACCGGCGATTGTCGCATGGTTAACGCCGGGGGATCACAGGTGCCTACATTCTGGAGCGATTCTGATGAGGAGATGGAGCTTGGCCCTCTCTTTAAAGAGTCCACCTCTGGAAAAGAAGAAGAGCCGAAGATTTATGAAAATATCCGGCTGCGCAATCGCACGTTGCCCGAAAAGAATCTCGGACCCCCAAACAAAAAAGATAAAGGGAAAGAAAAGGTCTCTGAGGACATCGCTCTAGATGACCAAGTCATGGAAGAGCTGGCTGCCAAAGACCCGCCGAAGAAAAATAAGGTGGATCACAACGTCTTAGCGCATATGAGGAAGCTACCCTCGCAGCTCAGCATTCTTGACGCCCTTTTACTATCAAAGGAGGCGAGAGATTCGTTAATTAAGGCACTACAGGACCCGGAGCAGTTCCAGGCTTTCCTAGCCGAAGAAAAGATGAAGGATGAATTGGAAGAAGTGCACACGGCAGATGTCACTTTTGGCGATGAAGACCTTCTCCTTGGGACGTGCGAACACAATCGCCCCCTCTACGTCTCAGGATACTGCCATGATATAAAGATAGGACAAATCATGATCGATAACGGATCGTCTGTTAATCTCCTCAATGTGCGGGTGTTAAAGGAAATCTGCATGAGCGTCCAGCACCTTGCTCGGGACAAGATCACCATCTCCGGGTTCGACTCCCAATCATCAAAGACTCTTGGATCTGTGATACTGACGCTACGCTTTGGGCTGCTCGTCACGGACATTAAATTCCACATCATAGACGCCAAGACATGCCACAACGCTCTGCTCGGCCGACCATGGTTACACGAGTACAACACCATCCCTTCTACACAACATCAGTGTATGAAGTATTCTAAGGATGGCCTCGAGTATACCGTGGCGATAGAACTGAACCCATTCTCCGTGAACGAAGTCCGCAAATATGAAGATGCCAAATACTTCTTACCGAATTTCGAAGACACGGAAAGGTGTCACAAGCCGGAGAACAAAGCTAACGCCACCATCCCTGTTTTCGGGAGTGATACCGAGGAGGAAGAGGAGATAGTTTATTCGGGTCCGCCCCAATACAACAAGCCGGGACCATCTGCTCCTACGTTGATCTTTGGTAGTGACTCGGAGGACGAGGTCCATACTATATTCTCTGCTCGACCTTCAATACAAATGTCCGCTGACGAAGAACAAAGTCTACGAGTCGCCATGGTGCCGCTTAAGCACCGTAAATAACTGGATGCACTTAATATCTACAGTGTAGAGGAGATGCAGACGTTCTATGTCCCTCCCAGGCGAGAAGGCGAAAAGGCAATTCTATTCTACCGCTCGGTGGAAACCAAAGTGGAGAAAGAGATCTGGCATGGTGCGGATCCTACGCTTGATAGGCTTCAGCCCATCTGTCTCCCCAGATATTATACAGAAGGCTTGAAAAGGTTGCTGAAATGCCAAGGGATATCCTTCAAGCAGACCATTCGAAAAGCTAAGTTCTATGACAAGGTCTGGAACGTTCCCGGGACTCAACGCAAACTGCCTAATGGGAGAATGGAGACGAAAGGGCTTGGATACATCCGGTCAAAGAAACGAGAGCTGCTAAACGGTTGCTACGTCGTGTATGACTTCGATAAAGAAGCGGACGCTCAGTGGGAGGAAGCTAATCCTGAAACAGTGAAAGTTCCAGATGCAAAAGTGCCCAGTCCGTCGTTCGAAGAACAAATGGACAAATTTATAAGGGAAGCTGGTCAAAAAGTCCGAGACGACCATAACTGCGAAATGACCATCTACGAGAAAGCCAAAACGCAACGCCTCCTCCAACAAGCTGTGAAGGATGAAGATATCGCTCCATGTCAACCTGTTGTAAAAAAGGCTCGACACAGAGGCAGAAACAAGTCGAAACACGAAAAAGGCGCTCAAAAGAAGCAAAGCGGGGCTAAGAGGCCACGCGAACGAAAATCGAGCGGTTCTGATCTATCCCTCATGAGAAAAATGGGTCGGGCGTACTCTTTTCCTCGAGACAAGACGAAGAAAACACTCGACCTCGCTTTAAAACATCAGATGCTTATATTGCCAGAGTCTAAACACCCCGAACAAGCAGGCGAAGTCTCTCACCCGGACTATTGCCCTTATCACCGAGTGATAGGGCACCCTCTCGAGGACTGCTTCACCTTCAAGAATTGGGTTGAAGATCAGTATTAGCTTGGCAAGTTCGCTCTGACAAGTGGAGGGTAGCACCGCCGCAGAAGCACGAACCCAAGGCCATGGAAGAAAAACCTGTCCCACATTGGGATTGGAAGAAAATCCGTACTGGTTACATGATAACAATATCAAAAGAAGAGCCCGAGGACATGGATGACCTTCCCTGGTGCTTTGAAAATAGCAACGACGAGGTAATCTCAGAATTTCCACCAGCGCCAAAAGAGCTGGAAGATGGAATCTATACCACTGCAGACAACCTCAAGAAAATTGAGTTAGGAACGACAAATGATCCGCGACCGACATTCATTAGTGAGCTGCTGTCTGAAGAAAAAGGTGGCTTCGTTGAAAGACTTGCTTATGCAGCATAAAGATTGCTTCGCGTGGAACTATTCCGAAATGCCGGGACTAGATCCAGAAATTGCTGTGCACAAATTGGCAGTATCCCCGGACGTCAAGCCGGTCAAACAAGCACCAAGAAGAATGCGGCTCGAGCTTGAGATGAGTATCAACGCCGAGGTCAAGAAGCTGATTGACTCTGGCTTCATCTAGGAAGTCCAGTATCTCGAGTGGATCGCCAACATCGTCCCGGTGATGAAGAAAAATGGGACAGTGCGCATATGCGTAGACTTCCGGGATCTCAATAAAGCTTGCCCGAAAGACGATTTCCCAGTGCCAGCCACCGAACTGATGATAGACAATACGTCCACTCATGAGGTTTTCTCCTTCATGGATGGCTCATCAGGGTATAATCAAATAAAGATGCATCCCGAAGACCAGAAGCACACCGCCTTCAGGACTCCTTTGGGTATATTCTGCTACAAGGTGATGCCCTTCGGTTTAAAGAACGCCAATGCCACCTACCAAAGGGCCATGACGAAGATCTTCGATGACCTTATACACGAAGTCGTCGAATGCTATATCGACGATCTCGTGGTTAAAAGCAAATCATACGAGGAACATCTCGAGCATCTGGAGACTGTATTTCGACGCCTTTGGCAATACAACTTGAAGATGAACCCTCTCAAGTGTGCATTCGGAGTTTCCTCAGGCAAATTCCTAGGATTCATCGTCCGACACCGAGGTATCGAAATAGATCCGTCGAAGATCAAGGCGATCATGGAAATGCCTCCGCCAAGGACTCTCAAACAGCCGTGGTCTCTCCAAGGGAAGCTCGCGTATATACAGCGATTTATAGCCAACCTTTCGGGAAAGTGCCGTCCTTACAGCCACCTGATGAAGAAGGGAACCCCGTTCGTCTGGGACCAAAAATGCCAAAGCGCGCTAGACGAGATCAAGCAATACCTGCAGAACCCGCCAATGCTGGCTGCTCCGGTCAAGGGAAAGCCCCTCGTTCTTTATACAACCGCCCTCGAAGGTTTTTTAGGCGCATTATGGGCACAAGAGAACGATCAAGGGAAGGAGAGAGCTCACTACTACTTAAGTCGAGTTCTACTGGGGGCAGAAAGCAACTACTCCCCCATTGAAAAACACTGCCTGGCGTTGATCTTTGCGATAACAAAGCTCAGACACTATGCGTTGGCACATGAAGTCCGCCTCATTTTGAAGGTGGACCCTCTTAAATATTTAATGTCGAAGGCCATATTGACGGGACGACTCGCTAAATGGGCCCTGCTCTTGATGGAATTCTCGATAACGTATCAACCCCTCAAAGCAGTGAAAGGTCAGGCCATCGCCGACTTCCTCGCTGAGCATCCGATACCCGCCGATTCTCCTTTAAATTGCGATCTTCCAGACGAACATGCGTTTGATGCGATCGACGGTGGTGATACCCGATGGGAGCTTTATTTCGATGGAGCGTCTTCCATGAAGAAGCGCAAACAAAACGCCCCTATAATCAAGTCGGGGGTAAGCCTCATCTTCTTAACTCCACAAGGGGGGATTATGCGCTTCGCCTTCTCCCTAACGGAGCCGAGGACGAATAACGAAGCCGAATATGAAGCCTTGATAACGGGTCTCGAGATCTCCATTGACATGGGAATTGAAAACCTCCTCATATATGGAGACTCCCAATTGGTCGTTAGTCAAGTAAATGGCGACTACCAGACGTGCAAGCCAGAGCTGGTAAAGTACGGTGAAAAGGTGCAACAACTGTTGACCCAAATTCCCTCCTATACTTTGGAGAACATACCGCATGCGGAAAACAGCAAAGCGGACGCATTAGCCAAGCTCGCTAAAGAATTGGCTGATGAGAACCTCGATGACGTCAGAATCGTGGTACAGAGCCGTCGCGTGCTTGCCCCAGCAGAAATATCTTCGGAATCATCCGAAGAAAAAAGAGCGAGTGAGCAGATGACCCTGCAAATAAAAGATCGGGAAAATACCGAGGATTGGAGAGAAGTCTTCATAGACTACTTCAAATATCATCGAACGCCCAAAGATGCGTCCTCAAGACATCAGCTCATGAAACGAGCTATGTCTTTCACCTTCGTCAATGAGACTCTGTACAAGAGATCGTTCGATTCTTTGTGGTTGAGATGCCTGGGACCTGACGAAGCGAAAAGAGTCGTTCAGGAAGTTCATGACGGACTCTGCGGTTCTCACCAAGCGGGTCCGAAGATGAAGTTGAAGATCAAACGGATGGGTTACTATTGGCCCACGATGATTCAGGACTGTCTCGAATATGTGAAGCAATGTCACTGATGCCAAATCCATGAGGACTTCATCCACCAACATCCAAATCCACTCCATCCAACAGTGGCTAGCTGGCCATTCGAAATGTGGGGAACTGATATCGTCGGCCCCATCGAACCAGCATCATCCAGGGGACATCGTTTCATCCTGGCGACGACTGATTACTTCTCCAAATGGGCAGAAGCAGTACCGTTGAGGGAAGTGAAGACGAAGAATATCCTCCATTTCTTCAAGACACACGTCATATATCGGTTTGGAACTCCGCGACGGATCATCTCCGATAACGAACCAGCCTACAGAAGCCACAAAATCAGTCGCTTCGCGCAACAGCATAATATAGACTGGAGATACTCCTCAGTTTATAATCCGCGAGCTAACGGTCTAGCCGAGGCCTTCAACAAGACCTTGACAAAGATCATGAAGAAAACGGTGTCCCGAAATAAGAAGGACTGGCACGAGAGACTGCAAGAAGTTCTCTGGGCGTATCGAACTACGTTCAAGACAGCCACGAACACAACACCATATGCGTTGGTATTCGGTACAGAAGCGGTACTCCCCCTCGAGATAGAGTTACCCTCTTTACGAGTGGCAGTCCACTACGAGCTGACGGACGAAGAAAATGATCACATTCGGCTTGAGGAGCTTGATGCCCTTGATGAAACCCGGCTCATAGCACAACAAAATCTGGAGGCTTACAAAGCAAAGATGACGCGCTCATATGAAAGATTGACCCGGCCGAGGACATTCCGCCAAGGCGAACTCGTGCTAGTGGTCAAAAGGCCTATGATCCCCAATCGCGCCAAGCGGGGAAAATTTGAGCCAAACTATGAAGGCTCGTACATCATAGATAAGGTCTACCAAGGTGGAGCCTATCTACTCATGGATATGCACAGTGAAAGGCCTTACAGGCCAATAAATGGCCGATTCCTAAAGAAATACAATGCTTAGCGAGTTACTGCCTAGGTCAATGATAGATGACGACGACTATGTCCGCTCGCTATCTTCCTAAGCTCGAGCTTTGTAAGCAGTAGCCAGCCTTCTCCTGGACGGACCGAAACGTCCTTAAACTAATGACGGACCGAGATGTCCTTAAACTAATGACGGACCGAAACGTCTTTAAACTACTACCGCAGCATCCTTAGGCTGACAAAATAAAAAAAAATAATAATAAACGGTATGTCCATAAGCAAAATGGGCACGGATGAAAACCCGAAAGGGCTCCGTGAGTAAAAACAGCAGGGCTACCGGCGAGTGTTCGTGAAAACCCGAAAGGGCGCGACCTCGTAAAAAAAAGAGAGAGAAAATAAAAAGAATAAAAAAAGACGGTATGTCCATAAGCAAAATGGGCACGGATGAAAACCCGAAAGGGCTCCGTGAGTAAAAACAACAGGACTACCGGCGAGTGTTTGTGAAAACCCGAAAGGGCGCAACCTCTTTAAAAGACACTTATAGGGTCCTCTTGACCTTGTAAGGAGAAACCACCCGCGTAAGATCCTTACGACTCACAAGGGAACAACATACTTAGGGATCCCCACGATTCCTAAGGAGAAAATACACTTGCGAGATCCTCACGACTCGTAAAGAGAACTCTCTTATGGGACCCTCACGGCTCATAAGATTTGAAAGTCTTAAGTTACAGAGACCTAAACCTGTGCTTAAGCAAACCCCCCACAACTTTAGATATTGCCCTATAAGTGGTCCAATACTGGCTCTTGTATACAATCCACGGGAGCGAATAAACATTTCCCTGACCAAGTCCCATCCGTGACTGGGGATATGTACGCATGATGAATAACCCTTATAAGTCCTCTCGACTTATAAGGAGAAAACCCTCTTGTAGGATCCTTACGACTTACAGAGGAACAAACACTTAGGAATCCTCACGATTCCTAAGGAGAAAATACACCTACAAGATCCTCACGACTTGTAGGGAAAAATAACTTTGTGAGACCCTTACGCTCATGAAGTCAAAAGCCTTAGTCGACAGAACCTTAACCCTGGTCGCTAAGCTACCTTTGTTCGACATCGACAGAGGCAGATGATGATTCGCTCCAGGCAATACCCCAGTTGTAGCGGTGCTAATGCCGAAATTGATGTCTAAATTCAGATTTATGGCAGAAAGCCAGTAGGCCGCACATGCATACGAAATAGCCGAAATGATGGGGTAACTTGCAATAAAAAGCAGCAAGTAAAAACGTATGCACACGAAATAGCCGAAATGATGGGGCAACTCGCAAGAAAAAAACAGCGAGTAAAAATAAAATAAACAGCCGAAATGATTGGGCAACTCACAATAAAAAACAACGAGTAAAAATAAAATAAACAGCCGAAATGATTGGGCACCGCGAAAAATAGCCGAAATGATTGGGCAATCGCGACCTTCGCGATATAGAAGATGAAATGATAGAGCATCGCGGGAATTAAAAAAAAAGAAATGATAAAACTTTGGCCCTGCAATTGAGATCACATCGATCTCTGTATACAATCCAAGGGCGCAAACGAAGAGGGAACCATACTTTCCCAACAAGCTCCGCCAGAAAACGAAGCCAAATCTCGACGGTTCAGCCCAACCCCGAAGAAACCAGTGTCTTCGGCAAAATAGTTCGACTCGAGGAAACAAGTGTCCTTGACGAAGAAAATCCTGATTCGCGTCGACTCGCAGAGAAACCAGTGTCTCCGCGGGAAATTCTCGATCCGTTTCAACACCAGGGAAACAAATATCCTTGGCAAATACTTCGACTCGAGGAAACAAGTGTCCTTGATGAGAGCCTCCTGATTCGCGTCGACTCGCAGAGAAACCAGTGTCTCCGCGGGAAATTTTTGATTCGTTTCAACACCATGGAAACAAATAATCCTTGGAAAATACCTCAACTCAGAGAAACCAGCGTCCTTGACGAGAGCCTCTTGATTCGCGTCGACTCGCAGAGAAACCAGTGTATCTGCGGAAAATTCTCGATTCATTTCAACACCAGGGAAACAAATAATCCTTGGCAAATACCTCAACTCAGGGAAACCAGCGTCCTTGACGAGAGCCTCCTGATTCGCGTCGACTCGCAGAGAAACCAATGTCTCCGCGGGAAATTCTCGATTCGTTTCAACACCAGGGAAACAAATAATCCTTAGCAAATACCTCAACTCAGGGAAACCAACGTCCTTGACGAGAGCCTCCTGATTCGCGTCGACTCGCAGAGAAACCAGTGTCTCCGTGGGAAATTCTTGATTTGTTTCAACACCAAGGAAACAAATAATCCTTGGCAAATACCTCAACTCAGGGAAACCAGCGTCCTTGACGAGAGCCTCCTGATTCGCGTCGACTCGCAGAGAAACCAGTGTCTCCGCGGGAAATTCTCGATTCGTTTCAACACCAGGGAAACAAATAATCCTTGGCAAATACCTCAACTTAGGGAAACCAGCGTCCTTGACGAGAGCCTCCTGATTCGCGTCGACTCGTAGAGAAACCAGTGTCTCCACAGGAAATTCTCGATTCGTTTCAACACCAGGGAAACAAATAATCCTTGGCAAATACCTCAATTTAGGGAAACCAGCGTCCTTGATGAGAGCCTCCTAATTCGCATCGACTCGCAGAGAAACCAGTGTCTCCGTGAGAAATTCTCGATTCATTTCAACACCAGGGAAACAAATAATCCTTGGCAAATACCTCAATTCAGGGAAACCAGCGTCCTTGATGAGAGCCTCCTGATTCGCGTCGACTCGCAGAGAAACCGGTGTCTCCGCGGGAAATTCTCGATTCGTTTCAACACCAGGGAAACAAATAATCCTTGGCAAATACCTCAATTCAGGGAAACTAGCGTCCTTGATGAGAGCCTCCTGATTCGCGTCGGCTCGCAGAGAAACCAGTGTCTCCGCGGAAAATTCCCGATTCGTCTCAACTTGCAGATGAAGTCTCAGGCAGCAGGGTTTAAAAAACTTATTTCCTGAACAATGGGACCCTGCAAGTCGGTCTAAAATGGTCTCTTGCATACTATTCACGGGTCTCACTCTCCAAAGTCAAGATTCGACAAGGAGGGAAACGACCGCTTACGGGTCCTCTCGACTTGTAAGAGGGAAGAATTCTTTTATAGGATCCTTACGACTTATAAGAGAAAACACACTTAGGAATCCTAACGATTCCTAAGGAGAAAACCCACCTACGAGATCCTCTCGATCCGTAGTGAGAAAAGTCTCTATGAGACCCTCACGGCTCATAGAGTTGAAAAGTCTTAGGCGGCAGATCTGAACATGCGACCTAAGCCATCGATATCTCTTAAAAAAAAACTAAGTTATCTGCCAATTATGTTTATCAAGTCAACTTGCTGATAATAAGAGAAAGAGAGAAAGCGAAAGAGCATACAAGACATTGCAGAGGAAAAAAATGTGTATCTTTATTCATTAACTCAAAGAAGTACAAGCGGAATAGTATAAAAGAATAAAGAATGGATACATGTTATTCGAAGAAGGAAAAGAAAATTTTTACAAGTTTATTGGTACAAAGGCAGCTATTGGGAAGGAAGCGTCTTGCATAGCCCTATTAATTGTTCATGCACTTCCTTCCACGCCTTTTCCTGATCTGCCACCACCGCCATCTCTGCTTCCACCTGAGCCCTTTGTTGCAAGAGAGATGCGAGCTGCTCCCTAACGGCCTGCTGAGTGGCTTCGCGGCCTTGGGCATTACGCTCGACAGCGTTAAGTGCCTGCTTCAGTTTCAGCCCATTTGAGATGCGCTCCAGAAGGCCCTCGAAGACAGCCTTTACCTCAGCGGCGTTCGCCTCAACTTCAGCACGTAGGCGAGCAGTTTCACTTGAAGACTCCTGGCACTCCTTCAGCCTCAAAGCTGCTTCTTGTTCCAAATGGCGAAAATGAGAAGTTCTTTGCTCAAGCCATGCTCCCCGTTGAGTACTCACGGCCAAAACCTCGGGGACAAGACGCATCGACTCCAGCTGATGAAGGCGAGCCTCAATCTCCCTGCAGTGATTAACCCAAGATGCGACGATGCCCTCGTCATGGAAATTAGCAAATATCACCAGCATCGGGTTAACCGTCGTAGCGAAATCTGCAGCAGATGTAGGAGTCTCGACGTCGAGTTCCTCGATGTAGTCGCTCAACATGCGCAGACTATTCGCAGCACCTTTCGAGGACGGACGTCTCTGAGAAGGGTCGGCCGGCATTGTAATATGAGACTCAAAAGGCGCCAAGACCGGAACGACAGCTGAAAAGACAAAATGCGATTAGATGATGATTCAATAGATATAGAAAAAGCCATTGATAAGATAATCTACTATACCAGTTGAAGCAGGTGGCAAGGCCGGAAGGGCCAGTGGCGCGACCGATCTTTCTTCTCCCCCTTCGATTTGTAGCACTGCAATCAGGACG
This sequence comes from Agapanthus africanus, assembly GCA_030015575.1. Lineage (NCBI taxonomy): Eukaryota > Viridiplantae > Streptophyta > Magnoliopsida > Asparagales > Amaryllidaceae > Agapanthus > Agapanthus africanus. The sequence goes on along the minus strand of JASDDO010000031.1, from coordinate 519,001,147 downwards.
AGAAAAAGTTAGAAATAATTCCATCATCGAAAAAGAAAGATATCAGTCGGGAACTATACTCACCAGCGCCACCAGAGGGAGAAGCGAGTTCAGATGGGAAGGAGAAGTGTGGGAGCAACACTTGATATATATGATCAAAGAGCACTCCTGAAAAGACACAACAGTACGACTTTAGTACGCAAATTATACGTCTGAAAGATAAGATTAATAAATTGTAAACGCATACCTTCCAACATCTTTGATGGTATGAGAGAGGGTTGAGAGGTGACCACCGCCAAGGCAGTCGTTGAAGGCGCTCCCTCGAGCAATGGAGCGTCGGCGCTGGCTGCACCTGTGTTACGAACGAAAGTGAACTTGTCAGAAAGGATTGTAAGGTAAAGAAAGATAGTAACTTGGGATTTACCTGATGAGCTGCCGGCTGAAACGTAGGCGACTCCCTCCTCCGTTGACATGAGACCACCGCCCGTGGCCTCATCACCCGACTTAATGGGGGCCGTTGTCGTGCTCGCGCGGCCAGGAGACGGCGGAAGATCATAGACGGGGAGGGCAATGATCGGAGCATTGCCGGACTCTTGAGAGAGAGAGGCTGACTCTTCCCCAAGAGTCGTGCCCATCTCACCCGCTACTTTTTCGGGCTCCGCGGTCTCCTTTGGCTCATCCGCCATCACCACGAGGTCGCCGGCCTCAAGCGCCTCGTCCGCCACTACCCTGGGCTCAGTTATAACGATCATTTCATCTTCCACCAATTCAGGCTCGGCATCAATGACCTTCTCGGCTGCAGATCCCTCGGCCCCCAACTCAGGCTCTGCAACCCCAGCGACGTTGCCCACCGTCGGCTCGAGTTCGGCTGGTGCATCCCCCCCTGTTTCCTTGGGTTCGACAGTTTCTGCATTCCCCTCGGTCGGACTCGGCCCTACAAGATGAGATACATAAGAACCAGCGAGTTTACAATTTTTACAAAAAAATCTCGAAAGATTCATTACCTGAAGTGGATTTATCGTTAGCACTCCGAACTGCACGCGCCACCTGTCTGCCATCAGTGGATAGGGCGACGGGTGCCTCTTCTGAGGGAGTATCAGCACGAGGGATGGTGCTTGGGCCCGCTCCAATGGCCAAGGCAGGCCTGCGTGCCTTCGCTTCGCGCCTCGACTGCTTCCTCTCCTCCTGGGCCGTCGCAATAGACCTCTTCGACGCTTCCTTAATCAAGGTGTCGTCATCCTCGTTTAGAGTCGCCTCCAAAGCCCTTAAGCCATCTCTCATCGGCTCTTCAAGACGGACCTCCCGCGGTAGCCCTGAGGAAGCAGGAACATCGGCAGCTGGCAGAGTCTCCGCGTCACCTGGCGGGATCGGCATTGTGGTTCCTGTGAAAAAAGGGAGAGGTTAGATCGAACATAACATAAGGAAAATGAAAACTTGATGAATTGAAACTTACTAAGGCCTAGAGACGCTCTAAGGCGTTCCTCCTCTTGGAAGGTCTTGAGGGAAGCGGCAATGGCTTCTTCAGTGGTGATGCCTGTTGGAAGAAAAGAAGGAAAAATATTAGTCAAAGGCAATAATAAAGATATGATGCAATAGAAAATGCGACTAGTGATTACCTGATTCCGCAAGCTTAGCCAGCCATGCATCATGCCTCGCCAACCGCTCCGAAGCTTCGAGGGCGGCCTCCAAGTCCGTGTCATCCGGCGGCATGACTAATCCCTCATTAGTCCCATATTCACTCAGGCCCTCGGCATAGGAAGCGTGGGGTTCCTGACCGAATACGACGTCAGCGGCGAAGAGCGATTTCTTTTTCTTTTTATGCCCACCAACCCTAGGTGCACCCGGGATCGACTTGCGCTTGGCAGGCACCTTGGGGCGGCGGGTCCTGATGTCCACACCCACACCAGACTCCGGCGAGGCTACAACCACTGTCTCCACTGGAGCACAGGGCGCTGGTGGTGTATCCGCAATATCGGGGAGCGGCAATCCGCGTGGAGGACTCTGCGCACGCGGTGGTCCGGCTCTAGCATCTTTTAGAGGAGGAACTACCGGGGTCCTTGGCACTAAAGGAGCGTTGCGGTCGCTACCTGGAGGCGCACCCTTACGGTCGACCAGCAATCGCCTTTCCTCCTTTATAATAGCTCCCGTCGAATGATTGTACCATTCTATATATACATTGAGGAGTCGCGGGACGCAAGCCGGCTCACTGATAAAAAAGTGAGAGCCCGTATTAAGACGCATAAAGTGGTGAAGCGCGCTCCGCATCCCTTCTTCATTAGCAACGGGTTCCAGCAGGAAAGCCTCTAACGGCACCCCTTGATTGTAACTCAGCTGCTGGGCGAAACGGTGCCGGTTGTATCTCATGAAGATCGCAGCACCATTCTGCCTAAACACCAGGAAGCCCGGTCTGATGGAGTATAGATGGAGGGTCTCCCGGGCCGTCAAAACTGAGGCTCCATCTTTAAAAGTGTCTTGTAATGGTTGCACTGCCGTGGTAGATGTCTTTCCAATAGTCAACACTTTGTCAAAAAAAGACATCCCGTCTCCAACGGTGTGGGGGCGAAGGAGTAAACCCCTGGCATTTCGCGGCGACGGAGTCACCATTGATGCGCCAATCAACTGTATGATGCGAGGAAAACTGCACCTGTCATAGAACGAGGGCCTTTTGTGCATCCCGAAAACACCCGATGTATGTAGCTCGAGCCACGATATGAAATAGTGCATTAGGAAGATCACGTGCAGCACCCCAGGCTCATTAGCATCAGCCGCTCGACTGAGGCCGTGGTCCAAATGTTCCAAGCCGGCTTTCCCAACGGCTACCTTTACCCCGATGGTCATCCGGTGAGCCGGGTAAAAGACAGAGGGCCACATATGGCGAGAATGCATTGGGAGCGCAAACCAACTCAGCCATAGCCCAAGAAATCCTAAGAAAAAGGCCTCCTCGTCCATCCTGGGGGCCGCAACTTCTGCAAAAGACACAGTCGGGAAGTCAGGAAGGAAAAAACCCTTTTGGTCTATTTCCTTCGTCGGAAGGTTATCCAAACCTAGACCGAAAGGATCGTCAAGGGTAGCAAACTTGGCAGATTCTGACGAGAAGACGCTTGGGCGAAGGAACCGAGCGATGAAATCCTCAAAGCTAACTCCGCGACTCCCATGTTCGATGAAAAGGGCCTCATAGATGTTCAACACTTTGATCAAACTTGGGAATTGGTGTTGAACAGCATTCTCCGGCGTGAGGCCCCTTACCACCGGCTTGGCATCGAAGACATACTCGTCTGTCGAAAGCAATTCCTCATAGTGCTCCTCTATAACCGGTAAACCGGAGACCTCTGTGAACTCCTCCAGAGAAATCGACACTTCCCGATCCATTGCAAGGAAAGTGTGGGTAGGAATGTTCCACTGCTCCAGGAAAGCCTTGAACCACCAGGTGGGAAGCGTGGGATACTGGAAGAGGGAGACGTAAACCGCAGTATACAATCTTAACCTTATCAACTACGACTTCTTCATCGACAGGATATACCGGGCCCACGGCAGATAGCCGATCGGGTGGCGGGGGATCAGACCTATGTTATATGATTGCTCCCAAGGTTGTGCCTCGTCTTGATAGATGCGGCGTCCTAGGATATCCAAAACCATAGGACACTGGACCAGGATCGCATCTATAGCGGGATGAAGAAAGCCCTTCGAGGTCCAATCAACCATCTCCACGGCATACTGCACCGAGGGTGGGGTGGCATAATGAATCGCCGTAATGGGTTCTGACGGTACTGCGCACGTGAAGCTCCGTCGACCCATGATAATCTGATTATACCACGACCCTCAAAGGTGGAGACTCTTATATTCCGGGTCGTGGTCCTTAAGCATGGCTAGAACTTCGCGGTCCAAGGGCGCTTCAGGAAACCCTTCCTCCGAGCGGGCGAACGGGAATGAGGTATTGAGAGACATGGTCACTGCAAGGGAACAAAAATAGCCGTTAATGCTGCAATTCCAGCGCTTGGCGTTTTAAAATTTTTAATTAACTGAATTTAGAAATTAATTAAATTAAAATTAATCACACCACACTGCAGTGCAGTGGGTAGGAGACCAAATGGGGACCCACAAAATCTGGATGAAAGTGACTCATTTAATAAGACAGCCCCATCATTGGGTGAGACTATCAGTTAAAGAAAAGATCCCCAAGAGAATATTCTCATCAGTGGGGAATCCCTAGAGACAAGGAGAAAATCTCCTCTTTCAGAGCAAAGCTCTGTCACAGAATGACACTTGCCAAATTCTGGTCTCAAAGGAATAAAATTCCTTAAAAAGAGCTTAGCTCTGTAATAGTCCATCAAAAAGAAAATTTTAAAAAAAGAAATTTAAAATTAAAATTTTTAGGATCTTGAAAATCCAAGAAAAACTCTTAAGAGTTCATCATCAGAAGATCAAAAGATCTATATTCTGTCAATGAGCAAAGCTCTGTTCATGGGTTAAGAAACCCTAAAACAAATTCTTGAGAGCAAAGCTCTATTTATGAAACCCTAATGGGGATTTCTTTAGATCAAAAGATCTTTGAGAGCAAAGCTCTGTTTATGAAACCCCAATGGGGATTTCTTTAGATCAAAAGATCTATGAGAGCAAAGCTCTTTTGGATAAGATTGATTTAAATTAATTTAATTTAAATTAATTTTACCTAAAGTTTCTAACTTTGGAAACGAGCAAAGCTCTGAAGTTCTTAAGCAAGAGAAAAGCTCTAGAAAATCAAAATCTTGAAAAAATGGTGAAGATTTTTTAAGGGCCAGAGGTTCTATTTATAAGGCGCTTGCGTCCCTTCAGCTCACCCGTTGATCCAATGGTCAGGAGCTTGCCATCCTGCACTCACGTGTGCGCCACGTGAGCGCAACGGTGGGGGGGGGGGCATTTGTTTCCCCCAATCAGAGCAAAACTCTGTTGAAATTCAAAATTCAAATTTTGAAGCAACGCTTCAAATCCCGGACGCAACGCGCCACGTGTCAGGCGCTGATACGTCGGCGCAGCGCCCAAAGCAGCGCGCCCAATCAGAGCAAAGCTCTATTAAAAAACAAATAGAAGCAAAGCTTCAGTTGTGCAAGCGCTGCGCTGCGCGACACGTGTCAGCGCAGTCGCTTTTGCGCAAGCGCTGCGCTGCGCGACACGTGTCAGCGCAGTCGCTTTTGAGCAAGAGCTGGGCTGCGCGACACGTGTCAGCGCAGTTACGCTGCGCTGTGCGCTGCGCGACACGCAGCTGCGCTGCGCTGTGCGCTGCGCGACATGTGTCACGCGCTGGGGCATTTACGCCAAACAGAATTAAGATTTTAAAGAAATCTTTCTGTTCTTGTTAAAACAAGAAGATTTTCTTCTGTAAAACAGAAGCCCTTGGATCAAAGATCCAACGGTGGGGAAAATTCCCCAAATCCCTCAGAGAAAGATCTCTTTAACAAATTTAACTAATTTATGGGTACTATAAAAAGGACCCTAGACCTCAATTCAAAGGCATCGACATTGTGAGAAATCAAGAACTCCAAACAGAGAGAACTCTGAAGAAATTTCAAGAAGAAAAAGGTAAAAGACCTTTAAGATAGAAGAATTTCTTCTAATAGATCATTGATCTAAGAACAAGATCAATGATTTTCAATAAAAAAACAAAAAAAATAATAGTGCTTTGCACTTATGAACCATTGGTTCTCTGAGATCAAGAAAAAACAAGAAATACTTGTTTTCTTTGATCTAAATTAGATCAAAGAAATCAAACAGTGCTTTGCACTTTTTCATGAACCATTGGTTCTGAAATCTAAAAGTTTCTCAAATTAATAGTGCCTTGCACTTGCAAAACTGCACTGTTGCGCTCCTGGGTTGGCGCAAGCCACCAGAGAGCGCCACGTGTCAGCATCTGACTCACTTGCGCTGTGCGCTTTTAAGACAGAGCTTTGCTCTCTGAAACTGGCGCAACCCACCAGAGCACGCCACGTGTCAGCAGCGCAAGCGCAGCGCACTGAGCTTGCGTGACACGTGTCAATACCACAAGCGCTTGCACTATTTGATTGGTGCAAAGCGCCTGGAATATGCAATGCATTTCTTTTGCTAAGGGGCCAGGCCCAAGTCAAAAAGGCCCAGTAGGCCAAAATAAATGGCAATGCAATAAAAGGGGTGGAGCCCAAATAAAATTGATGCTCTGCATCATTTATAAATGGGCAGAGCCCAAACAAAATAAAACGCAATAAAATGGCAGAGCCCAAACAAAATTGATGCTCTGCATCATTTATAAAAGGGCAGAGCCCAAACAAAATGAGAAATGCAGTGCATTATTAAACAGGGGCAAAGCCCTAGCACATGCCTAATAGGCCAAAGACAAGTAAGATGTTAAACATCTCTAAACTGGACTTAGCCTAATCATGGCCGTAAGTCCTCAAATTAAATTGACTGATCACAATTGCACTCATAAATCAATTTACGACCGGTTCAAGGGTACATCTCCGAACTCCTTTGACTCCTATCGTTGTAATCCTTCAACGACGTCAGAGAGGTGACGGGTCCCGACAACCACACATCAACACGGACTGTGGGGTCCTTAAACCCACGGACTTAAGCGTCCTTAAATTACATATGGACCACCATGTCCCTAAACTGGAGCATGAACCACCATGTCCCTAAACTGGAATATGGACCACCACGTCCCTAAACTGGAACATGGACCGCGATGTCCTTAAACTACCTATGGACCACTATGTCCCTAAACTGGAACAATAGAGCCCCCAAATGCTCTTTTGCCGGATCTAAAAGATCCCGTTTAAGTTGATCTTAGCCCCAAACACGGCTAACGTATCCTTAAACATTCAAATGGACTATAAAACTCCAAATCAACTCTGGTTCGAGGGTACATCTCTGAACTCCTCTGACACCTATCGTTGTAATCCTTCAACGACGTCAGAGAGGTGATGAGTCCCGACGGCCATATATCAAATAGATCGTCACGTTAAGTTGATCTTAGTCTCAAACAGGACTAACGTATCCTTAACGAATGTTTAAGTTGATCTTAGCCTCAACACGGCTAACGTATCCTTAAACTAAAACACCAAACCCAAAGCTAAGTAAATACGGATTTGGACTAATCCACGTCCTACGGGCGACGACATAACCTAGTCTCCGTATAAAATCCACGAGCAACCACAAACAAAACAAACACACATGACATGAAGTGAAATTCTGGAGAAGGAGAAAGTTGTTACCGCGATGCGGTAGCGTAATTAACTGCAGGGGCTTGCGCCTGCAGGGAAGAGCGTCCCCACAATCAAAAACCCCTCAAGTGAGGGGGAAACTGACTAAGTCTGCTACATCGGCCGCATCCGTCTAAACCTCCGATACACGGTGCCATAAATCAACTTGGCATCTTCGGAGAGGTGGACGGTTAAACCCAAATAGCATCTGCCCCGAATCTCAGGCTAGACGTCAGTCTTGCGCCGTCTTTCGGAGGGGAACAGTTACATGTTGGTAAAGCCCTTAGGATGTGTACTTGACTACCTGGACTATGATGCGGATCATACTAGTGGGGACATGGTAGTCCATAAGTACATCCTTCAAGGTCCCTAGTCGTGGGTGTATCGAGACGGGGCATCGATATACCATAGTAGACTAGCGTATACGCTTCTTGACCCATGAGATGGGCGATGGATGATCCCATATCCATTGATGTTTGACATCAGAGATGGTATACGGGTGCTCAGTGGAGACTGGATACACTGGACGGACTCGCCGAGAACTCCCAGATGGTATTATACCTCACGTCAGATGGCAGTTCTCTGGTGACACTTGTGCAGGTTAGTCTGTAGACCCGAGATCGCCATAGAGTCTTGTGTGATTTCCACTGTGCTTTGATTTCCACCTTACCGCGTCCATGAGGGCGAGCAAAATAATGGTTTTTGGGTACAGTCCCGAGTCACATGGAGGCAATGAGCGATAGGAGGGGTTTCGTCTCTCCCGGTATTGGGGGTTGATGTTGCGCTATGCTCGATTGGCCATACAGAGAAGTCCCTGGCCAGGGCTGATTTAGAGATTTACCGGTAAGTGTTACCAGTAGTTTCTCGACCCGTTATGAGCCTCACATCGGCACGACTTATCGGTTATTGGGGTCTGACGTTTACCACCCCTAGACTTGATATGCGACATATCAGACGAGGAAACCGGACTGTACGGGAAGTGTTACCGGCAGGCTGTTACAGGAGTTGGAGCGGGCTTGCTTGCTGATCTTCTGATCGCTCAATACCCTGGTAGCCATTACGTCCAGCTAGTACCGCTGAGGCTTGTGGGTGCTTGATGTGATCATCACCTACTGCCGGCGTATTGACGAGTCTTTAGAGTCCTACATAGATGTTTTACTGGCTCAGGCAAAACGAAATAGGAGCACGTATGTGATATGTGCGGGACCGAGAATAATGCGTGTATGTGATACCGTATTCTATTCTTGCGACCTTTTGTATCGGTCGGTTATATATGATATAGACGGGTTATCGAATCAAGTGTTGATTCGATAAGTCGATAAAATGAATGTTAGTCGGTTATATGAGATATGACCGGATTATTAAGTCAAGTGTTGATTTAATAATTAAGTGTATAATTGTATATTAGATATACTAGTTTACATTTACTAACACTTGTTCACTTTAGGGTTTTTCTCACATGAGCACAATTTTAATGTATATATAATATATATCAAAATTGTGTTTTCTTAATGTATCATGGTTGATGATACACATGACTTGGGTGTATGAGACTTACACCATGCTATATATTATGTTGGGTTTTTATATTTTAACTAATTACAAAATTAAGTGGAGGATTAGATCAATGCATGAAGCTTGTGGAAGCTTGTGGATGCATTGACTAAGTCCACTTGAGTTTGTTTTTACCATAGATATTTCTTAACCCAACCATAAGTGTTAGCTATGGTTATGGCTCTACAAGAGTTAGTATATGATACTCACTCACCATGGTTAGCCTTCTCACTTGATCATTATCCTCTTCTCTTTCTTTAGTTCATCTTCTTCCTCATTTTGTTAAAAGAAAAAGCTTGCTAGGGTTTGATCAAAAGTGAGAAAGCTTGTGAGAAATAAAATTCTAAAGAGAACCCACTTCCTATTTCTCCATCCTCTACTAGACTAGCACTTTATTTTAGGGTGTTTGCTTCACTAATTCTCAAGTTAGTGAAGTAGAAGCTTGAGTTGGCATTCGTTCGAAATAGATCATCTTCGGCCTCGAAGACTTCAAGCAAGGACGCGTCTTTCGCCTCGTGAAGCCATGCAAGGGTCTGGGAGAACCACGATCGCAGCGAAGGGACTTCAACAAGAAGCAATAGAAGTGAAGGACCGATCTACAAAGGTTGTATATCGTATTCACTTAGTTGTAAACATAGTTTACTTGCATTTGAAACCCTAATTTTCTAGTAACGATCTTGCTTAGGGTATTCGGCACGGCTAAAATTTTAAACGGGCATGTTTGATATTTCCTTAACCCTTGTTAGAGTGCCTAGTAACCCTACAGTGGTATCAGAGCCTAGCTAGAACATTAGGCGATGTGTTAACGAAGTTAAAACTCCGAACGAACCCCGAATACATCAAAATGAACCCTTCTCTATACATTTTTTCAAAATTGTGTTTTTTCAGAATTAAAAATACCTAAAAAATTCAGCAGGGTTTTCTAAGCATCACTGTGAAATTCGATGACGTAATCCATACTTCTCACCGCGGAACCGCGGCCGTACCCTGCTTGGGCCGCGGATCCGCGGCCGTACAGAGGGATTGGGTCATTTGGTTTGCATAGTAATTCTTCTATCTGATACTGCTATTTTATGGGTATATTTAAACTGACTCAAGTGTTGAGTATTTTGGGGTTAATTTTGTAATCGTCGATTCGATCGGAGAATTTAATTTTGTTCTGTTATTCCGGATAATTTAGAAAGTATTAAAATGTTCGAACGGATATCATTAACTCAATTTTTCCCGGCACGAAAAACTTTCAAGTGTTGAATTTTTCTCGGATTTAAATCTTTCGGAAATACGTGCATGTGACGCGATGGACCCTCTAGAAGACAACAAACCTTAACTCGATTATGTGACCGTCTAGAACTGCCTTTTGAACCTTAGGGTTTGGGGCAGTACGACGTGTCACATGTGAGGCGTTGGCTTGACCCTTCTACGGCTGGACCGTTGCTACTGTGACGTATTCTGGAATGTTTGAACTCCGCTCAAGTGTTGAGCTATTTAGGAAATCTTGGGTATTTGATTATTCGATCGGAAAGTTTAATACTGTCTATTTATCTGGAATGTGATACAATATGTGGAATTCATACAGTTAGGCATGAAATGCGAAATATGTGATATTTCGGATTTACGATGTCTAAAGAGATTGTGGATTCCAAATGTTGTAGCTTTACACTTTCTTTTCTGTGACCGTAAGTGTAATATGTGATATCGCCGGTTTCGTTGCTATATGTCAACGACAATTGGGATGCGCATATTTACTTACGTTGATGACATGTGATGTTATGTGTTGCTGGATATGTTATATTGGATCGTCGCGTTTTGGATAGCCGGGTTTTTTTTATGTGAGATGAGAGTTTTTATTTTCATTCATGTAAAATAAAATGTATGTAATATTCTTTTATTGGGGCACTTCCGGGATGAGGTTGATGTCACCTTTTGTATATTATTTACTTTTCCGCACTAGGATAGACCCAAGGAGGAGAGCACAAGTAACCGGGTTCTGGAGTCCAAAGGGAGACCAACTCGAGGAGTCGAGTCCAGGTCTCCTAACTCTAGAATTGGTAGGGTTGCTTGCCTCTCTCGTAGGGGTCTAGGAGTGTGGGTTTGGCTATTCATCGCGACCGTGGAATCCGTGTTTTATATAGGCTCAAAATAAAACACGGACGTCCTAGTATATCCAATGTTTCATATGTTTCTTCTGCTGCGATATCTGTGATGTGATCATTTGATGTGCTGTGATAAATACTGTATATATAGTATATATGATATATTATATAGGCGTTACTTATGTTTTACACCCGCGCTAGCCCTGCCCCGCTCTGCCGTTAGTTACCTAACCTAACGGTGCACGAGGGGACATCGAGGCGAATGCGGATGACATAAGTGTACGTTGTATTTATCTGTGATGTTTAGGTGACTTAAATGATGGGACTTCATTAATGTGATTAATGAAAGAAAAGAAACCTAAAAGATGTTGTAGAATTAAATTTTTCAAAAAGGGTAGCTACAGTTTTGCTTTGCATAGTGATATATATGATATATCTCGCACCTTATTCGATGGGGAAAGAGCCGAGATCCCTTCACCGGAAGTGACCTCTTTAGCAAAACTGGCAGATGCTACAAAACTTGGTTTGCTTTTGATTGCTTTTGGAGTTTTGCTTTGCATAGTGATGTATATGATATATCCTGCACCTTATTCCAAAAGGAAAGAGCCGAGATCCCTTCACGGGGAGTGACCTCTTTAGCAAAACTAAAAAAAGCCTCAAAATCACTCCATTTCAAAATTCATATGATTCTACAATGATATCAAGTTCATTACGCAATAGGTTTTCAGAAAAACCTGTCGTAGCCCTCCGTCATTTCAGATAAGTTGTATATAGTATTCGTGCTGCATTTGTTGGCTTTCGTCAAGGTGTAGTGTGCGGTAGCTATATACTGCTTATCTGCTGCATATGATGCGATTGGATTAGGGTAGTCGTACGGCTTTGTTGGCTTTCGTCAAGGGTCGTGCGGGTGGGTTTAATTCAATCAAGAAATGTACGGGTTGAACTTGACTCGCGGGCTATGGTTTGTTGGATTTCATCAAGGTCATAGCACGTTAGGGGCAAAATATTATCGGGAATTTCAAGTGTTGAAATTTGCAATGAGATTGCATACCTTCTATGAGATAGTTGGATCCCGATACCCACTGTGAGTAATTGTTACTCCCGGGAGAGTTTTACACAGGACAATTAGCCGATCAAGTAGGTGTCTAGAAAGGTGTCAACGGGGTTACGCCTCTGGGAAAACGAGGTTTACTTTAATTAGGTCCGTGCGAAAGCACGGGGAACCTCCCTCAAAGTACCGACACAGGCCTGGCTGAAAGATTGGCGAAGTTGTAGGCTGTAATTAATCCCGGCTAGTCTTTCCTTTTAGGGTTTGAAGGAAGATTTGATAAAAACAGTGGGAGCCATCCTGATTAGATAAAATAATAACCAATCTGATCTTGCAAGAGCATACGCTAAAGTGTTTTCTTCTCTCTCTCTCCACGTAGCGACCATATCATGCCTTAATCAAGATAATAATATGGATGTATTGACCGAACCCGCATGTTATACTGTGCTGGGGAACGTTGGTTCCGTTCTTTCTTATAAGAGTTATAAGACTGAACTGGATATAGGGAATACCAGGATTCCCATGCCACCCAAATGAAGAAAGTACATGTTGATGCATTTTCTTCGGGTGTGTTCGTTACAGAGAACTGTTTCTCCATTTGCTCTACGTCCTGGGTATTAGATACCGGGTCAGGATCCCATATATGTAATCAGTTACATGGGCTTAGGAAAGGTAGAGAACTTGGAGTATGTGATAAAGACATAAGGGTTGGAAATGGTGCAATTGTTGCAGCTAAAACCGTCGGGGAATATCACCTTGTATTGCCAACTGGTAATACATTGATTCTGAACGAATGCTATTTCATGCCGAACCTGATATGCAACATTATATCGGTTTCTTTGTTGAGTAAAGAGGGATATTATTTTGTATTACAGGATAATGTTATGAACATTTTCCTAAACCAAAAGTTGGTTGGATCAGGCACGTTGTGCAATGGCATTTATGTTCTAAATCAATCAACAGTTCTGAGCATAACAAACACACACAAGAGGAAGAGTTCAGAACTGAACGAATCCTTCTTGTGGCATTGTAGACTGGGTCACATCAATGCGACACGACTAGCTAAGTTGCATAAAGATGGATATTTGAAACCGTTCGAATTTTCATCTTATGACACTTTCCAGTCATGTCTCAAAGGCAAGATGACCAAAACTCCGTTTACGGGACACGGAGAAAGAGTTACCGAACTCTTGGGACTGATACATAGTGATGTATGCGGTCCCATGTCTACACATGCCAGGGATGGTTCTTCGTACTTCATTACATTCACTGACGATCTCTCAAGATACGGACATGTGTTCTTGATAAGACACAAGTCTGAAGCTTTTGAGAAATTTAGATAATATAAAAAAGAAGTCGAGAACCAAACCGGAAAAAGTATTAAAATCCTACGATCTGATCGAGGAGGTGAATACTTGAGCAATGAGTTCCTGGACTTCCTAAAAGAGAATGGGATTCTCTCTCAGCTGACTCCTCCATATACACCACAGCACAACGGTGTATCGGAACAGAGGAACCGCACCCTATTAGATATGGTGCGCTCTATGATGAGTGTAGCTGAGTTACCTATTTCCTTCTGGGGGTATGCGCTAGAGACAGCCATACATCTATTGAATATGGCCCCCCACCAAATCTGTGCCTACCACTCCATATGAGATATGGAAAGGGAAGAGACCATGTCTTAACTATGTAAAGATATGGGGTTGTCCAGCCTATGTCAAATGACAAAATCCAGACAAACTTGAGGCACGGTCTGTTCTATGCAAATTTGTAGGATATCCCAAGAATTATCAAGGGTATATCTTCTACCACACTGAGGAACAAATGGTGTTTGTTTCTCGGCATGCCACCTTTTTAGAAAAGGAATTTCTTGCAAAAGAGATTAGCGGTCATGAGGTAGAACTGGAAGAGGTTCCAGCTACAAAAGCTGCAACAGAAGATCTGGTGGAACCAGAGGATTCGGTAGTTCCCGATGAACCCCAGCCACTCCGCCGATCTAGTAGGGTTCCTCACCCACCTGAGAGATACTACGGTTTTCTCATGGATGGTGGGAGTGAGGATTGCATCATGGAAGATGATGACCCAACTAGTTTCGAGCAGGCCATCACGAGTGGTGACTCTGTGAAATGGCTTGATGCAATGCGATCCGAGATGGAATCCATGTACACCAACAAAGTATGGACTTTGGAAGATGCTCCTGAAGGGGTAAAACCCATTGGGAGCAAGTAGATCTTCAAGAAAAAACTTGGTGTAGATGGGAAAGTGGAGACTTTCAAAGCTAGACTTGTTGCAAAAGGTTTTCGTCAAAGACCAGGTGTGGACTGTGACGAAACCTTTTCTCCAGTGACTATGCTTAAATCCATCTGGATCATGCTTGCCATCGCTGTATATCATGACTACGAAATCTGGCAAATGGATGTTAAGACCACCTTTCTAAACGGTGATTTAGAAGAGTGCGTGTACATGACTCAGCCAGAGGGCTTCGTAGATAGTGGGAGCAGCAGGAAGGTGTGCAAGCTGCTTAAATCCATTTATGGATTAAAGCAAGCATCGCGGAGTTGGAACATCTGCTTTGATGTCGTTATCAAAGAGTTTGATTTCGTCAAAAACGTAGATGAACCTTGAATCTACAAGAAGGTGGCAGAGAGTAAGGTTGTCTTCTTCGTATTGTACGTGGACGACATACTCTTGATAGGAAATGACATTCCTATGCTGCAATCGGTCAAGCTCTTCTTATCACAAAGATTCTCAATGAAAGATCTTGGTGATGCCTCCTGCATATTAGGAATTATGATCTATAGAGATAGATCTAAAATGATATTGGGATTGTCCCAATCCAGGTACATTGACACCATACTAAAGAGATTTAGTATGGAAGAGTCCAAACGTGGGTTTTTACCCACGATCTCAGGGCTCACTCTCTCCAAAGAGATGTCTTCCAAGACTGATTTGGAGAGAGCTCGCATGCAAGGGATACCCTATGCTTCGGCAGTAGGCTCTATCATATACGCGATGCTATGTACCAGACCCGATGTAGCATACTCACTAAGTGTAGTGAGTAGGTATCAAGCTGATCCTGGAGAGAGTCACTGGACAGCTGTGAAGAGCATTCTCAAGTACTTGCAAAGGACTAAAGAGATGCTCTTGGTGTATGCTAACGGAGAACTCCAAGTGGAGTCCTTTACCGATTCGAGCTTCCAGAGTGATAAGGACGACTCTAAGTCGCAGTCGGGATTTGTCTTTACCCTTTACAGAGGGGCGGTTAGCTGGAAGAGTTCCAAGCAGGAAAGCGTGGCAGACTCGACGATGGAGGCTGAATACATCGCTGCCAACGATGCTGCCAAAGAGGCTGTCTGGATCATGAAGTTCATTACTGAACTTGGAGTGGTTCCATCCATTGAGCATCCAATACCTTTGTATTGCGATAACAATGGAGCGGTGGCTTTGGCCAAGGAACCCAGGTCCCATCAGCGATCCAGGCATATTCTGAGGCGGTATCACCTGATCCGGGAGATAGTAGATTGCCGGGAGATCGAGGTCAGGAGGGTTGACACGAAGAACAACACTGCGGATCCACTCATGAAGGCCATTCCCCAGATACAGTTTGAGAGACTCTTCGGGATGCTTGGTATGTGAAACTACAGCAGCTGGCCCTAGTGCAAGCGGGAGATTGTTAGTTATATGTATGCCCTAGAGGCCAGTATTGTACAGATGATGTATATTATATTGGATGCTTGGACATATATAGAGAGGACTTTCTTGCTCGATATGATAGTATGCTATCTGGTTGCACTTTACTTTAACATGTATACTTGTCTCTTTATACTGTTTTATAGCTACATGTTGGTAAAGCCCTTAGGATGTGTACTTGACTACCTGGACTATGATGCGGATCATACTAGTGCGGACATGGTAGTCCATAAGTACATCCTTCAAGGTCTCTAGTCGTGGGTGTATCGAGACGGGGCATCAATATACCAGAGTAGACTAGCGTATACGCTTCTCGACCCATGAGATGGGCAATGGATGATCCCATATCCATTGATGTTTGACATCAGAGATGGTATACGGGTGCTCAGTGAAGACTGGGTACACTGTACGGACTTGCCGAGAACTCCCAGATGGTATTATACCTCACGTCAGATGGCAGTTCTCTGGTGACACTTGTGCAGGTTAGTCTGTAGACCCGAGATCGCCATAGAGTCTTGTGTGATTCCCACTGTGCTTTGATTTCCACCTTACCACGTCCATGAGGGCGTGCAAAATGGTGGTTTTTGGGTACAGTCCCGAGTCACATGGAGGCAATGAGTGATAGGAGGGGTTTCGTCTCTCCCGGTATTGGGGGTTGATGTTGCACTGTTCTCAATTGGCCATAACAGGGAAGTCCCTGGCCAGGGCTGATTTAGAGATTTACTGGTAAGTGTTACCAATAGTTTCTCGACCCGTTTTGAGCCTCACATCGGCATGACTTATCGGTTATTGGGGTCTGACGTTTACCACCCCTAGACTTGATATGCGACATATCGGACGAGGAGACCGGACTGTATGGGAAGTGTTACCGGCAGGCTTTTACAGGTGTTGGAGCGGGCTTGCTTGCTGATCTTCTGATCGATTAATACCCGGGGAGCCGTTACGTCCAGCTAGTACCGCTGACGGCTTGTGGGTGCTTGATGTGATCATCACCTACTGCCGGCGTATTGACGAGTCTTTAGAGCCCTACATAGAGGTTTTACTGGCTCAGGCAAAACGAAATAGGAGCACGTATGTGATATGTGAGGGACCGAGAATAATGCGTGTATGTGATACCGTATTCTATTCTCGTGACTTTTTGTATCGGTCGGTTATATATGATATAGCCGGGTTATAGAATCAAGTGTTGATTCGATAAGTCGATAAAATGAATGTTAGTCGGTTATATGAGATATGACCGGATTATTAAGTCAAGTGTTGATTTAATAATTAAGTGTATAATTCTATATTAGATATACTAGTTTACATTTACTAACACTTGTTCACTTTAGGGTTTTTCTCACATGAGCACAATTTTAATGTATATATAATATATATCAAAATTGTGTTTTCTTAATGTATCATGGTTGATGATACACATGACTTGGGTGTATGAGACTTACACCATGCTATATATTATGTTGGGTTTTTATATTTTAAGTAATTACAAAATTAAGTGGAGGATTAGATCAATGCATGAAGCTTGTGGAAGCTTGTGGATACATTGACTAAGTCCACTTGAGTTTGTTTTTACCATAGATATTTCTTAACGCAACCATAAGTGTTAGCTATGGTTATGGCTCTACAAGAGTTAGTATATGATACTCACTCACCATGGTTAGCCTTCTCACTTGATCATTATCCTCTTCTATTTCTTTAGTTCATCTTCTTCCTCATTTTGTTAAAAGAAAAAGCTTGCTAGGGTTTGATCAAAAGTGAGAAAGCTTGTGAGAAATAAAATTCTAAAGAGAACCCACTTCCTATTTCTCCATCCTCTACTAGACTAGCACTTTACTTTAGGGTGTTTGCTTCACTAATTCTCAAGTTAGTGAAGTAGAAGCTTGAGTTGGCATCCCCTCAAAGTAGATCATCTTCGGCCTCTAAGACTTCAAGCAAGGATGCGTCTTTCGCCTCGTGAAGCCATGCAAGGGTCCAGGAGAACCACGATCACAGCGAAGGGACTTCAACAAGGAGAAATATAAGTGAAGGACCGATCTACAAAGGTTGTATATCGTATTCACGTAGTTGTAAACATAGTTTACTTGTATTTGAAACCCTAATTTTCTAGTAACGATCTTGCTTAGGGTATTCGGCACGGCTAAAATTTTAAACGGGCATGTTTGATGTTTCCTTAACCCTTGTTAGAGTGCCTAGTAACCCTACACGCGCATCTGAACGGATGGCGAAGCAAAGCTTTCACTCTTTGTCGGCTTTCATTGAAGATCTTCGTGCTGGTAGCTCGATCACGGCCGAAGAATTTGCTGCTGAAGCAAACATTTCTTTCCCCTTTCTTGCTGCTTACCATGATGAAACATTGGTGCATGTTTGGGTCGAGTTTTGTCGCCGGGTGGAGGCTTGCTTACATAGTCTTGAGTGCACGCGCCTTCCTTCAGAGGTCGTGGCTGCAAAGGCGAGCTTGCGGAGGCTGATTGAACGGTGCGCTGCAAATCTGCAGTCATGTGAGAAGAGGCTCAACCGAAAGTTTTTGGAGAGGGAGCCGGCTTCCAATGCGCTGGGGGAACTTCAAGCTGAACTCACGGCCAAGACCACTCGTGCATATAAACTTTGGCGGGTGCTTCAAGAAGCTATCAGGAAGGTGGTAGCTATTGATAAAGCCGCCATTTTTACTCGCGAGATGGTTGAAGCTCACAAAGTTACCGAAAAGGAGCTTGAAAGTCGGCTCGCCTCGTACAAGGCCCAACAGTCTCAAGCGGATGTCTGTCTCATAGCAATAACAAATTATGAAGCCGAGACCCAGCGGAAGAAGGATGAACTGACGAATCTATTAAATCGTCCGCCGGCTTAAAAAAATGTATTTGTCTCCTTTTGTACTCACTCCTGAATGAGAGTATTTTTGGATTCTTTTATAGATTGTACTTTGTATTCATTTTGATTCATGAATAAAAGACATATTTTGTTTCATGGTGGTGTGTCCCTTTTCAGCAAATGCGTTTTGTAGATAATCTATTTTGATCTCCTTGTAGGACAACGATGGTTTAGGAGTCAGGTTCAGATCCGCCTCCTAAGGCTTTCTAACTTTATGAGTCGTGAAGGTCTCATAAAGATTTTTCTCCCTACGAGTCAAGAGGATCTCGTAGGTGTATTTTCTCCTTAGGAATCGTGAGGATTCCTAAGTGTGTTCTTCTCTTGAGAGTCGTAAGGATCTCCCAAGAGAATTTTCTTCCTTACAAGTTGAGAGAACTCGTAAGTGATTGCTGAGTTGACCTGCTCCCGAGTCAAAGCATTGCTTCGACGAAGAGGTCGAGGGTTGACTTTGGTCATTTTCCACGGGGTCAGGATTGACTTTAGCCGTGTTCCACGGGGCCAGGGGTTGACTTTGGCCATGTGGGGTCAAGATTGACTTTAGCCATACGGGGTGAGGATTGACTTTAGCTGTACGGGGTCAGGATTGACTTTAGCCGTACGGGGTCAGTATTGACTTTACCCGCACGGGGTCAGGGTTGACTTTAACCGCATGGGGCCAGGATTGACTTTAGCCGTACGGGGTCAGGATTGACTTTAACCGTACGGGGTCAGGATTTACTTTAGCCCTACGGGGTCAGGATTGACTTTAGCCCTACGGGGTCAGGATTGACTTTAGCCATACAGGGTTAGGATTGACTTTGGCCGTTTTCCACTGGGTCAGGATTGACTTTAGCCATGGTATAAGGGATCAGGAGTTGACTCTCGGTTGTCTGTGCACCACCTAGATATGGAACTGGGAACTTTGCCGCGGCTCCGAGATAGTCTCTAGGTTTTCTGTGAACCTTCGAGATTTGGAAGTAGGGGCTTTGCCATGGCTCCGCTTTGCTGATGTTGCGTCTGCTGTAACGAGATGAATGTCGATGTGGTCTCTAGGTTGTCTGTGAACCGTCGAGATTTGGAACTAGGGACTTTGCCATGGCTCCGCTTGATTGTCGCGTCCGAATCTTGCTGGAATGAGGAGGAACGCTATTGCAGGTCTCCAGGCTGTAGATGCGGCCGTTGAGACTTGGAACTAGGGACTCTGCCGTGACTCCGAGATAGTCTCTAGGTTGTCTGTGAACCTTCGAGATTTGGAACTAGGGGACTTTGCCATGGCTCCGTTTGTTGACGTCGTATCTGCTTCTGATTAGAACGAGAAGGAATGTCGTTGTTGATCTCTTGAGATGCAGATGTTGCCATCGAGACTTGGTTCTCTTTTTGATGGAGCCTGGTGGGATGATATGGTTATCTCTTTGTTTGTGCCCCTGGATTGTATACAGGGATCGATGTGATCTCACATGTAGGGCAAAAGTTTCATGTTATATGTATTTTTTTTGTTTTCTTTCCGCGATACTCTATCATTTCAGCTTTTTGTATCGCGAAAGTCGCGATTGCCCAATCATTTCGGCTATTTTTCGCGGTGCCCAATCATTTCGGCTATTTTTATTTTTCTTTACTCACTGCTTTTTATTGCGAGTTGCCCAAACATTTCGGCTATTTTTATATGCATATATTTTACTCGCTGATTTTTATTGCGAGTTGCCCAAACATTTCGGCTATTTCATATGTATTTTTTCTTCGAGTACGGAACTCAAGATCCGATATCAATCTTAGCATCAGCATCGCTGCAACTGGAATGTTGCCAGGAGCGAATCATCATATGCCATGAAAGGACTTAGAATTTGATACCGACTTAGGCATCATCATTGCTACAATTGGGATATTGCCAGGAGCGACTCATCATCTGCCATGAAAGGACTTGGAATTTGATACCGATTTAGGCATCAGCATCGCTACAACTGGGATATTGCCAGGAGTGAATCATCATCTGCCTTCGTCGGTTCGAACAAAGGTGGCTTAGAAAACAGGGTTAAAATCCTGTCGACTAAGGCTTTTGACTTCATGAGCCGTAAGGGTCTCATAAAGGTGTTTCTCCCTACGAGTCGTGAGGATCTCGTAGGTGTCATTTCTCCTTAGGAATCATGAGGATTTCTAAGTGTATGTTCTCTTGTAAGTCGTAAGGATCTCATAAGAGTATTTTCTCCTTATAAGTCGAGAGGACTTACAAGGGTCGTTCACCGTGTGAGCATATCCTTAGTCGCTGGCGAGACTCTGTTAGGGAAATGTTTATTCGTGCCCATGGATTGTATACAAGGGTCAGCATTGAACCGCTTGTAGGGCAAAATCGGGGTGCATGATGGCTTAAGAACAGGTTCAGATCCCTATAGCTTAAGGCTTTTGAATCCTATGAGCCGTGAGGGTCTCAAAAGGGAATTCTCCTTACGAGTCATGAGGATCTCGTAAGTGTGTTTTCTCCTTAGGAATCGTGGGGATTCCTAAGTGTGTTGCTCACTTGTGAGTCGTAAGGATCTCACGCAGGTATTTTCTCCTTACAGGGTCGAGAGGACCTTGCAATTGTCTTTTAACGAGATTGCGCCTTTTCGGGTTTTCACAAACTCGCCGGTAGCCCTGCTGTTTTTACTCACGGAGCCTTTTCGGGTTTTCATCTGTGCCCATTTCTCTTATGGTCGTACCATTTTTTTTATTTGTTTTATTTTGTTTTATTTTTGCGTCAGCCTTGGGATGCTGCGGTCCGTAGTAGTTTATAGACGTCTCGGTCAGGCGTAGTATTTCTTCAAGAAACGGCCGTTTATTGGCTTGAAGGGTCTTTCGCTATGCATATCCATGAGCAAGTAAGCCCCACCCTGGTAGACTTTTTCTATGATGTACGGACCTTCATAGTTCGGCTCGAATTTCCCCCGTTTGATACGATTGGGGATCATAGGTCTCTTGACCAATAGCACGAGTTCGCCTTGGCGGAATGTTCTTGGCCTAGTCAATCTCTCATATGAGCGCGTCATCTTTGCTTTGTAAGCTTCCAAGTTTTGCTGCGCCATGAACCGGGTTTCTTCAAGGGCGTCGAGCTCCTCAAGCCGAAGATGAGCATTATCTTCGTCCATTAGTTCGTAATGAACCGCCACTCGTAAGGAGGGTAGCTCTATCTCTAAGGAGAGTACTACTTCAGTGCCGAATACCAATGCATACAGCGTTGTGTTTGTGGCCGTTTTGAATGTAGTTCGATACGCCCAGAGAGCTTCATGCAGTCTCTCGTGCCAGTCCTTTTTATTTTTGGACACCGTCTTTTTCACGATCTTCGTCAAGTTCTTGTTGAAAGACTCAGCCAGACCGTTAGCTCGGGGATTATAGAACGAAGAGTATCTCCAGTCTATATTATGTTGCTGCACGAAGCGACTGATCTTGTGACTTCTGTAGGCCGGCTCGTTATCGGAGATAATCCGTCGCGGAGTGCCGAACCGATAGATGACGTGTGTCTTGAAGAAATGGAGGATATTCTCCGTCTTCACTTCTCATAGTGGTATTGCTTCTGCCCACTTGGAGAAGTAATCAGTTGTCGCCAGTATGAACCGATGTCCTCTGGACGATGCTGGTTTAATAGGCCCGATTATGTCAGTTTCCCACATTTCGAACGGCCAGCTAGCCACCGTTGGATGTAGCGGATTTGGATGCTGGTGGATAAAGTCCCCGTGAATCTGGCACGAGTAGCACTGCTTCGCGTATTCGAGACAGCCTTGGATCATTGTAGGCCAATAGTAGCCCATCCTTTTGATCTTCAGTTTCATCTTCGGCCCGGCTTGGTGAGAACTGCAGAGTCCGTCGTGAGTTTCTTGGACGACTCTCCTTGCTTCTTCAGGTCGCAGGCATCTTAGCCATAGAGAACCAAATGATCTCTTATATAGAGTGTCATTGACGAAGGTGAAGGATAGAGCTCGTTTCATGAGCTGATGTCTTTAGGACGCATCTTCAGGTGTTCGACGGGATTTGAAGTAGTCTATAAAGACTTCTCTCCAATCCTTAGCCTTTTCCAGGTCTTTTATTTGTAGGTCCGTTTGCTTGGTCTCTCCCTTTTCTTAAAACGACTCCGGAGATATTTCTGCCGGTACGAGAACCCGACGGCTTTGCATAACGATCCTTATGCCATCGAGGTTCTCGTCGGCCAGTTCTTTAGCGAGCTTAGCTAATGCATCCGCCTTGATATTTTCCGCACGCGGTATGCTTTCCAGGGCGTAGGAAAGGATTCGAGTCAGCAGTTGTTGCACTCTCTCACCGTACTTTACCAACTCTTGTTTGCACGTTTAATAATCGCCATTTACTTGACTAACGACCAGCTGGGAGTTGTTCATATCATAATTTTGCATTATTATATTCCCCATTCTTAATCATTTTATAAATAAATAGGTGCTTTTGATCCATGTCTGCTAAATAGTTGCAGGTTACAGGTTCTCAGAACAATGTAAGTCTACGCTAGCGCCCCGGCAGTCTACAGACGCCAAATGCGGAACAAAAACTTTTTAACTGGCGCTATCGTATACTTTAACCCGGATCTGCCATTATTGCTAAACTAACAAACTGTAAAGAGTGTAGAAAAGGTATACCGAACGATCCGAGTCCTTCGTTCTTTAACCATCATCCCACGCTCCGTTGCGGCTGCTCCGATCTCGTCGATCTCCGATTCCTTCGTCGAGGTGGCACCACATGATCGATTCTTTAAATGGGCTCCCGCCTCTGACTTGAGGCAACTCGATCGTCAAGTTTGCTAAAAGAGACGACCAAGAATGATGTAGAGAATGAGTAGATGACTTTGTCTCACTTCGTCCAAATCCGTGGACGATCGGTTAATCAAGTTGCCGTGGAAATCGGGTGATGGAATGAAATGGACTGTGAAATTCCATACACCGATAAAACCTATCATAATCTTTTCTAGCAAATGAAAACTCAAGTGAGAGAGAGAATGAGGAGAGAGAGAGGGCCGGCCATATATAGCAAGAGGGAGGTGACCGTAGGAGAGGGGGGTGACCTTAAGCATAAAGCTTATCATGAAGAAAATATCTTAAGGAAAACAAAAAGCTTTAATAACAAAGCATGAGTCATTATGCATTAATTGAACCATTAAAGCAACCAATGAAAATCCAACACCAATTAATCCTAGTCACCTCATCTAGAAACTTCTAGAAGAATCCACACTCATCTCAAGAAAAGATAAATCCGTCTTTAACCGAATGTTAAAAGACGGCTGATAGAAAACTGGAAACTGGCAACTTCCAAAAGTGATCCTGAAACAACTTTCAGGATAACCCCGAAACTGTATAAATATACCCGCATTTGTATTACGACCGAATACAAATGCAACTGAGACAAAGATATTATACCTACTCAATATAATACTCGGATCCGGCTTAAACCAAAGCCGACCAGTATCACCTGTCCGAAAATCGACACGTGCGTAAACGCACGTGCATTTTCCGAACCCTGCCATAAAACCATACAGCCTCTACAACGTTTCGCCCGAACTTGGGAAACTGTCTGTGGGGGACTCTAATGACTCGTCAGTATCCTGGCAGTGGGTTTAACCACAAACCGTCAGCGGCACTAGCAATGCGTAACGGCTGCCCACGGACTGACCTCAAGGGAGGCCGATGAGCACACTCAAGGGAGGCCGATGAGCGAACTCATCCAGAAACCCTACTGAGCCTAACAGTGACAATGTATATACAGTCCGGTCCGTTCGTCAATGAGTATCGCATATCCGCCTAGGGGGCTAGTAACGTCAGACCCCCAATAGCAGTATAAGTCGTGTCGGAGTGAAGCCTCAATACACCCTGAGATACTACTGGAGTACCTACCGGTAAATCTCCTACCATGGCCATGGATTTGTGTAATGGCTCTCCTAGACACAGCACGACCTCGCCCCCAATACCGGGAGAGACGAATCCCCTGCCAATCCGCTCACGTGCCTCCATATGGCTCGGGACTGTACCCAAAAGCTACCTGTTTGCACGACTCCTTTGAGCCGTGGTAGGGTAGAAATCAAAGCACAGTGGGAACTCACACGAGACAAATGACGACCTCAGGTCGATGAACTAACCTGTACACATGTCACCAGGGAACTGCTATCTGACGGTAGATATAATACTAACTAGCAGATTCCCGGCGAGTCCTGTCCGGTGTACTCATAACCCAATGAGCACCTGTATACATCTTAGGTGATCCAACTGACACCAGTGGCTTGTGAGACCGGCCACCGCCCCTCGTCGGGGTCTCGACTGTACACACTAGTCTACTCCGGAGTATCGATGCCCTGTCTCGAAACTCCCACGACTAGGGACCACAATTAAGGATATGCATATAAACTACCCAACTCTCACGTATATGATCGCCATCATACTGTTGGTAGTAAAGCAAGATCCTAAGGGCTCTATCAAAGTGTAACATGCAATCAGTTACCTGAACATGTACACGACTGATAAAGGCAAACCAGATAGCATACTATCATCTTGAGTAAGACTGTCCTTCCGGGATAGGTCCTCCGCAATCATTGCAATCACGTACCTGCGATCCAATAATTGACTATGAGGGCACTATCTCCAACAATCTCCCACTTGCACTCAAGGCTAATATTGCGATGTCGACTACTCACAGCCCGTGTGAAACCGAACATCCAACTCCTCTACTAATCAGTTTCACAAAGCCCGTTTGAGAAACTATTGTGTTCGAGAAATAGCCTTAGTGAGTGGATCCGCCTAGAAGTTTCTTCCTATATCTCTCTTAATCTCAAGTTCGTGGAGAAAGCCATCTCCCGAATTGAGTAATACCTGTCTTAGAATATGTCTGGATATCTGATGGGACCTTAGTTCATAAATGAACTCCATATCCAAACTTCTTAGACTGTATGGATCGCTGAACCTAATCAGTATCCGGCACCATGCCACCCACAGTATCCTCTTGGACCACCTGTCCATAATACTGTCCCTCTTCGTCAGAGGAAAAAACTATAACTCTGACAATCACTCTGTCAACCATGTCACCTTTGAAGCCTGGAATGATAACCGTCTCCCGAAGGAGGCTGCCGTCATCAAATCCGTAGAACATGTACTTATGTTCTAAAACTGCTTCCTTATATTTCTCCAGGATTGGATTAATACAAACTTATTGCATCTAGTGCAAAACCAACATTTGGTGTGGTACTTGACATCTCATGATTGACTCAATTGCCTAAGCAAGTGATCTGCCAATCATGCACATCCCTCTCCTCTTTAGCCTATAAGACACCTTTAGAGAGGGTGACTCCATCACCTGCAGGTACACCACCATGCTAGGAGTCAACTATTCCAAAAACCATTAGAATATCTATCAAAGTACCCACATTGGGAAACTACCCAAATCCAGATCTAAAACCATAGATCTAAAAACCAAAATGTCAAATATTATATCCATATCCTGTCTGGAGAAACAACTGTGTGACGACCACAGTACAACCGATCGTAGTATAGGAATTTTACTTCCTACTCTGTGTATGTCATCCAGATACCATGACATCACACCCTACTACCTTCTTAACTGATTCATCCCCTATTCTGATTGAAGTCAAACCCATGACTGTCACATCAAAATTAGATGATCTATCTCCGCTATAACTGCTCAAGTCTATAAATAGATATAAGCATCTTGCCCACTATGCTTCCGCTGCTCCCACTGACTACGACAACCCTCCTACCGGGTCTCATATTCTGGAACAACAGTAGTGTCAAGTCTTGGTAGATAAGAACCTCCCTGTCACCGTCCTTGAGCCTACTGAAGTACCTCTCGGGTGTCTGAGGTTACCCACCAAATCTGCGGAGTGGCTATTGGAATGTCAAACCTGATTGAATGTATAGGTCCTATTAAATTTTCCGTAATCGTTCGCGGTTCTGGAATCACTTGCAGTTCTACCATACTCCCACTACTGTTTTCTGAAAAGATCCATTTTACTAAAACTGTGGCGAGTCAAGAACAATATTACTATGGATCTTCCAAATGGTAGAATATCAACCCTCGTCATAGCCAGGGTCAACCCACAAACAGCCATTACAGAAACGTGCCCTGAGTTATCCAGAGTCTGGTTTTAAGCAAAAGCTGGACAACTCCCCGTACCTTAATATCTTTTAAGGTACGAACTATTCTATATCCAATATAGAAACTTTGGCACTAATTTAATTGGAACCATATTCAATCCATGCAGCTGTCTCCAGTGCATATCAACTTAATGGAAAGAGGCTAATCAGCATTACTCAACTTAGGAATCCATCCAATTATGAGTAACCTGAAAGAGAAACACGTTTCTCAAAACCATCACTATCATCTGAATACCAATCACAAGAATCTACATCTTCGATCTCTTTGAAGAATCCCGATACTTGTGACACCTGGTTCTCTACTTTATTCTTATACCCACAACTTCTCAAAACTTAGACCTTGTATTTCTACGAAACACTTGTCTAAATACTAGAGAAGTTATAAGTAAACAGAACATAGTACGAGGACCTACCCCTTTGTCCTGATGGACACTGGACAACATACAATACTCTGTATAAGTCCGCTGAGTTAAACAACTCAAAACCTGTGCGTTGTAGGTGGAAAACTGTACCCTGGCGATTTCCTCAAATATCACCAATTACAATGAATTCCGATATAATGAGGATGATCACCTAATTCCCAATATCTCACTCCCGATCATCATCTTTAAAACCATACAGATATGAGAATGAAACCTGGTAAATACATACCCTTGGAGTAAGTGTCTAATCGGGAAAACAGTTTTTCCTTTAACAATGCACTGAAACATGAAAATGTTTCGTAGGGGTATCCTGGTATTCATAGCAATGCCTCTTCCATAATCCAATTCATGACTTCAACCGTATACTTTATTGCCGTCTCTCCAAATCCCTTTATTTGTCTTTAGTCGTTACCTTCTGTACACCATCGTTAGGCTAAATGGTTTTCTTCATTCCCTACCGTTCGGCACCAGCCTATAGTTTGGAAGAAGACTATCCAGTAAGCATAATAGGTGTACCCTCCTAAACCAAGGAGTACTCGCAACTGAGAGAAGGTGATGATAAAAGACAACTGAATAATACCTTATTCTTTTAAAGGTGAAATAGGAGTGGCGATGAAGTACGCGGTTTTGGTCGTGAATGATATCAGTCGCAATTTACTTTGCCCTCTTTCTAATCCCTTTATTTTGTCTTTACATATTACCTTCTGCACACCCTACTTAGGCTAATTGGTTTTCTTCATTCCCTACCTTTCGGCACCAGCCTATGGTTTGGAATAAGACTATCCAATAAGCGTAATAGGTGTACTCTCCTAAACCAAGGAGCTCTCGCAACCTGAGAGAAGGTGATAATAAAAGACAACTGAATAAACCAATTCTATTTCTCCTGAACCTGGATCCATCCTCGAAGAAGTCCCTTCGAGTTCGTATATAACCATACGATGGCTCTATCCAATGGAAGTGGATATCCGTAGTAATACGGGTGTTCTGAGAAATTCAAAAGGTAAAAGAAGGAGTGGCAATGACTTATGCAACTCAGACAATCCAAAAGCCAGTATTTTAAGAAGGTTCGGTCAACCTGGTCAATGAGTCATAGTCTAAGGTCGGTCAAAGGTCGCTGCCAAAGAGAGAGAGAGAAAAGAAACACTCTGCGTGCACTCTAACCTAGATCAGAATGGTCATCATTTTATCTAATCCGGAAACCACCCACTGTCCTGTCAAATTCTCCTCCAAACCTAAAGAAGAATCAATCGGGATCACCTGAAGAGTAAACCAACTTATCAGTGGGAATCGGGATCCAACTCTCATCGCATGATAACGTGATGGAATGCATCCACGTTACTCATACTCCAGAAGGTATGCGCATACTTGGCAAGTTTCAGTTTCTTTTGAAACTCCCGATATAGTTTTTGCCCCATGCTCTTATAACCTTGGCGTTAGGTCAAAATGTCATAAGTCACATGCCAAGTTCTACCCATCACTATCTTGTTAATTTGAACCCACCCACACATGCCCTTGGCGTTAGGTCAAAATGGCAGAACGGCTGTCCCAAACCAACTCATCTATCTATGCAACAATTGAATACCCAGCAGCTACCAAACACTATGCCTTGGCGTTAGGTCAAAATACATAGCTTGAATACTACTGAATACCGAAAAGAAGTGACGGAGGGCTACGGCTGGTTTTTGGCGAAAAAACCTTTAGCGTAGTGAACTTGATATCGCTGAAGGAACCTGATAGCTTTTTAAAATATAGTGGCGAAAACCTTTTGCTAAAGAGGTCACTCCCGGTAAAGGGATCTCGGCTCTTTCCTCGTGGAATGAGGTGCAGGATATTCCACTGAATACCGCTAAGCAAAGCAACATGTAATCTACTATAGTGAAGTTATTACCCTGACGCAAAATTCTGCCCAAGGGGTCAGTCCCGGTGAAGGGATATCAGCCCTTGCCCCGTTGAATGAGGTGCAGGATATTCCACTGAATACCGCTATGCATAACAAAAGAAAACGTCTTTGCAATAACACTTTTTAAATTGTTCCAACAACTGTATACAGGTTTGTTTTACTTTGCGTTGATCAGAATCAACGCAGTCCCATCATTTAATCACACCAGAAAAGAACGAAAATAAAATGTACGTATATGCCATCCGCATTCGTCACTGGGTCCCGTCATCACCCGTTAGGTTACTTAACTAACGACAGAGCGGGGACTGGACTAGCGCGGGTGTAAAACATATACAACATCTAATAGTATATAAACCAATATACAATAATCGCTCCAGGCGTGATAATATGCAACATTACAGAAAAGTAATAAGCATCACAGAACAATACAGATAATCTGGGATCCCCGGGTTTCACAGAGCCGCTGCTGAAACCCGACGTTCCCCTGTCGTGTGGATAGCCTGTGCAATGAAACCTAGACCCCTACGGGTGCGGCAAGTTACCCGCCAAAACCTGAAGTGAGGCAGCCCCCTACAGCATAGTGAATGGACCACCCAGCACTCCACGGAATCCGGTAATCTTGGGCACCCCTCCTTGGGTCAACCTGTACCCCCTACGAGTGCGGCGGATAGTCTGCCAATTCTAGAGTGGGGCCCCTCTGCCTCTCAAAGCCATGAGATGCGGACCCGTTGCCCTCCCGAACCCGGCTATCCGTGCACTCCGTCGCAGGGCAAAACCTAGTACAGTAATGAAAAATAGTACAATAGGTACATCGACCGCAACCAGGTCGTGCCCCAAAAGAATATTATACAACAGGCTGTGACGGCAGTCCACATGTTGGGCGCTCGCCCCGCAATATCAAATGTACAAATAAACACAAACTGTACTACCATTGCACACTGCTATCCACCACGACAAATCCGCAACATCATAGCACAACACAGAACATCAACACGAATGTCACGTTCGCAAACCCGTCTAAAAGAACTATAGCAATCAGACGCGGTTTACCGATCAAATGACATTCCCGGTCGGAGATATAATGTAAGCACTGTAAACTAACGTGTTTAAATTTCGATCGACCAAAGACCAAATATCAAAAAGTGGGCCCCACGACTTACTGGTGAACAGTAACAAAATCTGGGCCAAAACGATATTTATCAAAAACCCCAAAATCCAACAGAGAAGCCACTGGAAAAATTTGGGAGCACGAGCTCACCACGTGGCCGCGGATGCACGGCCAAACCATGGGTTTGGCCGCGTTTCCGCGGCTGCTTGGAGGAGTCACGTGCCCAAATTTTGTCGTGATTCTTAGAAAAGCCTGCACAGATTTTTAAGACATACAGAATTAATTTTTGAGACCATTTAAAATCAACAGAAACTGTCGGGCATGGATTTTGCAATTTTCGATTTCCGGTCGGATCGATGTTTTAAACGCGTTAGCACAAGTTAGTATAGCAAAATGGTGAGGCTCTGATACCACTGTAAGTCTACGCTAGCGCCCCGGCAGTCTACAGACGCCAAATACGGAACAAAAACTTTTTAACTGGCGCTATCGTATACTTTAACCCGGATCTGCCATTATTGCTAAACTAACAAACTGTAAAGAGTGTAGAAAAGGTATACCGAATGATCCGAGTCCTTCGTTCTTTAACCATCATCCCACGCTCCGTTGCGGCTGCTCCGATCTCGTCGATCTCCGATTCCTTTGTCGAGGTGGCACCACATGATCGATTCTTTAAACGGGCTCCCGCCTCTGACTTGAGGCAACTCGATCGTCAAGTTTGCTAAAAGAGACGACCAAGAATGATGTAGAGAATGAGTAGATGACTTTGTCTCACTTTGTCCAAATCCGTGGACGATCGATTAATGAAGTTGCCGTGGAAATCGGGTGATGGAATGAAATGGACTGTGAAATTCCATACACCGATAAAACCTATCATAATCTTTTCTAGCAAATGAAAACTCAAGTGAGAGAGAGAATGAGGAGAGAGAGAGGGCCGGCCATATATAGCAAGAGGGAGGTGACCGTAGGAGAAGGGGGTGACCTTAAGCATAAAGCTTATCATGAAGAAAATATCTTAAGGAAAACAAAAAGCTTTAATAACAAAGCATGAGTCATTATGCATTAATTGAACCATTAAAGCAACCTATGAAAATCCAACACCAATTAATCCTAGTCACCTCATCTAGAAAATTCTAGAAGAATCCACACTCATCTCAAGAAAAGATAAATCCGTCTTTAACCGAATGTTAAAAGACGGCTGATAGAAAACTGGAAACTGGGAACTTCCAAAAGTGATCCTGAAACAACTTTCAGGATAACCCTGAAACTGTATAAATATACCCGCATTTGTATTACGACCGAATACAAATGCAACTGAGACAAAGATATTATACCTACTCAATATAATACTCGGATCCGGCTTAAACCAAAGCCGACCAGTATCACCTGTCCGAAAATCGACACGTGCGTAAACGCACGTGCATTTTCCGAACCCTGCCATAAAACCATACAGCCTCTACAACGTTTCGCCCGAACTTGGGAAACTGTCTGTGGGGGACTCTAATGACTCGTCAGTACCCTGGCAGTGGGTTTAACCACAAACCGTCAGCGGCACTAGCAATGCGTAACGGCTGCCCACGGACTGACCTCAAGGGAGGCCGATGAGCACACTCAAGGGAGGCCGATGAGCGAACTCATCCAGAAACCCTACTGAGCCTAACAGTGACAATGTATATACAGTCCGGTCCGTTCGTCAATGAGTATCGCATATCCACCTAGGGGGCTAGTAACGTCAGACCCCCAATAGCAGTATAAGTCGTGTCGGAGTGAAGCCTCAATACACCCTGAGATACTACTGGAGTACCTACCGGTAAATCTCCTACCATGGCCATGGATTTGTGTAATGGCTCTCCTAGACACAGCACGACCTCGCCCCCAATACCGGGAGAGACGAATCCCCTGCCGATCCGCTCACGTGCCTCCATATGGCTCGGGACTGTACCCAAAAGCTACCTGTTTGCACGACTCCTTTGAGCCGTGGTAGGGTAGAAATCAAAGCACAGTGGGAACTCACACGAGACAAATGACGACCTCAGGTCGATGAACTAACCTGTACACATGTCACCAGGGAACTGCTATCTGACGGTAGATATAATACTAACTAGCAGATTCCCGGCGAGTCCTGTCCGGTGTACTCATAACCCAATGAGCACCTGTATACATCTTAGGTGATCCAACTGACACCAGTGGCTTGTGAGACCGGCCACCGCCCCTCGTCGGGGTCTCGACTGTACACACTAGTCTACTCCGGAGTATCGATGCCCTGTCTCGAAACTCCCACGACTAGGGACCACAATTAAGGATATGCATATAAACTACCCAACTCTCACGTATATGATCGCCATCATACTGTTGGTAGTAAAGCAAGATCCTAAGGGCTCTATCAAAGTGTAACATGCAATCAGTCATCTGAACATGTACACGACTGATAACCGCAATCATTGCAATCACGTACCTGCGATCCAATAATTGACTATGAGGGCACTATCTCCAACAAACAATACAGTGAAATTCAGGAAAAAACGCTACAAATGTGAGACTATGACCAACAAATAGATGAATCTGCAAGATGCTGCCTACCAGTTTAAGGAACAAACGAAGATCAATAAACAGTTCCATGCACAAGACAGTTCAAGAGCAGCACAAGATACAATACTTCGAAGCGAAGCTTACGGTAAAAGTCCATAAATTCTGCACTGTTGGAAATTTGGAAGAAAGTGGAAACGATTCTGAGAAACCAAGTGAAGAAAACAGATGGAAAAAGAAACTTGAAGCATCACAGAAGAAATCAACTCAAGAGCCCATCAAACGGGCACGGAACTGCGGCCGAACATGGATTCTGGCTGCGGTTCCGCGGCCATGCTGTACACGTGTCGGTGCGTGTCGGTGGGAGTCGGTGCATTGACCCGGCTTTCTTAGGGTAGTATTGTAATTTCAGATGTGGATCAGATGTAAACCCTAGGGTTTCTCCTATCTATAAATAAGAAATCCTACAGCTCTTTTGGAGCATGCCTTTTTAATTCTAGAGTAAATTTCAATTCCTTTGTAATCGTTCAAGAGTGCATCAATAAAGTAAGTTGTTTTCTTTTTATCTTGTGTTCTTCTTAGTTGCAATTTTATTTCTCTGCATTTTTTACCTGTCTTATTGATCTGCAAGTTAATTAGGTTAATAAAAAAATTATAAAAATGAATTTTGTCACAATCTCTCTAATGAGTGAGTAGTTCCTCACTTGTTAGGGTTAGGATTGGGTAGGTTTGAGAGATGGAAATCTCTCACTCCTTTCTTGCCCTCATAACTTTATAAATTAGGACTCGATGTAAATCAACACCCACCGCTCACTACGGCACCCTATCCTACGAGATAGCGGTGATTCCCTAGTTAAGACCGGTAGTGGTTGATTTACATAGAGGTTAAGGCTAAGAGTTAAGAAATGACGGACAATGACCAAAAGGAAGAAACAACGTTTCTTCCTAGTCGTGCTAATCCCCTTTGTTAACTATTACCCTAACACCTATATTCTTAATTAGGGCAAAGGAAGCAGTGAGTAGAATTAACTTTCTAAACTAACCTAATCCTAACCCCAGCAAGGTTTTAATCCAAATCAATTTCAATCTTAGTTTTTCTAAAATTCAAAACCTACCACAAATAGGAATTGACTCGTTAGAACAATTAGAAAAGAACACGTTTTCCCTGTGGATCGACCCGTACTCATCTCGGCTAGCTACCAAGCGACACCGTTATTGATTGCGGTAATTCTTAATTTTTGATTTAAAACGCATACGCAAAAACTCTCAACAATCAAATGGCGCCGTTGCCGGGGAATACGGTAGTTATTTCTTTTTGTAATTTCGGGTTAGTTAAAATTGAAAAAATCATAAAAACTGAAAAATAAAATTAAAAAAAAATCATCTTGTTATTTTTTGATCTGTTTTTGTGTGAATTGTGCAGGGAAAGAAGACGGACAGGTTCAGATCTGGAAAATCCTTGTAAACAAATCAAGAAACAACAGATCTAAACAAACAGAGGAGAACCGCAACAGAAAACATGAAAAGTTTGACGGCCTGATCCAACAGAATAACCGTGAAACCGCCGCAATTTCTTGCATTTGGCCGCAGATTCGCCGCTCATTTGTGACGTCAGCAACCTAGTTTCTCTGTAAGTATTCCTTATCTCCTCTGTAACCCTCTGTAGTCCACTGAAAAAAAATTCCTACAGGGTTCTTTGCGCAAAACTTCTTCCCCCTCTCCAATAAATCAATCTTGCGTAGGATTCTTTGCGCCGCAAATAAAAAAAAAATTTGGCAAGTGTTTTAGATTTTTGTGTGTTTACTGCTTTGCATTTTTAAAACGGACTTTTAAGGGGCTATAACACCAATCCAGATTGGGTGGGGATTTCATTACCCTTCTTAGGACCCCAAAAATCACAAAAAGCATATGCATCAACCCTCGAGTTAATTAAAAAATATTTAGACTCAGCCAATAAGGACTGTCGCGCTCATTAGGACGAAGGAAGGTTGTGGGCAATCCGTCGTTTATCTAAACCTGGCTTTGTGGTGCCTAGGCTAGAAAAGTCGGAAAGGTAATTTTAAAAGGCCCGTCTCACGGTGATTCGTGAGCGGATCCCTCCTTTCTTTACTTATGCTTACCTGGCCACAATTGGCGGTGAAGAGACGATTCGAGGGATATCTCACAACTTACCCTTTAGACCAGTTAGGAGCAGTCTAGTTGACTTAGGAGACCCTAGCTCTAGGCTTGATTGTGTATTGTTCAAATTGCGATTGCTTGAAGTGTGTCGTAGTTCCGTATAAAATCTTTTGCAAAGATCTTTATAAAAAAAAACCACAAAACAAAAATTTTTACAAAAACTTGCCATTTTGTCGCTAGAAATCCATTGCACCCAACTTTCACCCACATTTTCTTCATTGACGTTTTCTTACCCCCACCTTCTACTTTTTGACTACACTACACCTCGTTAGTGTATGTCCAGTTGGACTAGGGACACTAGCGCCCGTTTAGTCCGTGTCTCGTTAGTGCCTACTGACGATGCGTTCGACTCCGAAGTCGAAATTCCATCCATTTTTTTACCTTCATCTTCAAATTCATCATC
Organism: Agapanthus africanus; assembly: GCA_030015575.1. NCBI lineage: Eukaryota > Viridiplantae > Streptophyta > Magnoliopsida > Asparagales > Amaryllidaceae > Agapanthus > Agapanthus africanus. The sequence continues at coordinate 518,966,068 of JASDDO010000031.1, read as the reverse complement.
TTCTAAGGAGATGTCGGGATTCAATCCTAACAATCCCTTACCTCCTGTTGAAGCGCCCCAACGAATCGCGCTCCAGGATCTTTTCTATCCAACCCGCACCGCACTTCCCACTTGTCTTTCACTTCCACCGCCTAATGGGGATAACTTCGAAATTAAACCCCACTTCATCAATATGTTGCCCAAGTTTCACGGGCTGGAATCCGAAGATGCCTACATCTTCATTAACAAATTCTAGAATGTTTGCGCAATGATGAAGACCACCCAACTTTCCGATGATGCTATAAGGCTACGTGTCATTCCCTTCACTTTATGTGACCTAGCTGAAAAGTGACTCTATAGTACAGCATCGCATTCCATAAAAAGTTGGGAAGAGTTTGTTAAGGCTTTTCTAAAAAAGTTCTACCCACACCATAAGACCGCAAGAATTCGAAATGAAATTAATCAATTTTCCCAGCTTCCTTTCGAACCTTTTTGGAAGTGTTTCGAAAGATTTAAGAACCTTTTTGTTCAGTGCCCTCACCACGGTATCGAGAGATGGCAACTTTGCCAAACTTTATACGAAGGACTGAACCCAGCAACTAAGCAGTTGCTGGAAACCATTTGTCAAGGTCACTTTCTAACCAAATCGAGCGAGGAAGCATGACAATTTCTCGACGATCTTGCTGAATAAACACTTCAGTGGAAAAGCACTAAACAGACCACCTCATCCACTTCATCTAATTCTTCCGGTCAGTCTAGGGGAGGTGTTCATCAACTTGACATGTCGATTGCAATGAAGTCCGAAATGGCCGCAATCACGAAAAAACTAGAGGTAATTGAGAGCAACGTCTCATCGCCTTCTCCCGCCCCTGCTTTACCCACTCGCACTATTTGCGCTTGTTGTTCGGATCCATCACATCTTACTGAAGAGTGTCCTTACAATCCACATAGTCAAGGACAGGATCAAGTCAATGCTGCCTTTCAGCAAAGACAAAGAAATGATCCATACTCTTCAACGTATAATCCTGGTTGGAGGAGCCACCCAAATTTTGCTTGGAATCAAAATCAACAACAATTCCAAGGCAATAACAATTTTCAAAGGCCTCCTCCACAACAACAAGCCCCTCAACAAACTCAATATCAGCAACCTTTCCAACCCCAATCTTACCAAAACCAAATGAAAAATTTTGTACCAAACAACTCTTATCCTCAAAACAATTTTGTTCAGCCAAATAACGATAAGGTTTCCTCGCTAGAACGAAATCTGGATGCGTTTTTAAAACAATCTACGCAATCCTCAGCAAGCATCCAGTCTTCCATTCAATCTTTGGTGCAACACACTGCTTCACATGATCAGAGCATTAAAACAATTGAAGCCCAAATTGCACAACTGAATGCTGCTCTAAGCGAGCGAGAAAAGGGAAAGCTTCCATCTCAACCACTGCCAAATTCTGGTCTCACACAAAATACATATGTTGCTCATGAACAACAAAATCATAATGTGAGTGCTGTGACTACGTTGAGATCTGGAAGAGTGTTGCACAATAATGTGGGCATTAATAATGACACCCCGGCCGCCGCTACATCTTCTTCATCTTCTTCATCATCGTCAGAGCCTGTTCTCCATTCTTCACAAGGCTCTACTTCTTCTACTACTCCGAACGGACCCACATCTCACTCCACGAAAACACCAACACTGGGATCTGTTCCAACTCCGCAATCTCCTCTACAAACATTGGACTCAACGAATTTTCAAAATGTTCCATTTCCAAACAGGTTGAGAACCAATAAACCAACTCTACAAATGGAGAAGATTGTAGAGTTATTTAAACAAGTTAGCATTAACATCCCTCTCTTGGATGCAATCCAACAAGTCCCTTCTTATGCTAAAGTCTTGAAGGACTTATGCACCAAGAAGAGGAAATCACAGGTACCCAAGAAAGTTTTCTTGGCCAATGAAGTGAGTGATGCTCTTACCCAACCGTTGCCTCAAAAGCAAAAGGACCCTGGCTGTCCTACAATTTCAATAACTATCGGGGATAAGAATATCAACCGCGCACTTTTAGATCTTGGTGCCAGGGTTAACCTGCTTCCCTATTCAATATATGAACAATTAGGCGTTGGAGAGTTGAAACCCACACATTGTACTCTCTAAATGGCCGATCGATCTATCACCCATCCTAGGAGTGAGTTAGAGGATGTGTTGATCAAGGTAAGGGACTTCATATTCCCCGTTGATTTCATTGTTATGGACACACAGCCTGTAGCTAACCCCCGGAGTCAAATTCCGGTGATACTCGGTCAACCATTCCTTGCAACTTCTAATGCGGTGATCAATTGTCGAAATGGTTCAATGAACCTATCTTTTAGAAATATGACAATTGAACTCAACATTTTCAAGTTGGGGAATCAGCCCTCCGAGCCAATGCTAATATACTTGATGTTTGCTCGATCCAAGAGATCACCCAGGAGGATTGTAAGCTTGAAAAATTTCTGTTCGATCACAACGATTTTGACGCCACTAGTGCGTTCTTCCTTGATTCTGACACAGCTTTCACACCCGATAGCGATTACGAGTGTTTCACTTTTTCGAACGATTTTGAAGAATCACCACCCGAGTTTGAAACCTTTGAATTTTCGGATGAGTTAACTGAACCATCCGACTCGGTTGCTTACACTCGCTTTGAACCTTTGTTGGAATCCTTCGAGTTCGAGACAGTTTCACCAATTTTACCTTCAATTATTTCGCCTCCAAAACTCGAACTCAAGCTATTGCCGTCTCACCTTAAATACGCTTACCTAGGTGAGAATGAGACCCTTCCTTTTATAATCTCGGCCTCTCTAGTCACCAAGCAAGAGAGAGCCCTTTTAACGGTCTTACAAAATAATCGGCAAGCTTTTGGCTGGACTATGACGGACATCAAGGGGATAAGTCCCCTAATTGTTGAACACCATATATACATGATGGATGATGCCAAGCCAGCAAGGGATCCACAGAGACGCCTCAACCCAATAATGAAGGAGGCTGTTAAAAAGGAGATTGTAAAATGTCTTGATAGTGGTATCATTTACCCTATCTCTGATTGCCAGTGGGTTAGCCCCATTCACGTTGTCCCAAAGAAATCGGGCATAACGGTCATAACTAATGAGGTGAATGAGTTAATACCTACTCGCACCCAAACTGGGTGGCGAGTTTGCATCGATTATAGAAAACTCAATGCCGCGACACGGAAAGACCACTTTCCATTACCTTTTATCGACCAAATGCTAGAACGATTGGCTGGGCACGAGTACTATTGCATTTTGGATGGCTACTCCGGCTATAATCAAGTTCCCATCGCCGAAAAGGACCAAGACAAGACCACATTCACTTGTCCTTTCGGTACGTTTGCTTACCGTCGCATACCCTTTGGGTTATGCAATGCACCCGCTACTTTCCAGCGGTGTATGATGGGCAATTTTTCAGACATGGTGGAAAAATTCTTGGAGATTTTTATGGATGATTTCTCCATTTTCGGCGACTCCTTTGAAGAGTGTCTGCTGCATTTAGACGCAATCCTTACCCGTTGTAAGGATAAGAATCTTACTCTAAATTGGGAGAAATGTCACTTTATGGTACGAGAAGGTATTGTCTTAGGACATATTATCTCGCAAAATGGCATCGAGGTAGATAAAGCTAAGATTGAAGTCATTTCCAATCTTCCTCCTCCCAAGTGTGTCAAAGACATCCGAGCCTTCCTTGGCCATACCGGTTTCTATAGACGGTTCATCAAGGATTTTAGCAAGATTGCTAGACCCTTGACTCTTTTGTTGGCCAAGGACACTACTTTTGATTTTGACTCGAGCTGTATGAAAGCGTTCGAGTCATTGAAAAACTCACTTACTTCCGCTCCCATTCTTTCGTCTCCTGACTGGACGCATCCATTCGAAATTATGTGCGATGCATCAGATTTTGCTATTGGTGCTGTCCTTAGACAGCACATCAATAAGATGCCGCATGTAATTTATTACGCTAGCTGGACATTGAACGAGGCCCAATTAAATTATACAACAACGGAGAAGGAATTCTTAGCTGTTGTATTTGCACTAGAAAGGCCCTATTTATTCGGCTCTCCGGTCGTCGTTTACACTGACCACTCTGCTCTTCGCCATCTTTTTACGAAGAAGGATGCTAAATCTCGGCTTATACGTTGGATCCTCCTAGTACAAGAGTTCGATCTCGTCATCAGAGATAAGAAAGGATGCGAAAACATAGTCGCCGACCATCTTTCACACCTCCCTTCTTCGCCAACACTTCAAATTCCTATAACAGATGTTTTTCCAGATGAGCAGCTCTTAACTGTGTCATGCGAACCTTGGTTCGCAGATATTGTAAATTATTTGGCCACCAGACTTATACCTAATGATTGGTCGAATCAGGACAAACTCCAATTCCTGTCCCAAGTAAAACATTTTTACTGGGATGAACCGTATCTCTTCAAATACTATTCTGACCAAATCATTCGTCGGTGTGTCCCCGACAACGAGTTTAAGAGCGTTCTGTCTTTTTGCCACGATCAAGCGTGTGGTGGGCATTTTGGCCCTAAAAAGATAGCAGAAAAGATCTTGCAGTGTGTCTTCTACTGGCCACAACTTTTTAAAGACACATACGATTATTACAAGACATGCTCCCGGTGCCAACACTTGGGCCGGATATCTAGGAGAAACAAAATGTCTCTCCAACCAATTTTGGTTGTTGAAATTTTTGATGTTTGGGGGATAGACTTTATGGGACCATTTCCCAATTCCTTTGGGAACATGTATATTCTACTCGCTGTTGACTATGTTTCAAAATGGGTCGAGACTGTGCCCAGCCGAACTAATGACAACAAGGTTGTCGTTAGATTTCTCAAAGAAAATATTTTTTCTCGGTTTGGGCATCCTCGCGCGATTATCAGTGATAATGGATCCCATTTTTGTAATAGGACTTTTGAGTCCTTAATGCGGAAATACTTGATTACTCACAAGCTGTCAACGCCCTATCATCCTCAAACTTGTGGGCAAGCTGAGATTTCAAATCGGCTGATTAAACAGATATTGGAGAAAACGGTTTCCAAAACCTGTAAAGATTGGTCGTCAAAACTCATTGATGCCCTTTGGGTATTCCGTACTGCCTATAAGACTGATCTTGGCATGTCTCCATATAGGCTTGTTTATGGAAATGCTTGCCACCTTCCAGTTGAAATAGAGCATAAGGCATTTTGGATAATAAAAGAGTTGACTTTATCTCTGGGAGATGCGGGCAGCAATAGAAAGCTGCAGTTGAATGAATTGAACGAGCTTCAGGATGAAGCTTACGAGAACGCAGTAGTCGTTAAAAACAGAACGAAGGTGTTTCACGATAAACACCTTATGCGCAAAAATTTCAAACCTGGTCAATAGGTTTTACACTTCCATCCCGAAAAGGGCTATTTTTGATATGCACCGTTTATCCGCACGGTGTGGTCGATCTAGAAAACCCGGAGGACGGTTCACTATTTAAGGTGAACGGACATAGACTTAAACCGTTCCTTATTGCGAACACTTCGGAGGAGCTCCTGTTTTTGCAGGAGCCGATCTACATTGACTAATCTTCCTCCATTTACCCCTAAATTTCAATTATCTAGCCAAAACACTGTTTCAAAGAAGTTTAGGGGTATGTATCATTTGTAATTATATAAAAACAAAATAAAATTAAAAAAATTAAAATTAAAAGAAAATTGGGTATTTTTGTAAATTTCCAGTTTTAATAAAAAATAAAGTTTTTTTATTTACAAATAATTTCCTCTTTTAAGAGGGGCTTTTTGCTAATAACCAACACACCCCCTATAAATAAAACCCGACCCCTCTTTGGTTTTCATAACCCTAATTTTTCATCTCTCTGAAAACCCTAACCGTCGCTCAAATTTTTGCAGCGAGATCTCCCCATTGCGCCGCGCATCCGCCGCCGAACCCTCTTCCTGACCGCACTTCCGCCGCGCCCTGGTATCGTCGCCCTCTGAAATCTTTAGAGGAGGTTTGCAGTTCTCTTCCCTCTCTGTTAAAAATATTTTTTTTTATCTGTGAACTTTCTGATGGCACCAAACATGCAATTAGAACGAGAATTTTCACAAATCTTCTCACACACAATTTACGGAAGTTATTTTGCTGATGAAATCACTCGGCGAGGGTGGAACTTTTTAATCTACAATCATCCAAATGCCTACGCTCTTCCAGATCTAGTCACTCGTTTTTACGAGTGCATGGAGGAAGGTTGCTTAGCACAATACGGTTTTATAAAATTACTTTGGGGAGATAGGGAGATAATCATTGATAGGGACTTCATCCATGAAGTCACTTTAATTCCTAGATTACCTGTTCACGACCAACCGCTTCAATTTGAAGATTACTTACCCTTAATGGGTAATGACTGTTCGAGGGAACCTAGGAAGGGAATACATGCTAGAACCCTCTTCGCCAATGTATTAACCGTGTGCCGTTGGGCACAAAACAATATTTTTGGCAGCTCACATAACACAATATTTTTCACCCCGTCTCTTCATATCATGCACACCTTAATGACTAGGAACCTTAGATTTGACATGTGCACGGTTTTACTTAATTCAATTGGTGCTGGAAAAATGGCCGCAAATTACCCATGTCCTATGATAGTGACACAATTGTGTCGTTATTTCCTCCCTGTGGAGGAATTTGATTTTTACATGCATGGAGGTATACCGATCAGACCTCTTATTGAGGGCGTATCCATATCCTATACCCGCCTAACTGATGTATGGTCGCAAAGGGAACCGGCCGAACATGTACCCGCCAGAACACCCAGCTCCAGCTCGACCGCGAGCAGGGAGGAGCTTACCCCTACAGAACATGCACGTCTTCTTAGAAGAGCCATTAGGGGCATTGATGATTTGACAGGGATGGTGACCAACTTGGATCACCGGGTGACAGAGATTGAACATGGCGTATCTAAGCTGCTGGCGCGAGAGGAGCGTTCCCTTTCACGTTCAAGGGGACGGGGAGGTCCTGAGCAGTGAGGACACTGCTTTTGGTAAGTTTGGGGGAGGAGGTGGTTTGCAAATAGTTATCATTGCATTGCATATTTTAATTTTTGTGTATATTTTTCTTTTCTCTTTTGCATGTTTATTTCTGCATTGCATCTTTATAAAAAGAAATGAAAATTAAAAAAATACAAAAAATAAAATCAAATAAAGAATTGAAAATTTTTAAAAATCATAAAAATTGAAAAATTCAATTTTGGCCATATTTGACTTAAGTTTGACAAGACGGTTAACTAGCTTGGAAAAACTAGATCCTAAACTTAGTGAATTAAAAACCCTAAAAATAACCTTTCTTAAAGTTTAATGGAAGAAAATATATGTCCTTGTAGTTTATTTAGAAATAGGCAAATTTTGAGTTCAGTTCTTAGGCTAAGTCAAAATAAGAAAAGAATATTGAAATTTTTATTGAAGTGTAAGTCTGAAAAATAATTCCGAACCTTGAGTCTAAATTTTGAAAGTATATACCCTACAACTCATACATACACGCACCTTGAAACATGGGATAGTAGAGGATACCTTGAAGTGCTCTTGTCTAAAATCCTTAGTATGAGAAAAAAAATTGAATAAAAGTATAAGTGTGAATAAAAGAGATATAAAAAAAATATACATTGGTTTTGTAATTACTTAAGGCTGCGTAAAATAAAAATATATAGCGAGGGTGCTTTATCACCTAATGCCTTAGACCAACTGGTTTGGGAGTCACTACTAAAGCCTTAGGTATTACAAGATGAGGAATTTCGCCTTAATGCGCAAACACATTTTGTAATCGGTTGTTAGTATCTCAAGAAGTATTAGCGGTCGCATGAAGGGTGTGTGAGCAATTTCATCTAAATTCACCAATTAAAAGTACTTTGGACAATGGACAAGAGTATGATAGCTTGAATTGAATTTCCAAGTGTAGGGGCGATACATACACATACGTAGGGCTATATGATTGGGTTTGGATGAGAGATAGGAAAGAAAAATAGGACTTATATCTTCAGTAGAGATGATAAAAATTCCTAAGTTGAGATAAAACCGTAGAAGGAAAATTCAAAAGATGCTAAAAGCTAAGTAAATTTACAGAACATATACGATCTTAAGTTAAATGATAAGCGAGTGTGAAAAATACGGGTTGATAATTTCTAAGTTGAAGATGATAGAATTTCTTGCTAGAACACCGAATTGAAAGATGAAAGTCAATAGGCCAAATTGATCGGATTTTGTGGGTAGTATCCGCTGAAAACCCTCAGGAGATAACACTCCTCCTACTAGGGACACCTAGAGGTTTAGCGGCTTGTTGCACGAGCTCAGTGCAATCATGATTCCCTGCGAAAGTGAGGTTAGGTTTTTTCGAGAATAAATTGGTTTTGCTCGGGACGAGCAAAAGATAAGTTTGGGGGTATTTGTTCATATCATAATTTTGCATTATTATATTCCCTATTCTTAATCATTTTACAAATAAATAGGTGCTTTTGATTTATGTCTGCTAAATAGTTGCAGGTTACAGGTTCTCAGAACAATACAGTGAAATTCAGGAAAAGACGCTACAAATGTGAGACTATGACCAAAAAATAGATGAATCTGTAAGATGTCGTCTTCCAGTTTAAGGAACAAACGAAGATCAATAAACATTTCCATGCACAAGACAGTTCAAGGGAAGCACAAGATACAAGACTTCGAAGTGAAGCTTACGGTAAAAGTCCATAAATTCTGCACTGTTGGAAATCTGGAAGAAAGTGGAAACGATTCTGAGAAACCAAGTGAAGAAAACAGATGGAAAAAGCAACTTGAAGCATCACAGAAGAAATCAACTCAAGAGCCCATTAAACGTGCACGGAACTGCGGCCGAACATGGCTTCTGGCCGCGGTTCCGCGGCCGTGCTGTACACGTGTCGGTGCGTGTCGGTGGGAGTCGGTGCATTGACCCGGCTTTCTTAGGGTAGTACTGTAATTTCAGATGTGGATCAGATGTAAACCCTACGGTTTCTCCTATCTATAAATAGGAAAGCTTACAGCTCTTTTGGAGCATGCCTCTTTTTAATTCTAGAGTAAATTTCAATTCCTTTGTAATCGTTCAAGAGTGCATCAATAAAGTAAGTTGTTTTCTTTTTATCTTGTGTTCTTCTTAGTTGCAATTTTATTTCTCTGCATTTTTTAACTGTCTTATTGATCTGCAAGTTAATTAGGTTAATAAAAAAAATTATAAAAATGAATTTTGTTGCAATCTCCCTAATGAGTGAGTAGTTCCTCACTTGTTAGGGTTAGGATTGGGTAGGTTTGAGAGATGGAAATCTCTCACTCCTTTCTTGCCCTCATAACTTTATAAATTATGATTCAATGTAAATCAACACCCACCGCTCACTACGGCACCCTGTCCTACGAGATAGCGGTGATTCCCTAGTTAAGACCGGTAGTGGTTGATTTACATAGAGGTTAGGGCTAAGAGTTAAGAAAGGACGGACAAGGACCAAAAGGAAGAAACAACGTTTCTTCCTAGTCGTGCTAATCCCCTTTGTTTACTATTACCCTAACACCTATGTTCTTAATTAGGGCAAAGGAAGCAGTGAGTAGAATTAACTTTCTAAACTAACCGAATCCTAACCCTAGCAAGGTTTTAATCCAAATCAATTTCAATCTTAGTTTTTCTAAAATTCAAAACCTACCACAAATAGGAATTGACTCGTTAGAACAATTAGAAAAGAACACGTTTTCCCTGTGGATCGACCTGTACTCATCTCGGCTAGCTACCAAGAGACACCGTTATTGATTGCGGTAATTCTTAATTTTTGATTTAAAACGCATACGAAAAAACTCTCATCAATCAGGAGTCTCCGTATATGAGGAGGTTTTCGATTCCCATGTCGACAACGATCTCAAGACCTGCTATCAAAGCTTTATATTCGGCTTCATTGTTTGTCCTCAGCTCTGTCAAGGAAAAGGCAAAGCGCATTATCCCTCCTTGTGGGGTCACGAAGATGAGGCCTACCCCGGATTTGATTATGGGGGTGCTGTGCTCTCGCTTCTTTATGGAAGATTGCCCGTCGAAGTAGAGTTCCCATCGGGTGTCACTCTCCCCTTTCTCCCCATCAATTGTGTCAAACGCGTGCTCGTCTGGAAATTCTCAATTTAGGGGTGAATCGACAGGTATAGGATGCTCGGCGAGGAAGTCGGCGATGGCCTGGCCTTTCACTGCCTTGAGCGGTCAGTATGTTATCGAGAACTCCATTAAGAGGAGGGCCCATTTAGCGAGTCGTCCTGTTAATATGGCTCTTGACATCAAATATTTGAGAGGATCCACTTTTGATATGAGGTGGACTTCATGCGCCAAAGCATAATGCCGGAGCTTCGTTATCGTGAAGATTAACGCCAGACAGTGTTTTTCAATGGGGGAGTAATTGTTTTCTTCCCCCAGGAGAACTCGACTCAAGTAGTAGAGGGCTCTTTCCTTCCCTTGATCATTCTCTTGTGTCCATAGCACGCCTAAGAAACCTTCAAGGGCAGTTGTATACAGGATGAGAGGTTTTCCCTTAACTGGACAGTCAGCACGGGCGGATTCTGCAGGTATTGCTTGATTTCGTCGAGTGCACTCTGGCATTTATGATCCCAGACGAACGGGATCCCCTTTTTCATTAGGTGACTGTAGGGGCGGCATTTGCCGGAGAGGTTGGCTATGAACCGTCGGATATATGCGAGCTTTCCTTGGAGAGACCGCAGTTGCTTGAGAGTTCTTGGCGGAGGCATTTCCATGATCGCCTTGATCTTCGACGGGTCTATCTCGATGCCTCGGTGTTGTACAATGAATCCTAGGAATTTACCTGAGGAGACTCCGAACGCGCATTTGAGAGGGTTCATCTTCAAGTTGTATTTCCGAAAGCGCTGAAACACGATCTTCAGATGCTCCCAATGCTCCTCGTGTGATTTGCTTTTTACAACAAGGTCGTCGATATAGCATTCAACGACTTCATGTATGAGGCCATCGAAAATCTTCGTCATGGCCCTCTGATAGGTAGCGCCAGCGTTCTTCAAGCCGAAAGGCATCACTTTGTAGCAGAATATGCCCAGAGAAGTCCGGAAAGCAGTATGCTTCTGTCTTCGGGATACATATTTATTTGATTGTACCCTGATGAGACGTCCATGAAGGAGAAAACTTCGTGAGTGGACGTGTTGTCTATCACCAACTCAGTAACTGGTACGGGGAAATCGTCTTTCGGACAGGCTTTGTTAAGGTCACGAAAGTCTACGCAGATGCACACCATCCCGTTCTTCTTCATTACTGGGACAATGTTAGAGATCCAATCGGGGTATTGAACTTCTTGGATGAAGCCGGAATTGATTAGCTTCTTGACCTCGGCATTGATGCTCATTTCAAGTTCGAACCGCAGTCTTCTCGCTGCTTGTTTAATTGGCTTGACGTCTGGAGATATCACCAATTTGTGCACAGCTACTTCTGGATCTAGTCCCAGCATTTCGGAGTAGTTCCATGTGAAACAGTCTTTATACTGTATGAGCACGTCTTTGAGTGTAGCCACCTGTTCTTTAGACAGCAGCTCACTGACGAACATAGGGCTCGGGTCGTTTGCCATCCCCAAGTCGATTTTTCTGAGGCTATCTGCAGTAGTATGTATCCTATCTTCCAGCTCTTTTGGCGCCGGTGGAAACTCTGAGATCACTTCGTCATCATCGTTTTCGAAACACCAGGAGAGGTCATCCATATTTTCGGACACTCCTCCCATCAGTGTTATTACGTGACAGGTACGAGATCGTTTCCAAGACCGATGTTGATCTGGTTCTACTATCGCTGCATACGTGGCTTTCGGTATATGCTTTTGTGGTGAAGTTACCCTCCAATTGCTGGATAAAGCGAACTTACCTTGCTGATACTGGTCTTCTACCCAGTCTTTGAATGTGAAGCAGTCTTCAATAGGATGCCCTATCGCTCGGTGATAGGAGCAATATTCCGGGTGATGGACTTCGTTTGCTTGTTCGGGGCACCTGGACTCCAGGAGTGTCATCATCCGATGTTTCATGACAAGGTCGAATATCTTCTTTGCCTTGTTTTGAGGGAAGGAGTATGTTCGACCCATCTTCTTTATAAGAGACGGATCCCGGCTGCTCAATTTTAGATCATGAGGCTTCTTGGACCCGCTTTGCTGCTGTTGAACATTTTTTCCGTTCTTCGGTTTATTTTTGCCTCCATATTAAGTCTTCCGTATGACGGGCTGGCGACGAAAGGCATCGTCATTTTTCGTAGCCTGCTGAAGGAGGCGCTGCATTCTGACTTTTTCATAGATGGCCATTTCGCGGCTATGATCATCCCGGACCTTTTGACCTGCTTCCCTTATTAGCTTATCCATCTGTTCTTCGAACGACGTACTTGGCACTTTCATGGCGAGACCTCATTTTGGTTCAGGGTTAGCGTCTTCTAACAGAGCATCTCCTTCTTCATCGAAATCATGTATAACGTAGCTGCCATGGAATCGCTCCCGTTTCTTGGATTGAACATATCCAAACCCGATCGTTTCCATTCTCCCGTTGGGCAATTTTCGCTGAGTTTCGGGGACGTTCCATATCCTGTTGTAGAGCTGAGCTTGTCGAGCAGTCTGTTTGAAGGGTACGCCTTGGCGCCTTAACAGCCTTTTTAATCCTTCCATGTAGTATCTGGGCAGACGGATGGGCTGGAGCCTGTCGAGTGCAGAATCAGCACCATGCCAGATTTCTTTCTCCACTTTGGTTTCCGCGGATCGATAAAAGAGGATCGCCTTTTCATCTTTTCGCTTGGGAGGGACGTAGAACGTCTGCAGTTCTTGCACATTGTAGGTATCAAGTGTGTCGATCTCTTTGTAATACTCTTGCGGAACCATGGCGATCTGCAAACTCTGATCATCTCCAATGAAGGCTTGCACTGATGGACGAGCCGAGAATACTGTGTTGGCCTCATCTTCAGAGTCACTGCCAAAGACCAGAATAGGGGTAGACGGTCCCGGTTTGTTGTATCGGGGAGGTCCCGAATAGACCATCTCTTCTTCCTCCTCGGTATCGCTCCCGAAGACCGGAATGGTGGTGATAGCTTTTTGCTTATCTTCAGGTTTATGGCATCTTTCCGTGTCTTCAAAGTCTTATAAGAAGTACTTTGCATCTTCGTACTTTCGGACTTCGTTTACGGAGAATGGGTTCAGCTCCCCTGTCGCAGTGTATTCAAGCCCATCTTTGAAGTACTTCGTACACTGATGTTGTGTAGAAGGGATGACGTTGTACTCGTGTAACCAAGGCCTGCCGAGCAAAGCGTTGTAGCAAGTCTTGGCATCAATGACGTGGAACTTGATACCGGTGACGAGCAGCCTAAAGCGTAATGTCAGTATCATAGACCCGAGCATCCGTGATGACTGGGAGTCGAACCCGGAGATAGTGATTTTATCCCGAGCGAGGTGTTGAATGTTCATGCCGATTTCTTTTAGCACCCTTACATTTAGGAGGTTGACAGAGGACCCGTTGTCAATTAGGATCTTCCCTATCTTGATGTCATGGCAATACCCGGAGACATAGAGGGGACAGTTATGCTCGCATGTCCCGAGGAGGAAGTCCTCATCGCTGAAGGTGATGTCGGCTGTGTGCACTTCTTCCAGCTCGTCCTTCATCTTTTCTTCGGCAAGGAAGGCTTGAAACTGCCCAGGGTCCTGTAGTGCCTTAATCAGGGAATCTCGTACTTCTTTGGACAGGAGAAAGGCATCCAAAATGCTTAGCTGCGAGGGTATCTTCCTCAGGTGTGCCAGGACATTGTAATCCACCTTGTTCTTCTTGAGCAGGTCCTTGGCTGCCAGCTCTTCGACGACTCGGTCATCGAGGGTGATATTCTCAGGGACCTTTTCTTTCCCCTTATCCTTTTTGTTCGATCCCTTGTCTGCGGGTCCGAGATTCTTTTCAGGTAGCGTGCAATTGCACAGCTGAATGTTCTCACAGGTATTCATCTCTTCTGTTTCAGAGATGGATTCCTTGAAGAGAGGGCCGAGGGCTATTTCTTCATCAGAACCACTCCCGAAAGTGAGAACTTGCGATCCCCAGGAATTAACCATGTGACATTCACCGGCAGTTCTTTTATGCTCATATGTCGCGCTTCTTTGTTCCCGACGAGTTTTGCGCTTCATCCGCTTGAAATGTTGCCGGTGAGCGACGTATCCCTGCCACCAATTTTTAAAGGCGTTGCATTCTTGAGTAGGGTGTGTGGTCCTCCGATGGTACAAGCAGTAGTTTGGACGTGTGTCCTCTTCGTTAAGGTGTATCCTATCAGGAATGTTTCTTTCGGAGGGTGGCAGCTTTATTCCCATCGATATGGCTTTGGCGAACTTTTTCCTTGTCTTGAACCTGCTTTTGCTGGCGGCCGAAGTGCTCCTATCCGGTTGGGGTATTTCAATCCTTTCATTCAGTCGCCGACGTTTGGATTTTTCGTATACGGCGATTTCACGCTCCTGATCAGCTTTGCTTTTCAGAAGAGCTTCAATCAGGAATACGTCAATCATCTCGTCTGACGGTCCAAGGAGTTCCGGTTCGGGATATGCCCCCAGTTTCTCTATATCAGGAGCTTCTTCACCTTCTACTGACGAGTGAGAGATCACGTAGCAGCTTGCCACATAATCTTCAGGTTTGTTTAACGAGTCTTCTCCCTCATCTTCATCGCCATCTCTATTTTCAAGGATGTGGTTGAGAAACTCTTGGAGTGTGACCGGGGTTCGCGCCTTCTGGTTATATTCCTCCAGCGCGTCAATATGTTTTTGCAGGTCCGTGCGCTTGTCATCAGGCTTCACGGGCTTTTTGGTCTTCTTCTTCTTCGAAGACTTTGACGGCCGGGCCTGAGCGTTTTGATTATCGCTACCAATTCTTGGAGTCAGGCGGCTTTAGCATTCCCTCAATGATCTCGGGTTCTAGCGGACTTTTCCACCTGATTGCCGGGCATGTTTAGAGATCCTTCAGCATTCTTTTCGTCTTGGCTGAAAGAGCGACCTCCCATGGAGCTTCTTTTATAAAAGAGCATGATGCCCCCGGTGTGTCCCCCTTTTAAGAGCGTGCGGCTGAGGCGGGCTTACTTTCCAATTCTCGGACAGTGCGAATTTGCCCTGTTGGTATTGGTCCTCAATCCAGCCTTTGAAGATGAAGCAATCTTCGATTGGATGGCCTACCACGTGGTGATAGGGGCAATAATTGGGATTATTGACCTCACTGGGTTGTAATGGGCATTTTGGATCCGGCAAGGTGATGAGCCTGTTGCGCATCGCCAGCTCGAACAGTCTCCTCGTTTTATCCCGGGGAAACGAATAAGGGCGCTTCAGTTTCTCATTGAAGAATCGCCGTCTATCATCTTGGCGATCAGTTGGTTTTGGACCACTGGGCTGCTGCTGAGCATTGGCGACGATTGTCGCTTTCCCTTTCCCTTTTTTGTTTCGAGATTCCAACTTCGAAGAAGATGGTCTATGACCCATCTGATCCATTTGGGCCAGCTTGTCAATCAAGGCCTGGAAAGTAGTTGGCATGAAGAACATCATGAACTGGGATATGGTCGCCTGCGGATCAAGAGTACCCACGAACATGCCTACAGCAGGAGCTTCTTCGATACGCTGTTCGCACTTCGACCATAGATTCCGCCATCGTATCGTGTACTGGACCCATGTTTCGCCTGGCTTCACCCTGGCGTTAATTAATGCCATGATCGGGGTGCGTTCGCTAGCGCTTGCGAACCTTTGTGTAAACAGTAACTCCATTTCTGCAAATGTCTTAACGGAGTCGTTCGGGAGCTTGGAGTACCATTCAAACGCTGTTTCCGACAAGCTGCCAACAAACTGGCGAAGCAGCAGTTTGTCGTCACCCCCAGTATTACCACACAAGGCTCTGAATTGAGCAAGTGGATTCCCCGTCTCCTTATATACATGGAATATAGGGATCGTATATCCCGGTGGGTACTTTATTTGGTCATACCAACCCGGATAGGGTTGTCCAGTCTTAAAAATTTGCCCGGCCGCTTCGCTCGCCTGATGAGCTCGTATCTGCTGAGCGATATAGTCATCCAGGGCGGCTTTGGAGATGGTCTCTTCCTTGGCTGCTGAACAAGCCGGAAGAGGGTTCGATGTCTCCCATCTGTTATCTTCAAGGATAATCGGGGGGTCTTCAGCTGGAGGATCCGGCTGTAACATCATCCCGACCATGTCTTGGAATAAAAGCGCCATTCGTTTTATGTTGGCCGCTTATTCCGCTGCCTCTTTGTCCTTCGTCTCGAGGATCCTGCGGAGGAACTCAGCATCAGTTTCTTGTTCATGACGCTGTTCTGACATCGTCTCCGGGATTTCTTTTGGCCCAGTGAGTGCGGCCATCTGTGTTAACATTTCCTGGAGTTTCTGTTGTTGTTCCTGGGCCTTTGTTACGGATCTGGTGAGTGGTCGATGACCCGTAGAGATACGGCTATCCTCTTTCCCGGATGCCATATAAACAGTGTGCACCACCATGCCCCCAGACTTGGGGCATTTAGATTCAGTGTCCTTGAGGTTCGTTGCGGACACGGGGACTTTCGCCGGCCTCCTTCTTTTGTGGGTGGTCGAAGTTGAAGGGGCCGTTGCAGCAGGCACCAAAGTAGACGACACCTTATGTTGTACGACAGGGTGGTCCTTCTCTTGCCGAACCTTCATTTTCTTTGGTTGGCGGGAGTAGTCTTGGTTAACCACAGAATCTTGGACCTTTCGCCAGACCTTGTGAATTTTGGAGGATAGCCGCTGAGGGGGCTGTTCTGGCTCTACCTTTGTAACATTTTTCACAGGTGGAGGAGATCTTTTCAGCATGGCAGTCGGAGAGTTCTTGCGGACCTTCCTGAGTGGTTTAAGGTTGTTCCCAGTTGTAACAGCAGCATCAATTTTCACCATCGGAGCTGGCGGAGTCAGTCCAGAAGGAGTGCCGCCTCCAGCCTTCCTTACTTGGCGCCTATGACGATGACGAGCATGTCGTGCTGAAGGGACCGGCTCAGTTATGGGGGTGACTTCGTCATGCCCCCTATTCTGGCAGAGGGTTGCTACCGGCGTTAGCCTCTTGAAAACTGACGTCCGTTGAGTGGGGATGGCCAATCTATCAAAGGCAGACTTTCGCGCAGGGGTAGCAGTTTTGATGACTTCGCCTGGAACGGGAGCTGAAACGGTCAGTCTTGCAAAGACCGACTCCTTAGCAGGGGAAGTCGCTCTGATGACTTCAGGAACAGGAATGACTATCCGCTTTGGGATGGCCGCTTCAGGTATCGCGGGCTTCTTCACAGGCCCACTTGAGTTTTGACCCAGTCTGTTGAAAACTGAAGCAATAGACTTGGACGACCCGTTGAGAGGGGCCGCGGTAGTTGTAAGCCGATCAAAGACCGACTTCGTCGGAGCTTCTTGCGATGGCAACGGGGCGTTGAAGCTCATTGGTGGGAGCATGGTCCTAAAGAATAGCCCTGTGGTGGGTTGCGTTACCTGGTCCACCGGCATCGTAAAAAGGGAGGCAGCTTGAGGCCCGTAGGTCACTTCTCTGGCGAGGACGGAGTGGGAGTTGTTACAATTAGTGCAGTTTGAAGCCATTGATCTTCTGTTTTTCTGCACGGAGCAAGATACCAAATCTTAGTACTTCACATCCAAAGGCAACCATGTCAAACCGCGACTTGTTCGTGAAACACGACACACGGAGTGTGGAGTGGAAAGAGGAAAAGGTCCCACCGGGCATGCCAGAATCTGTTCTCCGCCGAAAGACGCGACCGGGACGTTGGGACGTCCGGCCTGAATTTTGGGGGCAGATGCTATTTGGATTTATCCGTCCACCTCTCCGAAGATGCCAAGTTGATTTATGACACCGTGTATCGGAGGTTTAGACGGATGCGTCCATTATAGCAGACTTCGTCAGATTCCCCCTCGTTTGAGGGGTTTTTTGATTGTGGGGACGCTCTTCCCTGCAGGCGCAAACCCCTGCAGTTAATTACGCTACCGCATCGCGGTAACAACTTTCTCCTTCTCCAGATGGCCACTTCGTGTCGTGTGTATTTGTTTTATTTTTGGTTGCCCGTGGATTGTATACGGAGACTAATTTATGTTGTCGCCCGTAGGGCGTGGAATAGTCCAAATCCGTATTTTCTTAAATTTGGGTTTGGGTTGGGTTTAAGGATCGTTAGTCTTGTTTTAGACTAAGATCAACTCAAACGTTTGTTAATAATACGTTAGTCTAATTTTAGACTAAGATCAACTTAACCGTTTTTAAGAATACGTTAGTCTAATTTTAGACTAAGATCTACTTAACCGTTTGTTTAGGATACGTTAGTCTAATTTTAGACTAAGATCAACTTAACATGATCATTTAGATCCAACAAAAGAGCGTTTGGGCTCGATTGTTTTAGTTTAGGGACATTGCGGTCCAGTGGGTTTAAGGACATCATAGTCCATGGAGTTTAGAGACATCATAGTCTGTAAAATTTAAAGACATCACGGTCTATGAGTTTAAGGACCTCACAGTCCATAAAGTTTAAGGACATCATAGTCCATGAGTTTAAGGACCCCACATCCATAGAGTTTAAGGACATCATAGTCTAGTTTAAAGACGTCATAGTCTGTGTGGTTTTAATTCAACCGTTTGGGGATGCACCAAAAGTTATCGGTTATTGGGACCTTCCACCTCTCTGAAGACGTTGAAGAATTACAACGACATATATCAAAGGTATGAAGAGATGTACCCTTGAACCAATGTTGATTGAAAGGCTCTGGGAATTACTTTGAATGTCATGTGTGATGATCAATTTTGGAAGACAAGAGTATAATTGGGGTTCAGTTTCAAGGGATCCTGCCTCTGGAAGACTTAGCTAATTTGGGCTAAGATTGGCTCGAATATAGTGTTAAACACTATAGTATACTTGTTCCCATGTGATGCGCTTAAAGTAGTGTTAAACACTAGGAATGAAGTGCTCACGTGGGGTCACGTGAGGCGCCTGAAGATTGGGCCTTACTTCTTCTATTTTTGCTCCCAGAATATGCATATAAGCATTAGAAACTTGATCTTTTATGATCATCACGTGGGGACACGTGAGGGTACCCATGAGTTGGATATTAATCCTTCAGTTTTCCCCTATTTTCTTTTTAAAAAGGTGTTTGTCAAGGGTCACGTGGAGACACGTGAGGCATCCTTTAGGTGGGTATTGCCTTTGGGTAGAAACCTTCTTTTGTTTGATAATTGCTAAGGGTCACGTGCGAACACGTGAGACGCCCAAAATCTATTCTGCCTTGGCTTTACTCCCTTTTTATTTTGAGAAGTTTGTTCAAGGGTCACATTGGAGCACGCGACCTAATTTCATTCGTTCTCTTTTGATCATTGAGGGGGGGAGTCACGTGGACACACGTGATCATGTTGGGTACTGATCTCTTTTACGTGCATGGAGAGTTAAATCACTTGTTTAAGAATTAAATTCTTTTATAGGGTTAAACCCTAATTTTATTTAGTGGAATTAAATTCCTATGTGTTTGAAAGAATTAAATTCTTTAAACCCAATTCTCCCTCTAATTTTTGGATCTGCATGGCAGAATCTTCCCGATGAGAATTAAATTCTCAACTTATGGGGAGATCTGCTTCTGCAGATCTATTACCATAAGGAAGAAATAAGTTCTTGTATTAAGGGTTAAACCCTATCTTTGTTGGAGGAATTAAATTCCTATATGCTTTGTAGGAGAATAGAATTCTCTGAATTTAGGTCTTCTTTTAGGTTTTAGATCTGCATGACAGAATCTCCCCGATGAGAATTAAATTCTCAGCTTATGGGGAGATCTGCTTCTGCAGATCTTCAACCAGATAAAGAACTGAGTTCTTATTTAAAGAGTTAAACTCTTGGTTTGAGAATTAAATTCTCTTTTGTTTTGTGGGAGCTTATAGAATGAACTCCTTCCTTATCTTACCCAGAGTTTTCTTTTTTTTCTCTGAAGAGATCTTCTTCTCTCTGGAGAATTAAATTCACTTTTTTCTTTTTTTTCCTCTTCTGTCTTCTCTCTCTTTTGTTGTATCCTCCCTTTTCTCTTCTCTTCTTTGCTCCTATTTATAGGAGAAAGAAAAGAATCAGTTTGTTCAGCCAATCTCTCTTTGAGAGATTTTGATTGATTTTATAACCAACATGATCTTTTAAATCATTCGGTGAATTTTACTCACCATTGGATTTTTTAATTCATAAGATATTTTATTTGTTGTTTCTGGCAAATTTTAGGAAAATATTTCCTCGTACAGAATCTTTCTATAAATTGGTGATTTTTTAATCACCATTAGATTTATAATCCAACAGTGCTCCACTTTATAGAGTGCAATCTTTTCTGTATGGCCATCTAGTAGTATTACCCAGCAAATGTTCGCGTACTATACGATATTGCGACGGAGTTTTGATCCGAATCGAAACTCCGTGGCAATCTATCAAAAGAGACTAAATTGCTAGATTTACAGAACACTAACTAGTTTTCACAAAACTAATTATCGTGGATTCTAAATATTGTATCATATTTCAATATCAAACACGAAACGATGTTAAAATACGACTACGAAACACTCTGTATTGCCACTATAGAAAGATAACATCACATGCAATCCTGGCAAAAACAAACATAACCTGAAACCCTAAAACCATGAGATCAGAACACCAAAAAAATTTCAAGATTTTTTGCTACAAGAAAAAAGGTGAAACCGGTTTTTTTGACAATATGGCCGGCCATTTTTTTGGTGTTTTGCCTCAAATTTTTCTGGTGTTCTAGATACATCATAACTAGTTTTCTACACTTGTTTAAAAAATTTTTAGAGGAGTTAAAAAATTCGACAGAAACTCGGGTTTCGGATTCCAGTTTTCAGAGTTTTTCGGTTTCGTAAGTCTAACACATCGTATAATTCTCTAGCTTGGCTCTAATACCACTGCTGGGTTCCTTAGCACTCTCATTAGGTTTTATAAGGTATCGGGTATGCAATTTTAAAAAATCTAGAGAGCAAAGTAACCTAAACCAAGGATCTAACTAGAGAATTAGGGTTTAACTAAGAAAGCAAACAACTTTACTCTATGCGAGCAAGGAACACAACCTTTGTAGACCGGTCCTTTACTTCTAAAGCTCCGTGTAGTAGTCTCTTAGCTCCAAGTAGTGGTCTCAAGGCAAGCAACTGACATGGGGAAAGAGCTAGGCTCCATTAGGCGAAAGGAACAAGCTTGCTTGAAGAACTTCGAGGCCGAATATGATCTACGTCGAAAAATCTCCAACTCAAGCTATCTCTTCACTAATTGAGAATTAGTGAAGCATACAACCTATACTAAATGGCTAGTCTAATGTAGATTAATGAAGTAGGAATTTTGCTCACTTTAGAATAATTTTTCTCTCTTTCTTTTCTTCACTCACTCAAAGCTAGAGAGCAAGTGAAGGAGATGAAGAAAATGATCAAGTGATCCAAGTGTGAACCATGGGTGAGAAAATATCTCATATAACTCATGTAGAGACTTAACCATGGCTAAAGATAATGGTTAGGTTAAATAAATATCTAGAGTAAAACAAAATTAGTGGACTTTAGTCAAAACTTCTCCATGCTTCCACAAGCATCTTAGCCATGCTAATTTCCACCTAATTTTGATTTTTCCCTTAATATTTAAACACCTAAATTATCTCTAGTTAGGTATGAGTCTCACACACCCAAGTCCAATGTATCATCTAGCTTGACACAAAATAAATACATTAACATATATCACATATATATTAAATGTATAAATAGAAAACATATTCTTAAGTGAGCTAATATTAGTTAATGTATATTATTATATCAAATAGATAATTACACATTAAATTATTAAATCAACACTTGATTTAATAACCCGGTTGTATCGCATACAACCGACTAATATCTTTTATATGCATATCACATATACATATAACATATCATTGAATCAACACTTGATTCAACAATCCGGTTATATCACATATAACCTGTATCGCGAGATTGGTATACGGTATCACATACTCGTATTAATCTCGGTCCCGGACATATCACATATGTGCCCTACTTCATTTCGCATGAGCTAGGAAAGCTCTGTGTAGGACTCTAATGAGTCGTCAATACACCGGCAGTAGGTGATGATCATATCAGTCACACACAAGCCGTCAGCGGTACTAGATGGACATAATGGCTACCCGGGTATTGAGCGATCAGAAGATCAACAAGCAACCTTGTCCGTACTCCCGTGAATCCAACAACAACACTACCGTATAATCCGGTCTCTTCGTCTGATATGTCGCATATCGAGTCTAGGGGTGGTAAACGTCAGACCCCAGTAACTTGATAAGTCATGATGATATGAGGCTCATAACGGGTCGAGAAACTAATGATAATACTTACCAGTAAATCTCTGTATCAGCCCTGGCCAGGGACTTCTTATTATGGCCAATCGAGCACAGCGCAACATCAACCCCCAATACCGGGAGAGACGAATCCCCTCATATCGCTCATTGCCTCCATGTGACTCAGGACTGTACCTAAAAACCACCATTTTGCACGCTCTCTTGAACGTGGTAAGGTGGAAATCAAAGCACAGTGGGAATCACACAAGACTCTATGACGATCTTGGGTCTACAGACTAACCTGTACCAGTGTCACCAGAGAACTGCTATCTGACGTTAGGTATAATACCATCTAGGAGTTCTCGGCGAGTCATGTTCAGTGTACCCAGTCTTCACTGAGC
This sequence comes from Agapanthus africanus, assembly GCA_030015575.1. NCBI lineage: Eukaryota > Viridiplantae > Streptophyta > Magnoliopsida > Asparagales > Amaryllidaceae > Agapanthus > Agapanthus africanus. The sequence continues at coordinate 518,943,310 of JASDDO010000031.1, read as the reverse complement.
ACCCGTATACCATCTTTGATGTCAAACACCAATGGATATGTGATCATCCATTGCCTATCAAATGTGTCAAGAAGCGTATACGCTACTCTACTCTGGAATATCGATGCCCCGTCTCGATACACCCTTGACTAGGAACAATTAAAGGATGTACTTGTGGACTATCCTGGCCCCACCAGTATGATCTGCATCATAATCCTGGCAGTCAAGTATACATCCTAAGGGCTTTACCAACATGTGAGATCAAGACAGCATCACAATACTAGTCTACATGTTAAGATAAAAAGTAACTAGATAGCATACTATCATGTCGAGCAAGAAAGTCCTCCCTATATATGTCCAAGCATCCATTGTAATATACAATCATGTACAACAATGGCATCTAGGGCATACATACAGCTAACACGAGTAACACTGGGAATATTTGAACAAAGTGTTCCAACGTCTTCGGAAATACAATCTGAAGATTAATCCTTTAAAATGTGTGTTTGGAGTCTCTTCGGAAAAATTTCTAGGATTCATCATATGGAACCGGGTTATCGAAATCGACCCTTCGAAGATCAAGGCGATTATGGAGATGCCCATGCCAAGGACTCTCAAGCAGTTGCGACCTTTTCAAGGAAAACTTGCGTATATCCGACGGTTCATAGCCAACCTCTCGGGGAAATGTCGTCCCTACAATCATCTAATGAAGAAGGGGACCCCATTCGTCTGGGATCTTAAGTGCCAAAATGCACTCGACGAAATTAAGCAATACCTATAAAATCCGCCAGTGTTGACCGCTCCGGCTAAGGGAAAACCTCTTATTCTATACACAACGGCCCTTGAAGGTTCTCTGGGTGTGCTATAGGCACAGGAGAATGACCAGGGAAAGGAGAGAGCTCTGTACTATTTGAGTCGAGTTCTCCTGGGGGCAGAAAACAACTACTCCCCCATCGAAAAGCATTGTCTGGCACTAATTTTCGCGATAATGAAGCTCAGACATTACGCTTTAGCACATGAGGTCCATCTTATATCAAATGTGGATCCTCTCAAATATCTAATGTCTAAGGCCATACTAACGGGAAGGCTTGCCAAATGAGACTTCATCCTGATGGAATTCTCGATAACGTATCGACCTTTCAAAGCAGTGAAGGGCCAAGCCATCGCCGACTTTCTCACCGAGCATCCGATACCTGCCGACTCCCCCTAAAATTGTGAGTTACCGGATGAACATGCGTTCGACGCAAAGGAAGAAAATAATGGTGCCTGATAGGAACTCTACTTCGATGGAGCATCTTCCATGAAGAAGCGGAAGCATAACACCCCCATAATCAAAGCTGGGGTATGCCTTATCTTCGTGACCCCGCAAGGAGGGATATTGCGTTACGCTTTCTCCCTGACGAAGCTAAGAACTAACAACGAAGCTGAATATGAAGCTTTGATAATAGGTCTCGAGATCGCTGTTGATATGAGAATTAAAGACCTCCTCATATATGGAGACTCATAGCTCATTGTCAGTCAAGTAAATGGCGACTATCAGACATGTAAGCCAGAACTGATTAGGTATGGTGAAAGAGTGTAGCAACTGCTGACAAAAATCCCCTCCTACATCTTGGAGAGTATACCTTGTGCGGAAAACAGTAAAGCGGATGCATTGGCTAGATTGGCTAAAGAATTGGCCGACGAAGACCTCAATGACGTAAAGATCATCGTGCAAAGCCACCGGATTCTCACGCTAGCAAGGATACCTTCGGAGGATTTAACAGAGTCAACCGAAGAAAAAGAAACGGCCGAACAAGTAGTCCTTCAAATAGAGGACGAAGAAAAGGTCAAGGATTGGAGGGAAGTCTTCATAGACTACTTCAAATCCCAACGAACGCCTAAAAACGCTTCGTCTCGACATCAGCTCATGAAACGAGCTTTGTCTTTCGCCTTCGTCAATGATACTCTATATAAGAGATCGTTCGACTATCTGTGGCTAAGATGCCTGGGGCCGGAAGAAGCAAATAAAGTTGTCCAAGAAACTCACGACGAACTCTGCGGTTTTCATCAAGCCGGGCCAAAGATGAAGGTGAAGATCAAAATGATAGGATATTATTGGCCCACAATGATTCAGGATTGGCTCAAATATGCGAAGCAGTGTCACGCATGCCGGATTCATAGGGACTTCATCCACCAACATCCAAATCCTCTACACCCAACCGTAGCTATCTGGCCGTTCGAAATGTGGGGAACCGACATAATTGGCCCCATTGAACCAGTGTCATCCAAAAGACATCGGTTCATACTAGCAACGACCGATTACTTTTCTAAGTAGGCAGAAGCAGTACCACTAAGGGAAGTGAAGACGGAGAATATCCTCCATTTCTTCAGGACACATATCATTTATCGGTTCGGCACTGCACGACGGATAATCTCAGATAATGGGCCAGCCTACAGGAGCCATAAAATCAGCCGCTTCACAGAACAACATAAAATAGATTGGATATACTCTTCGGTCTACAATCCTCGTGCCAACGGTCTAGCGGAAGCTTTCAACAAGACCCTGGCGAAGATTATAAAGAAAACGGTGTTGAGAAATAAAAAGGACTGGCACGAGGGACTGCACGAAGCACTCTGGGCATATCGAACGACGTTCAAAGCAGCTATGAATACAACACCATACGGGTTGGTATTCGGCACAGAAACAGTCCTTCCTTTGGAAATAGAACTCCCTTCTCTACGGGTAACAGTTCGATATGAGCTGACGGATGAAGAAAATGCCTATCTTCGGCTTGAGGAGCTCGACGCCTTCGATGAAACTCACCTCATGGCGCAGCAAAACCTAGAAGCTTACAAGGCAAGGATGACGCGCTCATACGAAAGGCTGACTAGGCCGAGAACATTCTGCCAAGGCGAGCTCGTGCTAGTTTTCAAATGCCCTATGATTCCCAACCGTGCAAAACGGGGGAAATTGAGCTGAACTATCAGGGCCCGTACATCATAGACAAGGTCTACCAAGGTGGGGCCTACCTGCTCATAGATATGCATAGCGAAAGACCCTTCCGGCCAATAAATGGCTGATTCCTCAAAAGATACTACGCCTAATGGGTTACGATTCAGGTCAATGATAGATGACGACGCTCGTGTCCGCTCTCTATCTTCCTAAGTCAGAACCCTAAAAGTAGTATTTAGAAGATCCGTTGCATCGAAAATGGTAACAATGGACCACTACGTCCTTAAACTGGCCATGGACCGAGATGTTCCTAAACTAACAATGGACCGGAATGTCCTTAAACTAGGGCGCCGCCTCAAACATGGTGCTTTGCCCCAAATACGGCGATTTCCTCTCCTAAGATCTATATTGCAATCAAAGCTCCAACGGCGAAGACTGCAACTCAAGTCTAAAAAAAACGGTATGTCCACAAGCAAAATGGGTACGGATGAAAACCCGAAAGGGTGCCGTGAATAAAAGCAGCAGGGCTACCGGCGAGTTTGTGAAAACCCAGAAGGGCGCAATCTCGTAAAATTTTCACTTATGAGATCCTCTCGACTCGTAAGGAGAACTCCCCTTATGAGACCCTCACGGCTCATAGGATTCAAAAGCCTTAAGCTACATGCACTTAAACCTGTTCATAAGCCATCATATCCCCCAAGTTGCCCTACATGTGGTCCAATAGTGGCCCTTGTATACAATCCATGGGCACAAATAAATATAGCCCTCACCTAGTTTCCCCAATGGCGCGAAATGTCCCCATATGGTGAATGACACTTGTAAGTCCCCTCGACTTATAGGGAGAAAATACTCTTGTAAGATCCTTACGACTTGCAAGAGAGAGCACACACTTAGGAATCTCCACGATTCCTAAGAAGAAAATACACCTACGAGATTCTCATGACTCGTAGGAAGAAATAACTTTATGAGACCCTTACGGCTCATAAAATCGAAAAGTCTTAGTCAGCAGGATCCTAACCCTGTCTACTAAGCCATCTTTGTTCAAATCGACAAAGGCAAATGATGATTCGCTCCTGGCAATATTCCAATGGTAGCAATGCTGATGCCTAAACAGGTGTCAAGCTCCAAGTCCTTTCAAAGCAAATGATGATTCGCTCCTGCCAATATTCTAGTCGCAGTGATACTGATGCCGAGATTGGTATCAGATCTTAAGTTTCATACTCACGACAAAAAAATCAGCGAGCAAAAAATGCATATAAAACAGCCGAAATGATGAGGCAACTCGCAATAAAAAGCAGCGAGTAAAAATAGCCAAAATGTTTGGGCAACTCGCAATAAAAAACAGCGAGTAAAAATATAAAAATAGCCGAAATGATTGGGCACCGCGATAAATAGCCGAAATGATTGGGCAATCGCGACTTTCGCCATATGAAAAATTGAAAAGATAGAGTATCGCGGAAATAAAAAAAATTCCTTCGCCCTGCAGGTGAGTCTACACCGACCCCTGTATACAATCCATGGGCACAAATGAAAAAAGGGAACCATATATTCCCATCAGGCTCTATTAAAGGGAGAGCCAGATCTCGACGGCAACATCCACAGTCTAGAGATCTGTTCGACGCACTTTCTCATTCTAGTAGGATGTAGACGCAATGTCAACAAAAGGCCTAAGGGTCTGTTAGGGTCAAAATTTACACCCCGGTCGATCAAGTCAAAATCAAAGTCAACTCCAAGCCAAGCGGGCCTAAGCCCAGGTCAGGACCGAGCATGGAAGGGACCGGCCCCATGACAAAAGGAATGAAGCAATAAATTGGTTTATTGTAATTATTTTCTTTTTATAAAATAAATGTATGTAAGATGGGTAGAAAGCCAAAATTTTGTAAACCCCATAATTTATGTGCGAAAAGAAACAAGCACATAAAGCATGGGGTGGCACAAGCGCCATTTGGCAAACCCCAAGGGGCTGCATGTAAAGTGTGTAGCCTATAAAGGCAAACATGATGAAAATATCTATGACAACTTTTTCCATTCTAAAAAATTCTAGGGTTTGTGCCTCCTTCTCCTTTCTCAAGGTTCTAAAAACCTTCCCCCTTTTTTTAAAATTAAATCAGGAGTTTAACTCTTCCCTTTTCCAAAAAGAAATAGATTTTCACCACAAAACCCACAAAGGAAAGCTCAGATCTTCCATCAGATTTCATAAAGGGGAGATTTTTAAATCTCACCCCTTTCTCTAAGATCCGGCCACCGAGAGGAAGAAGAAGGAGACCCATCTCCAAAAGTCCCATCTTAGGAAGATCCAGGGCCAAAGGGGAGAGAAACAAAGGGGGCCCTTTGATCATTTCTAAAGATTTCTAGGATTTTAACTCCATTCAAGATCTGTTAGAGTTCAACTCCATAAATTAATCTCTTTTTTTAGAGTTTAACTCCAGAAGTCAAATCGGGAGCACAGGTCCCAGTGCAGGGACAAAGTCGCTTTTCCTGCTGACGCCCAACGCCCGCGTGCCAAGCACGTGGAGCGCTGGCGCCCAGCGCCCGCGTGCCAAGCACGTGGGGCGCTAACGCCTAGCGCCCTCATGCCAAGGACGTGGGGCACCGGCGCCCAGTGCCCGCATGCCAAGCACGTGGGGAGCCGGCGTCCAGTGCCCACATGCCAAGCGTGTGAGGCGCCGGCGTCCAGCGCCCGCGTGCTAGGCACGTAAGGCGCTGACACCCACGCGTCCTTTGGACTCTATTCTCCCTTTTTTCATACACACACACACACACTCCATGACACCGTCTCTGTTAGAAAAAAAAATTCTAATGGGGTGCTGTCCCGCACCTCGCAAGGGGGCTGCTGGCCTCCTTGACCCCCAACCCACTATCCGGGTAGCAGGACCCCCGTAAAAACTCTGCGGGGCCCCCAATATATCCAAAACCCTTTCAAAACACAACACTTCACATTGAGTTTGCATGATCACCCGTCAATCGGAGGTTCCCTCGCTCCAAAGGCGAGGGGTAATTAACGGCAGCTTAATCCGCTGCCGCCGGAGATTCGGATACCCACAATCAATAAACCCCCACCTACCCTAGGCAGGGGGAATCCGTTGTACACCTGACAAGCACGCGCATATTCCCATCTCAATGGGGTGACGAAAAACTCCCTACAGATTCTGGAACACCCGGTGGGACCTTTCTCTCCTCCCATATCTCGAGTCAAGATTTCATGCGAACTCCATTAATATATATATCGATGTTTGTGCTGAAACAATGTTTTTCCGTGCAGCAATCAACTTTCAACGACAATGTCTCCTAGATGGATCCGGCTTCTGATGCGACCCCGATTCCGTACATGGTCAAGATCAATGCTCGTGTGGTTCTCCCCGCAAGCCTCAGTCGACAGTGGAAGGAACTGCCTCGCCAGTTTTGTTCCGTCATCATCTACCCTGCCGGAAGCGCTCATCTGGCAGAAATCCCAGCAAAATAGGTAGCCAAGCCGGTCTCAAGGGGAAAGAGGCTGAATGTTGTGATCGCTAAGGCACCACGACCGAAACTTAAGACGATGTCTAAACAACTCTTTGGTGCTCCAGCTGGGGGCAAGACTTCCGGTAAGGGCAATATCAAACGTTGCGGACGAGCTCAGGCGATGACTCCAACAAATGCATAATCAGGCGTATCTCCAAAGCCCTCTATTGCCCGGTCTACGGCGGCTTCCTGAAGAGCCGAAGCCTGCCAAGTGCTCAAATCAGAAAAGTTAAGGCAGAAGCGGCTCAGGTATAGAGCCAATAAAAGGGCCAGGACTCTGACCAAGTGGAATCTTATGAGATTCCAAGAGCTGAGTCATCCTGCGACGACGGCTGAGTCGACCGTAGAAGTCAGCAATTCTTTCGAACCTCTGAAGTGGGTTCAGAAAAATGCCATGACCGCCAGAATCAAGAAGACAACGGTCCGAACAATGCCACAAAGGGACGTGTCCCAGCCCCAAAAGAGAAAGCATGACACCGTCTCTTCAATTGTCTATCAGGCGCTCTATGCCGTGCGAAAGCAGCGGGGAAAACCCAGAAAAGAAGCGCCGGCACCATTCAAGAACCTGGTCAGACTAGCCGCTTTCAGTCAATTTCCCGTTACCGAAACAGGAGGGCCACGACAGCGATCCATGAAATTAGCTGCCAGTAATAAAAAGACAGTGGGATATGTTATCCATACGGTCTATATGGCAGGCGCGCATCCCAGCGGCAACTTGTGCAGCAAAAGCAAGGATGGGGCCACCACATCCCAAGCCCAATCTGTCTTGAATGTGGTTGCCGCTCCCCAAGAACAGCCGCCTCCAATGGATGATGAAAACCCTCTCGATGAGGATGATAGACAGAAAGACCCCCCAGTCCATATAGAGTCAAGCTTGGAAAGTGAGGAAGCGCCGACTTTTCGCCCCAGAACTGCAGAGCAAGAGCTGCTTCAAGAGCTTCGAAAACAACACAGGAGAAAAGATAAAGAAATGGCTAAGCTTTACTCCAAAATCGACGACCTGACGAATGTTGTGATGAAACTCATGGCTCAAATTGCTCGAGCGTCTCCCAATCAAGCACAAGTCTCTACTCATGAGCCAGGTCAGGATAACCCGAAGCAACCAATGCCTGTCCCTTTGGGTCTAAGATTGGTCGAGCCGCACGAAAGCCGGCCACATTCCGCTTTTGGGGACGCCTTGGCCCAAGATAGAACTATCCCTCTAACACAAGATCGGATAATGGATTTGGTCACCAGCAAGATTAAAACATTGGTGACCGAAGCCGAAGCTCAGAAAGAAATTGGCAGTAGTGGGCGGCCATATCTCGCACAGTACGATCTGATTGAGTTCCCGGGTGGCTATGTCATTCCTAAGTTCGGAAGATTTGACGGGACGGGAAACGAAAATCGGCACGTCGCCCACTTTAAAGCGTCGTGTGGAAATACATGGGGCAATGATGCACTCTTTTTTCATCAGTTTGTCAACAGCCTGACTGGTGTCGCTTTCGAGTGGTACGCGAGTATACCAGATGGGTCCGTCATTACTTTCGCCCAAATGGAGTCTCTGTTTCGACAAAGATTCATGAGCGTTAGTGAAAAAATCTCCACTGCTGACCTCGTGAGAACCAAGGGAAAAACGAAAGCAACATAGACTTTATTGCCCGATGGCGCAACCTCACTGTCAAGTGTGAACCGCCGCTAGAGCAGGACCGGTTTGTCAGCCTCCTCATTTGGAACCTCAGCAATTGGACGGTCCCATTCTTGTGTACAACAAGCCTCAAGACGTTTCAGGAGCTAACCAAGAAAGTCCAAATGCTGGAACGCTCAAAGCAAGAGTCCACCCTAAACTCTCCGAGAGACAAGACTTGGAAAAGCAAGAGGGACGACAACCGTAGAAGCGAGAATTCCAGCAGTACCATTGTCTTCAATGCGTCCGATAATGAAAACAAGCGAAAGGCAGGCGATTCCAAAACCAACCGGCCTCGAAAGCCATTGCTGGGAGGAGAAGGGCCTTCCCTAGAGGAGAAAAAGAAAAAGGTTTACTCTTTCAGAAGGGACAAGGTCCGAAAGATATTCAAAGATGCCTTGAACAATGGTCTACAATTGCCGGAGTCGAAGAGACCCCACAAAGCAAAAATGACCGACAATCCCCTATATTGTCCGTACCATAGAGTAGTGAGCCATGCGATCGAGGATTGCTATATCTTCAAAGACTGGGTCGAGAAGCAGTACAAGGCTGGAGAGATCGAGCTGTCCAAGAATGTGTTGGTGAACAATCAAGTTGCAACCACCAACTTTATACAGACAGAAGCTGAAGCCTTCTGGGAGCAGACAGCTGAATCCGCTGCCCTGAGAAATGAAACTGACTCACCGCAACCTTCGTGTAGTACGTATATATCTAATAAGACGAAGAAGATGCTAAACCTACTTCGGAAAGAGCCCAGAACAGAATGGGAAGGGCAGAAGGAGCCCACCGTTCCAGCTGTCAATTCGGCTCCATCAGGCTCAATATCCAAAAAGCTCAAGAAGAAGAAAAGTGCAGCTCGACGCGAAAAAGAGTCTGTAGGGAGACCGACCATTCAAAAATATATTGATTCCCTCGAAGACTATGAACAGAAGGAAAGAACTCTAATTCAATTGAAAGAGTTCTTCCCTGAAGAAGCAGCTGAGATTTTGGAGGAGCTAGAAGAAGACTCTAATGAAGAGATCCCTATAGTGACCTGCTACGCCATCCATCTGTACAGCGACTCTGAGGAGGAGCTCTGTTTTCCCGAAGAGGACGAGGAGCTCGCCACAAAGGCCAACCAAATCCAGCTCAGAAGCGGCAGGGCTCTACTGCCAAATCAGGGCAATGCCCTAAAAGGGAAGGAAAAACAAGTCACTAATGAAGAAGACGACGGAGAGCCGGCTCATGAAAATTCGAGTCCTTCCTCAGTGGACTATAATGTCTTGGCTCATCTCCGGAAGCTTCCGTCTCTCCTGAGCATCCACGATGCCTTGGTCCTATCTAAGGAGCTTAGAGATATTCTTATCCATGCTCTACGAAACCCTGAGCGGTATCAGGCTCACTTTGCTGAAATTAATATGAAAGAAGCCCAGTATGCTCTGCATGCCGCCGCAGTCACGTTTAAGGACGAAGACTTGCTACTGGGAATGGCTGAGCATAATCCGCCGCTTTATATGACAGGGTACAACGACGGAGACCGGATTAATCACATATTGATTGATCCAGGGTCCTCAGTGAACATCATGAACTTGTGAACTCTGAAGAGTTTGTCAATGGACGTCCGACACCTGTCAAGGGAAAGGATTGTCATTCAAGGCTTCAATCAAAATTGCCAGCAAGTTCTGGGATCCATAGCTCTGCCAATCAAATTTGGGGATCTACAGACCGAAGCTAAGATATACGTGATCGACGCTGACACTTCTTATAAAATTCTCTTGGGGCGGCCGTGGCTCCACGATTACGGCATCATTCTGTCAACCCTCCATCAATGTATGAAGTACACTAAAAATGGCGAAGAAAGATGCATTGACGGAGACATCCAGCCGTTCGGTGTGCATGAAGTCCGATATGAGGATTCTCGGTACTTTATGAACCACCAAAATACTAAGCCACAACTGACTGAGGACAGAGCGGCCCCAAAATTCAAAAGCAAATCTGAGTTGGCTGTCACTTTCAAAAGCAAAAACCCCCAAGTGCGCCCGTGTTTCGGTAGTGACACTGATGATTCCGACGCTGGAAGTCCGTCCTTCCGTAAAACTCGCCCTCGTTTCAGTAGCAATACGGACGAATCTGATGCTGAAGGCCCATCTAGCAGCAAAGTCCGCCCTCATCTTGACAGCGACACTGAAGAGTCGGAGGAAGAGGACTTTCCTTGCAACAGCTGTGCAGATTAGACCCCCATGCAACAAGCGAAACTACGAGATACCTTCGAAATTACAGAAGGGTCCCTAGTTGTCACAAGGGTGTCGGAGCAGAAATGCAAAGAGCTCGATGCATTTTCAGTCTCTACCGTGGACCAGCTGAAAACTTTCTACGTTCCTGGAAGAAAAAATGGACGAAGGGCATCCTGTTTTATGGGTCAAATCCTGTTGTGCACCCGGACGATTTGTCTGTCGCGTGCCTTCCCTATGAGAGAGGCATAAGTGCCCTTCTCAATCCCAGATACTATGCGCCCGAGATGCGGGAATATTTCAAAAGGTGTGGATGCCGGTTATATCAAACGGAGTCTGAAGCAAAGTTTTATGAAGGGCTATGGCATCCACCTCAAGTCCGAGCACTCATCGATGGAAGAATTCCAGATAGACGGGGTATAGGTTTCATCCAACCTGATTCTAAGGCATGCTACATGATCTATATTGGTGAACCCAGCGAAAGGTAAAATGATGATGACGAGCTGGCCGAGCCAGAAGAAGCTCCTCAAGAGCTCGAAGATGGCGGACAAGCAACCTTTGACGAACTAACTGAGATTGATTTAGGAACGCCCGATAATCTAAGGCTGACCTACATCAGCCCACTCTTGTCAGAGGAAATGAAAGAGCAAATAATCGCCTTGCTGCATGAGTTCGTCGACTGCTTAGTGTGGATGTACAAAGAAATGCCTGGCCTTTCCCCTGAAGTGGCCGTGCATAAGCTGGCTATATCTCCTGATGCTAAGCCAGTCAAACAAGCTCCTCGAAGAATAAGAAGGGAACTGGAAGAAAAGGTCATCGAGGAAACCAAGAAACTCATCGATGCCGGCTTCATCAGGGAAGAGAAATATGCAGACTGGATCGCATGCATTGTCCCAGTGAAGAAGAAAAATGGGCAGATCCGAGTTTGTATCTATTTCAGGGACCTCAACAAGGCATGTCCTAAAGACGACTTCCCGCTACTGGTCATGGAAATGATGGTCGATGACTCTTCAAATTACGAGTTGTTCACCTTTATGGATGGCTCGTCTGGATATAATCAGATCAAGATGTCTCCTGAGGATGAGAAACACACAGCATTTCGAACTCCGATCGGAATATACTGCTACAAAGTGATGTCGTTCGGACTGAAGAACGCAGGTGCTACATATCAAAGGGCAATGACCAATATCTTTGATGACCTAATCCATAAAGTCGTCGAATGCTATGTTGATGATCTGGTCGTCAAGACTAAAGCCAAGATCGACCACATCCAAGATCTTAGGACCGTTCTCACAGACTGAGAGAATACGATCTGAAGATGAATCCTCTAAAGTGCGCTTTTGGCATGTCATTGGGAAAATTCCAGGGCTTCATAGTCCGACATCGAGGGATCGAAGTTGACCCATCAAAGATAAAGGACATCATGAAGATGCCCTCTCCAAAGAATCTGACGCAGCTAAGATCTTTTCAAGGCAAGCTTGCTTATATACGAAGGTTTATCTCAAATTTATCGGGGATATGTAGGCCCTTCTCAAAGCTCATGAAGAAAGGAGAGATCCTTTTGTTTGGGATGCCGAATGCCAAGAAGAGTTAGAAAGCATCAAACACTACTTGTTGCACCCTCCAGTGCTATCCACTCCCATTCCCAATAAACCGCTGATTCTCTATACTGCCGTGCTAGATGAATCACTCGGTGCGCTCCTTGTCCAGAACAACGAGGAAGGAAAAGAAAATGCCCTCTACTATCTCAGTCAAACTTTAGTTGGGGCGAAACATAACTATTCTTCGATCGAAAAGCAATGCCTTGCTCTGAAATTCGCTGTGAAGAAGCTGAGGCACTATCTGCTTGCTCATCGGGTTATGCTGATCTCCAAGGTCGACCCGCTCAAACACTTAATAACCAAAGCAAGCCTAGCCGGTAGAATGGCGAGATGGGCCATTATGCTGCTTGAATTTGACATAATTTATACTCCTCAGAAAGTAGTAAAAAGGCAATCTCTTGCAGACTTCCTTGCTGCTCATCCCGTACCAGAAGGGTCACTGCTCAATTGTGAGTTATCCGACGAACAAATGCTGCACCTCGAGGAAGATGAGCTATGTTGGGAGCTCTACTTCGATGGAGCCTCATCAATGAGGAGCTCCGGCAAATCAAGCACCCCGCAGATAAAAGCAGGGATAGGATTGGTGTTCATCACGCTATCGATGGGAACCCTACGACGTTCTTTTGCTCTCACCGAGCCTCGCATAAACAATGAGGCTGAGTATGAAGCTCTGATAGCTGGTTGTGAGCTCGCCATAGAAATGGAAATCCTTCGGCTACGAGTCTACGGTGATTCCCAACTTGTCGTCAACCAAGTAAGCGGCGACTATAAGATATACAAACCCGAGTTAGCTCGATATAGAAGCCGAGTGGTGGAACTCTTGAAACGGTTCACTCACATTGAACTAATGAGAGTCTCTAGAGCGTTGAACGGAAAAGCCGACATACTCGCTCGCTTAGCTAAGGAGCTAGCTAATCCTGACATGGACGAAATTCTAATCACAGTCAGAAGCCGGAAAATTCTGCCTGCAGTCTCTTTGCGTGAAGAAGAAAGCATAGAATAAGAGAACAATCTTGCCGAAGAAACTTCGATCATTCAAGACAAGCCCGATTGGAGGGAACCCTTCATAGAGTACCTCCGATACGATAAGCTTCCCGAAGAAAAATCTATGAGGATTCAGCTGAAGAAGAGAGCTCTCCGATACGTGTTTGTAAATAATATGCTATACCGCAGATCATATGACTAACTCTGGCTCAGGTGCCTATCATCAGCCGAAGCCTAAAAAGTCATGAAAGAAGTTCACTCAGGCGTCTGCGGGGCTCACCAGTCCGGCCCCAAAATATGGCTTCAGATCAAACGGCTTGGATATTACTGGCCCACCGTGATAAGGGATTGCGAAGAGCATGCAAAGAAATGCCATCTCTGCCAAATTCATGGTGATTTCATTCACAAGCATCCCAATCCGTTGCATCTTACGGTGGCGCCGTGGCCCTACGAAGTTTGGGGCACCGACATAGTTGGTCCAATTGATCCTCCGTCATCTAAAGGCCACCGGTTCATACTGGCTGCAACAGACTACTTCTCTAGATGGGCTGAAGCTGTCCCGCTAAAAGAAGTCAAGAAAGAAGATATTCTGACATTCTTCCGGCATAATATTCTATACCGCTTCGGTACACCAAGAAGAATCATTTATGACAATGGGCCTTCTTTCAAAAGCTTCAAAGTTTCAAGATTCGCCACCCAACACAAGATAGACTGGAGATATTCCTCCATCTATAATCCAAAGGCCAATGGGCTAGCCGAAGCCTTCAATAAAACTCTGTGCAAGCTCCTGAGGAAAAATGCTTCAGCCAACAAGAGAGACTGAAATCTCAAACTTCACGAGGCATTGTGGGCATATCGTACCACGCACCGTACTCCAACTCAGTCTACTCCATACTCATTACTCTTCGGAGTGGAGGCGATCCTCCCCCTCGAAATCGAAGTTCCAAGCTTAAGAATGGCCATCCAGTATGAGTTGACGGAAGAGGAAAACGTTCTTCTTCGGCTCGAAGAGCTTGACGCCCTCGAAGAAAAAAGGCTCGCGGTGCAGCAAAATCTGAAACTATATCGAGCCCAAATGTCACGGACCTATAACAAGATGACCCGTCACCACGCTTTCAAGAAAGGCGAATTGGTGTTGGTCCTCAAAGGGCCGATCATCCCCAATCGACATGCCAAAGGGAAGTTCGAGCCAAATTGAGAAGGACCATACGTCATCGAGAAAGTGTTCGACGGAGGATCCTACCAACTAATACGTGCCAAGGGAGATAGGCCCATGCCACCTATCAATGGCCGATATCTCAAGAAATACTACGCGTGAATGCTCCAAGTCGCAGGCGAATTGAGCACACTGGCCTTACAGTCTGGATCATACATCCTGTAAAACCGTATACAATCCACGGGAGTAAACGACCCCTATCTCTCCCAAAGTCCTACCGGCGAGACTACATTTAAAGTCCCACCAGTCTAAAAAAAATGGTATGTCCACAAGAAAAACGGGCATGGATGAAAACCCGAAAGGGTTCCGTGAGTAAAAACAGCAAGACTGCCGGCGAGATTGTGAAAACCCTAAAGGGCGCAAACTCGTGAAAAGAGATGAAATACACTCGCAAAGTCCTCTCGACCTTGTGAGGAAAAAATTCCCACATAAGATCCTTACGACTCACAAAGGAGCAACACACTTAGGAATCCCCACGATTCTTAAGGAGAATATACACCTGCGAGATCCTCTCGACTCGTAGGGAGAGAATGCTTTTATGAGACCCTTACGGCTCATAAAATTGAAAAGCCTTAGTTGATAGGGACCTAAACCTGTCTCCTAAGCCATCGCTCCCCGACAGGCAAAGGAAAATGATGAATTGCTCCTGGTATATGTGCTTCAGTGTTAGCAACGTTGATGCCTACCCTAACCCCAAAATTCCAAACTCCAATCCAATAGACCCCTAAGTCTTTAAACTAGGAACATATGACCTTTAAGTTGTTAAACTGGGAAGCAGATGACCCCCAAGTCATTAAACTGGGAACGAGGGAAATTCCTTCACGGCAAATGATGATTCACTACTGGTACCATATTCCAGTGTAGCGGTGCTGATGCCAAACCAAAACCAAAATCCCCAAATCCTCTTATGGAAAATGATGATTCGCTCCTGGTACCATATTCCAGCGTAGTGATGCTGATGTCAACCCAATTCACATCAAATCAGCAAGACAACCGACGAACTCCCTTGCAGAATCAAGCACCACCTCGGAAACAAGTCGAATCCTGACACCGCATGAAGCAGAGCAAGTCAAATTCAACCCTGACACTGCAGAAAGCGAAGCAAGTCAAATCCAAACCCGACACCGTAAGAAGCGGAGCAAGTCAAATCAAGGCACCGACCTTCCAAGTCGCAAAAAGGGCAGCATCGACCGTCAAAGTCGTAAAAAGGGCAACATCGACCGTCCAAGTCTCAAAAAAGGCAGCATCGACCGTCCAAGTTGCAAAAAGGGCAGCACCGACCGTCCACGTCGCAAAAAGGGCAGCTCCGACCGTCCACGTCGCTAAAAGGGCAGCACCGACCGTCCACGTCGCAAAAATGACAGCATCGACCTCCATGTCGTAAAAACGGGAACCAGATCAAGTCAACCTCCACGCGAAAGAAGAACCATCAATTTCATACACACGACCCATACACGTGGTGTGCATTTATTGTTGGGGGGCAATTTGTTGGGGTCAAAATTTACACCCCGGTCGACCAAGTCAAAATCAAAGTCAACTCCAAGCCAAGCAGGCCTAAGCCCAGGTCAGGACCGAGCATGGAAGGGACTGGCCCTATGACAAAAGGAATGAAGCAATAAATTGGTTTATTGTAATTATTTTCTTTTTATAAAATAAATGTATGTAAAATGGGTAGAAAGCCAAAATTTTGTAAACCCATGGTTTATGTGCAAAAAGAAACAAGCACATAAAGCATGGGGTGGCACAAGCGCCATTTGGCAAAGCCCAAGGGGCTGCATGTAAAGTGTGTAGCCTATAAAGGCAAACATGATGAAAATATCTATGACAACTTTTTCCATTCTAAAAAATTCTAGGGTTTGTGCCTCCTTCTCCTTTCTCAAGGTTCTAAAAACCTTCCTTTTTTAAAAAAAATTAAATCAAGAGTTTAACTCTTCCCTTTTCCCAAAAGAAATAGATTTTCACCACAAAACCCACAAAGGGGAGCTCAGATCTTCCATCAGATCTTAAAAAGGGAAGATTTTTAAATCTCACCCCCTTTCTCCAAGATCCGGCCACCGAGAGGAAGAAGAAGGAGACCCATCTCCAAAAATCCCATCTTGGGAAGGTCCAGGGCCAAATGGGAGAGAAACAAAGGGGGCCCTTAGATCATTTCTAAAGATTTCTAGGAGTTTAACTCCTTTCAAGATATGTTGGAGTTCAACTCCATAAATTAATCTCTTTTTTAGGAGTTTAACTTCAGAAGTCAAATCAGGAGCACAGCTCCCAGTGCAGGGACAAAGTCTCTTTTCTTGCTGATGCCCATCACCCGCGTGCCAAGTACGTGGGGCGCCGGCGCCCGCGTGCCAAGGGCGCCCAACGCCCGCGTGCCGCCTCCAGCGCCCGCGTGCCGCCTCCAGCGCCCACGTGCCAAGCGCGTAAGGTGCCAACGCCCAACGCCCGCGTGCTATGCACGTGAAGCGCTGACACCCACGCGTCCTTTGGATGCTATTCTCCCTTTTTTTCATACACACACTCCACGACACTGTCTCTGTTAGAAAAAAAATTCTAACGGGGCGCTGTCCCGCACCCGCAAGGGGCTGCTGGCCCCCTTGACCCCCAGCCCGCTATCCGGGTAGCGGGACCTCCGTAAAAACTCTGCGGGCCCCCCGATATATCCAAAACCCTTTCAAAACACAACACTGCACATTGAGTTCGCATGATCAGTCTGACCCGTCAATCGGAGGTTCGCTCGCTCCAAAGGCGAGGGGTAATTAACGGCAGCTCAGTCCGCGACCGCCGGAGATTCGGATACCCACAATCAATAATCCCCCGCCTACCCTAGGCAGGGGGAATCTGTTGTACGCCTGACAAGCGCGCGTGTATTCCTATCTCAATGGGGTGACAAAAAACACCCTACAGGGTCGAAATAAAGAAGAACCATGGCAAATTCCTAGCTCTAAGTCTTGACGGTTCATATCCAACCTAAAGACAATCCCAGCGTACCTTCTCATTCCAGCAGGATGTAGACGCAATGTCAACAAAATGCCCAAGGGTCGAAACAAAGCGGAGCAATTGCAAATTCCTAGCTCCAAGTCTTGATGGTACATATACAACCTAGAGACAACCCTGGCGTACCTTCTCATTCGAGCAGCATGCAGGCGCAGCGTCAACAAAGGCTCCAAATAGCAAAAACACAAAGGAGTGACGGCAAAATCCCATCTCCAGCCAGACATTATTCTCGTTACAGCAGATGTAATGTCAACAAAGGCTCCAAATAGCCAAATCAAATCGAAGCAACGATATATTCCTAGCTTCAGGGTCTCAACAGCAAGTCATATAAAGCCTAAGAGACTATCGGAGATCATCCCACACTAGCGTGGAGTGGTTATGACTCATCGGCGCTCCAAACCGAGCCTAACCTCAAGTAAAAAGCGACATGGAAAATTCCTAACGCTTGCTCTTCCGACGGTTATATAGCCTAAGGAGATTACTTGAAGATGTCGTGTCCAGCCCCCGAAGAGATCAAAGACACGACAGTAGTGGGGCTACTCGAACAACAGCTTAAAGACTGCATATCGATGAGTACATCAACCAACGTGACGGTACCACAGACCAAAGCCCTAGTACCACAAAACCTAACGGACCTCTGTCGCAAAGAGTAGGGGTTATCTATATATAACGTTAGGATAAGTTTGCTTGTAAACCCAAAGGAGGTAAACTATACAAACTCCGAAATGAGTCCATAAACTAGAAACTCTGAAACGAGTGAATAAACTACAAACTCCGAAATGAGTCCATAAACTAGAAACTCCAAAACGAGTGAATAAACTACAGACTCTGAAATGAGTCCATAAACTAGAAACTCCGAAACGAGTGGGTAAACTAGAAACTTCGAAACGAGTGGGTAAACTAGAAACTCCGAAACGAGTGAATAAACTACAAACTTCGAAACGAGTAAATAAACTAATTAGCGCCACATTAAGACACAGATAAGCGCATGCAAAAATGTAAATTCTTATTCACAAATCAAAGTGTTTGAGAGATACAATTAATACAAAAGTGGGAATACAATTACAATTGTTAAAAAGGCGGGGCGTTCAACAAGTTGGCAACGCACTCACACGCTCCACGCAGCTCCTCTTCGCATGCTTCTACTGCAGCCAACCCCGCTTCAATTTGAGCCCGTTGTTGCAAGCATGATGAAAACTTCTTAGCGATTTCCTGCTCAGCAACTTCGCAATCTTGTATGCCCCGCTCGGTAAAGTCCAGCTTCTCCTTCAGCGCCAGCCCATCAGAAATACATTGTTGGAGGTTTTCGAAAATAACTTGCAACTGCGCGATATTCGCTTCAAGCTGGGTGCGCAATTTGATGGATTCACCAGAAGCCGTCTCATGCTCCTTCCGCTTCAGGGTCAACTTCCGTTCAAAATATTGAATGAAATTGGCACTTTTCTTAATCCAGGCGACTCGCTGAGCCTTCAAGGTCAATATTTCAGGAGTGATACGCTTGAGCTCGATCTCATGCAGACATGTCTTGATCCTCTTACAATAGTCGACCCAAAAGCCGACGAAATCTTCGCTGTGGAAGTTCACAAGCGTCGCCAACATAGGATTGACTTCGTCAGCGAAATCCGCAGCAGAGGTGAGAGCCTCGGCATCAAGGTCTTCAATAAATTCGTGTAACATCCGCTTGCTAGTTGCCGCACCCCTGGATGATTGACGCTTAGCAAAAGGCCCCGTAGGGATGGGAATACGAGACTCAAAAGAAACCGAAGCCGGTGTAGTCGCTGCAAAATAAATCATGCACGAATGAGGGTCAGATTTCGATTTAAATAATAATAATAATAATAATAAAGACGTCTGATGACGAGATCTATCGTACCATCTGTTGAAGGCGGCACGACTGGGAGCACAGGAGACTCGGCTATCACTTCACTTCCTCCTTCGAGCCGTGGTACTGTGGTCAAAATAGGGAAAACTTAGCAACAGAATGAAAAGAAGAAACACCAAGCGAAGAGTATACTAACCCATGCCGGAAGGAGGAACGAATTCCGATTGGAAGGAAAAATGCGGGCTTAACACCTGGTGTAAGCGATCAAAGAGCACTCTTGCAGGATTGCAATAATATATGGTCAATACAGGATTCAAGGTATGTATACTGAAGCAAAGAAATGAGAAATCTTCACCTTCCAAAGTTCGGAGAGACGCAAAAGAAAGGGGTGGAACCGTAGCAGTCAGAGCAATGACTGGCGGCAATTCTTCAGTCAATACAGCATTAGGGTCTACTGCACCTATACTCAGGATAAAGAAGATATCATTAGATGCCTGGTGGGATTAAAAACTCAAAGATAATAACTCAAGGAGTACCTGACAGAGCAGAAACTGAGACAGTGCCCGAAGCGTCACCAGATGTGACGGCTTCCTCGGTTTCCACTGGGAAAGTGGATTCAACACCCCTATCTTCATCCCCTGATTCGATAAGGACAGTTGTAATACTGGCATCCCCCACCGATATCAAGGATCCACACGGAGAAGAGGCGACAGTCGGAGCTGTCTCAGATTCCAGAGAAAGATTGGCCACTTCAGGCTCTTTAGTCACCGGCACTTCACCTGCCAGGCCATCACCAGAACTTGGCCCTGCTTTAAAACAAAAAAACGTGTCATGATTCGAGGAAAAACGGTTACTAAGTTCTAATAAGGGACTGCGCGTTGTTATACTTTGAAGCACCGCTCGGCCTCTTCCCGAGCCGCATGCGCAACTCGCCTATAAGAAATAGACAAGTCAGAAGGGATACCTGCCATGGGAACGACAGAAGGTCGAACTTCACTAGAACCTGCGCCCGCGGCCAAGACAGCCTGACGTTCACTCGCAGCATGCTTTCTGTACTTCCTTTCAGCCTGGGCTGTATGAACCGACCTTCTTAAAACTTCTGACAGGGGGACATCGTCATCCAAACCGAGCTCGGCCTCCGGATCCGCTGTGGCATCTATCATAGGTAGCTTCAGCAACACCTCCTGCGGTGGCCTTAGGAGGGCCTCAGCCGTAACCGATGTCTCTAAAGGCTTTTCTACATCACCATCCAGGGCTGGCATTACATTTGAAACAACCTGGGTTGCGGTGGTTCCTGTAATAGGATAAAGGAAAGGGTCAAATCATAAATAAAAGGAACTAAAAATATAAAGGTGTAGTGAAGCGAAGCATACCAAGGCCCAAGGAGGAACGGAGCCTCTCCTCCTCCTCCTCAACGTCTTGAGGAAAGCCGAGAGAGCCTCTTCAGCAGAGATACCTATTAAGGAAGAGAGTGTTAGTAAAACATAATAAATTCAAAAAAAAGAGGGAGGGGATATATACAGGAGAGTACAAATAAAGTATACCGAACTCCGCAATAGAGGCTAACGCCGTCTGTTGACAGGCTTGTCGTTTCGACTCTTCAATAGCGGCCTGAAGATCGGTATCAGTCACAGGCGCATCAAACAAATCAAAATTAGTGCCATACTCGCACAAGCCTTCATTATAGGGAGCATGGGGCTCCTGTCCAAATACGACGTCAGCAGAAAATAAGGATTTCTTTCTCTTCTGGGAGTTGGCACCAACACCCAATGATAAAAGTTTTTGCTTGAAAGGTCCCTTTGGGCGGCGGGTCCCAATCTCTGAACCAATGCCCGACTCCAGGGACGTCACGGCTACCGCAGTCGCAGAATCATCCGGTCGAAGCTTATCAGGAAAAGCTCGTGGGACTACAGCCGTAGTGATCTCTCTTAAGGAAGGACGAATGACTGTCCGTCACTTCAGCGGGACCGCCAAATTACTAGAAGGAACGACATCCTTATGGTCGAGCAGCAGCCGCCTCTCCTCCCTAATGATAGCACTCGTTATATGTTGATACCAAGCAACGTAAGCATTCGATGCCCTTGGAGTATAACCCGGCTCAATGACAAGGTTGTGGGACCCCGTATTTAGACGCATGAAGTGATGCGTCGCGTTACGAATACCTTCCTTAGTAGTGACGGGGTCCATGATGAACGCCTCGAGATGAATGCCTTGGTTGTAACCCAATTTCTGAGCGAAGCAATGCGTGTTATACATCATAAACAACACCGAAGCATTCTGTCTAAATAGTAGAAAACCCGGCCTGATATAATATAGGTGCATAACCTCTCGAGCCCTCAACACAAAATCCCCTTCCTTTAAAACATCGTGCAACAGCTGGGCCGCTGTTAAAAGTTCTTTGCCAATGGTCAGGACTTTATCGACGAAGGTCATGCTATCCCCAACCATGCATGGGCGAAGAAGCAGTCGCGGAGCCTCCCGTTGTGTCGGGCCGGGTGAAGAAGCATCGACTAAGTGCATGACCCGAGGAAAATTGTATACTTCGTAAAATTTGGGTCGTTTATGCATACTAAAGGTACCCGGTACACGCATCTCAATCCATGAGGTGAAGTAATGCAGTGGGAGATTGACGGGCTTCAGACCCGGCTGAGTAGTGTCGGCTGCTAAGCTCAGGCCTTGATATAAGTGAGCTAATCTCGCGACCCCAACGGCCACGCGCGTCCCCACGGAGATACGATAAGCCGGATAAAAAATAGATGGTCTCATGTAGCGGGGGTGCGTCGGAAGCGCAAACCAGCTCAACCACAAGCCGATAAACCCTATAAAGAATGTCTTTTCGTCAATGTTCGGGCCGGCAATCTCTGCGAAGGGGACGACTGAAGTATCTGGAATAAAGAATTTCTTTAAATCCACCTCCGCAGTCGGCATGTTATCCGAACCAAATCCGAACGGGTCGTCGAGTTTGGCAGACTTCGAATCTTGTTTAGACAGAGCTTCTGGATGAAGAAAGCGGGCGATGAAATCTGTGAAGCTAACTTCATGCCCACCGGACTCCAGGAATAAACTCTCGTACATGTTCAACACCTTGATCAAGCTCGGGAACTAATGTTGAACGGCATTCTCCAGAGTAAGGCCCATTACCACTGACTTGGTGAAGAAGATATACTCGTCGGAGGGAAGTAGCTCCTCATAATGCTCCCCTCTGATAGGTAAGCCGGAGATCACCGCAAACTCCTCCAATGAAATCGAAACATTCCGATCTGATAAGAGAAAGGTATGGGTTGGGATGTTCCATTGTTCCAAAAAAGATTTGATCCACCACACATGAGGAGCGTGGTAGTGAAAGATGGACGCGTAGATCGCGGGATACGACCTGGTCTTTAATAACGGCGATTTCTGGGCCGACAGGATATATCAGGCCCACTGTAGATAGACAGCCGAATGACGGGGAGTCATTCCTATCATGTAAACTTGCTTCCAAGGACGCGACTCTCCTTGGCATATGCGTTGCCCTAAAATGTCCAGGGACATCGGTGACTGCACTAGTATTGAAGCCATGGAAGGCTGAAGACGATCTTCTGAGGTCTAGTTGACCTCTTCTACTGCGTAGGTCACCGGCGGCAGATTGGCATAATGGATCGCCAGTTTTGGTTTCGAAGACGCTGCGGGAGTAAAACTACACTGACCCTGAATAATTTGATTGTACCATGACCCCCACAAATGAAGAGACTTTTGCTCTGGGTCATGGTCTCGAATAAGTGCGAAGACCTCCCGATCTGTAGGTGCGTCGTCGAAAGCACTCTCCGAGGGAACAAAGGGAAAGGAGGAATCGAAAGCCATAGTACCTGCACAAAAAGTGGGTGTTAAGTATCAACACGATATTCAAGAATTTAACATTCTTTTACACCTAAAAATTGTACTGCACCGCAGTTCTAAGAGAAAAGGACAGGGGACCCCACAAAATGAAGGTAACACCCCATCAATGATGGGACGGTCACTCATTGAAAGAATCCAAGAGGATTCTCATTTAATAAGAAAATATTATGGAGTCAAACTCCCTCAAGAAATATGTCCTGCAAACAGATTTTGAATCTGCAGGGAAAACAAGAAAGGGAATACAATTCCTAAAAGAATTTCTTTAAAAGAAATTTTTCAGAGTCAAGCTCTGTAGAACAATGGGATAACATCCCAGAACTCCGCTCGAGAAACAGAATTAAATTCCAAATAAAATCACAGTTAATAACAGGGTAAAACCCTAAAGATCTTTAAGATCTACGATCTACTCAAGTAAAAGTTTTAGATCTCTAAGAGATCATTACAAAAGAAGAGCAAAGCTCTGTTAATGGGTTAAAAACCCTAGAACACGAAGAGATTCCTCCAAGGATTTCTTCAGGAGTTAAATCATGAGCATGATTCTTACCAATTTTTGACAGAGTTTTAACTCTGGGGGATGTTTCTTTAGACAGAGATCTGAATTCTGGAAAGAGAATTAAATTCTCAGAGAAGAAATAAGACTAAAGAAGATGAACAACGGTCATCTCAAGGGCCAAAGGCCCTACTTATAAACACAAAGAGACGATTCAACTCATCAGGAGATCGAATGGTGAGAAAGATGCCATCGCTGCACTCACGTACGAGTCACGTGAGCGCAATGGTGGGGGGGATTTGTTTCCCCAATAAAAGAGCAAAGCTCTGTTAAAAATAAAAAAATGAAGCAGTGCCTCACGTGCTTCCTACGAGGGAATAAAGACCAATCTGATAGGAACTAATCCTATTGTAGCGCCTCACGTGCTCCTAACGCGGGCGCCAACGTCAAACGCGGGCGCCAATGTGCAAAGCACATAAATACCCATTATAAGAATTAAAACCATAACTAGCGCCCACATGCACAACACGTGAGCGCCGGCACCCAAGTAGAATTAAATTCTACTCTCTGTTAAACAGAGCCGTTGGATCAAAAATCCAACAGAGATGATAAATCCTAACAAATACATAATTAAATTTTATCGGGAGAAAACATCCCCCAAATTGGATTACAGAATAAAATTCTATTTTGGGATATATTCTCTCAATCTTTCTAAACAAGAAAGATTTCTCTCTGTAAAACAGGGAACCGGTGGATTAAAAGTCCAACGGTAATTAAAAAATTACCGTTTTACAGAATAAATTCTGTGTAAGGGAAAATATTTTCCCAATCTTGTTAGAAACAAGAAAATATGTTCTGTAAAACAGAAACCCTTAGATCAAAGATCCAATGGTGGGTAAAAATACCCAAATCAATTGGGATCTCATAATGAGATATTTCTTCAGAATTAATTAACTAATTACCTCTACTATATAAAGGACCCAAGACTTCAAGTCTGATAAAGAGGAACCCCCCATAAGATTCTAAAAATTTAAGCAGAAAGCTTCAAAAAGGAACAGAGAAGAAGATCTCCCTCCTCAAAAACTTTAGGTAAATAAAAAGAGCAGAGATCAAAAGATTTCGTTTACATACCTAAGGGTTTAACCCTTAAAAAAAGTACTTAGTTCTTTCTCTGGATCTGAGATCCATAAGACAAATCTCCCGTAAGTTGAGAATTTAATTCTCATCGGAAAGAATTTTTTCTTGAGAATCGAAGATTCAGAAAAGGACTAGGAATTGAATTCCTTAAAATGAAGCATATAAGAGAAGCCTGGTTCTCATAGAAGAACCCGGTTCTTAAAAAACGAAAGCTTGATCATCAATGGGCGCCACAGAAGAAAAGAGTGCTTAGCACTCACTGGGCAGCGCCTGGCGCCTCACGTGTGAATATATACATGGACCACAAAATCTTTGCACTCAAGATTTGGCACCATTATCTCCTTAGAGAACGGGTGAATATATACACGGACCACAAAAGTTTGAAGTATGTGTTTACTCAGAAAGAATTGAACATGCGGAAGAGAAGATGGTTAGAACTTATGGCAGACTTCGACATCAACCTACAATATCATCCAAGGAAGGTGAATGTAGTTCCTGATGCACTTGGCCACCAGCCTCTATCAATGAATCTCACCGCACAGTGGAAACTTCAACAAGAATTGCACAAGATGGAGATAGAAGTGGTTATGCCAGGTAATACTTCAAGGTTGATGAACTTACAAGTTCAGTCTACTATTGTCAATCAGATCAAAACAGCTCAAGCAAGAGATGCCAAGTTGCAAAAGATCGGAGAACAAGTAGAAAGTGGATTTAGAACAGACTTTCTCATCCATGAAGACAGATCTTTGAGATACGGAAGTAGATTGTGTGTACCACAAGGTCCTGTTCGGGAAGAGTTAATGAAAGTGTTAGTGTATATGCCCTAGAGGCCATTACTGTATCATACTAGTATGTATATTACTTAATGGAAGCTTGGGATATTCACCTTGCATTGATATTCTTGCTCAAAATGGTAGTATGCAACTTGGTTTGTTTCTGCTTTAATGTGTGCATGTGTTTCTTTTAGCATATCGCCTTTACACATTAGTGGAGCCCTTAGGATCTTTGCTTGATTACCAGCGTTGTGATGGCAGTCACACTCGTGGGGCTGGGTAATCTATAAGCACATCCTTATGCAGGTCCCTAGTCGCAGGACTATCGAGACAGGGCATCGATACTCCGGAGTAGACTAGCGTATGCGCTTCTTATCCCAGCTTGGGAGACAGTCTGTCCCACAGCCGTCAGTACGTCGTACTTGAGATAGTATGCGGGTGCTCGTTAGGTTACGAGTACACTGGACAGGACTCGTCGGGAACTGTTGGTTGGTATTATACCTATCGTCAGTTATCAGTTCCCAGGTGACATGAGTACAGCTTAGTCCGCTGACTTGACACTGTCACTTCGCCTCGAGTGTGTTCCCACTGTACTTAGATTACTACCCTACCACGGCTCAAAGGAGTCATGCAAACAGGTAGTAGTTGGGTGCAGTCCCGAAGCACTTGGAGGCAGTGACGGTTAGACAGGATTCGTCTCTTCCGGTATTGGGGGTTGACATCGCGCTGTGTCTAGGAGATCCATTACACGAGTAGTCCCTGGCCAGGGCAAGCGAGATATACTGGTAGGTTTCCAGTGCTATCTCAGGGTGTTCTGGGCTACACTCCGACACGACATGTACCGCTATTAGGGGACTGACGTTTACCGCCCCCTAGGCCCGCCATGCGATGTATCAGAAGAACAGACTGGACTGTACAGAGATTGTCACATTCAGGCTCAGTAGGAGTTCAGATGGGTTTCACCTCATCAGTCTTCTTGTCGGCATATACCCGGGGACCGTTATGCACAGCTAGTGCCGCTTGCGGTCCGTGGTTAAACCCACTGCCAGTGTAGTGTCGAGTCTTTAGAGTCCCACAAAGAAAGCTATTCGCCTTTAGGCAAAAGAATAGAGGTCGCATGGTTTTGCGACAGGGTTAGGTCACATCCGTGCACTTGTGCACGTTTGGTGTCCGGACAGTTAACACTAGCAGGCTTTGGTTTAAGCCAGATCCTAGTGTACATTTTGGGATTGGTTTTATCTCGTTTGTATTCGTGTTCCTCGGAATGCGGATGCGGGTGTGTATGCACAGTTGACAGAGAGACAGAGGCAGAGAATTCTCATTAGGGTTGTTGACTGTTGACTGTTGACTATTGACTTTTTGCTAAACCCTAATGAGAATAAGAAATATAATTAACAATAATATTAATTAAGTATTATAGTGACATGGTTGTTGAGGGGTTGACTTTGTTGACCGGTTGACTAGGTTGGACTAGTTGACCATCATCATGACAATGGCTATCATTTCATGGCAAAGACTTTTGCTTGCTTGTTTCTTTTTGCAAAATGAGTGCATGAAATGATATAGCCATTTTGACTTGAACTATCACATAATACTTGATTACTATTATTTATTATGATGGCTTTGGATTATGAGAGCTTGGATGGCAAAAGACTTTCTCATTCTCTCATTTCATTTCTCTCTCTTGCTTGAGCTCTCCCTCTTGCTCTTCCTCTTGCTCTCTCTAGTTCAAGGCAACACCCTCTCATGAGTTGAGAAACATTGCCTTAGAGATAAAAGAAAACCCATATCACTTCTCTACTCATCCTAGTTCACAAGGTTTAGCAAACCAAGTGTTCTAGTTTCTTCAAGTTCGAAGAAGAAGCCAAAGGTAGAAGCTTTTAGGTGGATCCATCTTCGGCGCAAGGAAACGACGGGGTGAGGCCGATCCGTACACCGGAAAGAGTTGAAGACGAAGGAGTTCAAGAAAGGTATAACCCCCTAACTGAGTAGGTAAAACTCTTGTTAGATTTGTTAGTTAGGTGTTTAACAAAGATCCGTATTTTGAGTCCATGTTACCACCTCTTGAAAAATCGTTTTTCACCATTTCCGCAAGCCCGTAAGTACCGGGAGAGATAACGTGGACTTACAGTGGTATCAGAGACAGGTTAAACACTATCTAATATGTTAGCAATGTAAGTAGAAGTTTGATCGGAGAAAATATCATGAAACATACCCGAGTAGCATAGTTTCTGCCGATTTTTTCCTCTGTTCAAAAAGTAATAAATCATACATGAAAAATCGGCTCAGGCTTTTGTTAAGACACCCAAGAAAATTGGTCCAACGAACCGGTCAAGTCGCCGCGAAAACACGGCGGGAGCATGCTCCCGCCGCGGTTCTGCGGCCGAGCTGACTCGGCCGTGGAAAAATTTTCATGCAGTGTGTTTCTAGGATTGTTTTGGGATTTTTAAAATATGTTTTTTCTGCCCAGATTTTCCAGAAAGAAAAATTTGTGTTTGGGGCCTAAAAATCCGTATTTTGATCGAACTTCTAAAGACTAAAGCTAACGGGTTCATATCTATGATGTGATATATGTATTGAACGTCTGCTAATCGCTATATGTCGATTAGTGGGGGTTATACATATCTGTGATCTGTAATGTTGATGGTATGTGTATATGAATTCATTGGATTGTCGTGGATGAATAGCCGGGGGTTGTGAGATGAGAGTTTTTCCTTTTATCTTTCAATTCATGTAATATGTAAATTGATGTAATATTATTTTTGGCCGCATGACCGGGTCGGGGTTGTAGCCGTCATTGTATAATTTCTTTTACTGTTTTTGCTCCTAGGATAGACCCAAGGTGGGGTGCACAAACTACTGGGTATCTCGAAGTGCCGAGTGGCATACTCACGTCGTTGAGGGAGGTTGCTCCCCTTCGGATATTTGGCGGGTAGTTTGCCGCACCCGTAGGGGTCTAGGGTGGAGTATTGGCTATTCATCGCGACCGTGTAATCCGCTTTTCGTTACAGGTTCGTACGAATTGCGGATTCCTAGTATATCCAATGTGTTCATCTGTGATCTAAAATGGCTATCATTGCAATATATATATATATATATGATATTAGTTAGGCGTTGCTTATGTTTTGCATCCGTGATAGTCCAGCCCCCGCTCTGTCGTTAGTTAAGTAACCTAACGGGTAATGACGGGGCCCCGTGGCGAATGCGGATGGAATAAGCGTACGTCATATTTTGGTTGTTTTCTGCAATGGTAGGATTAAATGATGGGACGCGTTGGAATTAATGCAAGGAAAAATAAACCAAGTAAAAGTCGTTGGAACACTTTGAAAACCACTCGGTTCTTTTCAAAACCAAACTTTTAAATGCGTAGCATGAACCACTCCTTTTTGAAAGCTATCTCGTTCCATCGATTATATCAAGTTCACTACGTTCACGGTTTCGCCAAAACCATTCGTAGCCCTCCGTCGTTTCACATGAATGGTCAATAAGTATTCAAGCTATGTATGTTGGCCAAAGTCAAGACATAGTGATTGGTAGCTATTGGGTATTCATGTGTTGGTAGCCATTGGGTATTCATGTGCAGCATAGATAGATGTGTTGGTTTGGAGCAGTCGTTCTACCATTTTGGCCAAAGTCAAGGGTATGTGCGGGTGGGCTCAAATTAACCTGGAGAATGACGGGTAGAACTTGACATGTGACTTATGATATTTTGGCCAAAGTCAAGGTCATAAGAGCATGGGGCAAAAATCCACATCGGGAGTTTCAAAAGAACTGAAACTTGCTAGCGCTGCATACCATTTGGAGTGTGATGATTCTGGTAGGATTCCTTCAGTTTTGTCACGCAATGATATTTGGATCCCGATCCTACTGT
The DNA here is from genome assembly GCA_030015575.1 of Agapanthus africanus. Classification (NCBI taxonomy): domain Eukaryota; kingdom Viridiplantae; phylum Streptophyta; class Magnoliopsida; order Asparagales; family Amaryllidaceae; genus Agapanthus; species Agapanthus africanus. The sequence continues at coordinate 518,914,261 of JASDDO010000031.1, read as the reverse complement.
GAGTATATGCTACTTCTCAGGAAATTTCTCACTTAACGATCAATGCTATAAACCAAGTAGGTGTCTAGAAAGGTGTTAGCGGGGCTACGCCCCCAGGGAAAAGAGATTATTTAATTAAGGAACTTCGTGAAAGCGTTGGAAAACCTCCCTCGAAATACCGACACCAGCCTGGCCGAACGGTTAAGCAAGTATTGTACGGTGAGATTGATCCTGACTAATTCTTCCTTTTTGGTTTGAGGAGGGATTCGAGAGACAGTGGGAGCCATCCTGTTTAGACAAATTAAAAACCACTCTAAACTTGAAAGAGCATCATGCTAAAGTGTTTCTTCTCTCTCTCCTAATTGCAGCGACCAAACATCATGACCGGACTTAAGTTACTACTAGATAAAAATATACTGACAGGGCCAAACTACAAAGATTGGCTCAGGAATGTCAAAATGGCAATCACTTATGACAAATTGGGGTATCTCCTTACCACCAAAGCTCCCCCTGTCCCAGGTCCCAAAACCAGCGTCGCGGATAGGGAAATTCGTAAGACCTGGGAAATCGATTGCGCGAAGGCCAAATGCCTCGTGCTTGCCTCTATGGACAACGAACATCAGAGGAGGCACGAGAATATGGACCTCGAATCCATATTTCTCCATACAAAAGAACTGTATGGAGAGCAATCTCGTATCGCCAGATACGAAGTGTCGAAAAGCTGTTTTCGGCAAGGTTGGCCGTCGGATCATCGGTAGCGGAATACGTGCTTAAGATGATTGGCTTCATTGAGGAGCTCGCGGACCTTGGGACCACGTTAGAGAACGAGCTCTACACGGACTTGATTCTCCAGTCCCTTCCTTCCACTTACGCACAGTTTATCCTGAACTTCAACTTGCAAGAAAAGGAAGTTGAACTTTCAGAACTCCTCAGCATGCTGAGGAGTGCAGAGGGCACCCTACAGAAAGGTAGGGAAACATCCACTTTGTTTGTAGGAGGATCTTCCTCTTCTGGGTCCAAGGCGAAAGCCAAGGGAAAGAAGAAGAAAGCCCCGCCAAACCAAGGGGCGGTGTTAGTAAAGTGGATACGAAGGAAAAGGCAAAAGCAACAAAGATAGCGGGGAAACTTGTGGGGAAGGAAGAGTGCTTTTACTGTCATAAGAGTGGGCACTGGAAGAAAGATTGCAGGGCTTGGAAAGCCAAAACACAGGATCTGAAGCAAGTTGCGGCTTCAGTTTCAGGTGTGTATGTTATTGAAAACTGTCTATCAATAAACTCTACTTCCTGGGTATTGGATACCGGATCAGGATCTCATATCTGTAATTCTTTGCAGGCGTTGAGAAACTGTAGGTTTTTGAAGGCAGGTGACATGACCCTCAAAGTTGCAAACGGAGCTAGCATGGATGTTAAGGCCGTGGGGGACTATCACCTGGGAATGTCAGATGGACATGTTTTGGTTTTACGTAATTGCTTTTTTGTACCCAACGCAACTTGTAATATCATTTCTGTATCTTTGACTTCTAAAGAAGGTTATGAATTTGCGTTTGTAAGTAATGTTGTAAACATTTACCTTAATCAAGTTCTGATTGGGTCAGGTACATTAAGCAATGGTATATACGTATTAAACCAACCACAGATTTTCAATGACCAGAATACACACAAAAGAAAGTCTCCGGAAATAAATCAGACTTTCTTATGGCATTGTAGACTGGGTCACATCAATGAGAGAAGGTTAACGAAGTTATATACAGAAGGATATTTGGATCCGTTCAAATATCAATCGTATGCCACTTGTCAATCCTGTCTCAAAGGAAAGATGACAAAGACTCCGTTCACTGGACACGGAGTAAGAGCGAGCGAGCTCTTGGGACTCGTACACAGCGACGTGTGCGGTCCAATGTCTACACATGCGCGAAGCGGTTATTCTTACTTCATTACTTTTAGGGATGACTTTTCAAGGTACAGTTATGTCTTCTTAATGAAACATAAATCCGAAGCCTTTGGAAAATTCCAGGAATATAAGAATGAAGTAGAAAAACAAACCGGCAAAAGTATCAAGACACTAAGATCTGATCGAGGTGGTGAATACTTGAGTGCCGAGTTCCTGGATTACTTAAAAGAGAATGGAATTCTCTCTCAGCTTACTCCTCCATACACTCCACAACATAACGGTGTATCGGAGAGATGGAACCGAACCCTATTGGATATGGTACGGTCCATGATGAGTAACGCTGAGTTACCGCGATCATTCTGGGGATATGCACTAGAATCAGCTGCATACCTTTTGAACTGAGTTCCAACTAAGACTGTGCCTACTACACTATATCAGATGTGGTATGGGAATAGACCCTATCTTAATCACATTAAGACATGGGGAAGTCCAGCTTTTGTCAAAAAGCAGCATGCGGACAAGCTCGAGGCACGCTCAGTACAGTGCAAGTTTATGGGATATCCAAAGAACTCCAAGGGATATTTCTTCTATTGCGAAGAGGAACAAAAGGTTTTTGTTTCTCTGCATGCCCACTTCTTGGAAACTCAGTTTTTGGAGAATCGGATAAGTGGGAGCGCAATAGAACTGGAAGAAATTCCAGAACCATGAGCTATTACTGAAAGCTTAGTAGAACCAGAGGGTTCAAAAGAACATGACATTCCTACGCCGGTTCACAGGAGTAGTAGGCAGTCTCATCCGCCCGAGAGATACTACGGTTTTCTCATAGACGGGGATAGAGAGGATTGCATCATTGATTATGATGAGCTGACTAGCTTCCAGCAGGCCATTCAGAGCGTTGACTCGGTAAAATGGCTGGATGCAATGCGGACCGAAATGGAGTCCATGTACACCAACAAAGTATGGACGTTGGACGTTGCTCCAGATAGGGTAAAACTTGTAGGATGCAAGTGGATCTTCAAAAGGAAGATTGGTGTAGATGGACAGGTTGAGACCTATAAAGCTAGACTTGTTGCAAAGGGTTTTCGTCAAAGACCTGGCTTGGACTATGACGAAACCTTTTCTCCAGTGGCTATGCTGAAATCCATTCGGATCCTTCTTGCCATTGCTGCCTTCCACGATTATGAGATCTGGCAGATGGATGTAAAGACCGCTTTTCTAAATGGAAATTTAGAGGAGTGTGTCTATAGGGACCAGCCAGAAGGTTTCATTCAGAGTGGGAGCAGCGGAAAGGTGTGCAAGTTGCTTAAGTCCATCTACGGACAAAAGAAGGCATCGCGGAGTTGGAACATCTGTTTTGATGAGACGGTCAAAGAATTTGGCTTTATCAAAAATCCAGATGAACCATGCATCTATAGTAGATTTGTAGCGAGAACTGTAGTGTTCCTCGTTTTATACGTGGATGATATTCTCTTAATAGGAAATGACATTCCTATGCTACAATCTGTCAAAGGGTTCTTGTCACATAGGTTCTCCATGAAAGACCTGGGTGATGCCTCATACATTCTGGGGATCCGGATCTATCGTGACAGATCCAAGAGGATACTGGGACTCTCACAGTCCAGGTACATCGACACCATACTGAAAAGATTCAGTATGGAAGATTCCAAGCGCGGTAATCTACCGGCTTGTCACGGGATCACCCTTTCCAAAGAGATGTCTCCCAAGACTGATTTGGAAAGGGATCGCATGTCTATTATACCTTACGCTTCTGCGGTAGGCTCTATAATGTATGCGCTGTTGTGTACCAGACCAGATGTAGCTTATGCACTGAGTGTGGTAAGCTGGTATCATTCAAACCCCGGGGAGAAACACTGGATAGCAGTAAAGAACATTCTCAAGTACCTGAGAAGGACTAAGGAGATGTTCTTGGTGTATGGCGGAAAAGACCTCCAGATCGAGGCCTTTGCTGACTCCAGCTTCCAGAGTGACAAAGATGATTCCAAGTCCATGTCGGGTTATGTATTTACCCTCAATGGAGGGGCGGTGTGTTGGAAGAGTTCCAAACAGGAAACCGTTGCTGACTCAACGATGGAAGCGGAATATATCGCTGCTGCAGATGCCGCAAAAGAAGCCGTCTGGATAAGGAAGTTCTTAACTGAAGTTCTGGTGGTTCCGTCCATTGTTGATCCAATACCTCTGTATTGCGACAACAACGGGGCTATAGCTTTAGCGAAGGAACCCAGGTCCCATCAGAGATCCAGACACATCTTGAGGCAGTATCACCTGATCAGGGAGATCGTGGGTCGCCAGGAGATCGAGGTTCGGAGAGTTGCTACGGATGATAACACTGCTGATCCATTCACGAAGGCCTTACCCCAGACTCAGTTCGAGCGGTTGATCGAGATGATAGGTCTTCGATACGCCAGTACATGGCCTTAGCGCAAGTGGGAGATTGTTAGTGTATATGCCCTAGAGGCCATTACTGTATCATACTAGTATGTATATTACTTAATGGAAGCTTGGGATATTCACCTTGTATTGACATTCTTGCTCAAAATGGTAGTATGCTACTTGGTTTGTTTCTGCTTTAATGTGTGCATGTATTTCTTTTAGCATATCGCCTTTACACATTAGTGGAGCCCTTAGGATCTTTGCTTGATTACCAGCGTTGTGATGGCAGTCACACTCGTGGGGGCTGGGTAATCTATAAGCACATCCTTATGCAGGTCCCTAGTCGCAGGACTATCGAGACAGGGCATCGATACTCCGGAGTAGACTAGCGTATGCACTTCTTATCCCAGCTTGGGAGACGGTCTGTCCCACAGCCGTCAGTACGTCGTACTTGAGATAGTATGCGGGTGCTCGTTAGGTTACGAGTACACTTGACAGGACTCGTCGGGAACTGTTGGTTGGTATTATACCTATCGTCAGTTATCAGTTCCCAGGTGACATGAGTACAGCTTAGTCCGCTGACTTGACACTGTCACTTCGCCTCGAGTGTGTTCCCACTGTACTTAGATCACTACCCTACCACGGCTCAAAGGAGTCGTGCAAACAGGTAGTAGTTGGGTGCAGTCCCAAAGCACTTGGAGGCAGTGACGGTTAGACAGGATTCGTCTCTCCCGGTATTGGGGGTTGACATCGCGCTGTGTCTAGGAGAGCCATTACACGAGTAGTCCCTGGCCAGGGCAAGCGAGATATACTGGTAGGTTTCCAGTGCTATCTCAGGGTGTTCTGGGCTACACTCCGACACGACTTGTACCGCTATTAGGGGACTGACGTTTATCGCCCCCTAGGCCCACCATGCGATGTATCAGACGAACAGACCGGACTGTACAGAGATTGTCACATTCAGGCTCAGTAGGAGTTCATATGGGTTTCACCTCGTCGGTCGTCTTGTCGGCATCTACCTGGGGACCGTTACGCACATCTAGTGCTGCTTGCGGTCTGTGGTTAAACCCACTGCCAGCGTAGTGTCGAGTCTTTAGAGTCCCACACAGAAAGCTATTCGCCTTTAGGCAAAAGAGTAGAGGTCGCATGGTTTTGCGACAGGGTTCGGTCACATCTGTGCACTTGTGCATGTTTGGTGTCCGGACAGTTAACACCAGCGGGCTTTGGTTTAAGCCAGATCCTAGTGTACATTTTGGGATTGGTTTTATCTCGTTTGTATTCGTGTTCCTCGGAACGCGGATGCAGGTGTGTATGCACAGTTGACAGAGAGACAGAGGCAGAGGATTCTCATTGGGGTTGTTGACTGTTGACTATTGACTTTTTGCTAAACCCTAATGAGAATAAGAAATATAATTAACAATAATATTAATTAAGTATTATAGTGACATGGTTGTTGAGGGGTTGGCTTTGTTGACTTGTTGACATTGTTGACCGATTGACTAGGTTGGACTAGTTGACCATCATCATGACAATGGCTATCATTTCATGGCAAAGACTTTTGCTTGCTTGTTTCTTTTTGCAAAATGAGTGCATGAAATGATATAGCCATTTTGACTTGAACCATCACATAATACTTGATTACTATTATTTGTTATGATGGCTTTGGATTATGAGAGCTTGGATGGCAAAAGACTTTCTCATTCTCTCATTTCATTTCACTCTCTTGCTTGAGCTCTCCCTCTTGCTCTTCCTCTTGCTCTCTCTCTAGTTCAAGGTAACACCCTCTCATGAGTTGATAAACATTGCCTTAGAGATAAAAGAAAACCTATATCACTTCTTTACTCATCCTAGTTCACAAGGTTTAGCAAACCAAGTGTTCTAGTTTCTTCAAGTTCGAAGAAGAAGCCAAAGGTAGAAGCTTTCAGCTGGATCCATCTTCGGCGCAAGGAGACGACGGGGTGGGGCCGATCCGTACACCGGAAAGAGTTGAAGACGAAGGAGTTCAAGAAAGGTATAACCCCCTAACCGAGTAGGTAAAACTCTTTTTAGGTTTGTTAGTTAGTTGTTTAACAAAGATCCGTATTTTGAGTCCATGTTACCACCTCTTGAAAAATCGTTTTTCACCATTTCCGCAAGCCCGGAAGTACCGGGAGAGGTAACGTGGACTTACAGAAAGAAGCTCACGGCTCTCCATACTCAGTACACCCTAGTGGTACAAAGATATACAAAGATCCACGTCGACATTACTGGTGGCATGGAATGAAGCGTGAAGTAGCTAGAAGCATTGCCAAATGCTTGGTGTGTCAGCAAGTAAAAGCTGAACATCACAGGACTGCTGGTTTACTTCAACCATTACCTATTCCCGGCAATACATCTGAAAGTCTACCCTAGCACCACCATGGGGTCCAAGTGACATCAAGCATGCCAAATTCAATTTTTTATAGGTACTAAGCTAGACGAAACAAGATCTTAAGCTAGTTGATTAGGGTTTTAGTTTTGATATCAAGAAAACTAAGAGAAATGAAAGATGGTTATACTCTTGTAGATTGAGTCCTTCCCTTCACATGCTCCGTGTAGTAGTCCTGCGACTCCACTAGGCTCTACTTGAAGCTTTGGACGAGCTTCCTCCGATGACCTTCGTGCCGAAGATGATCTACGCAAAGTCCTTCTAACTCAAACTACCTCTACACTAAACTGTTTAGCGTAGTAAACACGCTACACTCGATCGCTAGTCAAGTGTAGGATGGTGAAGTAGGGGATGTTTAAGCTCACAAATTTGTGTTCAAGCTTCATGGTTCACATCACATGTGTGGGTTGAAGCTTGAACCATGACATTTAGGAAGAAGAAAAAGCTAGAGAGCATGTGAGAAAAAATGGGAGCAACTCAAGAATTGAGCTCAAGTGTTAGAATGAACAAGTGTGAAAATGGCAACTCTTGACTCCTCACTCATTCAAGCATGGAATTCTTGCAATATAAAATTTCAACCATGCTTAAATAGTGAGTCAATATGAATAAACAAATATAAAGCCCATGCCTGCAACCATGCTCTCAAAGTCTTCCCATTTTCCACCTCATTTCTATTTTCATAAAATAGAAATTTATGCCATGCTACATATATATATTTATATATATATCATATATATATATTAATACATATAAGAAAATATTTAGTGAGCTAATGATATTAGTTAAGATATAATTATATCAAATACAATATATATCACATTATAAAATCAATACTTGATTTAATAATCCGGTTATATCACATATGACCGACTAATATCATTTATCTGAGTATCACATTATCAAATCAACACTTGATTCGATAATCTGGTTATATCACATATAACCTAACTTGATAACAGATAACTACCAGATTACAATACGGTATCACATACACGTATTTAATCAGGCCCACACACATATCACATATGTGTCTTACTTCGTTTCGTTTGAACCAGGGAACATCTGTGTGGGACTCTAAAGACTTGTCAATACGCCAGCAGTAGGTGATGATCACATCAGTCACCTACAAGCCGTCAGCGGTACTAGCTGGACGTAACGGCTACCCGGGTATTGAGCGATATGAAGATCAACAAGCAAGCTTGTCCATACTCTCCATGAAGCCTATCAGTAACACTACCGTACAGTCCGGTCTCTTCGTCTGATATGCCGCATATCATGTCTAGGGGTGGTAAACGTCAGACCCCAGTAACGTGATAAGTCATGCCGATGTTTGGCCTATAACGGTTCGCGAAACTACTGATAACACTTATTAGTAAATCTCGGCGGCAGCCCTGGCCAGGGACTTCCAGTTATAGCCAATCGAGCATAGCGCAACATCAACCCCCAATACCGGGAAAGACGAAACCCCTCCTATCGCTCATTGCCTCCATGTGACTCGGGACTGTACCCAAAATCCACCTATTTGCACAACTCCTCTTGAGCGTGGTAGGGAAGAAATCAAAGCACAATAGGAGCCACACAAGACTCTATGACGATCTCGGGTCTACAGACAAATCTTTACCAGTATCACCAGACTATATATATATATATATATCTCTCAAAATAACACACAACATAATAAGCAAGTTCCTTTTCTTCATATTTCTTCTTGAGCTCACCTCTTCCTCCAATGGCTTCATCTTCAACCTCCATCCATACAATCTCATAAGTTGAGAATCAATGGATGCTTGAGACAAAGTTATCACACACATTCTTAACTTCACCTTGGACATATCGGCCAGCAAACTTCTTGTCCGACTTGCTTCGGTTTGAAGCGGGAGCCCGTAAAAAGACTTCTTGATGTGGTGCCCTTTTCAACGAGGAGACCGGAGATCGAGCAAGATTGGAGATGCCGCGAGGAGCTAGGGATGGTGGCTAAAGACCGAAGGACACGGATCGATCGGTATAGCCATTCTAACTTCTTGTAGATAGCTAGTTTAGTGTTAATGGTATGATCCGGGTAAAAGTCTGCGTTAGCGCCAGTTTCATAAAAAGTTTTTGTTTCCGCGTTTGGTCTCGGATTGACGGCCGGGGCGCTACCGTAGACTTATAGGAACCAAGTTCATCCAGACAACCTCTTTGGCAGTATCGTTGGTAGCGATGTTGTTAGTTATATTTATGCCCTAGAGGCCATTACTGTACATACGATATATATTGTAGTGGATGCTTGGACATATATAGGGAGGACTTTCTTGCTCGACATGATAGTATGCTATTTGGTTTCTCTTTATCTTAACATGTTGACTTGTATTAGTTTACTATCTTGCTCTCACATGTTGATAAAGACCTTAGGATATGTACTCGACTACTGGGACTATGATGAGATCATACTAGTGGGGCCACGGTAGTCGACGAGTACATTCTATAACTGTTCCTAGTCGAGGGTGTATCGAGACAGGGCATCGATACACCAGAGTAGACTAGCGTATACGCATCTTGACCCATATGAAGGGCGATGGATGATCCCATATCCATCGGTGTTTGACATCAAGGATGGTGTACGGGTGCTCAGTGGAGACTGGGTACACTGGACGGACTCGCCGAGAACTCCCAGATGGTATTATACCTCACGTCAGATGGCAGTTCTCTGGTGACACTGGTACAGGTTAGTCTATAGACAGGAGATCGTCATAGAGTCTTGTATGATTCCCACTGTGCTTTGATTTCCACCTTACCACGTCCAAGAGGGCGTGCAAAACGGTGGCTTTTGGGTACAGTCCCGAATCACATGGAGGCAATGAGCGATAGGAGGGGATTCGTCTCTCCCGGTATAGGGAGTTGATGTTGTGCTATGTTCGATTGGCTATAACTGGAAGTCCCTGGCCATGGATGATTTAGAGATTTGCTGGTAAGTGTTACCAGTAGTTTCTCGACCCGTTATGAGCCTCACATCGACACGACTTATCGGTTACTGTGGTCTGACGTTTACCACCCCTAGACCAGATATGCGACATACCAGACGAAAAGACCGGACTGTACGGGAGTGTTACTGATTGGATTCACAGGAGAATGTACAGGCTTTCTTGTTGATCTTCTGATCGCTCAATACCTGGGTAGCTGTTACGTTTAGCTGACCGCTTGCAGCTTGTGGGTGTTTGATATGATCATCACCTGCTACCGGCGTATTGATGATTCTTTAGAGTCCTACACAGAGGTTTCTTGACTCAGGCAAAACGGAGTAGGAGCACATATTTGATATTTGTAGGAACGAGGATAATACGATATGAGATACCATATTATATTCTCGCGATATTTTGATATGAGCCGGGTCATCGGATCAAGTGTTGATTCGATAAATCGGTACATGATATATTAGTCGGTTATATTCGATATAGCCGGATTGTCGGATCAAGTGTTGATTCGATAATTTAATGTATAATTATATATGTCATATATTACATTACATTATCTAATATTGGCTCGCTTTATTGATTCATTTTCTCACCGGATAATACTTTGATATATATGCGATATATGTTAATTGTATTATTTTCTTTTGTTACAAAATATATTATATATGTGATATATAATATTGTAACATGTTATGATTACTAATGCAACATGATTAGTGGAGATTAAATATGGTTAGGGTTTGATTTGGGTTAACTTATTCATGAAGCTTCTAGAAGCATTTCTTTTGTTTCTTGCAAAGATATTTTGTGATGATATTTTGTGAGATATTTCCTAACCCAACCCACACCCTTAACCCTAGTTAAGTCTCTACAATGGGTAGCCTCTTCATCTTTCACCATGGTTGCATTTGTAATCATTATGATATTTTTCATTATTCATCAAAAAAGGATATTCATTCTTCTTCTTCCTTGAGCTCACAAAAGCTTTCTAGGTTTTCATTTTGTGATGAATGAGTGCGAGAATTTGATAATAAAAGAGAGCATAAATCCTACTTCATCATCCACATCTAATCTAGCCAATTAGATTAGGGTGTTCACTTCATTAGCGAGTGAGAGCTTGAGTTAAAGAAATTTCAATGTAGATCATCTTAGAAAAGGAAGACTATAAGCTAGCATGGATCATTCGGGTTATGGAGTCTCTCTTGAGTCTGGGAGATCATGGATCGCGGCGAAGGGACTTCTACTCGGAGCTTATGAAGCGAAGGAGCGGATTACAAAGGTTGTAATCCCTCTCTCTTAGTTGTAAAGATGTTTACTTGCATGTTTAACCCTAATAATTTAGCAAAGATCCTCGCTTTGGGTTGTTCGGCACATCTAAATTTTAAATCGGGTATGGTTGATGCCTTATAGACGATGCCTGCTTTAACCCATAGATGGATTTAAGCAGCCTGCACATGCTTCCGCTACTCTCACTGTTTATGAAGCCCTCTGGCAGTGTCATATACGCTCTCTTCTAAACCACCATTTAGAAAAGCAGTTTTGACGTGAAGTATGCCAGATTTCGTAGTCATGGTATGCAGCAATGACAAGTAGGATCCTGATGGACTTAAACACAGCTTTGAAAGTCTCAACTTTTCCATCTACACCAAATTATCTTTCTCAAAGATCCTCTTGCTCCCGATGGGTTTTACCCCTTTAGGAGCAACATCCAAAGTCAACACTTTGTTGGTGTATTTGGATTCCATCTCAGATTGCATAGCATTCAGTCATTTCATAGAGTCCCCACTCATGATGTCCTGCTCGAAACTAGTTGGTTCATCATCTCCATGATGCAATCCTTACTCCTACCGTCTACGAAAAAACCGCAGTATCTCTTAGGTGGATGAGGAACCCAACTAGATCTGCGAAGTTCTTCCAGTTCTACCTCATCGCCACTATTTTCTTCCACAAGAAATTCCTTTTCTAAAAAGTGGCATGTCGAGAAACAAAACACCTTTTGCTCCTCGGTGTGGTAGAAGATATACCCTCGCGAATGGTTGGGATATCCTACAAACTTGCACATAACTGACCTTGCCTCGAGCTTGTCCGGATTTTGCTTTTCAACAAAGGCCGGACAACCCCATATCTTAACTCGTTTAAGAGATGGTCTCTTCCCATTCTATATCTCATATGGAGCGGTAGGCAACGGATTTGATCGGAACTCTATTCAATAGTTATGCATCTTCTCAAGTGCATGTCCCTGAAAGGAAATAGGCAACTCATCAATACTCATCATAGAGCGCACCATATCTCATAGAGTGCGATTCCTCCATCCCGATATACCGTTGTGCTGTGGTGTATACAGAGGAGTAAGCTGAGAGAGAATCTCATTCTCTTTTAAATATTCTCGGAATTCCGTGCTCTCGTATTCTTCTCCCCGATCATATCGAAGGATTTGAATACCTTTATCCATCTGGTTCTCAACTTCGTACTTATATTCCTTGAAATTCTCAAAAGATTCAGTTTTGTGTTTCAACAAAAACACATGTCCGTATCTTGAGAGAACATCGGTGAATGTAATAAAGTACGCGGAACCGTCCTTAGCATGTATAGACATAGGACCACATACATCACCATGTATCTGTCCAAGAGTTCAGTAGCCCTTTCTCTGTTTCCAGTAAACGAAGATTTGGTCACCTAGCCTTTGAGACATGACTGGCAAGTTTCATAAGATGTAAATTCGAACGGATTCAAATATGCATCCTTATGGAACTTTAGCTAGTCTTGTCTCATCGACATGACCTAGTCTACAATGCCTCCAGAAGACTTCGTTCATTTTTGAACTGTTCCTCTTGTGTGTGTTCTGTACGTTTAGAACTGTAGTTTGATTCAGAACATGTACACTGTTATACAACATACCTTACCCAATCAACACTTGATTTAGGAAAATATTCACAATATTATTGGTACGAAATAACAGTCGCTCAGAATCATTGTATTGCCAGTTGGTAATACTAGGTGATATTTGCCAACTTCTTTGGCTGCAACAATTGCACCATCTCTACTACTTAGAGACATATCACTCTTTCCCAGTTCTCCACCTTTCTATAGCCCATGTACCAAATTACATGTATGGGATCCTGATCCAGTATCCAATACCCAGGACGTAGAGGTAACTGAGAAACAATTCTTGGTTACGAACACATCCGAAAACAATGCATCAACATGCTTATACTTCGTTTGGGTGGCGTGGGAATCCGAATATTCCCCTATTCCTTGCTCAGACTTATGACAATCATAAGATAGAGCGTAACCTAGCCCGGTATAATAAGTAGATTCAGTCAATACATCTATATTATTATCTTGATTAAGGAATTTCATTAGTCGCTACCAGGAGAGAGAGAAGGATAATCACTTCGCGTGCGCTCTTTGCAAGATTAGATTGGTTATTTTATCTAATCAGGATGGCTCCCACCGTTTTTATCAAATCTTGCTTCAAACTCTAAAAGGTAAGATTAGCCGGGATTAATTACACCCTACAGGTTCGTCATTTGTTCGGCCAGGCAGGTATCGGTACTCCGAGGGAGGTTCCTCGTGCTTTCGCACGAACCTAATTAAAATAAACCTCGTTTCCCTAGAGGCATAACCCCGTTGACACCTTTCTAGACACCTACTGGATTAACTAATTGTAATGTGCAAAACTCTCCAAGGAGTAACTCTTACTCGCAGTGGGTATCGGGATCCAACTATCATATAGAAGGTATGCAATCTCATTGCATATTTCAACACTTGAAATTCCCGATAATGGTTTTTACCCCTAGCTTCCTATGACTTTGAAGGAGGTCAACAAACCATAGGCCGCTAGTCAAGTTCACCCCGTACATTTCTTGATTGAATTAAACCCACCCGCACGACCGTTGACGGAGGTCAACAAGGCCGTACGACTACCTTAATCCAATCGCATCACATACGGCAGATAAGCACTAATCAGCTACCGCACACTACGTCTTGACGGAGGTCAACAAACACTGCACGAATACTAAATAGTACTTACCTGAAATGAGGGAGGGCTACGCAGGTTTTTTAAGAAAACCATGAGTGTAATGAACTTGAAATTGTTGTAGAATCTAGTGATTTTGAAAAGGTGTTTTTTAGGCTTTTGCTGGTTTCGCTAAAGAGTTCACTCCCGGTGAAGGGATCTCGGCTCTTTCCTCATCGAATGAGGTGCTGGATATTCAGGAATACCACTATACAAAGCAAGAACTAAAGAAGCAATCAAAATACAAAACCGAGTGGGTTGTAGCATTTGCTAGTTTCGCTAAAGAGGTCACTCCCGGTGAAGCGATCTCGGCTCTTTACTCATCGAATGAGGTGCTAGATATTCATCATGGAATACCACTATGCAAAGCAAAAACTAGAGCTACCCTTTTTAAAAGTTTGATTCTACAACATCTTAGGTTTCTTTCTTTTCATTAATCTCATTAATGAAGTCCCATCATTTAATGTTTCCTAAATATTACAGAAAAGTGAAACGAAAATAGAACGTACGCTTATATCATCCGCATTCGCCACTGGGCCCCGTCATGCACCGTTAGGTTACTTAACTACCGGCAGAGTGGGGGCTAGACTAGCACGGGTGCGAAACATAAGCAACATTTATTATATATCATATATATAATACAACATTCGTCTCACGCAGTTATATGATCACATCACAGAACCAAGCAGCAGATGAAACATATGAAATATTGGATATACTAGGATTTCCGTATTTTAAATTTAGCCAGTAATGTAAAACACGGATTCCACGGTCGTGATGAATAGCCAAACCCACATCCCATAGACCCCTACGAGAGCGGCAAGTAACCCTACCGATTCTAGAGTTAGGAGACCCGGTCTCAACTCCTTGAGATGGTCTCCCATTGGACGCTAGAACCCGGTTACTTGTGCTCCCCGCCTTGGGTCTATCCTAATGCGGAAAAGAAAATAATATACAACAGTGGTGACATCATCCTCTACCCGGATGTGCCTCAATAAAAGAATATTACATACAAAATTTTACATGAATGAAAATTGAAAAATACTCATCTCACATAAAAACCCCGGCTATTCAATCATGACGATCCAATAAAACATATCAGCGATACATAATATCACATATCATCAACGTAAGTAAATACGTGTATTCCAAATTCCGTTGACATATAGCAACGAGATTTGGGATACCCCACGTATTACACTTACGGTCGCAGAAAAGAAATGTAAAACTGCAATAATTAGAATCCGCATATCCTTAAACATCGTAAACTCGGAATATCACATATTCCGAATTTCATGCCTAACTCTATAAACCCCGCATTTTAGTCTCATATCAAAAACTTTTTTCAATAATTTAGTCGGGTAATTCAACAGGATTCCCGACTACCCGATCGAATACGCGTCGGAAACTATAGTAGATGGCCGCACCCCCGATGTCGTCGACCAAGTGCACTTAGGCGGAACACCGTAGTCGCGAGCACCCGAGTGGGTGCTATCGGCAACGGGGTTCTGCTACAGTCACTTGATTGGGGCAATGGGGCGAGGCTATCTAGTAAAGTTATTCGGCGAGTATTCGCATACGATACGTGATTGCGACGGAGTTTCGATCCGAATCGACACTTCGTGGCAATCGATCTACCGAGGCTAAAATGCTAGATTTATAATCATTAACTAGTTTTCACAAATCCAATTAAATGTGGATCCTCACTACTGCATTCCATATCAAACTAAACCCGAAACAACGTAACAATTATGACTATGAAACACTCCGTATTAGCCCTAATAGAACTGTTAACATCACATGAAAACTGGGCTAATCAAACAATACCTGAAACCCCAAAATCAATAGATAAGAACACCATACAAAACCCAAACCCAAACAAGATGCAGAAACCGGCCAGGCCAGTTTTTTTACAATTCTCGCCGGACTAATTTTGTCATTTGGGGTTCGTTTTTGTAGGGTGTTCTGGTTACATCAAATGTAAGCTTTTGCAGTTGTTTAAAAAAAATATACAGAGCATTTTAAAATCGGCAGAAACTGTGATCTTGGGTTTCAGCGTTTCGTAGTTTTTCGGTTTTGTGATTCTAATTACATCGTCTAATCTTCTAGCTTAGGCTCTGATATCATTGGAAGTCTACCCTAGCACCACCATGGGGTCCAAGTGACATCAAACATGCCAAATTCAAATTTTTATAGGTGCTAAGCTAGACTGAACAAGATCTTTAGCTAGTTGATTAGGTTTTTAGTTTTGATATCAAGAAAACTATGAGAAATGAAAGATGGATATACCCTTGTAGATCGAGTCCTTCACTTCACATGCTCCATGTAGTAGTCCCGCGACTCCACTAGGCTCCACTTGGGATTTTGGACGAGCTTCCTCCGATGACCTTCGTGCCGAAGATGATCCACGCGAAATCTCTCCAACTCAAGCTACCTCTACACTAAACTCTTTAGCGTAGTAAACACGCTACACCCGATCGCTAGTCAAGTGTAGAATGGTGAAGTAGGGGATGTTTAAGCTCACAAGTTTGTGTTCAAGTTTCATGGTTCACATCACATGTGAGAGTTGAAGCTTGAACCATGACATTGAGGAAGAAGAAGAAGCTAGAGAGCATGTGAGCAAAAATGGGAGCAACTCAAGAATTGAGCTCAAGTGTTAGAATGAACAAGTGTGAAAATGGCAACTCTTGACCCCTCACTCATTCAAGCATGGAATTCTTGCAATATAAAATTGCAACCATGCTTGAATAGTGAGTCAATATGAATAAACAAATATAAAGCCCATGCTTGCAACCATGCTCTCAAAGTCTTCCCATTTTCCACTTCATTTATATTTTCATAAAATAGAAACCATGCTCTCAAAGTCTTCCCATTTTCCACTTCATTTATATTTTCATAAAATAGAAATTTATGCCATGCTACATATATATATATATATATATATATATATATATATATATATATATATATATATATTTATATATATATATATTTATATATATATCATATATATATATATATATATTAATGCATATAAGAAAATATTTAGTGAGCTAATGATATTAGTTAGGATATAATTATATCAAATATAATATATATCATATTATTAAATCAACACTTGATTTAATAATCCGGTTATATCACATATGACCGACTAATATCATTTATCTGAGTATCACATTATCAAATCAACACTTGATTCGATAATCTGGTTAAGTTCAGTTGATGATACAGTCTAAGAAGTCTGGATTTGGAGTTCATTTATGAGCTAGGTCCCATCAGACATCCAGACACATTCTAAGACAGGTATTGCTCATTTCGGGAGATGGCTTTCTCCACGAACTTGAGATATAGAGAGACATAGAAAGAAACAACCTAGCGGATCCACTCACTGAGGCTATTCCTCGAACACAATAGTTTCGCAAACGGGTTTTGTGAGATTGACTAGTAGAGGAGTTGGGTGTTCGGTATCACACGGGCTGTGAGTATGCGACATCGCAATAATTAGCCTTGAGTGCAAGTGGGAGATTGTTGGAGATAGTGCCCTCAGAGTCAATTATTGGATCGCAGGCACGTGATTGCAATGATTGAGGGAGGACCTATCCCAGGAGGACAGTCTTACTCGAGATGATAGTATGCTATCTGGTTTATCTTTATCATCGTGTACTGCTTTAGGCGACCTGACAGGTCGCTATTACACGTTGATAGAGCCCCTAGGATTCTTGCTTGACTGCCAGCAGTATGAGGGCGATCATATACGTGGGAGCTGGTAGTCTATAAGCACGTCCTTAAAAGGTCCCTAGTCGTAGGAGTTTCGAGACAGGGCATCGATACTCCATTAGTAGACTAGTGTATACAGTCGAGACCCCGACGAGGGGCGGTGGCCGGTCTCACAAGCCACTGGTGTCAGTTGGTTCACCTAAGATGTATACAGGTGCTCATTGGGTTATGAGTACACCGGACAGGACTCGCCGGGAACCTGCTAGTTGGGATTATACCAGACGTCAGATAGCAGTTCCCAGGTGACATGTGTACAAGTTAGTTCATCGACCTGAGATCGTCATTTGTCTCGTGTGAGTTCCCACTGTGCTTTGATTACTACCCTACCACGGCTCAAAGGAGTCGTGCAAACAGGTTTTAGTTGGGTACAGTCCCGAGCCACATAGAGGCAGTGAGCGGATCTGCAGGGGTTCGTCTCTCCCGGTATTGGGGGTGAGGTCGCGCTGTGTCTAGGAGAGCCATTACACAAAGCCCTCGGCCGAGGCAGGAGATTTACTGGTAGGTATTCCAGTAGTATCTCAGGGTGTTCTGGGCTATGCTCCGACACGACTTGTACCGCTTTTGGGGGTCTGGCTTTTACCAACCCCCTAGGCCCGCCATGCGATGCTCATAGACGAACGGACCGGACTGTACGGATATTGTCACTGACAGGCTCAGTAGGGTGTCAGGATGAGTTCGCTCATTGACGTCCCTTTTGGTCAATAGCTGGTGGCCCGTCACGTATTGGCTAATACCTCTGACGTGCTAGTGGTTAAATCCACAGCCATTATATTGACGAGTCTTTAGAGTCCACCACACTTACAGTTACTCAAGCTTTCGGGCGAAACGCTGTAGAGGCCATATGGAGATATGGCAGGGTCCGATCAGATACGTGCGGTATTGCACGGATCAGGATCGGACAGTTTTGTACTAGTGGCCGTATAGTTATATGGCAGGGTTCGATCTGATACGTGCGGTATTGCACGGATCAGGATCGAACGGATATTACTAGCCGGCTTTGGCTTAAGCCGGTCCTAGTTTAGTACAGTGTAGATTTTGTCTCATTGCATTTGTATCCGGACGGAATACAGATGCAGGTGTGTATGCACAGTATCGGGGTTTTCCTGTAATTTATTACGGGACCAGTTTTCTGGAGTTTCCAGTTTGCATTCCGTTCCGGCCGGTTTTCCTTTGTTCTTTCCCGGCCGGACTTTTCTGATGGAGGGAATAATTTGCAGTTTTGCAAATTACATTTGAGGAGGGGGTTTCTTGCATATGTATTAATTATGATAGCATCTTTTTTATTCCTTTCTTTTCTATCATCATTTCTTGTAAAAGGTGATTAGGATTGATTTGGTTTTGATGTGAGATTGTGATGATAATGTTTGGCTATGGTCACCACTTGCTTTTACTACCATTACCTTCCTTCTAAGGTTGTGGTTTTGTATTCCCTCCTCCACCATTCTCATTTTGGAGATGATAGAACTCACTTGAGAGAAGAACAAGAGAGAAGAAGAAGAGAGAGTTTCATTTTGAGCTTGAGGGATTTATCTTGATCTCATTTCATGCTAGGAAAAATGCAAGCACCATTTTTCCTTATCTAGTTTCCTCCATCATCTTCTAATGGCAACAAAACCCCAAAGAGACAAGCATCATCTACACTACATTCTACAGCAAACCTTGGGCATGTCGACTTGCCGGCTTCATGCTCGAGTTGCCTCGGTATTGAGGCGGGAGCCCGTAAAAGACGTAGGTGATGTGGTGCCCCCTTCGGCGAGGAGGCGACGATATGTAGACATGACTTTCCGCGGGAGATCGGGACGATGAAGAGAAGACCGGAGGACTCGGATCACTTGGTATACTTCTCTTCCCATCTCTTGTTAGCTAGTATAGGTTAATGGTTAACGATCCAGGTTTTATTGTCCGCGGTAGCGCCAGTTTCCAAGTAAGGAAAATTTTTGATTCCGCATTTTGGCCTCGGTAAGACGGCCGGGGCGCTGCCGTGGCGCAACATGGTATCAGAGCCACGCCATTAACCTTGTCTAGCTTGCTCTAACGTGTTTACAAGTTCGATCGATCGGATTTTCCAAAAACCACATTTCCATGTCGCACTTTCTGTCGATTTTTTTCCTTGCTCTAAAAATTATTTGGTACATTGGAAAATTACGTGCAGGGTTTTTTATGAATTCTGTGAAAATTTGGTATGCTGATGTTACTGTAGCGCGGCGGTTTAGCGGCCAAAACCACGTTTTGGCCGCGGAACCGCCGCCGTTTTGTGGCCAAACCGTACCAAATTTCTACAGTGGTTTACTGACATGAAAATAGGGTTTCTGGTATATTCTTTTTGGGCCCAGATGTTTTTGAGTGCTACAGTTGTGCTTGGGGCCCACTTCGGAAAATTCAGTCGATCGAAAATTTTAAACATGTTATTTCACAGTATTTACATTATATCTGCAACCGTGAATATCACTTGATCGGTAAATCCTGTCTAACTGCTATAGCCCGGTTAGACGGATTTGCGAACGTGATTTTCACGTTGATGTTCTATGTTTATGCTGTGATGTTGCGGATCGGTCGTGGGAGATAGCCTGGATGCAATGCTAGTACTGTTTTGTTTTATATGTACATTTGATATTGCGGGACGAGCGTCCGACATGTGGACTGCCGTCACTGCCTGTTTGTATTATTCTTTTGGGGCACGACCTGGTTGCGGTCGATGTACCCGTTGTATGTATATTTTACTTTCTGTACTAGGATTACCCCGCGGAGGGGTGCACGGATAGCCGGGTTCTAGAGGGCAACGGGCCCGCATCTCATGGCATTGAGACGGAGGGGGCTTCACTCTAGGATTGGCGGGCTATTTGCCGCACTCATAGGGGGTACAGGTTGACCCGGGAGGGGTGCCCAAGTTACCGGATTCCATGAAGTGCTGGGTGGTCCATTCACGGTGCTGAAGGGGGCTGCCTCGCTTCAGGTTTTGGCGGGTGACTTGCCGCGCCCGTAGGGGTCTAGGATTTCATTGCACAGGCTATCCACACGACCAGGGGAACGTCGGGTTTCAGCAGCGGCTCTGTGAAACGCGGGGATCCCAGATATCTGTTTTGTTCTGTGATGCTGTACATTTCTGTGATGTTGCATTTTATCACGCCTTGAGCGAAATATAATATATTGGTATATATATTAGTAGATGTTGTATATGTTTTGCATCCGTGCTAGTCCAGTCCCCGCTCTGTCGTTAGTTAGCTAACCTAACGGGTAATGACGGGACCCAGTGGCGAATGCGGATGGCATATACGTACATCAGTATATTTTCGTTCTTTGTGGTGTGATCAATTGATGGGACTGCGTTGATTCGGATCAATGCAAGCTAAACAAACCTATTCTGATGTTGTTGGAACACTTTTTCAAAAAGCTGTTATTGCAAGGGTGTTCTCTTTTGTTTTGCATCGTGGTATTCAGTTGGAATATCCTGCTCCTTAGTCGACGAGGCAAGGGCCGAGATCCCTTCACCGGGAGTGACCCCTTGGACAAAAGTTTGCGTCAGGGCAATAACTTCACTATAGCTGATTACTTTTGCTTTGCATCGTGGTATTCAGTTGGAATATCCTGCACCTCATTCTACGGGGAAAGAGCCGAGATCCCTTCACCGGAGTGACCTCTTTAGCAATGGCTTTCGTCACTATATTTTTATAAAAGGCTATGCAGTTTCTTCAACGATATCAAGTTCATTACGTTAAAAGTTTTTCGCCAAAAACTAGACGTAGCCCTCCGTCATTTCTTATAAGTATTACTTAGTATTCGTGCTGTGTTTGTTGACTGTGTCAAGGCGTAGTGTGCGGTAGCTAAGTAGTGTTTGTTTGCAGCATATTAATGGGATTGGTTAGGACAGTCGTGCGGCCTTGTTGACTGTGTCAAGGGCTCGTACGGGTGGGTTTAATGCAATCCAGGATAATGACGGGTTGAACTTGACTAGGACTCTTTGATTTGTTGACTGTGTCAAGGTCACTTGGGTCCTAGGGGTAAAACTTTCATCGGGAGTTTCAAAAGAACTGAAACTTGCCAGGCATGCGCATACCTTCTGGAGTGTGGTGACTTGAGTGGATTCCGTCAAGTTATCATGCGATGATAGTTGGATCCCGATTCCCACTGATGAGTTAGTTTACTCCTCGGGTGACCCCGACTAATTCTTCTTTCAGGTTTGGAGGAGAATTTGAGGTACAGTGGGAGGTTTCCTGATTAGATAAATTGGTAACCATTCTGATCTAGGTTAGAGTGCACGCTGAGTGTTTCTTTTCTCTCTCTCCTTGGCAGCGACCTTTGACCCGACCCTGGATTATGACTCAGTGACCAAGTTGACCGAACTTTCTTAACACTGGCTTTTGGATTGTCAGAGTTGCAAACCTCATTGCCACTCCTACTTTTACCCTTTTCTGCAGGACACCCCGTATTACTACGAACGTCCACTTCCATTGGACAAAACCATCGTATGGTTATATACGAACTCGAAGGACTTCGAGGATGGTTTCTGGTTCTGGAGAAAACGAATAGGATTATTCAGTTGTCTTTTCTTTTCACCTTCTCTCATTGCGAGTACTCCTTGGTTTAGGAGATAGTACACCTATTACGCTTATTGGATAGTCTTCTTCCAAACCTTAGGCTGGTGCCGACCGGTAGGGAATGAAGAAAACCAATTAGCCTAAACGGTGTGCAGAAGGTATTAAGATTAAGACAAAGCAAAGGATTAGTAAGAGGGCAAAGTAAAATGCGACTGCTATTCACGACCGAACCAAGTATTTCTTCGCCAATCCTAAATCACCTTTGTATTTCTCCAGGACACTCCGTATCACTACGAAGATCCACAGTTTACTTGGATACTCCATCGTATGGTTATATACGAACTCGAAAGGAACTTGTTCCAGTTCGGGGATGGATTCTGGTTAAGGAGAAATAGGAATAAGATTTATTCGGTTGTCTTTTATCTTCACCTTCTCTCGCATTGCGGGTGCTCCTAGGACTAGGACAGTACACCCATTATGCTTATTGGATAGTCTTCTTCCAAACCATAGGCTGGTGCCGAACGGTAGGGAAGGAAGAAAACCATTTGGCCTAAAGGGGTGTGCAGACGGTAATGACTAAAGACATATAAAGGGATTTGGACAGATGGCAAAGAGATATACGGTTACAGTTGTGAATCTGGATAATGGAAGAGGCATTACTAAGAATACCGGAATACCCCACCGAAACATTTCAATGTTTCAATTTCAACTATGTACTGTTAAAAGAAAACTGATTTCCCGATTAGATACTTACTCCAGGGTATGTATTTACCAGGTATGATTCTCACATCTGTATGGTTTTACAGATGATGAGTGGGAGTAAGTCATTGGGAATAGGGTGATCATCCTCATTATATCGGGATTCGTTGTAATCGGTGATATTTGAGGAGATCATCTGGGCTGTTTGCCGGTCGGCAAATATTTGGTTTTGAATATCCCCTGTTGTGCACCAATTTCAAATTGATATATCTGTACGTCTATTTTCATAGAGTGAGATATACCTTTTGATATTATGTCGATGACATTTACCTATATCAGTGGATGGTTAGGTAAGGAGCATTAAACAGCGGTGTAATTCTTCTTAACCATAAGTACAGTTTTCAGCCTACGACACACAGTGAATGAGTCATCAGACTCAAGGGACTTATACAGAGTATTGTATGTTGTCCAGCGTCCATCAGGACAGAGGGGTTGGTCCTCGTACTATATTCCGTTTACTTATGACTTCTCTAGTTTTTAGACAGGTGTTTCGTGGAAACACAGGGTCTGAATTTTGAGAAGTTATAGGTATTTGAATAAAGTAGAGAACCAGGTATTGCAAGTATCGGGATTCTTCAAAGTGATCGAAGATGTAGATACTTGTGTATGGTATTCAGTTGATAGTAATGGTTAAGAGAACTTGCTTCTCTTTCAGGTTACTCATAATTGGAAGCATTCCTAAGTTGAGTAACGCTGATCGGCCTCTCTCCATTTAGTTGATATGCACTGGAGACAGTTGCATGATTTTGAATCTGGTTCAATTAAATCAGTGCCTCTAGTTCTATATTGGATATAGTACAGTTCATATCTTAACATTGTTAAGGTACGGGGAGTTGTCCGGCTTATGATTAAAACCAGACTCTGGATAACTCAAGGCACGTTTCGGTAATGGCTGTTTGTGGGTTGACCCAGGCTATGACAAGGGTTGATTTTCTACCATCTTGACTCGCCACAGTTTTAACAAAAATGGATTTTTTCAGAAAACAGTAGTGGGAGTATGGTAGAACTGGAAGTGATTCCAGAACCGCAAACGATTACTGAAGATTTGATAAGGAACCTAAAGATTCAATCTGGATTGACATTCTATTGTAAGTCTACGCTAGCGCCCCGGCAGTCTACAGACGTCAAAATGCGGAACAAAAACTTTTAACTTGGCGCTATCGTATACTTTAACCCGGATCTGCCATTATTGCTAAACTAACAAACTGTAAAGAGTGTAGGAAGATTGTACCGAACGATCCGAGTCCTTCATTCTTCAACCATCATCCCACGCTCCGTTGCGGCTGCTCCGATCTCTTCGATCTCCGATATCCTCGTCGAGGTGGCACCACATGATCGGTTCTTTAAACGGGCTCCCGCCTCTGACTCGAGGCAACTCGATCGTCAAGTTTGCTAAAAGAGACGACCAAGAATGATGTAGAGAATGAGTAGATGACTTTGTCTCACTTCGTCCAAGTCCGTGGACGATCGGTTAATGAAGTTGCCGAGGGAATCGGGTGATGGAATGAAATGATCTGTGAATTCCATACACCCCAAATATCTATCATAATCTTTTTCCAATGAATCAAGTGAGTGAATGAGAGAGAGAGAGAGGAGGCCATATTTATCAAAGGAGGGAGGTGAGTGTAGGAGGGTTCAAGTGGTGACCATAACAAATGATAGTTATCATAACCATTATGAAAGAATGAATCATCAAAAGGAACCAATTAGAACAAACCTAGTCACCTTACATCATTAATGAACCATTAATGACACAAATGACTCACTAGCCTCATCATCACTTCTAGAAGCTTCTAGAATGATGACTCACTCATATCTGAAGAAAAGATAAATCCGTCTTTAACCGAATGTTAAAAGACGGCTGATAGAAAACTGGAAACTGGCAACTTCCAAAAGTGATCCTGAAACGAATTTCAGGACAACCCCGAAACTGTATAAATATACCCGCATTTGTATTACGACCGAATACAAATGCAACTGAGACAAAGATATTATACCTACTCAATATAATACTCGGATCCGGCTTAAACCAAAGCCGACCAGTATCATCTGTCCGAAAATCGACACGTGCGTAAACGCACGTGCATTTTCCGAACCCTGCCATAAAACCATACGGCCTCTACAACGTTTCGCCCGAACTTGGGAAACTGTCTGTGGGGGACTCTAATGACTCGTCAGCACCATGGCTGTGGGTTTAACCACAAACCGTCAGCGGCACTGGCAATGCGTAACGGCTGCCCATGGACTGACCTCAAGGGTGGCCGAGGAGCGAACTCAAGGGAGACCGATGAGCGAACTCCTCCGAAAACCCTACTGAGCCTAACAGTGACAATGTATATACAGTCCGGTCCGTTCGTCAATGAGTGTCGCATATCCGCCTAGGGGGCTAGTAACGTCAGACCCCCAATAGCAGTATAAGTCATGTCGGAGTATAGCCCAATAACACCCTGAGATACTACTGGAGTACCTACCAGTAAATCTCCTGCCATGGCCATGGACTTTGTGTAATGGCTCTCCTAGACACAGCACGACCTCGCCCCCAATACCGGGAGAGACGAATCCCCTGCCGATCCGCTCACGTGCCTCCATATGGCTCGGGACTGTACCCAAAAGCTACCTGTTTGCACGACTCCTTTGAGCCGTGGTAGGGTAGAAATCAAAGCACAGTGGGAACTCACACGAGACAAATGACGACCTCAGGTCGATGAACTAACCTGTACACATGTCACCAGGGAACTGCTATCTGACGGTAGATATAATACTAACTAGCAGATTCCCGGCGAGTCCTGTTCGGTGTACTCATAACCCAATGAACACCTGTATACATCTTAGGTGATCCAACTGACACCAGTGGCTTGTGAGACCGGCCACCGCCCCTCGTCGGGGTCTCGACTGTACACACTAGTCTACTCCGGAGTATCGATGCCCTGTCTCGAAACTTCCACGACTAGGGACCACAATTAAGGATATGCATATAAACTACCCAACTCTCATGTATATGATCGCCATCATACTGTTGGTAGTAAAGCAAGATCCTAAGGGCTCTATCAAAGTGTAACATGCAATCAGTCACCTGAACATGTACACGACTGATAAAGGCAAACCAGATAGCATACTATCATCTCGAGTAAGACTGTGCTACCGGGATAGGTCCTCCGCAATCATTGCAATCACGTACCTGCGATCCAATAATTGACTATGAGGGCACTATCTCCAACAATCTCCCACTTGCACTCAAGGCTAATATTGCGATGTCGACTACTCACAGCCCGTGTGAAACCGAACATCCAACTCCTCTACTAATCAGTTTCACAAAGCCCGTTTGTAAAACTATTGTGTTCGAGAAATAGCCTCAGTGAGTGGATCCGCCTAGAAGTATCTTTCTATATCTCTCTAAATCTCAAGTTCGCGGAGAAAACCATCTCCCGAATTGAGTAGTACCAGTCTTAGAATATGTTTGGATATCTGATGGGACCTTAGTTCATAAATGAACTCCATATCCAAACTTCTTAGACTGTATGGATCACTGAACCTAATCAGTATCCAGCACCATGCCACCCACAGTATCCTCTGGAACCACCTGTCCATAATACTGTCCCTCGTCAGAGGGAAAACTAAAACTCTGACAATCACTCTGTCATCCATGTCACCTTTGAAGCCTGGAATGATAACCGTCTCCCGAAAGAGGCTGCCGTTATCAAATCCGTAGAACATGTACTAATGTTCTAAAACTGCTTCCTTATGTTTCTCCAGGATTGGATTAATACAAACTTATTGCATCTAGTGCAAAAACAACATCTGGTGTGGTACTTGACATCTCATGATTGACTCAATTGCCTAAGCAAGTGATCTGCCAATCATGCACATCCCTCTCCCCTTTAGTCTATACGACACCTTTAGAGTGGGTGACTCCATCACCTGCAGGTACACCACCATGCTAGGAGTCAACTATTCTAAAAACCATTAGAATATCTGTCAAAGTACCCACATTGGAAACCATCCTATATCTAGATCTAAAACCATAGATCCAGAAACCATAATGTCAAATATTATATCCATATCCTGTCTGGAGAAACAACTGTGTGACGACCACAGTACAACCGATCGTAGTATAGAAATTTTACTTCCTACTCTGTGTATGTCATCCAGATACCATGACATCACACCCTACTACCTTCTTAACTGATCCATCCCCTATTCTGATTGAAGTCAAACCCATGACTGTCATATCAAAATTAGATGATCGATCTCCGCTATTACTGCTCAAGTCTATAAATAGATATAAGTATCTTGCCCACTATTCTTCCGATGCTCCCACTGACTACGACAACCCTCCTACCGGGTCTCATATCCTGGAACAACAGTAGTGTCAAGTCTTGGTAGATAAGAACCTCCCTGTCACCATCTTTGAGGCTACCGAAGTACCTCTCGGGCGTCTGAGGTTACCTACCATACCTGCGGAGTGGCTATTGGAATGTCAAACCTGATTGAATGTATAGGTCCTATTAAATTTTCCGTAATCGTTCGCGGTTCTGGAATCACTTCCAGTTCTACCATACTCCCACTACTGTTTTCTGAAAAAGATCCATTTTACTAAAACTATGGCGAGTCAAGAACAATATCACTATTGATCTTCCAAATGGTAGAATATCAACCCTCGTCATAGCCAGGGTCAACCCACAAACAGCCATTACAGAAACGTGCCCTGAGTTATCCAGTGTCTGGTTTTAATCATAAGCTGGACAACTCCCCGTACCTTAATTTCTTTTAAGGTACGATCCATTCTATATCCAATACAGAAACTTTGGCACTTATTTAATTGGAACCATATTCAATCCATGCAGCTGTCTCCAGTGCATATCGACTTAATGGAAAGAGGCTAATCAGCATTACTCAACTTAGGAATCCATCCAATTATGAATAATCTGAAAGAGAAACACGTTTCTCAAAACCATCACTATCATCTGAATACCAATCACAAGAATCTACATCTTCGATCTCTTTGAAGAATCCCGATACTTGTGACATCTGGTTCTTTACTTTATTCTTATACCCACAACTTCTCAAAACTTAGACCTTGTATTTCTACGAAACACTCGTCTAAATACTAGAGAAGTTATAAGTAAACAGAACATAGTACGAGGACCTACCCCTTTGTCCTGATGGACACTTGGACAACATACAACACTCTGTATAAGTCCACTGAGTTAAACAACTCAAAACCTGTGCGTCGTAGGTTGAAAACTGTACCCTGGCGATTTCCTCAAATATCATGACCAATTACAACGAATTCCGATATAATGAGGATGATCACCTAATTCCCAATATCTTACTCCCACTCATCATCTGTAAAACCATAAAGATATGAGAATAAAACCTGGTAAATACATACCCTTGGAGTAAGTGTCTAATCGGGAAAACAGTTTTTCCTTTAACAATGCACTGAAACATGAAAATGTTTCGTAGGGGTATCCTGGTATTCATAGCAATGCCTCTTCCATAATCCAATTCATGACTTCAACCGTATATTTTATTGCCATCTCTCCAAATCCCTTTATTTGTCTTTAGTCGTTACCTTCTGTACACCATCGTTAGGCTAAATGGTTTTCTTCCTTCCCTACCGTTCGGCACCAGCCTATGGTTTGGAAGAAGACTATCCAGTAAGCATAATAGGTGTACCCTCCTAAACCAAGGAGTACTCGCATCTCGAGAGAAGGTGACGATAAAAGACAACTGAATAATACCTTATTCTTTTAAAGGTGAAATAGGAGTGGCGATGAAGTACGCGGTTTTGGTCGTGAATGATATCAGTCGCAATTTACTTTGCCCTCTTTCTAATCCCTTTATTTTGTCTTTACATATTACCTTCTGCACACCCTACTTAGGCTAATTGGTTTTCTTCATTCCCTACCTTTCGGCACCAGCCTATGGTTTGGAATAAGACTATCCAATAAGCGTAATAGGTGTACTCTCCTAAACCAAGGAGCTCTCGCAACCTGAGAGAAGGTGATAATAAAAGACAACTGAATAAACCAATTCTATTTCTCCTGAACCTGGATCCATCCCCGAAGAAGTCCCTTCGAGTTCGTATATAACCATATGATGGATCTATCTAATGGAAGTGGATATCCGTAGTAATACGGGTGTTCTGAGAAATGCAAAGGGTAAAAGAAGGAGTGGCAATGACTTATGCAACTCAGACAATCCAAAAGCCAGTATTTTAAGAAGGTTCGGTCAACCTGGTCACTGAGTCATAGTCTAGGGTCGGTCAAAGGTCGCTGCCAAAGAGAGAGAGAAAAGAAACACTCTGCGTGCACTCTAACCTAGATCAGAATGGTCATCACTTTATCTAATCCGGAAACCTCCCACTGTCCTGTCAAATTCTCCTCCAAACCTAAAGAAGAATCAATCGGGATCACCCGAAGAGTAAACCAACTCATCAGTGGGAATCGGGATCCAACTCTCATCGCATGATAACGTGATGGAATGCATCCACGTTACTCATACTCCAGATGGTATGCGCATACTTAGCAAGTTTCAGTTTCTTTAGAAACTCCCGATATTGTTTTTGCCCCATGCTCTTATAACCTTGGCGTTAGGTCAAAATGTCATAAGTCACATGCCAAGTTCTACCCATCACTATCTTGTTAATTTGAACCCACCCGCACATGCCCTTGGCGTTAGGTCAAAATGGCAGAACGGCTGTCCCAAACTAACTCATCTATCTATGCAACATTTGAATACCCAGCAGCTACCAAACACTATGCATTGGCGTTAGGTCAAAATACATAGCTTGAATACTACTGAATACCCAAAAGAAGTGACGGAGGGCTACGGCTGGTTTTTGGCGAAAAACCTTTAGCGTAGTGAACTTGATATCGCTGAAGGAACCTGATAGCTTTTTAAAATATAGTGGCGAAAACCTTTTGCTAAAGAGGTCACTCCCGGTAAAGGGATCTCGGCTCTTTCCTCGTGGAATGAGGTGCAGGATATTCCACTGAATACCGCTATGCAAAGCAACTTGTAATCGACTATAGTGAAGTTATTACCCTGACGCAAACTTTTGCCCAAGGGGTCGGTCCCGGTGAAGGGATATCGGCCCTTG
Organism: Agapanthus africanus; assembly: GCA_030015575.1. Taxonomy (NCBI): domain Eukaryota; kingdom Viridiplantae; phylum Streptophyta; class Magnoliopsida; order Asparagales; family Amaryllidaceae; genus Agapanthus; species Agapanthus africanus. The sequence continues at coordinate 518,884,446 of JASDDO010000031.1, read as the reverse complement.
CCCCGTCGAATGAGGTGCAGGATATTCCACTGAATACCGCTATGCATAACAAAAGGAAACGTCTTTGTAACAACACTTTTTAAATTGTTCCAACAACTGTATACCGGTTTGTTTTTACTTTGCGTTGATCAGAATCAACGCAGTCCCATCAATCAATCACACCAGAAAAGAACGAAAATAAAATGTACGTATATGCCATCCGCATTCGTCACTGGGTCCCGTCATCACCCGTTAGGTTACTTAACTAACGACAGAGCGGGGACTGGACTAGCGCGGGTGTAAAACATATACAACATCTAATAGTATATAAGCCAATATACATAATCGCTCCAGGCGTGATAATATGCAACATTACAGAAAAGTAATAAGCATCACAGAACAATACAGATATCTGGGATCCCCGAGTTTCACAGAGCCGCTGCTGAAACTCGACGTTCCCCTGTCGTGTGAATAGCCTGTGCAATGAAACCTAGACCCCTACGGGTGCGGCAAGTTACCCGCCAAAACCTGAAGCGAGGCAGTCCCCCACAGCATAGTGAATGGAACACCCGGCACTTCACGGAATCCGGTAAATTGAGCACCCCTCCTTGGGTCAACCTGTACCCCCTACGAGTGCGGCGAATAGTCTGCCAATTCTGAAGTGGGGCCCCTCTGCCTCTCAAAGCCATGAGATGCGGACCCGTTGCTTTCCCGAACCCGGCTATCCGTGCACTCCGTCTCGGGGAAAAACCTAGTACAGTAATGAAAAATAGTACAACAGGTACATCGACCGCAACCTGGTCGTGCCCCAAAAGAATATTATACAACAGGCAGTGACGGCTGTCCACAAGTTGGACGCTCGCCCCGCAATATCAAATATACAAATAAACACAAACTGTACTACCATTGCACACTGCTATCCACCACGACAAATCCGCAACATCACAGCACAACACAGAACATCAACGGGAATGTCACGTTCGCAAACCCGTCTAAAAGAACTATAGCAATCAGACGCGGTTTACCGATCAAATGACATTCCCGGTCGGAGATATAATGTAAGCACTGTAAACTAACATGTTTAAATTTCGATCGACGAAATATCAAAAAGTGTGCGCCACGACTTACTGGTGAACAGTAACAAAACCTGGGCCAAAATGATATATACCAAAAACCCCAAAATCCAACACAGAACACACTGACGAAATTTGGGAGCACGTGCTTCCCACGAGGCCGCGGATGGGCGGCCAAACCATGGGTTTGGCCGCCCTTCCGCGGCACCTTGGAGGGATCACGACCCCAAATTTTGTCGTGGCTCTTAGAATTCCCTGCACAGATTTTTAAGACATCCAGAAATAATTTTGAGACCGTTTAAAATTAACAGAAACTGTCAGGTAGGATTTTTGCAATTTTTGTTTTTCGGTCCGATCGATATTTTAAACGCGTTAGCACAAGTTAGTATAGCAAAATGGTGAGGCTCTGATACCACTGTAAGTCTACGCTAGCGCCCCGGCAGTCTACAGACGCCAAAATGCGGAACAAAAACTTTTAACTTGGCGCTATCGTATACTTTAACCCGGATCTGCCATTATTGCTAAACTAACAAACTGTAAAGAGTGTAGGAAGATTGTACCGAACGATCCGAGTCCTTCGTTCTTCAACCATCATCCCACGCTCCGTTGCGGCTGCTCCGATCTCGTCGATCTCCGATATCCTCGTCGAGGTGGCACCACATGATCGGTTCTTTAAACGGGCTCCCGCCTCTGACTCGAGGCAACTCGATCGTCAAGTTTGCTAAAAGAGATGACCAAGAATGATGTAGAGAATGAGTAGATGACTTTGTCTCACTTCGTCCAAGTCCGTGGACGATCGGTTAATGAAGTTGCCGAGGGAATCGGGTGATGGAATGAAATGATCTGTGAATTCCATACACCCCAAATATCTATCATAATCTTTTTCCAATGAATCAAGTGAGTGAATGAGAGAGAGAGAGAGGAGGCCATATTTATCAAAGGAGGGAGGTGAGTGTAGGAGGGTTCAAGTGGTGACCATAACAAATGATAGTTATCATAACCATTATGAAAGAATGAATCATCAAAAGGAACCAATTAGAACAAACCTAGTCACCTTACATCATTAATGAACCATTAATGACACAAATGACTCACTAGCCTCATCATCACTTCTAGAAGCTTCTAGAATGATGACTCACTCATATCTGAAGAAAAGATAAATCCGTCTTTAACCGAATGTTAAAAGACGGCTGATAGAAAACTGGAAACTGGCAACTTCCAAAAGTGATCCTGAAATGAATTTCAGGACAACCCCGAAACTGTATAAATATACCCGCATTTGTATTACGACCGAATACAAATGCAACTGAGACAAAGATATTATACCTACTCAATATAATACTCGGATCCGGCTTAAACCAAAGCCGACCAGTATCATCTGTCCGAAAATCGACACGTGCGTAAACGCACGTGCATTTTCCGAACCCTGTCATAAAACCATACGGCCTCTACAACGTTTCGCCCGAACTTGGGAAACTGTCTGTGGGGGACTCTAATGACTCGTCAGCACCATGGCAGTGGGTTTAACCACAAATCGTCAGCGGCACTAGCAATGCGTAACGGCTGCCCATGGACTGACCTCAAGGGTGGCCGAGGAGCGAACTCAAGGGAGACCGATGAGCGAACTCCTCCGAAAACCCTACTGAGCCTAACAGTGACAATGTATATACAGTCCGGTCCGTTCGTCAATGAGTGTCGCATATCCGCCTAGGGGGCTAGTAACGTCAGACCCCCAATAGCAGTATAAGTCGTGTCGGAATATAGCCCAATAACACCCTGAGATACTACTGGAGTACCTACCTGTAAATCTCCTGCCATGGCCATGGACTTTGTGTAATGGCTCTCCTAGACACAGCACGACCTCGCCCCCAATACCGGGAGAGACGAATCCCCTGCCGATCCGCTCACGTGCCTCCATATGGCTCGGGACTGTACCCAAAAGCTACCTGTTTGCACGACTCCTTTGAGCCGTGGTAGGGTAGAAATCAAAGCACAGTGGGAACTCACACGAGACAAATGACGACCTCAGGTCGATGAACTAACCTGTACACATGTCACCAGGGAACTGCTATCTGACGGTAGATATAATACTAACTAGTAGATTCCCGGCGAGTCCTGTCCGGTGTACTCATAACCCAATGAGCACCTGTATACATCTTAGGTGATCCAACTGACACCAGTGGCTTGTGAGACCGGCCACCGCCCCTCGTCGGGGTCTCGACTGTACACACTAGTCTACTCCGGAGTATCGATGCCCTGTCTCAAAACTTGCATGACTAGGGACCACAATTAAGGATATGCATATAAACTACCCAACTCTCACGTATATGATCGCCATCATACTGTTGGTAGTAAAGCAAGATCCTAAGGGCTCTATCAAAGTGTAACATGCAATCAGTCACCTGAACATGTACACGACTGATAAAGGCAAACCAGATAGCATACTATCATCTCGAGTAAGACTGTGCTACCGGGATAGGTCCTCCGCAATCATTGCAATCACGTACCTGCGATCCAATAATTGACTATGTGGGCACTATCTCCAACATCTATTGGCCACTCCGCAGATACGGTGGGTAACTTCAGGCACCCGAGAGGTACTCCGGTAGCCTCAAGGATGGTGACAGGGAAGTTCTTGTTTACCCTGACTTACCATTGCTGTTGTTCCAGACTGTGAAACCCGGCAGGAGGATGAGTATAGCGTCGTTCTAAACTAGCTTTAGAAGTGCACGTCTATATGACTCTGGCTGAGGGTTGTCGTAGTCAGTGGGAGCAGCGGAAGCATTGGTGGTCATCAGGCTTATGTCTATTTATAGACTAAAGCAGATATAGCGGAGATAGATCATCTATTTCTGATGTGACAGTCATAGGTTTGACGTCATCAGAATAGGGGATGGATCTGTTAAGAAGGTAGTAAGGTATGATGTCATGGTATTTGGATGACATACACAGAATAGGAAGTGATATTCCTATACTACGATCGGTTATACTTTGGTTGTCACACAGTGGTTTCTCCACACAGGACTTGGATATTATATCAGACATTCTGGTTACTAGATCTATGGTTTTAGATCTAGATTTGGGTGGTTTCCTAATCTGGGTACCTTGACAGCATTCTATGAGTATTTAGAATGGACGACTCCTGGCACGGTAGTGTACCTGCAGTTGATGGAGTCACCCTCTCTAAAGGTGTCTTATAGACTAAAGGGGAGAGGGATACGCATGATTGGCAGATCACTTGCTTAGGCAATTGAGTCAATCATGAGATGTCAAGTACCACACCAGATGTTGTTCTTGCAGTAGGTGCAATAAGATGATATCAATCCAATCCTGGAGAAATAATGGGGAGCAGTTTTAGAACATAAGTTGATGTTCTAGGGATATGATAACAGCAGCCTCCTTTAGGAGACAGTTATCATTCCAGGCTTCCAAGGTGACCTGGATGGCAGAGTGGCTGTCAGAGTTATAGTTTTTCCTTCTGACGAGGGGCAGTATTTTGGACAGGTGGTCCAGGTGGATACTGAGGGAAGGCATGGCGCGTGATACTGATTAAGTTCAGTTGATGATACAGTCTAAGAAGTCTGGATTTGGAGTTCATTTATGAGCTAGGTCCCATCAGACATCCAGACACATTCTAAGACAGGTATTGCTCATTTCGGGAGATGGCTTTCTCCACGAACTTGAGATATAGAGAGACATAGAAAGAAACAACCTAGCGGATCCACTCACTGAGGCTATTCCTCAAACACAATAGTTTCGCAAACGGGTTTTGTGAGATTGACTAGTAGAGGAGTTGGGTGTTCGGTATCACACGGGCTGTGAGTATGCGACATCGCAATAATTAGCCTTGAGTGCAAGTGGGAGATTGTTGGAGATAATGCCCTCAGAGTCAATTATTGGATCACAGGCACGTGATTGCAATGATTGAGGGAGGACCTATCCCAGGAGGACAGTCTTACTCGAGATGATAGTATGCTATCTGGTTTATCTTTATCATCGTGTACTGCTTTAGGTGACCTGACAGGTCGCTATTACACGTTGATAGAGCCCCTAGGATTCTTGCTTGACTGCCAGCAGTATGAGGGCGATCATATACGTGGGAGCTGGTAGTCTATAAGCACATCCTTAAAAGGTCCCTAGTCGTAGGAGTTTCGAGACAGGGCATCGATACTCCATTAGTAGACTAGTGTATACAGTCAAGACCCCGACGAGGGGCGGTGGCCGGTCTCACAAGCCACTGGTGTCAGTTGGTTCACCTAAGATGTATACAGGTGCTCATTGGGTTATGAGTACACCGGACAGGACTCGCCGGGAACCTGCTAGTTGGGATTATACCAGACGTCAGATAGCAGTTCCCAGGTGACATGTGTAAAGGTTAGTTCATCGACCTGAGATCGTCATTTGTCTCGTGTGAGTTCCCACTGTGCTTTGATTACTACCCTACCACGGCTCAAAGGAGTCGTGCAAACAGATTTTAGTTGGGTACAGTCCCGAGCCACATGGAGGCAGTGAGCGGATCTGCAGGGGTTCGACTCTCCCGGTATTGGGGGTGAGGTCGCGCTGTGTCTAGGAGAGCCATTACACAAAGCCCTCGGCCGAGGCAGGAGATTTACTGGTAGGTATTCCAGTAGTATCTCAGGGTGTTCTGGGCTACGCTCCGACACGACTTGTACCGCTTTTGGGGGTCTGGCTTTTACCAACCCCCTAGGCCCGCCATGCGATGCTCATAGACGAACGGACCGGACTGTACGGATATTGTCACTGACAGGCTCAGTAGGGTGTCAGGATGAGTTCGCTCATCGACGTCCCTTTTGATCAATAGCTGGTGGCCCGTCACGTATTGGCCAATACCTATGACGTGCTAGTGGTTAAATCCACAGCCATTGTATTGATGAGTCTTTAGAGTCCACCACACTTACAGTTACTCAAGCTTTCGGGCGAAACGCTGTAGAGGCCGTATGGAGATATGGCAGGGTCCGATCAGATACGTGCGGTATTGCACGGATCAGGATCGGACAGTTTTGTACTAGTGGCCGTATAGTTATATGGCAGGGTTTGATCTGATACGTGCGGTATTGCACGGATCAGGATCGAACGGATATTACTAGCCGGCTTTAGCTTAAGCCGGTCCTAGTTTAGTACAGTGTAGATTTTGTCTCATTGCATTTGTATCTGGACGGAATACAGATGCAGGTGTGTATGCACAGTATCGGGGTTTTCCTGTAATTTATTACGGGACCAGTTTTCTGGAGTTGCCAGTTTGCATTCCGTTCCGGCCGGTTTTCCTTTGTTCTTTCCCGGCCGGACTTTTCTGATGGAGGGGGTAATTTGCAGTTTTGCAAATTACATTTGAGGAGGGGGTTTCTTGCATATGTATTAATTATGATAGCATCTTTTTTATTCCTTTCTTTTCTATCATCATTTCTTGTAAAAGGTGATTAGGATTGATTTGGTTTTGATGTGAGATTGTGATGATAATGTTTGGCTATGGTCACCACTTTCTTTTACTACCATTACCTTCCTTCTAAGGTTGTGGTTTTGTATTCCCTCCTCCACCATTCTCATTTTGGAGATGATAGAACTCACTTGAGAGAAGAACAAGAGAGAAGAAGAAGAGAGAGTTTCATTTTGAGCTTGAGGGATTTATCTTGATCTCATTTCATGCTAGGAAAAATGCAAGCACCATTTTTCCTTATCTAGTTTCCTCCATCATCTTCTAATGGCAACAAAACCCCAAAGAGACAAGCATCATCTACACTACATTCTACAGCAAACCTTGGGCATGTCGACTTGCCGGCTTCATGCTCGAGTTGCCTCGGTATTGAGGCGGGAGCCCGTAAAAGACGCAGGCGATGTGGTGCCCCCTTCGGCGAGGAGGCGACGATATGGAGACAGGACTTTCCGCGGGAGATCGGGACGATGAAGAGAAGACCGGAGGACTCGGATCACTTGGTATACTTCTCTTCCCATCTCTTGTTAGCTAGTATAGGTTAATGGTTAACGATCCGGGTTTTATTGTCCGCGGTAGCGCCAGTTTCCAAGTAAGGAAAATTTTTGATTCCGCATTTTGGCCTCGGAAAGACGGCCGGGGCGCTGCCGTGGCGCAACATATATCATATATATATATATTAATGCATATAAGAAAATATTTAGTGAGCTAATGATATTAGTTAAGATATAATTATATCAAATATAATATATATCATATTATTAAATCAACACTTGATTTAATAATCCGGTTATATCACATATGACCGACTAATATCATTTATCTGAGTATCACATTATCAAATCAACACTTGATTCGATAATCTGGTTATATCACATATAACCTAACTTGATAACAGATAACTGCCAGATTACAATACGGTATCACATACACGTATTTAATCAGGCCCACACACATATCACATATGTGTCTTACTTAGTTTCGTTTGAACCAGGGAACTTCTGTGTGGGACTCTAAAGACTGGTCAATACGCCAGCAGTAGGTGATGATCACATCAGTCACCCACAAGTCGTCAGCGGTACTAGCTGGACGTAACGGCTACCTGGATATTGAGCGATATGAAGATCAACAAGAAAGTTTGTCCATACTCTCCTTGAAGCCTATCAGTAACACTACCGTACAGTCCGGTCTCTTCGTCTGATATGTCGCATATCATGTCTATGGGTGGTAAACGTCATACCCCAGTAACGTGATAAGTCATGCCGATGACTGGCCTATAACGGTTCGAGAAACTACTGATACCACTTATCAGTAAATCTCGGCAGCAGCCCTGGCCAGGGACTTCCAGTTATAGCCAATCGAGCATAGCGCAACATCAATCCCCAATACCGGGAGAGATGAAACTCTTCCTATCGCTCATTGCCTCATGTGACTCAGGGCTGTACCCAAAATCCACCTGTTTGCACAACACCTCTTGAGCGTGGTAGGCAGGAAATCAAAGCACAGTGGGAGCCACACAAGACTCTATGACGATCTCGGGTTTACAGAATAACATGTACCAGTATCACCAGAGGACTGCTATCAGACGATAGGTATACTGCCAACTAGAAGTTCTCGGCGAGTCCGTTCGGTGTACCCATTCTCTAATGAGCACCTGTGTACAATCTTTGATGTCTCACACCAATGGTTGTGGGATCAACCATCGCCCTTGTTCCCGCCAAAATTTTCGGCCAAGAGCTACTGGTTCCTTTATAAAAAAAGGTGGGAGTCCTCAAAATTTGGCCTCACGTGTTAAATACGTGAGCGCTTATTTGCAAAGCATGTAAGCGCTGAAAGATAACAACTAATGGCCAAACAGGCCTCACGTGCAAAACATGTGAGCGCTCATATGTAAAGCATATGAGCGCTGAAAATGAACAGGCTAAAACCCACACTAGGGGTCACGTGTTAAACACGTGAGTTCTCTTACTACTCACATGCAAAGCATGTGAGCGCCCCAATTTAAAATGCTCCTGTCAAATTTTAGAATTAAATTCTATTTGGGAAATATTTTCCTGATCTTCCTCAAACTAGAAAGATTTTCTCTGTTAAACAGAGGACCTTTGGATTAAAGATCCAACGGTGATCATCTGGTAGAATAAAGTTCTATCATAGGAAAATATTTTCCTAATCATATTAAACTAACATTCATATGATAAGAATAAAATTCTATGTTAAACTAACGAGATATCCATATGATTGAATTAAATTCTATATTAAGAAAATATATTTCTGATCTTGTTAAACTAAAAGATATGATAGAATAAAATTCCAATCTTGTTAAAACTAACAAGATATTCATAATCTTGCTAAACAAACAAAAAAAATTCTCTGTTAAACAGAGAGCCTTTGGATTAAAAATCCAACGGTGAATAAAATTCACCGATTGATCTAAAAGACCATGGAATCAATCATGATCTCTCAATGAGGGATTTTCTTAACAAATTGATTCTTTTTCTTCTCATATAAATAGATACAAGGAGGGAAGAAAAAGAGGATGAGACACATACACAGAGAGAGGGGGGGAAGAAAAATACAGAAAGAATTTAATTCTCTAAAGAAGAGGAACCCCTCCCAAGAGCTCCTTCAAAACAAAAAGAGAATTTAATTCTCAAACCAAGAGTTTAACTCTTTTCAAAGAACTTAGTTCTTCCTATAGTTTAGATCTGCAGAAGCAGATCTCCCCACAAGTTGAGAATTTAATTCTCATCGGGGAGATTTTGTTATGCAGATTCAAAACCTAGGGGAAAGAACTGAGTCCAAAAGAGTTTAACTCTTACAAAACATATGGGAATTTAATTCCTCTGAAACTAGGGTTTAACCTTTTAAAAAGAATTTAATCCCTGCAAAGAATAAAAGGAGAACTTGATTCCTCAGAACCATAGAAGAATAGCCTGATGATTCATTAGCGTTCAAATGCTACGTAACAGATCGCGTGTTCCCACGTGAGCACCTCTGAGGAACAACTGGCATCGAGTGACGTGATCCCACGTGACCCCCTAATAGTTCTTAGAACTTTCAAAAGGAAAGGGGAATAAATCAAAGACGGTTCCCATTTTTGGGACGCCTCACGTGATCCTACGTGACCTCCAATAGTGTTTAGCACTTATACAAGAAAAAGGGAATAAACCCAAAGAAGCAGTCCCCAATTCTCAGGCGCCTCACGTGCCACACGTGAGCGTCCCAAGTTTCAGTGTTTAACACTGCTTTAGAGCCTCACATGGAAGCACGTGAGCGTCGAGCAGATATTAGTGTTTAACACTATGAGATCCCGACCTTAGCCTAAATTAGTAAAGTCTCCCGAGGCCAAAATCCTTTTGATCACCAATCAATCGAGCCTTCCTATGCTCAGGTCTCCCCAAACCAATCCTAGTCCCAAAGATGACTAATGATCTCCTAACATATGGTATCTAAAATGATGTTCATCCCATCTCTTCCTTCGATCCGGAAATTGGTTCAAGGGTACATCTCTCCACACCTCTGATATATGTCGTTGTAATTCTTCAACGTCGTCGGAGAGGTGGAAGGTCCCGACAACCAACAGCTCTTTGGAACACTCTCAAGCCCATAAGCACATCCCTATGGACCGCAATGTCCTTAAACTAGCTATGTACCGCAACGTCCTTAAACTACGACTTCACCGCCAAATGGTGATCTATGGACCGCAATGTCCTTAAACTAGCTATGGACCGCAATGTCCTTAAACTACGACCTCACCGCCAAATGATGATCTATGGACCGCAATGTCCTTAAACTAGCTATGGACCGCAATGTCCTTAAACTACGACCTCACCGCCAAATGGTGATCTACGGACCGCAACGTCCTTAAACTAGTAACGGACTGTAACGTCCTTAAACTATAACGGACCGTAACGTCCTTAAACTAGCTTGGACCGAAACGTCCTTAAACTAACAACATACCGCAACGTCTTTAAACTAGCTATGAACCGAAACGTCCTTAAACTAACAACGGACCGTAACGTCCTTAAATTAAAACAATGGGGCCCAAATGCTCTTTTGTTGGGTCTGAATGATCCCAAAATCCTGTTGAGTAGATCTTAGTCTAAAATTAGACTAACATATCCTTAACAAACATTTAAATTGATCTTAATCTCGAACGAGATTAACGATCCTTAAATCAACCCAAACCCAAATCTAAGAATATATGGATTTGGACGAATCCACGCCCTACGGGCGGCAACATAAATTAGTCTCCATATACAATCCACGGGAAATCAAAAATAAAACAAACACACACGACACGAAATGAACTTCTGGAGCAGGAGAAAGTTGTTACCGCGATGCGATAACGTAATTAACTGTGGGGGCTTGCGCCTGCAGGGAAAAGCGTCCCCAGAATCAAAAACCCCTCGCAAACGAGGGGGAATCTGATGAAGTATGCTACAACGGCCGCATCCGTCCAGACCTCCGATACGCGGTGCCATAAATCAACTTAGCATCTTCGGAGAGGTGGACGGATAAACCCAAATAGCATCAGCCCCCAAATTCAGGCAAGACGTTTGTCTTCCTGGCTTTCGGCTGTAAACAGATTCTGGCATGCCCGGTGGGAACTTTTCCTCTTTCCACTCCATACTTCGTGTGTCGTGTTTTTCCGCGATCAAATAATCGTGGTATATATATGTTTGTGGTTGCCCATGGGTGATGGGATACTGAAGCCTGTGTTTCGTCTCTATGAAGAATGGCGTTTGCTTCCACCCTAGAAACTCAGGCTTTATCGTATATGGTGGAGTCAAGCATGGGCTACTTGCAGCCTCAAATCTCTGCAATCCGGCTCTTCAAGAAATTAACGGGCTTCTTTTTGGGTCGATACTCCCACCTCCCACCCTCGGTGCCTCAACGCCAATGGAGGAAGCCTAAAGGAAGTCTGGCTTCCACAGGATGGTTCTCCAAGCTGCAACTTTGCCGACGGAATCAGTCCTCAAACAACTGGAACCTGCCAAGGACCAAGGTCGACGCAGGGGGAAGAATATTCAAGTTCTCAAACAAAATCTAAAGTCAATTGTGAAGTACCCATCATTGCGCATACGTTTTCGAATTTGGTGATGAAAACGTACGCGTCTTCCGACTCAAGCCCGTGAAATTTGGGCAGCAGATTGATATAGTGGGGTTTAATTTCGAAATTATCCCCGTTAGGTGGTGGAAGAGATAGACAAGTGGGAAGAGGACCACAGATAGGATAGCATCTCTCTTGGAGAGAAATGCGCGGAGAATTCTGCGCAACTTCGGACGGTGGCAGCGTGGTGTTATAATTTGATGGAGTGCCGTCCATCTCGGTCGTGGTGTGTGGTGGGGGAAAAGAAGATGAAGAAGTACCGACTTCGGCGTCGATAGAAGGAACGCGGACAAGACGGGCACTAGGATCCCGTGTCCAGCCGAGCATGCACTAAGCGGGTTTAGTGCAAGTAGCAGCGTGTGTGTGATTTAAAATTGGCTTGTTTTGAAAAGTGGGACTCAAGACAAATCTCCCTAAGATGCACAAGCAACCCTAGAACTAAGGTCATCTAGGTCCAGTCTCTAGACCGCTCCTAGACTTTCAAAAGACAAGCCGTAGGATCAATCCTCTACCACCTCCGTACTACCCTTGTAGCCAGGTAAGTGCCAGGTAAGTGGGAAGGAACCACAGTAGTGGGCCTAATTAAAAACCACTAGCCTTTGACACACTTTCCTAGGCACTACAAAAGTAATGCGGATAAACGATAGATTATCCACGACCTTCCTCTGTCCTTATTGAGCGCGACAGTCCTTAGAGTCTGGTCTAGATATTTTTTAAATTATTGTAGGGTTGATGCAGATGCTCGGTTTGTGATTTGTGGGGCTTAGGAAGGGTGATGAAATCCCCACCTAATCTTGATTTGGTCTTTGCCTCTTAAAGTCCGTATTAAAATATGCAAAACAAAACCAATCACAAAACTTTTGCAAAAAGATTTTTTAAGCGGCGCGATTTTGCAAAGAATCCTGCAGAAGATAGATTTTATTGGATTTGAGAGGAGAGAGAAGGAGTTAAGAAAGATACCAGAGAAGTTCGGAACCCTAGATCTCATGTTTCCTCAAGTCCGTGACTCCAGATTTTCTCGCAAAATTCACACACAAATCGTTAAATATGCAATTTTCAGTTTTGTTTTAATAATGATATGAATCGTCTAAGAATTCAACACAAATAGTAAGAATAAAAAATTACACACGTATCCCCGGCAACGGCACCATTTGATTGATTCGAAAGAGTGTGTTTGTAGTTAACCGCAATCAGAACGGTGTCGCGTGTAGCTAGACCGAGGTGAGTACGGGTCGTCCTCTGGGAAACATGGAACCTTTTACTTTTACTTTAGATGTGTTGAGAAAGAGAGGAGGGATAAAGAATTTTATAGAAAGATTTCTAGATCTACGTTAAACAAGAATGTAAAATATAGATCTAGATTATTTTAAAGATGTAATTAATATAATAAGAGGGCTTGTACGGTTCGTTAGGATTTAGTAGTTATGGACGATTAATTAAAAGTTACCATTTTTTATCCATTAATAGATTTATAACTAGAACGACGGTGATGCGTGTAGATTAGGGTTTCTGGAGGGAAAAGGAATCCCACTCTTAACTCTTATCTCGACACGGAACTCCGTTCATATCTAGCCTTTACCAAAATAATCATTAATCTAATCTCTAATCGCGGTCGGAACTAGCAAAGAATTGCTAGAGCACCCGATTAGGATATTAATGATTCTTTTGATAAAGTTCATAAACTTTATAGGACTTAAAAAGGGTTTAGGGATCTTTATCGTCCATTAGCCTACCCTAATCATACGAACCCTAACAAGCGGAGAATTACTCGCGCATGTTGGGAGAAGAAGATGAAAAGACTGAGAGGGTAAACATAATGTAAAATGCAAAAGAATTAAATAAAATAACTACCTTTATTAATCAACTTGAACAATCTACACTTTATTCCGTAGAAAATGATTACAAAGACTAGTTTGCTTCTCGATCTCTTCTAAGAAGGTAGACGAACAGTTGATGATCAACCTGGATGCATGAGCGTCCGGGGCTTCGTGATCGCGTCGGCTTGATAGCTTTTCCATGAGGCTCTCGGTGCCCTTTTATAGTGCAAAGCCAAAATCTTTAGGTTGAAAACTTGGTAAAATATAGCTTTGATTCACCCCACAAAATCTTGTCTTCCAACTCCTTAAGATTGCAGCGGATCCGCGGCCCAAGGGGGTGTTTGGCCGTGGATCCGCGCTTAATGGTAGGGATCTCTTGAAGAAATTTCTTGTGCTTGCATCTTGTGGCATGTGGCAATCCTAGGCATCTTCAGAATTCAAAAATCTTTTCTCGGTTGCTTCCAGACTCGGTCTCCAAGTTTTGCTTCTTAATTAGGCAAGTTTTCTTCAACAACTTGATTTGTTTGATAAATTCTGCATAACAACTTGGAAAATTCTGCACAATAATCTCAAATAATATTTAGTAGACTTAGTTCTACTAGGATTTGGTCAATGGATTTATTTGCATACATTTTCCTACCAAATACTAATTAAAATATATTAACACATGGAAAATAATGTTTTTACACATAAACCCCCATATGTATAATATATTATAATAAAGTACTTTTTTAATATGAAAATGGTAGGAAAAATGTAATACAAATATGCAGTTTTATCAACTGAACAAATACCCCCAAACTTATCTTTGATCGTCCCGAGCAAACTTGTTTATTCAAGAGGAGAAAAAGAAAGGATAAAACTAAGCACACTTTCGTAGGCAAACACGATTGCACTGAGCACGTGCAACAAGCCGTTAAACCTCTAGGTGTCCCTAGTAGGAGGAGTGTTGTCTCCTGAGGGTTTTCAGCGGATTACACCTACAAAATCCTATAACAAAAAAGAGATGGTGATATTTACATATAAAGATAAGAACCATAAAAGAAAGACTTTGAAAATAAGAGTCTCAAACTACACTAGTTTTTCAGTTGTCATAAGCCCTATCTTAATAGTCATGAAAAAATGTTAGAAATCACATCATCCCTCAATAAAACATCGTCTTTATTCTTCATTCCTACCTTTCATCCAAACATTGATCATATAACCCCACGTGTGTGTAAAGAACATCCCTACACTCGGAGAATTCAATTCAAGCTATCATACTCTTGTCCATCCACCTCAGTACTTTTTAACTTAATGAATATTTAGATTTGCTCACACATTTTCATGCGACCGTTAATACTTCTTGAGGTACTAACCAATCGATTACTCATGAGCTTGCTGATTAGGTGATAATATTTTCCTCGTCTTGCACCACCTAAGGCTTAGCAGTGACTCCCATACCAGTTGGCCTTAGGGTACTAGGTGAAGAGGCACCCTCGTTATATTTTTTTATTGCTGCCTTGGCAATAACAAAACCAGTGTTCATTTTTCTTTTCACCATTTTTATATTTTCTTCATTTTTTTTTTCAATTCCTTCATACTTTGGCTTTTAGACAAGAGCATTTCAAGGTATCCTCTACTATCCCGAGTTTCAAGACGTGTGTAAGTGCATATAGTAGGGTATCAACATTCAAATGTTTGGCTTTCAGAATAGAAACTATTTTTCAGACTTATTTTTATCCTCATATTAGTGACTTCCTTCATCTTACAAACCCTTGGGACAACAGCTCATAACTACTTATTACTAGTTCGTTTAAGAAAATTTCTAATTTTCTTGGTTTTCTTAAACTATTCCTATCTTTTGGATGTAATTTTTCACTTTCTACTCTTTTGTTATAAAAGAAAATTTTTGAAATTTCTGAAAATGTTGTGCTTATGCAAAGTATGATGCAAATTGATGCGTAAATAAGCATAAACCTCCCCCAAACCTGTTTACAGCAGTGTCTTCACTGATGTCATCCGTTAAGCTCAAAAACCTGTAGACTTGGGAGGAAATTATTAATGGGGGCAAGAATATATGAAAGTGAAAATCCTCCCCCAAACTTATTTTAGGCTCACAATTTTGTAAAAATCATTTTCTTTCAAGAGCCAAAACATACCACCCCCCCAAACTTAAACAATTTTAATCTTTTAAAATCACACGAGGGGGTCAAGGTTATTGGTTAATGCCAAGCTTTGCAAAGACCGAAGGTCAACACCAACCATTCAAAAAATTTATCGATGAAGCACCAAGGTTGGTGGAAGAACATGTCACCTTTCGACAAGAAGAAGTGAGGAGGTGATAAGAGGTGTAATGGAAAAGGATTGCGTCTCAATTTGGAGAGACGACACAGTGATAGTAATGATGGATTACTCGCATTGTCATGATTGTCCAAAAGAAGGGGTGGAGGTCCAATTTCTTCATCTTGGAGTTGATTCATCTCAACACCCGTGTCTTGTAAAAATGCGAGTTCATCAGCGAAAATTTCCTCAAAGCTTTCATCGATACCCCGAAGAATAATGTCATCAGGAAAAACAGGGTGATCGTCAGACTCTATAGACAGTTCCTCATCAGCGTTAGATGTTGACTCGGACAACTCGGTGGGAGAGTCCGTGTCAAGCAACAACATATGAAAAGAGTCAGAATTATGAGGTTGATCAAATTCGCTACTGTCGACATCCATTAATTCGACAGAACACACATGAGCATAGGGTTCGGAGGGTTCACTTCCCAACTTGTAAATGTTAAGCTCAATTGACTTCTTTCCAAAGGATAGGGTCATAGAGCCATTTCTACAATTGATTACTGCGTTGGAAGTGGCCAAAAATGGTCGACCGAGTATCACCGGGATTTGATTGCGTGGGTTTGCCACAGGTTGTGTATCTATAACGATAAAGTCCACAGGGAATATGAATTCCCCGACTTTGATTAACACATCCTCTAGCTCACCCCTTGGTTAGGTGATAGATCGATCAGCCATCTGAAGAGTGCAATGCGCAGGCTTTAACTCTCCGATCCCTAATTGCTCATAAACAGAATACGGAAGCAAGTTAACACTATCACCTAAATCGAGTAGAACACGATTGATATTTTTACCCCCAATAGAAATTGAAATTGTAGGACTTCCGGGGTCCTTTCGTTTCTTGGGAAGTTGTTGTGTAAAAGCTGTGCTCACATTACTCGCAAGGAAAACTTTTTTAGGTACTTGAACTTTTCTTTTCCTAGTGCACAAGTCCTTTAAGATTTTTGCATATGACGGAACTTGTTGAATAGCATCTAGGAGAGGAATGTTTATGTTAACTTGCTTAAAAATTTCCACAATCTTCTCCATTTGTGGACTTGGTCTATTGCCCCTTAACCTGTTTGGATAAGGTGCTTGATCAATAAGTTTTGGGTCCAACGTTTGTGGAGAAGACTGTGGGGACGGATTCGATCCCAAAACTGGAGTGGGAATTGACTTAGATAGATTTGGCGAAATGGGCGAAGGGTTCGAGCCTTAGGGAAAACGGAGAATAGGCTCGGGTGAAGGTAGGAGACTAGACGAATTAGGGGAAGAAGAAGAAGCTGGGGTATCATTGGTGTCACTATCATCACATTGCTCACCCACTCGGTTATTCAGCACTTTTCCCGATCTCAACGTGGTAACAGCACTCACATTATAACTTTGTGAGTGGCCAGGATTAGGTATGGGTTGAGATGGGAGTTTCCTTTTTTCTCTCGCACTCATTGCGGCGTTTAACTATGCGATTTGGTTTTCTATTGATTTAATACTCTCACCATGGGAGGCGGAGTTTTTCGTTAAGGTATCAATAGAAGACTTCATCTCAGCCGAAAATTGCATGGATTGTTTCATGAACATATCCAAAGTTTGTGCAAGTGAGTTGTCAGTACCGGCCACTTGTGGTGTAGAAATGTTGGCCGGATTTTGGAAATTCTGTGACTGAAAGGGGGGCTGATTCTGTGGTTGTGGTTGCTGTGGAGGAGGTCTTTGATAATTGCTTTGTTGGTTTTGATCCAAGCAAAGTTAGGATGATTCCTCCATCCTTGATTGTACGTGGAAGAATAAGGGTCGTTTCTAGGTCGCTGCTGAAAAGCAGCATTAGCTTGAAACGAAGCATTCATAGGACATTCTTCCGTTAAGTGTGAAGGATCCGAACAGCAACCACAGACGGTCTTAGGAAGTGTGACCTGATTTAGGGAGAATGTTGAGAACTTGTTTTCAATAACATCGATTTTCTTCTGTATCGCTGCCATTTCGGCTTTCACTGCGATAGAAACATCGAGCTGGTGAATACCTCCCTTAGTTGAAGGTGGTCTTACGCTTTCCCACTGCAAAGTGTGTTCAGCAAGGTCTTCCAGATATAACCAAGTTTCACCATCGTCTTTAGACATGAAATTGCATTGACACATTGTTTCAAGCATCTGCTTTGTCGCTGGATTAATGCCCTCATATATAATCCGACATAAATCCCATCTATTGATTCCATGATGAGGACATTGGACAAGCAGATCTTTGAAACGTTCAAAGCACTTCCAAAATGGTTCATTGGGAAGCAGGATGAACTGGTTGATCTCGCTCCTAACACGTGCAGTTTTATGGTTTGGGTAAAACTTCTTAAGAAATGCTATGAAGAATTCATCCCAATTAGTGATAGAGTGTGCGGCGGTATTGTAAAGCCATTTTTCTGCCAAGTCGCACAGTGTGAATGGGAGAAGACGTAAGCGCATAGCATCTAAAGTCAATTGTGAAGTACCCATCATTACGCATATGTTTTCGAATTTGGTGATGAAAACGTACGCGTCTTCCGACTCAAGCCCGTGAAATTTGGGCAGCAGATTGATGTAGTGGGGTTTAATTTCGAAATTATCCCCGTTAGGTGGTGGAAGAGATAGACAAGTGGGAAGAGGACCACGGATAGGATAGCATCTCTCTTGGAGAGAAATGCGCGGAGAATTCTGCGCACCTTCGGGCGGTGGCAGCGTGGTGTTATAATTTGATGGAGTGTCGTCCATCTCGGTTGTGGTGTGTGGTGGGGGAAAAGAAGATGAAGAAGTACCGACTTCGGCGTCGATAGCAGGAACGCGGACAAGACGGGCACTAGGATCCCGTGTCCAGCCGAGCATGCACTAAGCGGGTTTAGTGCAAGTGGCAGCGTGTGTGTGATTTAAAATTGGCTTGTTTTGAAAAGTGGGACTCAAGACAAATCTCCCTAAGATGCACAAGCAACCCTAGAACTAAGGTCACCTAGGTCCAGTCTCTAGACCGCTCCTAGACTTTCAAAGGACAAGCCGCAGGATCAATCCTCTACCATCTCCGTACTACCCTTGTAGCCAGGTAAGTGCCAGGTAAGTGTGAAGGAACCACAGTAGTGGGCCTAATTAAAAACCACTAGCCTTTGACACAATTGCCTAGGCACTACAAAAGTAATGCGGATAAACGATAGATTACCCACGACCTTCCTCTGTCATTATTGAGCGCGACAGTCCTTAGAGTCTGGTCTAGATATTTTTTAAATTATTGTAGGGTTGATGCAGATGCTCGGTTTGTGATTTGTGGGGCTTAGGAAGGGTGATGAAATCCCCACCTAATCTTGATTTGGTCTTTGCCCCTTAAAGTCCGTATTAAAATATGCAAAACAAAACCAATCACAAAACTTTTGCAAAAATATTTTTTGAGCAGCGCAATTTTGCAAAGAATCCTGCAGAAGATGGATTTTATTGGATTTGAGAGGAGAGAGAAGGAGTTAAGAAAGATACCAGAGAAGTTCGGAACCCTAGATCTCCTGTTTCCTCAAGTCCATGACTCCAGATTTTCTCGCAAAATTCACACACAAATCGTTAAATATGCAATTTGCAGTTTTGTTTTAATAATGATATGAATCGTCTAAGAATTCAACACAAATAGTAAGAATAAAAAATTATGCACGTATCCCCGGCAACGGCGCCATTTGATTGATTCGAAAGAGTGTGTTTGTAGTTAACCGCAATCAGAACGGTGTCGCGTGTAGCTAGACCGAGGTGAGTACGGGTCGTCCTCTGGGAAACGTGGAACCTTTTACTTTTACTTTAGATGTGTTGAGAAAGAGAGGAGGGATAAAGAATTTTATAGAAAGATTTCTAAATCTACGTTAAACAAGAATGTAAAATATAGATCTAGATTATTTTAAAGATGTAATTAATATAATAAGAGGGCTTGTAGGGTTCGTTAGGATTTAGTAGTTATGGACGATTAATTAAAAGTTACCATTTTTATCCATTAATAGATTTATAACTAGAACGACGGTGATGCGTGTAGATTAGGGTTTCTGGAGGGAAAAGGAATCCCACTCTTAACTCTTATCTCGACACGGAACTCCGTTCATATCTAGCCTTTACCAAAACAATCATTAATCTAATCTCTAATCGCGGTCGGAACTAGCAAAGAATTGCTAGAGCACCCGATTAGGATGTTAATGATTCTTTTGATAAAGTTCATAAACTTTATAGGACTTAAAAAGGGTTTAGGGATCTTTATCGTCCATTAGCCTACCCTAATCCTACGAACCCTAACAAGCGGAGAATTACTCGCGCATGTTGGGAGAAGAAGATGAAAAGACAGAGAGGGAAAACATAATGTAAAATGCAAAAGAATTAAATAAAATAACTACCTTTATTAATCAACTTGAACAATCTACACTTTATTCCGTAGAAAATGATTACAAAGACTAGTTTGCTTCTCGATCTCTTCCAAGGAGGTAGACGAACAGTTGATGATCAGCCTGGATGCGTGAGCGTCTAGGGCTTCGTGATCGCGTCGGCTTGATAGCTTTTCCAAGAGGCTCTCGGTGCCCTTTTATAGTGCAAAGCCAAAATCTTTAGGTTGAAAACTTGGTAAAATATAGCTTTGATTCAACCCACAAAATCTTGTCTTCCAACTCCTTAAGATTGCGGCGGATCCGCGGCCCAAGGGGGTGTTTTGCCGCGGATCCGCGCTTAATGGTAGGGATCTCTTGATGAAATTTCTTGTGCTTGCATCTTGTGGCATGTGGAAATCCTAGGCATCTTCAGAATTCAAAAATCTTTTCTCGGTTGCTTCCAGACTCGGTCTCCAAGTTTTGCTTCTTAATTAGGCAAGTTTTCTTCAACAACTTGATTTGTTTGATAAATTCTGCATAACAACTTGGAAAATTCTGCACAATAATCTCAAATAATATTTACTAGACTTAGTTCTATTAGGATTTGGTCAATGGATTTATTTGCATACATTTTCCTACCAAATACTAATTAAAATATATTAACACATGGAAAATAATGTTTTTACACATAAACCCCCATATGTATAATATATTATAATAAAGTACTTTTTTAATATGAAAATGGTAGGGAAAATGTAATACAAATGTGCAGTTTTATCAACTGAACACTCCCTATAACAACTTTCCTCATCTATAGATAAGGTGTGGAAGCAGGTGAAAGACTCAGTCGTCGTCTGCGGCTCTTCTTCTAAACGTCAGCCAAATTCTAACAAATCCCCTTTCAAATATAAGGGGATTCATCACAAGACGGATCCTGATACATCGGTTCCTCCCAAAACCAAAGCGGCTTTTCACAAAAAAAAAGTGGCCTAATGAAGCTCAAGTGCCCGAAGCAAACTCCAAAGGCCAAAACTCCAAACACCCCAAACCTAGGGGTATAGTAGTTCACATAGTCTATGTGGTGGATTCTAAAGACGATGTTCGAGCTTTTACTAGTCACCGACCTCAAACTTGATCCCTGACAAAAGTTCAACTGCAACATGAAAAGCTGCAGGAGATGCTCGCTCAGGCGGCAGCAAACGGTAATCCATCGCCTAAGGAAAATCCTGAGGATGTACCCGAAAAAAGAATAGAGAAGGAGTCGGATATTGATTTCTTAAAGCACGCTCTGAAGAAGGGAGATGCAGAAGCGGCAGAAATGTCCACTTAAATGAACCAGATGGCCCTTCTGATTCAGAATATGGCTGGAATGATGGTTCAATCGGAACCACTAACAAATGAACCACCGATAGTCAGTCTTAAAGACAAGGATGACATTTCAAATCCTCTGCAAATCTCATCAATGGCTGAAGAGGAAATGATTCCTAAAAGAAAAGCTGGACACATATATCGCTCAGCGAATCAAATCTCACTACGCCAGTGAAGCTGCAAATAAATCAATCAAGATTGGTCGACCGTATCCGACGTGGTACGATCAAATACAGTACCCTCCAGAGTACACACTTCCAACGCTCCACATATACAAAGGAACCAGTAATCCTCACCAGCTCATCGCGCGATTTAAATCCATGTGCGGTAACACTTGAGAGAATGATATACTTCTCCTCTCACAGTTCGTCAGCTGTCTGGCAGGCATTGCCTTCGAATGATATGCAGAACACCCGAATGAATCCATGAATACCTTCGACGAGATGGAGATGCTCTTCTGACAGAGATTCGCTAGTGTGAATAAACGCACTACCGTAACGACGTTGGTCAATGAAAGGGTTAGACCGAATGAGACCTGGGTTCAATATGTTACCCGATGGCAAAATCTCTGGTAAAAATGTGAGCAACGTATCGACGAAGCTCCTGCTGTGAGAATGTTCATAGCCACCCTTGACCCAAATTCAAAAGGTGTTCCCATTTACGGCCTTTTTCAAGCCGACAACCTTCCAAGAGCTCATGGATAAAATGACTCGATTGGATCAACTGGGTTAAGACCCTTCATCATTCGATGAAGATGAATGAAAAGCGGAGGTAAGATGGCATTTGTTGCCAACGCTCAACAAAAAATATACGGCTCTGAAGTAACCTGTCGCCAAAATAGCGATGGTATGGGTATTCATTCCCTCCGAGATATACACAGGGGGCATATTTCTTACTGGCGGAAAAATCTCTATATATAATGGTCCTTTCTTCTCAAAGGATAGGAAGGATATTAAGGGGCCTACAAACAGGTCCTATAATCTAGTGGAATACCTTGCTCAAAGAAAAAAAGGTACGTTCACAAGCAAGATAGGCACGGATGAAAACCCAAAAGGGCGCCGTGAGTAAAAACAGCAGGACTGCCGGCGAGCTTGTGAAAACCCGGAAGGGCGCAACCTCGTTAAAATAAATACACTTACGAGATCCTCATGATTCGTTAGGAGAATCCCCCCTGTGAGACCCTCACGGCTCATAGGATTCAAAATCCTTAAGTTACAGGGATCTAGACCTGTTCTTAAGCCGTCATATCCCTCAAATTGCCCTACAGGTGGTCCATATTAACCCTTGTATACAATCTATGGGCACAAATAAATATTTCTTTGCCAAGTTCTACAAACGGCAAGAAATATCCCCATATGGTGAATAACACTTGTAAGTCCTCTGGACTTATAATGAGAAAACACTCTTTTAAGATCCTTACAACTTACAAGAGAAGACATTACTTAGGAATCCCCACGATTCTTAAGGAGAAAATACACCTACGAGATTCTCACGACTCGTAGGGAGAAAACCCTTTATGAGACCCTTACGGCTCATAAAATCAAAAGTCTTAATCGACAGGATTCTAACCCTGTCTACTAAACCACCTTTGTCCAAATCGCCAGGGCAAAATGATGATTCGCTCCGGGCACTATTCCAGTTGTAGCGATGCTGATACCTAAATCGGTATCAAATTCCGAGTCCTCTCAAGGCAAATGATGAGTCGCTCCTGGCAATATCCCAGTTGTAGCGATACAGATGCCTAAACAGGCGTCAAACTCCAAAGTCAACATCTCCGGCAAATGTTGTCCCTATAACCATCTAATGAAGGGGACCCCGTTAGTCTGGGATCAGAAATGCTAAAGTGCACGGGACAAAATCAAGCAATACCTGCAGAATCCGCTGATACTGACCACCCCGGTTAAAGGAAAGCCCCTCATCCTGTACACAACAACCATTGAGGGTTCTTTAGGCGCGCTATGGGCACAAGAGAACGACCAAGGGAAGGAGAAAGCTCTCTACTATTTGAGTCGAGTTCTTCTGGGGGCAGAAAACAACTACTCCCCCATCGAAAAGCATTGCCTGGAGCTGATCTTCGCGATAACGAAGCTTCGACATTATGCCCTGGCACATGAGGTCCATCTCATATCAAAAGTGGATCCTCTCAAGTATTTGATGTCAAGAGCCATGTTAACGGGCTTGCCAAATGGACCCTCCTCTTAATGGATTTCTCGATAGTATATCGACCCCTCAAGGCAATAAAAGGCCAGGCCATCGCCGACTTTCTCGCAGAGCATCCGATACCCGCCGACTCTCCCTTGAACTGCGAGTTGCCGGACGAACACGCGTTTGACGCAATTGACGGGGAGAAAGAAGGGAGTGATACCCGATAGGAACTTTACTTCGATGGAGCGTCCTCCTTGAAGAAGCGAAAGCAAAACACCCCCATGATTAAAGCCGTGGTGGGCCTTATCTTTGTGACTCTGCAAGGAGGGATAATGCGTTTTGCCCTTTACCTAACGGAGCCAAGAACAAACAACGAAGCAGAATATGATGTTTTGATAGCGGGTCTTGAGATCGCTGTCGACATGGGGATCAAAAACCTCCTCATATATGG
The DNA here is from genome assembly GCA_030015575.1 of Agapanthus africanus. Lineage (NCBI taxonomy): Eukaryota > Viridiplantae > Streptophyta > Magnoliopsida > Asparagales > Amaryllidaceae > Agapanthus > Agapanthus africanus. Next base: position 518,860,415 of record JASDDO010000031.1, on the reverse strand, counting down.
AGACTCCCAGCTGGTCGTCAGCCAAGTAAATGGCGACTATCAGACGTGTAAACCTGAGTTAGTAAAATATGGCGAGAGAGTGCAGCAATTGCTGACGCAAATCCCCTCCTACACCGTGGAAGGCATACCGCGTGCAGAAAATAGCAAGGCGGATGCGTTAGCCAAGCTTGCTAAAGAACATCCTCCATTTCTTCAGGACACACATCCTCTACCGGTTGGGCACTCCATGACGGATTTTCTCCGATAACGGGCTAGCCTACAGAAGCCATAAGATCAGCCGCTTCCCACAGCAGCATAATATAGATTAGAGATACTCTTCAGTCTATAATCCCCGAGCTAATGGTCTAGCTGAGGCTTTCAACAAGACCTTGATGAAGATCATAAAGAAAACGGTGTCCAGAAATAGAAAAGACTGGCACGAGATACCGCATGAAGCTCTCTGGACGTATCGAACCATGTTCAAAATGGCCACGATTACAATGCCATTCGCGTTGGTATTCGGCACGAAAGCAGTACTTCCCTTGGAGATAGAGCTACCCTCTCTACGAGTAGCAGTTCGTTATGAGCCGACAGACGAGGAAAATGCCCATCTTCGGCTTGAGGAGCTCGATGCCCTTGATGAAACTCGTCTCATGGCGCAGCAAAACCTGGAAGCTTACAAAGCAAGGATGACGCGCTCATACGAAAGATTGACTAGGCCGAGAACATTCCGCCAAGGCGAACTCGTGCTAGTCGTAAAAAGACCTATGATCCCTAATCGTGCTAAACGTGGGAAATTCAAACCAAACTACGAGGGTCCGTACATCATAGACAAGGTCTACCAAGATGGGGCCTACTTGCTCAGGGATATACATGGCGAGAGACCCTTCCGGCCAATAAATGGATGGTTCCTTAAGAAATACTACGCTTGACAAGTCACGGCTCAGGTTAATGATGGATGACGACGCTCGTGTCCGCTCGCTGTCTTCCTAAGTCCGAACTCTATAAGTAGTGTCCGGCGAAACTTCACCTCAAAATCTCTATGGACCGAGATATCCTTAAAACTAACAATGGACCGAGATGTCCTTAAACTAACAATGGACCGAGATATCCTTAAAACTAGCTATGGACCGCAATTTCCTTAAACTAGCTATGGACCGCAATTTTCTTAAACTAGCTATGGACCGCAATGTCCTTAAACTACGACTTCACCGCCAAATGGTGATCTATGGACCGCAATGTCCTTAAACTAGCTATGAACCGCAATGTCCTTAAACTACAACTTCACCGCCAAATGGTGATCTATGGACCGCAACATCCTTAAACTAGCTATGGACCGCAACGTCCTTAAACTACAACGGACCTCAACGTTCTTAAACTAGCTATGGACCAAAACGTTCTTAAACTAACAACGGACCGCAAAGTCCGTAAACTAGGTATGGACCGAAACATCCTTAAACTAACAACGGACCGTAATATCCTTAAACTAAAACAATGGAGCCCAAATGCTCTTTTGTTGGGTCTGAATGATCCCAAAATCCTGTTGAGTAGATCTTAGTCTAAAATTAGACTAACTTAACAAACATTTAAGTTGATCCTAATCTCGAACGAGATTAACGATCCTTAAATCAACCAAAACCCAAATCTAAGAATATATGGATTTGGACTAATCCACGCCTAACGGGCGGCAACATAAATTAGTCTCCGTATACAATCCACGGGCAACCAAAAATAAAACAAACACACACGACACGAAGTGAACTTCTGGAGCAGGAGAAAGTGGTTACCGCGATACGGTAACGTAATTAACTGCAGGGGCTTGCGCCTGCAGGGAAGAGCGTCCCCACAATCAAAAACCCCTCGCAAACGAGGGGGAATCTAACGAAGTCTGCTACAACAGCCGCATTCGTCCAGACCTCCGATACGCGGTGCCATAAATCAACTTGGCATCTTCGGAGAGGTGGACGGATAAACCCAAATAGGATCTGCCCCCAAATTCAGGCAAGACGTTTGTCTTCCCGGCTTTCGGCGGTAAACAGATTCTGGCACGCCCGGTGGACCGAGATGTCCTTAAACTAACATCGGACCGAGATGTCCCTAAACTAACAACGCCGCCTCAAACAAGTCGATAGTGGAATACAAGTCCACGAGTCCCAGCGGTGAGGATTGCAACTCAAATCCCACCGGCAAACAGATAGGTTACATACGACGAAACTATTTTTGAGAGTTTTATTAAAAAAAGGGGTATGTCCATAAGCGAAATGGGCACGGATGAAAACCCGAAAGGGCTCTGTGAGTAAAAACAGCAGGGCTACCGGCGAGCTTGTAAAAACCCGAAAGGGCGCAATCTCGTTAAAATAAAAACACTTTCGTGAGATCCTTACGACTCACAAGGGAGCAACACACTTAGGGATCCCCATGATTCCTAAGGAGAAATTACACTTACGAGATCCTCATGACTCGTAAGGATAATTCACCCCTTTGAGACTCTCACGGCTCATAGGATTCAAAAGCCTTAAGCTACAGGGATCTGAACCTGTTCTTAAGCCATCACATTCCCCAGATTGCCCTACAAGCGGTTCAATATTGACCTTTGTATACAATCCACGGGCGCAAATAAACGTTTCCCCCACCAAGTTCCACCAATGGCGCGAAATGTCCTCATGCGGCGGACGACACTTGTAAGTCCTCTCGACTTATAAGGAGAAAACACTCTTGTAATATCTTTACGACTTATAAGAGAACACACCCTTAAGAATCCTCACGACTCCTAAGGAGAAAATACACCTACGAGATCCTCACGACTCGTAAGGAGAAACAACTTTATGAGACTCTTACGGCTCATGAAGTCAAAAGCCTTAGTAGACAGGATCCTAACCCTATTTGCTAAGCCACCTTTGTTTGAATCGACAAAGGTAAAGAATGATTCGCTCATGGTAATGTCCCAGTTGTAGCGATGTTGATGCCTAAGATTGGTATCAAATCTCGAGCCTTTTCACGGCAAATGATGATTCGCTCCTGGCAATATTCCAGTCGCAGCGATGCTGATGCCAAAATTAGTGTCAGATCTCAAGTTCCATACTCGCAGCAAAAAAAAATCAGCGAGCCAAAAATGCATATGAAATAGCTGAAATGATAGGGCAACTCGCAACAAAAATCGGCGAGTAAAATATATGCATATAAAAATAGCCGAAATGATTGGGCAACTCGCAATAAAAAGCAGCGAGTAAAGAAAAAGAAAAACAGCCGAAATGATTGGGCACCGCGAAAAAATAGCCGAAATGATTGGGCAATCGCGACTTTCGCGATATAAAAAGCTGAAATGATAGAGCATCGTGGAAAGAAATAAAAAATGAAATGAAACTTTTGCCCTGCAGATGAGATCACGTCGACCCCTGGATACAATCCATGGGCACAAATAAAAAGGGAACCACATTGTCCCACCAGGCTTCGTCAAAGATAAGCCAAATCTCGATGGCTACATCTACAGCCTAGAAATCAACAACGGCGTTCCTTCTTGTTCCAACCAGAAGCAGATACGATATCAACAAACGGAGCCATGGCAAAGTCTCCTAGTTCCAAATCTTGATGGTTTACAGACAACCTAAAGACTACCTCAGAGCCACGGCAAAGTCCCCTAGTTCCAAATCTCGATGGTTCACAAACAGCCTAGAGACTACCTCGGAGCCACGGCAAAGTCCCCTAGTTCCAAATCTCGACGGTTCACAGACAACCTAGAGATTACCTCGAAGCCATGGCAGAGTCCCTAGTTCCAAGTCTCGACGGCAGCATCCACAACCTAGAGATCAACAACAACTTTCTTCCTCCCCCTAACAAGATGCAGACGCGACATCAATAAACAGAGCCATGGTCCCCTAGTTCAAAATCTCGACGGTTCAAAGACCACCTCGACATTCGTCGCAATATTGCAGGCACAATGTCAACCAACGAAGCAAACGAAGATCCCTAGTTTTAGGGTCTTGACGGCAACTCAAATGAGACCTGAAAGACTATCGGAGATCATCCCACTCCAGCGTAGAGTGGTCATGACTCATCGGGGCTCCCAAACTGAGCCTAACCTCAAGTAAAAAGCAACATGGAATATCCCTAACGCTTGCTCTTTCGACGGTAATATTACCTGGAAGGTTACCTGAAGACGTCTTGTCCAGCCCCCGAAGGGATCAGAGACACGATGGTCGCGGGGCTACCCAAATAGCAAGATTGCATATCGGGGAATACATCGGCCAACGCGACGGTGCGACGGGTAAAAAACCCTAGTATCACAGACCCTAACGGACTTCTATTAGCAGAAGTTAACTGTGATGTTAGGACATCCTTGCGAGAACTTCTCGATTCGTCTCGACTTGTGAGGAAATTAATGTCTTTGCGAGAACTTCTCGATTCGTCTCGACTCGTAGGGCCTTAGGCAATGGGGATAAGGACCTGTTTCCTAAGTACTGGGGCCCTGCAAGTCGGTCCAAGATGGACTATTGCATACTATTCACGGGCCACACTCTCCAAAGTCAAATATCGACAAGGAGGAAAACAACCACTTATGAGTCATCTCGACTTGTAAGGGGAAAAATTCTCTTGTGAGATCCTTACGACTCTCAAGAGAAAACGCACTTAAGAGTCCTCACGACACCTAAGGAGAAAATACACCTATGGGATCGTTTCGACTCGTAAGGAAATTAGTGTCCTTGCGAGAACTTCTCGATTCGTTTTGACTCGTAAGGAAATTAGTGTCCTTACGAGAACTTCTCGATTCGTTTCGACTCGTAAGGAAATTAGTGTCCTTGCGAGAACTTCTCGATTCATCTCGACAAGTAAGGAAATTAGTGTCCTTGCGAGAACTTCTCGGTTTGTGTCGACTCGTAAGGAAATTAGTGTCCTTGCGAGAACTTCTCTGTTCATCTCGACTCTTATGGAAATTAGTGTCCTTGCGAGAACTTCTCGATTCATCTCGACTCGTAGGGAAAACAAGGCCCTTTTGAGAACTTCTCGGTTCGTTTCGAGTCATAAGGAAATTAGTGTCCTTACGATGACTTCTCGATTCATCTCGACTCGTAAGGAAATTAGTGTCCTTGCGAGAAATTCACGATTCGTCTCGACTCGTAGGGAAAACAATGTCCTTGTGAGAACTTCTCGAACGTCTCGACTCGTAGGAAAAACAATGTTCCTGCGAGAACTTCTCGATTCGTCTCGACTCGTAAGGAAAACAATATTCCTGCGAGAACTTATGGCTCATGAAGATAAAAAAAATTCTTAGGCTACAAAGACCCTAAACTTGTCTCTTAAGCCATCAATTCTATGGCTATGCATAACTCTGCACTACTTCACCCACGTATATATTTACGTGGGCAAAGTAGTAGGGGGCATTTGTTCCCGCCAAAATTTTCGGCCAAGAGCTACTGGTTCCCTTATAAAAAAGGGGGGAGTCCTCAAAATTTGGCCTCGCGTACTAAACACGTGAGCGCTTATATGCAAAGCATGTAAGCGCTGAAAGATAACAACTAATGGCCAAACAGGCCTCATGTGCAAAACATGTGAGCGCTCATATGTAAAGCATATGAGCGCTGAAAATGAACAGGCTAAAACCCACACTAGAGATCACGTATTAAACACGTGAGTTCTCTTGCTACTCACATGCAAAGCATGTGAGCGCCCCAATTTAAAATGCTCCTGTCAAATTCTAGAATTAAATTCTATATGGAAAATATTTTCCTGATCTTCTTCAAACTAGAAAGATCTTCTCTGTTAAACAGAGGACCTTTGGATCAAAGATCCAACAGTGATCATCTAGTAGAATAAAGTTCTATCATAGGAAAATATTTTACTAATTTTATTAAACTAACATTCATATGATAAGAATAAAATTCTATGTTAAACTAACAAGATATCCATATGATAGATTTAAATTCTATATTAAGAAAATATATTTTTGATCTTGTTAAACTAAAAGTTATGATAGAATAAAATTCTGATCTTGTTAAAACTAACAAGATATTCATAATCTTTCTAAACAAACAAGAAATCTTCTCTGTTAAACAGAGAGTCTTTGGATTAAAAATCCAACGGTGAATAAAATTCACCGATTGATCTAAAAGACCATGGAATCAATCATGATCTCTCAATGAGGGATTTTCTTAACAAATTGATTCTTTTTCTTCTTATATAAATAGAAGCAAGGATAGGAGAAAAATAGGAGGAGACACATACACACAGAGAGAGGGGGGGAAGAAAAATACAGAGAGAATTTAATTCTCTAAAGAAGAGGAACCCCTCCCAAGAGCTCCCACAAAATAAAAAGAGAATATAGTTCTCAAACCAAGAGTTTAACTCTTCTCAAAGAACTTAGTTCTTCATCTTGTTAAGATCTACAGAAGCAGATCTCCCCACAAATTGAGAATTTAATTCTCATCGAGGAGATTTTGTCATGCAGATTCAAAACCTAGGGGAAAGAACTGAGTCCAAAAGAGTTTAACTCTTACAAAACATATGGGAATTTAATTCCTCTGAAACTAGGGTTTAACCCTTTAAAATGAATTTAATCCCTACAAAGAACAAAAGGAGAACTTGATTTCTCAGAACCACAGAAGAACAGCCTGATGATTCATTAGCGTTCAAATGCTACGTAACAGATCACGTGTTCCCACGTGAGCACCTTTGTGGAACAAAAAGGAACAACTGACATCGAGTCACGTGATCCTACGTGACCCCCTAATAGTTCTTAGCACTTTCAAAAGGAAAGGGGAATAAATCAAAGACAGTTCCCATTTTTGGGGCGCCTCACGTGATCCCACGTGACCTCCAATAGTGTTTAGCACTTATACAAGAAAAATGGAATAAACCCAAAGAGCAGTGCCCAATTCTCAGGCGCCTCGCGTGACACACATGAGCGTCCCAAATTTCAGTGTTTAACATTGCTTTAGAGTCTCACGTGGGATCACGTGAGCGCCGAGCAGATATTAGTGTTTAACACTATGAGAGGCCGACCTTAGCCTAAATTAGCCAAGTCTTCCGAGGCCAAAATCCTTTTGATCACCAATCAATCTAGCCCTCCTATGCTCAGGTCTCCCCAAACTAATTCTAGTCCCAAAGATGACTTATGATCTCCTAACAGATGGTATATAAAACGATGTTCATCCCACCTCTTCCTTCGATCCGGAAATTGGTTCAAGTGTACATCTCTCCACACCTCTGATATATGTCGTTGTAATTCTTCAACGTCGTCAGAGAGGTGGAGGGTCCCGACAACTAACAGCTCTTTGGCACACTCTCAAACCATAACTACGACCTCACCGCCAAATGGTGATCTACGGACCGCAACGTTCTTAAACTAGCTATGGACCGTAATGTCCTTAACTACGACTTCACCGCCAAATGGTGATCTATGGACCGCAATGTCCTTAAACTAGCTATGGACCGTAATGTCCTTAAACTACGACCTCACCGCCAAATGATGATCTATGGACCGCAATGTCCTTAAACTAGCTATAGACCACAATGTTCTTAAACTACGACCTCACCGCCAAATAGTGATCTATGGACCGAAATGTTCTTACACTACGACCTCACTGCCAAATGGTGATCTACGGACCATAACGTCCTTAAACTAGCTATGGACTGTAACGTCCTTAGACTACAACGGACCGAAATTTCCTTAAACTCGCTATGCACCGAAACATTCTTAAACTAACTATGGACTGCAACGTCCTTAAACTAACAACGGACCGTAACGTTCTTAAACTAAAACAATGGATCCCAAATGCTCTTTTGTTAGGTCTGAATGATCCCAAAATCCTGTTGAGTAGATCTTAGTCTAAAATTAGACTAACGTATCCTTAACAAACATTTAAGTTGATCTTAATCTCGAACGAGATTAACGATCCTTAAATCAACCCAAACCCAAATCTAAGAATATACGGATTTAGACTAATCCACCCCTTACGGGCGGCAACATAAATTAGTCCCCGTATACAATCCACGGGCAACCAAAAAAAAACAAACACACACGACACGAAGTGAACTTGTAGAGCAGGAGAAAGTGGTTACCGCGATGCGGTAACGTAATTAACTGCAGGGGCTTGCGCCTGCATAGAAGAGCGTCCCCATAATCAAAAACCCTCGCAAACGAGGAGGATTCTGACGAAGTCTGCTACAACGACCGCATCCATCCAGACTTCCGATACGCGGTGCCATAAATCAACATGGCATCTTCAGAGAGGTTGATGGATAAACCCAAATAGCATCTGCCCCCAAATTCAGGCAACACGTTTGTCTTCCCGTCTTTCGGCAGACAAACGAAAAGGGAACAATATTTTCTAAACAAAAGAGCACTAGTATGATCTCATCATAATCCTGGTAGTCAAGTACATATCCTAAAGGCTTTATCAACATGTAAGAGACAGACAGTATAAATACCAGTCTACATATTAAGTTAAAGGTAAACTGATAACATACTATCATGTCGAGCAAGAAAGTCCTCTATATATATGCCCAAGCATCCACTATATCATCAATAATGGTCTCTAGGGCATACATATTCCTAAAAACATCACCATAGACTTCATGACTGCACTTCCTCGCAGCACGAAGGTAACGATGCGGTATGGGTTATTGTGGATCGACTCACAAAGTCGGCTCACTTCATCCCATTTCAAGTTGGCCAATCTACCGAGACACTAGCAAAGAAGTAAATGGAAGTAAGTATGAATCTAAGTAAGATTTAACTCTTCATAGTGTACTATTTCTTATACCCATGAACTCGTGCAGGATATCGTGAGATTACATGGAGTACCAGTTTACATTATCTCCGATTGTGACACCAGATTCTGATCGCAGTTTTGGCAGAGTCTGCAAGCTAACCTGGGAACGAGTCTGAACTTCAGCATAGCTTATCATCCACAAACAGATGGTCAGTCTGAGCGAACAATTCAGATCCTTGAAGATATGCTAAGAGTGTGTATGTTAGACTTCGGAGGATCATGGGAAGATCATCTACATCTTGTGGAGTTTTCATTCAACAACAGCTATCAGGCGAGTATTGGAATGGCACCCTTTACAGCTCTCTATGTAAGGAAGTGACGTCCACCATTAAGTTGGGACGACATCGGAGATAAGGAACTCCTTGGACAGAGATGATCGTGGCGACTGTGGACGTAGTTCGCATGACCAGGGAAAGAATGCGCATAGCCCAAGACCGATAGAAGCACTGGGAAGATGCAAAGCGCCAACATCTGGAGTTCCAGCCGAAAGATCATGTGTTCTTAAAGATCTCTCCAAACCGTGGAGTAATTCGCTTTGGAAAGAAGGGTAAGCTCAGTCCGAGATACATTGGACCGTTCGACATACTCGAACGAGTCGGAGAAGTGGCATATCGTTTGGCACTTCCACTCTCATTGGAAAGACTGCACAACGTATTCCACATATCCCAGCTTCAAAGATATGTGAACAACCCCAGCCACATCCTTGATCACTCCAAGTTCATTGTACAGACAGATCTATCTTGTGAGCAGCAATCCATTGAAATCCTGGACAGAAAAGTAAAGTCACTTAGAAACAAGGAAGCAAACTTGGTCCGAGTGATGTGGAGAAAAGATTCACCAGGAGAATCAACCTGGGAACGCGAGGACGACATGCGTGCAAAATACCCTTACTTGTTTGTAAACTAATTCTCAAATAATTGTAAATTTCGAGAATGAAATTTTTGTAAGGAGGGTAGAATGTAACGACTCCAATTTCATTGTACAAAAATTTTCAAATTAATGTACAGAATAGAGTTGTAAGTCTGAGCATAAATTATAAATTTAATTTGTTTAAAAACAGCAAGAAGCACTTATAGCTCATTGGTAAAGCCTTGCACTGCTGTGACATAGCCCATGTGTTCGAATCCCATCAGCCACATATATTTTTACTGATTTTTATTGTAAACCTTTTGGAAGCCCAAAAGTTTACACGTGCAATACACGTAAAAATAAAAAGTCACAGAAAATCAAACATGTGCTGAATGATATATGAACCGACCTAGACACGTGGCAAAAATCCAAGACCCAAACCCATACAGTTGGCCGGCGAGATGGCCAATAGGGTCGGCGCCGCTGGGCCCCCCCGTTGGGAACGCTCCCATGTTCTGAACCCCACTCCTTTGGCCTACCCTCACTACTCCCATGCTGTTTGATTTCCCTGTAAATTAACAGAGAGATTAAAATCACCATTAATCCAAGTTTAAATGCATTTTTAATTCTCTTTTCAATTCTCAAAACCCTAATTCTATCCTATAAATACAACCCCACACCCTAGCCCTCTTCATTCTAAAATCTTTTTTTAAAATTCTCAAAATTTTCCAAGTCAAAGAAGAGTACAAGTGAAGTTAGTGCTAGGTCAATTTCTGGCGACGATTCCGGCGACCCCATGACTCCACGAAGCCATCAAACGTTCCCTCAACCTCCTCTCTATTTGTAACATTTTCAAAAATATAAAATATTAATTTTGGGAATTTTTATAATTTAATATTATTTTATTGATTATTTTAATATTAAATGCAAATAAATAGGAAAAATGTTAGAAAAATTATGAAAAATTATGGAAAATTCAAAAATAGGGTAAATTAGTGAATTATGACATTTTTAAGTTGTTGTGATCATTTTGACACTAATTTAGTGCTAATCGCGATTAAAATCGCTAATCGGGTTTTTCGGCAGTTTTGTGCAAAACTTACACATATCACATTTTCTACACTTGTGCATTTTCTTGCCATGGATTTCTTTTGGGTTTGCTATTCTTGTGAGAAGGTTTGGTTTTTTAAAGAAAAGGGAAAAAAAAAAAAAAGAAAGTGAAATGATGAGGGTAGGTGAGAGAGAGAGAGGTGGACCATTGACCTTTAACCCTTAACCATTTTCTTCTCCCATCATTTTTTCCCTCTTCTTTCTCCTCTTGCTGCTGCTGCCTTTCCCCCATCATCTCCCTCCCCTCTTCAAGCCATGAAACATCTCAAAAACTACACCAAAATCCCATGTCGGTTTCACAAAAAATGTGCGCGAGCCCGAGATCTACAAGATGGACCTAGAAAGCTTGGATTGTGACCACTTGGGGCAACTCAAGAAAATTCTTGAGTTGCCAATTGAGGTAATTTCTGAACCATGATCTTAGTTTTAGCATTTCCTATACCCCTATGCAAGTTTAGAATCGATATCGGGTGAATTTGTGGACTTGGTGAAAACTAGTTAGGGTTTGAGGGAATTGTGAGTTTTGATGGGGAATTTGAGTTCAATGGAGATCGTATGAGCACCCTAGAGTTAGAAACCCAGCCCAATCCCATTGGAAGCCAAGAATACGGAATTTCGGGACTTTATGTCGGTTTGTGTGTGCAGGAGAATCTGGAACATGCTGGGACATTTCTAGACAAATTCAACAGTACCAGGGACCCACATTAGACCACAGGAGGCCACCCCAGGAATACGAGCACCCAATTCCCCACTGGGGCCGGCCAGGCCGGCCAAACAGTGTATGTGGCCGGCCCCTCTGTGATGAAACCCCCCCATGTTGCTTCTGTACCTCATATGTACCCTGCATAGCACCCTGGAGTTGTTGATTTGATCTAGTTTGACCTGAGATGAAATCTGGGAGCATTTTCTCAAGTTGCAGCTTTGAATTTGGATTTGGTTTTGCTTGTTTTGATTTCCAGATTTTGTATTTTGTGTGTTATCTCGATTGTGTGACGTTTGTACATCTAAATCGAGTGATTTCGAGTTGTTTTGCGAAGGCTAACCGTAGGTTCTAACCTATAAGCCTTTTTGCGTATCGTGTCGGTTTTATCGTATCGTATTGGATTTAGTGTGTCGTTTTAAGTGTTGATTTGGTTTTGATGCGATGCGATACGTGTGATGTGTGTAGGTACACCGCGACGATCCGAGGCGATGCGGAAGATGACGGAGACATCGACACCGAAACACAGGATACAGGTGAGTAGATTATATCTACAGGGGGAAGTCGGGTGGATGGCGTATAGCACCCCCGCAGTCCGTAGATAGAATAATTTGTAGTTTATTGTGTTAATAGGTGTATTATGGATAGTTTAGGGTTAGTAGTGACTAGTGTAGTCATAATCGCGAACCCTAGGATAGAATTACACCTATACACACACCCTTGCTTATCACATACACTTACACTGGGATTGATGATATGTGATGACTTTGGAGATGAGTCGATGATGTGGGCTTGGTGCCCTGGGATTGGTGATTTGATACGATTCATATGGGGGATATGATTTGTGACTCTTGCGGGTTTGGGATATGTGTTTACCCCCGCATGCATACTTCACTGATGGTATCCATTTTTGTACTAGACATAGAGTAGTACCCCAGACTATATGATCTGATGATAGTGATACCTGTTATGTGACGAGATAGTGAGATATTGACCTGTACTCAGCTTTTGGGGATGCCGTACGATGATGTACCGTACGAGCCAATATTGATGATAGATCCACACTCATAACTAGAGGATATCTTACGATATGACATTGAGGCGGGATCACCGACTATATATCTATATATATACTTTGACTCAGATTTAGGTGGTTTCCACACCTACCCCTCCTGATTGACCTGATACTTAGATGTAGTTTGCATAGTAGATACTTCACTGTAGTGTTGACTACCAGATATCTGCATTTTCCTGCTATTCGCATTGCTGGCATATGTTCATTATTATGTTATTATCATGCTGTTAGGACACCAGCACCATTATCGATGATGCGTATACTTCACGTACACTATTTGCCGGCTCACACACTTCATCATCGATAATTGCCATGCCACTACACTGTAGTATTGTTGCATTCATGATATGATTCTGGCTTGGCATATTGTACACTTATACCTGTACACAAACATAGATGATTCATTCTAAAGGAGCGGTTTCTCTCGACATATGCACATTACTATTCCATGTTGCATGATTGCCGATATGATTATCTTTCTTTACATGTCGCATACATCATGGATTGATTGCATAGCACATCGCATTGGATTTACTTCTTGATGTGGATTTTCATGTGATCTCTGGATTTTGGGGACCGCGGGATTATTTAAGAAAAGATGCTCTTTTATGAAAAAACCCGGTTCCCTTGATATGATATTTGGGGCGTCGCCCCGTGTTTTCTCGGTGCTAGAGGATGTACTGAGAGAGGGCTGACCCGGAATGACGGATGCCCGATGGATTGATATAGGGCTGACCCGGAATGACGGATGCCCGATGTACTGAGAGAGGGATGACCCGGACTGACGGATTCCCGATATATACTCTGAGAGAGGGCTGACTCGGAATGACGGATGCTCGATGGATTGATATAGGGCTGACCCGGAATGACGGATGCCCGATATATTGATAGAGGGATGACCCGGACTGACGGATTCCCGGTATATACTTGAGAGAGGGCTGACCCGGAATGACGGATGCCCGATACAGGAGGATTTACGTGTCGATGCTAGGCACGGGTTTCATGATGTTTTTCCATGGTTTTGTTTATATCCTCACATTGCATATATGATGCTTATTGTCATTGGGTGACAGGTGGACGGGTTCCACATTTATACAGACATGGTTCATATACAGACTGGTTTTACATTGATCATACTTTATTTGTATATATAACAGGGTATGAGGGCGCTGTTATATATACCCTTACACCAATATTAGTGGTATGGGACGCTAATATATGTGTATTGATATCATTGATATTTCATTATGGGTACTTCATGCAGACATACCTTACACTGATGACATGTTATTACCTGAGTACCTGGCACTACATACATGATTAGATGTTACCTTGCTACCTTATTACACTCAGATGTACTCTTGTGGATTATATTATTGATCGTTGACTTAGGTTTATGTCTTGCATTCGGTTTCTGCTTGTAGATGTTTCTATTCACGAGTTGGCAACTCACCCCCGTTGTGCCACAGTTCTTGCAGGTTTTGCCGTACAGGTCCTATTGCGGCATTTCTGGCACACTATCTTCTTGCGGGTGATTTGCTTTGGTAGGTGGATTCTTTCGTATCGGGAATCACCTTTGTATTTATTTATTTGTCCATCAACCAAAACTTGTATATTCTTTCAGACTTAGAGACAGTGTTGTATTATTCGACCTTAGAGTCGCGCTTAGTGGTATTGTGGTTTTCCTGTTGCTTTTGAGCTTTCTTTTGGATTTGATCCTCGCCACTTGGCGTTGTATATTATCATATTATTGTGTGGTTGTGACCGTCGATTGACGAAGAGCTAGCTCCCGCTTGGGGATGCCTTTATCATTGCATATATATCGTTATTCTTGTTTTACCCCATTCGGGGCCAGTTTTACAAAAGAAACTCTACCTAAATTTTAGAAAAGACTTTATTGTTTTTAAAACGTACCTTCGGCTTAGTTATTTAAAAACCTTGATTTCAAACATGTTTTCTTCACTTCTTTAAACCAGTTTCTTTACTTATTCAAAAAAAATGGTTTTAGATTTCTGGGCTTTTGGCTTACTTGGATCAGATGGAGTCCTATAGGCTTCATATGGTTCAAGGGCCAGTCACGTGCTCTTTCTGGTCGTGACACTATTCTCTAAGCTAGTAAGTTCCCTCTCTTCTCTTCTTTTCATATCTCAAAACTTCTTCTTTTCAATGATGTCGGTAACTGGAGTTGTAACACCTGAGTTTGTGTTTAGTGGTAATTGTGTGTTAATGTAGGGTTTTGGTAAAAAGTTTGCCAAAACGGGTTCTAATAATTTATCTGGTTTTATGGATATTTTATTAGAATTTTATCTGGACTGCACACACTTGTGCACGTTAACTTGGCTTAAGCTTAGGGTTAACCATGTTTAGACAACCATGGTGGTCTAACCCATTGGTTAAGTTAATTAGTTTTAATTATGGGTTTTAGCTTTGTTTAATTTTGATTAGTAATAAGGGTTGACTTGTGTTGAGGAGAGAGAGGGCATGATGGAGGTGCATGCAAGTATTTAATGAGAGAGAGAGAGGTGGCTCTAGGGTTGTGTCAAAAACTTTTGCTTCATCCCTCAAACACTCACCTCACTCACATCTTTCCCTCACACACACACACACACACACACACACACACATCACCAAAACATCAGCTGCATCAGCAGCAACACCATCATAACAATAGCCACACCAGCCCCTAACATCATTGCAAACAACAGCAGCAGCTGCAACAACAGCCTCATCAGCAGCCCCAACTTCATAAACAACAGCAGTGAGCAGCAGCAGCTACACCAACAAAACAACAACCACAACAACACCAATAACAACACAGCAACAAACACAACAACAACAACAACAACAACAGAAGTAGCAAGCAGCTTCAGCATCAGCAGCTGAAGCAACACCAGCAGCAGCATCAGCAACATCAGCAGTGGCAGCAGCATCAGCAACTCAGCAGCAGAAGCAACGACATCTTCTTCTTCTTCACTTATCCTAAACCTTAGGATCTCTTGAGGTATATATCTAGAACTTGATTTCCTTGCTTGTTTAACTTAGGTGTTGTTAGTGTAGCTTAGTGTTTATATTGAGGTTTAGTGCTAGTTTTAGTGATTTGAGTGAGATGTAGCCAAGTGATGGTTTTGTTTGTTAGTATAGCTTGACTAAGTATGTTTAAGGCTAGTTAACTTAGGGACTGTTCCAGATTTCATTAAAAATACTAGATCTTTTCTTTTTGGTGCAACTTAGCATTTTGTATAGACTTTCTAGGATACCCGAGATCTGCTATAACCCTGGTCAGTTTTTAGTTTAGCAAACACCTATAGAATATTTTGCAGGGTCTTTAGGGTAGTGTGTGAGGTTGGTGCCGGTTTTCCCCTTGCAAAAATCGGCGACCACCCCTCATTTTCCGGCGTCGCCGGCCTACATGAAGAGATGGGTGGTGGTGCTTAGGTAGTAGTGTTTGTAAGGTTTTGTCTGTGTTTTGGTATTGTTTGAGTTTTGAGTTTCTGTGGTTGGTGAAATCTGGGGGAGTTGGTGAGTTTCCTTGTGCTTTTGTGGACTTTTGATGGTGTTTTGATGGTTTAGTTGGTGAATAGGGTAGATTAGGGTTTTTAGGGTTAGCTTAGCTCCAATATTTGCTGTTGGTATCACTTGACCCTTGTATTTTCACTTAGTTTCACAAAACACCCCATAGTTGCCACTTGGTGCTTTTTAGCGTTTTTAAAACAAGACTTTAGGATACGTGAAATCTGCTGTATCTAGGGTAGAAATTTTAGCCAGCAAACATATACGTTAGGCTGTATATGGTGTTAGGATGTTAGGGTAGAAGCCTAGGCCCCTGTCGCCGGATTTGGGCCGGCCCGACCCCCCCTGCCGCCGGCCACACTGTGGTGAAATGGCTTGGGTTTTTTTGGGTAGGTGTCTGCAGGTTTGGTTAAGGGTTTGGTCTTGTTTATTTTCCTTGTTTTGCTCCAGGTAAAATCTGGAACCTGTTACCTATATTTAGCGTAGCGGGGCTTGCGCGACACGTGTGTTACGTATCGAGTTGGTTTGCTGTGTGTCACAGCGTGTCGCGGTGTGCCACAGCATGTCGCGTTGGGTTTTGGCGTATGCACTCACGTTACGTATATGTGCGCGTTTAGTTCGCGACGCGAGTTTCTCGTTTGGTTTTAATATCGCGTTTTTAGAATATCTAAGCTTATGTGTTGCTTTATGTAAATTTTAGGTTCGCAGGCGGGGACTTCGAGCGCCGCGGAGAAAGAAAAACAGGTGGTTGGACACACCTAGCGCGAGATCACGGGTGAGTAGATGTAACATCTACGGAGGATAATCATATGGATGGCACAAGTCGCCCGATAGATTTAGTAAATTAAAAAGATTGCTAGTGATATTAGAAATTTTAATATTTGCATGATAATTGCTACGTTCAGGATCTATATGTTTTACATTCATGTGCAAACTCATGCTATAGGACACATGCACTATTGCCAGGGTTTTTATATGCAGCACGAGCACTATTCATGTATACACACACCCCCTGGTAATTACCATGTCACGACACTAGACAACTTATAATCTGAAACATGTTAATAATTGATGCTTAGACCTGTGCTATTACAATAAATCTTTAAAATAAAAATTTTAGAATTGCTATTCATGTGCATGTATATCATTATATCATTTGTTCATGCCTAGTTATTGATCATACATTGCAACTTGAACATTGATACCATATGCATTCATTATCATTGACATATGCACCCATGATGGTATCTTGAGATTTTATGATATTTCTGGATTTCGGGGGAAAGCCGCAAGATTTACAAACTTATTATCTTTTAAAATATGAAAAGTTGTGGTTTTCTAGTGATGTTAAGTGTCGTCCACCATGAGTTTGCTGTGGTTTTCGAGACCCGTTTCGATGAGTTGGATAAACCGTCTCGGGTACATGGTGGGCCCGGTGAGGTACCCCGGGGCAAGAAGATCGCAGGAGATGGTGTTGAGCCTGGCAGGGGACGGATTACCTACCGGTGACTTCATTTGGCATGGCGGATATCCATAGGATTCCGACCGTGGCCGCGAGATGATGAGATATTGATATTTGAGATGGGTCAGCCGGACGGCTGAGGCCAGAGATACTATGACATGGATATATGAGATTTGAGACAGTTTTGAGGTGTCGTTGCTGGATACGGATTCTTGTTGATTCTATGGTATTATGCTGATATTTAAAAGAGTTTCAAAACAAAAAGGAAGGGATGATTCTTATACTTACATGTTAAGATCATGAGTTGATTTATGTGACATACATATCGGCTAGTACATTTATGTGCATACATACCTGCTAGTACATTCATGTGGCATACATACCTGTTAGTACATTCATGTTGCATACATACCTGCTAGCACATCCTGCCATATCTGTTTTATAGCTGCTAGGATACTTGTGTGCATGCATGTGATAGCCTTTATAGATGTTATTTATTACTCACGAGCTGGCAACTCACCCCCGTTGTGCCACAGCTTTTCTGCAGGTCCGCTCTGTCAGTACCGTAGCGGCGGACACATTAGCTTCTTTTGCTCTTTTTGCTTGGACTCGAGGCTTTTTCTCATAGGTAGGTTAAGTTATCATTTTTTGCCACCTTATATATATTCATTGTATCTAGAGTACTCCATCTACTATTTCAGCTGTACCAGTTATTTGGATTATTGTATATTGACCTATAGACGAGGTTGTGAGACTTGTGGATTTTTATGTTATATTTGGGGTCGAGCTCACTTGAGTCGACATGTTGTTTTACTTGTGCTTTTCATGATATTTACGCACATTGTTATTTTTACATTGCGTGGGATTTATGACCGCCTTAAGGCGAAGAGCTAGCTCCCGCTTGGGGATGCCATTTTTCATGTTATGCATTTATACTCCTGTTTGTACCCGTTTGGGGGCTTGTTTTACAAAGGAGACTCTGCCGGAATTTTTTGAAAAAGGGATGTTGCTTTTAAAAAGGACTTGATGTGATTTAATGGAATAAAGTGCTTAAAATAAATTGGCTTTTCCTTCACTCTATTTCTTAATCAGGTTTTGTTTTCTGGGCTTTGGCTTACTTATTTACGGACGCCTTGAGACGTTTCGTAACTTAAGTGCCAGTCACGTTCCGTACCCTGCGGGTCGTGACAAAGTTGGTATCAGAGCGATAGGTTTTACCATTCTGAGTATAGGATGACCCTTAGTAGACGGAGTAAGTGACTTAAGCAGGGTGACGTAGCGTGCGTATGTTCGCGACATACTCGCGATACGGTACTCCGCCTAAGTGACTTTAGGATATATTTGCTTGAAATTCCTTCTTCAATTCCGTGTATCCTATGATTCTATTGCACTATTCTTATTATCATGTTCCTGTACCAGCCACTATGCCGCAGAGGGCTACGAGAGCGCAAAGGACTGCTGCCCGAGATGAGATTCGAGCAGGCTCGTCCGAGACGAGGACCGAGCAGGGTGGTGTACCTACGCCTCAGGGACAGACTGATCCGCCTTCCCCAGGCCGTATGGATAGGCTTGAGTCTGGTATGGAGGAGCTACGACAGATGATGGGAGGTATGCAGGAGCTACGACAGATGGTGGGATCCTTAGTAGCGGCCAGTCGTGCACCGAGGCCGGAGGACGTACCTACCACATCACAGACTACCATGATACCTGCTGCCCAGACAGTGGCTCCTCCTACTACTACCGTGGCCATCCCAGTATCGTTACAGGATTTCATGAGACTGAGACCTCCAGTGTTCACCGGCACAGATGCGGCGGGGGATCCATAGACATTCCTTGACAGTTTGGCCAGGATTTGCCGTTCGCTCAGATGTTCTGACGATCGATGGGTGGAGCTTGCGAGTTTCCGTCTAGAGGGTCTCGCACAGACATGGTGGGAGTCAGTCTTGAGAGGTCGAGCTGCAGGTCTACCGCCTATAATTTGGGCCGAGTTCACAGCGGTATTTTTAGCTCGTTTCCTTCCTGAAAGCGTTCGTGACGCTAGGGCTCACAGTTTTGAGGCCTTGATCAAGACCCCAGGGATGACGGTGTCTGAGTATGACGTCCAGTTCATGCAGTTGTCCAGATATACTCCGTATTTGGTTGATACTGAAGAAAAGAGGGTGAAGAGGTTCATACAGGGACTTGACGCCCAGCTATTTCTTGCCATCGGCGCCCAGCATTTCGACACTTATTCAGCTGCTATGGATACGACATTGCGGATGGAGGCACGTATTTCAGCCACTTCGACCGTTTCCGGGCCGAAGAGGATTCGTACCAGTATGCCAGATCAGAGGCAGCATGCCAGATTCTTTCCGAGAGATAGGGCCGGCAGAGGGATTGGACGAGGTCAGCTGTATGGTTCGTATCCACAGGGACAGCAGCCGTCTCCAGGATGTTATGGGTGCAGGAGTCCACACCATCGTATTAGAGACTGTCCGGCGAGACGACAGGGAGCGGCGACAGTTCCACATGTGACCCTACCACCATCACCACCACCTCCTCCGAGAGCTCTACTTCCTGCCACAGGCAATGCTCCACGCCAGTTAGGTGCACCCAGAGGCCGTGGACGAGGCGGTCTAATCCAGAGAGGACGAAGAGGCAGAGGCCGAGGCCGAGGTCAGCCCGCTATCGGTGGAGGACAGGCCCGAGTGTTCGCTTTGACACCGCAGGATGCGCAGGCTGTTGCGCCACGGCAGCGCCCCGGCCTCTTACTCGAGGCCAAAATGCGGAATCAAAAATTTTCCTTACTCGGAAACCGGCGCTACCGCGGACAATGAAAACCCGGATCGTAACCATTAACCTAATGCTAGCAGTCAAGAGATAGGGTGAGAAGTATACCGAGTGATCCGAGTCCTCCGGTCTTCTTGTCATCGTCCCGATCTCCCGCGGAAAGTGTAGTCTCCATATCGTCGCCTCCTCGCCGGAAAGGGCACCACATCGCCTGCGTCTTTTACGGGCTCCCGCCTCAATACCGAGGCAACTCGGGCATGAAGCCGGCAACTCGACATGCTCAAGATATGCTGTAGAATGTGTAGTGTAGTGTCTCACTTGGGTTTTGGTTGCCTTGATGGAGGAAATGAGATAAGAAAAATGGTGCTTGCATTTTTCTAGCATGAATGAGATCAAGAAGATGAAACACTCAAGAATGAAGAACTCTCTCCTTCTTCTTCTCTCTTTCTTTTTCTTCTTCTCTCTTTCTTTTTCTTCTTCTCTCTTTTCTAATGAAAAACTTATCATCTAAATGAGAATGGTGGAGGAGGTAATATGAAGCATGAAGGGAGGTGAGTGTAGGGTAAAGCAAGTGGTGACCACATCAAGACATAATCATCACAAAATCACATCAACTCTAATCCACTTCTTATCACAATAAAGCATGAAATGAATGGTATCTAAAAAGGTTATCATAATAAATCATCTTACAAATAAAACCTCCACCAAATGTAATTTGCAAAACTGCAAATTACCCCCTCCATCAGAAAAGTCCGGCCGGGAAAGAACAAAGAAAAACCGGCCGGAACGGAATACAAACTGGCAACTCCAGAAAACTGGTCCCGTAATAAATTACAGGAAAACCCCAATACTGTGCATACACACCCGCATCTGTATTCCGACCGGATTACAAATGCTATGAGACAAAATCTACACTGTACTAAACTAGGACCGGCTTAAGCCAAAGCCGGCTAGTAAAATCCGTTCGATCCTGATCCGTGCAATACCGCACGTATCTGATCGAACCCTGCCATATAACTATACGGCCACTAGTACAAAACTGTCCGATCCTGATCCATGCAATACCGCACGTATCTGATCGGACCCTGCCATATCTCCATACGGCCTCTACAGCGTTTCGCCCGAAAGCTTGAGTAACTGTAAGTGTGGTGGACTCTAAAGACTCGTCAATACTATGGCTGTGGATTTAACCACTAGCACGTCAGAGGTATCAGCCAATACGTGACGGGCCACCAGCTATTGACCAAAAGGGACGTCGATGAGCGAACTCATCCAGACACCCTACTGAGCCTGTCAGTGACAATATCCGTACAGTCCGGTCCGTTCGTCTATGAGCATCGCATGTCGGGCCTAGGGGGTTGGTAAAAGTCAGACCCCCAAAAGCGGTACAAGTCGTGTCGGAGTGTAGCCCAGAACGCCCTGAGATACTACTGGAATACCTACCAGTAAATCTCCTGCCTCGGCCGAGGGCTTTGCGTAATGGCTCTCCTAGACACAGCGCGACCTCACCCCCAATACCGGGAGAGACGAACCCCTGAAGATCCGCTCACTGCCTCCATGTGGCTCGGGACTGTACCCAACTAAAACCTGTTTGCACGACTCCTTTGAGCCGTGGTAGGGTAGTAATCAAAGTACAGTGGGAACTCACACGAGACAAATGACGATCCCCAGGTCAATGAACTAACCTGTACACATGTCACCAGGGAACTGCTATCTGACGTCTGGTATAATCCCAACTGGCAGGTTCCCGGCGAGTCCTGTCCGGTGTACTCATAACCCAATGAGCACCTGTATACATCTTAGGTGAACCAACTGACACCAGTGGCTTGTGAGACCGGCCACCGCCCCTCGTCGGGGTCTCGACTGTATACACTAGTCTACTAAAGGAGTATCGATGCCCTGTCTCGAAACTCCTACGACTAGGGACCTTTTAAGGATGTGCTTATAGACTACCAGCTCCCACGTATATGATCGCCACCATACTGCTGGTAGCCAAGCAAGAATCCTAGGGGCTCTATCAACGTGTAATAGCGACATGTCAGGTCACCTAAAGCAGTACACGATGATAAAGATAAACCAGATAGCATACTATCATCTCGAGTAAGACTGTCCTACCGGGATAGGTCCTCCCTCAATCATTGCAATCAGTGCCTGTGATCCAATAATTGACTCTGAGGGCACTATCTCCAACACAGGCATCCAGCGCCGTTATGACAGGTACCTTGCCAGTTTGTTCTTTCGACGCATGGGTATTATTTGACCCAGGTTCCACACATTCGTACGTCTTTACACACTTTGCACCGATGTTGGGCCGTGAGTCGTCGTCGTTAGATCAGCCGCTTGTAGTTATTACTCCGGTAGGCGAGTCGTTTGTCGCTCGTTTTGTGTTTCGTTTGTGCTCCATTCGTATCGAGGAGAGGGATTCATTGGTAGATTTTATTCTCCTCGATATGTTGGACTTTAATGTGCTTCTGGGCATGGATTGGCTAGCCACCTGTTATGCTTCAGTGGACTGCCGTGAGAAGGCAGTCAGATTTATCTTTCCGGGAGAGCCAGTCCTTGTTATACGGGGAGACCGCAGTGTCACCCTTCCCAGCTTGATTTCGTCTCTTCGCGCTGGTCAGCTACTACGGAGGGGATGTCAGGGATTCTTAGCTTATGTCTGTGATACTCGAGCTGCAGAGGTTCTGTTGGACCAGGTTCCGGTTGTTTGTGAGTTCCCTGATGTTTTCCCTGATGAGCTGCCTGGGCTACCGCCTGAGCGCGATGTGGAGTTCTGCATTGACTTGATTCCCGGCTCGAGGCCTATTTCCATACCGCCTTATCGGATGGCCCCGTCGGAGCTTAGAGAGCTGAAGGATCAGTTGCAGGATTCGTTAGACAAAGGGCTTATTCGACCTAGCGTTTCTCCTTGGGGTGCTCCTGTCCTGTTCGTCAAGAAGAAAGATGGAAGTTTGCGCTTGTGTATCGACTACCGCCAGCTGAACAAAGTTACCGTGCGGAACAGATATCCCTTGCCACGCATTGATGATTTGTTCGACCAGCTTCCGGGTGCGGGGTATTTCTCGAGGATCGATTTGCGATCAGGATACCATCAGCTACGAATTCGACAGGAGGATATACCGAAGACAGCTTTCCGCACGCGCTACGGCCACTATGAGTTTTTGATGATGTCGTTCGGACTCACCAACGCCCCAGCAGCATTCATGGATTTGATGAACCGGACATTCAGGCCGTATCTCGACTTGTTCATCATAGTGTTCATTGATGATATTTTGGTGTATTCCCGGAGCCGAGAGGAGCACGAGAAGCACTTGTGGATTACGTTGCAGACTTTAAGGGAGCACCAGCTGTTCGCAAAGTTCTCCAAGTGTGCATTCTGGCTGGACAGCGTTGGTTTCTTAGGCCATGTGATTACGAGAGATGGCATATGTGTGGACCCGAAGAAGATCGAGGTCGTTCAGCAGTGGCCCAGACCGACATCAGTTACGGAGATCCGCAGTTTCTTAGGCCTGGGCGGCTACTACAGGCGATTTGTACAGGATTTCTCCCGTATTGCTGCACCTTTGACCAGATTGACCCGGAAGGGAGTTCCTTTCGCTTGGACGGACGAGTGCGAGCACAGTTTTCAGCAGCTACGGACTTGTTTAACTACGGCGCCGGTATTATCATTGCCTTCAGGGTCAGGCGGATATGTGGTCTATTGTGACGCTTCACGAGTGGGGCTATTGATGCAGCATGACAGGGTGATCGCGTATGCTTCACAGCAGTTGAAGAAACATGAACAGAACTACCCCACTCACGATTTGGAGATGGTTACAGTGGTCTTTGCACTTAAGATCTGGCGACATTACCTATACGGCGAGTCGTGCCAGATATTCACTGATCACAAGAGTTTAAAGTATATATTTCAGCAGCGAGACCTGAATCTGAGACAGCGCCGTTGGATGGAGCTGGTGAAGGACTACGATTGCGAGATCTTGTATCACCCGGGCAAGGATAATGTTGTGGAGGATGCTTTGAGCAGGAGGCCCGGGGGTAGTCTATCATGTCTGAGCACAGTACAGAGGCAGTCGTCAGCAGATTGGCAGATTTTGTGCGACAGCCGAGTTGAGTTTGAGTTCACTCTGACAGGGGAACAGCTTGCGCATGTTCGTGCACGCCCGCAGTTACTTGACCGTATTCGAGAGGCACGGCCCAGTGATGACCGTCTTTCAGAGATCATGGAGCAGGTTAGGCAGGGCAGAGAGTCCGAGTTCATGATCGATGATCAGGGAGTACTGCGATTTGGGACTCAACTGTGCGTACCAGATTCTGAGGGGCTGCGGCGTGAGATTCTTGAGGAGGCGCATAGATCGACATACAGCGTTCATCCGGGTTCCACCAAGATGTACCGCGATTTGAGAGATGTATATTGGTGGGACGGGATGAAGAGGGACGTCACAGACTTCGTATCGAGATGCCTGACTTGTCAGCAAGTCAAGGACAAGCACCAGAGGCCAGCAGGATAGTTACAGCCTTTGCCCATTCTGGAGTGGAAATGGGAGCAGATTTCGATGGACTTTGTGGTGGGTCTACCCAGGACCAGTCGAGGGTACGACTCTATTTGGGTGATCGTGAATCGATTGACGAAAGCGGCTTACTTCATGCCAGTGAAGATCACTTTCAGTTTTGCTCAGTATGCCCAGATTTACACCGACGAGATCGTACGATTGCATGGCGTACCAACTTATATCGTGTCAGATCGAGGAACCCAGTTTACCAGCCGACTATGGCAGAGACTTCAGGAGGCGTTGGGCACCCTTTTGAGTTTCAGCACAGCATTTCATCCGCAGACCGACGGCCAGTCAGAGCGGACTATTCAGACTCTCGAGAACATGCTCAGAGCTTGCGTTTTGGACTTTGGTGGTAGCTGGGATCGTCATTTACCTTTAGTGGAGTTCTCCTACAATAACAGCTTCCAGGATACTATTCAGATGGCACCTTTCGAGGCCTTGTATGGGAGGAGATGTAGATTGCCCGTCTGTTGGACTGAGCTTAGTGAGAGCAGTATTTTGGGGCCGCAGATCGTGCAGGAGACGACTAAGAAAGTACAGTTGATTCGAGATCGGATGAGAGCGGCTCAGAGCAGGCAGAAATCGTATGCAGACAGGCGCCATTGAAGATTAAAGTTCGCAGTTGGCGATCATGTTTTTCTGAGGGTCTCTCCGATGAAGGGTGTGATGCGATTTGGTCGAAAGGGAAAGCTTAGCCCCAGATTTGTGGGTCCCTTCAAGATCCTCGAGCGCGTTGACGCAGTTGCAAATCGTTTGGCTCTTCCTCCCAGCTTTTCAGATGTTCACCCCGTCTTCCACGTGTCGATGCTACGCAGATATCTTCATGACCCTTCTCACACGATTCAGCATCAGACCGTTCAGCTTGAGCGCGACTTGTCGTTCACCATGCAGCCAGTAGTGATATTGGATCGGCAGGTGAAGAAACTTCGATCAAAGGTCCTGCCGTCTGTGAAGGTTCTTTGGCGCAGCCCGAATGGTGAGGAGATCACTTGGGAGGTCGAGGGTGAGATGCGGAAGAAATTCCCTCATCACTTTGAAGGTATGCGTAGCTATATATTTTAAATTCGGGGACGGATTTTCTTAAGGGAGAAAGACTGTAACACCTGAGTTTGTGTTTAGTGGTAATTGTGTGTTAATGTGGGGTTTTGATAAAAAGTTTACCAAAACGGGTTCTAATAATTTATCTGGTTTTATGGATATTTTATTAGAATTTTATCTGGACTGCACACACTTGTGCACGTTAACTTGGCTTAAGCTTAGGGTTAACCATGTTTAGACAACCATGGTGGTCTAACCCATTGGTTAAGTTAATTAGTTTTAATTAAGGGTTTTAGCTTTGTTTAATTTTGATTAGTAATAAGGGTTAACTTGTGTTGGGGCATGATGGAGGTGCATGCAAGCATTTAATGAGAGAGAGAGAGAGAGAGGTGGCTCTAGGGTTGTGTCAAAATCTTTTGCTTCATCCCTCAAACACTCACCTCACTCACATCTTTCTCTCTCACACACACACACACACCACCAAAACATCAGCTGCATCAGCAGCAACACCGTCATAACAACATCCACACCAGCCCCTAACATCATTGCAAACAACAGCAGCTGCAACAACAGCCTCATCAGCATCCCCAACTTCATAAACAACAACAGTAAGCAGCAGCAGCCACACCAACACAACAACCACAACAACACCAATAACAATACAGCAACAAACACAACAACAACAACAACAACAGAAGTAGCAGCAGCTTCGCTGCAGGTCCGCTCCGTCAGTACCGTAGCTGCGGACACATTAGCTTCTTTTGCCCTTTTTGCTTGGACTCGAGGCTTTTGCTCATAGGTGGGTTATATTATCATTTTGTGCCACCTTATATATATTCATTGTATCTAGAGTACTCCATTTACTATTTCAGCTGTACCTGTTATTTGGATTATTGTATATTGACCTAAAGACGAGATTGTGAGACTTGTGGATTTTTATGATATATTTGGGGTCGAGCTCACTTGAGTCGACTTGTTGTTTTACTTGTGCTTTTCATGCTATTTACGCACATTGCTATTTTTACATTGCGTGGGATTTGTGACCGCCTTAAGGCGAAGTGCTAGCTCCCGCTTGGGGATGCCATTTTTCATGTTATGCATTTATACTCCTGTTTGTACCCGTTTGGGGGCTTGTTTTACAAAGGAGACTCTGCCGGAATTTTTTTGAAAAAGGGATGTTGCTTTTAAAAAGGGCTTGATGTGATTTAATGGAATAAAGTGCTTAAAATAAATTGGTTTTTCCTTCACTCTATTTCTTAATCAGGTTTTGTTTTCTGGGCTTTGGCTTACTTATTTACGGACGCCTTGAGACGTTTCGTAACTTAAGTGCCAGTCACGTTCCGTACCGTGCGGGTCGTGACAGGAGTTATACCGACATTCATTCTAAAACTTTTTACAATAACAACTTTTCTTAAGAACTAATTATCCAAATCATTATACTTTGTTTGTTAAACATTAAACAATAATTATAAACAAGTTTCATTTCAAAACTCCATATAAAATAACTTTTATTACACTTTTACGTTTAAATACCATAAAATTACATATGACATCTTTTATCATTTTTTTGCTTGTATCGCCTTTAGAAAATCTCACGAGGTAATGACCTATCTCTCACAACACGCATCATGACATGGTACGATTAGCTTTTAACAATATATATATATATATATATATATATATATATATATATATATTGGGACAAATACGACTTTTACATTAAAATACCATAAACTATTAAAAACCATATTTTTTAAATTGTATTATTTAAATTTCATGCGATTGTGCCTCTACAACCCACTTTTGCAAAATCCGATTCGGTTGATGCGGGTTATCGTACATCCATCGGACTAGTAGGACGAGATGTAGACCTCCTCATGGAGCATACGAACTCGATGGAATTTTTAATACAATTTTTAAGAAAAACGTGATTTTCTATTTAATAAATAAATTTTATTTTTAATAATTATATATAAATATTATCAAACCATCTATTTTAGATATATAATAAATTCCATATTTTTTCTAAACAAAGGAATTACAGGTTTCATGAAAATACTATCAAGAATCCATACAAGTTAACTTTACACTAAAATACCCTGTATTATTCAAGCTGGGTATTTATTCACTAGAATACCTCACTTTTAAAAATTACATCCCTGAAAATCCTAAATACGATAAATAAATACTTGAGCTATAATTTGAAAGTAGACTAAAATTATTTTTCATAAAACCCCCTCAAGTTATATTAATTTACATTAAGGACCCTAGTAAATATAGGTTTAAGTGGGACCAATTCTCTTGAGCCTCAGGGAGCCGGTGAAATTGGGTGATTGTCTATTTAAGTAGAAAACTAAAACGGGGTTATCAATGGTAATTGGCTTGGAAAAAATCATAAATCCTGCCGTCCATGTGCAGCAGTTACCGATAACTCCTAAACCTAATTTAGGATCCAATTCTGTTTAAGTGTCTGACTCAATCTGAGTCTCAGTCTAATCGAATATAATCTAAACATGAACACAATACAATCTTAACTCCAATACAACATGAATCCAATCTATACTTGAATATGAATACCAGAACTATACCAGAACAAAATCAACATGACTTGAATTGACCGAACCATGGATATATCTTGACTTGACTACATGATTATCTGTTTACATCCTTATCCATTTACATGAACAATTTATACCATGGTCTCGGCAAGTCTTACATCTATAAAACAACAAAATATACATTTACGGGGGTTTTAAGGGATAGATTGGTACGGAATGTATTGGAAGTGGAATGAGACGGTCACTATAATACACCTAATCTGAATATCCGTTTTCGTTGTCCCGTGGGTTTTGACGGGGCCTTGTACTCCATATGTCATAGTCTACGGAGCAAGTTGGATTCCTTTCATATACACTGATATATTCTGTACCAATTTACAAATAACTACGTTAGTATAATAAAAACAGATAAATTACCAGATCTATTCCTTTTACATGATCTATTTCTCTTTTGGGACTTACCGAGCGATTGTTCGCTGACGACATTCCTAACTCTTCTTTCTTTGGAATGTTGTCAGGAGGACCCGACTCTCAGGAGATCGAGCCCAGTCAGGACAATTTGGAGCACTTTACTGAGGATTCGGAATTTAAGTTCACTTGTACTTATTTTACTTTCAGTTCATTTGTGTAACATTTCAAAATAATAAAATATAATTTTGGGAATTTTTATAATTTAATATTATTTTATTGAATATTTTAATATTTTGGTATAATTAAATACAAATAAATGGGAAAAAATTTGGAAAATTATGGAAAATTCTAAAATAGGGTAAATTAGAGAATTATGCCATTTCTAAGTTTTTATGATTAGTTATATGATAATTTAGTGCTAATCGCGATTAAAAATCGCTAATCGGGTTTTTTGGCATTTTGTGCAAAACATGCACATATCATCTTTTCTTACACTTGTACATTTTTCCACCATGTTCCTTTTGGGTTCACTATTCAAGTGAGAGGAGTTTTAGTAAATAAAAGAAAAGAAAAAGAAATGGAAAAGGGGCAATATAATATTGAGGTATGGTGAGAGAGAGAGGTATGGTTTTCTTTGACCTTGGACTTAGCCATTCTCTTCATTCTTCTTTCATTTTCCCTCCCTCTTCCTCCCTTGCTGCTGCTGCTCCTGCTCCTCATTCTCCATCCCCTCTTCAACTGCTAAAATCAACATGAAAACAACTCCAAAACCCCACTTTCATTTCATTAAAAGTGTGCACAAGCTCAAGATCTACATATTGGACCAAGGAAGCAAGGATTTTGGCCACTAGGGGCAACTCAAGAAAATTCTTGAGTTGCCAAATGAGATAGTTACTGAACCCTTAGCTTAGTTTTAGTATTACTTATACCCCATGTTTAGTTTAGAACCGATATTGTTTGATTTTGTGGACTTGAGGAAAACCTAGTTAGGGTTTGAGGGAAATTGAGTTATAATGTGAAATTGAGCTCAGTAGAGGTTAGATAAACACCCTAGTGCATGAATTGAGACCCAAACCTGAGACTTAAGGCCCGGAATACGGATTTAGAAACCGATATCGGAAAGTTTGTGGAATCTGTGAAGGTTATTTGAGATCTGCTATCACCCGAGACATCCTAAAATAAAATTGATTGGACAGTGAGATGTGCAGGCACCCAGGAAGCTAACCCCAAGACCCTAGCCCCTAACTCCTAGACCCGGCCATAGATTTATCCTGTTTGGCCGCAATTTGCGGCCAGACCTTCCCCATTTTGGTTCGTCTTGGTTTTGGTGTTCCCTCATCAGTAGATTAGGCCCCTGGTATGTGTAGATTTGTCTAGTTTGACCTGGGGTGAAATCTGGAGCCTATTTCCTTAGTTGCTGTTTTGGATTCATGTTTCCGTATTCCGTATTTTTAGCTCTGAAATTGTGTATTATGTTTTACCTCGACTATTTGGCGTTTATACGACGATATCGAGGATTGATTGATGGTTTTGAAGGCTTGCCCATAGGTTCTAACCTATAGGCCCCTTATCGTATCGTTTTGGGATTCGTATGCCGTTTTAGTTTGGAATTGGTTTTGATACGCATTTGCGATATGTTAATGTGTAGGTACCAAATGAAGACTCCGGGACGACAAGCAAGCGCGTGGCGACGTCCACAAATGAAGACGCAAGGTGAGTAGATTATATCTACAAGGGGAAGTCGGATGGATGGCGTATAGCACCCCCGCAGTCCGTAGTTAATATACCTTATATATACATATACATATATATATATATATAAGTTACAGTGTGTCGTAGATATTGTGTTAGGTGTATTATGCATAGATTAGGGTTAGAAGTAAACTAGTGTAGTTCATAGTCGCGAACCCTAGAATAGATTTACACCCACACGTACACCCTTGCATATTCAGTATACCTGCACTGTGTTTGATGATGATACTGGATGACATTGGAGATGAGTCGATGATATTGGGCATAGTGCCGTGAGATCGGTGATTAGATATGATTCGTATTTGGGATACGACTTGTGATTTTAGCGGGCCTTTGGACGTGTGTTTTACACACGCATTCATACATATATAGAGGGTATCGATTTGTACAAGACTTACATCAGTACCCCAGATTATGTGATATGTTGATAAGAATACTAGGTAATTGATGAGATAATGTGATTTTGACCCATACCCAGCTATTGGGATGCCGTACGACGATTTACCGTACGAGCTTTGTATTGATGATAGATCCGCACTGATGACTTAAGGATTGTCATATGGTATGTTGCATCGTACGTGATACTATTGAGGCGGGATCACCGACTATTATATTTATATCGACTCAGATTTAGGTGGATTCCATACCCCTCCCGGCTGACTTGATACTTGTAGGGTTGCTAGGCACGCGCACAAGGGTCTACGAGGTATCAACCATGCCCGATTAAAAATTTAGCCGTGCCGAACAACCCGAAGCCGGATCTTTAAACTAGAGATTAGGCGAAAACTAACATGTTAACAACTTTAACACTAAGTGAGAGGGATTACAACCTTTGTAGATCCGGTCCTTCACTTCATATGCTCCGTGTTGTGGTCCCTTCGCTGCGATCATCGGGTTCCGGACTCTCGAGAGGTTCCACGAAGAGAAAGATGCAACCTTTGCTTCCGATCTTCGATACAAAGATGATCTACCTTGAAGTTTCGTTAACACAAGCTAACACTCATGAAATGATGTGAACACCCTCATCTAAATGGCAAGGGAAGATGAGGATGATGAAGTAGGATTTTTTCTCTCTTTATTTATCTTTTTCTCACATTTATTCATCACTTGGAAAAAGCTAGTAAGCTTTTTCCATGAAGAAAGAAGAAGGAAGAAGAAGATGAATAATAGAATTATGATATATTTCTTTTTTGATGAATAATGCAAAGGAGATAATGATGAATAATGCAACCATGGTTGACTAAACCTTTGTAGAGAATTAACCAAGGCTAGGGTTTGGGTTAGGTTAAAAATGAGTAATTTGAAAATATCTTTCACAAAACAAAACCAAAACCTTCTAGAATCATCTAGAAAGCTTAACCCTAATCCAAACCCTAATCATGTTTAAACTCCACTAAACTTGTTGCATTAGTTATCATATCATGTTACAATATTATATATCACATATATAATATTTATTGTAACCAAATAAAATAATACATTTAACATATATCGCATATATATCAATGTATTACCCGAGTGAGAAAAAGACTCTTTCAGTGAGCTAATATTAGTTAATGTCATTTAATATATCATATATATTATTATACATTAAATTATCGAATCGACACTTGATCCGACAATCCGGCTATATCGCATATAACCGACTAATATTTATCCGTACCGATTCATCGAATCAACACTTGATCCGATGACCCGGCTGATATCAAATATCGCGAGAATAGAATACGGTATCTCATATCGCATTATCCTCGGTCCCGCACATATCACATATGTGCCCCTACTCCGTTTTGCCTGAGCCAAGAAACCTCTGTGTAGGACTCAAAAGAATCGTCAATACGCCGGCAGTAGGTGATGATCATATCAAACACCCACAAGCTGCAAGCAGCCAGCTAAACTTAACATCCATCCAGGTATTGAGCGCTCAGAAGATCAACAAGCAAGCCTGTAACTTCTCCTGTGAATCCAATCAGTAACACTCCCGTACAGTCCGGTCTCGTCGTCTGATATGTTGCATATCTCGCCTAGGGGTGGTAAACGTCAGACCCCAGTAGCTCGATAAGTCGTGTCGATATGAGGTCTATAACAGTTCGAGAAACTACTGATAACACTTACCAGTAAATCTCAGCAACCCTGGCCAGGGATTTCCGGTTATAGCCAATCGAACACAGCACAACATCAACTCCCTATACCGGGAGAGACGAATCCCCTCCTATCACTCATTGCCTCCATGTGATTCGGGACTGTACCCAAAAGCCACCTTTTTGCACGTCCTATTGGACATGGTATGATGGAAATCAAAGCACAGTGGGAATCAAACAAGACTCTATGACGATCTCGGGTCAACAGACTACTCTGTACCAGTGTCACCGGAGAACTGCCATCTGACGTGAGGTATAATACCATCTGGGAGTTCTCGGCGAGTCCGTCCAGTGTACCCAGTCTCTACTGAGCACCCGTACACCATCCTTGATGTCAAACACCGATGGATATGGGATCATCCATCGCCCATCATATGGGTCAAGATGCGTATACGCTAGTCTACTCTGGTGCATCGATGCCTTGTCTCGATACACCCTCGACTAGGAACAATTATAGGATGTACTCATCGACTACCGTGGCCCCACTAGTATGATCTCATCGTAGTCCCAGTAGTCGAGTACATATCCTAAGGGCTTTATCAACATGTAACATAGAGATAATTAGAGTACATATTAAGATAAAGTACAACCAGATAGCATACTATCATGTCGAGCAAGAAAGTCCTCCCTATATATGTCCAAGCATCCATTACAATATACATCGTATGTACAGTAATGGCCTCTAGGGCATACATATAACTAACAATCTCCCACTTGCACTAGGGCCATCTGTTGTGGTATCGCATACCCAACAATTAGCTGCGGTTGAAGTATCTCATACTCAACCATCCCATAAAAGTCTCTACTGGGAAAAAGGCCTTTGTGAATGGATCCGCGCTGTTGTCCTTTGTGTTTACTCTCCTAACCTCGATCTCCCTGGAGATCAACCATCTCCATGATCAGGTGATACTGCCTAAGAATTATATCTGTATTTCTGATGGGACAGTAGTTCCTTAGCTAAAGCCACAACTCCATTGTCACACAATGGTAAGAACGAAGTTCATCTTATGAACTTATATATATCCAGACTGCCTCTTTGGTAGAATCCTTGGTAACGATGTATCTTGCTTTTAATCGTCTAGTATGTCACGGTATCTAGCTTGGAACTTTTCCAACATACCGTCCCTCCACTGAGGGTAAAGACAATGCCTGCAACTGACATTCAGTCGTCCTTATCACCCTGGAACCTTTCCAGTGATTCTCCCCAGGATCGATTGATACCATCTCACTACAACTAGTGAGTATCCTAACATCCAATTAGAACTATCTCATAGATCCAAAACACAGGATTTAGGAGGTATCACGTTGATCATATATGGAGAATCATTGTGATAAGCGGAGATTGACCAAGCGTAGCATAGGAAACTCCTTCTCTATCAAGAGTATGTCATCCACGTACTCTACGAGGATCACCACCATACTCTCTACTACCTTTTTGTATATACAAGGTTCATCTACCATTTTGATGAAGTCAAACTCTTTGACTACCACATCAAAATAGATGTTCCAACTCCGCGATGCCTGTTTTATCATATAAAACATCTTGCACACGTTTCCGCTGCTCCCACTGTCTACGAAGCCCTCTAGCTGTGTACTTATAGAAGCTCTCTTCTAAAACATCATTTAGAAAAGTAGTCATGACACCCAACCGCCAGATATCGTAGTTATGGTATGTAGCCATGGCAAGTAGGATCTGGATGGACTTAAGCATAGCTTTGAAAGTCTTAACTTTTCCATGTACACCAAGTAATCTTCTCAAAATATACTCGCTCCTGATGGGGATTTAACCCTTCAGATAAAGCAACCAAAGTCCATACTTTGTTGGTGTATAAGGATTCCATCTCAGATCGATAAGCATCCAGCCATTCTTACAGAGTCCCACTCCTGATGGCCAGCTCGAAACTAGTTGGGTCGTCATCTCATGATGCAATCCTCGCTCCCACTGTCATGGAGAAACCTAAGTATCTCTCAGGTGGGTGAGGAACCCTACTAGATCGGCGGAGAGGCTGAGGTTCGTTGGAAACTATTGAATCCTTTGGTTCTACCAAATCATCAGCTGCAGTTTGTATAGCTGGAACCCTTCCAGTTCTACATAACAGAACTTGCCTCGAGCTTGTCCGGATTTTGCTTTTAGACATAGGCCGGACAGCCCCAAATCTTAACCAACTTAAGATATGGGCTCTTCCCTTTCCATATCACATATGAAGTGGTAGGCAACTGATTTGATTTGAACCCTATTCAATAGGTATGCAGCTTCTCAAGTGCATAACTCCTAAAAGGAAATAGGAAACTCAGTAGTACTCATCATAGAGCACACCATATCACATAGGGTGCTATTGCTCCGCCCCGATACACCGACGTCCTGTGGTGTATACGGAGGAGTAATGCTGAGAGAGAATCTCATTCTCCTTTAGAATAGTCCAGGAATTCCGTACTCAAGTATTCTCCTCCTTGATCTCATCAAAGAACATAATACTTATACCCATTGTTGGTTCTCTACTTCTAACTCATATTCTGTGAATATCTCAAAAGGTTCGGACTTGTGTTTCAATAGGAACATATGTCTGAATCTTAAAAGATTATCAGAGAATGGAATGAAGTACAAAGAACCGGTCCTGGCATATGTAGACATGGGACTTTTATACATCAGCATGTATCAATCCCAAGAGTTCACTGACTCTTTCTCTGTTTCCAATAAACAGAGCTGTGGTCATTTTATCTTTGTGACATGACCGGCAAGTTTCACAAGATGTAAATTCAAACAAATTTAATTATGCATCTTAATGTAACTTCAGCTAGTCGGGTCGCATTGATATGACCTAGTCTACAATGCCTCAAGAAGGATTCGTTCATTTCTGAACTATTCCTCTTGTGTGTGTTCCGTATACTAAGAACTGTAGATTGATTTAGAATGTCAATACTTTTAGATAACGTGCCTGAACCGATCAACTCTTGATATAGGAAATGTTCAAAACATTATCCAACAATACAAAATTATATCACTTCTTTACTAATAAAGAAACTGATATGATGTTGTATATCAGGTTCGGTATCTAATAACATTCGTTCAGAATCAATGTATTCAGGTAATACAGGGTGATAGTGACCAACAGACTTGGCTGCAACACTTGCACCGTTTTCTGTCTCATGAAACTTATCACCCGTTCTCAGTTCTCTACCTATCTGTAGCCCATGTAACAGATTACATATGCGGGATCCTGATCCGGTATCTCATACCCAGGACGTAAAGGATACAGAGAAACAGTTCTATGTAATGAACACACCCGAAGAAGATGCATCAGCATGCACTTTCTTCGTTTAGGCGGCACGGGAAATATGGTATTCCCTAATTTCCTACTCTGTCTTATAACAATTATAAGTTGGAGAGGGACCAACGTTCCCCAGCTCAGTATAACAAGCGGGTTCGGTCAAAATATCCGTATTATTATCTTGATTAAGGAGTGATATGGTCGCTACCTGAAGAGAGAGAGAAGAAAACACTCAGCGTATGCTCTTGCAAGATTAGATTGATTATATAATATATCTAATCAGGACGTCTCCCACTGTTTTAATCAAATCTTCCTTCAAACCCTAAAAGGAAAGACTAGCCGGGATTAATTACACGCTACAAGTTCGCCAATCTTTCAGCCAGGCCAGTGTCGGTACTTTGAGGGAGGTCCCCCGTGCTTTCGCACGAACCTAATTAAAGTAAACCTCGTTTTCCCAAAGGCATAACCCCGTTAACACCTTTCTAGACACCTACTTGATCGGCTAATTGTAATGTGTAAAACTCTCCCAGGAGTAACTCTTACTCGGAGCGGGTATCGGGATCCAACTATCTCATAGAAGGTATGCAATCTCATTGCAAATTTCAACACTTGAAATCCCCAATAATACCCCTAGCGTCCTATGACCTTGACGAATGCCAAACCACCCATAGTCCGCTAGCCAAGTTCAACCCATACATTTCTTGATTGAATTAAACCCACCCGCACGACCCTTGACGAATGCCAAACAACGCCGTACGAATACCCTAATCCAATCGCATCGTATGCTAGCAGATAAGCACTAGTTAGCTACCGTACACTACGCCTTGACGAATGCCAAACTACCGCAGCACGAATACTAAGTAGTACTTATCTGAAATGACGGAGGGCTACGACGGGTTTTTAAGAAAACCCTTTGCGTAATGAACTTGATATCGTTGTAGAATCGAGTGATTTTAAATGGAGTGTTTTTTAGGCTTTTCTAGTTTTGCTAAAGGGGTCACTCCCGGTGAAGGGATCGTCGGCCCTTTCCTCATCGAATAAGGTGCAGGATATATCATATATACCGCTGTACAAAGCAAGAACTATAGAAGCAATCAAAAAACAAACCGAGTTTGTAGCATCTGCCAGTTATTGCTAAAGGAGTCACTCCCGGTGAAGGGATCTCGGCCCTTTCCTTATCGAATAAGGTGCAGGATGTTCTACAAGGAACACCGCGATGCAAAGCAAGAACCGTTTAAAACAAGTTTCTACAACATCTTAGGTTTCTTTTATTTCATTAATCTCATTAATGAAGTCCCATTTTATTATGCTTCACAAGGATCTCTTTTGAAAACGAAATCTGCAATATAACATATATCTCATATATAATATAAACATTCGTCTCAGGCAGTAATATGATCTCATCACAGAACATTGCAGCAGAAGAACATATATGAAATATTGGATATACTAGGACGTCCGTGTTTTCAATACGAGCCTGTATAAAACACGGATTCCACGGTCGCGATGAATAGCCAAACCCACATCCCTAGACCCCTACGAGAGCGGCAAGTAACACTGCCAATTCTAGGGTTAGGAGACCCGGTCTCGACTCCTCGAGATGGTCTCCCACTGGACCCCAGAACCCGGTTACTTGTGCTCCCCGCCTTGGGTCTACCTAATGCGGAAAAGTAAATAATATACAACGGTGACATCTTCCGCAACCTGGAAGTGCCCCAATAAAAGAATATTACATACAAATGAATTTTACATGAAAGAAAATGCAAAAAAAAAAAAAAACCTCATCTCACATAAAACCCCCGGCTATTCAGAATGCGACGATCCAATATAACATATCACAGCAACACATAATATCTCATATCATCAACGTAAGCAAGTATGCGTATCCCGATTGTCGTTGATGTATAGCAACGAAGCCGGCGACACACCACATACTACGCTTACGGTCACAGAAAAGAAAATGTAAAACTACAATAGTTGGAATCCGCAACCTCCTTAAACATCGCATGCCTAACCAAATGAATTCCTTAGACATCTCATGCATAACAATTATAAACCCCGCATTTTAGTCTCATTATCGAAAATCTTTTCAATATCAAGTCGGGCAATTCAACAAGATTCCCGACATTATGATCGAATGCTTGTCGCAAACTTTAGTAGACGGCCGCACCCCCGGATGCCGTCGACAAAGTGCACTAAGGCGGAACACCGCTGCCGCAAGCACCCGAACGGATGCTTTTGGCGATGGGGTTCTCCTACAGTCACTTGGTCGGGGCTATGGGGCGTAGCTGTCTATTAAGTTTACCCGGCGAGTATCCGCGTACGCTACGTGATTGCGACGGACTTTTGATCACATCAAAATTCCGTGGCAACCGATCATCTAAGACTAAACTGCTATGTTTATAATATTCAAATTAGTTATCTCATAACAACAAGTGGATTCCAAATATTGTATCACATTCCAGATAAATAGACAATGTTAAACTTTCCGATCGAATAATCAAACACCCAAGTTTTCCCCAATATATCTCAACACTTGAAATTAGTTTAAAAACATCCATCACATGCCACAGTACCAATGGTCCAGCCGTAGAAGGGTCAAGCCAACGCCTCACATGTGGCACGCCGTACTGCCCCAAACCCTAAGGTTCAAAAGGCAGTTCAAGACGGTCACATAATCGAGTTAAGGTTTGTTGTCTTCTAGAGGGTCCACCGGGTTACTTGCACGACTTAGAACGCTCTTAAACACGAGAAAAAATCCAACTTTTGAAAAATTTTCCGACAGGGGAAAAGTGAGTTTTTGATATCCGTTCGAACTTTTTAACAGTTCTAAAATTATCCGGACAAACTAAACAAAGTTAAATTATCCGATCGAATCAACGATTCCCCAATACAACCCTTGAAAACTTAACACTTGAGTGGAATTAAAATATTCACAGAAAGAATTGCCAAGAAAGGACTTAAGAATAAATACAAGAAATTCCAGGGACTAACTCGAAATTTTGGCCGCGGAACCGCCGCAAAACCCATGGTTTGGCCGCGGTTCCGCGGTCATTTTAGCGAATTAGACATCCGTACTTCACAGTAATTCTTAGTTTTTCCTGCTTGTTTTTCTGAGAATTTTTAATTAAGAAAAAACCACATTTTTGAAAAAAGTACAGAGAAAGGGTTTTATCGGGGTTTCGGCGTTCGATCGGACTTTAAGCTTCGTCTAGACATCGCCTAAAGCTCTAGCTTGGCTCTGATACTACTGTAGGGTTGCTAGGTACGCGCACAAGGGTCTACGAGGTATCAACCATGCCTGATTAAAAATTTAGCCGTGCCGAACAACCCGAAGCCGGATCTTTAAACTAGAGATTAGGCGAAAACTAACATGTTAACAACTTTAACACTAAGTGAGAGGGATTACAACCTTTGTAGATCCGGTCCTTCACTTCATATGCTCCGTGTTGTGGTCCCTTCGCTGCGATCATCGGGTTCCGGACTCTCGAGAGGTTCCACGAAGAGAAAGATGCAACCTTTGCTTCCGATCTTCGATACAAAGATGATCTACCTTGAAGTTTCGTTAACACAAGCTAACACTCATGAAATGATGTGAACACCCTCATCTAAATGGCAAGGGAAGATGAGGATGATTAAGTAGGATTTTTGCTCTCTTTATTTATCTTTTTCTCACATTTATTCATCACTTGGAAAAAGCTAGTAAGCTTTTTCCATGAAGAAAGAAGAAGGAAGAAGAAGATGAATAATAGAATTATGATATATATTTTTTTTGATGAATAATGCAAAGGAGATAATGATGAATAATGCAACCATGGTTGACTAAACCTTTGTAGAGAATTAACCAAGGCTAGGGTTTGGGTTAGGTTAAGAATGAGTCATTTGAAAATATCTTTCACAAAACAAAACCAAAACCTTCTAGAATCATCTAGAAAGCTTAACCCTAATCCAAACCCTAATCATGTTTAAACTCCACTAAACATGTTGCATTAGTTATCATATCATGTTACAATATTATATATCACATATATAATATTTATTGTAACCAAATAAAATAATACATTTAACATATATCGCATATATATCAATGTATTACCCGAGTGAGAAAAAGACTCTTTCAGTGAGCTAATATTAGTTAATGTCATTTAATATATCATATATATTATTATACATTAAATTATCGAATCGACACTTGATCCGACAATCCGGCTATATCGCATATAACCGACTAATATTTATCCGTACCGATTCATCGAATCAACACTTGATCCGATGACCCGGCTGATATCAAATATCGCGAGAATAGAATACGGTATCTCATATCGCATTATCCTCGGTCCCACACATATCACATATGTGCCCCTACTCCATTTTGCCTGAGCCAAGAAACCTCTGTGTAGGACTCTAAAGAATCGTCAATACGCCGGCAGTAGGTGATGATCATATCAAACACCCACAAGCTTCAAGCGGTCAGCTAAACGTAACAGCCACCCAGGTATTGAGCGCTCAGAAGATCAACAAGCAATCCTGTAACTTCTCCTGTGAATCCAATCAGTAACACTCCCGTACAGTCCGATCTCGTCGTCTGATATGTTGCATATCTCGCCTAGGGGTGGTAAACGTCAGACCCCAGTAGCTCGATAAGTCGTGTCGATATGAGGTCTATAACAGTTCGAGAAACTACTGATAACACTTACCAGTAAATCTCAGCAACCCTGGCTAGGGATTTCCGGTTATAGCCAATCGAACACAGCACAACATCAACTCCCTATACCGGGAGAGACGAATCCCCTCCTATCGCTCATTGCCTCCATGTGATTCGGGACTGTACCCAAAAGCCACCTTTTTGCACGCCCTCTTAGATGTGGTATGATGGAAATCAAAGCACAGTGGGAATCACACAAGACTCTATGACGATCTCGGGTCAACAGACTACTCTGTACCAGTGTCACCGGAGAACTGCCATCTGACGTGAGGTATAATACCATCTGGGAGTTCTCGGCGAGTCCGTCCAGTGTACCCAGTCTCTACTGAGCACCCGTACACCATCCTTGATGTCAAACACCGATGGATATGGGATCATCCATCGCCCATCATATGGGTCAAGATGCGTATTCGCTAGTCTACTCTGGTGCATCGATGCCCTGTCTCGATACACCCTCGACTAGGAACAATTATAGGATGTACTCGTCGACTACCGTGGCCCCACTAGTATGATCTCATCATAGTCCCAGTAGTCGAGTACATATCCTAAGGGCTTTATCAACATGTAACATAGAGACAATCAGAGTACATGTTAAGATAAAGTACAACCAGATAGCATACTATCATGTCGAGCAAGAAAGTCCTCCCTATATATGTCCAAGCATCCATTACAATATACATCGTATGTACAGTAATGGCCTCTAAGGCATACATATAACTAACAATACTTAGATCTGTAATTTGCATAGTAGATGTTAGACTAGACCCGAGTCATACCTATTTCAAAAACTAATGAATCGGGAATATCTTAAAAACACTGTAGCCCTTATTTTACTAAAAACCCTGATTTGTCTTATTTCAAATGGCAAGCTGCATTACTATTCATTTACCATTTACTCTACGGCTCGCATTGCATTGCATGCTTATATGTTATTGATTCCTATTCCTTGGTGCATATGCATTTACATAGTTGCATGCTCATATTAGTGTTCATGTTGCATGTATTATAATTCATGGATTTCGCACTGTGATATGGTTGCATATGATGATTCTGGATTGTTTTACTCCTGTGTAAATATATCAGTGGTATGGGACGCTGAAATATATATGTATACCCATAGAGTATATATATATTAGTGGTATGGGACGCTGATATATATATACGCCTACTTAATATATCATCATGATGATCTATGCAAATTTACATATGCATTATGAGAGGAGCCTATGTGCTCGGAGCCTATGAGCTCGATGTGCTCGGAGCCTATGTGCTCGGAGCCTATGAGCTCATTATGAGAGGAGCCTATGTGCTCGGAGCCTATGAGCTCGATGTGAGAGGAGCCTATGTGCTCGGAGCCTATGAGCTCGATCTGAGAGGAGCCTATGTGCTCGGAGCCTATGAGCTCGATGTGAGAGGAGCCTATGTGCTCGGAGCCTATGTGCTCATTGTGAGAGGAGCCTATGTGCTCGGAGCCTATGAGCTCGATGTGCTCGGAGCCTATGTGCTCGATTTGAGAGGAGCCTATGTGCTCGGGGCCTTTATGGTCGATGTGAGGGGCCTTTATGGTCGATGGCATATTATATCTCCCCTACCCCACATTTATTTTATATGTATTGCATCATATATTAGTAGTACCTGATAGAGTACCTTCTTGAATGCTGCATACATATCGGATACATGATATATGGATTTCATTTGATAGTGAGATATATAGTTTGTGTCGATACTCGACACTGATTTTCTAATGTTTTCATTCATGATATCTCATGTTCCTATTTTACCGCATACATACATCATATTTATGATATGCTATTACGTGAGGCACTAGCACGAGTACTTGGCACTACACTTATGTTCAGATGTTATATTGCCACTTTACCATGCGACAGACTTATTCATTTGAGGTTTATATTATATATGATCGTTTTGACTTAGGATTATATCATGCATTCAATTTCTGCTTGTAGATATTTTCTATTCACGAGTTGTCAACTCACCCCCGTTGTGCCACAGTTCTTGCAGGTTTTGCCGTACAGGTTCCATAGCGGCATTTCCGGCACATTGCTTCCTTTGCGGGTGATTTACTTGGTAGGTGGGTTCTTTGCATCAGAACCACCCTTGTATATGTATTATTCTTTTGTATCTAGAATTCCATCAACCAAAACTTGTATATTGTTTCAGCCTTAGACACTAGTGATGTATTATTTCGACCTTAGAGTCGCGCTCAGTAGTATTACGATTTTCTTGCTTATTGGAGATTCTCTTGGGTTTTGATCCTCGCCCTTCGGCGTTGTATATTATATTTCTTGTATGGGTTGTGCTCTTTGTTTATGCGTAGTAAGTGTTTGATAAAATGCCTTAATGGAAAATAATTTACAAAATATGTTTCTTTACTCTTAAAATGGTTTTAGATTTCTGGGCTTTTGGCTTACTTGGATCAGATGGAGTCCTATAGACTTCATATGGTTCAAGGGCCAGTCACGTGCTTTTTCAGGTCGTGACAAAGTTGGTATCAGAGCGCTAGCTTAACCTTGGTTCGAGTCTAAGTTTGACTATGTGGAGCCTAGGGCGTCTATATATATACGGAACTTAGACTTGACCTTACAGAACTTAGACTTAGTCGAGGGGGTATTAAACCCGAACTTTCGTCGCGTAGGATGACCCTTGGTTGATGGAATAGGTGACTAAAGTAGAGTGACGTACCGTGGGTATGTTCCGCGGCATACTTACGATGCGCTACTCCGCTTAAGGAACCTTAGGATGTACATATTTTCGAGATCAGTGATTCTCTTCATATTCATTATTATACATCCATTTAAGATCCTCGATTCTATAAGTTCCATGATCATACTTTCATTGATGTTGTTCTTTCTTATGATCATGTATCCATTCTGGATCTGTTGTTTTCTTTCTTGCCATTGATCTGCTCTCTTCGATACTCGATTGTGGTTCCTGTCGCCATTGTTTGAGCGCAGTGAGCTGCTGCTAGGGTTACGGTCAGTGCGAGCTCGTCTGGTATGAGGGCCGGCCATTGTGTTTTCTGGTG
This sequence comes from Agapanthus africanus, assembly GCA_030015575.1. Classification (NCBI taxonomy): domain Eukaryota; kingdom Viridiplantae; phylum Streptophyta; class Magnoliopsida; order Asparagales; family Amaryllidaceae; genus Agapanthus; species Agapanthus africanus. The sequence goes on along the minus strand of JASDDO010000031.1, from coordinate 518,816,717 downwards.
ACATGGGAATGTCTCGAGTTAGTATTGGTGATTGTGACCTCTAGTGGAGGCGAGTGCTTGGTTTTGCACCGAATGATCGGGCCATTGTTAGAGCTGCCAGTTGAGAGAGGACTGTTGATGTACAGCATACCTCAGAGATTATGATGTCGCCTACCATGCAGACAGATGGACCAGCTGTTGCTGAGATTCATAGGATGTCGCTTCCGGAGCTTACGAGCTGAGATCGCCGGAGCTTCCAGGCAGATATGAGACATATGATAGCTTGTCTACCCGATTTGAGAGACGAAGGTGATTCGTCCGATTTATGCGCCGGAGCAGGCCCAGTTGAGTCGAAGATTTCCAGTGTGGAGAGTCTTACTCAGATCTAGAGCATACCGATTTAGAGATGACTGCCAATGTATCGCCTTTCCTGGAGGATTGAGCCGTTGTTCAGCGTACAGGAGAAGGAGCCAGTTGTTGCTGCGAACGACGAGATATCGCCCCAGATGTTAGAGCTATTGCGGTACGAGTTGTACTAGGAGATGATATAAGGTCGCTAGTCATCGAGGACGAATGACTAGGACATGTGGTTCATTCGCTTACCGATGCGAGGTCATCAGATAGATTGCTTCCAGCTAGAGACGACTTCACGCGGAGACGTTGAGAGTCGACAGAGACGATCGAATGTCAGAAACATGCTATTCCAAGTTTAAAGTATTCGGAAAGACATGCAGGCAATTCTATGGACCCTCTAGAAGAATGAAACCCTAACTCGACATAATGACCGTGTGAAAGCCTTTGAACCTTAGGGTTTGCGGCAGTTCTGCGGCGCCATTAGTGAGGCTTGGGTTTGCCCTTCTACGGCTGGATCATTGATGCTGTGGTATGTACTCGATGCTGTTAAACTGTACCCAAGATGTTGAGCTCTTGGGGGATTAAGAGGTTTTGACGAATCGATCGACTGGTTCGACTTCCTTCGGATGCTAAGTGTTGAGATGCATTTCTTGGGAGACTCCTAATACGAGGATAGCCTTTGGAGCGCAGTCCGTACAGCCACGATAGTCCGAAACAGTCGACATTGAAGCAGAGTGAAGTAAAGAGTTCGCAAGAGATTTCGACGAGATGGCGTCCCACTCCACGGACATCAGAGATGCGATACGCACGCAGAGGCTTTGTATATGGATATACCTTCCAGAAGGAGTTGCGGCGAGTATGCAGCCGTTCCGGAACAAGAATTTGCTTCAGCAATGGATGATAACTTCCGGGCAATTCGGCAGGAATGAGATTTGAGAGAAACCTCGACAGTACCTTTCTGGAATACTATACGAGAAGACTCGGACCCAGGAGTGGTCATATTGCGCACACCCAGCAGGCCAGAGTTCGGCATCGTCGACGAGGTAGTTGACCAGGTTCGGATAAAGGACCTTACCCAGATGCGTTGCGAATTGATCAAGGACGGACGGGTATTGAGTATTCCTCCGATGGTTGGGACGCGTTCCCGAGGACCTGTTCGGCCAGACATCTTCTACAGAATGATGAAGCTACAGAGTACGCGATTTCGAGTCCGTGCGAGAGACTTCGGATTGACCGTGGCTGAGAACAGTGCAGTGCGTAGATAGCATGGCGTGACGTTATAGTGGACGACGATAGAGATAAGTGGAACCAGAGGTTCGTGCGAGATGCTGACGAGCTGTCATTACTTCCTGTCGAGGCTAGAGACCTGATATGCTTACAGAGGCGTTAGGATGCGACCAATTTCTGAAAAAAATGTTGTGCTGAGGACACAGATGTCCATCGAGTGAGAAGAGATTATGCAAGAGAGCCAGCCTCCGTACAGTTCGGCATAGGCAAGATCGGAAGAGACCTTGAGTAGGATTCCTTCCAGGACACTGCTGCAATGATATTTGCACCCAGGATCAGATATGTCACGGGCAGTCAGAGAGCCAGAGGCCGACGCCCATGACATGATGCTTTTCGAGTGGTCGTGGGGATTGACCGAGAGATGACTAGAGAAGTGCCAGAACGGAATCGTCCCCATTAGCACACCTGACAGAGCCGATGAGCCGATCGATTGTGAGATTGGTAATCCACAGAGAAGATAAGGACCCAGAGGCAGAGGACGCCAAACTGTGAGCAAGAGGCAAGTAGATATCTTGCGCTGCTAGCATTGGATGCACCCTTAGTGTTTTGAGGTACGATTTTGCTGCACACAAGATGCACTAAATCGGGTTTCCTTGTGCATGTCAGATGCACCTGGTTTTGCTGTCAGGCACACACGTTGCCTATGACAGATGTTGTGTGCACACCCGTAGCACCTGAATGGTACTTATGTGGATTCTGTTTTCCGAGCGCACCTGACGCACGGGGTATTCTTATATACACCTTAGGATTGATGTTTGTGGAGCCCCGAAAAATTGGATTTTTGCTGAAATGTTTTAGTATTTGGGGGTTTAAATTTAAATTCGGGGACCGAATTTATTTAAGGGGGGTAGATTGTAACTGTTCCCCTCCGAATGGCGGCGGCGACGACGTGGGGACGTCTTGCCTGAGATTCGGGGAAGATGCTATATGGTTTTATCCGTCCACCTCTCCAAAGATACCAATTTGATTTATGGCACCGTGTATCGGAGGTTTAGACGGATGCGGCCGATGTAGCAGACTTCGTCTGCTTCACCCTCACTAAAAGGGTTTTTGATTATGGGGACGCTCTTCCCTGCAGGCGCAAGCCCCTGTAGTTAATTACTCTACCGCGTCGCGGTAACAACTTTCTCCTTCTCCAGAATTTCACTTCGTGTCGTGGGTGTTTGTTTTGTTTGTGGTTGCCCATGGATTGTATACGGAGACTATTTATTTCGTCTCCCGTAGGACGTGGATTAGTCCAAATCCGTACTTTCTTAGATTTGGATTTTGGGTTTTGGTTTAGGGATACGTTAGCCATATTTGAGGCTAAGATCAACTTAAACGTTCGTTAAGGATACGTTAGTCTAATTTCCAGACTAAGATCTACTTAACGTAGTGATCCATTTAATATATGGCCGTTGGGACCCGTCACCTCTCTGACGACGTTGAGGGATTACAACGACAGGTGTCAGAGGAGTTTAGAGATGTACCCTCGAACCAAAGTCGATTTGGAGTTTTATAGTCCACTTGAATGTTTAAGGATACGTTAGCCGTGTTTGGGGCTAAGATCAACTTAAACTGGACCGTTTAGATCCGGCAAAAGAGCATTTGGAGGCTCTATTGTTCCAGTTTAGGGACGTGGTGGTCCGTTGCCAGTTTAGGGACGTGGTGGTCCGTTATTAGTTTAGGGACGTTTCGGTCCAATTTTAGTTTAAGGACGTTTCGGTCCGTTATTAGTTTAAGGACGTTTCGGTCCAATTTTAGTTTAAGGACGTTTCGGTCCGTTATTAGTTTAAGGACGTTTCGGTCCAACATTTCCATTTTGGGGTAAATATTAGTTTAAGGACGTTTCGGTCCAATATTAGTTTAAGGACGTCTCGGTCCACGAGTTTAAGGACCCCGCAGTCCATATTAATGTGTGGTCGTCGGGACCCGTCACCTCTCTGACGTCGTTGAAGAATTACAACGATAGGTGTCGGAGGAGTTCGGAGATGTACCCTCGAACCGGATGTAAATTGATTTAGGGAGCAGCCGTGCTCAGTCAATTTAATTTGAGGACTTATGGCCATGACTGGGCTAAGTCCAGTTGAATGTTCAACATTTTTATTTGTCTTTGGCCTATTAGGCCTGTGCTAGGGCTTTTCCCCTTTTTAAATAATGCATTGCATTATTTTTGTTTTGTTTGGGCTCTGCCCTTTTATAAATGATGCAGAGCATCTATTTTGTTTGGGCTCTGCCCTTTTTATTGCACTGCAATTTAATTAGGCCTACTAGGTCTTTTTTATTTGGGCCTGGCCCTTTAGGAAATGCATTGCATTTGTCAGGCGCTTTGCGCCAATCAGAGAGCGCAAATGCTTGTCGTGACGACACGTGTCACGCAAGCGCAGTGCGCTGCGCCAATGCGCTGCACTTGCGCTGCTGACACGTGGCGCGCTCTGGTGAGTTGCGCCAATTCCAGAGTGCAAGGCTCTATTTCAAAAGCGCATAGCGCAGATGGTTCAGATGTTGACACGTGGCGCTCTCTGGTGGCTTGCGCCAATCCAGGAGCGCAACAGCGCAGTTTGCAAGTGCAAGGCACTATAATTTGAGAATCTTTTTTAGAACCAATGGTTCATGAAAAAGTGCAAAGCACTGTTTGATTTCTTGATCTAATTTAGATCAAAGAAAACAAGTATTTCTTGTTTTTCTTGTTTTAAAGAACCAGTGGTTCATAAAAAGTGCAAAGCACTGTTTATTATGTGAAGATCATTGATCTTGTTCTTAGATCAATGATCTATTGGAAGAAATTTCTTCTATTTTATGAAGGTTTTTACCTTTTTCTTGAAATTTCTACAGAGTTCTCTCTGTTTGAAGTTCTTGATTTCTCACAAATGTTGATGCCTTTGAATTGAGGTCTAGGGTCCTTTTTATAGTGCCCATAAATTAGTTAAATTTGTTAAAAAAAAATTTCTCTGAGTGATTTGGGGAATTTTCCCCACCGTTGGATCTTTGATCCAAGGGCTTCTGTTGTACAGAAGAAAATCTTCTTGTTTTAACAAGAATGGAAAGATCTTACTAGAATTTTAATTCTGTTTGGCGTAAACGTCCCAGCGCTTGACACGTGTCGCGCAGCGCAGCGCTTGCGCAGCTGTGCTTGCGCAACTGCGCGCAGACACGTGTCGCGCAGCGCAGCGCTTGCGCAGCTGTGCTTGCGCAACTGCGCGCAGACACATGTCGCGCAGCGCAGCGCTTGTGCACCTGAAGCGTTGCTTCCTTTACTTTTTATTTTAAAAGAGCCTTACTCTGATTGGACGCACCGCCTCGGGCGCTGTGCTGACGCATCAACTTCTAACACGTGGCGCGTTGCGCGCAGCGCACGGGATTTGAAGCGTTGCTTCAAAATTTGAATTTTTGAAATTCAAACAGAGCCTTGCTCTGATTGGGGGAAACAAATGCCCCCCCCCCCCACCGTTGTGCTCACGTGGCGCGCACGTGAGTGCAGCGGTGGCAAGATCCTGGCCGTTGGATCAAAAGGGTAAGTTGAAGAGGCGCAGGCGCCTATAAATAGGACCCTTGGTCCTTAGAAAATTCTTTACAACTTTCGAGTATTTTGATTTTCAGAGCCTTGCTCTTGCTTAAGAACTTTCAGAGCCTTGCTCTTGTTTCTTCCCAAGAACTTTAAAGTTCAGAACTTAGAACTATTTTAGGAAAAAAAAATTTAAATTAAATTAAATTTAATTAATAGAGCCTTGCTCTCATATATCTTTGATCTAAAGAAAACCCCTTTGGGGTTTCATCAACAGAGCTTTGCTCTCAAGAACTTACAGATCCACAGAGATCTTGTTCATGGGTTTTAACCCATGAACAGAGCTTTGCTCATGGATAAAATGTAGATCTTTTCTGATCTGAAAATGGAGAACTCCTAAAAGTTTTCATGGATCTTTAAGATCCCAAATTTTTAATCTTTTAGGAATTAAAGTTTCCTTTCTGATGGATTTTTCCATCATTATTATAGAGCTAGGCTCTTTTTTAAAGAAATTTTATCCCTTTGAGACCAGAGTTTGACAAATGTCACTCTGTGACAGAGCTTTGCTCTAAAAGAGGAGATTTTCTCCTTGTCTCTAGGGATTTCCCATCAATGAGGATATTCTCTTGGGGATCTTTTCATTAATTGACAGTCTCATCTAATGATGGGGCTGTCCTATTAAATGATGCACTGTCATCCCGATTTTGTGGGTCCTCCTTTTGTCCCCTACCCACTGCATTGCAGTGTAGTGTAAAATTTTAAAATGCCAAGCGTTGGAATTACAACATTGATGACTAATTAAATTTTTTGTCCCTCCGCAGGAAACATGTCTGGTAATTTGTCTTTTCCGTTTGTTCACTTGGAGGGAGGGTTTCCCCAGGCACCGGTGGACCGAGTGGTGCTCGCTCTCATTAAGGATCACGACCCCAAGTACAAAAACCTTCACTTGTGGGGTAGGTGGTACAATGAAATCATCCAAGGTCGCCGCAGTTTCAGTTCCGCCACGCCGTCTGAGCCCATAGTTACGATCCCCTATGCGGACGAACCCCCGGTGAAGTATGCCGTGGAGGTTAAGAATTGGAATTCGGATGACCTCCTCCAGCCTGCAATTGGCGCTATTCCCGTGCAGCCGCCGCCGGCAATAGACATTCTAGGGAAGCGAATCTGTTAGGGTGAAGCACGCCCTTGGGGACAGGCTTACAACATTGGATTGGTCTCGCGATCGCCCGCCGGATATTTGCAGTGGGCTCGGTACATCTTATCGGCTAAAAGGACTCATTTGACGAAGATCGGTTTGTATTCGGCCACTACGTTTCGCTCTTCGAGTATCCTTCCCCTCCAACGTGGTGGATTAAAGCTTTTATCGAGCAATGGAATATCCCCACCCACACTTTCTTGATGAAGGACAGGGAGGTCTCTATTTCCTTGGAAGAGTTTGCCGAAATCTCGGGTCTGCCAATGAGGGGAGAGCATTACGAGGAGTTGCTCCCTCCTGACGATTACGTCTTTGCCACCAAGCCGCTGGTGTTTGACCTGACTCCGGAGAACGCTATTCAGCACCAGTATCCGGGCTTGGTGAAGGTGTTGGAGATCTATGAAGGACTCTATTTGGAATCGGTCGACCGGGGCGTCAGTTTCGCAAATTTTATTGCCCGCTTCATTCGACCGGAGTTCCTATCAGAGCGAAGCGAGAAGTTCGCCCAGCTCGATGACCCTTTTAGTTTCGGCTTGGACCGCCGACCCAGATCGGAGAATGATCAAAGGGATTTTTATCTCCCCGGCGCTGCCATCGTTCCTTTCTCAGAAATCACCGTCCCGGGCATGGATGAGGAGACCTTTTTTGTAGGGTTTCTGGGCTTGTGGCTATGCAGCTTTGCGCTCCCTATGTACCCGCGCCACATGCGGTCATCTGTCTTCTACCCAGCGCATCGGATGGTGGCTGGTTTGCAGTTATCGGTAGGAATCGCCGGGCTGGCTTACCTTTATAATGGACTTAGCGTAGCGGCGGACGCTAGTGAACCTGGGGTACAGCCCGCTAACTTCCCGATGCACTACTTCACCTCCTGGATGGAAATGCACGTGCAAGGGGTGTTCGGCGCCCATAAGATTCCTCCGTTCTTTGAGAAATGCAGACTCCCGAGAGTTATGCGGTTGATTGGTGCTTCAATTGTGGTTGCATCTCCGCGGGAGTCTAGGGGACTGCTCCTTCGTCCACATCTGGTCGGAGCGAAAGTTTCCTTCGTGGATAAGGTCATAACAATAGGCTCAGAGACCACCAAGTCGGTAGTGCCGCTGCACGATGATTTTAAGGACGGGGCTTCCATATTGAAGGCTCGGGAAATCCTCCACCTCTACTCCATTCGGCCGGGCTACCTGGTGTTTAGGCAGAATGAGACGGCACTCTTCATGAGGTATAACCCTCACCAGTTTGCTTAGCAATCGAGATATCACCAAGGGGTCCCGATGGAAGCCTTCTTGGAAAAGCCCGTGGTCAGCCGAGAGGGGATAAAGAATGCAATGCACCATTTCATGCGGCTTAACACGGGTTCCCATTTCTTCATCAGCGAAGCAAGCTGTGTCCCCAAGGTACTCAGCACGTACGTGGCTTGGTATGCGCATGCGATGGGCCCAGTTATCCTGATGGAGAAGCACCTGCTGGTTGACCGCAGGGGTGCACCTCCTGGCGGTGATCGTAAGGCCCCCTTGAAGCCAAGGACCCCGGTCATTGCTCCGCTGAAAGATGCCGGAGTTGACCGACCACGCGTGCTGAGCCCCCCGCATGGATTGCCGCTGCCTGCTATGGTGGATGAGCCACCGGCGCCTCGTGCTTCCATAAAGACGGTCAGTGTAGTATCGCCGGAGTCCGGCGCAGGAGCGGATATCGGGACCCGCCGCCCCAAGGTGCCTGCCAAGCGCAAATCAATCCCAGGTGCATCTAGAGCTGGTGGGCAAAAGAAGAAGAAGTCGATCCTTTCCCTCGATGTGATCCTCGGTTTAGAGCCTGAGGCCCCTCTCACCGTAGGAATAAGTGAATATGGCAGCAACAAGGGCTTCTTGGTAGACCCCGCAGACACCGATTTGGCGGCCGCTATTGCAGCTTCTGAGCAATCAGCAAGGCTCGAAGCGATGTTAAGTAAACTCGCTGAGTCAGGTAACCATTAGCTGCTTTCTTCGTCATTTTATCGCATTTTTTTATCATTATTTTTGACTAATACTTCCCCCTTTTTTCAACAGGTGTCACTACCGAAGAAGCTATTGCTGTCTCTTTAAAGACCTTCCAAGAGGAGGAGGACAAGCGCGCTCTGGCGGGCGCTGGTACGTCCCAACCCTTTTTTTTTTTTAAAAAATTTGTTATCTCTTCTGATGGTCAACCTAACCTTCTTCCTTTATTTCTTTGCAGGGGCTATACCAGTTGATGCGGGGATCCTCCCCAAGCCTGTTAATGAAGTTCCGGTCTCGTCGGGGCTGCTACAAGAGCCTCGACTTGACAAGTCGACGAGGGATGCCTTGAAGAATTTGGAGGCATCTCTGTACACGGACGAGGACGCTTCAATGAAAGATGCTCTGGTGAGGTCCGTTTCAACGGCCCGGGAGGAGAGGAAGCGGCTGAGGCACGAGGCAAAGGCGCGTCGGGCTGCTTTGGCCACGGGAGCGGGCCCAAGCACCATCCCTCACGCTGATACTCCCTCAGAAGAGGCTCCCGTCGCCCTATCTACCGCTCGTAGACAGTTGGCGCGTGCTGTTCAGAGTGCTAATGACAAGTCCAGCTCTGGTAATGTATCTTGCAAGACTTTGTTGTAAGAATTGTAAACCTGTCGGTTCTTATATATCTTGTCCTGCAGGGCCAAGTCCAACCGAAGGGGAGGCGGAGACCGTCGAACCTGAGGGGCCAGAGGAAGAGGCATTGGTCGAGCCCGAGCCGACGGTGGGCAACATCGCCGGGGTTGTTGAGCCTGAGGTGGGGGCCGAGGGGGCTGCACCAGAGAAGGTCGTTGATGCCGAGCCTGAGGAGGCGGCAAATGAGACGACCCTTATAACTGAGCCCGAGGTAGCGGCGAATGAGGAGCTTGAGGCCGGCGACCTCATGGTGACGGCGGATGAGGCGATGGAGACCGCTGAGCCCGAAGTAGCGGGTGAGATGGGCACGACTCTTGGGGAAGAGTCAGCCGCTCTTTCTCAAGAGTCTGGCAATGCTCCGGTCATTGCCCTCCCCGTCTACGGTCTTCCACCGTCTCCTGGCCGCGCAAGCACGACGACGGCCCTCGTCGAGTCCGGTGACGAGGCTACAGGAGGAGGACTCGTATCACTGGAGGAGGGAGACGCCTCCGTTTCGGCTGGCGGCTCATCGGGTAAATTTCGAGTTATTGTCATTCCTTTTTTATATCTTGCGATCTTTTCTAACAAGTTTGTCTTTGTTTTTAACGCAGGCGCGGCCAGCGCCGATGCTCCATTGCTCGAAGGAGCACCGTCAACTACTGCCTTGGCGGTGGTCACCTCCCAGCATTCCCTTGTACCATCGCAGATGTTGGAAGGTATGGATTTGCGACTCATTAGTTTATCTTTTAGCCGCATAACTTATGTACTAACGCCGCACCACTGTGTCTTTTCAGGAGTGCTTTTTGATCATATCCATCAGGTGTTGCTTCCGCACTTCTCCTTCCCATCTGAGCTCGCTTCCCCCTCCAGTGGTGCTGGTGAGTATATTTTCGTTTCGATGTCTTTTTTTTTAGCAATGGGATTATTTCTGACTTTTCATCTTCCTTATTGCAGTGCTACAAATCGAAGGAGGGGACGCAACACCGGCCACACCACCGGCCCCTCCGGCTTTGCTGTCCGTTGCAGCTGGTATAGTAAATTCCCTTATTGATGACTCTTCTACATCTCTTGAACCGTCGTTTAACTATGTTTTGTTTTGCAGCTATCGTTCCGGCTCCGGTCCCTCTTGAGTCTCGCATCCTTTCGCCGGCAGGCCCCTTCCTGAAACGTCCATCTTCAAAGGGTGCCGTGATGAGTTTGGGCATACTGAGTGGGTATATCGAAGAGCTTAACGCAGATGCTCTCCCACCTGCCGCAGATTTGCTGTGGAGGTTAACCCAATGTTGGCGGCGCTCGTAAACTTCCTTAACGAAGGTGTCGTCGAATCTTGGGTTAATCACTGCAGGGAAATCGAGGCCTGCCTGCATCGGCTGGAGTCGACGCGTCCTTCCCCTGAGGTCCTGGCCGTGAGTACTCAACGGACAGCCTGGCTCGAGCAAAGCACTTTTTATTTCCGCCATTTGGAGCAAGAAGCAGCTTTAAGGTTGAAGGAACATCAGGAGTCTTCAAGCGCAACTGCTCGTCTACGTGCCGAAGTTGAGGCGAACGCTGTCGAAGTGAAAGCCGTCTTTGAGGGCCTTCTGGCGCGTATTACTAATGGGCTAGCGCTGAAGCGGAATCTGGATGCCGCCGAACGTGATGCCCGAAGCCGTGAAGCAGCTCAGCAGGTTGTTGGGGAGCAGCTTGCATCCTTCATGCAGCAACAGGCTCGAGTGGAGGCCGAACTGGCAGTGGCGGCTGATCAGGAGAAGGCGTGGAAGGAAGTGCGCGAGCAATTGATAGAGCTATTCAAGAGGCTTCCTTCTCCTTGAACATTTTGTATCACTTACACACTTGTAATTTTTTGCATAGTATATACACATTCTTTGTTCTTCATATGATTCGCCTTGTATTTGATTGAATTCATGAATAAAGATATACACATTTCTTTTTGCAATGTCTCGTACTATTTCTTTGCTTTCTCCCTTCTCAGCATGCTGTCTTGATAAACATAATTGGCAGATAACTTAATTTCTCCAAGAGATAGCGATGGCTTAGGCCGCAGGTTCAGATCTGCCGCCTAAGACTTTTCAACTCTATGAGCCGTGAGGGTCTCATAGAGACTTTTCTCCCTGCGGATCGAGAGGATCTCGTAGGGGGGTTTTCTCCTTAGGAATCGTGAGGACTCCTAAGTGTGTTTTCTCTTATAAGTCGTAAGGATCTTATAAGAGAATTTTTCCCTCTTACGAGTCGAGAGGATCCGTAAGCGGTTGTTTCCCTCCTTGTCGAAACTCGACTTTAGAAAGTGAGACCCGTGAATAGTATGCAAGAGACCGTTTTTAGACCGACTTGCAGGGTCCCATTGTTCAAGAAGCAAGTTTTTTAATCCTTGCTGCCTGAGGCTTCATCTTGCAAGTTGAGACGAATCGGGAATTTCCCGCGGAGACACTGGTTTCTCTGCGAGCCGACGCGAATCAGGAGGCTCTCGTCAAGGAAGTTTGTTTCCCTGAGTTGAGGTATTTGCCAAGGATTATTTGTTTCCCTGGTGTTGAAACGAATCGAGAATTTCCCACGGAGACACTGGTTGCTCTGTGAGTCGATGCGAATCAGGAGGCTCTCGTCACGGATGTTTGTTTCCCTGAGTTGAGGTATTTGCCAAGGATTATTTGTTTCCCTGGTGTTGAAACGAATCGAGAATTTCCCACGGAGACACTGGCTTCTCTGCGAGTCGATGTGAATCAGGAGGCTCTCGTCAAGGATGTTTGTTTCCCTGAGTTGAGGTATTTGCCAAGGATTATTTGTTTCCCTGGCATTGAAACGAATCGAGAATTTCCCACGAAGACACTGGATTCTCTGCCAGTCGATGCGAATCAGGAGGCTCTCGTCAAGGATGTTTGTTTCCCTGAGTTGAGGTATTTGCCAAGGATTATTTGTTTCCCTGGTGATGAAACGAATCGAGAATTTCCCACGGAGACACTGGCTTCCCTGCAAGTCGATGCGAATCAGGAGGCTCTCGTCAAGGATGTTTGTTTCCCTAAGTTGGGGTATTTGCCAAGGATTATTTGTTTCCCTGGCGTTGAAACGAATCGAGAATTTCCCACGGAGACACTGGCTTCTCTGAGAGTCCATGCGAATCAGGAGGCTCTCATCAAGGATGTTTGTTTCCCTGAGTTGAGGTATTTGCCAAGGATTATTTGTTTCCCTGGTGCCAAGGATTATTTGTTTCCCTGGTGTTGAAACGAGTCGAGAATTTCCCACGGAGACACTGGTTGCTCTGCGAGTCGACGCGGATTAGGAAGCTCTCGTCAAGGATGATTGTTTCCCTGAGTTGAGGTATTTCGCCGAAGACACTGGTTTCTTCGGTGTTGGGATGAACTGTCGAGATTTGGCTTCGTTTTCTGGCGGAACCTGTTGGGAAAGTATGGTTCCCTCTTTGTTTGCGCCCTTGGATTATATACAGGGATCGATGTGATCTCAACTGTAGGGCCAAAGTTTTATCATTTCTTTTTTTTTGTTTTATTTCCGCAATGCTCTATCATTTCAGCTTTTATATCGCGAAGGTCGCGATTGCCCAATCATTTCGGCTATTTTTCGCGGTGCCCAATCATTTTGGCTGTTCATTTTATTTTTACTCGCTGCTTTTTATTGCGAGTTGCCTAATCATTTCGGCTATTTCGTGTGCATACGTTTTTACTTGCTGCTTTTTATTGCAAGTTGCCCCATCATTTCGGCTATTTCATATGCATGTGCGGCCTACTGGCTTTTCGCCGTAAACCTGAAATTAGATACCGATTTCGGCATCAGCACCGCTACAACTGGGATATTACCAGGAGCGAATCATCATCTGCCTCTGTCGATGTCGAACAAAGGTGGCTTAGCGACCACGGTTAGGGTCCTGTCGACTAAGGATTTTGACTTCATGAGCCGTAAGGGTCCCACAAAGTTATTTCTCCCTACAAGTCGGGAGGATCTTGTAGGTGTATTTTCTCCTTAGGAATCGTGAGGATTCCTAAGTGTTTATTCCTCTGTAAGTCGTAAGGATCCTACAGGAGGGTTTTCTCCTCATAAATCGAGAGGACTTATAAGGGTTGTTCGTCATGCGTACATATCCCTAGTCACGGATGGATCTTGGTTAGGGAAAAGTTTACTCGCGCCCGTGGATTGTATACAAGAGCCAGTATTGGACCACTTGTAGGGCAATATCGGAAGTTGTGGGGGTTGCTTAAGCACAGGTTTAGGTCTCTGTAACTTAAGACTTTCAAATCTTATGAGTCGTGAGGGTCCCATAAGAGAGTTCTCGTTACGAGTCGTGAGGATCTCGCAAGTGTATTTTCTTCTTAGGAATCGTGGGGATCCCTAAGTGTGTTGCTCCCTTGCGAGTCGTAAGGATCTCACGCGGGTAGTTTCTCCTTACAAGGTCGAGAGGACCCTATACGTGTCTTTTAACGAGGTTGCGCCCTTTCGGGTTTTCACAAACACTCGCCGGTAGTCCTGCTGTTTTTACTCACGGAGCCCTTTCGGGTTTTCATCCGTGCCCATTTTGCTTATGGACATACCGTTTTTTTATTCTTTTTATTTTCTTCTTTTCTTTTTTTTTACGAAGTCGCGCCCTTTCGGGTTTTCACGAACACTCGCCGGTAGCCCTGCTGTTTTTACTCACGGAGCCCTTTCGGGTTTTCATCCGTGCCCTTTTTGTTTATGGACATACCGTTTTTATTTATTATATTTTTTTTATTATTATTTATTTTTTTATTCATCTCGTCAGCCTAAGGATGCTGCGGTAGTAATTTAAGGACGTTTCAGTCCGCTATTAGTTTAAGGACGTTTCGGTCCGTCATTAGTTTAAGGACGTTTCGGTCCGGACGTTTCGGTCCGTCATTAGTTTAAGGACGTTTCGGTCCGCTATTAGTTTAAGGACGTTTCGGTCCGTCATGGAGAAGGCTGGCTACTGCTTGTAAAGTTTGAGCTTAGGAAGATAGCGAGCGGACATAGTCATCGTCATCTATCGTTGACCTAGGCTGTGGCTCATTAAGCATAGTATTTCTTTAGGAAGCGACCGTTTATTGGCCTGAAAGGCCTTTCGCCGTGCATGTCCATGAGCAGATAGGCCCCATCCTGGTAGACCTTATCTATGATGTACGGGCCTTCATAGTTTGGCTCGAATTTTCCCCGCTTGGCGCGATTGGGGATCATAGGCCTTTTGACCACTAGCACGAGTTCTCCTTGGCGGAATGTCCTCGGTCGGGTCAATCTTTCGTATGAGCGCGTCATCTTTCCTTTATAAGCTTCCAAATTTTGTTGCGCTATGAGCCGTGTTTCTTCAAGGGCATCAAGCTCCTCAAGCCGAAGGTTAGCATTTTCTTCGTTCGTCAACTCGTAGTGGACTGCCACTCGTAAAGAGAGTAGCTCCATCTCGAGGGGGAGTACTGCTTCCGTACCAAATACCAACGCGTACGGCGTTGTGTTCGTGGCCGTCTTGAACGTAGTTCGATACGCCCAAAGAGCTTCTTGCAGTCTCTCGTGCCAGTCCTTCTTATTTCGGGAGACCGTCTTTTTCATGATTTTCGTCAGGGTCTTGTTGAAGGCTTCAGCTAGACCATTAGCTCGCGGATTGTAAACTGAAGAATATCTCCAGTCTATATTATGCTGCTGTGCGAAGCGACTGATCTTGTGGCTTCTGTAGGCTGGCCCGTTATCGGAGATGATCCGTCTTGGCGTTCCAAATCGATATATGACGTGCGTCTTGAAGAAATGGAGGATATTCTCCGTCTTCACTGCCCTCAATGGTACTGCTTCTGCCCATTTGGAGAAGTAATCAGTCGTTGCCAGGATAAAATGATGTCCTCTAGACGATGCTGGTTCGATGGGGCCGACTATGTCAGTTCCCCACATCTCGAACGGCCAGCTAGCCACCGTTGGATGTAATGGATTTGGATGTTGGTAGATGAAGTCCCCATGGATTTGGCATGAGTGGCATTGCTTCTCATATTCGAGGCAGTCCTGAATCATCGTGGGCCAGTAGTAGCCCATCCATTTGATCTTCAACTTCATCTTCGGGCCCGCTTGGTGAGAACCACAGAGTCCGTCATGAACTTCCCAAACGACCCTTTCCGCTTCGTCAGGCCCTAGGCATCTCAACCACAGAGAATCAAACGACCTCTTGTATAGAGTATCGTTGACGCAGGCAAAAAACAGAGCTCGTTTCATGAGTTGATATCTTGTGGACGCATCTTCGGGCATTCGATGGGACTTAAAGTAGTCTATGAAGACTTCCCTCCAATCCTCAGCCTTTTCCCGGTCTTCTATTTGCAAGGTCATCCGTTCAGTCGCTCCCTTCTCTTCGGATGATTCCGGAGATATTTCTGCTGGGGCAAGCACCCGGCGGCTTTGTACCACAATTCTAACATCATCGAGGTTCTCGTCAGCCAGTTCTTTAGCGAGCTTGGCTAAAGCGTCCGCTTTGCTATTTTTCGCACGCGGTATGTTTTCCAACGTATATGAGGGAATTTGGTTTAACAGTTGTTGCACCTTTTCACCGTATTTCACCAACTCCGGTTTGCACGTTTGGTACTCGCCGTTTACTTGACTAACGACCAGCTGGGAGTCTCCGTATATGAGGAGGTTTTCAATTCCCATGTCGATAGCGATCTCGAGACCTGCTATCAAAGCTTCGTATTCGGCTTCATTATTCATCATCGGCTCTGTCAAGGAGAAGGCGAAGCGCATAATCCCTCCTTGTGGAGTCACGAAGATGAGGCCTACCCCTGATTTGATCATTGGCGTACTTTGTTTGCGCTTCTTCATGGAAGACGCTCCATCAAAATAGAATTCCCATCGGGTATCGTTCCCATCGATAGTGTCAAACGCATGTTCATCTTGCAAATCGCAATTCAGAGGAGAATCGGCAGGTATCGGGTGTTCAGCGAGGAAGTCGGCAATGGCCTGGCCTTTCACTGCCTTGAGAGATTGATAGGTTATCAAAAACTCCATCAAAAGCAGGGCCCATTTAGCGAGTCGACCTATCAATATGGCCTTTGACATCAAATATTTAAGGGGGTCCACCTTCGAGATGAGACGGACTTCGTGCGCCAATGCATAATGCCTGAGCTTTGTTATCGCAAAGATCAACGCCAGGCAGTGTTTTTCAATGGGAGAGTAGTTGCTTTCTGCCCCCAGAAAAACTCGACTTAAGTAGTAGAGTGCTCTTTCTTTCCCCTGGTCATTCTCTTGCGCCCATAATGCGCCTAAAGAACCTTCGAGGGCGGTTGTATAAAGAATGAGAGGCTTTCCCTTAACCGGAGCAGCCAATACTGGCGGGTTCTGCAGGTACTGTTTAATCTCGTCCAGCGCGCCCTGGCATTTTTGATCCCAGACGAATGGAGTTCCCTTCTTCATCAGGTGGCTATAAGGAAGACACTTGCCCGAAAGGTTGGCTATAAATCGCCGTATGTATCCGAGCTTCCCTTGGAGAAACCGCAACTGTTTGAGAGTTCTCGGCGGAGGCATTTCCATGATCGCTTTAATCTTTGACGGATCTATTTCGATACCTCGGTGTCGGACGATGAATCCCAGGAATTTACCCGAGGAAACTCCGAACGTACACTTAAGAGGGTTCATCTTCAAGTTGTATTGTCGAAGGCGTCGAAATACAGTCTTTAGATGCTCGAGATGTTCCTCATATGATTTGCTCTTGACCACGAGGTCGTCGATATAACATTTAACGATTTCATGTATAAGGTCATCGAAGATCTTCGTCATGGCCCTCTGATAGGTGGCACCGGTGCTCTTTAGATCGAAGGGCATCACCTTGTAACAAAATATTCCCAAAGGGGTCCGGAAAGCGGTATGCTTCTTGTCTTCGGGATGCATCTTTATCTGATTATACCCTGATGAACCGTCCATGAAGGAGAAAACCTCATGAGTGGACGTATTGTCTATCATCAGTTCGGTGACTGGCACCGGGAAATCATCCTTCGGGCAGGCTTTGTTGAGATCCCGAAAGTCCACGCATATGCATACCGTCCCATTTTTCTTCATCACCGGGACGATGTTAGCGATCCATTCAGGATATTGAACCTCCTGGATGAAGCCGGAGTCGATCAGCTTCTTGACCTCGGCGTTGATACTCATCTCAAGATCGAGCCGCATTCTTCTCGGCGCCTGTTTGACTGGCTTGACGTCCGGGGATATTGCCAATTTGTGCACAGCAATTTCTGGATCTAGTCCCGGTATTTCGGAATAGTTCCATGCGAAATAATCTTTGTGCTGCATGAGCTGGTCTTGTAATGAAGCCACTTTTTCTTCAGACAGTAGCTCACTAATGAATGTTGGTCGCGGATCGTTTGCCATTCCTAACTCAATTTTCTTGAGGTTGTCTGCAGTGGTATGGATTCCATCTTCCAGCTCTTTTGGCGCTGGTGGGAATTCTGAGATTACCTCGTCGTTGCTATTTTCAAAGCACCAGGGAAGGTCATCCATGTCCTCGGGCTCTTCTTTTGATATTGTTATCATGTGACAAGTACAAATTCGCTTCCAATCCCAATATGGGACTGGTTTTTCTTCCATGGCCTTGGGTTCGTGCTTCTGCGGCGGTGCTGCCCTCCACTTGCGAACTTGCCAGACAGAGCGAACTTGCCAAGCTGATACTGATCTTCAACCCAATTCTTGACGGTGAAGCAGTCCTCGAGAGGGTGCCCTATCACTCGGTGATAAGGGCAATAGTCAGGGTGAGAGACTTCGCCTGCTTGTTCGGGGTGTTTAGACTCCGGCAATGCAAGCATCTGATGTTTTAAAGCGAGGTCGAGTATTTTCTTCGTCATGTCTCGAGGAAAAGAGTACGCCCGACCCATTTTTTTTATGAGGGATAGATCAGAACCGCTCGATTTTCGTTCGCGTGGCCTCTTAGCCCCGCTTTGCTGCTTTTGAGCGCCTTTTTCGCGTTTCGACTTGTTTCTGCCTCTGTGTCGAGCCTTTTTTACAACAGGTTGACATGGAGCGGTATCTTCATCCTTCACAGCTTGTTGGAGGAGGCGTTGCATTTTTGCTTTCTCGTAGATGGCCATTTCGCGGTTATGGTCGTCTCGGACTTTTTGACCAGCTTCCCTTATAAGTTTGTCCATTTGTTCTTCGAACGACGGACTGGACACTTTTGCATCTGGAACTTTCACCGTTTCAGGATTAGCGTCCTCCCACTGAGCGTCCGCTTCTTTATCGAAGTCATACACGACGTAGCAACCGTTTAGTAGCTCTCGTTTCTTTGACTGGATGTATCCAAGCCCTTTCGTCTCCATTCTCCCATTAGGCAGTTTGCGTTGAGTCCCGGGAACGTTCCAGACCTTGTCATAGAACTTAGCTTTTCGAATGGCCTTCTTGAAGGATATCCCTTGGCGTTTCAGCAACCTTTTCAAGCCTTCTGTATAATATCTGGGAAGACGGATGGGCTGAAGCCTATCAAGCGTAGGATCCGCACCATGCCAGATCTCTTTTTCCACTTTGGTTTCTTCAGAGCGGTAGAATAGAATTGCTTTTTCGCTTTCTCGCCTGGGAGGGATATAGAACGTTTGCAGCTCTTCTACATTGTAAATATCAAGTGCATCCAGTTCTTTACGGTGCTTAAGCGGCACCATGGCGACTCGTACACTTTGTTCTTCGTCAGCGGACGTTTGTATTGAAGGTCGAGCAGAGAATATAGTATGGACCTCGTCCTCCGAGTCACTACCAAAGATCAACGTAGGAGCAGATGGTCCTGGCTTGTTGTATTGGGGCGGACCTGAATAAACTATCTCCTCTCCCTCCTCGGTATCACTCCCGAAAACAGGAATGGTGGCGTTAGCTTTGTTCTCCGGCTTGTGACACCTTTCAGTGTCTTCGAAATTCGGTAAGAAGTATTTGGCATCTTCATATTTGCGAACTTCGTTCACAGAAAACGGATTCAGTTCTCCCGCCACGGTATACTCGAGACCATCCTTAGCATACTTCATACACTGATGTTGTGTAGAAGGGATTATGTTGTACTCGTGTAACCATGGTCGGCCGAGTAGAGCGTTGTAGTATGTCTTGGCGTCTATGACGTGGAACTTAATGTCCGTGACGAGTGGCCCAAAGCGTAGCTGTAAATCCCCGTTTTCATTCTAATAAAAGTTTCCGATTCTCTGAATTCCAGTAGTTCTTTTCTCTTTTCCCTCATATTTTGAATTGGTTGGTTAAGCAAGATATTTATATTTTTCCAAAACCTAAAAGTTAAAATCCAAGATTCAAAATCAAAGTTAAATAAAACTAAAACTAAATTTTGTTAAAAAAAATTCCTAACCGAAAATATTAAAAACCCTCAGCCCAACTTTCCATTTCCTTTTATAATATTTCCCCGGCCCATTGCCAGTTTGCATTTCGTTCCGGCCGGTTTTTCCTTTGTTCTTTTCCGGCCGGACTTTTTGATGGAAGAGGGTTAATTGCAATTTTTGCAATTAATATTTTTTTTGTTGGAATGGTGGAGGTATGGGCCGGCCACTAGCAGGAGAATATAAGTGAGGTGAATGATTAATTTAATTGCATATGGGATAATGGTGTGTGCTGGAAAGATTGATGAAGATAATGGGCCGGCCATTGTTGCTGTTTGGAATGATGGAGTGGGGATTAATTAATATATATGATTGCATTGTGTTAAGATTAAGTGTGCTGGAGTGAAAACAGAATGGACATGAGGGTTTATTTTATTTGGAAATGATGAGCTTAAATTGAGGCTCATTTTATTTCACAGCATGATGAGAAGCCCATGCTAATTTTCCCAAGCTCATTTTTCCAGCTGCTTCTTTTTCAGCCATTCCACAGAGCCATTCTCCATAAGGCACAAAATTGTTTTGTGCAATGGGCTGTTCCTTCTGGCCGAGCTCTTTACAGAGCATACTTCATCTCCATTTTTCTTAAGCATCCATGAAAAATTCTTGTCCACAAATTCCTCCATAAATGGCAATCTCATAAACCCCAAAGAGACAATTATAGTACACAGTCTACAGCAAATCTTGGACGCGTCGGCTAGCCAACTTCGCGCCCGAGTTGCCTCGGTATTGAGGTGGGAGCCCGTAAAAGACGTAGGCGATGTGGTGCCCTTCCGGCGACGAGATGGAGACCGGACATTCCGCGGGAGATCGGGACGTCAAAGAGAAGACCCGAAGGACAGTATCATCAAGTTGTGGGAGCATGCAGCACTCACCTACACGTTCGTGACGACGTTGCTGCCTCGCGACCCCGAGACGTTACCAGGCAAGTGTTTACTTGCTTCATGCTAAAATACTAGTGATATAAACCTAAAATATCTAGTTTACGGATTTGCCGAATACCGATACATAATATGACATAAGTGTTCGATGCTAGTCTCTCATGGAAATAATAATTTATTTTGACGGAAACTGATACCTTTTATTGGCCCACTTGATAATGAATATTGTGTATAAATATTGCTGGAAAATACGATCGTTCGTGACAAAAATTGATACCCCCAAATATGCCGTTAAAACTAGAATTTTCTCGTGTCTGAAAACGAATAAAATCACTATAAATCATATGCATAACGGATTGATGTGTTCTAGGGCTTAAATCGAAGCCGACTTAACGAACTTTAACCCTATGGAAAATCCTAATGAATTATGTTCTGTGATCATGATGATATCTGGGTCGGAACACGACTCTGGACTGCAGTCCAGAGCGTTTCTGATATTTGTGCTCTGTTCAAAGATCTGCACCACTGTGTTTCTTGAAGTCGTATGTTACGGAATCCTACTGTAGATTAAAGATATTTCTATTAGTTTAACAAACCAAGTGGTTCCATTCCATTTCATCGCCGTTTGCTATTTTAAAATGTATTTAAAAGGGCAGAACGTATATCTGTCCAGAACAGGTTCTGAAATGACACCCTGAGATTAAACTGGTTGTAACTTTCAACGTACAGATGCGATTGAGGATCCGTCTGTTGAGTTGAATACTTTATCGAAAACCCTAAATTTCATTTAACTGTGACATCGCTAAATTCTGAGCCCAACTGGGTGCAATTCGTGCCACGAAACAGACGTTCAGCTCTGAAATTGAAATTCCAGCCGCGAGCACTTAAACTGAAACAGTTATATCTTGAAAACCGAAACTCCGATTGAACTGAAACAAATTTTGATGAATTACTGACCGATTGTTCTATATATCTTACTCACATCATTTTTGCCGAATTCGTAACATATTAATTGGTGCAATTTATTTTAGTTCATGACATGCATGTTGATTCATAACATATAGAGCTTATTGGTAGCATACAATACACATATATCATACCCTTGCCATATATTCAGTGTTAGTGCGTGTGGACATTGCATTATCGTGCGTGATAGATATTGGTTTAGGAGTGACGAGTACACCAATGGAAAGTGAATATTCGTGACAGTGATAAATACAATGAACAGTGATAAAACCGTGCCCAATGGAAAGTGAATATTCGTGACAGTGATAAATACAGTGAACAGTGATAAAACCGTGCCATTGGTATACTTGTACACAACTAGATCAATATCTTAAATAGTGTAACCTGGGGGAAAAGGGGAAATCAAAGTGGAAAGAGCATCGTATTTAGCGGGACCGTGTTTAGAGGATGATCATTCGAACCGTGATACTTATACGTGTAGGACAGGATCTAGCGATCCGGCTGACAGGGTTATGTCCCGGGCATGTGGGCCGTTGTCTCGGGTATGTACGAGACTTCTGTTAAACATGATCCTCCTTCCACTATGTGATTTCAAACATGACCTAGAGACCGATAGGGACACAGAACATATTCTGCATCATATAGTGACATAGTGATTACTTGCACTGTTCTTATACTGGTATTACCTCACTTACCTGTTTTATCTTATTATAATAATATTGTTGTTGCGTCACTCTGACGACCTGAGTATGCATGCTCAGTATGAGGAGAAGATTTAGGCTGGACCAGTGCATCACAGACTTCTTGTCTTGTCATTCCGAGTTACATTCTTTTGTTCCACTTCAGGTCAGTCTTTACATTGTTCTTTTCAGTTACTGCATTTCTCATTACCTGCGCATCTTTACTGTTTACCATGATAAACTAGAAGTCGAAGTGTGACTACGGCAGGACTTTTCCTTGACCGTAGGAGCATGGCTGGCCTTGTCTACCCCTCGTATTCCGTATTTTGGGAAGCGGGGCGTGACATGGTTTTGTTGGTATCAGAGCATAGGTTGTAGGTTAATCGAGTTTGATTCTTTTGTAGTTGGGTATTGGACCCAATACGCGAATCAGAATACTCGTGATTAGGAACATGTCGTGCCACATTGCTATCATGATTCTTAAATCATATCTTTCTTTTATCCTTCGTCTTGACGATATGCAAACCACTTTGCATCTCGACTTGAAACCTTTTGGTTCTCTATTGTTTCTCAATGTTCCTTGATTCTAATACTAGGATTTGGGCGACTTGAGTGGAGTTATGTGATTGTAACTATGAACTGCAGCATGGTTACAATGTGGTACTCTATTTAAGTAACTTGGAGTCCTGGTCTTGATTAATTTCCGTGTTCCATGGTCTTCATATTGCCTTGATTCTCTTACTTTCCAGTTCATATTTTATCGCAAGCTTGAATCCTGTTTACCGTGCTTAATCCTCTTCAGTATCTTGACGTCGGATGAAGTCATCTCGGTATCTTACTTGTTCTTGTTTTTTTTCCCCGCATTAGAATTATTCAATTATGATGCATCCCTTTGTTTGTTGTTGTCTTGGGAATGGATTTTCGCAGCACTTTCCACGCTCATATTGATTGTAAGGAAAGGAAAGTGATTCTCCAGATTCCCGGACATCCGGAGTTTGTTCTGCTGGAGGAAGCAGTTCTGTAGGACCAATCGAGTTTAGGGCTAGGCCGACAAACAATGTTCTTTCGTCGATGGAGGTGGATAAGGAAGATATGCCAACTGTTGTTCGAGATTTCATGGACGTGTTCGAAGACATATCAGGTTTACCGCCGAAGCGAGGCATAGAGTTTGCGATCGATCTTGTTCCTGATGCAGCGCCAATCTTAAGGTATACTATCCAATGGCACTAGTGGAATTGGAGGAAGTCAAGAAGCAGGTTGCCGAATTGCTAGAGAAAGGGTTGGATTCACAGCAGCGATTCACCTTGGGAAGCTCCAGTCCTTCTAGTTAAGAAGAAAGACGGCACAAGAAGGATGTGTATAGATTATCGGGAGCTGAACAAGGTCACAATAAAGAACAAGTACCCAATCCCGCGCATTGACGACCTATTCGATCAGCTAAGTGGGGCCAAGATATTCTCGAAGTTGGACCTCCGTTCTGGATATCATCAAATCAGAGTAGCAGCCGAGGATGTGGGCAAGACGACTTTCAGGACCCGATACGGACATTACGAGTTCCTTGTAATGTCGTTCGGTGTTACTAATGCCCCAGCAATATTCATGGACTTGATGAACAGGGTGTTCGCAAAGTACTTGGACACGTTCGCCGTTGTGTTTATCGACGACATACTTGTCTACTCGAAGACCTGGGAAGAGCATGCTGAGCATTTACGCACGGTCCTACAAATTCTTCGGGAAGAGAAGCTGTATGCGAAGCTAAGCAAGTATGAATTCTGGCTCGACAAGGTACAGTTTTTGGGACATATTGTTTCGAGCGAAGGCATCTCGGTGGACCCGGCAAAGATAGAATCGGTCAGAGATTGGCCAACACCGAAGTCTGTAGCCGAGATCAGGAGCTTTCTGGGATTGGCAGGTTATTATCGGAGATTCGTCCAAGATTTCTCAAGAATCGCGGAACCATTGACGAGGCTGACACGGAAGGACGTGCCGTTTACATGGACAGAAGAAAGCACTCAGGCATTCGACACACTAAAGCAGAAACTAACCACGGCGCCTATTCTTACTGTACCAGATAATTCAGGTGGTTTGGTGATACACAGTGATGCCTCAGGAAAGGGTTTAGGCTGTGTTTTGATGCAGCATGGCCGTGTGGTTGCTTACGCCTCACGACAACTAAGAAACCACGAGAAGAACTACCCCACGCATGACTTGGAGTTAGCCGCGGTAGTCTTTGCGTTGAAGATTTGGAGGCACTATCTATTGGGTGAGAAAGTGGAGGTTTACACGGATCATAAAAGTTTGAAGTATGTTTTCACTCAGAAGGAACTGAACATGAGGCAGCGCCGATGGCTAGAGCTAATGGCAGATTATGACTTGGACCCTCAGTATCACCCGGGGAAGGTCAATGTTGTACCAGATGCACTCAGTCGCAAACCAGCGGTCATGATGTTGACCGATCAGAGGAGTATTATTGAGGATTTCCAGAGACTTGAACTTGAGGTCATTACTCCGAACGCACTCAGTCAATTTTGGCAACTACAGGTGCAATCTTCCCAGTGGGTCGCATCAAGATTGCACAAGCGGATGATCCTCGATTGCAAAAGTTCAGAGAGCAAGTGGAAGCTGGATTGAGAACGGATTTGATTATACACGAAGATGGCTCTCTGAGATTCGGTAGCAGACTCTGCGTACCTAAAAGAGATGTACGAGAAGAAGTTTTGGCTGAAGCACACAGTTCAGCTTATTCTGTGCATCCAGGAGGTACAAAAATGTATCAGGATCTAAAGCAGCACTTTTGGTGGAACGGAATGAAGCGGGAAATTGCGAGGTTCGTATCCAGGTGTTTGGTATGTCAGCAGGTGAAGGCGGAACATCAGAGAGCAGCAGGATTGTTACAACCATTGCCGATACCTGAATGGAAGTGGGAGCACATTACTATGGATTTCGTGACGGCCTTACCACGGAGCCCTAGAGGCAATAACGCTATTTGGGTTATCATCGATCGCCTCACAAAAGCTGCACACTTTCTATCTTTCCGAGTAGGACAGTCGACAGAATCATTGGCAGAAAGATATATGCAGGAGATTGTACGACTTCACGGTGTTCCAGTCAGCATTGTGTCAGACCGGGACACGAGATTCTTGTCGCACTTCTGGAAGAGCTTACAGGAGAGTTTGGGAACCCGCCTTAATTTCAGCACAGCTTATCACCCACAGACGGATGGACAATCCGAGCGTACAATTCAGACGCTTGAGGATATGTTGAGAGCCTGTATGTTGGACTTTCAGGGTTCTTGGGAGGACCATCTGCACCTAGTCGAGTTTTCTTACAACAATAGTTATCAGGCTAGTATACAGATGGCTCCTTTTGAAGCACTATACGGGCGGAAATGTCGATCCCCAGTATGTTGGGATGATGTGGGAGAACGAAGGCTACTGGACCCCGAACTCATTGTTCAGACAGTCGACAAAGTCCAAATAATCAGACAGCGTATCAAGGCGGCTCAGGATCGACAGAAGAGTTGGACAGATGCCAGCAGAAGGACACTCGAGTTCGAAGTTGGAGATCATGTGTTCTTGAAGATTTCCCCTACTCGTGGAGTTATCAGGTTCGGAGGTCGGGGAAAGCTTAGTCCCCGCTTTATCGGACCTTTTGAGGTGCTAGAGCGAGTAGGAGAGGTGGCCTATCGACTCGCCTTGCCTCCATCGCTAGCTGGTGTGCACAATACCTTCCATGTGTCACAATTGCGGCGTTATGTTCGGGATGAAAGCCATGTCCTGGACCATTCAGAGCTAATTTTGGGTACTGACTTATCGTACGAGGAGCAGCCTACTACCATTCTCGACCGCAGAGAGAAAGTGTTTAAAAATAAGATCATTCCTTTAGTCCAAGTGTCATGGGGCGGTCGTTCCCCAGGAGAATCCACCTGGGAGCAGGAGGAAGACATCCGTGATCGTTATCCACATCTCTTTGTTTAGTACTTTTTTTTTTATCCTTGTTAAATTTCGAGGACGAAATTTTTGTTAAGGGGGGTATGATGTAAATCCCCGTTTTCATTCTAATAAAAGTTTCCGATTCTCTGAATTCCAGTAGTTCTTTTCTCTTTTCCCTCATATTTTGAATTGGTTGGTTAAGCAAGATATTTATATTTTTCCAAAACCTAAAAGTTAAAATCCAAGATTCAAAATCAAAGTTAAATAAAACTAAAACTAAATTTTGTTAAAAAAATTTCCTAACCCAAAATATTAAAAACCCTCAGCCCAACTTTCCATTTCCTTTTATAATATTTCCCCGGCCCATTGCCAGTTTGCATTTCGTTCCGGCCGGTTTTTCCTTTGTTCTTTTTCGGCCGGACTTTCTGATGGAAGAGGGTTAATTGCAATTTTTGCAATTAATATTTTTTTTGTTGGAATGGTGGAGGTATGGGCCGGCCACTAGCAGGAGAATATAAGTGAGGTGAATGATTAATTTAATTGCATATGGGATAATGGTGTGTGCTGGAAAGATTGATGAAGATAATGGGCCGGCCATTGTTGCTGTTGGAATGATGGAGTGGGGATTAATTAATATATATGATTGCATTGTGTTAAGATTAAGTGTGCTGGAGTGAAAACAGAATGGACATGAGGGTTTATTTTATTTGGAAATGATGAGCTTAAATTGAGGCTCATTTTATTTCACAGCATGATGAGAAGCCCATGCTAATTTTCCCAAGCTCATTTTTCCAGCTGCTTCTTTTTCAGCCATTCCACAGAGCCATTCTCCATAAGGCACAAAATTGTTTTGTGCAATGGGCTGTTCCTTCTGGCCGAGCTCTTTACAGAGCATACTTCATCTCCATTTTTCTTAAGCATCCATGAAAAATTCTTGTCCACAAATTCCTCCATAAATGGCAATCTCATAAACCCCAAAGAGACAATTATAGTACACAGTCTACAGCAAATCTTGGACGCGTCGGCTAGCCAACTTCGCGCCCGAGTTGCCTCGGTATTGAGGTGGGAGCCCGTAAAAGACGTAGGCGATGTGGTGCCCTTCCGGCGACGAGATGGAGACCGGACATTCCGCGGGAGATCGGGACGTCAAAGAGAAGACCCGAAGGACAGTATCATCAAGTTGTGGGAGCATGCAGCACTCACCTACACGTTCGTGACGACGTTGCTGCCTCGCGACCCCGAGACGTTACCAGGCAAGTGTTTACTTGCTTCATGCTAAAATACTAGTGATATAAACCTAAAATATCTAGTTTACGGATTTGCCGAATACCGATACATAATATGACATAAGTGTTCGATGCTAGTCTCTCATGGAAATAATAATTTATTTTGACGGAAACTGATACCTTTTATTGGCCCACTTGATATGAATATTGTGTATAAATATTGCTGGAAAATACGATCGTTCGTGACAAAAATTGATACCACCAAATATGCCGTTAAAACTAGAATTTTCTCGTGTCTGAAAACGAATAAAATCACTATAAATCATATGCATAACGGATTGATGTGTTCTAGGGCTTAAATCGAAGCCGACTTAACGAACTTTAACCCTATGGAAAATCCTAATGAATTATGTTCTGTGATCATGATGATATCTGGGTCGGAACACGACTCTGGACTGCAGTCCAGAGCGTTTCTGATATTTGTGCTCTGTTCAAAGATCTGCACCACTGTGTTTCTTGAAGTCGTATGTTACGGAATCCTACTGTAGATTAAAGATATTTCTATTAGTTTAACAAACCAAGTGGTTCCATTCCATTTCATCGCCGTTTGCTATTTTAAAATGTATTTAAAAGGGCAGAACGTATATCTGTCCAGAACAGGTTCTGAAATGACACCCTGAGATTAAACTGGTTGTAACTTTCAACGTACAGATGCGATTGAGGATCCGTCTGTTGAGTTGAATACTTTATCGAAAACCCTAAATTTCATTTAACTGTGACATCGCTAAATTCTGAGCCCAACTGGGTGCAATTCGTGCCACGAAACAGACGTTCAGCTCTGAAATTGAAATTCCAGCCGCGAGCACTTAAACTGAAACAGTTATATCTTGAAAACCGAAACTCCGATTGAACTGAAACAAATTTTGATGAATTACTGACCGATTGTTCTATATATCTTACTCACATCATTTTTGCCGAATTCGTAACATATTAATTGGTGCAATTTATTTTAGTTCATGACATGCATGTTGATTCATAACATATAGAGCTTATTGGTAGCATACAATACACATATATCATACCCTTGCCATATATTCAGTGTTAGTGCGTGTGGACATTGCATTATCGTGCGTGATAGATATTGGTTTAGGAGTGACGAGTACACCAATGGAAAGTGAATATTCGTGACAGTGATAAATACAATGAACAGTGATAAAACCGTGCCCAATGGAAAGTGAATATTCGTGACAGTGATAAATACAGTGAACAGTGATAAAACCGTGCCATTGGTATACTTGTACACAACTAGATCAATATCTTAAATAGTGTAACCTAGGGAAAAAGGGGAAATCAAAGTGGAAAGAGCATCGTATTTAGCGGGACCGTGTTTAGAGGATGATCATTCGAACCGTGATACTTATACGTGTAGGACAGGATCTAGCGATCCGGCTGACAGGGTTATGTCCCGGGCATGTGGGCCGTTGTCTCGGGTATGTACAAGACTTCTGTTAAACATGATCCTCCTTCCACTATGTGATTTCAAACATGACCTAGAGACCGATAGGGACACAGAACATATTCTGCATCATATAGTGACATAGTGATTACTTGCACTGTTCTTATACTGGTATTACCTCACTTACCTGTTTTATCTTATTATAATAATATTGTTGTTGCGTCGCTCTGACGACCTGAGTATGCATGCTCAGTATGAGGAGAAGATTTAGGCTGGACCAGTGCATCACAGACTTCTTGTCTTGTCATTCCGAGTTACATTCTTTTGTTCCACTTCAGGTCAGTCTTTACATTGTTCTTTTCAGTTACTGCATTTCTCATTACCTGCGCATCTTTACTGTTTACCATGATAAACTAGAAGCCGAAGTGTGACTACGGCAGGACTTTTCCTTGACCGTAGGAGCATGGCTGGCCTTGTCTACCCCTCGTATTCCGTATTTTGGGAAGCGGGGCGTGACAGTAGCGTCAGTATCACAGACCCAAGAGTTCTTGACGATTGGGAGTCGAACCCAGAGATGGTGATCTTGTCCCGAGCAAGGTGTTGGACGCTCATGCAGATTTCTTTTAACACTCGCACATTGAGGAGATTAACGGAGGATCCATTGTCAATCAGGATTTTGCCTATCTTTATATCGTGACAGTATCCTGAGACATAAAGGGGGCGATTGTGTTCGCACGTCCCAAGGAGAAGGTCCTCGTCGCCGAAAGCGACATCGGCCGTATGCACTTCCTCCAATTCATCCTTCATCTTTTCCTCGGCCAGGAAAGCTTGGAATTGCTCTGGATCCTGTAGCGCCTTGATTAACGAATCTCTCACCTCCTTTGATAGCAAAAGGACGTCAAGAATGCTGAGCTGCGAGGGTAGCTTCCTCAGATGCGCTAAGACGTTGTAATCCACTTTATTTCTCTTCGGCGGGTTCTTGGCAGTTATCTCCTCCGCAACTTGGTCGTCTAGGGCAATATCCTCAGAGACCTTCTCTTTCCCTTTATCTTTCTTTTTTGAGGGTCCGAGATTCTTTTCAGGTAGCGTCCGATTGCGCAGCTGGATATTTTCGCAAACCTTCGGCTCTTCTTCTTTTCCCGAAGTGGATTCTTTAAAGAGGGGGCTAAGCTCCAACTCCTCATCAGAATCGCTCCCGAATGTAAGTACTTGTGATCCTCCGGCATTAACCATGCGACAATTGCCGGTGGTTCTGTTAAGCCCTTCGGTCGTACCGTTTCGTTCTCGGCGGGTCTTGCGCTTTTCCCGCTTAAAATGCTGCCAATGAGCAACATATCCCTGCCACCATCTATCGAAAGCTTTGCACTCTTCGGTAGGGTGCGAGATCTTCCGATGATATAAGCAATAGGAAGGGTGCATTTCCACTTCACCAGTAACACTTCCCTCAGAGGATGGTAGCTTCATACCCATTGACACGGCTTTAGCAAACCTCTTCCTCATCTTGAATTTGATTTTATCCGCAGCGGGTGTACTTTGCTCCAGCGGGAGTATCTTAATTCTTTCGTCAAGGCGCTGGCGTTTGGCCCTTTCGAATATAACCGCCTCGCGTTCTCGATCAGCTTTACTTTTTAAAAGAGCTTCATTGAGGAATGCGTCAATTACTTCATCCGATGCCCCAGAATTTTTGGTTCAGGATCTGCCCCCAGCGTTTCAGTACAAGGAGTCTCCTCATCGTCCATGAACGAATGGGAAATCACATGACAGCTCGCCACGTAGTCTTCGGATTCATCAAATGAACTTTCTCCCTCATCTTCCTTTTGAAAGACGTGATTGAGGAACTCTTGGAATGTAATGGGAGTCCGTGCCTTCTGGTTGTATTCCTCCAGCGCATCAATTTGTTTTTGCAAGTCCGCGCGCTTGTCGCCAGGCTTCACGGGCTTCTTTGATTTCTTTTTCTTCTTCTTTGAAGATTTCGACGGCTGGTTGTGAATGCTTGGACCACCTCCATCGATCATTTGAGTTGGACGCGGCTTCAACATTCCTTCAATGATTTGAGGTTCCAGCGGGTTCTTCCACTTAATCGCTAGGAATGTTTGAAGATCATTTAGCATCCTCTTCGTCTTGGCTGATAATACAACCTCCCAAGGAGCTTCTCCAATGACAGAGCATGTTGCCCCCGGCATATTCATTCCCTTAGAGGTGTGGAGCTGCGGTGGATTCACCTTCCATTTGTCGGACAATGCAAACTTGCCCTGTCGGTACTGGTCTTCAAGCCAATTCTTGAAGACATAGAAATCCTCGATCGAGTGATCCAGTACTCGATGATAAGGCCAGTAGTTGGGCTCATTGACATCACTTGGTTGCGAAAAACGTTTTGGATCCGGCAGATTTATGAGTCGGTTGCGCAACGCCAGCTCGAATAACCTTCTCGTTTTATCTCGGGGAAACGAGTAAGGACGTTCCATCCTCTCCTCAAGGGCTACGTACGGGCGCATATTATTTTGACGAACGACCGGCTTCGGGTTGCTCGGTTGTTGTTGAGCATTAGCAACAACGATCGCTTTTCCCTTCCCCTTGTCATTTCGGGAGTCCGGCTTTGGAAGAGGGGGTTTATGGCCCATCTGATCCATTTGCGCTACCTTTTCAATCAAGGCCTGGAAGGTAGTCGGCTTCAAAAACATCATAAATTGCGAGATGGTTGCTTGCGGATCAAGGGTTCCCACAAACATACCCACCGCGGGAGCTTCTTCAATGCGCTGCTCGCACTTCGACCATAAGTTCCGCCACCGTATAGCATATTGAACCCATGTCTCGCCTGGCTTTACCCTGGCGTTAATCAGTGCCGTCATCGGGGTGCGTTCACTGGCGCTTGCAAAACGCTGAGTAAACAACAGCTCCATCTCCGCGAAGGTCTTGATAGAGTCGTTCGGGAGCTCAGAGTACCACTTGAACGCCGTATCTGATAAACTTCCAACAAACTGGCGAAGCAAAATCTTGTCATCACCGCCGGTGTTGCCGCAGAGTGCCCTGAACTGGGCAACATGCTGGTGAGGATTGCCCGTCCCCTTATAGACATGGAACTTGGGAATTGTGTAACCGGGTGGGTACTTGATTTGATCGTACCAACTTGGATATGGCCGCGCCGTTTTTACGACTTGGCCAGCTGCTTCAGTCGCATGGTGAACCCGTATTTGTTGGGCTATGTACTCGTCCAAATCAGCTTTGGAGATTGTCTCCTCCTTAGCTGTTGACAGAGCTGGCGGAGGATTCGACGTTTCTCCCCTATCATCTTCAAGGATGATCAGGGGATCTTCAGCAGGTGGGTCTTGCTGAATCATCATGCCCACCATGTCCTGGAACAGGAGGGCCATTTTCTTTATGCTGACTGCTTGTCCTGCAGCCTCTTTATCCTTCTTCTCTAGTATGCGACGAAGGAATTCGGCGTCAGTTTCCTGTTCCCGACGTTCATCCGAGGAGGTTTCAGGGATTTCTTTTGGCCCAGTGAGTGTGGCCATCGCGGTCATCATCTCCTGGAGCTTTTGCTGTTGCTCCTGAGCTTTGGTCACTGACCGTGTAAGCGGTCTATGACCCGTGGATGCACGGCTGTCCTCCTTTCCCGACGCCATGTATACTGTATGAACTGTTATGCCCCCAGACTTAGGGCGTTTAGGTTCACCATTTTTAATATTTGCCGCTGGCGCGGGGATTTTCTCTGGCCTCCTTCTTTTGTGGGCCATTGAAGTTGAAGAGGCCGTTGCAGTGGGCACCCTGGTGATTGTTGTCCTCTGCTGTTTAATAGGACGGTCATTTTATTTTTACACCTTCGCCTTTTTCTGTTGACGAAAGTGATCTGGGTCAATCACGGAGTCTTGAACCCTCCGCCAAACCTTGTATATTTTTTAGGGCAGCCGTTGAGGGGGCTGCTCCTGCTTCGTTTCCGGAACTCTCTCCGCAGGTGGAGGAGATCTTTTCAATGTAGCGGTTAGAGAGTTCTTACGTACCCTCCTCAACAGTTCAAAGCTGTTCCCAGTCGGAACAGCAGCGTTGACCTCCACCACTGGAGCAGGTGGAGTTAGCCCTGAGGGGGAGTTTCCCCCTGCCTTCCTTACTCGTCGCCAATGGCGAGGTCGAGCATGACGAGCCGTTGGGACTGGCTCGGAGATAGAGACAGCTTCTTTTTGCCCCCTGTCTGAATGAGGCGCCGCTGGTGTTAACCTCTTAAGGACTGAGGTTGTCCTTTGAGGGGTGATATTCAACCTGTCGAAGATAGATCCTCGAGCAGGGGCAGGAGCAGGAATAGTCAGTCTTGAAAAGACTGACTCTTTGACAGGGGAAGCCGCCTTGACGACTTCTGGAGCAGCGACTATTGCCTCCCTTGGGACAGCCACCTTAGGATTCACAGGCTTCTTGGCGGGCCCCTCAGAGTTTTGATCCAGCCTCGCAAAAACAGAGGCTGTTGGCTTGGTAATGGACGACCCGTTGACAGGGGCCGTCGTAGCAGTGAGCCGGTCGAAGACCGACTTCTTGTTCGCTTCTGGTGCAGGTATTGGCATAGAGAAGCTTGTAGGTGGGATCATGGTCCCGAAAAACAGGCCAGTGGTGGCCTGGGTCACCTGTTCTACCGGCAGAGCGAGGAAGGAGGCCGCTTGGGGCCCATATGCTACACCTCCAGGTGAGGTGGAGCGTCCGTTGCAGTGGCACTTCGAGCAGTTAGTGCAGTTAGAGGCCATTGATGCTTGAGTTCTGCGCCAGGCAAAAGACCAAATCTTAGTAACTTGAAATCCAAAGGCAACCGTTAACAAACCGCGATTGGTTCGCGAAGACGACACGCGAAGTGTGGAGTGGAAAGAGGAAAAGGTCCCACCGGGCCTGCCAGAATCTGTTCCCCTCCGAATGGCGGCGGAGACGACGTGGGGACGTCTTGCCTAAGATTCGAGGCAGATGCTATATGGTTTTATCCGTCCACCTCTCCAAAGATGCCAATTTGATTTATGGAACCGTGTATCGGAGGTTTAAACGGATGCGGCCGATGTAGCAGACTTCGTCAGATTCCCCCTCGCTAGAGGGGTTTTTGATTGTGGGGACGCTCTTCCCTGCAGGTGCAAGCCCCTGCAGTTAATTACGCTACCGCATCGCGGTAACAACTTTCTCCTTCTCCAGAATTTCACTTCGTGTCGTGGGTGTTTGTTTTGTTTGTGGTTGCCCGTGGATTGTATACGGAGACTATTTATTTCGTCGCCCGTAGGACGTGGATTAGTCCAAATCCGTACTTTCTTAGATTTGGATTTTGGGTTTTGGTTTAAGGATACGTTAGCCATATTTGAGGCTAAGATCAACTTAAACGTTCGTTAAGGATACGTTAGTCTAATTTCCAGACTAAGATCTACTTAACGTAGTGATCCATTTAATATATGGCCGTTGGGACCCGTCACCTCTCTGACGACGTTGAGGGATTACAACGACAGGTGTCAGAGGAGTTTAGAGATGTACCCTCGAACCAAAGTCGATTTGGAGTTTTATAGTCCACTTGAATGTTTAAGGATACGTTAGCCGTGTTTGGGGCTAAGATCAACTTAAACGGGACAGTTTAGATCCGGCAAAAAATCATTTGGAGGCTCTATTGTTCCAGTTTAGGGACGTAGTGGTCCATGTTCCAGTTTAGGGACGTGGTGGTCCGTTGCCAGTTTAGGGACGTGGTGGTCCATTATTAGTTTAAGGACGTTTCGGTCCGTTATTAGTTTAAGGACGTTTCGGTCCAATATTTCCATTTTGGGGCAAATATTAGTTTAAGGACGTTTCGGTCCATCATTAGTTTAAGGACGTCTCGGTCCATCATTAGTTTAAGGACGTCTCGGTCCATTAGTTTAAGGACGTCTCGGTCCATCATTAGTTTAAGGACGTCTCGGTCCACGAGTTGAAGGACCCCGCAGTCCATATTAATGTGTGGTCGTCGGGACCCGTCACCTCTCTGACGTCGTTGAAGGATTACAACGATAGGTGTCGGAGGAGTTCGGAGATGTACCCTCGAACCGGATGTAAATTGATTTAGAGAGCAGGCGTGCTCAGTCAATTTAATTTGAGGACTTATGGCCATGACTGGGCTAAGTCCAGTTGAATGTTCAACATTTTTATTTGTCTTTGGCCTATTAGGCCTGTGCTAGGGCTTTGCCCCTTTTTAAATAATGCACTGCATTATTTTTGTTTTGTTTGGGCTCTGCCCTTATATAAAAGATGCAGAGCATCTATTTTATTTGGGCTCTGCCCTTTTTATTGCACTACAATTTAATTAGGCCTACTAGGTCTTTTTGATTTGGGCCTGGCCCTTTAGGAAATGAATTGCATTTGTCAGGCACTTTGAGCCAATCAGAGAGCGCAAATGCTTGTGGTGACAACACGTGTCACGCAAGCGCAGTGCGCTGCGCCAATACGCTGTACTTGCGCTGCTGACACGTGGCGCGCTCTGGTGAGTTGCGCCAATTCCAGAGAGTAAGGCTCTATTTCAAAAGCGCATAGCGCAGATGGTTCAGATGTTGACACGTGGCGCTCTCTGGTGGCTTGCGCCAATCCAAGACCGCAACAGCGCAGTTTGCAAGTGCAAGGCACTATAATTTGAGAATCTTTTTTAGAACCAATGGTTCATGAAAAAGTGCAAAGCACTGTTTGATTTCTTGATATAATTTAGATCAAAGAAAACAAGTATTTCTTGTTTTTCTTATTTTAAAGAACCAGTGGTTCATAAAAAGTGCAAAGCACTGTTTATTATGTGAAGATCATTGATCTTGTTCTTAGATCAATGATCTATTGGAAGAAATTTCTTCTATTTTATGAAGGTTTTTACCTTTTTCTTGAAATTTCTACATAGTTCTCTCTGTTTGAAGTTCTTGATTTCTCACAAATGTTGATGCCTTTGAATTAAGGTCTAGGGTCCTTTTTATAGTCCCCATAAATTAGTTAAATTTGTTAAAGAGATCTTTCTCTGAGTGATTTGGGGAATTTTCTCCACCGTTGGATCTTTGATCCAAGGGCATCTGTTTTACAGAAGAAAATCTTCTTGTTTTAACAAGAACGGAAAGATCTTACTAGAATTTGAATTCTGTTTAGCGTAAACGCCCCAGCGCTTGACACGTGTCGCGCAGCGCAGCTGTGCTTGAGCAACTGCGCAGACACGTGTCGTGCAGCGCAAGCGTTGCTTCTTTTACTTTTTATTTTAAAAGAGCCTTGCTCTGATTGGACGCACCGCCTCGGACGCTGTGCTGACGCATCAACTTCTGACACGTGGCGCGTTACGCGCAGCGCACGGGATTTGAAGCGTTGCTTCAAAATTTGAATTTTTGAAATTCAAACAGAGCCTTGCTCTGATTGGGGGAAACAGTAACATTTCAAAATAATAAAATATTATTTTGAGAATTTCTATAATTTAATATTATTTTATTGAATATTTTAATATTTTGGAATAATTAAATACAAATAAATGGGAAAAATTTTGGAAAATTATGGAAAATTCTAAAATAGGGTAAATTAGAGAATTATGCCATTTCTAAGTTTTTATGATTAGTTATATGATAATTTAGTGCTAATCGTGATTAAAAATCGCTAATCGGGTTTTTTGGCATTTTGTGCAAAACATGCACATATCATCTTTTCTTACACTTGTGTATTTTTCCACCATGTTCCTTTTGGGTTCACTATTCAAGTGAGAGGGGTTTTAGTAAATAAAAGAAAAGAAAAAGAAATGAAGAAGGGGGAATATAATATTGAGGTATGGTGAGAGAGAGAGAGGTATGGTTTTCTTTGACCTTGGACTTAGCCATTCTCTTCATTCTTCTTTCATTTTCCCTCCCTCTTACTCCCTTGCTGCTGCTTCTCCTGCTCCTCATTCTCCCTCCCCTCTTCAACTCCTCAAATCACCATGAAAACAACTCCAAAACCCCACTTTCATTTCATTAAAAGTGTGCACAAGCTCAAGAACTACACATTGGACCAAGGAAGCAAGGATTTTGGCCACTAGGGGCAACTCAAGAAAATTCTTGAGTTGCCAAATGAGGTATTTACTGAACCCTTAGCTTAGTTTTAGTATTACTTATACCCCATGTTTAGTTTAGAACCAATATTGTTTGATTTTGTGGACTTGAGGAAAACCTAGTTAGGGTTTGAGGGAAATTGAGTTATAATGTGAAATTGAGCTCAGTAGAGGTTAGATAAACACCCTAGTGCATGAATTGAGACCCAAACCTGAGACTTAAGGCCCGGAATATGGATTTAGAAACCGATATCGGAAAGTTTCTGGAATCTGTGAAGGTTATTTGAGATCTGCTATCACCCGAGACATCCTAAAATAAAATTGATTGGACAGTGAGATGTGCAGGCACCCAGGAAGCTAACCCTAAGACCCTAGCCCCTAACTCCTAGACCCGGCCGCAGATTTATCTTGTTTGGCCGCAATTTGAGGCCAGACCTGCCCCATTTTGGTTCGTCTTGGTTTTGGTGTTCCCTCATCAGTAGATTAGGCCCCTGGTATGTGTAGATTTGTCTAGTTTGACCTAGGGTGAAATCTGGAGCCTATTTCCTTAGTTGTTGTTTTGGATTCGTGTTTCCGTATTCCGTATTTTTAGTTCTGAAATTGTGTATTGTGTTTTACCTCGACTATTTGGCGTTTATACGACGATATCGAGAATTGATTGATGGTTTTGAAGGCTTGCCCATAGGTTCTAACCTATAGGCCCCTTATCGTATCGTTTTGGGATTCGTATGCCGTTTTAGTTTGGAATTGGTTTTGATACGCATTTGCGATATGTTAATGTGTAGGTACCAAATGAAGACTCTGGGACGACAAGCAAGCGCGTGGAGACGTCCACAAATGAAGACGCAAGGTGAGTAGATTATATCTACAGGGGGAAGTCGGGTGGATGGCGTATAGCACCCCCGCAGTCCGTAATTAATATACCTTATACATATATATATATTATATATATAAGATTTATAGTGTGTCGTAGATATTGTGTTAGGTGTATTATGCATAGATTAGGGTTAGAAGTAAACTAGTGTAGTTCATAGTCGCGAACCCTAGAATAGATTTACACCCATACGTACACCCTTGCATATTCAGTATACTTGCACTGTGTTTGATGATGATACTGGATGACATTGGAGATGAGTCGATGATATTGGGCATAGTGCCGTGAGATCGGTGATTAGATATGATTCGTATTTGGGATACGACATGTGATTTTAGCGGGCCTTTGGACGTGTGTATTACACACGCATTCATACTTATATAGAGTGTATCGATTTGTACTAGACTTAGATCAGTACCCCAGATTATGTGATATGATGATAAGAATACCAGGTAATTGATGAGATAATGTGATTTTGACCCATACCCAGCTATTGGGATGCCGTACGACGATTTACCGTATGAGCTTTGTTTTGATGATAGATCCGTACTCATGACTTGAGGATTGTCATATGGTATGCTGTATCGTACGTGATACTATTGAGGCGGGATCACCGACTATTATATTTATATATATTTATATCGACTCAGATTTAGGTGGATTCCATACCCCTCCCGGCTGACTTGATACTTAGATCTGTAATTTGCATAGTAGATGTTAGGCTAGACCCGACTCATACCTATTTCAAAAACTAACGAATCGGGAATATCTTAAAAACACTGTAGCCCTTATTTTCCTAAAAACCCCGATTTGTCTTATTTCAAATGGCAAGCTGTATTACTATTCATTTACCATTTACTCTACGGCTCGCATTGCATTGCATGCTTATATGTTATTGATTCTTATTCCTTGGTGCATATGCCTTTACATAGTTGCATGCTCATATTAGTGTTCATGTTGCATGTATTATAATTCATGGATTACGCACTGTGATATGGTTGCATATGATGATTCTGGATTGTTTTACTCCTGCGTATATATATCAGTGGTATGGGACGCTGAAATATATATGTATACCCATAGAGTATATATATATATTAGTGGTATGGGACGCTGATATATATATATATATATATATATATATATATATATATATATATACGCCTACTTAATATATCATCATGATGATCTATGCAAATTTACATATGCATTATGAGAGGAGCATATGTGCTCGGAGCCTATGAGCTCGATGTGAGAGGAGCCTATGTGCTCGGAGCCTATGAGCTCGATATGAGAGGAGCCTATGTGCTCGGAGCCTATGAGCTCGTTGTGAGAGGAGCCTATGTGCTCGGAGCCTATGTGCTCGATTTGAGAGGAGCCTATGTGCTCGGGGCCTTTATGGTCGATGTGAGGGGCCTTTATGGTCGATGGCATATTATATCCCCCCTACCTCACATTTATTTTATATGCATTGCATCATATATTAGCAGTACCTGATAGAGTACCTTCATGAATGCTGCATACATATCGGATACATGATATATGGGTTTCATTTGATAGTGAGATATATAGTTTGTGTCGATACTCGACACTGATTTTCTAATGTTTTCATTCATGATATCTCATGTTCCCATTTTACCGCATACATACATCATATTTATGTTATGCTATTACGTGAGGCACCTAGCATGAGTACTTGGCACTACACTAATGTTCAGATGTTACATTGCCACTTTACCATGCGACTGACTTATTCATTTGAGGTTTATATTATATCTGATCGTTTTGACTTAGGATTATATCACGCATTCAATTTCTGCTTGTAGATATTTTCTATTCACGAGTTGGCAACTCACCTCCGTTGTGCAACAGTTCTTGCAGGTTTTGCCGTACAGGTTCCATAGCGGCATTTCCGGCACATTGCTTCCTTTGCGGGTGATTTGCTTGGTAGGTGGGTTCTTTGCATCAGAACCACCCTTGTATATGTATTATTCTTTTGTATCTAGAATTCCATCAACCAAAAATTGTATATTGTTTCAGACTTAGACACTAGTGATGTATTATTTCGACCTTAGAGTCGCGCTCAGTAGTATTACGATTTTCTTGCTTATTGGAGATTCTCTTGGGTTTTGATCCTCGCCCTTCGGCGTTGTATATTATATTGCTTGTGTGGGTTGTGCTCTTTGTTTATGCGTAGTAAGTGTTTGATAAAATGCCTCAATGGAAAATAATTTACAAAATATGTTTCTTTACTCTTAAAATGGTTTTAGGTTTCTGGGCTTTTGGCTTACTTGGATCAGATGGAGTCCTATAGACTTCATATGGTTCTGTAAGTCGATGTACAACACCCCACTACTAGCGGGGAGGCGGAAATATGAAAAACGATCTTGTTCTTTGCATAAACATCGACTAACCGCATGAATCGAAGCTAAACGATAACTAACAACTAACATAGGAGTTCTAAACTACTATGTGAAGTGATTATACCTGTAGAACCGTGTCCTTCGTCTTTACGAACTCCACCTCCTCCTCGACCTTCTCCAAGTAGTAGACGATCCACCACGAGAGCTTTACTCCAAGCTTTGCCTCTAAACTTGAGGCAACTAGGTTTCTTTAAGTGCTAATCAAAGTACCTAGATGATATAGAGTGAGGGTTATGGATTAAGTAGTCTAACTAATCCTTGTACTCAACACATGAGAGGGGAGGATTAGGGTTTGAAGAGAGAGAGCTTGAGGAGAGAGAAGGTGAGAATAATCATTGATATGAGAAAATGAGTTATCATAATATATATGAAGCATTAAGATTTATCTAGAAAAGAAAATCAAATGATGAATAATCATGCTTCATAAATATCTAATGGTGATTCATTACCATGAGTCATTAAGCATTTATGATGCATTAATGACATGGATGAATCACTCATATGACTCACTAATCTCATTCAATGTATATGCCACCTTAACCTCCTTAGTCACCATCTTCTAGAAGCTTCTCGCGCAATTACGAGAACGCCCCTCCTATCCGTGAAAACACGGAAAAACTTTAGACTGTGTAAATCCAATAACCGGATACTAGTAACTGGCTTAAACCAAAGCCGACTAGTAAAAACTGTCCGAAAGTCGTACGTGCGTAAACACACGTATGCGTCCGAACCCTTGTTGTAAAACAATACGACCTCTATATCGTTTCACCTGAAGTAGGGAAACTCTCTGTGTGGGACTCTAGAGACTCGACTACTATGCTGGCAGTGGGTTTAACCACAGACCGCAAGCGGCACTAGCTGTACATAACGGTCCCCAGGTAGATGTCGATAAGAAGGCCGATGAGGAAACCCATCCGAACTCCTACTGAGCCTGCTGTGACAATCTCCATACAGTCCGGTCCGTTCGTCTAAGACTATCGCATATCGGGCCTAGGGGGCGGCAAGCGTCAGTCCCCTAAAAGCGGTATAAGTCGTGTCGGAGCGAAGCCCATTACACCCTGAGAAACTACTGGAACCTACCAGTAAATCTCGCTTGCCCTGGCCAGGGACTTTGCGTAATGGCTCTCTGACACAGCGCGATATCAACCCCCAATACCGGGAGAGACGAATCATGTCTAACCGCCACTGCCTCCAAGTGCTCAGGACTGCACCCAACTGCTACCTGTTTGCATGACTCCTTTGAGCCGTGGTAGGGTAGAAATCTAAGAACAGTGGGACACACTCGAGGCGAAGTAGCAGTGTCAAGTCTGCGGACTATGCTGTACTCATGTCACCTGGGAACTGTTCACTGACGACTGGTATAAACTAACCAACAGTTCCCTGTGAGTCCTGTCCGGTGTACCCGTAACCTAACGAGCACCTGCATACTATCTTCAGTACGACGTACTGACGGCTGTGGGACAGACCATCTCCCCAACTGGGATGAGAAGCGTACACACTAGTCTACTCCGGAGTATCGATGCCCTGTCTCGATAATCCAACGACTAGGGACCTGAATAAGGATGTGCTTGTAGACTACCCAGCCCCCACTAGTGTGATTGCCATCACAACGCTGGTAGTCAAGCAAAATCCTAAGAGCTCTATCAATACGTATACTCAAATATTAAGATAGAAAAACCAAGAAGCATACTACCATGTTTAGCAAGACTGTTATATACATGTGAATATCCCAAGCTTCCATTAAGTAATATACAAACTAGTATGATACAGTAATGGCCTTCTAGGGCATAAACACTAACAATCTCCCACTTGCACTAGGGCCATGTACTGGCGTATCGAAGACCGATGATCTCGAGTAGCCTCTCGAACCAAATCTGAGGTAGGGCCTTAGTGAATGGATCAGCAATGTTATCCTCTGTATTTACTCTCTTTACCTCGATCTCCCGGCGATCTACGATCTCCCTGATCAGGTGATACCGCCTTAAGATGTGTCTGGACTTCTGATGGGACCTGGGTTCCTTCGCTAAAGCTATAGCGCCGTTGTTTTCGCAATACAGAGGTATTGGACCAACACTGGTAGGAACCACCTGAAGTTCTGTGAGGAACTTCTTCATCCAGACAGCTTCTTTTG
This sequence comes from Agapanthus africanus, assembly GCA_030015575.1. Taxonomy (NCBI): domain Eukaryota; kingdom Viridiplantae; phylum Streptophyta; class Magnoliopsida; order Asparagales; family Amaryllidaceae; genus Agapanthus; species Agapanthus africanus. Next base: position 518,774,895 of record JASDDO010000031.1, on the reverse strand, counting down.
CGGCATCGCAAGCAGCTATGTACTCCGCTTCCATCGTTGAGTCAGCAACGGTGTCCTGCTTGGAACTCTTCCAACAGACCGCCCCTCCATTGAGGGTAAAGACATAACCCGACATAGACTTGGAGTCATCCTTGTCACTCTGGAAGCCGGAATCAGCATAGGCCTCCATCCTGAGGTCTTTTCCGCCGTAAACCAAGAACATCTCCTTAGTCCTTCTCAGGTACTTGAGAATGTTCTTTACTGCTATCCAGTGCTTCTCCCCTGGGTTCGCCTGATACCCGCTTACAACGCTCAATGCGTATGCTACATCTGGTCTGGTACATAACATCGCATACATTATAGAGCCTACCGCAGAAGCGTAGGGTATAATCGACATGCGTTCCCTTTTCAAATCAGTCTTGGGAGACATCTCTTTGGAGAGGGTGATTCCGTGACAAGCCGATAGGTTACCGCGCTTAGAATCTTCCATACTGAATCTTTTCAATATGGTGTCTATGTACCTGGACTGTGAAAGTCCCAACATCCTCTTTGATCTATCACGATAGATCTGGATCCCCAGAATGTAGGTGGCATCACCCAGGTCCTTCATGGAGAATTTCTGTGACAAGAATCTTTTGACTGACTGTAGCATAGGAATATCATTTCCTATTAGGAGAATGTCATCCACGTACAAGATGAGAAATATAACAACTCTCCCTACAATCTTACTGTATATGCATGGTTCATCTGGATTTTTGATAAAGTCGAATTCTTTGACAGTATCATCAAAACAGATGTTCCAACTCCGCGATGCCTGCTTTAGTCCATAAATGGACTTAAGCAGCTTGCATACTTTACCGCTGCTCCCACTCTGAATGAATCCTTCTGGCTGATCCATATAGACGCTCTCTTCTAAATTTCCATTTAGAAAGGCCGTCTTTACGTCCATCTTCCAGATCTCATAATCGTGGAAGGCAGCAATAGCAAGAAGGACCCGAATGGATTTCAGCATAGCCACTGGAGAAAAGGTTTCGTCATAGTCCAAACCAGGTCTTTGACGGAAACCCTTTGCAACAAGTCTAGCCTTATAGGTTTCAACCTGTCCATCTACACCAATCTTCTTTCTGAAGATCCACTTGCATCCTACGGGTTTCATCCCATCTGGAGCAGTGTCCAAAGTCCATACTTTGTTAGTGTACATGGACTCCATTTCGGTCCGCATTGCATCCAGCCATTTTACCGAGTCACCGCTCTGAATGGCTTGCTGGAAGCTAGTAGGGTCGTCATTATCAATGACGCAATCTTCTCTATCCCCGTCTATGAGAAAACCGTAGTATCTCTCGGGCGGATGAGACTGACTACTACTTCTGCGGATAGGCGCTGGTATGTCCCTTTCTTCTGAAACTTCTTGTTCCACCAAACTTTCAGTAACAGCTTGTGGTTCTGGAATTTCTTCCAGTTCTACTGCGCTCCCACTCTTCTGATTTTCTAAAAATTCAGTTTCTAAGAAATGGGCATGACGAGAAACAAAAACCTTTTGTTCCTCTGTGTAATAGAAATAATATCCCTTGGAGTTCTTTGGATATCCCACAAGCTTACACTGTACTGAGCGTGCCTCGAGCTTGTCCGGATGCTGCTTTTTTACAAAAGCTGGACACCCCCATGTCCTAAAATGTTTTAGACAGGGTTTCTTCCCACTCCACATCTGATATGGTGTGGTAGGCACAGTCTTGGTTGGAACCTGGTTCAAAAGATATGCAGCTGATTCTAGTGCATAACCCCAGAAAAATTGCGGTAACTCAGCCTTACTCATCATGGAACGAACCATATCCAATAGGGTTCGATTCCTCCTTTCCAATACACCATTGTGTTGTGGTGTGTATGGAGGAGTAAGCTGAGAGAGAATTCCATTCTCTTTTAAGTAACCCAGGAATTCGGCACTTAAGTATTCACCACCTCGATCAGATCTCAGTGTCTTTATACTTTTGCCTGTCTGTTTTTCCACTTCATTCTTGTATTCTTGGAATTTCTCAAAGGCCTCGGATTTATGCTTCATTAAGAAGATATATCCATACCTAGAGAAATCATCCGTAAAAGTAATGAAGTAGGAATAACCACCTCGCGCATGTGTAGACATTGGACCGCACACGTCACTGTGTATGAGTCCTAAGAGCTCGCTCGCTCTTACTCCGTGTCCAGTAAACAGAGTCTTTGTCATCTTTCCCATGAGACAAGATTCACAAGTGGCATAAGATTGATATTCGAACGGATTCAAATATCCTTCTCTATGTAACTTCGTTAATCGTGTTTCATTGATGTGACCTAGTCTACAATGCCATAAGAAAGCCTGATTCATTTCTGGAGACTTTCTTTTAAGTGTGTTCTGGACATTGAAAACCTGAGCTTGATTCAATACGTATATACCGTCATCTAATGTACCGGACCCAATCAGAACTTGATTTAGGTGGATGTGAACTACATCACTTACGAATGTAAAGTCATATCCCTCTCTTGAAAGTGAGGACACTGATATGATATTACAAGTCAAACTAGGTACATACAGACAGTTACGTAAAATCAATATCTGCCCACTTGTCAAACCTAGGCGATATTCTCCCACGGATTCAGCGTCTACGCTCATTCCGTTTGCAACTCTGAAAGATAAATCACCTATCCTTATAACTTTACGGTTTCTCAAAGCATGTAATGAATTACAGATATGAGATCCTGCTCCGGTATCTAGTACCCAGAAAGTAGAGTTAATTGACAAACAGTTCTCAATTACAAACACACTTGAGGCTGAAGCCACAACATGCTTCGTATCCTGGCTACTAGCTTCCAAAGCCCTGCAATCCTTCTGCCAATGTCCATTCCCATAACAATAGGAATATCCCTCCTTACCTATACCAAGTCCCAAAACTTTTTCTCTTCCCTTTCCTCCTACTTTACTGACACCGTATATCGGCTTTGTAGAGGTCTTCTTCTTTTCACCCTTTGCTTTCGCCTTGGATGAAGAATAAGAAGGTCCCCTATTAAGCAGAGCTTATGTCTCCCTGGTTTCTTTCAGGGTGTAAGTAGAGGATAGGGACTGTGGAAATAAGTCAGTATATGACCCGTTTCCCAACGTGGTCTCCAGGTCCTTGAGCTTATCAATATAGCTAGTCATCGTAAGGACGTCGTCCCTTACAGATGACCCGTCAGCCGTCCTCGCTTGAATTAATTCGTTCGAGGCCTCATATCTTGCGATATGAGATTGCTCTCCATATAAATCTTTGTTATGGAGAAAGATGGAAACAGAGTCCATCTTCTCGTGCTGCTTCTGGTATATACCATCAACTGAAGCCAACACGAGGCACTTGGCTTTCGCTTTATTCTTTTCCTTTGTCTGACGGATATCCATATCCGCGACGGTGGAAACTGGACCTGGGACGGTGGGATCTTGAGTAGTAATAGGGCGGTCCATCTTGTCATAGGCAATGGTCATCTGGACAGACCTTTGCCAGTCATATAAGTTAGATTCAGTCAACTTGTTATCTAGATGTAACCTAGTCATGGTCACAAGGTCGCTGCAATGAGAGAGAGAGAAGAAAACACTTTAGCATGATGCTCTTGCAAGTTTAGATTGGTTTTTAATTTATCTAAACTGGATGGCTCCCACTGTTTCTCGAATCCTTACTCAAACCATAAAAGAAGAATTAGTCAGGACTATTCTCACTATACAATTCTTGCTTAACCGTTCAGCCAGGCTAGTGTCGATACTTCGAGGGAGGTTTTCCAACGCTTTCTTGAAGTTCCTTAATTAAAGAACCTCTTTTCTCTGGGGGCGTAACCCCGCTGACACCTTTCTTGACACCTACTTGGTTTATAGCATTGATCGTTAAGTGACGAATATCCTGATAAGTAGCATATACTCACAGTAGGATCAGGATCCAAATATCATCGTATGATAATGTTGAAGGAATCCTACCAACATTCATCAAACTCCAAATGGTATGCATCTCTTTGCAAATTTCAGTTTCTTTAGAAATTCCTGATATAGATTTTTGCCCCATGTTCTTATGATCTTGACTAAGGGCCAACAAATCATAAGTCACATATCAAGTTCTGCCCATCATTATCATGTTGATTTGAACCCATCGGTATATACTCTTGACTAAGGGCCAAACAAAGTAATACGACTGTCCCAAACCAACTCATCTATCTATGCAACAAATGAATACCCCAGCAGCTACCAATCACTATGTCTTGACTAAGGGCCAAACAAACATAGCTTGAATACTACTGACCATTCATAAGAAATGACGGAGGGCTACGACTGGTTTTGGCAAAACCGTGAACGTAGTGAACTTGATATAATCGAAGGAACCTGATAGCTTTTTAAAAGGAGTGGTTAAAGCTCCGCAATTAAAAATTCTGCTCTTTTAAAATAACCGAGTGGTTTCTTTTAAATTGTTCCAACGATTCAACTTTTGGTTTATTTTCTTTGCATTATAAATAATGCGTCCCATCATTTAACCTATCATTGCAGAAAACAACGAAAATACAACGTCCTCTTATGCCATCTGCATTCGCCACGGGGTCCCGTCATCACCCGTTAGGTTACTTAACTAACGACAGAGCGGGGGCTGGGCTACGCGGGTGTAAAACATAAGTGACGTCTAAATAGCTATCATATATAGATATTGTACATTCGTCAGACGTGATAATAGGCATTCCAGATCACAGATGAACTTTATTGGATTTGCAAGTAATCCGTGTTTGTTTTGAGCATACAACAAAAGACGGATTACACAGTTGTGATGAATAGCCATTACCCCACCCAAGACCCCAACGGGTACGGCAAACTACCCGCCCGGCAGTTTGTGCACCCCACCTTGGGTCTGTCCTAAGAGCAAAAACAGTAAAATGAAATAATACAACGGTGGCTACAACCGCAACCTGGATGTGCTCCGCAAAATAATATTACAACAAATTACATTTACATCAAATGAATTAAATAATAACCCATCACATAACCCCGGTTATACATCACAACAGTCCAATACAGTTCATATACACAAACAGATAAAATCCATTACAGAAATGTGCAACCCCCTGCCAACCGACATACTAGCAGTTAGGGGAGGTTTACGAACACATTATACAAACACAGATATAATCAAATTAGCAAACATCGTAAAATTTCGATCGTGCAAACACATTAGATTCTACTCCAATACTTCTCTGTGCACCTGAGACTTGAGCAGAAAAATAAACATCCCAGAAAACACAAAAATATCACAGAAGAATTACTGGTGAAAATTGGGTTGAATCGGCCCCAACTCGGCCGCGGTTCCGCGGCGGATCGATGGGATCCGCCGCGGTTCCGCAGTCGTTTGGCCGATTCAGGAACCCATTTTTCACCAGTTTTCTTATATCTCTCTGTAGGTTATTCTGAAGCACCCTGAAAAATTTTTAGAGCCTGTTTAAAATTCGACAGAAAGTAGTGATATCGATGTCGGTTTTTGGTTCGTTTTGCGTTCGAATATCTTACGACTTTGCTAATGAGTTAATTATTGTTTAGCGAGGCTCTGATACCAATGTAAGTCGATGTACAACACCCCACTACTAGCGGGGAGGCGGAAATATGAAAAACGATCTTGTTCTTTGCATAAACATCGACTAACCGCATGAATCGAAGCTAAACGATAACTAACAACTAACATAGGAGTTCTAAACTACTATGTGAAGTGATTATACCTGTAGAACCGTGTCCTTCGTCTTTACGAACTCCACCTCCTCCTCGACCTTCTCCAAGTAGTAGATGATCCACCACGAGAGCTTTACTCCAAGCTTTGCCTCTAAACTTGAGGCAACTAGCTTTCTTTAAGTGCTAATCAAAGTACCTGGATGATATAGAGTGAGGGTTATGGATTAAGTAGTCTAACTAATCCTTGTACTCAACACATGAGAGGGGAGGATTAGGGTTTGAAGAGAGAGAGCTTGAGGAGAGAGAAGGTGAGAATAATCATTGATATGAGAAAATGAGTTATCATAATATATATGAAGCATTAAGATTTATCTAGAAAAGAAAATCAAATGATGAATAATCATGCTTCATAAATATCTAATGGTGATTCATACCATGAGTCATTAAGTATTTATGATGCATTAATGACATGGATGAATTACTCATATGACTCACTAATCTCATTCAATGTATATGCCACCTTAACCTCCTTAGTCACCATCTTCTAGAAGCTTCTCGCGCAATTACGAGAACGCCCCTCCTATCCGTGAAAACACGGAAAAACTTTAGACTGTTTAAATCCAATAACCGGATACTAGTAACTGGCTTAAACCAAAGCCGACTAGTAAAAACTGTCCGAAAGTCGTACGTGCGTAAACACACGTATGCGTCCGAACCCTTGTCGTAAAACAATACGACCTCTATATCGTTTCGCCTGAAGTAGGGAAACTCTCTGTGTGGGACTCTAGAGACTCGACTACTACGCCGGCAGTGGGTTTAACCACAGACCGCAAGCGGCACTAGCTGTACGTAACGGTCCCTAGGTAGATGTCGATAAGAAGGCCGATGAGGAAACCCATCCGAACTCCTACTGAGCCTGCTGTGACAATCTCCATACAGTCCGGTCCGTTCGTCTAAGACTATCGCATATCGGGCCTAGGGGGCGGCAAGCGTCAGTCCCCTAATAGCGGTATAAGTCGTGTCGGAGCGAAGCCTATTACACCCTGAGAAACTACTGGAACCTACCAGTAAATCTCGCTTTCCCTGGCCAGGGACTTTGCGTAATGGCTCTCTGACACAGCGCGATATCAACCCCGAATACCGAGAGAGACGAATCCTGTCTAACCGCCACTGCCTCCAAGTGCTCGGGACTGCACCCAACTGCTACTTGTTTGCACGACTCCTTTGAGCCATGGTAGGGTAGCAATCTAAGAACAGTGGGACACACTCGAGGCGAAGTAGAAGTGTCAAGTCTGCGGACTATGCTGTACTCATGTCACCTGGGAACTGTTCACTGACGACTGGTATAAAACCAACCAACAGTTCCCTGTGAGTCCTGTCCGGTGTACCCGTAACCTAATGAGCACCTGTATACTATCTCCAGTACGACGTACTGACGGCTGTGGGACAGACCATCTCCCCAACTGGGATGAGAAGCGTACACACTAATCTACTCCGGAGTATCGATGCCCTGTCTCGATAATCCAACGAATAGGGACCTGAATAAGGATGTGCTTGTAGACTACCCAGCCCCCACTAGTGTGATTGCCATCACAACGCTGGTAGTCAAGCAAGATCTTAAGAGCTCTATCAATACGTATACTCACATATTAAGATAGAAAAACCAAGTAGCATACTACCATGTTTAGCAAGACTGTTATATACATGTGAATATCCCAAGCTTCCATTAAGTAATATACAAACTAATATGATACAGTAATGGCCTTCTAGGGCATAAACACTAACAGGTTCAAGGGCCAGTCACGTGCTCTTTCGGGTCGTGACAATTTGCCATTGTTTAGGCATCACTTTCCTGTATTGTATTTACTTTTCAGTTGTATGTAAAGAATGTTTAATCAATAGAAAGTTGCTGTTTATTTGTGTCTCTTATCATTTCTTGTGAACATTTATTATACTGCTTATTTACGCTCAACGTGTTTACTTCTGAGTAAATACGTCGCGGACCTCACCACGTCTACTTCCACGTACACTGGGAAGCGGGGCGTGACACTTTGCATCATGTTCACTAATTTAGTTTCGACGCTTATTTCTTACTGATTTTGAGTTCCGTGAATGCAAAGCAATGCAAGAGGAGTTTAGTCGCATCTTTGCTAGGCTCCTTAGATATCATACATGTGGCAGTAAAGTCAATTCAACTCTGTCATTAACTCGTGCGGAGCAAAGTGCAATTTTTTACTTTAAGATACTTATAAGCAAGGGATAAAACCTATAACACATGCAAAACTTTTGGGTGTATATCTGTGGTGCTTAATTGTGCCCGGTTCAACTGGTTAACAAGCTATCATTCGTCGACTTATGCTTGTGCAAAGAAAGAAAGACCAATACTTAGGGAAGAATGGAGAAAACCGACAAAGGACACCGATTAATCGGTGAACCGCCGGAGGCTAAAGTGCTAAAAAAAGGAGACACCAAAGTAAAATCCAACTTTGCGGAGAGCATATGGCAATTTAACCCCAAATAGTACGATGTATAGCATATCTTTAATAGGGCAAAAGTGTAAATTTACGCTCTTACTCACGTGCATGGCATGTGCTCAGTCTCATTCATCCATACCACAGCGGGGCCATCCAATCTTCAAATGCAACAACAGCTCCAATCTGCAGTTGTCCTTGTATTATTCGAGAGAGAGAGAGGAGAGGGAGGAGAGAGAGAGTGGAAATTCGATCCATGGCCGATCTTCTTCAAGAAGGAGTGGAACCGCAACTGGCCATTCCTCGCTGGCTTCGTCATCACCTTTTTGACTTCTCTTAAATTTCAGAAAGTCCGATGTTAAGGCTCGTGAACAACATTTGGTCCGAGAAGTGGAAAGACAATAACATGTGTATAAGAAACAGACTTGTATAAATTGTCATGTGTTCTATATATGCCATCTACGTATGTGTGCAAGCTTATGGTTCTTTAATATAATCCGGAGTTTTCTTTACTAATCATAGTACCTTTGTCCTCTCGTTTTTTTGTCTGTATAATTCAAGAAGCGCATACACGTTTCCCATGTCGAATGCTGCAACAAACTTCACTTCTCTTAATTTTTGGTAACTGGGTTTACTATTATTACCGATGTATCGATTTAGTATAATTTATTTAGTGTAGTTACAATTTTTAAACTTACGACCATAATACCTCTATCCCCCCCAAGTTGAATGTCATAACAAACTTCACTTTACTTTTGATCTTTGGTCTTACTGCTGAAATATCCATTGAATATTTAGTGTAGTTGTAACTTTTTAATACTGGATTATTTTACCGAAATTAATTAGAAATAGATCAGTTACTAACTTGATCATGTGTTCACAGTCCTTAAAATCAGATCTCCACCTCTTGGTTGGCTGAAAACACCGGACATTCTAAAATGTGCATTTTCATGGTTGGCAGAAAACATCGGACTTGTATGAATTGTTATATATCAGACACCAACACTTGCAAGAAACGCATTCGAACGCGTTGTATATATGTCATATACATATAGTATGTATTCTATATATATCATATGCATATAAACATATTTTTAGTATGTTATTAGTGTATAGTATGTTAGACTAGTCAATTTTTTCTTGTTTAATATTATCATAATAGTTTGATAGATTATATATATATAGAGAGAGAGAGAGAGAAGGGGGTTAATGGAGGAAAGGTGCCATAGGAGAGAATTTCCTTCTATGGCATTGGAAAAATACACCCTCCATGATTTTTTTCGACGATCAGCATATATCACCTCCATCTTTATCATCTAAGATGTGGATACACCAAATTTCATGTGATTATACCATTTTTTCACCGTTGATTTAGTTGGTGCAAAATTAATGGTTTGCCGACAATAGAACTTTTTACATTGCTAATTCAACGGTGAAAAAGTGGTGGAATCACATGAAATTTGGTGTATGCACATCTTAGGTAATAACGATTATGATGATGGATGCCGATTGTCGGAAAAAATAGTGAAGGTTGTATTTTTTCAACGCCATAGGAGCAAATCCCCTCATATGGCATCTTTCCTCCATTATTCATATGGCCTATTTCCTCCATTATTCTCATATATATATATATATATATATATATATACACACATGTGTTCTCGGATCCTATATTTTGGTATTTTTCCGTATCACAGTGTTAGTTATGTATATGCCCTAGAGGCCATTGTTGTACATTTGATGTATATTACAATGGATGCTTGGTTATATATAGAGAAGACTTTCTTGCTCGTCATGATAATATGCTATTTGGTTTCACTTTATCTTAACATGTTGACTTGTATTGGTTTACTGTTTTACTCTCACATGTTGATAAAGCCCTTAGGATCTGTACTCGACTACTGGGACTATGATGAGATCATACTAGTGGGGCCGCGGTAGTCGATGAGTGCATCCTATAACTGTTCCTAGTCGAGGGTATATCGAGACAGGGCATCGATACACCAGAGTAGACTAGCGTATACGCATCTTGACCCATATGATGGGCGATGGATGATCCCATATCCATCGGTGTTTGACATCAGAGATGGTGTGCGGGTGCTCAGTGGAGACTGGGTACACTAGACGGACTCGCCGAGAACTCCCAGATGGTGATATACCACACGTCAGATAGCAGTTCTCCGGTGACACAGGTACAGGGTAGTCTGTAGACCCGAGATCGTCATGGAGTCTTGTGTGATTCCCACTGTGCTTTGATTTCCACCTTACCACGTCCAAGAGGGCGTGCAAAACGGTGGCTTTTGGGTACAGTCCTGAATCACATGAAGGAAATGAGCGATAGGAGGGGATTCGTCTCTCCCGGTATAGGGAGTTGATGTTGTGCTGTGTTCGATTGGCTATAACTGGAAGTCCCTGGCCAGGGCTGATATAGAGATTTACTGGTAAGTGTTACTAGTAGTTTCTCGACCCGTTATGAGCCACACATCGACACGACTTATCGGTTACTGGGGTCTGACGTATACCACCCCTAGACTTGATATGCGACATATCAGACGAACAGACCGGACTGTACGGGAGTGTTACTGGTTGGATTCACAGGAGAACGCACAGGCTAGCTTGTTGATCTTCTGATCGCTCAATACCTGGGTGGCTGTTACGTTTAGCTGACCGCTTGCAGCTTGTGGGTGTTTGATATGATCATCACCTGCTACCGGCGTATTGACGATTCTTTAGAGTCCTACACAGAGGTTTCTTGGCTCAGGCGAAACGGAGTAGAGGCACATATGTGATATGTGCAGGACCGAGAATAATGCGATATGGGATACCGTATTATATTCTCGCGATATTTGGATATGAACCGGGTCATCGGATCAAGTGTTGATTCGATGACTCGGTACATGATATATTAGTCGGTTATATTCGATATAGCCGGATCGTCGGATCAAGTGTTAATTCGATGATTTAATATATAATAATATATATGATATATTATTATATTAACTAATATTGGCTTGCTTTATGATTTCATTTTTTCTCAGCGGATGATACATTGATATATATGCGATATATGTTAATTGTATTATTTTCTTTTGTTGCAAATATATAATATATATGTGATATATATTATTGTGACATGATATGATTAATTGTTAAACATGTTTAAGGATGATTAATTGAGGTTAGGGTTTGATTAGGGTTAGTAGCTTCAAGTTCCTTCTAGAAGCTTTTTCTTTTGCCATTCTTAAGATCTTTATGGATGACACATTCATTTAACCTAACCAAACCCTAACCCTAGTTGTTTCTCTACTCATTCTTATCCTATCATCCTTGACCATGGTTCACAATTCAATCATATAGATTTCTATTCATCACAAAAGAAAGATAATTCATTATTCTTTTTCCATTATCTTCTTCTTCTCTCTTGAAAGAAAAGCTTGCTAGATTTTCTTAAGTGATGAATAAAAATGAGAAAATGATTTAAAAAGAAAGCAATAATACTACTCTCTCATACTCATCTCATCTAGCCCATGGGATTAGTGTGTTCTTCTCTTTTGAGTGAGAAAGCTTGAGCCGTAGCAAATTCAAGGTAGATCATCGGAGACTTGGATTACGACAAGCTAGAATGGATCGTTCGAGTCGTGGAGCCTCTCATGAGTCCGGGAGATCGTGGATCGCGGCAAAGGGACTTCTACTCGGAGCTTGTGAAGTGAAGGAGCGGACTACAAAGGTTGTAATCCCTCACACTTAGATAAAAGTTATCTTATTGCATGTTAAACCCTAATAATCTAGCAAAGATCCCGGCTTTGGGTTGTTCGGCACGTCTAAAATTTTATCCGGGCATGTTTGATGCCTTATGAACCTTCACAAGAGTGCCTAGGATCCCTACAGTGGTATCAGAGCTACTAGGCATTTGATGTCGACCTATGGGGGGTTCTCACTGTGTGACAGTGTGGCGAAGCATAGGCTCTTACCCCTAGGGTGTCCCGAGACCGGAAGGTGTTCCGGCGGGTTGTAGTCCTCGCGAGGGGGCATGCGTAAAAAGTAGTGGCTGAGGGACCCGTTGGTGCCACGGCGGCCCCATTGGATGGGGTGGCTGCCTGACCTACAGTGGTATCAAAGCCTAGCTAGAGCATTAGGCGATGTGTTTATGAAGTTAAAACTCCGATCGAACCCGAAATGACAAATTTGGACCCCTCTCTGGAAATTTTTTAAATTTTGGGATTTTTCAGAATTAAAAATATGTAAAAAAATCAGCAGGGAATTCTAAGAATTACCATGAAACACGTGCCCACAATTCCACCGACAGAGCGCGGAACCGCGGCAGTAACATGGTTGTCGCGGCGGTTCCGCGGCGGAACTGTAGGATTGGGACACGTGGCTTCATGGTATAGACCGTAGGTACTTGCTGACTATTCTGGGTATTTTTAATCTGTTCCAGGTGTTTAAAATTCTGGGGTTTGTTTTGTAACAGTAGACTCGATCGGAAATTTTAAATTCGTATTTCTTTCCGGATATTTAGAAACTGTTAAACTATTTGAACGGATATCATTAACTTACTGTTTCCCGGTACGGCAAATTTTCAAGTGTTGAAATTTATTCGGGTTTAAATCTTCGGGAAAATTGTACAAGTTAAGCGGTGGACCCTCTAGAAGACAACAAACCTTAACTCGATTATGTGACCGTCTTGAACTGCCTTTTGAACCTTCGGGTTTGGGGCAGTACGGCGTGCCACATGTGAGGCGTTGGCTTGACCCTTCTACGGCTGGATCACCGGTACTGTGACATATTCTCGGATTATTTGAACCCCGCTCAAGTGTTGAGCAGTTTAGGAAATTTTGGGTGTTTGATAATCTGTTCGGAAAGTTTAATACTGTATATTTATCTGGAATGTGATACAATATGTGGAATTCATAGAGTTAGGCATGAAATGCGGAGTATGTGATATTTCGGATTTACGATGTCTAAAGTGATTGTGGATTCCAAATATTGTAGTTTTACACTTTCTTTTCTGTGACCGTAAGTGTAATATGTGATATCGCCGGTTTCGTTGCTATATGTCAACGATAATTGGGATGCGCATATTTACTTACGTTGATGATATGAGATATTAAGTGTTGCTGTGATATGTTATATTGGATCGTCGCGATCAGAATAGCCGGGGGTTTTATGTGAGATGAGAGTTTTTATTTTCATTCATGTAAAATTCATTTGTAATATAATATTCTTTTATTTGGGGCACTTCCAGGTTGCGGTTGATGTCACCAGTGTATATTATTTACTTTTCCGCATAAGGTAGACCCAAGGTGGGGAGCACAAGTAACCGGGTTCTAGGGTCCAGTGGGAGGCCATCTCGAGGAGTCGAGACCGGGTCTCCTAACCCTAGAATTGGCAGTGTTACTTGCTGCTCTCGTAGGGGTCTTGGGATGTGGGTTTGGCTATTCGTCGCGACCGTGGAATCCGTGTTTTATACAAGCTCGTATTGAAAACACGAACGTCCTAGTATATCCAATATTTCATATATGTTCTTCTGCTGCAATGTTCTGTGATGAGATCATATTACTGCCTGAGACGAATGCTTATACTATATATATGCTGATATATAAATATTACTGCTTTCGTTTCTTCTGTGATGCTTAGGAAGCATAAGCTGATGGGTTTTTTTATTAATGAGATTAATAAAAGAAAAGAAACCTAAAGATGTTGTAGAATCAAAACTTAATAAAAAGGGTAGCTACAGGTTTGCTTTGCACAGTGATATATACGATATATCCTGCACCTTATTCGATGAGGAAAGGACCGAGATCCCTTCACCGGGAGTGACTCCTTTAGCAAAACTGGCAGATGCTACAAAACGCGGTTTGTCTTTTGATTTCTTTTAGTGTTTTGCTTTGCACAGCGGTATATATGATATATCCTGCACCTTATTCGATGAGGAAAGGGCCGACGATCCCTTCACCGGGAGTGACCCCTTTAGCGAAACTAAGAAAGGCCTCAAAACACTCCTTTTCCAAAAACACTCGATTCTACGACGATATCAAGTTCATTACGCTCAGGGTTTTCAGAAAAACCTGCGTAGCCCTCCGTCATTTCAGATAGATATTATTTAGTATTCGTGCTATGTTTGTTGACTTAGTCAAGGCGTAGTGTACGGTAGCTAAGTAGTACTTATCTGCTAAAACATGAGATGTGATTGGATTAGGGTATTCGCACGGCCTTGTTGACTCAGTCAAGGGTCGTACGGGTGGGTTTAATTCAATCAAGAAATGTACGGGTTGAACTTGACTTGCGATTTATGGTTTGTTGACTTAGTCAAGGTCATAGATCGCTAGGGGCAAAATATTATCGGGAATTTCAAGTGTTGAAATTTGCAATGAGATTGCATACCTCCTATGAGATAGTTGGATCCTGATACCCACTGCGAGTAAGAGTTACTCCTGGGAGAGTTTTACACAAGACAACTAGCCGATCAAGTAGGTGTCTAGAAAAGTGTTAACGAGGTTACGCCTCTGGGAAAACGAGGTTTACTTTAATTAGGTCCGTGCGAAAGCACGGGGAACCTCCCTCAAAGTACCAACACTGATCTGGCTGAAAGATTGACGAAATTGTAGGGTGTAATTAATCCCGGCTAATCTTACCTTTTAGGGTTTTAAGGTAGATTTGATAAAAACAGTGGGAGACATCCTGATTAGATAAGATAATAACCAATCTAATCTTGCAAGAGCATACGCTAAAGTGTTTTCTTCTCTCTCTCTCCAGGTAGCGACCATTTCATGCCATAATCAAGATAATAAAATGGATGTATTGACTGAACCTGATTATTGTACTGTGCAAGGGAACGTTAGACCCATTCTTTCTTATAAGAGTTATAAGACTGAACAGGAAACAAGAGAATATCTGGATTCTCACGCCGCCCAAAAGAACATGCATGTTGATGCATCTTCTTCAGGTGTGTTTGTTATTGAGAACTGTTTCTCAGTTCACCCTACGTCCTGGGTATTAGATACCGGATCAGGATCCCACATATGCAAACAGTTGCATGGGCTACGTAAAGGTAGAGAACTGGGAAAGGATGATCATTCCGTTCTAGTAGGGAACGGTGCAAATGTTGCAGCCAAAGCAGTTGGCGAATATCACCTTGTATTGTCGAGTCGTAATACACTGATTCTAAATGAGTGCTATTATATACCGAACATGATGTGCAACATTATATCAGTCTCTTTATTAAGTAAAGAAGGATATAATTTTGTAGTAAAGGATAATGTTATGAACATATTCCTAGATCAAAAGTTGATTGCATCAGGCTCGTTACATAATGGCATATTCATTCTAAATCAGAATACAGTCCTGAATATTCAAAACACACACAAGAGGAAAAGTTCAGATGTGAACGAATCCTACTTGTGGCATTGTAGACTTGGTCATATCAATGCGACACGACTGGCTAAGTTACATAGAGATGGTTATTTGAATTCGTTCGAATTATCATCTTATGATACTTGCCATTCATGTCTCAAAGGAAAAATGACCAAAGCTCCGTTTAGTGGACACGGAGAAATTGTTACCGAACTCTTAGGACTGGTACATAGTGATGTATGCGGTCCCATGTCTATGCATGCCAGGAACGGTTCTTCCTACTTCATTACATTCACTGACGATCTCTCAAGATTCGGATATGTGTTCCTGATGAAACACAAGTCTGAAGCTTTTGAGAAATTCAGAGAATATAAGCACGAAGTAGAGAATCAAACGGGCAAAAGTATTAAGATTTTTCGATCTGATCGAGGAGGTGAATACTTAAGCAATGAGTTCCTAGATTATCTAAAAGAGAATGGGATTCTCTCTCAGCTTACTCCTCCTTATACACCACAGCACAACGGTGTATCGGAACGAAGGAATCGGACCCTATTAGATATGGTGCGATCTATGATGAGCGATGCTGAGTTACCTATTTCCTACTGGGGGTATGCGCTTGAGACAGCCATATACATATTGAATCTAGTTCCGTCTAAATCTGTACCTACCACACCATATGAGATATGGAGTGGGAAGAGACCATATTTTAAACGAGTTAAGATATGGGGTTGTCCGGCCTATGTCAAAAGACAAAATCCGGACAAACTCGAGGCACGATCAGTCCTTTGCAAATTTGTGGGATATCCAAAGAATTCTCAAGGATATTTTTTCTACCACGCTGAGGAACAAAAAGTGTTTGTTGCTCAACATGCCACCTTTTTGGAAAGGGAATTTCTTGCAAAAGAAATTAGTGGCAGAGAGGTAGAACTGGAAGAGGTTCCAGCACCACAAACTGCAACTGATGATTTGATGGAACCAGAAGATTCAATAGTACCCGACGAACCCCAGCCTCTCTGCCGATCTAGTAGGGTTTCTCGTCCACCTGAGAGATACTACGGTTTTCTCATTGATGGTGGAAGCGAGGATTGCATCATGGATGATGATGAACCGACTAGTTTCGAGCAGGCCATCACAAGTGGTGACTCTGTGAAATGGCTGGATGCAATGCGATCTGAGATGGAATCCATGTACACCAACAAAGTATGGACTTTGGAAAATGCTCCTGAAGGGGTAAAACCCATTGGGAGCAAGTGGATCTTTAAAAAGAAATTTGGTGTAGATGGAAAAGTTGAGACTTTCAAAGCTAGACTTGTAGCAAAGGGTTTTCGTCAACGACCAGGTGTGGATTATGACGAAACCTTTTCTCCAGTGGCTATGCTTAAGTCCATCCGGATCTTACTTGCCATTGCTGCATACCATGACTACGAAATCTGGCAAATGGATGTTAAGACCGCCTTTCTAAACGGTGATTTAGAAGAGTGCGTGTACATGACTCAGCCAGAGGGCTTCGTAGATAGTGGGAGCAGCGGAAAAGTGTGCAAGCTGCTTAAATCCATTTATGGGTTAAAGCAAGTATCGCGGAGTTGGAACATCTGTTTTGATGTTGTAGTCAAAGAGTTTGACTTCATCAAAAATATAGATGAACCTTGTATCTATAAGAAGGTAGCAGAGGGTAAGGTTGTCTTCCTCGTATTGTACGTGGATGACATACTCTTGATAGGAAATGATATTCCTATGCTGCAATCAGTCAAGCTCTTCTTATCACAGAGATTCTCAATGAAAGATCTAGGTGATGCCTCCTGCATATTGGGAATCATGATCTATAGAGATAGATCTAAACGGATACTGGGATTGTCCCAATCCAGGTACATTGACACCATACTAAAGAGGTTTAGTATGGAAGAATCCAAACGTGGGAATCAGCCCACGATCTCTGGACTCACTCTCTCCAAAGAGATGTCTCCCAAGACTGATTTGGAGAGAGCTCGCATGCAAGGGATACCCTATGCTTCGGCAGTAGGCTCTATCATGTATGCGATGCTATGTACCAGACCCGATGTAGCATACTCACTAAGTGTAGTGAGTCGGTATCAAGCAGATCCTGGAGAGAGTCATTGGACAGCAGTAAAGAACATTCTCAAGTACTTACGAAGGACTAAGGAGATGTTCTTGGTGTATGGTAACGGAGAACTCCAGGTCGAGTCCTTTACCGATTCCAGCTTCCAAAGTGATAAGGACGACTGTAAGTCGCATTCGGGTTTTGTCTTCACCCTCAATGGAGGGGCGGTATGTTGGAAGAGTTCCAAACAGGATACCGTTGCAGACTCAACGATGGAGGCTGAATACATCGCTGCCAACGATGCTGCCAAAGAAGCTGTCTGGATCAAGAAGTTCATTAGTGAACTTGGTGTGGTTCCATCCATTGAGCATCCAATACCTCTGTATTGCGATAACAATGGAGCTGTGGCGTTAGCCAAGGAACCCAGGTCCCATCAGAAGTCCAGACATATTCTGAGGCGGTATCACCTGATCAGAGAGATAGTTGATCGCCGGGAGATCGAGGTCAGGAGAGTAGATACGAAGGACAACACTGCGGATCCATTCACGAAGGCTATTCCCCAGATACAGTTTGAGAGATTATTCGGGATGCTAGGTATGAGATACTACAGCAGCTGTCCTTAGTGCAAGTGGGAGATTGTTAGTTATGTATATGCCCTAGAGGCCATTGTTGTACATTTGATGTATATTACAATGGATGCTTGGTTATATATAGAGAATACTTTCTTGCTCGTCATGATAATATGCTATTTGGTTTCACTTTATCTTAACATGTTGACTTGTATTGGTTTACTGTTTTACTCTCACATGTTGATAAAGCCCTTAGGATCTGTACTCGACTACTGGGACTATGATGAGATCATACTAGTGGGGCCGCGGTAGTCGATGAGTACATCCTATAACTGTTCCTAGTCGAGGGTATATCGAGACAGGGCATCGATACACCAGAGTAGACTAGCGTATACGCATCTTGACCCATATGATGGGCGATGGATGATCCCATATCCATCGGTGTTTGACATCAGAGATGGTGTGCGGGTGCTCAGTGGAGACTGGGTACACTGGACGGACTCGCCGAGAACTCCCAGATGGTGATATACCACACGTCAGATGGCAGTTCTCCGGTGACACAGGTACAGGGTAGTCTGTAGACCCGAGATCGTCATGGAGTCTTGTGTGATTCCCACTGTGCTTTGATTTCCACCTTACCACGTCCAAGAGGGCGTGCAAAACGGTGGCTTTTGGGTACAGTCCCGAATCACATGAAGGAAATGAGCGATAGGAGGGGATTCGTCTCTCCCGGTATAGGGAGTTGATGTTGTGCTGTGTTCGATTGGCTATAACTGGAAGTCCCTGGCTAGGGCTGATATAGAGATTTACTGGTAAGTGTTACTAGTAGTTTCTCGACCCGTTATGAGCCACACATCGACACGACTGATCGGTTACTGGGGTCTGACGTATACCACCCCTAGACTTGATATGCGACATATCAGACGAACAGACCGGACTGTACGGGAGTGTTACTGGTTGGATTCACAGGAGAACGCACAGGCTAGCTTGTTGATCTTCTGATATCTCAATACCTGGGTGGCTGTTACGTTTAGCTGACCGCTTGCAGCTTGTGGGTGTTTGATATGATCATCACCTGCTACCGGCGTATTGACGATTCTTTAGAGTCCTACACAGAGGTTTCTTGGCTCAGGCGAAACGGAGTAGAGGCACATATGTGATATGTGCAGGACCGAGAATAATGCGATATGGGATACCGTATTATATTCTCGCGATATTTGGATATGAACCGGGTCATCGGATCAAGTGTTGATTCGATGACTCGGTACATGATATATTAGTCGGTTATATTCGATATAGCCGGATCGTCGGATCAAGTGTTGATTCGATGATTTAATATATAATAATATATATGATATATTATTATATTAACTAATATTGGCTTGCTTTATGATTTCATTTTTTCTCAGCGGATGATACATTGATATATATGCGATATATGTTAATTGTATTATTTTCTTTTGTTGCAAATATATAATATATATGTGATATATATTATTGTGACATGATATGATTAATTGTTAAACATGTTTAAGGATGATTAATTGAGGTTAGGGTTTGATTAGGGTTAGTAGCTTCAAGTTCCTTCTAGAAGCTTTTTCTTTTGTCATTCTTAAGATCTTTATGGATGACACATTCATTTAACCTAACCAAACCCTAACCCTAGTTGTTTCTCTACTCATTCTTATCCTATCATCCTTGACCATGGTTCACAATTCAATCATATAGATTTCTATTCATCACAAAAGAAAGATAATTCATTATTCTTTTTCCATTATCTTCTTCTTCTCTCTTGAAAGAAAAGCTTGCTAGATTTTCTTAAGTGATGAATAAAAATGAGAAAATGATTTAAAAAGAAAGCAATAATACTACTCTCTCATACTCATCTCATCTAGCCCATGGGATTAGTGTGTTCTTCTCTTTTGAGTGAGAAAGCTTGAGCCGTAGCAACTTCAAGGTAGATCATCGGAGACTTGGATTACGACAAGCTAGAATGGATCGTTCGAGTCGTGGAGCCTCTCATGAGTCCGGGAGATCGTAGATCGCGGCAAAGGGACTTCTACTCGGAGCTTGTGAAGTGAAGGAGCGGACTACAAAGGTTGTAATCCCTCTCACTTAGATAAAAGTTATCTTATTGCATGTTAAACCCTAATAATCTAGCAAAGATCCCGGCTTTGGGTTGTTCGGCACGTCTAAAATTTTATCCGGGCATGTTTGATGCCTTATGAACCTTCACAAGAGTGCCTAGGATCCCTACACACAGTATCACATCGTGTCGTATCTGTGTCTATGCAACCTTGCTGACTAGGCACTCTTAATCCCTCCCTCCAAATGAGTATATATAGTTTTATATTTATTTATTACTCTTCCTAAATGATCGTATTTTTTTATTATTGTTTTTCTGCTTCCAAAACATGTTCATTATTGGAAGGTTTTACATGTAGGGACGTTTCCACGAAGTGCGCTCTTCTTTTGTCCATGCTAGCGTTTGTTTGCGCGTCCGCTTTTTCATCTAGCTTCTTAAAAGAGTAAAACAATCCAAGTCATTGATGATGCTCATAAGTGAGAATTTCTCAGATCACGACACATGGCGGATGACGCATCACCCGCGACAGCTCAATAGACTCCCGGGGGGTTACCGAGGCAAAATCAGTATGGAGCACTAATGACCTTCCCCGGTTCGTCTCCGAGCTTACACTCCGCCCCTTACCCAAGAACTACCTAGCCGCCTAATTGGCACCCATTCTCCTGTGCTCGTCTCCGAGCTATTGCAGAGCTTAGCTTCCTCGGCCTCCCAGCTCGTCTCCGAGCCTCACGCCAAGCTAAGCCTCCCCAGCTCTCCTGGACAAACGAGGATGTGAGGCCCTAGCGCTTCCGCAACGGCTCCGCGTATCTCGCCAAAGCGAGATATCCATCGCCCCACGTCCCATGTCCCACGCTGGTGCATCCCCCCATTAATGGACGTATCCCACTATTAATGAGGGGATCTTGTCATTCAAGCTGGCGTAACGTCAAGGGCGTACCCGAAAGCGAAGATCTCGTGCCTTCTCTTTCCATGCGACCACTATAAAAAACCCTCT
Organism: Agapanthus africanus; assembly: GCA_030015575.1. Classification (NCBI taxonomy): domain Eukaryota; kingdom Viridiplantae; phylum Streptophyta; class Magnoliopsida; order Asparagales; family Amaryllidaceae; genus Agapanthus; species Agapanthus africanus. The sequence continues at coordinate 518,753,695 of JASDDO010000031.1, read as the reverse complement.
CTCAGACGACTCAGCTAAGGCAATTTTAATCCAATAAGCCGCTACTCTGCTCATTTTTCTCGTCTAACTTGATCATCAGAAGGTCCTACGGTGGTCACCCACCTCGGGACTTCTTTGCAGATAACTCGACTTCACCTCAAAATCAATCCATTGAGATTTACACGCCCAAGGAGACAACCTTCAAGCCAAATCTCAGTCGTTCAACAGCGCTCGCTACAAATCGACGGAGGACAGTATCTGAAGGAGATCCGACCTCCATCAGTTGGCGTCGTCTGTGGGAACGCTTGTAAGTTTCTTCCCCCCATCAAAGTTGATCTTCCATCTTCGACCTAATGGCGAGCGAGAACCGTGGCGATCCCAGTACGAGTCGTCGCCTCCCCCACAATAGAGGAAGGAGCGGCTCGTCTCATCCTCCCAATTCCATTGTCGCCTTATCCGTCCGGATCGACAGACTCACGTCGATGGTAGACGCGCTCATTCGCGTTCAAGCGGCGGGCCCTACCCCCCGGATCGCAGCTCCCCCTCCCAGAGATCACGACGTCGGCAGAAGAGTGGATAACATTACTCCCCTCGATGCCCCCGAACACAGGAGTGCCGAATCCGACAACCGCGGCTCCCACGCAGCGACCGATTCAATGACCTGCTGGGTGTCGCACGGCTCTATTAGTGTATATACCCTAGAGTCCATTATTGTATCATACTGGTTTGTATATTACTTAATGGAAGCTTGGGATATTCACAGTTGTATTGACAGTCTTACTCAAAATGGTAGTATGCTACTTGGTTTGTTTCTACTTCAATATGTGCATTTGTTTCTTTTAGCATATCGCTTATACATATTAGTAGAGCCCTTAGGATCTTTGCTTGATTACCAGCGTTGTGATGGCAGTCACACTAGTGGAGGCTGGGTAATCTACAAGCACATCCTTATACAGGTCCCTAGTCGCAGGATTATCGAGACGGGGCATTGATGCTCCGGAGTAGACTAGTGAATACGCTTCTCATCCCAGCAGGGGAGATGATCTGTCCCACAGCCATTAGTACGTCGTACTGGAGATAGTATGCAGGTGCTCGTTAGGTTATGAGTACACTGGACAGGACACGTTGGGAACTGTTGGTTGGTATTATACCTATCGTTGGATAGCAGTTCCCAGGTGACATGAGTACAGCTTAGTCCGTCGACTTGACACCGCTACTTCTCCTCAAGTGTGTTCCCACTGTACTTTGATTACTACCCTACCACGGCTCAAAGGAGTTGTGCAAACAGGTAGTAGTTGGGTGCAGTCTCGAAGCACTTGGAGGCAGTGGCGGTTAGATAGGATTCGTCTCTCCCGGTATTGGGGGTTGATATTGTGCTGTGTTCGGAGAGCCATTACACAAATTCCCTGGTCAGGGCAAGCGAGATTTACTGGTAGGTATTCTAATAGTTTCTCAGGGTGTTTTAGGCTACACTCCGGCATGACTTATTGCGCTATTAGGGGTCTAACGATTACCGCCCCCTAGGCCCGATATGCAATGCTCTTAGACGAACAGACCGGACTGTACATAGATTGTCACATTCAGGCTCAGTAGGAGTTTGGATGGGTTTTCCTCATCGGCCTTCTTATCGACATTTACCTGGGGACCGTTACGTGCAGCTAGTACCGTTTGCGGTCTGAGTTAAACCCACTGCCAACGTAATATCGAGTCTTTAGAATCCCACATAGAGAGTTTCCCTGCACTGGGAAAAAGGTGTAAAGGCCGTATGGTTTTACGGCAGGGCTTCGATCACTTACGTGAACTTGTGCGCGTATGATGTTCGGGCGGATAATACTAGTGGGCTTTGGTTTAAGTCGAATCCTAGTATTATATTGATGGATCGGTTTCGTCTCTTTGTATTCGTGTTTCTCGTAACACGAATGCGGGTATGTATATACGGATGAGAGGAGCATAGAAGGAGACACCTCATTAGGGTTTTGATCATTGACTTGATTAAAAAAATTATGAGGTGGAGGAAAGTATTTATTATTTTTGTAAATGATAATTGAGGCATGGCTATTTGTATTGACTACTTGACCTTGTTTGATCATTTGACTTGGTTTGGTTTGACTATTTGACTTAGATATTTTTGTGAGATATTTTGTGACCTAGACATTTTGATGAAATATTTTTCATGCCATGCTTGTAGTCAAGTAAAGGTAGCCATCTCATGTTATCTTGATCATTATCAAAAACCATTTCTCTTTCCTCATGTTAGCTCTTTTCTTCTTCCTCACAACTAAAACCCTTAAGGTCTCATGAATTGAGGAAACTAGGGTTTCAAGAGACAAATAAATCCATCTTCATTCTCTACATCACCTAGGCCATCAAGTTTAGCAAGCTTGTTGCCCTAGTTACCTCGGATTTGAGGTTGGAGCTCGGACTATAGACTCTCGGGTGGATCGTCTTTGACTCGAGAAAGCCGACGAGGAAGCTACGATACGGATCGATCCTTAGAGTCTACGACGACGAGGAGGACAGCGATGAAGACCCGAAGGACATGTATCATGAGGTATAACTTCATATCCGAGTAGTTAAACCTCAAGTAGTTTGCTAGCTAGGGTTTATGGACGATCCTTGGTTCTAGTCAGTGTTGCGAAGCCCGTAAAAATCTTTTTTTGCAAATTCCGCTTCCCCGTGAACACGTGGGGTGCACGACATCGACTTAGAGGCTCTACGCCGAGGTCCCGGGAAAGAGACCATCGTCGTGAAGCCCATCACGCTCCTGCGCCACCCGAGGAGGTGTCGATCAGCTTGCCCGCTTCCAGGCGCGACCGACGCCCTCACCCTCACCGGGACCACGCAAACAACTCACGTCAAGGCTGCTCCAAAAGGATGTCGTCTGAGGATCTAAGAAATTTGATAGAGCGGAATCGAAGCGGCACTACCGCGCAGGCCAGGAGCGGAAATGACCACCACTCTAACCCTGCCAAATCAAAGAGGTATCACAATCGGTACGAGGCCCTCAAGAAAAAAATCGAGGGCATACACCGGGATGGCCAGGCGTCCGGCGGAGGGGCCCGATACTCCGCCGATTCGCTGACAAAACCTTTTACGGAGGAACTGTTAGCCGAGCACGTCTCGTCCAGGAACAAACCGCCTAAGGTGGCACTCCTCGATGGGAAATCCGACCCAAAGGACCATCTAGACGCATTTACGGCGGGCATGAGCTTCCAGGATAACTTCGACGCTGCCCAATGCCGAGCATTTCCCACCACCCTCATCCGGGCTGGATGAGACTGGTTCTGAGGACTCACGCCATGCTCCATCTCTACCTTTGATGAGATGGCCACCCAGTTCCTCGGTCACTTCGTCAGAAGCGGACTGTCGATTACAACTTCACCATAAAGAGTGGGGACAAGGAATCCTTTAAGGGATACGTCACTCGCCTCTACAATGCTCTCTTCGAGATCCCCGAGCACCGGGATGAACTGTCATCACCGCACTAGGGTCAGGTCTTAGGCACAAAGAGTGGCTCCACTCTTTTGCATTAGCGCAACCTAAGACCATGGCTGAGGTACAAGCTTGGACGAACGAGAGATCCGACTCGAGTCGGAGGTGAACGCCAACCTGCCCCGAGGCTACCAAGCCGACCAAAAGAAGAGGGGCAGAGAAGAGAAGAAGAGGGTCGACCGACCAAATCCATACTCCCCGAAGTTCTAGGAGTACACTCCTCTTAACATCTCCCAGACCGAGCTGTTGGAGGAGGCGAAGGGCGAGAGACTCTTCAAGCTCCCTGTCACGATACAAGTTCGGCCCGTGACCGGCACTTAACCACGTAACGTCTACAGGCGTAATGCGACTAAGTAAGCCGAAACCCAGAAATCAAAACCATTGAAAAAGTGAGTGAAAGAAAACACTAGTTTAAAACAATTAGAAAACCTTGAGTAATTTAGTAAAATTCTTTGAAGTTTAAGTTGTTTTCTTAAAAATTTCGGCAGCATCTTCTTTATAAAAACTAGCCCCGAAATCGGGTACAAGACAAGATATAAGAAAAATGCCATGTAATAGGAATAAAGCATCCCAAACGGGAGCAATCACGCCCAACGGCGGAAACAACCACCATAATAATAATATACGACGCCGTAGCGAAGAATGAGAAAAAATAAGTGAAGACAACATGAAAGATAAAACTGCATAAATAAAGTCGGCTCACAACGAGCTCGACACCAGAGTACAAAATAACATACATCGTCCTCACAACTGGTCTCTAAGTCAAAACATGAATAGTGGATAGAAAGTACTAGATACAATAGTGTATACAACTGGAAAATAAACGGATACCGCAAAAACCCACCTATCAGCAAAGGGGCTCACACGCCAACTGCAGTGGTATTCATGGCAAAAGATACAAGAAGTAGCCCTGCCGCAACTACTCTGAGGGGAAACCTGCAAACACTGTGGCACAACGGGGGTGAGTTGCCAACTCGTGAATAGTAGATAACATATAAAGGTAATCGCGAGTATGCACGTACTGCGATACTCTAACATATGCCAACAGATAATATCTATATGATGAACTGGATACGCAAAAATCATGCATAACAAGTGCAATCTAATAACATCTATATATGATGAGCAGGGTATGCAATAATCATGCCAAAGTACTCTATCAGGTACTACGACTACAGGATGAGATGCATAACAATGAATGCTGAGCATGGGATAAAATATCATCTACACGGAATATCAACGTGGAAAAATAACCGGTGTCCATCAATGCACCCAAATCCCAGTAACAACTCAGACGCCGTCACTCTAATCGGCCCTCAAATCCTGTAAATCTCATGGAATTGTGAGTACCAAGCATCGGCACTCGAAAATATCATGAAATCATCGTGTCCAGCATCGACACGCAAATCCTCAAGTATCGGGCTCCGTCAGTCCGGATCGGCCCACGGGCTCCGTCTGCGGAATCGGCCCTCTGCCCCGGTAGTACGGATCGTCCCATATCCATCTCTCGACTCTGGTCAGTATCCTCCGGAAAACCGCCAGGTCCAACCAATCACCGGTAGGTAGTAGTCCCTCTGCCAGGCTCACCGTCTACTGCACAGCGATCCGTTCTCACCCCGGGGTACCATACCGGGTCCACCATGTACCCACAATCGGCCTCATCCAGCTCCTCGATTCGGGTTCACATGTCACATGTCTTAGCACCGAGAAAACGCATGGTGGACGCACTGAAATATCATATCAAGAGAAACCGGATTTTTAAAACGGTGCATATTTCCTTTAAATAATACCACGGTTCTCAAATCCAGAAATCACACGAAACCAAAACTCAATGCGTAAATCCATGCAATGTGTCGTATGACACTAAGAGTAAAAAGGGAAACCGCTCATTTAAAATAGATCCAGTTTTGAAAATATCTCATGTGGTCCCTATTTTCTAAAAAATCAAGTCAATATCATCCATGTATGTAACATATGTATGTATATAGGTATGGATGTGCAAGTGGATATATACGCAAATATGAGTATAGCAATGTATATGTGCACTAATATGGATACACAGTGTGTATGTGCGCAAGTATGAAGATATCATTATATGTGTGCACTAGTATGAATATACAGTGTGCATATGCGCAAGTATGAAGATATCAATATATATGTGCACTAGTATGAATATACAGTGTGCATGTGCGCAAGTATGAAGATATCAATATATGTAAGCACTACTATGTATATACAGTGTGCATGTGCGCAAGTATGAATATATCAATGAATGTATGCCAGTATGCGACAAGTCATGTCCAATCATCAATGATGCGGTAATCAAAACGATATATAATTCGTAGCAATCCTATAGTGCGAATGTCATGACAATCACTAACGGTGTGAGTGTAGCATACAAATAGTGCTCGTGCAGCTTGATCCGTTAGTGACAGTGCAGTGTTCTATAACTACCATTCTATATGCAACAAAGATGGTATGCTACAATAGTATATATGAATATATATACGACTAAAATATCCTATCACGCCCTGACGCTTAACGCCATACTGGCGATTTCCACGTAGATGTTAAATCTACTCACCTGGTCTCGTGCTAAACGTAGCCGACCACTTGCTTCCCTTTCCTTGCGGCGTCTGACGTACCCGCCTGTGAACCTAGAATTTACACAAAGAATACACATAAGCAAAATCCTGCAAAAACGCAATATCGAAGCCAAACGAGAAACTCGCGTCACGGACTAAACGTGCGTGTATCCGATACGCTGAAACGTGTGTATACGCGTCTGAAACTAACACGACACGTCGCGACACGCAGGAACACAAAACCCACTCACGTATCACACGTGTCACGCAAACTAAACGTATTGGAAAAACGGTATAGTACTCCATATTTTGTCTCGAATGAGAATATAAAAAGTTGCATATACTACAGGCCTTAAAAATGTAGCAGACACCAACCAAACAAACCCCGACACCCAGGTCCCCCATCTGGCCGCAAATTGCGGCCAGAACGAATATTTCGGCGGCCATACTGTGGAATTGGGGTCTCGTGCTTTGTGTGTGTGGTCTAGGTCTAGTGTGCATGCTCCAGTCATCCTAGATTTTTTCTGAAGCACACGGGTCTACAGCAGATCACAGAAAGGCCAAATTTCGCTTTAAAACGTTAAATTTTACACTAAATGAAACCTTATGGTATTTTAGTCAAACCTGGGGTTAAATCTCAGTTTAAAGGGCCTAATAATACTTAGTTAAGCTAGGCTAACCATCAAAATCATCACTTGGCCAAAAATCCACACAAATCACCATTTCTAGCACTAAAACTCATAATAAACACTAACCGAAGCTAATTAACGCAAGTCTAGCAAACAAAGAAGTTGGGCTAAGAATTATACCTCACTTGACCCTAGGTGCAAGGAGAAGGAGGAGGAGAAGAGGAAGAAGAGTTGTTGCTGCTGCTGGGGTGCTGCTGTTGCTGCCTGTTACAGCTGCTGCTGTGTGCTGTTGCTGCTGCTATCTGTTGTTGTTGTTGCTGGCTGCTGCTGCTACTGCTTCTGTTGCTGCTTTAGCTTGTGTTGCTGTTGTTGTTGCTTCTTCTTCTGCTGCTGCTGCTGCTTGTTGTTGTGTGAGTGAGAGTGAGAGTGAGAGAGAAATGTGAATGAGTTAACAAAAAAAGAATGAGAGCCTAAGCTAGTCAACCCCCCCTCTCTCTCCTCATTAAATGTGAGCATAGCTCAAGCCATGATGCCCACACCCTCTCTCTCTCTCTCCAAGTCAACCATAATAATTCAAATCATTTTTCATTTTTTTAAAAAATAATTACCCAAAACACTTAATTAAAATCAAATTAGCTTAACAAAATGGTTAGTCCACCATGGTTGCTAATCATGATCTAACATTTATTTAACCCTAGTTTACATGCACAAGTGTGTGCAAGCCTAATAAAATTCTAATAAAATATTCATTAATTTTGATAAAATATTTGAAAATCGTTTTGGTAAACTTTTTACTAAAAACCACACATTAAAATATAATTAGACACTAATCACAATTTACGGTGTTACAATCTTCCCCCCTTAAAGAAATTCGTCCCCGAATTTGAAAATATATAACTACGCGTGCCTTCAAAGAGATGAGGGAACTTCTTCCGCATCTCGCCCTCGGCCTCCCAAGTGATCTCTTCACCATTTGGGTTACGCCAAAGCACCTTCACAGATGGCAAGACCTTCGATCGAAGTTTCTTCACCTGCCGGTCCAATATCACTACTGGCTGCTCGGTGAACGAAAGATCGCGCTCGAGCTGAACGGTCTGATGCTGAATCATGTGAGAAGGGTCATGCAGGTATCTGCGAAGCATCGATACATGGAATACGGGATGAACATCTGGGAAGTCGGGTGGAAGAGCCAAACGATATGCAACTGCGCCCACACGCTCAAGGATCTCGAAGAGACCTATGAATCTGGGGCTAAGCTTGCCCTTCCGTCCAAACTTCATCACTCCCTTCATTGGAGAGACCCTCAGAAAAATGTGGTCGCCGACTGCGAATTCTAATCTGCGGCGGCGTCTGTCAGCATACGATTTCTGCCTGCTCTGAGCTGTCATCATCCTATCTCGAATCAGCTGTATCTTCTCGGTCGTCTCCTGTACGATCTGCGGCCCCAAAATACCGCTCTCACTGAGCTCTGTCTAACAGACGGGCGATCCACATCTCCTCCCATACAAGGCCACGAAAGGTGCCATTTGAATAGTATCCTGGAAACTATTTTTGTAGGAGAACTCCACCAAGGGTAAATGATGATCCCAGCTACCACCAAAGTCTAAAATGCACGCTCGGAGCATGTCCTCGAGAGTCTGAATAGTCCGCTCTGACTGGCCGTCGGTCTGCGGATGAAATGCTGTGCTGAAACTCAAGCGGGTGCCCAAAGCCTCCTGAAGCCTCTGCCATAGTCGGCTGGTAAACTGGGTGCCTCGGTCGGACACGATACATGTCGGGACTCCATGCAGTCGCACAATCTCGTCGATGTATATCTGGGCATACTGAGCGAATCCGAAAGTAGTCTTCACCGGAAGGAAGTGAGCCGCTTTTGTCAATCAATTTACGATCACCAAAATGGAGTCATACCCTCGACTAGTCCTGGGTAGCCCCACAACGAAATCCATAGAAATATGTTCCCATTTCCACTCCGGAATGGGCAACGGCTATAGCTTTCCCGCTGGCCTCGGGTGCTCGGCCTTGACTTGCTGACAAGTCAGGCATCTCGACACGAAGTCTGTGACGTCCCTCTTCATTCCGTCCCACCAGTAAACATCTCTCATATCATGGTACATCTTGGTGGAACCCGGATGAACACTGTACACAGATCGATGTGCCTCCTCAAGAATCTCATGCCGCAGTCCCTCAGCATCTGGTACGCACAGTCTAGTCCCAATCGCAGTATCCCCTGATCATCAATCACGAACTCGGAAAATCTTCCCTGTCCAATCTGTGCCATGATCTCTGAACAACGGTCATCACTGTATTGTGCCTCCTGTATACGGTCAAGCAACTGTGGGCGTGCACGAACATGCGCAAGCTGTCCCCCGATCGGCTTGAACTCGAACTGCACTCGGCTGTCGCATAAAATCTGCCAATCTGCCGACGACTACCTCTGCACTGCGCTCAAACAAGATAGACTACCCCCGGGCCTCCTACTCAAAGCATCTGCCACTACATTTGCCTTGCCCGGGTGATACAAGATCTCACAATCGTAGTCCTTTACTAGTTCCATCCAACGGTGCTGTCTAAGATTCAGGTCTTGCTGTTGAAATATATACTTCAAGCTCTTGTGATCAGTGAATATCTGGCACGACTCGCCGTATAGGTAATGTCGCCAGATCTTGAGTGCAAAGACCACTGCAGCCATCTCCAAATCGTGAGTGGGGTAGTTCTGTTCATGTTTCTTCAACTGCCGTGAAGCATACGCGATCACCCTGTCGTGCTGCATCAATACGCACCCTAGCCCCACTCGAGAAGCGTCACAATAAACCACAAATCGTCCGATCCTAAAGGCAAAGATAACACCGGCGCCGTAGTCAAACGAGTCCGCAACTGCTGAAAGCTATCCTCGCACTCCTCCGTCCAATCGAAAGGAACTCCCTTCCGGGTCAACCCGGTCAACGGTGCAGCAATATGGGAGAAGTCCTGTACAAATTGTCTATAGTAGCCGGCCAGTCCTAGAAAGCTACGGATCTCAGTAACTGTTGCGGGTCTGGGCCAACTATGAACGGCCTCGATCTTCTTCGGGTCCACACATATACCATCTCGTGTAATCACGTGCCCCAAGAAGTCTACGCTGTCAAGCCAGAATGCGCACTTGGAGAATTTTGTGAATAACTGGTGCTCCCTCAAAGTCTGTAATGTGATCCACAGATGCTGCTCGTGCTCCTCTCGGCTCCGGGAATACACCAAAATATCGTCAATGAATACGAAGATGAACAAATCAAGATACGGCCTGAAAATATGGTTCATCAAGTCCATAAATGCTGCTGGGGCATTGGTGAGTCCGAACGACATCACCAAAAACTCATAATGGCCATAACGCGTGCAGAAAGCCGTCCTCGGAATATCCTCCTATCGAACCCGCAGCTGATGGTAGCCTGATCGCAAGTCGATCCTCGAAAAGTATCCTGCCCCCCTGAAGCTGGTCGAACAAGTCGTCGATGCGTGGCAAAGGATATCTGTTCCGCACGGTAACCCTGTTCAGCTGGCGGTAGTCGATACACAAACGCAAACTGCCGTCCTTCTTCTTGACAAACAGGACCGGAGCACCCCAAGGAGACACACTGGGTCGAATAAGTCCCTTATCCAGCAAATCTTGCAGCAGACCTTTCAACTCTCCAAGCTCCGCCGGGGTCATCCGATAAGGCGGTATGGAAATAGGCCCCGTGCCGGGAATCAAGGCAATACAGAAAACAATATCGTGCTCACGCGGTAGCCCAGGAAGCTCGTCAGGGAAAACATCAGGGAACTCACGAACAATCGGAACTTAGTCCAACGGAACATCTGTAGCTCTAGTATCGCAAACATAGGCTAGAAATCCCTGACATCCCTTCCTCAACAGCTGTGTAACGCGAAGAGAAGAAATCAAACTGTGAGGGGCGGCACCACGGTCCTCCTGCACAACAAAAGCCGACTCGTCGGGAAAACAAAACCTAACTGTCTTCTCGCGGCAGTCCACAGACGCATAGCACGTGGCTAACCAATCCATGCCCAGAAGAACGTCGAAGTCCAACATCTCAAGAAGGATCAAGTCGACAGGCAACTCTCTCTCGCCAAAACGGACAACACATGATCGGAACACGTGTCTAGCAACAAACGACTCGCCCACAGGAGTGGTCACAACCAGCGGCTGATCAAGCAACCCAGACTCTCTACCCAAACTCGGCACGAAGTGTGTGGAAACGTACGAGTGCATGGATCCCGGATCAAACAACACGTGTGCGTCAACAGAACATACTGAAAGGGTACCTGAGACCACGGCATTGGATGCCTGCGCGTCCTAATGCGTCAACGTGAAAACCCGTGCCTGTCCTCTACCTGCGACTGGCGGTCCCCTACTAGCAACTGGCTGTACTCTGTCGGCAGCTGGCTGCCCTCTGCCTCGGCCGCCTCATCCTCTATGAGCAAACCCTCCGCGGCCACGGCCTCTCTGTGCATGAGTCTGATGCAGAGCAACAGTTGGTACAATAGGCAACGCCCTCTGGGGTGGAGAAGGTGGAAACGTGACATGTGGTACGACTATCTCGCCCTCACGTAGCTCCGGACAATCTCGTACACGATGATAAGTACTCCCGCATCGGAAACATCTAGATGGTGCCGGCTGACCCTCCTGGAGATAAGAGCTGAACAACCGGCCTCGTCCCGAGTCTCCGCCACCTACAAGGTGTCTGTCGCGGCGTCTAAATGTCCGTCTCTGTGCCGATGTATCAGTACGAACTCTCTTCGGCTCTGGAACTACCGAAGTCTCAACAAGGCGCTCCTCGACTAATAAGGCTGCATCTACAGCTGCTGCATAGGTCTCACAATGCTGTGCGCTGATCGCAAGGAACAGTAGGGTAAGCAAGCCTCGAACAAATCTCTTGACTCGCATCTCTTCAGTAGCCACTAAATATGGGGTATAAACAGATAGCTCGGTGAACAGTACGTCGAACTCTGCCACTGTCATCTCTAGAGTCCGACGTAAAGACTCGAACCTGCGCGCTCTAGAATCTCTGACACTCTGTGGAAGGAAGCGGGAAAGGAACACCGTCACAAACTCCGTCCAGGTCATAGGAGGAAGACCTACTGCTCTGCCCTTCTCCATCGACTCACACCACTTCTGTGCAAGACCTTCCAGGCGAAAGCTCGCGAACTCTACCCATCTCGCATCTGAGTGAACGACATATCCGGGCCATCCTATCGATAAATGCCTGTGGGTCCTCGGCTGCATCGGTGCCTGTGAAGACCGGAGGCTTCAGCCTCATGAACTCTGATAGTGATTCTGTGATGACCTCTGTGGCTGCATGGGTAACTGCCTGTACTGTAGGTACCATCACGGTCCCCGTAACGGGTGGAACTACCTCTGGTCGCTGCGCTCGAAGTGCCTCAACTAACGACCCCATCATCTGGCGCATCTCCTGCATGCCGGCCCCTAGCATGGCGATTTGATCTGTCGAAGGAGGAACGGTCTACTCTGGTACAACGGATGTATTTCCCGGGTCAGTCCTCATCTCAGACGAGTCAACTCGAATCTCGGCTCTCGCGGCCGCTCTCTGCGCCCTCGTAGTCTTTGGCGGCACAATGGCTGAAAAGAAAGTAGGATTCGATAAGGATACGGAAATCGAATCACAAGAATGTACACAATCATGAAAGAATTTCAATCAATAATTCCTAAGGTCACTTAGGCGGAGTACCGTGTCGTGAGCATCCCGCGGAACATACACACGCTACGCCACTCTGCTTCAGCTACCTACTCCATCATACCAGGGTCATCCTACAATCCGAAAGGTAAAACCTACGCTCCGATACCAACTTTGTCACGACCCAAGTTCGGCCCGTGACCGGCACTTAACCACGTAACGTCTACAGGCGTAACGCGATTAAGTAAGCCGAAACCCAGAAATCAAAACCATTGAAAAAGTGAGTGAAAGAAAACACTAGTTTAAAACATTTAGAAAACCTTGAGTAATTTAGTAAAATTCTTTAAAGTTTAAGTTATTTTCTAAAAAATTTCGGCAGCATCTCCTTTATAAAAACTAGCCCCGAAATCGGGTACAAGACAAGATATAAGAAAAATGACATGTAATAGGAATAAAGCATCCCAAACGGGAGCAATCACGCCCGACGGTGGAAACAACCACCACAATAATAATATACGACGCCGTAGCAAATAATGAGCAAAAATAAGTGAAGACAACATGAAAGATAAAACTGCATAAATAAAGTCGGCTCACAATGAGCTCGACACCAGAGTACAAAATAACATACATCATCCTCACAACTGGTCTCTAAGTCAATACATGAATAGTAGATGGAGAGTACTAAATACAATAGTGTATACAACTGGAAAATAAATGGATACCGCAAAAACCCACCTATCAGCAAAGGTCTCATACGCCAACTGTAGTGGTATCCGTAGCAAAAGATACAAGAAGTAGCCCTGCCGTAACTACTCTGAGGGGAAACCTGCAAACACTGTGGCACAACGGGGGTGAGTTGCCAACTCGTGAATAGTAGATAACATATAAAGGTAATCGCGAGTATGCACGTACTGCGATACTCTAACATATGCCAACAGATAATATCTATATGATGAACTGGATACGCAATAATCATGCATAACAAGTGCAATCTAATAACATCTATATATGATGAGCAGGGTATGCAATAATCATGCCAAAGTACTCTATCAGGTACTACGACTACAGGATGAGATGCATAACAATGAATGCTGAGCATGGGATAAAATATCATCTACACGGAATATCAACGTGGAAAAATAACCGGTGTCCATCAATGCACCCAAATCCCAGTAACAACTCAGGCGCCGTCACTCTAATCGGCCCTCAAATCCTGTAAATCTCATGGAATTGTGAGTGCCAAGCATCGGCACTCGAAAATATCATGAAATCATCGTGTCCAGCATCGACACGCAAATCCTCAAGTATCGGGCTCCGTCAGTCCGGATCGGCCCACGGGCTCTGTCTGCGGAATCGGCCCTCGGCCCCGGTAGTACGGATCGTCCCATATCCATCTCTCGACTCTGGTCAGTATCCTCCGGATAACCGCCAGGTCCAACAAATCACCGGTAGGTAGTAGTCCCTCTGCCAGGCTCACCGTCTACTGCACAGCGATCCGTTCTCAACCCGGGATACCATACCGGGTCCACCATGTACCCACAATCGGCCTCATCCAGCTCCTCGATTCGGGTTCACATATCACATGTCTTAGCACCGAGAAAACGCATGGTGGACGCACTGAAATATCATATTAAGAGAAACCGGGTTTTTAAAACGGTGTATATTTCCTTTAAATAATACCACGGTTCTCAAATCCAGAAATCACACGAAACCAAAACTCAATGCGTAAATCCATGCAATGTGTCGTATGACACTAAGAGTAAAAAGGGAAACCGCTCATTTAAAATAGATCCAGTTTTGAAAATATCTCATGTGGTCCCTATTTTCTAAAAAATCAAGTCAATATCATCCATGTATGTAACATATGTATGTATATAGGTATGGATGTGCAAGTGGATATATACGCAAATATGAGTATAGCAATGTATATGTGCACTAATATGGATACACAGTGTGTATGTGCGCAAGTATGAAGATATCATTATATGTGTGCACTAGTATGAATATACAGTGTGCATATGCGCAAGTATGAAGATATCAATATATATATGCACTAGTATGAATATACAGTGTGCATGTGCGCAAGTATGAAGATATCAATATATGTAAGCACTACTATGTATATACAGTGTGCATGTGCGCAAGTATGAATATATCAATGAATGTATGCCAGTATGCGACAAGTCATGTCCAATCATCAATGATGCGGTAATCAAAACGATATATAATTCGTAGCAATCCTATAGTGCGAATGTCATGACAATCACTAACGGTGTGAGTGTAGCATACAAATAGTGCTCGTGCAGCTTGATCCGTTAGTGACAGTGCAGTGTTCTATAACTACCATTCTATATGCAACAAAGATGGTATGCTACAATAGTATATATGAATATATATACGACTAAAATATCCTATCACGCCCTGACGCTTAACGCCATACTGGCGATTTCCCCGTAGATGTTAAATCTACTCACCTGGTCTCGTGCTAAACGTAGCCGACCACTTGCTTCCCTTTCTTTGCGGCGTCCGACGTACCCGCCTGTGAACCTAGAATTTATACAAAGAATACACATAAGCAAAATCCTGCAAAAACGCGATATCGAAGCCAAACGAGAAACTCGCGTCGCGGACTAAACGCGCGTGTATCCGATACGCTGAAACGTGTGTATACGCGTCTGAAACTAACACGACACGTCGCGACACGCAGGAACACAAAACCCACTCACGTATCACACGTGTCGCGCAAACTAAACGTATTGGAAAAACGGTATATTACTCCAGATTTTGTCTCGAATGAGAATATAAAAAGTTGCATATACTACAGGCCTTAAAAATGTAGCAGACACTAACCAAACAAACCGGACACCCAGGTCCCCCATCTGGCCGCAAATTGCGGCCAGAACGAATATTTCGGTGGCCATACTGTGGAATTGGGGTCTCGTGCTTCGTGTGTGTGGTCTAGGTCTAGTATGCATGCTCCAGTCATCCCAGATTTTGTCTGAAGCACACGGGTCTACAGCAGATCACAGAAAGGCCAAATTTTGCTTTAAAACATTAAATTTTACACTAAATGAAACCTTATGGTATTTTAGTGAAACCTGGGGTTAAATCTCAGTTTAAAGGGCCTAATAATACTTAGTTAAGCTAAGCTAACCATCAAAATTATCACTTGGACAAAAATCCACACAAATCACCATTTCTAGCACTAAAACTCATAATAAACACTAACCGAAGCTAGTTAACGCAAGTCTAGCAAACAAAGAAGTTGGGCTAAGAATTATACCTCACTTGACCCTAGGTGCAAGGAGAAGGAGGAGAAGAAGAGGAAGAAGAGTTGTTGCTGCTGCTGGGGTGCTGCTGCTGCTGCCTGCTACAGCTGCTGCTGCTATCTGTTGTTGTTGTTGCTGGCTGCTGCTGCTACTGCTTCTGCTGCTGCTTTAGCTTATGTTGCTGCTACTGTTGCTTCTTCTGTTGCTGCTGCTTGTTGTTGTGTGAGTGAGAGTGAGAGAGAAATGTGAATGAGTTAACAAAAAAAGAATGAGAGCCTAAGCTAGTCAACCCCACTCTCTCTCCTCATTAAATGTGAGCATGGCTCAAGCTATGATGCCCACACCCTCTCTCACTCTCTCTCTCCAAGTCAGCCACAATAATTCAAATCATTTTTCATTTTTTTAAAAAAATAATTACCCAAAACACTTAATTAAAATCAAATTAGCTTAACAAAATGGTTAGTCCACCATGCTTACTAATCATGGTCTAACCTTTATTTAACCCTAGTTTACATGCACAAGTGTGTGCAAGCCTAATAAAATTCTAATAAAATATTCATTAATTTTAATAAAATATTTGAAAATCGTTTTAGTAAACTTTTTACTAAAAACCACACATTAAAATATAATTAGACACTAATCACAATTTAAGGTGTTACACTCCCGCCAGTCACCCATAGAGCAGCTAAGCGTATTCGGGGCCCGTAATGCGCCTTCCATAGGTTGCAGGCTCACCCGACTTAAAACTTCAAACAACTCCATGACTCCATTGAGGAGTTGATCCTCTCTGGCCACCTGGCAAAGTACCTACGGGACAAGTGACAAGAGGATTGGGAACAGGAGAACCAACCACTTCCTGGGGAATTAACGATAGGGAAAATTATGGTCGTTACCTCGGAATCTGCCTAGGGTGCCGGTGAAAATCACCGCCTACTACCCGTCGAGGGTACTAGCGACCCACCCCAAAAGAAGTGCAGGATGGCCGAGCCCATCATCTTCACCGATGAAGACCTCCACGGTATATCCTTGCCTCACAACGACCCTCTCGTCATAACTGCCTGGGTCCACCATTTCGAGGTACCGAGGATATTGGTCGATTCCGGGAGCTTGACTGGCATCCTCTTCTATGAATGCTTCCAACGTATGGGGCTTAACCCGTCCGACCTAAGGCCCACCTCCCACGTCCTCTCGAGGTTTACCAACCACTCTATCCCGGCTGAGGGAGTGGTCACCCTCCTCCTCAACATTGGAGAGGCGGGCCATACGAGGACCGTACCTGTAGAGTTCATCGTCGCTAGGGTCCCCTCATCCTACAACATCCTCCTGGGCCGCCCGACATTGAACGACCTCCGGGCCCAAATCTCAACCTATCATTTCGCGGTCAAATTTCCATTAGACCAAGGGGGATAGGCCGGACCTACGGGAATCAGCAGATCACCAAGATTTACTTCACCTCGACGTCCCCCGCCGGAGAGCAGAGCGACGACTCTGAGGACAGACGATTTCCAGAGGTCCTTAGACACGCGCGACGACCATAGCGAAATCCGAGGAGCCCCGGTAGAAGCGCTGACTGAAGTTCCCCTCGTAGAAGGGGTCGATGGACGCGCAGTTCAGATCGGATATCTTTTGACAGGAGATCGTCGTGAGGACTTGATGCGCTTTCTCAGAGAGAACTCGGACGTGTTCGCTTGGGCGCCGGCGGACATGCCCGGGATCGACCCTAAAGTAATCTCACACAAGCTCGGGGTCGACCCGAAGGCCCGACCCGTCCGACAAAAGAAGCAACGTTTCGCACCAATCAAGCAAAAGGCGATCGAGGACAAGGTTGATAAATTGCTAGCAACCAACTTCATTAGAAATATTGATTATACGGATTGGCTAGCGAATGTGGTCATGGTCAAAAATGCCAACGGGAAATGGCGAATGTGCGTTGACTTCACAGATCTGAACAAGGCCTGCCTGAAAGATAACTATCCCCTCTCTCGGATAGACAAGCCGGTGGACAGCTCGGCCGGCCACAAATTTCTAAGCTTCATAGACGCTTTCTCCGGCTACAATCAGATCCGGATGAACCCAGCAAATGAAGAACTTACCGCGTTCACCACGGACCGGGGGGTGTACTACTACAAAGTGATGCCCTTCGGTCTCAAGAATGCTGAGGCCACATATCAACGCCTAGTTAACAAACTATTCAAACCGCAAATCGGGAGGAACATGGAGTTCTACATCGACGACATGCTCGTAAAGTCAACCTCATCGGACGAGCACACCAAAGATCTCGACGAGACATTCAACGTCCTCCGCAAGTACAAAATGAAGCTGAACCCAGCTAAGTGTGCGTTCGGAGTCACAAGCGGCAAATTCCTCGGGTTCATGGTTACCCACTAAGGAATCGAAGCGAACCCAGAAAAGATCAGCGCCATTCTCAACATGGCCACACCAAAGAGAAACGTTGAGATCATGCGGCTCACAGGGAGAGTAGCCGCTCTGAGTCGCTTCATGTCAAGATCCGGAGAAAAGTGCCTCCCGTTCTTCAAAGCCTTGAGAAAGGTCCCTAAGTTCGAATGGTCGGAGGAATGTCAAAATGTTTTCGAGAAACTCAAGACGCACTTGACAACTCCCCCACTGCTTACCCGACCAGTCGAAGGAGACGAGCTATTATTGTACCTTGCGGTCTCCGACCAAGCTGCAGGCTCGGTGCTCGTCAGAAAAGTCGAAGGTGTGCAGAAACCGGTTTACTATGTAAGCCATGTCTTCAAAGACACGGAAACGAGATATCTGGCCATAGAAAAGATAGTCTTGATGCTTGTCGTCGCCTCAAGGAAGCTGCGGCAGTACTTCCAGGCGCACACCATCCTCGTCCTCACCGAGAGACCTATAGAGACTATTCTCGCCTCCCCCGAATCATCAGGTCGTCTGAAGAAATTGAGGTAGGAATTATCCCAATTCGATATCAAATACCGCCCTAGGTAAGCCATCAAAGCACAAGCCCTAACAGACTTCGTGGTTGAATGCACTATTCCCACAAAGGAAAGAGCAGCAGCATGGGACCCCGGACCCCGACCCTCGGTTGAGGAAGTACCCGACTCCATCCCTGATTAGGTTCTCTACGTGGATGGATCCTCTACTGAGGAGGGAAGCGGAGCTGGCCTAATCATCCGAGGCCTGGACGAGGCAGAGATGGAATACTCCTTGAAGCTCGGGTTCAAAGCGTCAAACAACGCCGCGAAATACGAGGCTTTGTTGGCAGGATTGTGAATCGCCTCGGGGGTGGGGCTGAAGACGATCCGAATTCGCAGTGATTCCGCTCTGGTCGTCGGCCAAGTGACCGGGCATTGAGGTCCGAGAACCGCTCATGGTGAAGTACCCTGCCGAGGTAAAAAGACTCCACAAAATCTTTGATAAGTGGAACAGATTCCCCAGAACCTGAACACCCAAGCCGACGCTTTGATCAAACTTGCCTCTTCCTATACGGCCAACCATAAGAGGAATATCATCTTCGAATTCTTGCCACGACCTAGCGTGGAAGACAGAGAGGTAACGCTCTAAGTATACTCGACTCAGGAGGAAGACCAAGATTGGAGGAAGCCCTTCATGGAGTTCCTAAAAGATGGTACACTCCCGAAAGACCGAAGGGAAGCACGCCGCCTTCGAGCAAAAGCCCGGCATTTTATCTGGAGCAATGGAAACCTTTACAAGAAGTCGTACACGTGGCCTCTGCTCCGATGCGTCGATCCTCGCAAAGCCGACTACGTTCTATGAGAGATACACGAAGGAGTCGGTGGAGCACATCAAGGGGCCCGCTCCTTGGTCCAGAAGACGCTGCTCCAGGGATGTTATTGGCCGAAGATACACCAAGATGCCAAGAAGCTTATCAGAAAATGCAAAAGCTGCCAACTCCATGGCAGCATACCCCATCTTCCTGCAACCGAGCTAACGACCCTCAGTTCCCCTTAGCCGTTTGCGTAATGGGGAATGGACATGGTTGGCCAACTCCCTACCGGTACGGGCGGACATAAGTACATCCTCGTCGTGGTAGCCTACTTCACGAAGTGGGTCGAGGCCGTCCCCATCAGGAAACCGGATGCCACCACTACGATAAAGTTCCTGCAGAACAACATAATTACTCGATTCGGGATCCCAAGGTGTATAGTTACCGATCACGGGACCAACTTCGAAAATGATAAAGTCAAAGAGTTCTGCAGCGAATACCACATTCTAATGAAGTTCGCCGCGGTCGCACATCCTCAGTATAACGGGCAGGCCGAGATAGCTAACCGAGGCGTCATCCAAGATCTCCGAGCTCGTTTAGAAGGAAGACAGGGCAGCTGGGTCGAGGAATTCCCGTGAGTACTATGGTCATTACGCACATCGAAGAAGACACCCACGGGAGAAACCCCCTTCAGCCTCTGCTATGGTACCGAGGTAATGGTCCCGGCAGAGATCGGATTACCCAGTTACCGAGTCGAACATTTCAACGATAAAGCTAACAACTCGGCGCTAAGGACCAACTTGGACATCTTATTAGAAAAATATGATCGGGCGCAAATCCGAGCGGCCGCCCATCAACAGCAAACCACTCGCTACTACAACGCATGAGTAAAGCATCACGCCTTCAAAATGGGAGATTTGGTCTTACGAAGGAACGAGTTCGTAGATCAAGGCCATATACACAAGTTCTCCCCGAAGTGGGACGGCCCTTTCCTCGTCGCAAAGGTATTGCCCGGTGGGGCATATCGCTTGCAAGACGCTGGGGGTCGTAGGTTTCCTCGGCCCTACAACGCCAAGAAACTCAAATTGTACAAATGAATATGTTTCTTCTTTTCGATGAGATGTAAATTTTTCCTATTATTATTAAGTCTCCTGAATTAGAAGAGACTTCTTCGATATATTTTTCTTCTTCCTCAGTTCCGAGATCCCTAGATTCGTTTTGAGAAAATATGTAAAAAGCGCTAAGGGATAAAAGAAGATACAATACATCAGAAAAGAAGAATTTTATTCATTAAGAGGTATTGTGGGCTCCTCAACCTTACAAAAAGAAAAAAAATTACAGCAAGGAGGGCTAGGGATTGAGGAAGCACTGTCGATGATACTCCGACGAAATCTCCACCAGCCGAGCCCTAGCTTCCTCGGCGACCTCGAAAGCACCACCCGTCGGACAAAAATCAACGATTGGCCTCTTCTGAAAACACTCTAGAAGAAGACCCACTGATCGGTCCCGTCTGCTCTTCGAGATCAGGTCGAGATGGTAAAGCGGGTGCAACTTCTCGATCGCCTCATCTCTCAACTGCAGAGACAAGGCATTTGTGCAGACCCGGGTACCTCCTCCAGATCGCATAAATAACCAATTGGAGGAGTGGAGATCGCCGGGGAAGAAGGCGTCCAAAGTGGCCGTCCACACGGTTTATCACTGCCTCTTACATCTTTTCAGATCGGTCAAGGTTGTAAAGGTACACATCGTCCTAAAAAATTATCTCACCGATGAGCACGCACGGACGCCCGACCATCTTCAGAAACACAAAGCTAGAAAGGAACCAACACGCCTTTGCTATTTATAGCCTCAACAAAAATCTTCCAACGGCCGAAATTTACGCGCTCAGCGATGCGAATCGCGGGATATTTTCAAATTCCTAATACAGAGCTGCCATGTGGTGACCATGCCGATCCTCACGAACCCCTAAGCGGTCAATGGAGGATTGAACGACGCGAAACTTGGAGTACCACACCCCACCGGCACGCTTCTACCACGCATCATCCACGATGATCACTCTTCCTAATTTTATGGGTCATGGAAAATTGAACGACGTCCCACGAAGGCGAAGGGAAGTCTAAAAATCCCTCATCTCGAGGCCACCGGACAGCTTCCCTGCCCGGCCCATTCCTGGTGGGTAGATTCCTACCCATCTACGCCAAGGATCAAATCCTCATCACGAGGCCACCGAGCAGCTTCCCTACCCGGTCCATCCCTGGCGGGTAGATTCCTACCCATCTACGCCAAGGATCAAATCCTTCATCACGAGGCTACCGAGCAGCTTCCCTGCCCGGTCCATCCTTGGCGGGTAGATCCTTACCCATCTACGCCAAGGATCAAATCCCTCATCACGAGGCCGCCGAGCAGCTTCCCTACCCGGTCCATCCTTGACGGGTAGATCCCTACCCATCTACGCCAATGATCAAATCCATCAGCACGAGGCCGCCGAGTTGCTTCCCTGCCCGGTCTATCCCTGGCGGGTAGATCCCTACCCATCTACGCCAAGGATCAAAGCCCTCATCATGAGGTTACCGAGCAGCTTCCCTACCCGGTCCATCCCTGGCGGGTAGATCCCTATCCATCTACGCCAAGAATCAAAGCCCTCATCACGAGGCCACCGAGCAGCTTCCCTACCCAGTCCATCCCAGGCGAGTAAATCCTTACCCATCTACGCCAAGGATCAAAGCCCTCATTACGAGGCCACCGAGCAGCTTCCCTGCCCGGCCCATCCCTGGCGGGTAGATTCCTAGCCATCTACGCCAAGGATCAAAGCCCTCATCATGAGACCGCCGAGCAGCTTCCCTGCCCGGTCCATCCCTAGCGGGTAGATTCCTGCCCATACACGCTAAGGATCTAATGCCCTCCTGAAGAGGCCACCATGCAGGTTACTCTCCGACGGGTTGATTCCTACCCTACGAAGAGATGTGGTCTTCAACCCGGAGCTGAGAATGGACTAGTACCAACCTTCCAACACTTGGATATGTGTTGATTCATCCTAAATGAACGATCGCCACCTCGACTCCGGGGAGTGGAAGGACACCAATGGAAGTGCACCGACCTTCCTACCCCTGGTGGTCAATCGACTTACACTCGACGTGCGATCGTCATCTAAAAGACCGGTCATCGACCTACGGCTTAACACTTGAAAAAAAATTGGCAAGCTGATGTACTCACGCAGAAAACATATAGCCATGCAGAGGAAAATAAGCTCAGCTTTATTTATGTTCCAGAAATTTTTACAAGGTACTCTGGTCTCCTCAGCCTTACAAAAAGGTGCCCGGAGGCTTACAAAAAAAAGAAGGAAAAACAAAAAACACATAACGCAAAAAGGCTCATGTTGCGGGCTCCGCCCCGGTCTCGCCTTGCTCGGCACCGTCCTCAAAGGCTGGGGCTTCTACCTCCGAAACCTCCTCTCCCACGATGGCCTCCCCGGCACCAGCCACTTATGGCATATCCACCGAGAGCGGGACTCTAGCACGGAGCTCACCGTCGGCAAACTCCGGCATCAACGCCTTGACGGCATCAAGAGCCTCGTGCCAAATGATGGTCGAGGCTTCGGCGATGTCGGCGTAGAACTGGTCTGATGCCTTATACTTCTCCACCAACTTCGAGGCTCGGAGCTCGGCAATCTTTGCCACCTCAAGCGCCGCCTTGGCCTCCCTCTTGCCGGCATCCCTCGACTTCTTCATTGTGGCATAGCGCTTGCCCATCTTCTCCAACTTAGCCTGAACAGCTTGGTTGGACGCACTCAGAAGTCGTTTGGATTCCTGGCACTTGGAGACCGTTAACGTCTCGGCAGCCAATCGGGTTTCGAGGGCGGTTGTCTTCTCCTTCTCCTGCTGCGGCTCAAGACGTAGATCCTCCTCATGCAAAAACGATTCCCCCGCCTTCCTCATGCCAGGGTAATCTCCTCGGATTCCATATTTACGATGAGGGTGCAGTGTTGGAGAACCTGAGGAAAGCAGCAGAAGCTGTTAGAAACATTCAAATTAAGAAAGAGCGCTTAACAGAATCCATAAAAGAAATGGGTACCGACCTGAACCACCTCCTGAGTGATGGCGGCCACTTAGGCCTTCAGGGTCCCTTGGGGAATTTTTCCACGGCCGATTGCTCCATGTCGGAGAGCAAGCTGTCGGCAACCGAAAGCCCCGAGGGGACCATAAAGCAGACGTCCCCATCCTACACGGGAATCCCCTCAGGAATCTCAGTGGACGGAGGGCAGGAGATCGTCTTTTTCCTCTTAAGGGGAACCTCGACACCCTCTTCCCCCCCCCTCGCCAGGGGAGCCGGGTCTCTTGCATGCTTCTGGCTGCCCCCGCGGCGGTCATCGGGGGCTCGGGGCGCTGCAGAAGGCCTCGCCGGTGGAGATAGTCTCAGGGTCGAGCTCGGGCCGACTCGGGACAAGCTCATGCCCCCGGCCTTCTTCTGGGACGTAGCAGCTATGGCAGCTAAGATCTTGGATCAGTCTATTTCTCCTGCGAAAGGAGAATACACAAAAGAGTTAGTGGTGCTAGAAGGACAAAAGAAATCATTCAAGTCTAAACAGATCATCCAAAGACCTAACTTACTCATGAAGCGAGTGGGGCCTATTTCTATACCGCCTTACCGGATGGCCTCGGCGGAGCTTAAGGATCAGCTGCAAGAGTTGCTTGATACGGGACTTGTGCGTCCGAGTGTTTCGCCTTAGGGAGCTCCTGATCTGTTCGTCAAGAAGAAGGACGGCAGTTTGAGGTTGTGCATTAATTATCGTCAATTGAACCGAGTTACGGTGTGGAATAGGTATCCTTTACCTCGCATTGACGATTTGTTTGATCAGCTCCAGGGTGCGGGACATTTTCCAAGATTGATTTGAGATCGGGTTATCAGTTGCGGGTTTGGAACGATGACATTCCGAAGACTTCTTTTCGTACACGCTACGGGCATTATGAGTTTTTGGTGACATCATTCGGACTCACCAATGCCCCAGCAACGTTCATGGATTTGATGAACCAGATTTTCAGGTCGTTCCTCGACCAGTTTATTATTGTGTTTATTGATGACATTCTGGTTTATTCTAAGAGTCGAGAGAAGCATGAGCAGCACTAGAGGATTGCTTTGCAGACATTGAGAGAACACCAGCTGTTTGCTAAATTCTCGAAGTGTGCCTTCTGTCTTGATTGTGTTGACTTCCTGGGTCATGTGGTTACGGGAGACAGTATTCGTATGGACCCGAGGAAGATCGAGGCCGTACAGCTTTGGCCCAAACCTGTATCAGTGACAGAGGTCCGCAGCTTTTTGGGCTTAGCCGGTTATTACCGCCGTTTCGTGCAGGACTTCTCGAATATCGCTGCACCGCTGACCGGACTGACCAGGAAGGGGGTTCCTTTTCTTTAGACTGAGGCATGCGAGCAGAGTTTTCAGCAGTTGAAAACTCGGTTGACGACTGCACCAGTTTTATATTTGCCTTCTGGATCGGGCGACTTTGTCGTTTACTATGATGCTTCTCGAGTGGGGCTCGGTTGTGTATTGATGCAGCATGATAGAATTATCGCTTATGCTTCCCGGCAGTTGAAGAAGCACAAGAAGAATTATCCCACTCATGATCTTGAAATGGCCGCGGTGGTCTTTGCGCTTAAGATTTGGAGACACTACTTGTACGGGGAGTCATGTCAGATTTTCACGAACCACAAGAGCTTGAAATACATCTTCCAGTAGTGGGATCTGAATTTGAGACAGCACCGTTGGATGGAGCTCATGAAGGATTATGATTGTGAGATCCTTTATCATCCGGGCAAGGCGAATGTGGTAGCTGATGCTTTGAATCGTAGGCCCGGGGGTAGGTTGTCGCAGTTGAGCGCAGTTCAAAGACAATCTTCTGCAGATTGGAAGATCTTGTGCGACAGTAGAGTACAGTTTGAGTTCACTTCTACTGGGGGACAGCTTGCTCATGTTCGTGCCCGTCCACTTCTACTTGATCGTATTCGTGAGATACAGCCCGATGATGCCCATTTGTCTGAGATTCTTGAGCATGTTCGGCAAGGAAGAGATTCGGAGTTTAAGATTGATGACCAGGGTGTGGTACGTTTCGGGACTCGTTTGTGTGTACGTGATACCGATGGGCTGAGATGCGAGATCCTATAGCAGGCACGTCAGTCAGCTTATAGCGTTGATCCAGGTTCCACCAAGATGTATCGTAACTTGAGAGATATCTACTAGTGGGCAGAGATGAAGAGTGATGTTTCGGATTTCGTTTCGAGGTGTCTGACTTGTTAGCATGTCAAGGCTGAGTATCAGAGACCGGCAGGAGAGTTGCAGCCTTTACCCTTTCCGGAGTGGAAATGGGGACAGATCTCCATAGATTTCGTTGTGGGTCTACCCAGGTCCAGTCGAGAGTATGACTCCATTTGGGTGATTGTTGACCGGTTAACGAAAGCGGCTCATTTCCTTCCAGTGAAGACCACTTTCGGTTATGCTCAGTATGCTCAGTTGTACATTGATGAGATTGTGAGTTTGCACGGCATTCCTATATGCATCGTATCCGATAAGGGCACCCAGTTCACTAGCCGTCTTTGGCAGAAGCTTCAGGAAGCTTTGGGTACCCGATTGAGTTTTAGCACCGCTTTCCATCCGCAGACCGATGGTCAGTCAGAGCGGACTATACAGACTCTGAAGGATATGCTTCGTGCATGCGTGCTTGATTTTGGTGGCAGTTGGGATCGTCACTTGCTATTGATAGAGTTCTTCTACAATAACAGTTATCAGGAGACGATTCAGATGGCACCTTTTGAGGCTTTGTATGGTAGAAAGTGTCGATCGCCAGTCTGTTGGACCGAACTCAGTGAGAACGGGATTTTGGGACCCCAGCTAATTCAAGAGACTACGAAGAAAATTCAGCTGATTCAGGATAGGATGAGAGCAGCCCAGTGCAGACAGAAGTCTTATACCGACCGTCATCGTCGCAGGCTCGAGTTCGCAGTAGGGGACCATGTATTCCTACGGATTTCTCCGATGAAGGGCGTGATGAGATTTGGGAAGAAAAGGAAGCTTAGTCCCAGATTTTTAGGTCCTTTTGAGATCCTTGAGCGAGTTGGTTCCGTTGCCTATCGTTTGGCACTTCCGTCCAGTATTCCGGATGTTCACCACGTATTCCATGTATCGATACTTCGCAAGTACCTTCATGGCCCTTCTCACATGATTCAGCACCAGACCGTTCAGCTAGAGCATGATCTTTCGTTCACCGAGCAGCCGGTAGTTATATTGGATCGGCAGGTGAAGAAACTTCGGTCAAAGGTCTTTCCATCTGTGAAGGTTCTTTGGCGTAGCTCGAATAGTGAAGAGGTCACTTGGGAGGCCGAGAGCAAGATGCGGAAGAAATTCCCCCATCGCTTTGAAGGTACGCATAGTAAGATTTTTAAATTCGGGGATGAATTTTTTTAAGGGGGGAAGATTGTAACACCTTAGAAAGCGATTAGTGTTAATTAAGCGATAACGCGGGTTTTTAGTAAAAAGTTAACCAAACTAGTTTTCACATATATTATAAAAATTAATTAATATTTTATTATTATTTATTTTAGGCTTGCATACACTTGTGCATGTTAACCTAGGGTTAATTAGTATTAACCATGCTTAAGTAGACATGGAACATTAACCCTCATTAAATTATGTTGTATGTAATTTTTTAAGTTATTTAGCTTTTAAAAATAAAGGGTTGAATTTGGTTGACTTGAGAGAGAGAAGGGTTGAATTGTGAAGGAATAATGAGCAATGGTCAAGCATGGGGTGCATTTAATGAGGAGAGAGAAGGGGCATGGCTCACTCTAACCTCACACCCTCATTTCCCCTCATCCCTCACTCACACACTCCCTCATTCTCACTTCACTCTCTCATTCACAAATTCTTTTCTTCATCTCATTTTCCCTCATTCCCTAAAACTGAAACCCTAACCAAATCATCACAAAACCAAGCAAAAACACCGCTAAACCTCACTAAAACCTTTCACAAAGTCAAGTTAAGCCACAAAAAGGACTTGGAGCATGGAAAGCTAGGGTTTTGGAGCAAGTGTGGAAAGGTAGTGATCCCTAACTGTTAATTAGGTCCTTGTTATGTTGTGTTGCCTAGTAGTTGCTGTTTAGAACCCTAAACATATAGTTTTGTGCACATATCGTATTTTTAGTGTCATTTTGGGGTCACCGTGATCTGCTATCACCACGAATTGTTACTGTAAAATCTAGCAATGTAGTAGTGTTGTACTAGAGACCCTGAGTTTTCACCTGAAACCCTGACCCCACTATGCACTGTTCATCCGGCGAGATCAGAGGGAATTCCGGCATCGCTGGCCATGTAGGGGACTGGGGAGTTGGGATTTTTAGGATAGCTGTTTGTAGGTATTTTGGGGTGTTTGGTACTGCTAGAATTTTATATATTGACTGTAGGCAAAATCTGGGAACACTTTGCTAAATTCTAGTGTTTCGACTACGCGCGTTAAGTTATCCGACACGGTTCGCGTTCTTGGTGTAGCTTGCTGCACTTAGGTTTGATTTGGGATGTCGCTACACACGTTAGCCACTAAGCGAACACTTGAGAGTTGGTTGGGGTCGGTGCGTCGATCTAAACGTAGTTTGTATGTATTATTGGTCGATTTCTAAGATACACTTGTTATGTTTGTGTGATATTAGGAGCGAGTGCGGGGACTTCAGACGCTACGAAGAAGGGAAAGCAGGTGGTTGGATTTACCTAGCTCGAGATCATCGGTGAGTAGATTTAACATCTGTTAGTGTATATGCCCTAGAGGCCATTACTGTATCATACTAGTATGTATATTACTTGATGGAAGCTTGGGATATTCACAGTTGTACAGACAATCTTGCTCAATATAGTAGTTTGCTACTTGGTTTGTCTCTGCTTTAATGTGTACATGTGTGTTTATCACCTATACGCATTAGTAGAGCCTTTAGGATCTTTGCTTGATTACCGGCGTTGTGATGGCGATCACACTCGTGGGAGCTGGGTAATCTACAAGCACATCCTTATACACGTCCCTAGTCATGGGAGTATCGAGATAGGGCATCGATGCTCCGGAGTAGACTAGCGTATGCGCTTCTCATCCCAGCACGGGAGACGGTCTGTCCCACAGCCGTCGGTACGTCGTACTTGAGATAGTATGCGGGTGCTCGTTAGGTTACGAGTACACTGGACAGGACTCATCGGGAACTGATGGTTGGTATTATACCTATCGTCAGTTATCAGTTCCCAGGTGACATGAGTACAGCTTAGTCCGCTGACTTGACACTGTCACTTCGCCTCGAGTGTGTTCCCACTGTTCTTTGATTACTACCCTACCACGGCTCTACTGAGTCGTGCAAACAGGTAGTAGTTGGGAGCAGTCCCGAAGCACTTGGAGGCAGTGACGGTTAGACAGGATTCGTCTCTCCCGGTATTGGGGGTTGACATCGCGCTGTGTCTAGGAGAGCCATTACACATGTAGTCCCTGGCCAGGGCAAGCGAGATATACTGGTAGGTTCCGGTGTTATCTCAGGGTGTTCTGGGCTTCACTCCGACACGACTTGTACCGCTATTAGGGGTCTGACGCTTGCCGCCCCCTAGGCCCGACATGCGATGTATCAGACGAACAGACCGGACTGTACGGAGATTGTCACATACAGACTCAGTAGGAGTTCGGATGGGTTTACCTCATCGGCCTTCTTGTCGACATCTACCTGGGGACCGTTACGTACAGCTAGTGCCGCTTACGGTCTGTGGTTAAACCCACTGCCAGCGTAGTGTCGAGTCTTTAGAGTCCCACACAGAGAGTTTCCCTGCACTGAGCGAAACGTGTAGAGGTCGTATGGTTTTACGGCAGGGCTGCGATCACTTACGTACACTTGTGTGCGTATGATGTTCGGGCAGGCAGTACTAGTGGGCTTTGGTTTAAGCCAGATCCTAGTATTGCACGGATGGATTTGTTTTGTCTTCTGTGCATCCGCATTCTACGGAATACGGATGCAGGTGTGTATGCATAGTTTTTCGGAGCGGTGAAGGAGGAGGTGCCTCATTAGGGTTTTGGCAGTTGTTTCGGCCAAAACCGTTATGTGGCAAGCTCATTATGGTTTTGACAGTTGATTCGGTCAAAACCATCTTGAGGCGGACTCATTAGGGTTTTGACATTTTGTTTGGTCAAAGCCATTATGAGCCGGGGAGATTATTTACTAATCCTTTCATTGATAATTATGTTATGGCTAATTACATTGACCATTTGACCATCTTGACTTTATTGACTATTTGACCAAAGTTGACTTGGATCTTCTTGAAAGATCTAAAGTATTCTTTGGTTTTCTTTTTCTTTTGTTATGATAATGGTCATGTCATTTGTAGCCATCACCTTTATCTTGATGGGATTAGTAATGATAATGGTTTTGCATTATTGCAACCATGATTGGGTTTTCTCTTGGTTAAGGATTTTCATTTGCTCATTCTCATTCTCTCTCTTGAAATGAGAAGCTCCATGGTTGCTAGAAAACTCCTTCTTCTTCCTCCTCTTGATTTCTCCTTTGATCTCATGTGTTGAGAGAAAAAAGGATTCCACTTGACAAACACATCCATACATCTCCTCTACACATCCTAAGGCTTCTAGATTAGCAATCTCCTTGCCCTAGTTACCTCGGCTTGAGGTGGAGCTCGGTGTACATCTCTCGGGTGGATCATCTTCGACTCAAGGAGGCCGCGGAGGTGACCGAAGTCCGGATCAACCATTGAGCAAGCAAAGAGAAGAACAACAAGAAGAGAAGAACAACAAGAAGAGAAGGAGTTCAAGTTGAGGTATAACCCCTAACCGAGTAGATACATCTCATGTTAGGTTGCTAGTGTATTGTTTAGCAAAGATCCGGCTTTTACGGTCCATGTTGCCAAAGTCCAGAAAATTTTTGTTTTACCGTTTCCGCAACCCCGACTTTACCGGGAGAGGTAACGTGGAGCTAACAGTGGTATCAGAGCCTAACTAAACATAAACTAGCTTGGTAGTGAAGTGTATCGAAGTTCGAAACGGAAAAATCGAAAAAACCGAGTTATAAAAACCTGATTTTCTGTTAAAATTTTTTCTGGTCAAAACAAAATTTGTTATACGCCAAAAATCATCTTAGGGTTTTTAGAAGAAAGCCACCAAAAACGAGCCAGCAACTCGACCAAAGGCTATTGCCGCGGAAACGCGGCCATCTTGGTGAGTCACTGGGTCGTTTTTGGTGCAGAGTGTTTCTGACTTGGTTTTAGGATTTTTAAGATGGTTTAAATGTGCCCAGATTTGCCAGAATAGAAATTTGTTTTTGGGGGCCTATAAATCCGTATTTTTCCGAACTTCAATATACTTTGACTATAAAGGTTATATCTGTGATGTTCATATGTATTGAACGTCGGCTAATCGCTATATGTCGATTAGTCGGGGTTATACATATCTGTGATCTGTGATTGTTGTTGATGGTTTGTGTATATGAACTCGTTGGATTGTCGCGGATGAATAGCCGGGTGGATGTGAGATGAGGTTTTCTTTTTCTTTCATTCATGTAATAAATTTGTAAATTGATGTAATATTATTTGTATGGCCGCACAACCGGGTCGGGGTTGTAGCCGTCATTGTATAATTCTTTTTACTGTTTTTTGCTCCTAGGATAGACCCATGGAGGGGGTGCACAAACTACCGGGTATCTCGAAGTGCCGAGTGGCCTACTCATGGCATTGAGGGAGGTTGCTTCGCTTCGGGTACTTGGCGGGTAGTTTGCCGCACCCGTAGGGGTCTTGGGTGGGGTTTTGGCTATTCATCGCGACCGTGTAATCCGCTTTTCGTTGCAGGCTTGAACGAATCGCGGGTTCCTAGTATATCCAAAGTGTTCATCTGTGATCTGGATTGGCTATCGTTGCAGTATATCTATATATAATAACTATTTAGGCGTTGCTTATGTTTTACAGCCGCGCTAGCCCAGCCCCCGCTCTGTCGTTAGTTAAGTAACCTAACGGGTGATGACGGGGCCCAGTGGCGAATGCGAATGGCATAAGCGTACGTCATATTTTGGTTGTTTTCTGCAATGGTAGGATTTAAATGATGGGACGCATTAAAAGAACTAATGCAAGAAAAAAAACCTAAAAGACGTTGTTGGAACAATTTTTCAAAAAGCTGTTATTGCAAGGACGTTCATTTTTGTTTCGCATCGCGGTATTCGGTTGTGAATGCCCAGCACCTCAGTCGACGAGGCAAGGGCCGAGATCCCTTCATCGGGAGTGACCCCTTGGACAAAAGTTTGCGTCAGGGTAATAACTTCACTATAGTCGATAATTCTTGCTTTGCATCGAGGTATTCAGTTTGGAATATCCTGCACCTCATTCGACGAGGAAAGAGCCGAGATCCCTTCGCAGGGAGTGACCTCTTTAGCAAAAGTTTTCGCCACTATTTTTTCAAAAAGGGGAATCATGTTCCTTCAACGATATCAAGTTCATTACGTTAACGGGTTTTTCGCCAAAAACCCAGCCGTAGCCCTCCGTCGTTTCGGATTAATATTATTCAGTATTCGTGCTGCGTTTGTTGACCTAGTCAAGGCGTAGTGAACGGTAGCTAAATAATATTTTTCTGTGGATTGCAAATGTGATTGGTTAGGACAGTCGTGCGGCCTTGTTGACCTAGTCAAGGGCACGTGCGGGTGGGTCTAATGCGATCAGGATTATGACGGATAGAACTTGTCTAACAGTTTGTGGCTTGTTGACCTAGTCAAGGTCATGAACAGTTAGGGGCAAAAACCACATCGGGAGTTTCAAAAGAACTGAAACTTGCAGATTTAGCATACCTTCTGGAGTGTGGTGACTAGAGTGGATTCCATCTAGGTTATCACACAATGACAGTTGGATCTCGATCCCACTGATGAGTTGGATTACTCTCGGGAGATTATTTCACTTAACGATCAATGCTATAAACCTAGTAGGTGACTAGAAAGGTGTCAGCGGGGCTACGCCCCCAGGGAAAAGAGGTTCTTGAATTAAGGAACTTCGCGAAAGCGTTGGAAAACCTCCCTCGAAGTACCGACACTAGCCTGGCTGAAAGGTTAAGCAAGTATTGTGACGTGAATTAAAACCCGGCTAGTTCTTCTTTTAAAAAGGTTTTAAGAAGAATTTGAGTAAACAGTGGGAGACATCCTGGTTAGATAAATTAATAAACCAATCTAATCTTGCAAGAGCATACGCTGAGTGTTTCTTTTCTCTCTCCAGGCAGCAACCTTTTCACGCCCTAATCAAGATAATAAAATGTATTGCTTGACCGATCCGAATTCTTATTCGGGACTGGGGAAAGTTGGTTCAGCTCTAACTTGTGACAACAGTCATGAGTATGAGAATGGGAAAAAGGATTGTATGGATTTCCAGGATACCCAGTCGAAGAAGAAGCATGGTTTTGCATCTACTTCAGGTGTTCTTGTAATTGAGAACTGTTTTGCGGTCAGCCCTACCTCCTGGGTACTTGATACCGGATCAGGATCTCATATCTGTAATTTATTGCAGGGACTGAGAAAAAGTAGGAAAGTTGCACCGGGTGATATGTCGCTCAGAGTAGCGAACGGAGCACAAGTTAATGCGGCAGCCGTCGGTGAATATCACCTAGTATTGCCAAATGGCAAGACTATGATTTTGAACGATTGCTACTATATACCCTCCATGGTTTGCAACATAATATCAGTTTCTTTACTCGATAAAGATGGATATAACTTTGTTCTTGAAAAGAATATCATGAACATTTACCTTCATAAGGTACTGGTTGCAGAGGGTACACTGTGTAATGGTATCTACGTTCTAAATCAGAATACAGTTCTCAATATACAAAACACACGCAAGAGGAAGAATTCAGATACGAATGAATCCTACTTGTGGCATTGTAGACTTGGTCATATCGGAGAGAAAAGACTGAGTAAGTTGCATAAAGATGGACTCTTGAATGCGTTCGAGTTTTCATCTTATGGAACTTGTCGGTCTTGTCTCAAAGGGAAGATGACCAAATCTCCGTTCACCGGACATGGAGAAAGAGCAACCGAGCTCTTGGGACTCGTACATAGTGATGTATGCGGTCCGATGTCTATACATGCAAGGGGTGGGTTCTCGTACTTCATCACATTCACTGACGATCTCTCTAGGTTCGGATATGTGTATCTGATGAAATACAAATCTGAAGCTTTTGAGAAATTCAAGGAATTCAGAAACGAAGTAGAGAACCAGACAGGCAAAAGTATCAAGATCCTCCGGTCTGACAGGGGAGGGGAGTACTTAAGCACGGAATTCCTAGATTACTTAAAAGAGAATGGTATTCTCTCTCAGCTTACTCCTCCTTATACACCACAGCACAACGGTGTTTCGGAGCGGAGGAATCGTACCCTACTGGATATGGTTCGCTCCATGATGAGTAATGCCGAGTTGCCTCTTTCATTTTGGGGACATGCGCTATTGACAGCAGCATACCTATTGAATGATGTTCCGTCTAAATCAGTGCCTAAGACTCCGTTCGAGATATGGAATGGAAAGAGGCCATATCTTAAAAGATCTAAGATATGGGGTTGTCCGGCTTATGTTAAAACGCATAAACCAGATAAACTAGAGGCACGGTCAGTTTTATGTAAGTTTGTGGGATATCCAAAAAATGGTTATGGATATCTATTCTACCACACCGAGGAACAGAAGGTGTTTGTTGCTCAGCATGCCGTTTTCTTAGAAACGGAGTTTCTTGCAAAAGAAATTAGTGGGAGCACGGTAGAATTGGAAGAAATTCAGCGACCACAAAATGAAACTGAAAATTTGACAGAACCTCAGGATTCAATAACCCCAGACGAACCTCAGCCACTCCGCAGATCTGGTAGGATTTCTCGAGATACTATGGTTTTCTCATTGACGGGGATCGAGAGGATTGCATCTTGGAAGAAGATGACCCTACCAGTTTCAGGCAGGCCATTATCAGTAGGGACTCTGATAAGTGGCAGGAAGCAATGCAATCCGAAATGGAGTCCATGTACGCCAATAAAGTGTGGACCTTGGATATTGCTCCACCTGGGGTAAAACCCATTGGATGCAAATGGATCTACAAAAGGAAACTTGGTGTAGATGGGCAGGTGGAAACCTATAAAGCTAGACTCGTTGCAAAAGGTTTTCGTCAAAGACCTGGTTTGGACTATGACGAGACTTTTTCTCCGGTGGCTATGCTCAAATCCATTCGGATCTTACTTGCCATTGCTGCCTTCCATGACTATGAAATCTGGCAGATGGATGTTAAGACGGCTTTCCTAAATGGTTGTTTGGAAGAGTGCGTTTACATGGATCAACCAGAAGGTTTCGTAGACAGTGGGAGCAGCGGAAGGGTGTGCAAGTTGCTTAAATCCATTTATGGATTAAAGCAGGCATCGCGGAGCTGGAACATCTGTTTTGATGAGGCAATCAAGGAATTTTATTTCATCAAGAACGAAGATGAACCCTGTGTATATAAGAAGATTGTAGGACGAACTGTCGTATTCCTAGTCTTGTACGTGGACGATATTCTTTTGATAGGAAATGACATTCCTATGCTACAATCGGTCAAGCTATTTTTGTCACAAAGGTTCTCCATGAAGGACCTGGGTGATGCCTCGTACATTCTGGGGATCAAGATCTATAGAGATAGATCCAAGAAACTGTTGGGACTTTCACAGTCCAGGTACATAGAGACCGTACTAAAGAGATTTAGTATGGAGGGTTCCAAGCGCGGTAACATACCCGCATTGCACGGAATTACCCTCTCCAAGAAGATGTCTCCTAAGACTGACGAGAAGAGGGTTCGCATGAGCACTATACCCTACGCTTCGGCGGTAGGATCTATAATGTATGCGATGCTATGTACAAGACCAGATGTAGCTTACGCGTTGAGCGCGGTAAGCCGGTATCAGTCAGACCCAAGGGAGGACCACTGGACAGCAGTGAAGAACATTCTCAAGTACCTAAGAAGGACTAAGGAGATGTTCCTGGTTTACGGTAATGGAGACCTCAGGGTCGAGTCCTTTACCGATTCAAGCTTCCAGAGTGACAAAGATGACAGCAAGTCCGTCTCGGGTTTTGTGTTTACCCTCAACGGAGGGGCGGTATGTTGGAGGAGTTCCAAGCAGGATACCGTCACAGACTCGACGATGGAGGCTGAATACATTGCTGCAAGCAATGCCGCAAAAGAGGCGGTCTGGATAAAGAAG
Source organism: Agapanthus africanus (assembly GCA_030015575.1). Taxonomy (NCBI): domain Eukaryota; kingdom Viridiplantae; phylum Streptophyta; class Magnoliopsida; order Asparagales; family Amaryllidaceae; genus Agapanthus; species Agapanthus africanus. The sequence continues at coordinate 518,718,122 of JASDDO010000031.1, read as the reverse complement.
TTCATTAGTGAACTTCAGGTGGTTCCGTCCATTGTTGACCCAATACCTTTGTATTGCGATAACAATGGGGCTATAGCTTTAGCGAAGGAACCAAGGTCCCATCAGAAATCCAGGCACATCTTAAGGCGGTATCACCTGATCAGGGAGATCATTGATCGCCAGGTGATCGAGGTGCGGAGAGTGGACACAAAGGACAACACTGCGGACCCATTCACAAAGGCTTTACCCCAGACTCAGTTCGAGCGGCTGATCGAGATGATAGGTCTTCGATACGCCAGTACATGGCCTTAGTGCAAGTGGGAGATTGTTAGTGTATATGCCCTAGAGTCCATTACTGTATCATACTAGTATGTATATTACTTGATGGAAGCTTGGGATATTCACAGTTGTACAGACAATCTTGCTCAATATAGTAGTTTGCTACTTGGTTTGTCTCTGCTTTAATGTGTACATGTGTGTTTATCACCTATACGCATTAGTAGAGCCCTTAGGATCTTTGCTTGATTACCAGCGTTGTGATGGCGATCACACTCGTGGGGGCTGGGTAATCTACAAGCACATCCTTATATACGTCCCTAGTCGTGGGAGTATCGAGATAGGGCATCGATGCTCCGGAGTAGACTAGCGTATGCGCTTCTCATCCCAGCACGGGAGACGGTCTGTCCCACAGCCGTCGGTACGTCGTACTTGAGATAGTATGCGGGTGCTCGTTAGGTTACGAGTACACTGGACAGGACTCGTCGGGAACTGATGGTTGGTATTATACCTATCGTCAGTTATCAGTTCCCAGGTGACATGAGTACAGCTTAGTCCGCTGACTTGACACTGTCACTTCGCCTCGAGTGTGTTCCCACTGTTCTTTGATTACTACCCTACCACGGCTCTACTGAGTCGTGCAAACAGGTAGTAGTTGGGAGCAGTCCCGAAGCACTTGGAGGCAGTGACGGTTAGACAGGATTCGTCTCTCCCGGTATTGGGGGTTGACATCGCGCTGTGTCTAGGAGAGCCATTACACAAGTAGTCCCTGGCCAGGGCAAGCGAGATATACTGGTAGGTTCCAGTGTTATCTCAGGGTGTTCTGGGCTTCACTCCGACACGACTTGTACCGCTATTAGGGGTCTGACGCTTGCCGCCCCCTAGGCCCGACATGCGATGTATCACACGAACAGACTGGACTGTACGGAGATTGTCACATACAGACTCAGTAGGAGTTCGGATGGGTTTACCTCATCGGCCTTCTTGTCGACATCTACCTGGGGACCGTTACGTACAGCTAGTGCCGCTTGCGGTCTGTGGTTAAACCCACTGCCAGCGTAGTGTCGAGTCTTTAGAGTCCCACACAGAGAGTTTCCCTGCACTGAGCGAAACGTGTAGAGGCCGTATGGTTTTACGGCAGGGCTGCGATCACTTACGTACACTTGTGTGCGTATGATGTTCGGGCAGGCAGTACTAGTGGGCTTTGGTTTAAGCCAGATCCTAGTATTGCACGGATGGATTTGTTTTGACTTCTGTGCATCCGCATTCTACGGAATACGGATGCAGGTGTGTATGCACAGTTTTTCGGAGCGGTGAAGGAGGAGGTGCCTCATTAGGGTTTTGGCAGTTGTTTCGGCCAAAACCGTTATGTGGCAAGCTCATTATGGTTTTGACAGTTGATTCGGTCAAAACCATTTTGAGGCGGACTCATTAGGGTTTTGACATTTCGTTTGGTCAAAGCCATTATGAGCCGGGGAGATTATTTACTAATCCTTTCATTGATAATTATGTTATGGCTAATTACATTGACCATTTGACCATCTTGACTTTGTTAACTATTTGACCAAAGTTGACTTGGATCTTCTTGAAAGATCTAAAGTATTCTTTGGTTTTCTTTTTCTTTTGTTATGATAATGGTCATGTCATTTGTAGCCATCACCTTTATCTTGATGGGATTAGTAATGATAATGTTTTTGCATTATTGCAACCATGGTTGGGTTTTCTCTTGGTTAAGGATTTTCATTTGCTCATTCTCATTCTCTCTCTTGAAATGAGAAGCTCCATGGTTGCTAGAAAACTCCTTCTTCTTCCTCCTCTTGATTTCTCCTTTGATCTCATGTGTTGAGAGAAAAAAGGATTCCACTTGACAAACATATCCATACATCTCCTCTACACATCCTAGGGTTTCTAGATTAGCAATCTCCTTGCCCTAGTTACCTCGGCTTGAGGTGGAGCTCGGTGTACTTCTCTCGGGTGGATCGTCTTCGACTCAAGGAGGCCGCGGAGGTGACCGAAGTCCGGATCAACCATTGAGCAAGCAAAGAGAAGAACAACAAGAAGAGAAGGAGTTAAAGTTGAGGTATAACCCCTAACCGAGTAGATACATCTCATGTTAGGTTGCTAGTGTATTGTTTAGCAAAGATCCGGCTTTTACGGTCCATGTTGCCAAAGTCCAGAAAATTTTTGTTTTACCGTTTCCGCAACCCCGACTTTACCGGGAGAGGTAACGTGGACCTGACAACATCTACAGGGAAATCGCCCGTATGGCGTTAAGCGTCGAGGGCTAGATATGATATTATAGCTTCATGCTATATGCATATGAGTTGATTGTGCATGAGCATCATTGCATACTATTACTTGTTGTGCCTTGATTTAGTACCTATTGGACACTGCACTATTACTGACGGTTCATGTTGCACGAGCACTAAATTGTATGCTACACACACACTGTTGGTAATTGCCATGACACTCACAACATATATACCTATGTGGTAATGTATTCATTATTGACATTGAGACGTTGGTTCTTGTTCTATTGCACATATGAAATGTATCGAGCATACATACCTACATGTATACACACATACCTTGCTATAGCTATATATACACCTTTATATGATGTTGCATTTGATTTTGGAGAAATTGGGAACCGCATGATATATTTATAAACTTGATTCATTTAAAAGAGTGGTTTTCCCTTGATATGCTCATATAATTGTTTTATGTTGCATACATCATATTTCATAGATTTACACATCAAGATACGGATTTCATGTGATTTATGGATTTGAGAACCGTGGGGATATTTCAAGAAATTATGCATTGTTTTCAAAACCCGGTTTCTCTTGATATGATATTTTGATGCGTCCACCATGAGTTTTCTCGGTTCTGAGACTTGTGTTAGAAACCCGATTCGAGGAGATGGATAATCCGTTTGCGGGTTCAAGGTGGACCCGGTATGGTACCTCGGGGCAAGAAAGGGATGTTGTGCAGTAGAAGATGAGCCTGGCAGAGGGACTACTACCAACCGGTGATTTGTTGGACCCGGAGGATACCGACCGGAGTTGTGAGATGGATATGGGCCTATCCGGACTGATGGAGCCCGTGGGCCGATCCGGACTGACGGAGCCCGAGTTATGCAGATTTACGTATCGATATTGGGCACGGGTTTTCATGATATTTCGAGTGTCGATGTTGGGCACTCAGGTTCCATGAGATTTACGGATATGAAGGCCGATCAGAGTGACGGCGCCTGAGGTATTGGAATTTGGGGTGTCGTTGATGGACACCGGGTTTTTCCACGATGATGATTCGTTGATGATAATATGTTTTATCCCATACTCAGTAGTTATTTGATATGCATTGTTTCATGTAGTTGTAGTACCCTGATGGTGTACCTTGATCATGATTGTTGCATATCCATATTGCCATACTTATGCTATCAGATTGCATGTTATAGATTATTGTTGTTCGTGCATACCTGCGATTACCTGTATGATGTTACTTACTATTCATGAGTTGGCAACTCACCCTCGTTGTGCCACAGTGTTTTGCAGGCTTGACCCTCAGAGTAGTCACGGCAGGGCTTCTTATTGTATATTTTTCAGCGGATACCGCTACGGTTAGCCGTGAGGCCTTTTTGCTGTAGGTGGGTTGCGGTTATCCGATTATATCCATTGTATATCTTATTGTATCTAGTACTCTCCATCTACCACTTTTATGTATTGACTTAGAAACGAGTTGTGAGGATCGATATTGTATATTTTGTGACTCTGGGTGTCGCGCTCGTGTGAGCCGGCCTTTTTTTTTTATGTAGTTTTACCTTTTTATATTGTTTTCATTTATATTGTCTATTTCTTCGCTACGGCGTCGTATATATGCTTGTGGTGGTTGTTTCCGCCTTTGGGCTTGATTTGCTCTCGTTTAGGGATGCTTTATATATATCCCGTGTTTGTACCCGTTTCGGGGCTAGTTTTTACAAAAGAGGTGCTGCTGAAATTTTCAAGAAAATAAATTTAAGCTTTAAGATTTTTACTTGAGATTTCCAAATGTTTTTAACAATGTTTTATCACTTACTTCTTTTATGGTTTAGATTTCTGGATTTTCAGCTAACTTAAATTGCGTTACGCCTGTTGACGTCACGTGGTTTAAGTGCCGGTCACGTGCCGAAATTTTGGGCCGTGACAAAATTGGTATCAGAGCGCTAGGTTTTACCTTTCAGGTGTAGGATGTCCTTGGTATGATGGAGTAGGTAGCTTAAGCAGAGTGGCGTAGCGTGTGTATGTTCCGCGGCATACTTACAACACGGTATTCCACCTAAGTGACCTTAGGACTTGTAGGTTGAAATTCCTTCCGTGATTATATACATCCTTATGATTCGATTTCTATGTTCTTATCGAATCCTGTTATCATTTCTAGCCATTATGCCGCCGAAGACTACGAGGGCGCACAGAGCGGCCGCGAGAGCCGAGGTCAGGGTAGGCTCATCGGAGACGAGGATTGACCAGGGCGGTATGCCCATTCCACATGAGCAGATTGATCCACCTTCGCTAGATCGTATTACTAGGCTAGAGGCCGGTATGCAGGATTTGCGCTAGATGATGGAGTCGTTAGTTGAGGCCAGTCGAGCGCAGAGACAGGAGGTTGTCCCACCTGCTACGGGGACCGCGATGGTGCCTACTGTTCAGGCAGTCGTACCTGCAACCACGGAGTTTATCACCGTATCATTATCTGAGTTCATGAGGATGAAGCCTCCGGTTTTCACCGGCACTGATACAGCTGAGGATCCCCAGTCATTTATCAATCGGATGGCCAGGATCTACCGTTCGCTGAGATGCTCCGACGCGAGATGGGTAGAGTTCGTGAGTTTTTGTCTGGAGGGTCTTGCCCAGACCTGGTACGAGTCTTTAGAGAGGGGAAGAGACGCAGGTCTTTCTCCTATGACCTAGGCTGAGTTTGTGACAGTTTTTCTTGTCCGTTTTCTTCCGCAATGCGTCAGGGATGCTCGAGCTCGCAGTTTTGAGTCGTTACGCTAGACTCTGGGTATGACGGTGGCAGAGTACGATGTTCAGTTTACCAAGCTATCTGTGTATGCTCCCTATTTGGTGGACACTGAGGAGATGCAGATCAAGAGATTTGTGTGAGGCTTGCTTATCCAGTTGTTCCTCGCTATCAGCGCCCAACATTGTGACACCTATGCAGCCGCAGTAGACGTGGCCCTACTGGTTGAGGAGCGTCTTTCCGAGACTTCGGTCATTCCGGAACTGAAGAGGGTTCGTACTGGTGTATCAGCCCAGAGACAGATGTTTAGACTCCGCGACAGATTTCGTTGAGGTCGTGAGAGTAGCAGAGGCTTGGGATGAGGCCAGTTGTTTAGCTCTTCTCCCCATGAGGGTCAACAGTCATCGTCTGGATGTTTCCGGTGCGGGAGTTTTTATCATCGCGTCAGAGATTGTACAGAGCCATATGAGGACGAGGTAGCTGTATCACATGTTACCTTACCACCTTCTCCACCTCAGAGAGCGTTTCCCCTTACGCCTGTTGTTGCTCCGCGTCAGACTTATGCTCAGAGAGGTCATGGTCGCGGAGGGTTTATTCAGAGAGGACGGGGTGGCAGAGGCGGAGGACAGCCAGTTACCAGTAGATGGCAGGCTCGAGTATTTGCTTTGACTCATCAGGACGCGCAGGCATCCAATGCAGTGGTTTCAGGTACTCTTTCAGTATGTTCTTTCGATGCACACATTTTGTTTGATCCGGGATCTACGCACTCGTATGTTTCTACACACTTCATGCCGAGGTTGGGCCGGGAGTCATGTTTGCTAGATCAGCCGCTTGTCGTGACTACTCCTGTTGGCGAGCTTTTTGTTGCGCGACACGTGTTTCGGTCGTGTGCCGTTCGGATTGGAGATAGAGGTTCGTCCGGCGACTTGATCCTTCTTGAGATGTTGGACTTCGACGTTCTCCTTGACATGGACTGGTTAGCTACTTGCTACGCATCTGTAGACTGCCGCGGGAAGACAGTCAGGTTTTGTTTTCCCGGCGAGTCAGTTCTTGTTGTGCAGGGGGGCCGTGGTGCCGCCCCTCACAGTTTGATTTCAGCCCTTTGTGCTGGTCGGCTTTTGAGGAGGGGATGTCGGGAATTCTTGGCTTTTGTTCGTGATACCGGAGCACGGTATATTTGTGGGACCGGGTTCCTATTGTGAGAGAGTTTCCCGACGTTTTTCTCGATGAATTACCTGGATTGCCGCCAGAGCGCGAGATTGAGTTCTGCATTGATTTGATCCCTGGCACGGGGCCTATTTCTATATCGCCTTACCGGATGGACCCGACGGAGCTTAAGGAGCTTAAGGATCAGCTGTAAGTGTTGCTTGATAGGGGGCTTATTCGTCCGAGTGTTTCTCCTTGGGGAGCTCCTGTTCTGTTCGTCAAGAAGAAGGACGGCAGTTTGAGATTGTGCATTGATTATTGTCAATTGAACCGAGTTACGGTGCGGAATAGGTATCCTTTACCTCGCATTGACGATTTGTTTGATTAGCTCCAGGGTGCGGGACATTTTTCAAGATTGATTTGAGATCGGGTTATCATCAGTTGCGGGTTCAGAATGATGACATTCCAAAGGCTACTTTTCGTACGCGCTACGGGCATTATGAGTTTTTGGTGATGTCGTTCGGACTCACCAATGCCCCAGCAGCGTTCATGGATTTGATGAACCGGATTTTCAGGTCGTTCCTCGACCAGTTTATTATTATGTTTATTGATGACATTCTGGTTTATTCCAAGAGTCGAGAGGAGCATGAGCAGCACTTGAGGATTGCTTTGCAGACATTGAGAGAACACCAGCTGTTTGCTAAATTCTTGAAATGTGCCTTCTGGCGTGATAGTGTTGACTTCCTGGGTCATGTGGTTACTGGAGACGGTATTCGTATGGACCCGAGGAAGATCGAGGCCGTACAGCTTTGGCCCAGACCTGTATCAGTGATAGAGGTCCGCAGCTTTTTGGGCTTAGCCGGTTATTACTGCCGTTTCGTGCAGGACTTCTCGAATATCGCTGCACCGTTGACCGGATTGACCGGGAAGGGGGTTTCTTTTCTTTGGACTGAGGCATGCGAGCAGAGTTTTCAGCAGTTGAAGACTCGGTTGACGACTGCACTAGTTTTATCTTTGCCTTCTGGATCGGGCGGCTTTGTCGTTTACTGTGATACTTCTCGAGTGGGGCTCGGTTGTGTATTGATGCAGCATGATAGAGTTATCGCTTATGCTTCCCGGCAGTTGAAGAAGCACGAGCAGAATTATCCCACTCATGATCTTGAGATTGCCGCGGTGGTCTTTGCGCTTAAGATTTGGAGACACTACTTGTACGGAGAGTCGTGTCAGATTTTCATGGACCATAAGAGCTTGAAATACATCTTCCAGCAGCGGGATCTGAATTTGAGACAGCGCCGTTGGATGGAGCTCGTGAAGGATTATGATTGTGATAACCTTTATCACCCGGGCAAGGCGTATGTGGTAGCTGATGCTTTGAGTCGTAGGCCCGGGGATAGCTTGTCCCGGTTGAGCGCAGTTCAGAAACAGTTTTCTACAGATTGGCAGATCTTGTGCGACAGTAGAGTACAGTTTGAGTTCACTTCCACTGGGGGACAACTTTCTCATGTCCGCGCCCGTCCACTTCTACTTGATCGTATTCGTGAGGCACAGCCCGACGATGCCCGTTTGTATGAGATTCTTGAGCATGTTCGGCAGGGTAGAGATTCGGAGTTTGAGATTGATGACCAGGGTGTGCTACGTTTCGGGACTCGTTTGTGTGTACCTGATACCGATAGGCTAAGACGCGAGATCCTAGAGCAGGCACATCAGTCAGCTTATAGCGTTCATCCAGGTTCCACCAAGATGTATCGTGATTTGAAAGATATCTACTGGTGAGCAGGGATGAAAAGTGATGTTTCGGATTTCGTTTCAAGGTGTCTGACTTGTCAGCAAGTCAAGGCTGAGCATCAGAGACCGATAGGAGAGTTGCAGCCTTTACCCATTCCGGAGTGGAAATGGGAACAGATCTCCATGGATTTCGTTGTGGGTCTACCCAGGTTCAGTCGAGGGTATGACTCCATTTATGTGATTGTTGACCGGTTGACGAAAGCGGCTCACTTCCTTCCAGTGAAGACCACTTTCGGTTATGCTCAGTGTGCTCAGTTGTACATTGATGAGATTGTGCGTTTGCACGGCATTCCTACATGCATCGTATCCGACAGGGTCACCCAGTTCACTAGCCGTCTTTGGAAGAAGCTTCAGGAAGCTTTGGGTACCCGATTGAGTTTTAGCACCGCTTTCCATCCGCAGACCGATGGTCAGTCAGAGCGGACTATACAGACTCTGGAGGATATTCTTCGTGCGTGTGTGCTTGATTTTGGTGGCAGTTGGGATCGTCACTTGCCATTGATAAAGTTCTCCTATAATAACAGTTATCAGGAGACGATTCAGATGGCACCTTTTGAGGCTTTGTATGGTAGAAAGTGTCGATCGCCAGTCTGTTGGACCGAACTCAGCGAGAGCAGGATTTTGGGACCCTAGCTAGTTCAAGAGACTACGAAGAAAATTCAATTGATTCAGGATAGGATCAGAGCAGCCCAGTGCAGACAGAATTCTTATGTCGACCGTCGTCGTCGCAGGCTCGAGTTCACAGTAGGGGATCATATATTCCTATGGATTTCTCCGATGAAGGGCGTGATGAGATTTGGGAAGAAAGGGAAGCTTAGTCCCAGATTTGTAGGTCCTTTTGAGATCCTTGAGCGAGTTGGTATCGTTGCCTATCATTTGGCACTTCCGTCCAGTTTTCCAAATGTTCACCACGTATTCCATGTATCGATACTTCGCAAGTACCTTCATGACCTTTCTCACATGATTCAGCACCAGACCATTCAGCTAGAGTTCGATCTTTCGTTCACCGATGAGCCGGTAGTTATATTGGATCGGCAGGTGAAAAAATTTCAGTCAAAGGTCTTTCCATCTGTGAAGGTTCTTTGGCGTAGCCCGAATAGTGAAGAGGTCACTTGGAAGGCCGAGAGCGAGATGCGGAAGAAATTCCCCCATCGCTTTGAAGGTACGCATAGTAAGATTTTTAAATTCAGGGACGAATTTCTTTAAAGGGGGAAGATTGTAACACCTTAGAATGCGATTAGTGTTAATTAAGCGATAACGCGAGTTTTTAGTAAAAAGTTAAGCAAAATAGTTTTCACATATTTTATAAAAATTAATTAATATTTTATTATTATTTATTTTTGGCTTGCACATACTTGTACATGTTAACCTAGGGTTAATTAGTGTTAACCATGCTTAAGTGGCCATGGCACATTAACCCTCATTAAATTAAGTTGTATGTAATTATTTAAGTTATTTAGATTTTAAAAATAAAGGGTTGAATTTGGTTGACTTGAGAGAGAGAAGGGTTGAATTGTGAAGGAATGATAAGGAATGGGAAAGGATGGGGTGCATTTAATGAGGAGAGAGAAGGGGGCATGGCTCACTATAACCTCACACCCTCATTTCCCTCATCCCTCACTCACACACTCCCTTATTCTCACCTCACTCTCTCATTCACACATTCTTTTCTTCATCTCCTTTTCCCTTATTCCCTCAAACTAAAACCCTAACTAAATCATCACAAAACCAAACAAAATCACCACTAAACCTCACTGAAACCTTTCACAAAGTCAAGTTAAGCCACAAAGAGGACTTGGAGCATGGAAAGCTAGGGTTTTGGAGCAAGTGTTGAAAGGTAATGATCCCTAACTGTTAATTAGGTCCTTATTATGTTGTGTTGCCTAGTAGTTGCTGTTTAGAACCCTAAACATATAGTTTTTTGCACATATCGTATTTTTAGTGTCATTTTGGGGTCACCGTGATCTTCTATCACCACGAATTGTTACTGTAAAATCTAGCAATGTAGTAGTGTTGTACTAGAGACCCTGAGTGTTCACCTGAAACCCTGACCCCACTATACACTGTTCATCTGGCGAGATCAGAGGGAATTCCGGCGTCGCCGGCCGTGTAGGGGACTGGGGAGTTGGGATTTAGGGTAGCTGTCTGTAGGTATTTTGGGGTGTTTGGTACTGCTAGAATTTTATATATTGACTGTAGGCAAAATCTGGGAACACTTTGCTAAATTCTAGTGTTTCGACTACGCGCGTTAAGTTATTCGACACGGTTCGCGTTCTTGGTGTAGCTTGCTGCACTTAGGTTTGATTTGGGATGTCGCTACACACGTTAGCCACTAAGCGAACACTTGAGAGTTGGTTGGAGTCGGTGCGTCGATCTAAACGTAGTTTGTATGTATTATTAGTCGATTTCTAAGATACACTTGTTATGTTTGTGTGATATTAGGAGCGAGTGCGGGGACTTCAGATGCTACGAAGAAGGGAAAGCGGGTGGTTGGATTTACCTAGCTCGAGATCATCGGTGAGTAGATTTAACATCTACGGGGAAATCGCCCGTATGGTGTTAAGCGTCGAGGGCTAGATATGATATTATAGCTTCATGCTATATGCATATAAGTTGATTGTGCATGAGCATCATTGCATACTATTACTTGTTGTGCCTTGATTTAGTACCTATTGGACACTGCACCATTACTGACGGTTCATGTTGCATGAGCACTAAATTGTATGCTACACACACACCATTGGTAATTGCCATGACACACACAACATATATACCTATGTGGTAATGTATTCGTTATTGACATTGAGACGTTGATTCTTATTCTATTGCGCATATGAAAGGTATCATGCATACATACCTACATGTATACAAACATACCTTGCTATAGCTGCATATACACCTTTATATGATGTTGCATTTGATTTTGGAGAAATTGGGAACCGCATGATATATTTAAAAACTTGATTCATTTAAAAGAGCGGTTTTCCCTTGATATGCTCATATTATTGTTTTATGTTGCATACATCATATTTCATGGATTTACGCATGGAGATACGGATTTCATATGATTTATGGATTTGAGAACCGTGGGGATATTTCAAGAAAGTATGCATTGTTTTGAAAATCCGGTTTCTCTTGATATGATATTTCGATGCGTCCACCATAAGTTTTCTCGGTTCTAAGACTTGTGTTAGAAACCCAATTCGAGGAGATGGATGATCCGTTTGCGAGTTCATGGTGGACCCGGTATGGTACCCCGGGGCATAAAAGGGATGTTGTGCAGTAGACGATGAGCCTGACAGAGGGACTACTACCTACCGGTGATTGGTTAGACCCGGCGGTTATCTGGAGGATACCGACCGTAGTTGTGAGATGGATATGGGCCGATCCGGACTGACGGATCCCGAGTTCTGCGGATTTACGTGTCGATGTTGGACACGGGTTTTCATGATGTTTCGAGTGTCGATGTTGGGCACTCATGTTCCATGAGATTTACGGATATGAGGGCCGATCAGAGTGACGGCGCCTGAGGTATTGGGATTTGGGGTGTCGTTGATGGACACCGGGTTTTTCCACGATGATGATTTATTGATGATGATATATTTTATCCCATACTCAGTAGTTATTAGATATGCATTGTTTCATGTAGTAGTATCCTGATGGTGTACCTTGATCATGATTGTTGCATATCCATATTGCCATACTTATACTATCAAATTGCATGTTATAGATTATCGTTGTTCGTGCATACCTGCGATTACCTGTATGATGTTACTTACTATTCACGAGTTGGCAACTCACCCCCGTTGTGCTACAGTGTTTTGCAGGCTTGACCCTCAGAGTAGTCGCGGCAGGGCTTCTTATTGTATATTTTTCAGCGGATACCATTACAGTTAGCTGTGAGGCCTTTTTGTTGTAGGTGGATTGCGGTTATCCGATTATATCCATTGTCTATCTTATTGTATTTAGTACTCTCCATCTACCACTTTCATGTATTGACTTAGAAACGAGTTGTGAGGATCGATATTGTATATTTTGTGACTCTGGGTGTCGCGCTCGTGTGATCCGGCCTTTTTTCTATGTAGTTTTACCTCTCTATGTTGTTTTTCATTTTTATTGTCTATTTCTTCGGAACGGCGTCGTATATATGCTTGTGGTGGTTGTTTCCGCATTTGGGCGTGATTTGCTCCTGTTTTGGGATGCTTTATATATATCCTGTGTTTGTACCCGTTTCGGGGCTAGTTTTTACAAAAGAGGTGCTGCCGAAATTTTTAAGAAAATAAAGTTATGTTTTAAGATTTTTACTTGAGATTTCCAAATGTTTTTAACAATATTTTATCACTTACTTCTTTTATAGTTTAGATTTCTGGGTTTTCGGCTTACTTAAATTGCGTTACGCCTGTTGACGTCACGTGGTTTAAGTACCGGTCACGTGCCTAAATTTTGGGTCGTGACACCAGCTCTCCCGGACAAACGAGAACGCAAGGCCCTAACGCTTTTGCAACGGCTCCGCGTATCTCGCCAAAACGAGATATCCGCCGCCCCACGTCCCGCGTCCCACGCAGGCGCATCCCCCCATTAATGGGCGTGTCCCGCCATTAATGAGGGGATCCCATCATTCACGCTGGCATAACGCCAGGGCGTAACTGAAGGCGAAGATCTCGAGCCTTCTCTCTCCATGCGACCACTATAAAAAAAACCTCTCTTAGACGACTCAGGTAAGACAATTTTAATCCAATAAGCCGCTACTCTGCTCATTTTTCTCGGCTAACTTGATCTTCGGAGGGTCTTACGGTGGTCACCCATCCCGAGACTTCTTTGCAGATAGCTCGGCTTCACCTCAAAATCAACCCATTAAGATCCACACGCCCAAGAAGACAACCTTCAAGCCAAATCTCAACCATTCAATAGCGCTCGCTACAGATCGACGGAGGACAGCATCTGAAGGAGATCCGACCTCCATCTGTCATCAAGCAATTTCAAAACTGATTACCTTTTTTCTTTTGCAGTATAACAATAGAAATCTCATTCTGTTCAATTTTCATTGAAAGAAATCATAAAAATGAGAGGATTATCTTCCCGTCTTATCCACGTCAGCAACAACTTTTCTTTTTTAAAATTATAAACAAAACATCATGTGATGGGCTCTCTCTCTCTCCCCTCCTTTGAGTCTCTGCGCACTGCGCCCAAGGGGTACGGATTTGACGTCTAGGCAATAGACACTGCAGATTAATAAGTGGGTGACGACTCATGTAAAATTTTACATTGCATTCCGGCCTTCTACAATTTGCATTTAAAATCAACCCTTTCATTCTCTCTCAAGATCTCTCAAAAGGCTAAAAATTGAATTCATAGAAGACCAAAAGGCTACTTTAAGGGCTTATTTGGTTGTCCGGAGTGCTAGGAGAGCATTTGTAGTAACTTTCAAAAGAAAAGTATGGTAGTAATTTTTGAAAGTTACTTCATGTTTTTGTTTACATAATTTTGTTTGTTTACATATTTGGAAGTTTAAGAAAAAATTTTGAAGCGGACTTATGTTTTTTTGTTTTTGTTTTTATCCATGGAAAAAAGTATATGAAAATAATAAATATTAGGATTAATTTCAAAAAACTACCAAAAGTTTTCCAACTTTTGTAACACCAACAAAAAAGTTCCAAAATTTCGAGAAACTACCATGATTCACGGCCGCACGTCAGCGTTAACGGTGACATGTCAGCGCCATTATTAAATTTGCCATATTCTAAAAAATATTTTTTTTCCAAAACTACCCGCTTCATCCTTGGCCCTAACCCTAAACCCTAACCCTAACCCTAACCACCTTTCTTCTCCCTTCCATCATCGTCGGTCCTCTGTCGGAGCCGCCGCCTTCCACTTCGGCCCCAATAAGATTGGGCCAAAATCAGGATACTATCATAACCTTTGAAATGATAAAAAAAAACTACCAAACGTAACGGTCAACGTTTGGTCAACATTAATGTTTATGTCAAATGACCATTTTGCCATTTCCATAATATTGTTAATTAATTAAAAAATAATTTTAATAAATATTAACTAGATTATTATTGTTATTGTGGGCAGCTAGAGGGTGGCTGGCGGGAAGGGTAGGAAGGGGAAGGGGAAGGAGGCAGTCAGGGGCCTTTTGGGAGGGAGGGGGGCAGCGGCAAGAGGAGAAGAATATCATCATGACGACAACGAAGATGGGCGAGACGAGGGGGAAGGGGAAGGGCCCCGGGGGCGGGGAAGGGGGAAGAAAAAGAAATTGAAGAAGAAGAAGAAGAAGAAGACGATGACGGGCGAGGTCGGGGAAGAGGTGGGGGTCTTCGGAGGAGGGGAAGGGATCGGAGGGAGGGGTGGATAGTGGGGGTGAATGATAGAGAAGAAACTGAAGAAGAAGAAATTGAACATGACGACGATGACGATCGTCGGGAAGAGACGAGGGTGGCACTGGCGGAGGTGGTGGGAGAGGAGGAAGAAGAAGAGGAAGATAACAATGATGGTGGTGGTTGTGGTGATGATGGGGGTTGCAGAGGGAAGACGAAGGGAAGGTCGAAGGAGATTGATGATGCTCGATACCGGGGATTCCCCAGATCATGACACGTGGTAGATGACGTGTCCCAAGACTTACGAGAAAAGATCAAGAACGGTACACTGGAAGAATACCCCGGAACCTTCGACCCGAGAATGTTCCCAACCTTCGGTGGCCTTCCATACTACTCATATGCTCGCCTTACAAACAACCATCGGCTCGCCTCCGAGCCCTCCCACACGCTGAATTCCCTCAACCCCCTAGCTCGCCTCCGAGCTATCATAGAACAAAGCTCTCTCGGCCTCCCGCTCGTTCCCGAGCCTCCTGCCGAGCATAGCTTCCTCAGTCTCATCGACCGACCCACAGCACTGATCACAGGCATCTTCGCCACGGCTCCGCGAATCTCGCCAGACGCGAGATATCCGCCGCCCATGATCCCGCGTTCCACGCCATTGCGTTCCCCTATTAACGAGCATATCTCATCATTAATGGGGAATCCTGTCTTTCACGCGGGCATAACAGCCGGTGTGAATCTCGCGCCCGCCTGCCCATGGCTGCCGCTATATAAACCCCTCTCTCAGACGACTCAGGTAAGCTAATTTTACCCCCATAAGCCGCTACTCTGCCCAATTAGCCCGGCTAACTTGATCGTCGGAGGGTGCTCGATGGTACAGCCACCCCGGGACTTCCTTGCAGGTAGCTCGGCCTCATCCATATCAAGCCCACTGAGATCCACACGCTTCAGGAAGCAACCTTTCAACTCAATCTCAGCCATCCATTGACTCTCGCTACTGATCTACGGAAGGTAACATCTGAAGGAGATCCCGACCTCCATCAGTTGGCACCGTCTGTGGAAAAGCTAGTTCCATTCAACGAAAGTTCACCTTCCGATCTCAACTTCATGGCGAGCGATCACCGTGATGATCCAAGTTTTAGCCGCCGCCCTCCTCACAATGGAGACGCGGTTGGATCCCCTCCTCCCCCGAACATCATTCACGCCATATCTGCTCGGATAGATCGGCTCACGTCCGTCTTGGATGCGCTTGTCCGTGTCCAAACGGCCAGGCAAACTCCCCAGGTCGCCGCTCCCCCACCTCGGGACTGGGACCCCTACAGATGGAGAAAGGACGCTGCCTACGTCGGCACGACCGAGCACCGCCTCGCTATCTCCGGCGGACGTAGATCCCTTATGGCGACCAATTCAATGACCCGCTGGGTGTCACACAGCTCCACACCGAGGTCTCTTGTCAGAGCACCCCGCCTTGAGGCCCATCGCGCTCCTGTCCCTCCCGAGGAGGTGTCGGTCAGCTCGCCTGCACCCAGGCATGACGGCACCCCCTCCCTCGACAGGGTCGCGTGGACGGGACTCACCACGATAGCTCGAAGACGGGCTCGCCAGGGGACCTAAGGAACCTCATCGAACAGAACTGGAGCCGTGGCCAGGCACAGGTCGCCAGTAGCAGAGGCCATAAATCAGAGTATGCCGAATCATCGGGATACCACGACCGACTCGACGCCCTCGAAAAGAAGATCGAGGGACCGACTCAACGCCCTCGAAAAGAAGATCGAGGGCATATATCGGGAAAATCGTCCTTCAAGCGACGGGGCTAGATATACCGCCGACTCGCTCACGAGGCCTTTCACCAAAAAGCTACTCGCTGTCCACGTCTCCTCCTGGAACAAGCCTCCAAAGGTCTCCCTCTTCGACGGAATTCCGACCCGAAAGACCATTTGGACGCGTTCACAGCCGGGATGAGTTTCCAGGACAACTCTGACGCCGCGCAATGCCGTGCTTTCCCTGCCACTCTCATCCGCTCTGGACAAGACTGGTTCCGAGGACTCACGACACGCTCAATCTCTACCTTCGATGAGCTGGCCACCTAATTCCTCGGCCATTTCGTCGAGAAAAGACGGCAGAAGCGGACCGCTGATCATCTCTTCACCATAAAGAGCGGGGACAAAGAATCCTTCAAAGGATACGTCACCCGCTTCTACAACGCTCTCCTTGAGGTCCCAGAGCACCGGGACGAGACGGTCATTACGGCCCTTAGGTCAGGTCTTAGGCACAAGGAGTGGCTACGCTCCTTTGCATTAGCGCAACCTAAGACCATGGCCGAGGTAAAGGCCTGAACCGAACATGAGATCCGGTTTAGGTCTGAGGTGAACGTTAACCTACCCCGGACAGACTAAGCCGATCAGAAGAAAAGGGCCAGGGAGGAGAAAAAGAAGATTGAGCGGCCAAAGCCCTACTTCCCGAAGTTCCAGGAGTATACCCCGCTCAACGTCTCCCAAACGGAGCTGTTGGAGGAGGCAAAGGGCGAGAGATTCTTCAAACTCCTCCCGGTCAATCATAAGGCGGCCAAACATACGCGGGGCCCCTACTGCGCTTTCCACAGGTCTCAGGGCCACCCCACCGAGAACTGCAAGCAGCTCCGTAACTACATCGAGGAGTTGAT
Organism: Agapanthus africanus; assembly: GCA_030015575.1. Classification (NCBI taxonomy): domain Eukaryota; kingdom Viridiplantae; phylum Streptophyta; class Magnoliopsida; order Asparagales; family Amaryllidaceae; genus Agapanthus; species Agapanthus africanus. The sequence continues at coordinate 518,700,953 of JASDDO010000031.1, read as the reverse complement.
CCGCTCATGGCACTTAGCAAGGTACTTGCGAGACAAGCGATAAGCCGACCGGGAGCAAGAGCACAATCCCCATTGTCACGCCCCACTTCCCGGTGTACAGCGAAGGGGACGCGACTGGCCCGCTACGAATATACTCAGAAGTACATACGCTAAGCGTATCTAAGCAATATAAAATAAATACACAAGAGACAAGAGATAATAAAAACAGCAACTTTTATTTATTAACATTCTTTTGTACAATGCATGAAAAGGAAATACAACTGAAATAAAACGATGCCTAAACAATGGCATAACAGGAAATGAAAAATACTGAATAGAAAATATACAATGAACTAGAGCTCTGATTCTTCAGCAAACTGCTCCAAGTCTTCTGTAAATGACTCGATCTCTGCCGGGTCCAAACCACCTGACGATATTCAAAGAAGAAAGAAATAGAATGTCGTCAGCGAACAGGTCGCTCGGTAAGTCCAAAGATAAGAGGAAAGTAGAATATACAGAATAAGAAGATATCTTTTAAAGTTGTATAATATTGTTGTAATGTTGTGTTAACGCTGTTGTTTGTAGCTTGGTACAGAAGGATGCCAGTGTATACGAGAGGGGTCTCTATATGCTGTAAGTCCATGTCACGCACCCCACGAACTTGCGGGAAGGCGGAATATATGAAAAACGATTATCAAAACTTCGTAACACGGACTTGAGCGCATGAATAGTATCTAAACCGTTACTAGCAAACCACGAGAGGTTTAACTACTCGGATTCGAAGTTATACCTCACGTTACTTGTCTTTCGGGTCTTCATCGCTGTCCTCCACTCCTCGTAGGCTCCTTGGAAGATCGGTGTTCATAGCAGAATACTGCATTTTATACCGCCCATTCTTATGCTCGTGTGTTTATAGGTAGGTGCTTTTAATCCGTGTTTGTTACATATTTACAGATTACAGGTTTCCAGTACAAATATTGCAAATCAAGATAAAATCTCCACAGTTACACCAAATACAGAACATCTGTCACAGCAGATAAAAGCCGGGTTCCGGTCATCCATATCCGTCCAGTGCCGAGTACCAGTTCCAGAGACAAGACATATGACAATGGTCATTCGTGTCTCGGACAAGCACAGAGCACGAGGGGGGCTGCACAAGAATCAATGGGTGCGCGGAGCTCGAGGGAGATAGAAGTCAAAGTAAAGAAAAGAAAGCAATCTTGGACTAAGAATTCTGAAGATATTCTGGAAGATTTTGTGCAGTTTAAAGTGTTCAAACACGAGGAAATAGGGAACCAGGGAACCCCACAAAAGCCCACAACCCAACTCCGCCATAGGGCCGCGGAACCGCGGCCAAAAGGGGGTATAGGCCGCGGTTCCGCGGCCATGTGGGCTCCTCTCTCTGTCAATCTTTGGGGGAAGTTTTGGCATTTCATATAGGGTCAAAATTTGGCCCTAGGGTTTCAGCACACATCCTATAAATACCCCGGATCTAAGCCAAGCAAAGGGTCCATCTTAGTGTTAAATTCTTTAACCTCTTTTTGTTAGGTTTTAGTCCTCTTCTTCTTCTTCTTCATTCTTTCGTCCATGAAAATTGTAGTGAGAGCTTTTTGAGTGGATGATGAAATGAAGATGAGGGTTTTTGTATTATTCTTTTTGCTTAGCTTCCCCCTTGAGCTCTCTACCTTAACTTGATCTTGCAACCTCTTAAGTGTGCTTGCAAGTTTAAGCTTTGGTCATTGGTCTCAAGGGGTTGTATCATTTTGTTCTCTCTTTAGTGCTTCATTTCACATGAGTTCTTTACCCTTCTCTTGATCTTGCAACCTCTTGATTGAGCTTGCAAGTTTATGGGTTGGCTATTGATCCCATACTTGTCTTGAGTTCTATGGTTCTTGTAATTACTTTCTTGCATTTTTCATTCTTGTCTTTAATTACTTGCAATTTATTACCATGCACTTTAATTACTTGCTTGTAATCTTTTCTTTTCTTTGTTCTTTTCTTTTGCTCTTTTTGGTTTGTTTTGTGAATGGTTGTAATTATTATTGTTAAGAAGAAATACGATATTATAAGTTAACGTTTCTTTGCTCATTTCCTTTTCCCGTATTTTCCATTGAACTCCACCCAAACGATACGCAAGCGCTCCGTTAGGCACCCTACCCTAACAAGGTAACGGTGATTCCTAACCGCGACCGGTTGCGTTCGGTTTGGCCGGAGGCGAAAGCAAGAGACAAGAACGGAAGGACAGGGGTAAATAAGCCGGATTCCACGAATACCGCGCTTAAATCCCTAATCCACGTTGTTGCCGATTGCTCTAGCTTCAATCGGTCAAGACTCGGCTCAAAGGTTTTGAGTACGGATTTCTTTAGCTTACATTTTTGTATCTTTTCTTAACAACTTTATACTTGCAAATAATACACATAGGTTAGCTTGAACAAACACATACAAATTCTTTATTGACTCGTCTAAGATAAGAACGGAAATACAATCATTCCCCTGTGGATCGACCCGTGCTCAACCGGCTAGCTGCATAGCGACACCGTCCTGATCGCGGTTATACTTTAGAACTTTGAACATCCGACACGCTCTCCGCGTGCGATCAAATGGCGCCGTTGCCGGGGAGACGGTAGCGTATTTTCTTTCTTGTTATTCGGGTTAATATTCTTTTTGTATATATATAAAAATAAAAAAATAAAAAAATCTTTTTGTTATTTTTGATCATTTTTGTGGGCAAGAGTGCAAATTTTTGCGGATTTGCAAACTGCGATTGTGGGGAGCAAAGTGTACGTTCAAAGCTAAGGTGATTGCAAAGTACAGTGCCAAAGATCCGGGTAGTTTGACCCGCGCAAGCGAACTTTTCAAGCTTCCCGGATTTGATTCAACGGGGGTTTCCTAACCCAAAATCTTAACAGTACGTACTTTACTAACACCTTCTTCTCAAATCCGACGCATCCAATATACTATCCTTTGCAGGATTCTTTGCAAGTTCGCTAGCAAACGCTAAAAATTGACTAACCCGTATTTGTTGCAGTGCCGCGCTTAAAGTAAAAAACGATTGTTTGATTCTTTATAGAATTTTTATTGAATTACGCATTGCATACATTAATACGGACTTAAGGGCAAGCGAACCCCACAATATACGGTAAAGGATTTCATCACCTTTTCCGTGGCCCACAAATCACGAACTTGAGCATAACGTTTACCCGCACAAATTTTAAAAGAAAATAGACTTTAAGCCTTAAGGACTTTGCGCTCACTAGGAGAAGTTAACTGTGTTTAGAACCTCGCTTAACGGTATATTGTTTACGGGGTGTCTAGGAAAGTGTTAACGGCGAAACAGCCAAAAGAGAAAGAGTTATTTAATTAAGGAACTTCGCGAAAGCGTTGGAAAACCTCCCCTTATCTCTGCACTTACCTGGCCTCGTGATCAGTGTATCTTGAACCCGTTTCTCGACACAGTTTTACTTCGACAATCAAGTTCTGGAGCAGGTCTAGTTGACCTAGGTGAACCCTAGAACGATTAGGTGTGTGGTATTTTTGTGTCGTGATTGTTTTTGTCCAGATTCTTTTTGTGTGTATATTTCATTCTTTTGTTAATAACTAAAAAAAAAATCACATTCTTTTTTCCCTCCTTTTCTCTGCCTTTCTTTCTTTCTCTCTTCATATCATGGGTACACCACCTCGCAAAACTCTGGCCGAACTTTGGTACCCACAACCAGACATAACTTCCTACGGTTCTTGTTTTGGTCGAACTTCGAACGACCCCTCCATGCCCAAAATTTCTTTGAAAGATCGGATAGAAGCATCTAAGACGAACAACTGGACCCCGCAATCCACTTCGTATCAACCGTTTCAAACATTCACCCCTTCTTGCGTTGATACCCCTTTCGAAAGTCCAGTTGTAGCCACAAGACCTATGTCTCTTGCTGAACAAATTGAACAATCTCGTAGCCGATCTTTCACTCCTTTCACCACTACAAATTTTTGGGATCAACAATTCCATTCACCTTCCTATCCAAATGTTGATCCTGCTCCTGTCCAGCCATTCAATTCCTACCAATCCTACCCTACTTTTGCACCTTCCCTAGACATTGCATCAGAACCGCCATTTGGGAGTTTTCAGTATCCAAACAACTTTGAATCTTTTACTGAAACGTCTTCACAACCAATGTCTAGTCTAGAACAGTCGTTGGAAGACTTTAGGGTAGCGTCAAGCCAACAGATGATGGATTTGAATGCGTCCATGGCCGCTCTCGTACAACATACTGACCCGGTAGCTAGTTTTCAACTAGCTCCTAATTTTTCAATGTATGATGAGGCGGCAGGACAGGCTGTGAATTTGAGTGGAGAAAGTGAGCTGTACACCTTTCCAAATCAAACCTACCCGTCTCAAATTGAATCCCACAACTCCTGTGTCGAAAGTCTATCAAGTGCCCCAAATGAATTATCAGTTGAAGATAGAATGTTTAATGAGTTGTGCGACTTTGTAGTGTTTGATTTGCCAGATTGTGAAGAGACCTTGCCAAGTGAAACCACACCCAATCCTTTTGACCTCTACACCTCCATCTTAGAACCTGAATTGATTGAAATCCATGCTTTTGATGAGGTGTCTGAGAATTTTGATTTTCACTTGATTGAGGATATTGACGCTGAGAATATTTTGGATGATGAACCCATAGATTTAGCTGAATTTTTCTCTCCAACTCATCATCCCGAGTCATTAACTGTTTTTCCCGAACCTCATATGCGTCTGGATATTGATGAAATATGCATGGATGAGCTTAATTTTGAGGAGAATATTGAGGATAGTACTGAGGATGAAACAATTTTAATTGATGAGTCGGATTTTCCAATTCATCCTGTTCCTTTCATTGACTGTGTACACCCTCCCGAAACCTTAACCGATACCCTTCCTCAATCACCTTCCCCCACCCTTTCCATCGTTCCGACCATGCAAGAAACCGTATCACTTTCATTTCATATGTCTGGTTTACCAAGTTCGACGTACCCATGGTTTCTCACGAATCTTGAGGGATTTGATCCCATTTCTCGACGGGTTAATATATTAGCACAATCGTTTTTCACACATCGGTCATCACAAATTGTGCTAATCTATTCACTCCATTTCCTCCCTCAAGTTCGTATTCCACTTCTTTCTCCCTTCCGCCATTCTTCTTCTTATATACCGAGACCGTATACCGCTTCTCTCCGCATACGGTCTCGCGTATTCTCCATTTCTTTCCTCTTCACCTTCTTTCACCAGCCACTGCTTTATCACGATAAGATCTTTGAATGGTTGGTACTAACTTTTGGCCTGTGTAAGGCCTTGTATAGCTTGATACTGTTCTCTTTCCCCCCTAATCCTGAATTTCAACGCTAAACAGTGGAAACACTGTTTTACTTAAGTTTGGGGGGACACCTTTTTAGTATATATTTTTTGTTTTCCTTTTTTGTTTTGTATATAATTTGTTTTTAGGGAGCGCCGGCAATTTTGACCCTCTTGGTATAGCCTGACAGTGAGGGCACTGTCAAGTTTAAGTTTGGGGGTGTGCTCGGTAAGCTTTCTTCCTTCGCATTCATTTGTATATTTTGCATTTGCATACCCTATTAAAAACCCACAAAAATTGAAAACTTTCCAAAAAATATAAAAACTTTGTCATCAAGTTAGCTAATAGGGTAACTTAGGTTTTTATTCTGAAAGTTTAGTTGATATGATAGAAATAACTAAATTCTAGGCTTAGGATTTGAAAACCCTAAAAATAACCCTCATTCTGTCTAACTTTGGTAAGTATACGTCCTTACAGTTTTTTTTTTGAGAAATAGGTAATCTTGAGTTCAGTTCTTGAGTTAAGTCAAAATGAAGGGAAAGTATTGAAGCTTTACTGAAGGATAAGTCTGAAAAATAGTTTCTTTTCTTGAGTTCAAATTTAGAAAGTATATACCCTACAAACTGCACTTACACGCACCTTGAAACTTGGGATAGTAGAGGATACCTAGAAATACTCTTGCCTGAAAGCCTAGTATGAAAGAAAAAACGGTATTTAAAGCTAAACACCAAAAGAGCATATTGAAAAAATATCCGGTCTTGAAAAAGAAAAAGAAAAAGAAAAAGAAAAATAGAATAAAGTCAAGACCTGGAAACTGCTATTTACGCTTTAAAGTTCACACATTCAGTAATCGGTCGTTAGTGCCTCAAGAAGCATTAATAGTCACATGAAAGGTGTATGAGCAAATCCGTCCATCCTTAATGAAAAGAAGTAGTATTATGTATTAGGGCAAGGGTACTATAGCTTGAATTGAATTCTCGAGTGTAGGGGTGCAAATTTACACACACGTAGGGGTATACAATCGATGTTTGAATAAAAGATAGAAATGAAGAATAAGACTTGTGTTTTCTGTAAAGGTGATAAAAATCCCTAATTTGAGGCCGCACTTTAGAAGGAAAACTCAGGAGAACCAACATCTTTCTAAACTTTTTTGGAACGTATATGATCTAAGGCTAAATAGATAGGAGGTGTGAAGCATTAGGGTTGGATATTTCTAACTTAGGATGATAGAATTTTTAACGTAAATACTAAACTGTAGGAGTAGAATCATTGTTAACTTATGATACTAATTTGACGGGATTTTGTGGGTGTAATCCGCTGAAAACCCTCAGGAGACAACACTCCTCCTACTAGGGACACCTAGAGGTTTAACGGCTTGTTGCACACGCTCAGTGCAATCGCGTTCCCTGCGAAAGTGCGGTTAGGACTTTTTTGTGAATAATTGGTTTTTGCTCGGGACGAGCAAAAGTTAAGTTTGGGGGTATTTGTTCATAGCAGAATACTGCATTTTATACCGCCCATTCTTATGCTCGTGTGTTTATAGGTAGGTGCTTTTAATCCGTGTTTGTTACATATTTACAGATTACAGGTTTCCAGTACAAATATTGCAAATCAAGATAAAATCTCCACAGTTACACCAAATACAGAACATCTGTCACAGCAGATAAAAGCCGGGTTCCGGTCATCCATATCCGTCCAGTGCCGAGTACCAGTTCCAGAGACAAGACATATGACAGTGGTCATTCGTGTCTCGGACAAGCACAGAGCACGAGGGGGGCTGCACAAGAATCAATGGGTGCGCGGAGCTCGAGGGAGATAGAAGTCAAAGTAAAGAAAAGAAAGCAATCTTGGACTAAGAATTCTGAAGATATTCTGGAAGATTTTGTGCAGTTTAAAGTTTTCAAACACGAGGAAATAGGGAACCAGGGAACCCCACAAAAGCCCACAACCCAACTCCACCATAGGGCCGCGGAACCGCGGCCAAAAGGGGGTATAGGCCGCGGTTCCGCGGCCATGTGGGCTCCTCTCTCTGTCAATCTTTGGGGGCAGTTTTGGCATTTCATATAGGGTCAAAATTTGGCCCTAGGGTTTCAGCACACATCCTATAAATACCCCGGATCTGAGCCAAGCAAAGGGTCCATCTTAGTGTTAAATTCTTTAGCCTCTTTTTGTTAGGTTTTAGTCCTCTTCTTCTTCTTCTTCATTCTTTCCTCCATGAAAATTGTAGTGAGAGCTTTTTGAGTGGATGATGAAATGAAGATGAGGGTTTTTGTATTATTCTTTTTGCTTAGCTTCCCCCTTGAGCTCTCTACCTTAACTTGATCTTGCAACCTCTTAAGTGTGCTTGCAAGTTTAAGCTTTGGTCATTAGTCTCAAGGGGTTGTATCATTTTGTTCTCTCTTTAGTGCTTCATTTCACATGAGTTCTTTACCCTTCTCTTGATCTTGCAACCTCTTGATTGAGCTTGCAAGTTTAAGGGTTGGCTATTGATCCCATGCTTGTCTTGAGTTCTATGGTTCTTGTAATTACTTTCTTGCATTTTTCATTCTTGTCTTTAATTACTTGCAATTTATTACCATGAACTTTAATTACTTGCTTGTAATCTTTTCTTTTCTTTGTTTTTTTCTTTTGCTCTTTTTGGTTTTTTTTGTGAATGGTTGTAATTATTATTGTTAAGAAGAAATACGATATTATAAGTTAACGTTTCTTTGCTCATTTCCTTTTCCCGTATTTTCCATTGAACTCCGCCCAAACGATACGCAAGCGCTCCGTTAGGCACCCTACCCTAACAAGGTAACGGTGATTCCTAACCGCGACCGGTTGCGTTCGGTTTGGCCGTAGGCGAAAGCAAGAGACAAGAACGGAAGGACAAGGGTAAATAAGCCGGATTCCACGAATACCGCGCTTAAATCCCCTAATCCACGTTGTTGCCGATTGCTCTAGCTTCAATCGGTCAAGACTCGGCTCAAAGGTTTTGAGTACGGATTTCTTTAGCTTACATTTTTGTATCTTTTCTTAACAACTTTATACTTGCAAATAATACACATAGGTTAGCTTGAACAAACACATACAAATTCTTTATTGACTCGTCTAAGATAAGAACGGAAATACAACCATCTCCCTGTGGATCGACCCGTGCTCAACCGGCTAGCTGCATAGCGACACCCTCCTGATCGCGGTTATACTTTAGAACTTTGAACATCCGACACGCTCTCCGCGTGCGATCAATCGGCACCTCAACAGCCTCCTCGAGTCAAAGACGATCCACCCGAGAGCTCCTACGCCAAGCTTGATCTCTAACTTGAGATAACTAGGTTGCTCAAAATGCTAATCTAAGCTACTTAGGGGATATAGAGTGAGATTATAGATGTATTAGGCTAGCTAACCCTTGATCTCAACACATGAGAGGTTAGGGTTAGGGTTTCAAGAATGAGAGAGCTTGAGGAGAGAGAAGGTGATGATAAGTTATGAATGAAAAAGCTTCTCACTTCTAATATATTATGAAGCATAAGAAAATCAAAAAGAATAAATCAAAATGCATTATCATCATGCTTCATTAAATATATGCAATGAATCATCAAGTGAGTCATTAAGCAATAAATGCTTCATTAACTCACTTGAATGATTCATCTAAGTGACTCACAAATGCATTAAAAGCTAATGCCACCTTACCCTCCATGTCATCATCCATCTAGAAGCTTCCCAACAAATTACGAGAACGCCCCTCCTATCCGTGAAAACACGGAAAAACTTTAGACTGTATAAATCCAATAACCCGATACTAGAATCTGGCTTAAACCAAAGCCGGCTAGTAAAAACTGTCTGAATGTCGTACGTGCGTAAACACACGTACGCGTCCGAACCTTGTCGTAAAACCATACGACCTCTATATCGTTTCGCCTGGAGCAGGGAAACTCTCTGTGTGGGACTCTAAAGACTCGACACTACGCTGGCAGTGGGTTTAACCACAGACCGCAAGCGGTACTAGCTGTACGTAACGATCCCCAGGTAGATGTCGATAAGAAGGCCGATGAGGAAACCCATCCGAACTCCTACTGAGCCTGATGTGACAATCTACGTACAGTCCGGTCTGTTCGTCTAAGACTATCGCATATCGAGCCTAGGGCCGGCAAGTGTCAGTCCCCTAATAGCGGTATAAGTCGTGTCGGAGCGTAGCCCATTACACCCTGAGAAACTACTGGAACCTACCAGTAAAGCTCGCTTGCCCTGGCCAGGGACTTTGCGTAATGGCTCTCTGACACAGCGCGATATCAACTCCCAATACCGGGAGAGACGAATCATGTCTAACCGCCACTGCCTCCAAGTGCTCGGGACTGTACCCAACTGCTACCTGTTTGCACGACTCCTTTGAGCCGTGGTAGGGTAGCAATCTAAGAACAGTAGGACACACTCGAGGAGAAACAGTGTCAAGTCTGCGGACTATGCTGTACTCATGTCACCTGGGAACTGTTAACTGACGACGGGTATAATACCAACCAACAGTTCCCCTACGAGTCATGTCCGATGTACCCGTAACCTAACGAGCACCTATATACTATCTCCAGTACGACATACTGATGGCTGTGGGACATACCATATCCCCAACTGGGATGAGAAGCATACACACTAGTCTACTCTGGAGTATCGATTCCCTGTCTCGAAAATCCTACGACTAGGGACAAGTATAGGATGTTGCTTATAGACTACCCAGCCCCCACTAGTGTGACTGCCATCACAACGCTGGTAATCAAGCAAAGAACCTATGGGCTCTACTAACATATATAAGTGATACGTTATAAGAAACATATGCACATATTAAAGTAGACACAAACCAAGTAGCATACTACCATATTTAGCAAGACTGTCAATACAACTGTGAATATCCCAAGCTTCCATTAAGTAATATACATGCTAGTATGATACAATAATGGCCCCTAGGGCATATACACTAACAATCTCCCACTTGCACTAGGGCCATGAGCTGGCATATCGTAGACCTATCATCTCGAATAGCCTCTCGAACTGTGTCTGAGGAATGGCCTTCATGAATGGATCAGCAATGTTATTCTCCGACTCTACTCTTTTCACCTCGATCTCCCGGCGATCTACGATCTTCCTGATCAGGTGATACCGCCTTAAGATGTGTCTGGACTTCTGATGGGACCTGGGTTCCTTCGCTAAAGCTATAGCGCCGTTGTTGTCACAATACAGAGGTATTGGATCAACACTGGTAGGAACCACCTGAAGTTCTGTGAGGAACTTCTTCATCCAGACAACTTCTTTTGCGGCATCGCAAGCAGCTATGTACTCCGCTTCCATTGTTGAGTCAGCAACGGTCTCCTGCTTAGAACTCTTCCAACAAACCGCCCCTCCATTGAGGGTAAAGACATAACCCGACATGGATTTGGAGTCATCCTTGTCACTCTGGAAGCCGGAGTCGGCAAAGGCCTCCATCTGGAGGTCTTTTCCACCATACACCAAGAACATATCCTTAGTCCTCCTCAGGTACTTTAGAATGTTCTTTACTGCTATCCAGTGCTTCTCCCCTGGGTTTGCCTGATACCATCTTACTACGCTTAATGTGTATGCTACATCTGGTCTGGTACATAACATCGCATACATTATAGAGCCTACCACAGAAGCGTAGGGTATAATCGACATGCGATCCCTTTCCAAATCAGTCTTGGGAGACATCTCTTTGGAGAGGGTGATTCTGTGACAAGCCGGTAGGTTACCGCGCTTAGAATCATCCATACTGAATCTTTTCAATATGGTGTCTATGTACCTGGACTGCGAAAGTCCCAACATCCTTTTTGATCTATCACGATAGATCTGGATCCCCAGAATGTAGGTGGCATCTCCCAGGTCTTTCATGGAGAATTTCTGTGACAAGAATCTTTTGACTGACTGTAACATAGGAATATCATTTTCTATTAGTAGAATGTCATCCACGTACAAGACGAGGAATACTACAGCTCTCCCTACAATCTTTCTGTATATGAATGGTTCATCTGGATTTTTGATAAAATCAAATTCTTTGATAGCATCATCAAAACAGATGTTCCAACTCTGAGATGCCTGCTTTAGTCCATAAATGGACTTAAGCAACTTGCATACTTTACCGCTGCTCCCACTCTGAATGAATCCCTCTGGCTGATCCATATAGACGCTCTCTTCCAAATTACCATTTAGAAAAGCCGTCTTTACGTCCATCTGCCAGATTTCATAATCCTGGAAGGCAGCAATAGCAAGAAGGACCCGAATGGATTTAAGCATAGCTACTGGAGAAAAAGTTTCGTCATAGTCCAAACCAGGTCTTTAACGGAAACCTTTTGCAACAAGTCTAGCTTTATAGGTTTCAACCTGTCCATCTACACCAATCTTCTTTCTGAAGATCCATTTGCATCCTACGGGTTTTACCCCATCTGGAGCAATGTCCAAAGTCCATACTTTGTTAGTGTACATGGACTCCATTTCGGTCCGCATTGCATCCAGCCATTTTACAGAGTCACCGCTCTGAATGGCTTGCTGGAAGCTAGTAGGGTCATCATCATTAATGATGCAATCTTCTCGATCCCCGTCTATGAGAAAACCGTAGTATCTCTCGGGCGGATGAGACTGCCTACTACTTCTGCGGATAGGCACTGGTATGTTCTTTCTTCTGAAACCTCTGTTTCTACCATACTCTCAGTAACAGCTTGTGGTTCTGGAATTTCTTCCAGTTCTACTGTGCTCCCATTCTTCTGATTTTCTAAAAATTCGGTTTCTAAGAAGTGGGCATGACGAGAAACAAAAACCTTTTGTTCCTCTGCGCAATAGAAATAATATCCCTTGGAGTTCTTTGGATATCCCACAAACTTACACTGTATTGAGTGTGCATCGAGCTTGTCCGGATGCTGCCTTTTTACAAAGGCTGGACATCCCCATGTCTTCAGGTACTAAAGATAGGGTTTCTTCCCACTCCACATCTGATATGGTGTGGTAGGCACAGTCTTGGTCGGAACCTTGTTCAAAAGATATGCAGCTGATTCTAGCGCATAACCCCAGAAAGATCGCGGTAACTCGGCCTTACTCATCATGGAACGAACCATATCTAATAAGGTTCGATTCCTCCTTTCTGATACACCATTGTGTTGTGGTGTGTATGGAGGAGTAAGCTGAGAGAGAATTCCATTCTCTTTTAAGTAACCCAGGAACTCGGCACTTAAATATTCACCACCTTGATCAGATCTCAGGATTTTGATACTTTTGCCTTTTTGGTTTTCCACTTCATTCTTGTATTCCTGGAATTTCTCAAAAGCCTCGGATTTATATTTCATTAAGAAGACATGTCCATACCTAGAGAAATCATCCGTAAAAGTAATGAAGTAGGAATAACCTCCTCTCGCATGTGTAAACATTGGACCGCATACGTCACTGTGTACGAGTCCCAAGAGCTCGCTTGCTCTTACTCCGTGTCCAGTAAACGGAGTCTTGGTCATCTTTCCTATGAGACAAGATTCACAAGTAGCATAAGATTGATATTCGAACGGATTCAAATATCCTTCTCTATGTAACTTAGTCAACCTTCTCTCATTGATGTGACCTAGTTTACAATACCATAAGAAAGCCTGATTTAATTCCGGAGACTTTCTTTTAAGTGTGTTCTGGACATTGAAAACCTAAGCTTGACTTAATACGTATATGACGTTATCTAATGTACCGGACCCAATCAAAACTTGATTTAGGTGGATGTGAACTACATCACTTACGAATATAAAATTATATCCCTCTCTCGAAAGTGAGGACATTGATATGATATTACATGTCATACTAGGTACGTATAGACAGTTACGTAGAATCAATATCTGCCCACTTGTCAAACCTAGGCGATATTCTCCCACGGATTCAGCGTCCACGCTCATTCCGTTTGCAACTTTGAGAGACCAATCACCTACCTTTATAACTCTACGGTTTCTTAAAGCATGTAATGAATTACAGATATGAGATCCTGCTCCGGTTTCTAATACCCAGGAAGTAGAGTTAATTGACAAACAGTTCTCAATTACAAACACACTTGAGGCTGAAGCCACAACATGCTTCGTGTCCTGGTTACTGGCTTCTAAAGCCCTGCAATCATTCTGCCAATGCCCAATCCTATAATAATAGGAACGTCCCTCAATAGGGTGGTCCGGCTTGTCATAGGCAATGGACATCTGGACAGACCTTTGTCAGTCATATAAGTCAGATTCAGTCAATTTGTTATCTAGATGTAAGCTAGTCGTGGTCACAAGGTCGCTGCAAATAAGAGAGAGAGAAGAAAACGCTTTAGCATGATGCTCTTGCAAGTTTAGAGTGGTTTTTAATTTATCTAAACAGGATGGCTCCCACTGTTTCTCGAATCCTTCCTCAAACCATAAAAGAAGAATTAGCCAGGACTATTCTCACCGTACAATACTTGCTTAACTGTTCAGCCAGGCCAGTGTCGATACTTTGAGGGAGATTTTCCAACGCTTTCGCGAAGTTCCTTAATTAAAGAACCTCTTTTCTCTGGGGGCGTAGCCCCTCTGACACCTTTCTAGGCACCTACTTGGTTTATAGCATTGATCGTTAAGTGACGAATCTCCTGATAAGCAGCATGTACTCACAGTAGGATCGGGATCCAAATATCATCGTATGATAATGTTGAAGGAATCCTACCAACATTCATCAAACTCCAAATGGTATGCAACACTAGCAAGTTTCAGTTTCTTTAGAAACTCCCGATGTGGATTTTTGCCCCATGCTCTTATGACCTTGACGAAGGCCAACAAATCATAAGTCACATGTCAAATTCTGCCCATCATTATCTTGTTAATTTGAACCCACCCGTACATACCCTTGACGAAGGCCAACAAGGTAATACGACTGTCCCAAACCAACACATCTATCTATGCACCAAATACCCCAGCAGCTACCAAACACTATGCATTGACGAAGGCCAACAAACATAGCTTGAATACTACTGACCATTCATAAGAAATGAGGGAGGGCTACGAATGGTTTTGGCAAAAACCATGAAACTTGATATGATCGAAGGAACCTGATAGCTTTTTAAAAGGAGTGGTTAAAGCTCCGCAATTAAAAATTCTGCTCTTTTAAAATAACCGAGTGGTGTCTTTTAAATTTGTTCCAACGATTGAACTTTGGTTTATTTTCTTTGCATTATAATAATGCGTCCCATCATTTATCCTATCATTGCAGAAAAACAACGAAAATACCACGTCCTCTTATGCCATCCGCATTCGCCACGGGGTCCCGTCATCACCCGTTAGGTTACTTAACTAACGAAAGAGCGGGGGCTGGGCTAGCGCGGGTGTAAAACATAAGTGACGTCTAATAGCTATCATATATAGATATTGTACATTCGTCAGACGCAATAATAAGCATTCCAGATCACGGATGAACTTTATTGGATATACTAGCAATCCGCGTTTGCTTTGAGCCTGCAATAAAAGACGGATTACACAGTTGTGATGAATAGCCATTACCCCACCCTAGACCCCTATGGGTACGGCAAACTACCCGCCAAGTGGCCGAAGTGAAGCGGTCTCTCTCAACAACGTGAGTAGGCCACTAAATACTTCAAAGTACCCGGTAGTTTGTGCACCCCACCTTGGGTCTATCCTAGGAGCAAAAACAGGAAAAAAGAAATAATACAACGGTGGCTACAACCGCAACCTGGATGCGCCCCGCAAAAGAATATTACATCATATTACATTTACATCGAATGAATGAATATAAAACACATCTCAAACCCCGGCTAATCATCACAACATTCCAATCAAGTCCATATACACAAACAGTAAACATTACAGAAATGTGCAACCCTCTACCAACCGACATACTAGCAGTTAGGGGAGGTTTACGAACACATTAAACATTACAGATAAAAACCCAATTAGCAAATAATTTAGAACATCGATCGGCCACCATTTTCCGTGTCTACCCCAAAAGCAAATCAGCATAGAAGTAACCTGGGTAGAAAAAGAATATACTGGAAAACAAAACACCAAAAAACATGAATAACAGAGCAAATCTGAGTCAACTCAGAGTTGACTCGGCGGCGGATCCGCGGCCAAAAGCACTCTTGTGCCGCGGATCCACGGCCATCTAACCGAGTTGGAACATCGTATTTTCCCAATATTCTTATATTTCCCTGCTGTGAATTTTAAGGCATATCAAATATTTTTTCAACACGTTTAAAATTTACAGAAACTGTTAGGGTTCCGGGGTTTCGTTTTCGTATTTTTCCGTCGATCGAACTTCTAATTAGTTGCTAACAAGCTAGTAATGGTTTAGTTGGCTCTGATACCACTGTAAGTCCATGTCACGCACCCCACGAACTTGCGGGGAGGCAGAATATATGAAAAACGATTATCAAAGCTTCGTAACACGGACTTGAGCGCATGAATCGTATCTAAACCGTTACTAGCAAACTACGAGAGGTTTAACTACTCGGATTCGAAGTTATACCTCATGTTACTTGTCCTTCGGGTCTTCATCGTTGTCCTCCACTCCTCGCAGGCTCCTTGGAACATCGGCACCTCAACGGCCTCCTTGAGTCAAAGACGATCCACCCGAGAGCTCCTACGCCAAGCTTGATCTCTAACTTGAGATAACTAGGTTGCTCAAAGTGTTAATCTAAGCTACCTAGGGGATATGGAGTGAGGTTATGGATGTATTAGTCTAGCTAACCCTTGATCTCAACACATGAAAGGTTAGAGTTAGGGTTTCAAGAATGAGAGAGCTTGAGGAGAGAGAAGGTGATGATAAGTTATGAATGAAAAAGCTTCTCACTTCTAATATATTATGAAGCATAAGAAAATCAAAAAGAATAAATCAAAATGCATTATCATCATGCTTCATTAAATATATGCAATGAATCATCAAGTGAGTCATTAAGCAATAAATGCTTCATTAACTCACTTGAATGATTCATCTAAGTGACTCACAAATGCATTAAAAGCTAATGCCACCTTACCCTCCATGTTATCATCCATCTAGAAGCTTCCCGACAAATTACGAGAACGCCCCTCCTATCCGTGAAAACACGGAAAAACTTTAGACTGTATAAATCCAATAACCCGATACTAGAATCTGACTTAAACCAAAGCCGGCTAGTAAAAACTGTCCGAACGTCGTACGTGCGTAAACACACGTACGCGTCCGAACCCTTATCGTAAAACCATACGACCTCTATATCGTTTCGTCTGGAGCAGGGAAACTCTCTGTGTAGGACTCTAAAGACTCGACACTACGCTGGCAGTGGATTTAACCACAGACCGCAAGTGGCGCTAGCTGTACGTAACGGTCCCCAGGTAGATGTCGATAAGAAGGCCGATGAGGAAACCCATCCGAACTCCTACTGAGCCTGATGTGACAATCTACGTACAGTCCGGTCTGTTCGTCTAAGACTATCGCATATCGAGCCTAGGGGAGGCAAGCGTCAGTCCCCTAATAGCGGTATAAGTCGTGTCGGAGCGTAGCCCATTACACCCTGAGAAACTACTGGAACCTACCAGTAAATCTCGCTTGCCCTGGCCAAGGACTTTGCGTAATGGCTCTCTGACACAGCACGATATCAACTCCCAATACCGGGAGAGACGAATCCTGTCTAACCGCCACTGCCTCCAAGTGCTCGGGACTGCACCCAACTGCTACCTGTTTGCACGACTCCTTTGAGCCGTGGTAGGGTAGCAATCTAAGAACAGTGGGACACACTCGAGGCGAAGTAGCAGTGTCAAGTCTGCGGACTATGCTGTACTCATGTCACCTGGGAACTGTTAACTGACGACGGGTATAATACCAACCAACAGTTCCCCTGCGAGTCATGTCCGGTGTACCCGTAACCTAACGAGCACCTGTATACTATCTTCAGTATGACGTACTGATGGCTGTGGGACAGAGCATCTTCCTAACTGGGATGAGAAGCATACACACTAGTCTACTCTGGAGTATCGATACCCTATCTCGATAATCCTACGACTAGGGACAAGTATAGGATGTTGCTTATAGACTACCCAACCCCCACTAGTGTGGCTGCCATCATAACGCTGGTAATCAAGCAAAGAACCTATGGGCTCTACTAACATGTATAAGTGATACGTTACAAGAAACATATGCACATATTAAAGTAGACACAAACCAAGCAGCATACTACCATATTTAGCAAGACTGTCAATACAACTGTGAATATCCCAAGCTTCCATTAAGTAATATACATGCTAGTATGATACAATAATGGCCCCTAAGGCATATACACTAACATATGCTAGAAACCAGGGCAAACGGAATTCATAAGGAACCATTAAGCCACGGTACAATAGCAACGGAATATAGGTTAGGTGTCGTAATCTTACCGCCTCGTGCCACCTTTGACACATTCCGTACCAATCTACCCCTTAAACCCCGCGATGTCTTGTTTGTATTGTTGTCTTGTAAATTGTATTGGTTGTATGATTGATTGACTGACCGAAACCATGATATCAGTAAACGGTTTTAACCGTAGAGTCATGTAAGTGGAATAACTGGAGAATTATGTAAAAGGAATATATATATCCATGGTTCGGTTCAGTCAAGTTGTATAGATTGAATTCATGGATTCATGTGTTCATATTGAATTAGAATATTGTAGATTGTAGATTAACTTGAATCATATTCAAGTCAGATTAATCAGACTCAAACCCGAGTCAGACAGTTAGAAATGTAAATCGAAGTCCTATAATTGCTAGGGTCCTTAGGGTAATTTATAAAACTTGAAGGGGTTTTATATAAAAATACTTTTATATACTTCTCAAAATACACCTAAAGTATTCAGTATTCGTCTTTAGAGTTATAATGAATGTGGATTTTATATTGAGCCATTTCTAGTGAAAATATCCTAGTTTTATAAATAAGGTATTTATCTGTAATATTGATTTATTTGAAGTTCATGGTATTTTAGTGTAAAATTTATTATTGTGATTTTTAGAAAAAGATAGAATATTTATATCATAATAAAATAGGTATTTTATGGATAAATATACATATATTTATACAAAAATAATTTTAATAAATATTTTATTTTCTAAGAATCTCATTTTCTTAGGATGTCATATTTTAAACCTTTCAAGACCGAATGCTCCTTGCGGAGGTCTGAATCTCGCACTACTAAGCCTGAGGATGTGCGATAATCCGCACCATCCTGAACGGGTTCCCCAAAAATGGGTTGTAGCGGCGTTTTGCAAAGATTGTAAAATACTAAATCCTTTAGAAAACGGTTTTATAAAGTAAAAGGTATTTATTTGAAAAAATGTCAATTTTCCGTATTTTAGATTCTAGGGTTTCCTAAGTCAACTAGCCTATTTCTAAATGATCTAAACGACAAGTCGTTAGATGCCTCAAATCGCCTCTTCACCGCCAATTGTGGCCAGGTAAGTACAAGTGAGGAAAGGAGGGATCCGCTCACGAATCATCGTGAGACGGGCCTTTTAAAGTTACCTTTCTCACTTGCCTAGCCTAGACACCACAAAGTCAGATTTAGATAAACGGCCGATATCCACAACTTATCGTATTTTCCTAATAAGAGGTATTTATTTAAAAGTGTATCAACTCTAACTCTTTTAAAAATAGTTTTATTAAGTATATGGTATTTAAATGTAAATGCTTATTTTCTCGTATTCTAAGGTTCCAATGATATCGTCTTAGATTGTATGTAAGTGTGTGAGGAGGTAGGTCGTTACCTCGTGATCTACTATAAATGTATAGCAAGTTTGATGGGGTTAAATGAAAGAGTGAAACATTGTGCTATTTAAGTGAAAAATACGGTAAATTGAGAAAGCTATCATTTCATGTGGTGAAACTTGTTCAAATTCATTGATTAGTATTTAGTAGTCAACATAAGGATGTTTAATTATGATTGTATTAGTGAGAAGTGAAATTTATAGAAAACCGAATCGGAAATCGGATTTGTTCCGATTCCGTCAGGTTTGTAATTTCGTATTTTCTTGAATAGGGAAGAGAGAGATAGAAAGGGACTTACGGATTTTCGATTAAACAAGGGAGTGATGGGGAACTAAAGGGATTGCCGATGCGTTGTGTCGTCGCCGGTAGTTCCTAAAAACATCGCCGGAATTTTGTCGGAGCTCCACCGCGAGCTTGTTTTCAAAGTATACAACTCTTGGAAAATTTTGAGAGAGTGAGCTTAGGATTTTGGGATGATAGGGTAAAGGGTAGGGAGTGTATTTATAGGGTAAGATATGGGTAGGGTAGGTGAAGGGTTTTTAATAAAAAAAATTATAAAAAAAATGTGTGAAAATCATTAAAATTGTAGTAAATGGGGGATAATTAAATTTCGGGAACCGATCTAATAAATTAGAGTATACAGGGGGTTAGGGGAGACGAAGAGCCCCAACTTTCATGTTGGGGACTCGACCATCCGGCCGAGTCCGGCCGGCGATGCCGGCCCGAGTCGGGCAGAGTCAAGTGGTCGGGGGGTGGGGCATCTCCTGGTGTAGCCTCTGGTGCATTTAACTTTTCAGGTGCAGTTCAAGTTTTGGGAGTTACGGTGTGTGGACTGTTGGGCTTCCAAGGAATTTAAAACAAAAATAATCTAAAAATAATGTGGGGCAGGGGATTTGAACTCTAGTGGCTTGGTTCAGCAGTGCAAGGTATTACCAATGAGCCACAAGCTCCTTCTTGTAATTATTTGTGTGAAATAATTACTTAAAGTGGTAACAGCAACATTAAATACCCTAAGTATACCTCAAATTTAAATCAATTTTATCTATACAAAAATTGGAGTTGTTACAATCTACCCTCCTTACAAAAAATTCGTCCTCGAAATTTACAACTTTTATTTGAGGACTAGTTTACAAAGAGGTGAGGATATCATGCACGCATTTCATCTTCCCTTTCCCAAGTGGATTCTTCTGGAGTGTCTTTCCTCCACATTACCCGGACCAAGTTAACTTCCTTGTTCCGAAGTGTCTTCACTTTCCTGTCCAGGATCTCCACAGGCTGTTGCTCACAAGACAAGTCGGGCTGTATAGTGAGCTCGGAATGATCAAGAACTTGGTTGGGGTCACTCACATACTTTCTGAGTTGGGATATGTGGAACACGTTATGCGCTCCTTCTAATGAGGGTGGAAGTGCTAAGCGGTATGCCACTTCACCGACTCGTTCGAGTATGTCGAACGGTCCAATGTATCTCAGACTTAATTTATCCCGTCTTCCAAATCGGATCACTCCACGGTTCGGAGATATCTTCAGGAATACGTGATCTCCTGGCTGGAACTCCAAGTGTCGTCTCTTTGCATCAGCCCAGTGTTTCTGTCGATCTTGGGCTATGTGCATCCTTTCCCTGATAGTACGAACCACATCAATGGTCGCTACTATCATCTCTGGTCCAAGAAGTTCCCTATCTCCGATATCGTCCCAACTTAATGGTGATCGACACTTCCTTCCATACAATGCTGCAAAAGGTGCCATTCCTATGCTTCCTTGGTAGCTGTTGTTGTACGCGAACTCCATAAGATGCAGGTGATCTTCCCACGATCCTTTGAAGTCTAGCATACACGCTCTGAGTATATCCTCCAAGATCTGAATAGTTCGTTCCGACTGACCATCTGTTTGTGGATGATAAGCCGTGCTGAAATTCAGACTTGTTCCCAAGCTTGCTTGCAGACTCTGCCAAAATTGTGATCGGAACCTGGTGTCACGATCGAAGACAATGCAGACCGGTACTCCATGAAGTCTCACAATTTCCTGTATGAGTTCATGGGTATCAGAGATAGTACATTATGAAGAGTTTAAATCTTAAATAGATTATTACCTCCATGTACTTCTTTGCTAGTGTCTCAGTTGATTGGCTAACTCGAAATGGGATAAAGTGAGCCGACTTTGTGAGTCGATCCACAATGACCCATATAGCATCGTTACCCTTTGTGCTACGAAGAAGAGCAGTCACAAAATTCATCGTGATGTGCTGCCACTTCCATTCTGGGATTGGTAACGGTTGAAATAGTCCAGTTGTCCTGTGATGTTCAGCCTTTACTTGCTGACACACCAAGCATTTTGCGAAACTTCTGGCTACTTCACGCTTCATTCCATGCCACCAATAATTCAGACATAGATCTTTGTACATTTTGGTGCCTCCAGGATGTACTGAGTAGGGAGAGCTGTGAGCTTCTTTCATTAACTCTTCCCGAACAGGACCTTTTGGTACACACAATCTGCTGCCGTATCTCAAAGATCCGTCTTCATGGATGATGAAGTCTGTTCGGAGTCCATTCTCCACTTGTTCTCTGATCTTTGCAACTTAGCATCACTTTCTTGAGCTGCTTTGATCTGATTGACAATGGTTGATTGAACTTGTAGATTCATCAAACTTGAAGCGTTACCTGGCATGACTACTTCAATCTCCATCTGATGCAAGTCTTGTTGAAGCTTCCACTGAGCGGTGAGATTCATCGATAATGGTTGGCGACTAAAAGCATCAGGTACTACATTCACCTTCCCTGGGTGATATTGCAAGTTGATGTCAAAGTCCGCCATGAGTTCTAACCATCTTCTCTGCCGCATATTCAACTCCTTCTGAGTAAACACGTACTTCAGACTTTTATGATCTGTGTAGATGTTCACTCGTTCACCAAGTAGATAATGGCGCCAAATCTTGAGAGCAAAGATGACGGCTGCCAACTCCAGATCATGCGTCGAATAATTGCGCTCATGAGTCTTCAGTTGTCTTGAAGCATAAGCCACAACCTTACCGTGCTGATGTAGAACACATCCTAATCCCTTACCGGATGCATCACAATGCACTTCGAATCCTCCAGATTGATCCGTTATTATGAGAATAGGTACTGATGTCAACCTTGACTTGAGTTCTACGAAAGCTTGTTCGCATGCTTCTGACCACACAAATTCCTCATCTTTTCGTGTGAGCTTGGTCAGGGATGTTGCTATCTTGGAAAATCCTTCAATGAACCTTCTGTAATATCCAGCTAAACCTAAGAAACTTCGAATGTCCTTCACTGACTTTGGCGTAGGCCATTCGCTAACTGCTGAAACTTTGGCTGGATCCACAGAAATTCCTTCTCCTGATACGATGTGCCTAAGGAAACCAACTTGCTTTAGCCAAAACTCGCACTTGCTGTACTTGGCATAGAGCTTATGTTGTCGAAGAGTTTCCAGGACAATTCGTAGGTGCTCTGCATGCTCTTTCCGACTCTTATAATACACCAGGATGTCGTCGATGAAGATGATTACAAACCTGTCAAAATACTCCCGGAAAACTTGGTTCATTAAGTTCATGAATATTGCTGGTGCATTGGTCACTCCAAATGGCATCACTAGAAATTCGTAATGTCCATAGCGAGTTCTGAAAGCTATTTTGTGAATATCGGCTTCCTTGACCTTCACTTGATGATAACCTGAACGAAGATCCAATTTAGAGAAAACACAAGATCCACTTAGCTGATCGAATAAATCATCGATGCGCGGGAGTGGATACTTGTTCTTTATAGTGACTTCGTTCAAGGATCTATAATCGATGCACATTCTGTATGATCCTTCCTTCTTCTTCACCAATAGTACAGGTGCTCCCCAACTTGAAGTGTTGGGACGAATCCATCCTTTCGCCAATAATTCGTCCAACTGTGTTCGGACTTCCTTCAAACCTTCCGGACTTAGTCTATTAGGTGCTTTGATCACCAGTTGTGCTCCTGGTACTAAATCAATACTGAATTCAAGAGCTCGATCGGGAGGCAAATCTGATATATCGTCAGGAAATACATCGTCGAACTCTCGAACTACCTCTGGTCTTAATTCTTCTTCCGCTTGAGCTGCTGCAACTATTGCTTCTCTTGGCTTCGCCTTGTAGGTACTTGGCTCCAGGGTACGGTCTTCGCTCTTGAAATAGAAGACCGGATGGTCTGGAATCTCGAATACTACCCTCCTTTGACGACAGTCGATGGTAGCATAAAAAGTTCCAAGCCAATCCATTCCTAGAACCACATCGAAGTTCGGTATGTCCAGTACTTTGAAGTCAGCATAAAACTCTCTGCTGCAGACGACGAATGGACACAAGCTGTATCCCATAGTTGCCTTTAGAACGCCATTTCCGGAACTGACATTCCAGCTGGATATAAGCGGTGAGACTGGAATCGCATGGGTTCGAACGAACCGTTGCGACATAAAGCAGTGGGATGCTCCATTATCAAACAGTGCAAGTGCAGGTAGTGAGGCTACTAGGATTGTACCTAAGGTATGTGGGATATGTTTTAGGTATAGGGAAAGTGTGTAGGTAAACAAGACTAAAAGAAAAGTATGAGAAGAAAAGTTTACCAGTGATGACTTGGCCAGTGGCCTCAGCTTCTTCCACGGACATCGTGAAAGCCTGGCGCTTTGGTACATTCCTCCTGGCCTGAGGAGCATTCCTCGGAACGTTCCTTTGAGCTTGATGGAACTGACGAGGAGGTAGTGCAGCTTGTGGTCCTCTGGGTGGTGCAGGTAGTGCAAGTCTTAGAGCGGGTGCTTGGATGGCTGGGCGCTGTAGGTAATTGTTTGCTGGCCTGGGTACAGCAACCGGGTTTTGCCTTTGGGGATAAGACCCGATATCATGAGTAGCTGAGCCGCAGACTAAGCAAAGACGATTAGCTCGCCGACAGTCTTTCATCATATGTCCAGCTCTCTTGCAGTGGGTACAAAAGGCCGGGCTGGGATGATGGTTCGGTACTCCGGGTCGCCTTGGCACAAAAGATGGTCTGGACGAGGCTCCACCTGCCATCTGGTTGGCAGGGCGCTTGACTCCTACAGACTGAGGTCTGCCCCTTGCTTTTATCACTGCCTCATAACTGCGGGCAGCTTCCAGAGCATCCTCATGGGTCAGAAATTTTCCTGTGGCTAGAGCAGCCTGAATTTCCGTGTCCAGACCTTGTTGAAAGCGACGGGCTCTGATCTCGTCCGTCGCTATCAAGTGTGCCGCGAATCTGTTTAAGGATTGTGTTAGCTGTGTGGTATGTGCTATTTAAAAATTGAACTATTGTGACATATCTTACCGGCTTAGCATGGTGAATTCAGCGTCGTACTCATCTACTGATTTGTCCCACATCGAACCTTGTTGTAGATGAATGAACTGCTGATCCATGGCAAACCTGACAGTCACAAGGAAGTATTTCGCGTCGAACTTCTCGCAAAAAGTCTTCCATTCAATAGGCTGTACAAGACGGCTTTCTTCCGCCTTCCACCAGTTGCGAGCATTGTCCGTGAGCTGTAGTTTCGCCACACGGACCCAAGCTATGTTTGGCACTTGTGCTGCTACCAGATCATCTTCTATGCTTTGTGCCCATTCTTCAGCTTCAAGATGGCTTCCTTTTCTGGAGAACTGCTTGGGATGTAAACCCCTGAATTGCTTTACCCCCGATGCGTCAGTCTCGGGACGGTTCAGGAGTTGTTGATGTCCCTCAAGAAGAATGCGGATCACCTCAAGTAACACTGTTTGCTTGGTGGGTAGCGCAGGAACAGCAAGAACGACTGGTAGTGGGGGTGGAGGTGTGTTGTTGACGTTGGTGCTGGTGTTGTTCGGGGAATCCATAACCTTGAAGAAAAATTTGGGTTAGGACGAATTCAAGTACATGAAATGATAAGATTCAAGGAATATGAAATTGCAAGATTCAAGGAACATGAATTGTAAAGAATGTTTTAGTTGCTAGTTCTTGTGTTATATTGCTTAGGTTGTTCACGCAGAACAGAACTGCATGATAAGGATTCATACAGCTCTGACCTGCATGGGCCACCAACAAAACCTGTCACGCCCCGCTTCCTGGTATACGGCGAAGGGGACGCGACTGGCCTGCTACGTATATACTCAGAAGTACATACGCTAAGCGTATCTAAGCAATATAAAATAAATACACAAGAGATAATAAAAACAGCAACTTTTATTTATTAACATTCTTTTGTACAATGCATGAAAAGGAAATACAACTGAAATAAAACGATGCCTAAACAATGGCATAACAGGAAATGAAAAATACTGAATAGAAAATGTACAATGAACTAGAGCTCTGATTCTTCAGCAAACTGCTCCAAGTCTTCTGTAGATGGCTCGATCTCTGCCGGGTCCAAACCACCTGACGACATTCAAAGAAGAAAGAAATAGAATGTCGTCAGCGAACAGGTCGCTCGGTAAGTCTCAAAGATAAGAGGAAAGTAGAATAGAAAGAATAAGAAGATATCTTTTAAAGTTGTATAATATTGTTGTAATGTTGTGTTAACGCTGTTGTTTGTAGCTTGGTACAGAAGGATGCCAGTGTATACGAGAGGGGTCTCTATATGCTAGAGACCAGGGCAAACGGAATGTACAAGGAACCGTTAAACTACGGTACAACAGCAACGAAATATAGGTTAGGTGTCTTAATCTTACCGTCTCGTGCCACCTTTAACACCTTCCGTACCAATCTACCCCTTAAACCCCGCGATGTCTTGTTTGTATTGTTGTCTTGTAAATTGTATTGGTTGTATGATTGATTGACTGACCGAAACCATGATATCAGTAAACGGTTGTAACCGTAGAGTCACGTAAGTGGAATAACAGGAGAATCATATAAAAGGAATATATATCCATGGTTCGGTTCGGTCAAGTTGTATAGATTGAATTCATGAATTCATGTGTTCATATTGAATTGGAATATTGTAGATTGTAGATTGACTTGAATCATATTCAAGTCAGATTAATCAGACTCAAACCCGAGTCAGACAGTTAGAAATGTAAATCGAAGTCCTATAATTGCTAGGGTCCTTAGGGTAATTTATAAAACTTGAAGGGGTTTTATGTAAAAATACTTTTATATACTTTTCAAAATACACCTCAAGTATTCAGTATTCGTCTTTAGAGTTATAATGAATGTGGATTTTATATTGAGCCATTTCTAGTAAAAATATCCTAGTTTTATAAATAAGGTATTTATCTGTAATATTGATTTATTTGAAGTTCATGGTATTTTAGTGTAAAATTTATTCTTGTGATTTTTAGAAAAAGGTGGAATATTTATATCATAATAAAATAGGTATTTTAAGGATAAATATACATATATTTATAGAAAAATAATTTTAATAAATATTTTATTTTCTAAAAATCTCATTTTCTTAAGATATCGTATTTTAAACCTTTCGAGACCGAATGCTCCTTGCGGAGGTCTGAATCTCGCACTACTAAGTCCGAGGATGTGCGATAATCCGCACCATCCCGAACGGGTTCCCCAAAAATGGGTTGTAGCGGCGCTTTGCAAAGATTGTAAAATATTAAATCCTTTAGAAAACGGTTTTATAAAGTAAAAGGTATTTATTTATAAAAATGTCAATTTTCCGTATTTTAGATTCTAGGGTTTTCTAAGTCAACTAGCCTATTTCTAAATGGTCTAAACGACAAGTTGTTAGATGCCTCAAATCGCCTCTTCACCGCCAATTGTGGCCAGGTAAGTACAAGTGAGGAAAGGAGGGATCCGCTCACGAATCATCGTGAGACGGGCCTTTTAAAGTTACCTTTCTCACTTGCCTAGCCTAGACACCACAAAGTCAGGTTTAGATAAACGGCCGATATCCACAACTTATCGTATTTTCCTAATAAGAGGTATTTATTTAAAAGTGTATCAACTCTAACTCTTTTAGAAATAGTTTTATTAAGTATATGGTATTTAAATGTAAATGCTTGTTTTCTCGTATTCTAAGGTTCCAATGATATCGTCTTAGGTTGTATGTAAGTGTGTGAGGAGGTAGGTCATTATCTCGTGATCTACTATAAATGTATAGTAAGTTTGATGGGGTTAAATGAAAGAGTGAAACATTGTGGTATTTAAGTGAAAAATACAGTAAATTGAGAAAGCTATCATTTCATGTGGTGAAACTTTTTCAAATTCTTTGATTAGTGTTTAGTAGTCAACATAAGGATGTTTAATTATGACTGTATTAGTGAGAAGTGAAATTTATAGAAAACCGAATCGGAAATCGGATTTGTTCCGATTCCGTCGGGTTTGTAATTTCGTATTTTCTTGAATAGGGAAGAGAGAGATAGAAAGGGACTTACGGGTTTTCGATTAAACATGGGAGTGAGGGGGAACTAAAGGGATTGCCGATGCGTTGCGTCGTCGCCGGTAGTTCCTAAAAACGTCGCCGGAATTTTGTCGGAGATTCGCCGCGAGCTTGTTTTCAAAGTACACAACTCTTGGAAATTTTTAAGAGAGTGAGCTTAGGATTTTGGGATGAGAGGGTAGAGGGTAGGGGGTGTATTTATAGGGTAGGCTAGGGGTAGGGTATGTGAAGGGTTTTTAATTAAAAAAATTGTAAAAAAAATGTGTGAAAATCATTAAAATTATAGTAAATGGGGGATAATTAAATCTCGGGAACCGATCCAATAAATTAGAGTATACACGGGGTTAGGGGAGACGAAGAGCCCTAACTTTCATGTTGGGGACTCGGACCGGCCGACTCGGCCGAGTCGGGGAGTCGGGGGTGGGGCATCTCCTGGTGTAGCCTCTGGTGCATTTAACTTTTCAGGTGCAGTTCAAGTTTTGGGAGTTACGGTGTGTGGACTGTTAGGCTTCCAAGAAATTTAAAACAAAAATAATCTAAAAATAATGTGGGGCAGGGGATTTGAACTCTGGTAGCTTGGTTCAGCAGTGCAAGGTATTACCAATGAGCCACAAGCTCCTTCTTGTAATTATTTGTGTGAAATAATTACTTAAAGTGGTAACACCAACATTAAATACCCCAAGTATACCTCAAAATTTAAATCAATTTTATGTATACAAAAATTGGAGTTGTTACACCCATCCCGGCGAGTTAACAATCGGCCAAATCATGGTCGTGTCACCGAGGGGTATGCCTGGGATCGACGAAACGCGGTGCCCCTTTCCAGTCGAGGAGGCTAGCAGCTAACCCAGGAAGAGAGCCTAGGCGGCCGAGCCAATCATATTTACCGACGATGACCTCTACGGAATATCCCTGCCTCACAACGACCCTCTGGTGATCGCAGCACGGGTCCACCGCTATGAAGTACAGAAGATATTGGTCGACTCAGGTAGCTCGCCGGACATCCTCTTTTATGACTGCTTTCTGCGTATGGGACTCACCCCATCGGACCTAAGGCCGACCGCCCACATCCTGTCGGGGTTCACCAACCACTCCATCCCGGCAGAAGGGGTGATCACCCTCCAACTTAACATTGGGGAGACAGGCCATACACGCACCGTGCCTGTGGAGTTTATCGTCTCCAGAATTCCATCAGCATACAACATCCTCCTAGGTCGCCCGACACTGAACTCCCTCCGGGCCCAGATATCGACCTACCACCTAGCGATGAAATTCCCACTCAACTAAGGCGGGATAGGTCGGGCCTATGAGAACCAACAAACCGTGAAGATTTGCTTCACAACAACATCTACGCCTGAGGGGAAAAACAATGACCTGGAAAGCGAGAATGATATCAAGGGTTCTCTGGATACTCGAGACGAGCAAAAAGAGGTCTGCGAGACCCCGGTGGAGCCACTAACAGAGGTCCCCCTCGTCGAAGGAGACGATGAATGAACCGTTCAGATCAGGTCACTCTTAACGGGGACTCAGCGAGATGGCATGGTCCACTTCCTCAGAAATAACTCGGACGTGTTCGCCTGGGCGCCTGTCGACATGCCTGGGATCGACCCCAAAATCATATCGTATAAGCTTGGAGTGGACCTTACAGTCTGGCCCGTTAGGCAGAATAAGCAAAGCTTCGCCCCGATCAAACAAAAAGCGATCGAGGACGAGGTAGACAGGCTCCTCGCCGCTAACTTCATTCGGAACGTGCCTTACTCGGAATGGTTGGCGAATGTAGTCATGGTTAAAAATTCTAGCGGGAAGTGGCGCATGTGCGTCAACTTCACTGACCTCAACAAGCCCTGCCCGAAAGACAATTATCCCCTCCCTCGGATAGATCAGCTCATCGACAGTTCGACAGGCCATGAACTACTTAGCTTCATGAATGCTTTCTCCAGCTACAACCAAATCCGTATGAATCCAGTGGACAAGGATCTCACCGCATTCATAACGGACCGGGGGGTATACTGCTGTAAGGTGATGCCCTTCGGCCTCAAAAATGCCGGGGCTACATACCAATGCTTGGTTAATCGGATGTTCAACCCACAGATCGGCAGGAACATGGAAGTTTACGTCGATGACATGCTCGTCAAATCGACTTCGTCAGATGAACACGCTAAAGATCTTGGCGAGGCTTTCGGTGTCCTCCGCAAATACAAGATGAAACCGAATCCTGCCAAGTGCGCATTCGGGGTCACTAGTGGAAAATTCCTTGGTTTCATGGTTACGCACCAAGGAATCGAGGCTAACCTGGAGAAAATCAGCGCCATCCTCAACATGGCCGCCCCAAAGACCAACGTCGAGATCATGCGGCTCACCGGGAGGGTGGCCGCCCTGAGCCGCTTCATGTCACGGTCCGGAGAGAAATGCCTCCCATTCTTCAAAGCCTTGAGGAAGATACCCAGGTTCGAATGGTCAGAGGAGTGCCAGACCGATTTCGAGCAATTAAAGAGGCACCTTGCGACTCCCCCACTGCTCACCCGACCAATTGAAGGGGATGAGCTATCGCTATATCTAGCGGTGTCCGACCAAGCTGCAGGTTTGGTGCTCGTCCGAGAGGTCGAGGGAGTCCAGAAGCCGGTGTACTATGTGAGCCACGTCTTCAAGGACACGGAAACGAGTTACCCGGCCATAGAGAAGATCGTCTTAGCACTCATCATGTCCTCAAGGAAACTAAGGCACTATTTCCAGACGCACACCATCCACGTTCTTACCGAGCGGCCTTTAGGGGCTATTCTCGCCTCCCCCGGGTCCTCTGGTCGTTTGGAGAAATGGAGGTGGGAGTTGTCCCAGTTCAACATAAAATACCGCCCGAGGAAAGCTATCAAGGCACAAGTCCTGGCCGATTTTATTGTTGAGTGCACCATCCCCAGCAAAGAGGTGGAATCGATGCCAGCCCCCGGAACTCAACCCTCAATCGATGAGAGGCCCGACTTCGTCCCTGATTGGGTCCTTTACGTCGACGGGTCCTCAACCGAGGAATGCTGTGGTGCCGGCCTCATCATTCGGGGCCTGAACGAAGCAGAGATGGAGTACTCTCTGAAGCTCGGGTTTAGATCCTCAAATAACACAGTGGAATACGAGGCCTTGCTGGCCGGACTGCGGATAACCTCCAGAGTGGGGCTGAAAATGATCCGGATCCGCAGCGACTCCGCCTTAGTTGTTGGCCAAGTGACCGGCCGATTCGAGTTATGGGAGCCTCTGATAGTGAAGTATCTGGCTGAGGTGAGAAGATTATGAAAGGACTTCGACAAGACCAAGTAAAGCAGATCCCCAGACAACTAAATGCCCAGGACGACACCTTAAGTAAGCTGGCTTCATCTTATACGGCCAACAACAAGAGAAACATCCTCTTCGAGGTCTTACCACGGCCCAGCGTAGAAGACAGGGCGGCGTCACTTCAAGTGTACACAGCTCGGGAAGAAGACAGGATTGGAGGAAGCCCCTCATGGAATTCCTGAGGGAAGGTACACTCCCAGAAGATCGAGGGGAAGCCCACCGTCTCCGAGCCAAAGCCCGCCATTTCGTCTAGAGCAATGGGAACATCTACAAGAAATCCTTCGCTCAACCCCTGCTCCAGTGCGTCGACCCCCACGAGGACGACTACGTGCTCCATGAGATTCATGAAGGGGTCGGCGGCGCGCATCAAGGGGCCCGCACCTTAGTCTAGAAGGCACTACTCCAAGGGTACTATTGGCCGACCATTCATTAGGATGCCCAGAAGCTCGTCAAGAGGTGCTAAAGCTGCCAACTCCATGGCAGCATACCCCGCCTTCCGGCTACCGAGCTAACAGTCCTGACCTCCCCCTGGCCATTTGCCCAGTGGGGAATGGACATGATAAGCCAGTTCCCTGCCGATACGGGCGGACACAAGTACATCCTCGTCGCAGTGGACTACTTCACGAAGTGGATCGAGGTCGTCCCCATCAGGAAGCCGAAAGCCACCACGACTATCAAGTTCCTACAGAACAATGTAATACTCCGGTTTGGTATCCCGAGTTGTATCATCACCGACCACGGGACAAATTTTGAGAACGAAAAAGTTAAGGAATTCTGCAGCGAATACCATATCCTTATGAAGTTTGTCGCGATCGCGCATCCCCAATGCAACGGGCAAGTCGAGGTCACTAACCGAGACGTCATCCGAGGTATTCGAACATGCCTAGAAGGACGACATGGCAGTTGGGTCGAAGAACTACCCCGGGTCCTATGGTCCTTGCGTACGTCGAAGAAGACCCCACTGGAGAGACCCTTTTCAGCCTCTGCTACGGTACAGAGGCAATGGTCTCGGCGAAGATCGAGCTGCCCAGCTACAGGGTCGAGCACTTCAACGATGAAGTAAACACCTCAGCCCTCCGAACTAATCTGGACATCTTGTTGGAGAAACGGGACCGGACTCAGATCAGAGCCGCCGCTTATCAACAGCAAACCGCCTGCTACTACAACGCGCGAGTCAAGCGTCGCGCCTTCAAAACCGGAGATTTAGTCCTAAGGCGGAACGAGTTCATTGAGCTGGGCAAGCTGCATAAATTCTCCCCGAAATGGGACGGCCCATTTCTCATTTCCTAAGTCTTGCCTGGCGGGGCCTATCGCTTACAAGACGCAGCAGGTCGCAAATTTCCGCGGTCCTACAACACTGAAAAACTCAAGTTGTACCTCTGAAAAGAATATCTATGAATATATATTTCTTCTTTCACCAAAGCGATGTAACTTTTTCCAAGTTCTTTTTATTTAATAATAAGAGAGAAGCAATAGAGTATCGCAAAAAGAAGAATTTTATTTATTCGAAAGGTATGGTGGGCTCCTCAGCCTTACATCAAAAAGAAAAAGAAAAATTTTACAACAGCGGGGGAAGGGGGTGCAGGAAGCATTGCTCATGGTATTCCAAAGAAATTGCCGCCAGCCGAGCCCTGGCTGTCTCGGACCTCTACCTCTGATGCTGTCCGCGAACCCTCAAGGCCACGGACGGGCTAGAGGGCTCTCCGGCCGGGCACCCATCGGCGAGATGTCTCAGTTGGTAACACTCGAGGACGAGTGCCACCGAGCGATCTCGCCGACTCATCGAGATTAGGCCGAGACGACATAGCGATCTTAGCTTGCCAACCGCCTCATCCTTCAGTTTTTCGGACAATGGATTGTGCAACCCCGGCGACGCCCTCCAAATCGAATACATCAACAGCTGGAGGAGGGGCGATTGTTGGGGAAGCAGGCGGCTGGCATGATTTTCCACATGCCGAACCACCGCCTGCAACGTTTCCTCAGAGCTCCGCTGATCGTACAAATATACGTCTTTGAAGGAAATGATCTCGGAAATGGAGAAAGGGAATCCGTCCATTGTTATGTTTCGGGGTGCAAAGCTAAGTATGGGCAACACACCCTTCTTTTTATATAACCTCAAACAGAATCCCTAGGGACCCAAATTTGCGTGCACATGGGCACGAATCCTGGGATCCACCCAAATTATCCTAATACCGCACCACCACGTGGCGGAAATCCCTTATTTCTCAACGAACCGAAGTCGGACCGACACGGCTCTTCGAAACGCTTTGCCTCCCCTATGCATTTCTGCCACGTGCCGCCCACGATGGTCACTCTTCCTGATGTTCACACACCATAGAAGGTCGGACAAAACCTCGCAAAACCGAGCGGCTTCCCAGCTCGGTCCATCCTTGGCTAGTAATTTTTACCCACCGACGCCAAGGATCAAAGCCCTCGCCAAGAGGCAACCGAGCAGCTACCCTGCTCGGTCTATCCATGGTTGGCAGTTCACTACCCACCGACGCCAAAGATCAAAGCCCTTGCCAAGAGGCAATCGAGCGGCAACCCTGCTTGGTCTATCCATGGCTAGTAGTTCACTACCCACTAACACCAAGGATCAAAGCCCTCGCCAAGAGGCAACTGAGCGGCTACCCTGCTCGGTCTATCCATGGCTAGTAGTTCAGTACCCATCGACGCCAAGGATCAAAGCCCTCACCAAGAGGCAACCGGACGGCAACCCTGCTCGGTCTATCCATGGCTGGTAGTTCACTACCCACCGACGCCAAGGATCAAAGCCTTCGCCAAGAGGCAACCAAGCGACAACCCTGCTCGGTCTATCCATGGCTGGTAGTTCACTACCCACCGACACCAAGGATCAAAGCCCTCGCCAAGAGGCAACCGAGCGGCAACCCTACTCGGTCTATCCATGGCTGGTCGTTCACTACCCACAGATGCCAAGGATCAAAACCCTCGCCAAGAGGCAACCGAGCGGCTACCCTGCTCGGTATATCCATGGCTGGTAGTTCACTACCCACCGAGGCCAAGGATCAAAGCCCTCGCCAAGAAGCAACCGAGCGGTTACCCTGCTCGGTCTATCCATGGCTGGTAGTTCACTACCCACTGACGCCAAGGATCAAAGCCCTCGCCAAGAAGCAACCGAGCAGGTACCCTGCTCGGTCTATCCTTAGCGGGTAACTTCTTACCCATCTACGCTAAGGATCGAACCTCTCACCAAGAGGCAACCGAGCAGCTACCCTGCTCAGTCTATCCTTAGTGAGTAACTTCCTACCCATCTATACCAAGGATCAAAGGCCCACAACCTCGGCGTAACCTACCAACCTTAATAGATTTGGTCACCAATCCTACTCGAGGGAACGGGCAAACCTACACCTTTCTACTCAAAGGGGCACGCCGACGTACCTTCAGCAAGTGATCCCCACCTCGACTTTGGGGTAATAGAGATTCCAACCTTGCACCGATATTTGTACACTTAGCAAATGGTTAAGTTTAACTCGACGTGCGATCGCTAGATGAAGGACCGGTCTCCGACCTAACGCATCTTGGAAACAGTACCACGCAAATGGAGATTTTACTACAAACAAAGTGAAAATACGTATGAAAAGATTCCTACAAAATGTTTTCATTCATAAAGGTCGGAAGTCTTTACAGAGGTATTATGGGCTCTCCAGCCTTACAAAAATGCCTGGAGGCTTACAAAATTTCAGTGCAAATGAAAATAAGAAGGAGGCGAGGAGATTCAGGCCTCGGGGCCGGGAAGAACCTCGACGAGCTCCGTTTCCACCACGATAGTCGGGGTGGCGGCTTGAGGGTCAGCGCCCACCGCAGGAGCCTCGGCACTGGGAGCCGACTTCTACCCAACGCTCCTACCAGGGGCCTTTCCCCCGGCAGCGCTTCCGGGGGCATTCCTCTGCGCCTCACCCTCGAGGGGCTACTCACCCTAAAGCTCGCCGTCAGGAAACTTCGACATCAGGGCCTTGACGGCGTCGAGGGCCTCATGCCAAACGAGGGCAGCGGCTTCAGCGAGGTCGACGTAGTACCGGTCCGATTTCTTGTAGCTCTCCACCACCTTCGACGCTCGGAGGTCGGCACACCTCACTCCTTCCTTCACCGCCTCGTTCTCCCTCTTGAGGGTGCTCGTCGTCTTCTTCGAGGTGGTGACAAGCACCCTGGAATCTTCTAACTTGGCTTCGGTGGCCATGTTGGACTCCCTCGAGACCTGGACGGCCTCTCGGCAATTGGCGTTCTCCCGATCCGCGGTCGCCACCCGGTCTTCGAGGATGGCGATCCTCTCCTTCGCCGCTTGCGGCTCCAGCCTCAAGCTCTCCTCCAGTGAGGATGACTCGCCTGCGATCTGCATCGCCGGGGCAATTTCCTCGTGATCCATGCTGACGACGAGGGCACAGTGCTGGAGGACTTGAGGAAAACAAGAGGAGGGGTTAGAAAGGTATCTGATCCTGTGAGTAAAAAGTGCTTAATAAAAACCCAAACGGGAGGCGGACACTGACCTGCATGGCCTCCTGGGCTATGGCCGCCATTTAGGCCTTGAGGGTCCCCCAAGGAATCTTGCCTCTGTTCATCCCTGAAAACCGGAGACGCGACCGCGCAGGTCCGTCTTGCCTGAATTTCGGGGCAGATGTTAATTGGTGCTATCTGTCCACCTCTTCGAAGATGCCAAGTTGATTTATGACACCATGTATCGAAGGTTTAAACGGATGCGGCCGATGTAGCAGACTTCGTCAGATTCCCCCTCATTTTAGGGGTTTTTTTATTGTGGGGACGCTCTTCCCTGCAAGCGCAAGCCCCTGCAGTTAATTACGCTACCGCATCACGGTAACCACTTTCTCCTTCTCCAGATGGTCACTTCGTGTCGTGGGTGTTTGTTTTGTTTTTGGTTGCCCGTAGATTGTATACGGAGACTAATTTATGTTGTCGCCCGTAGGGCGTGGATTAGTCCAAATCCGTATTTTCTTAGATTTGGGTTTGGGTTGGATTTAAGGATACGTTAGTCTCATTTGAGACTAAGATCAACTTAAACGTTTGTTAAGGATACGTTAGTCTAATTTTAGACTAAGATCAACTTAATGATTTATTAAGGATACGTTAGTCTAATTTTAGACTAAGATTAACTTAACAGGATCATTTAAATCCAACAAAAGAGCATTTGGACTCTATTGTTTTAGTTTAGGGACTTTGCGGTCCAATGTTAGTTTAAGGACATCTCGGTCCAAGGTTAGTTTAAGGACATCTCGGTCCAAGGTTAAGGACATCATAGTCCATGGGTTTAAGGACCCCACAGTCCGAGGTTAAGGACATCATAGTCCATGGGCTTAAGGATCCCACGGTCCAAGGTTAAGGACATCATAGTCCGTAAGTTTAAAGACCTCACAGTCAAGGTTAAGGACATCATAGTCCGTGAGTTTAAAGACCTCACAGTCAAGGTTAAGGACATCATAGTCCATGAGTTTAAGGACCCCACGGTCCATAGAATGTCTGGTTGTCGAGACTCGTCACCTCTCTGAAGACGTTGAATGATTACAACAACAAATATCAGAGGAGTGAAGAGATGTACCCTTAAACCAATTTTGGTTGAGAGATCGACAGCCCAACTTGGGACAAAGATCAGAGATTTATGAGCATATGAACTCAATTAATCTAAATTGAAGACTTATGGCCAATTTGGGCTAAGACCATTCAATTACGATGTTCAACATTTGTTTTTTTTTTGAGTTGTTAGATATTTGTTTGAGCCCGATCCCTTAAAAATGCTAAGCATTGGTTTGGTCTCTGACAATGTTTTGTCTTTAGTTGAATGCTGTGCATTTATCATAGCCCCAGGCTTATTCAAAGAACAGTTTATGTTCTGTCCAAGCGCACATAAAAGCATGTGACGCACTTGGCACTAGCGCCAGTCGATGAGCGCTGTGCGTTATGGTTAAAGCGCTAATGCGCTTAGCGCTAAATATGAAGCGCTAATATACTTAGCGCTTTGCGCTAAATGAAGAGCGCTGATGCGCTTATCGCTTTACGTTAGATGTAGAGCGCTGATGCGCTATAGTTGAAGCATTGAGGTGTTTGGCGCTGGTGCCATATAATGAGCGCAAAGCGCTTTTAGTAATGTAGCGCACACGTGAAGAGCACGTGGCGCGCTTAGCGCTGAGCGCTAGCCAATGAACGCAGTGCGCTGTGTTTGAAGCGCTATGGCACTGCAGCGCTTTGCGCTAGATGAAGAGCACTAAGGTACTTTTAAATTAGGAGCGCTAAAACTCTTCTTAGATTAGGAGCACTAAGACTCTTCTTAGGTTAACTTTGCGCTCTGAAGATTATCTTTTCTTTGATAAGAGACTTTGTCTCAAGATTCTAAAAGCAAAGTTCTTAGTTTATAGGAGATATTTCAATCTCTTTTTGATGAAAGGCTTTGCCTTTATGGATCTATGATCCTAAGAGAATTGAATAATTCCCCCCCCCCCTTTATAATGAGATGTTCATAATCTATTTTGTGATAAACAATTTGTCTTATAGATCTATGATTTGTGAAAGAAGTAAATACTTCTTTTTATATTGAGATGATTTCGTCTTTCTATTCTTTTTTATCTTGAAAAGAATTGTCTTCTTTGCCGAGAGCTTCTTCTTTTTCCTGAGATTTTCTCAAAATTTATGGGGGGGTCCTCTCCCTGAGACTTGAAGTCTCGGGGCCTTTATATAGGGCAACCTGATTTGTTCAATCGGTTAAAAAGACTTATTCTGTAATTGATTTGGGAATTTCCCCACCGTCGGATCTTTGATCCAAGAGCTTCTGGTTTACAGAAGATAATCTTCTTGTTTTTAACAAGATTGAGAAATCTTTCCACCTTACAGAATTTGTTCTATATTTTAGTGATTTTTAATCACCATTGGATCATTGATCCAACGGTGTTCCAAATTCAGGGCACAATCTTTTCTGTTTGGAAAGATTCAACAGAATTTCATTCTTGTTAATTGATGATTTAATCATATCCGTTAGATATTTGATGCAACGGTGAGGAACATTTAGTTCCAGCGCTAGCGCTTATGCGCTCTGCCTATGGTGCGCAACTTGGAGCGCAGCGCTCTTAGCACTAGCGCACACGTGCTATGCATGTGGTGCGCTACTTGGAGTGCAGCGCATCTAGCGCTAGCGCCTATACGCTTTGCACGGGGTGCGCTAGTTGTAGCGCAGCGCTTTAATAAAAGCACAGCTTTAATTCAAATTATGAATTCTGAACAGAGCTTTGCTCTAATTGGGGAAACAAATGCCCCCCACCGTTGTGCTCATGGGGACCACACGTGGGTGCAGCGGTGGCAGCATCTCCACTCTTGGATCAACCGAGGAATTGAAACGGCGCTTAGTGCCTATAAATAGGACTCTTGGCCCTTGAGATGACTTCTGTTCATCTTCAATCCTTCTTGAAAATTTATTTTCTCCTTCAGAGCGCAGCTCTTCCTCTTGAGAATTTTCTTAAGGACAGAACTGTGTCAGATTTTTTTAGGTAAAAGATTAAATCTTTTTAAAACATCTTTTAGGGTTTCACCCATTAACAGAGCCTTGCTCTTCATAGATTTTTGATCTAAAGAAAATCATTTATAGGGTTTTATTAACAGAGCTTTGCTCTCTTAGAATCACAAATCTAAAAGGACCTTGCTTATGATTTCTTAATCCATTAATGGAGCATTACTCGTTTCAAATCATATAGAATAACTCTTAAGAGTTTGTTCATGGATGTTGAAAATCAAATTGAAATTTTATTTTTGATGGATTATTCCATCATCTTCTCAAAGCAAGGCTCTTAGGATTTTCTTGAGGAATTTTATTCTTTCATCATTAGACTTTGACAGATGTCTGTCTAGTGAAGAGAGCTGCTCTCAATGGGAGTTTTACTCCTCTGCCCGAGGGATTTCTCATTTAATGAGAATCTCTTGAGGATTTCCTCATTTAATGACAGTCTCATCCAATGATGAGGCTGTTTTATTAATGATGAACTGTCATCTAGATTTTGTGGGTCCCCTTTGGTCCCTTTTGACTGCATTGCGGTGCCGTACGGATTTATAATACCTAGTAATAGAATTTAATTTATAGCATTGGCGGATGAAAATTCGTTCTTTTCTGCGCAGGTACTATGTCTTTCGACACTTCCTTCCCGTTCATTCGCTCAGAAGGCGGATTCCCTGAAGCACCCGTAGACCGAGAGATTTTTGCTCTGATCAAAGACCGTGACCCGGAGCACAAGAGCCTTCGTCTATGGGGTTAATGGTATGATCAAATTATCATGGTCCGACGGAGCTTTTCTTTTGCGACACCCTCGGAGCCTATTTCGGCGATCGCTTATGCAGATGCACCTCCGATAAATTACGCTGTGGAGGAGGTCAACTGGACTTCAGAGGGTCTCCTTCGGCCTTCTATGGCCGCAATACCCGTGCAGCCACCGGTGGCCTTGAACACTCTAGGACGGCGCATATGTCAAGCCGAGTCACGTCCTTGGGGACAGCCATACAATGTAGGACTAACTCCCCGTCACCCAGCCGGGTATTTGCAGTGGGCTCGGGATATTTTATCGGCGAAGAAATCACAGTTGCTGAAGCTCGGATTGTATCCCGCCGTTTACGCTTCTTTGTTTCAATATTCCACACCTCCTACATGGTGGGTCAGGGCATTTCTGGAGCAGTGGAACATTCCGACCCACACCTTCCTCCTATCAGATCGAGAAGTCTCCATTTCTTTGGAGGAATTTGCAGAGGTCTCGGGTTTACCCGTTAGGGGAGAACATTATAAGGAATTGCTTCTCCCGGATGAGTATATTTTTGCCACCAAATCAGTGGTAATGGATCTTACTCCCGAGAACGCTATTCAACACCAATTTCTGAGTTTGATAAAGGTGTTGAATATCTATGAGAACCTCTCTCTTGCATCCGAAGGTCGTGGAGTTAATTTTACGGCTTTTATCGATGATTTTCTTCGCCCAGAAGTATTGAAGGAAGAAGCCGAGAAATTCTCCAGTCTTGACGACCCCTTCGACTTAGGTTTGGGCAACCTGTCGGCGGCGGAGGCGGATCAAAAGAGCTTCTTTCTACCCGATACCCCGGTCATCCCTTTTGCAGAGCAGGCGGCTCCTGGGATTGACGAAGAAACGTTCCTTTTAGGGTTTCTTGGGTTATGGCTGAGTTGGTTTGCGCTTCCCATGCACCCTCGCCGTATGAGGCCATTCGTCTTCTATCCTGAGCATCGGATGGTTGCTGGGATACAAGTGGCTGTAGGGATCACTGGGTTAGCCCATGTGTATCACGGCCTCAGCTTGGCAGCGGATACCACTGAGCCAGGGGTGCAGTCGGTAAATTTCCTGATGCTTATTTCACATCATGGCTCGAGTTGCACGTGCTAGGCATCTTTGGCATCCACAAGAGGCCGGGTTTTTATGACAGGTGCAGGTTCCCTCGGATCATGCGACTGGTCGGCGCCTCTATTGTGACTCCAATGCAACGGGAAGTTAGAGGCTTACTTCTTCACCCGCGCACAGTTGGAGCTGGCATGTCCTTTACTGATAAAGTTTTGACCGTCGGCCAGGAATCGGGGAAGAAGGTGCTGCCCTTGCAGGACATATTTAAAGATGGGGCCTCCGTCTTGAAAGCTCGAGAGATTCTTCATCTGTACTCTATCCGGCCGGGCTTTCTCGTATTTAAGATGAATGACTCGGCTTTATTTATGAGGTATAACCCGCATCGCTTCACCCGGCAGTTAAACTACAATCAGGGCGTCCCACTCGAGGCTTTCTTGGCAGAATCGGCTGTCGCTGAAGAGGGTACTCGGAGCGCACTACATCATTTTATGCGCCTGAACACAGGGTCTAACTTCTTCATCAGCGAACCGAGTTGTGTTCCGCAAGCCCAGAATGTGTATGTGGCGTGGTACCAACATTCGATGGGTGCCGTCATTAGGGAGGAAAAGCGATTGCTGCTTGATCGCAAGGGCGCATGTAACACCCTAGTTCATTTATACCAATTCCAGTTTTCGTATTTCCTTATTTGTGGTATTTTCTTGATTTATCGTATTTTGGGTGCGAATGGTATTTTTACATTTTACATTGCATTCGACCCGACCCTCTTGCTTGAAACTTGTTTGATTCATATTATGAATTATCTTGACTTGTTACGTAGACATGTGCATTTTCATGAATACTGCATACTAGCTTTTAATCTAGCATTTGAATTTTACAATATAACATTTTAAATCACGTAAAATATTTTAAAACTATATTGCATGTCCTGCATGATACCCCTAACCCCGTGGTAGTATCCGCGCATCTTGTTCTCGTCCCGTTCAGTGAAACGGACTTGTTTGGATGGCTACATGCATGTACGTGCATCCGTTCTTGGGGGTATGCATTTTCGTTATCCGGACATTCACTTTTAATTTTGGTCATCGCATATATATTTCATATTTTAAAACTGAAATTTTAGACCCGACCCGAATGTGTTTTGGACTAAGTTTGTTTTTACCAGAAAATCCAATTTTAATTAATATAATATCTTTATTAAAAATTTATATAACAGTAAAAGATTTCTTAAATTAATCATAACTACTAAAAAACAAATCCATCTCTCCTATCTCTCTTTCTCACTCATCTCGATCTCTATCATCTCTCTTTCTCACTCCTCTCTATTTCTCTCTCTCTCCTCTCGCCTGCTCTCTCTTTCTCTCTCTCTCTCACAGTTCTCTCTCTCTCTCTCTTTCTTTATATATATATATATATATATATATATATATATATATATATATATATATATAATTCTTTATATATTTTTATTATTAAACCCTATATTTTTCACATCACTCTCTCTTCTTCTTTCTCCTTTCATTCTTCCCGCCTCGTCGCCATGAGGAAACCCACACGCGCACCCATCGCCTCACCTACGATCGTCGCCGCCGCCATCGCCATCAACGTCCTCGCCTTCTTCTCCTCTTCTACCCTTCCTCCCCTCTCCTCTTTTCTCCTCCCCTACACCCAACTCGAGCCCTGCAACCCTCCTCGCCTGAGCTCGCCTCGCCACCGACCACCCTCGTCGGCCTTCCCTCATTCTTATCTCCTCAACCTCACCCTCGTACTCACCTCCACACATTACTCTTCTCCCGAGCACCACAACCACCTCCACCTGCATCCTACCCTGCACATCTGAAACCCTAACCCTTCGCCAGCGAACCCCACCGCCGGCAACCACCTCGTCGTTTCTCCTCTCCTCCCTGCAAACCCCCTGACACCAGAGGCCAACCCTTTCCCTCCATCTTCTTCTTCTTTCGTATTTCTTTCTTGATCTTGTTTCATTTCCCGGTTATCACCGGAACTCCGTTCCCATCGCCTCCGTGCACTTGTCATCGCAACCACCCCATCGTCCTCCCTGACCCCAGTGCACCACAATCCCAGTAGCAACCCACTTCCTCTCTTCTTCTCCTTCTTTTCTTCTTTCTTCTTCTTTCTTGATCTCGGTTCTTTTCCGGTGGTCGCCTGCCGGAGCCGTGCTACTGTCGACGATCAGAGCAACCCTGTGGACGTTCCTAACCAGTGTGGTCACTCTCTTGCATTGCCTGGTTCTGTTCCATACGCACGAGCGTGCATCGAGACTTTTACCAATATTGGACGCTGCGTACGCATTCCGTTTTGTGATCCATTCAGGCAAGTTAATCTTGCTACATGCTATAATACTATAATCTATATCTATTTGAATTATAATACTTCAAAATGATTAATTTTGCAATCCACATTATTGTTTTTCAGTTTTATCGATTTATTCGACATCCGTATATATCCGTATATATCATTTCAGATCTAGTGCATGAAAACCTATCTTGTTACATATTATACTACCATATACTGCATCAAATTGAATAGTTACATCTTATATTGTTGAGTTATATGTCCCGCACTTGCTAGTTTATCATTTTACTGTTATACGACATCCGTATGCATCCATATTAGTATTTACATATCTAGTCGCATGCTAAATCATCTTTCTACATGCTAGGTATAGTATCATGCATCCATACTAATAAAATGTTAACCGTTTATCCCATTACACATCCATATAGAAGTTTTACAGTTTTCGGATACCCGTTTGTAACTATAACATTTAATATACATATAGTTGCATCTACCTATCATATTAGTCCATGTCATTATTGCTAGAACACCCCATGTTTAATAAAGTACATTCTAATTAGTATTGGAACTGTAATTGTAACCCTAATCGATAATTGCGCATCCATACCATTGATTTCATATCTATTCGCATATCATGTTGCATTATATCATTTTATTGTTATATTAGTACTCCATACTTGATTTTGTGCACCCATACTTATTACAGTTTGATCATGAGCACCCACTTAATACATGTATACTACTTGCCACGATCTGATACACCATTACTTGATTAGACTTGATACTTGTACACTACTTGACATGACCTGATATATTACTACTTTACAGGTTACCTGATTCTGTTTCTAATGCCGACAATCTTGACATGTTGTCCCGATGGACATATCCTGTTGTCTGTATAGACAAACCTGTTCCTGCTTGATCCTGTGTTGGCATTATTCTCAGATTTATCAATACCTGACTTGAACACATAACTTGGGGGTATAGGGAAATCATTGATGAAACCTGACTTGTAACTCGACAGTTCGATGCCTTTACTGATCAGTCTTACGGGCTAGGCCAGCCCCGGGATGCTGCTGCTGACATCATTCGTCTTTACATACTATCTTTTACTGCCTAGCGGCACGTCTCGGATTCAGCCCGAGAGTCTTTGACCGTGGTCCCGGGCACGCACGGGATACTATTGAGTTACATCGACGATTCATTAAATTGATTTCAAAAACTTGAGAGTAGTTAACCCAGTAGCTTAATTTAGATTACTCACTGCACGTCACATGTGCTTATACCCTTCACTGTTTCTTATGCATGT
This sequence comes from Agapanthus africanus, assembly GCA_030015575.1. Taxonomy (NCBI): domain Eukaryota; kingdom Viridiplantae; phylum Streptophyta; class Magnoliopsida; order Asparagales; family Amaryllidaceae; genus Agapanthus; species Agapanthus africanus. Next base: position 518,657,268 of record JASDDO010000031.1, on the reverse strand, counting down.
TACTGGTATACTCTTATTATTGTTCCTACTCATGCATGCATGTCTTGTTACCTTCCTGATTATATTATTGTTTGATATTATGACGCACTGACGTCTGGGTTTTGCATGGCCCAGATCCTCTACCTTTGTCGCAGGCTGATCAGGAGTACTTCCGCCGTCAGGCTGAGCAGTTAGTATCCAGTTAGTTTAGTTACTTCCGTACTTTCCAGATTGTTATTGTTACTTGGATCTATTTCTTCCGCATATTATTTCTTGACTCGTTTATTCTGGCTCATGGACATGTACTAGATAGTTTATTTTATTCTTACTGTTCTTGATATCTTATAGACAGCCGTAATATGACTGTGGAGGGATGTTTCCTAGCCACAGGTGGCATGGTTGGCTCTGCCACGTGCCTATCTTAGCACACTCTGGGAAGCGGGGCGTGACAGGGTTTGTTTGGTATCAGAGCCATAGGATTTAGGTTAATCGGGTTTGATTTTTTTGTAGTTGGGTATTGGACCCAATACACGAATCGGAAAACTCGTAATTAAGAACATGTCCTGCCACATTGTTATCGTGATTCTTGAATCATATCTTTCTCTTGACCCTTGTCTTGACGATATGCAAACAACTTTGCATCTCGGCTTGAAACCTTTTGGTTCCCTATTATTTCTCCATGTTCCTTTGATTCTGATACTAGAATTTGGGTGACTTGAGTGGAGTTATGTGATTGTAACTATGAACTGCAACATGGTTACAATGCGGTACTCTATTTAAGTAACTTGGAGTCCTAGTCTTGATTCATTTTCTTGTTTCATGGTCGTTCTATTACCTTGGTTCTCTCAGTTTCATTGCTTACCAGTTCATGTTTTACAGATTTCTTGGTGACCGATACCGACAGTTATGAAGTTGTCTTGGGAATGGATTTTCTCGGCACTTTCCATGCTCACATTGATTGTAGGGCAAAGAAAGTGATTTTCCAGATTTCCGGACATCTGGAGTTTGTTTTAACTGAAGGAAGCAGTTTTGTCGGGCCAGTTAAGTTTAGGTCTAGGCCGACAAACAACCTTCTTTCGACGATGGAAGTTGATAAGAAGGAAGCTCCAGCTATAGTCCAAGAGTTCATGGACGTGTTCGAGGACATCTCGGGTTTACCGCCAAAATGAGATGTGGAGTTCGCAATCGATCTTGTTCCTGGTGCAGCGCCAATCTCAAAGGCGTACTATCCAATGGCACCAGTGGAGTTGGAAGAAGTCAAGAAGCAGGTTACCGAATTACTTGAGAAGGGTTGGATTCGTAGCAGTAATTCACCTTGGAGAGCTCCAGTTCTTCGAGTCAAGAAGAAAGATGGCACAAGAAGAATGTGCCTCGATTATCGAGAATTAAACCGGGTGACTATTAAGAACAAGTATCTGATCCATCGCATTGGCGAATTGTTCGAGCAACCCAGTGGCACGAGGGTATTCTCGAAGCTGGATTTGCGATCCGGATATCATCAAGTTCGAGTTAAATCAGAGCATATTTGCAAGACTGCGTTCCGAACTCGATATGAACATTACGAGTATTTAGTGATGTCATTTGGAGTCACGAATGCACCGGCGATATTTATGAACTTGATGAACCGAATCTTTTCTCCGTTCTTGGACCAGTTTATAGTGGTGTTCATTAATCATATTCTGGTCTACTCGAGGAGCATAGAAGAGCATGCGGAACACTTGAAGATCGCACTGCAGACATTGAGGCAAGAAAGATTGTATGCAAAGATGAGCAAGTGCGTGTTTTGGCTTGAAGAAGTGAAGTTTTTGGGTCATGTCGTAGCTGGAGATGGAATCGCCGTTGATCCTGAGAAGATTGCAGCAGTTCAAGATTGGCCGATTCCGAAGAATGTAGCAGAGATCAGAAGTTTTTTTAGACTTGCCGGATATTACAGAAGATTCGTGGAGAATTTTGCTCGTTTGGATGAACCTTTGACCAAGCTTACGCAGAAAGTAGTACCGTTCGTATAGACGGATAAATGTGCGTCAGCTTTTGAGGCGTTGAAGCAAAGATTGATAACCGCTCCTATTTTGACTATACCAGATAGTTCCGGAGGATTGGTGATTCACAGCAACGCATCTGGGAATGGTTTGGGGTGTGTTTTGATGCATCATGGGAAAGTTATAACTTACGCATCGAGACAGTTGAAGACCCATGAGAAGAATTACCCAACTCATGACTTGGAGCTTGCAGCAGTAATTTTCGCTTTGAAAATTTGGAGACACTACTTATTGGGAGAAAGGGTCGAAGTATTCACCGATCACAAAAGCCTGAAGTACGTGTTCACACAGAAAGATCTTAACATGAGACAGCGTAGATAGTTGGAGCTGATGGCTGACTACGATCTTGATCTTAAGTACCATCCGGGGAAAGTTAATGTAGTGCCGGATGCGCTTAGTCGATTGCCAGCAATTCAGACGTTGACTGCACAGAAGGAGCTTATCGAAGACCTTCGGAGATTCGAGTTGGAGATTGTACTACCGCATTCTTCGGGACAGTTGATGCAGCTACAAGTACAGTCGTCGTTGATCGATAATATTAAAGCAGCGCAGTCACAGGACCCAAGATTGCAGAAGTTTCGAGAACAGGTTGAAGCTGGACTTTGAACGGACTTGTTGATTCATAAAAATGGTTCGTTGCGATTTGGTAGCCGTTTGTGTGTGCCAAAGGGAGATATTCGCGAAGAAGTTATGAAGGAGGCACACAGTTCCGCGTATTCCGTACATCTAGGAGGCACGAAGAGGTACCGAGATCTACGACAGCATTTCTGGTGGGAAGGCATGAAAAGGGAGATTGCCCACTTTGTAGCGAAGTGCTTGTGTGTCAGCAAGTTAAGGCTGAATATCAAAGGGTTGCTGGTTTATTGCAACCACTTCCGATTCCTCAATGGAAGTGGGAACATATAACCATGGATTTCGTGACAGCTTTACCGCGGAGTCCAAAGGGCAACAATGCAGTTTGGGTGATTGTTGATCGATTGACCAAAGCAGCTCATTTCATACCATTTTGAGTTGGTCAATCAATGGAAGCGTTTGGCGGAACGATACATGCAGGAGATTGTGAGATTGCATGGAGTACCTGTGAGCATCGTGTCCGACCGTGACACCCGATTCTTATCACACTTCTGGAGGAGTTTACAGGAAAGTTTGGCGACGCGATTGAAGTTTAGCACAGCGTATCATCCTCAGACAGATGGCCAGTCTGAGAGAACGATCCAAACTCTTGAAGATATGTTGAGAGCTTGCATGTTGGCCTTCAAGGGTTCATGGGAGGATCATCTACACTTGGTGGAGTTTTCGTACAACAACAGCTTTTAGGCGACTATTCAGATGGCTCCATTCGAAGCGTTGTATGGTCGCAAGTGTCGTTCACCTGTTTATTGGAACGATATTGGAGAACGAAGATTGTTGGGACCGGATTTGATCGTGCAAACCGTGGAGAAAGTTAATACTATTCGGAATAACATGAAGGCAGCACAAGATCGGCAGAAGAGTTGGGCCGATACATCGAGAAGACCTCTAGAGTTCGCTGTCGGTGATCTTGTGTTCTTGAAGATATCACCGACTAGAAGAGTGATTCGTTTCGGGAGTTGAGGCAAGCTTAGTCCTCGATTTGTAGAGCCTTTCGAGATTTTGGAGCGTGTTGGAGAAGTGGCTTATCGATTGGCGTTACCACAATCTTTAGCGAATGTTCTTGACGTGTTTCATGTATATCAACTCCGTAAATATGTTCGAGATGAAACACGCGTGCTGGATCTTTCGGAGCTAACTGTAAGAGAGGATTTGACCTTTGAGGAGCGACCGATGTCGATTGTTGATCGAAGAGAAAAGGTCCTTAAGAACAAGGTTATCCCTCTCGTACTTGTTTCTTCGGGAAATCACTCGCATGGAGAATCAACTTGGGAATGAGAAGACGAAATCCGACAGAAGTTTCCATATCTATTCTTGTAGTTTCTTGATTTATTATCCTTCTGTGGTTGTGGAATTTCGAGGATGAAATTCTTTTGTAGTTGGGTATAATGTAACACCCTAGTTCATTTATACCAATTCCAGTTTCTGTATTTCCTTATTTGTGGTATTTTCTTGATTTATCGTATTTTGGGTGTGAATGGTATTTTTACATTTTACATTGCATTCGACCCGACCTGCTTGCTTGAAACTTGTTTGATTCATATTATGAATTATCTTGACTTGTTACGTAGACATATGCATTTTCATGAATACTGCATACTAGCTTTTAATCTAGCATTTTCATTTTACAATATAACATTTTAAATCACGTAAAATATTTTAAAAATACATTGCATGGCCTGCATGATACCCCTAACCCCGTGGTAGTATCCGCGCATCTTGTTCTCGTCCCGTTCAGTGAAATGGACTTGTTTGGATGGCTAATGCGCACGTACGTGCATCCGTTCTTGGGGGTATGCATTTTCGTTACCCGGACATTCATTTTTAATTTTGGTCATCGCATATATTTTTCATATTTTAAAACTGAAATTTTAGATCCGACCCGGGCGTGTTTTGGACTAAATTTTTTTTACCAGAAAATCCAATTTTAATTAATATAATATTTTTATTAAAAATTTATATAACAGTAAAAGATTTCTTAAATTAATCATAACCACTAAAAAACAAATCCATCTCTCCTCTCTCTCTTTCTCACTCCTCTCGATCTCTCTCATCTCTCTTTCTCACTCCTCTCGATTTCTCTCTCTCTCCTCTCGCCTGTTCTCTCTTTCTTTCTCTCTCTCTCACGGTTCTCTCTCTCTCTCTCTTTCTTTATATATTTATATATATATATATATATATATATATATATATATATATAATTCTTTATATATTTTTATTATTAAACCCTATATTTTTCATATCTCTCTCTCTTCTTCTTTCTCCTTTCATTTTCTTCCCGCCTCGTCGCCACGAGGAAACCCATGCGCGCGCCCATCGCCTCACCTCCGATCACCTCCATCGCCATCAGCCTCCTCGCCTTCTTCTCCTCTTCTACCCTTCCTCCCCTCTCCTCTTTTCTCCTCCCCTGCACCCAACTCGAGCCCTGCAACCCTCCTCGCCGGAGCTTACCTCGCCACCGACCACCCTCGTCGGCCTTCCCTTGTCCTTATCTCATCAACCTCACCCTCGTACTCACCTCCACACATTACTCTTCTCCCGAGCACCACAACCACCTCCACCTGCATCCTACCCTACACATTCGAAACCCTAACCCTTCGCCGGCGAACCCCACCGCCGGCAACCACCTCGTCGTTTCTCCTCTCCTCCCTGCAAACCCCTGACACCAGAGGCCAACCCTTTCCCTCCATCTTCTTCTTCTTTCTTATTTCCTTCTTGATCTTGTTTCTTTTCCCGGTTATCGCCGGAACTCCGATCCCGTCGCCTCCGTGCACTTGTCATCGCAACCACCCCATCTTCCTCCCTGACCCCAGTGCACCACAATCCCAGTAACAACCCACTTCCTCTCTTCTTCTCCTTCTTTTCTTCTTTCTTCTTCTTTCTTGATCTCGGTTCTTTTTCGGTGGTCGCCCGCCGGAGCCGTGCCGCTGCCGACGATCCGAGCAACCCTGTGGACGTTCCTAACCAGCGTGGTCACTCTTTTGCATTGCCTGGTTCTATTCCGTACGCGCGAGCGTGCATCGAGACTTTTACCGATATTGGACGCTGCGTACGCATTCCGTTTTGTGATCCGTTCAGGCAAGTTAATCTGGCTACATGCTATAATATTATAATCTATATCTATTTGAATTATAATACTTCAAAATGATTAATTTTGCAATCCACATTATTGATTTTCAATTTTATCAATTTATTCGACATCCGTATATATCTGTATATATCATTTCAGATCTAGTGCATGATCTTGTTACATATTATACTACCATATACTGCATCAAATTGAATAGTTACATCTCATATTGTTGAGTTATATGTCCCGCACTTGCTAGTTTATCATTTTACTGTTATACGACATCCGTATGCATCCATATTAGTATTTACACATCTAGTCGCATGCTAAATCATCTTGCTATATGCTAGGTATAGTACCATGCATCTATACTAATAAAATGTTAACCGTTTATCCCATTACACATCCATATGGAAGTTTTACAGTTTTCGGATACCCGTTTGCAACTATAACAATTAATATACATGTAGCTGTATCTACCTATCATATTAGTCCATGTCATTATTGTTAGAACACTCCATGTTTAATAAAGTACATTCTAATTAGTATTGGAACTGTAATTGTAACCCTCATCGATAATTGTGCATCCATACCATTGATTTTATATCTATTCGCATACCATGTTGCATTATATCATTTTATTGTTATATTAGTACTCCATACTTGATTTTGTGCACCATACTTATTACAGTTTGATCATGAGCACCCACTTAATACATGTATACTACTTGCCATGATCTGATACACCATTACTTGATCTGACTTGATACTTGTACACTACTTGACATGACCTGATATATTACTACTTGACATGTTACCTAATTCTGTTTCTAATGCCGAAAATCCTGACATGTTGTCCCGATGGACATATCCTGTTGTCTGTATAGACAAACATGTTCCTGCTTGATCCTATGTTGGCATTAGTCTCAGATTTATCAATACCTGACTTGAACACATAACTTGGGGGTATGGGGAAATCATTGATGAAACCTGACTTGTAACTCGACAGTTCGATGCCTTTACCGATCAGTCTTACGGGCTAAGCCAGCCCCGGGATGATGCTGCCGACATCATTCGTCTTTACATACTATCTTTTACTGCCTAGCGGCATGTCTCGGATTCAGCCCGAGAGTCTTTGACCGTGGTCCCGGGCATGCACGGGATACTATTGAGTTATATCGACGATTCATTAAATTGATTTCAAAGACTTGAGAGTAGTTAACCCAGTAGCTTAATTTATATTACTCACTGCACGTCACATGTGCTTATACCCTTCACTGTTTCTTATGCATGTTACTGTTATACTCTTATTACTGTTCCTACTCATGCCCGCATGTCTTGTTACCTCCTGATTATATTATTATTTGATATTATGACGCACTGACGTCTGGGTTTTGCATGGCCCAGATGCTCTACCTTTGTCGCAGGCTGATCAAGAGTACTTCCGCCGTCAGGCCGAGCAGTTAGTATCCAGTTAGTTCAGTTACTTCCGTACTTTCCAGATTGTTATTGTTACTTGGATATATTGCTTCCGCATATTATTTCTTGACTCATTTATTCTGGCTCATGGACATGTACTAGATAGTTTATTTTATTCTTACTGTTCTTGATATCTTATAGACAGTCGTAATGTGACTGTGGAGGGATATTTTCAAGCCACAGGTAGCATGGTTGGCTCTGTCACGTGGCTATCTTAGCGCACTCTGGGAAGCAGGGCGTGACAGCGCAGTGCCGGCTGGTGATCGAAATGTTCCTTTGAAGCGACGGAATATTGTCCATCCTCCCTTGAGAGAGGTCACTGCAGTTGAGCCCCCACACGTGTTAAGCCCTCCGCACGGGTTGCCCCCATCCAGCGCGCCTGAAAAAGAGGTGGCTGCCGTGTCCCCCGAGTCGGACGTAGGAAAGGAAATTGGGACTCGTCGTCCAAAGGCGCCTACTAAACGCAAACTCGTGTTATCGGCCACCGGCGCTCGTTCTCAGAAGAAAAGGAAACAAGTACTTTCTTTGGACACAATATTAGGCTCGACGCCCCTTGCTCATCTAGCAAAGGCTTGAGCGAATATGGGACCAATGAGGGTTTATTCAGGACGCTCGATGATACCGATTTGGAGGCTGCCATCGAAGCTTCCAAACAGTCAGCCATCCTCGAAAAGAACTGGCCGCCCTTGCGCAGTCAGGTATACTTCACCCTTATCTCTCTGTTGTTCATTTTTTTATCATGCTTTGACTGACTCCTGCTGTTTTAATAGGTGCCTCCACAGAAGAGCCATTGCTGCTTCGCTTAAAACCTTCGGAGAGGAGGAAAGGCTTCGCGCCTCATTGCCAACAGAGGCTTCACTTGAACGACCGATGACGGATACCGTAACGGTTCCGGAGGTAACACCTAGCTCTGATGATAATATCCCCTTGGTGGAGGTCCTGAAGAAGTCTTCCCTCCCTGTCAAAACCGAGAAGCAGCTCAAAAAGCGGGCGGCAAGGAGAAGGAAGCGATCTTCTACAGTCACTAGCTCTGGGCCAAAGCGGGGGAAGAAGACCGTTACTAATCCTCCGGAAGACAGTCTTCTTTTTCCTGGTTCATCTGCCGAGGAAGCCGCACAACTGGCTGAGGCCATAAGGCGTTCCCAGGACGAAGCCGAGAACATACGTTCCCCGAGGAGTCCTTATCCTGCCGTCATATTCTATGAAGATCCTCCATGGATACGGCGAAGGTTCATTGGCCTTCTAGAAGAAGGAGGTGAGATAGCCCTTAAACAGCCTATCTCAGCCGTCTCTGAGGACGAGCTGTCGTTGTGGACTGGCGGCCGTGAGTCTACATTTGAACCTCGGCGAGCACATCTTCTCAGGAAGGAGCGTCGGTTTGAAAGAGCCGTCTTGGAGGCAACCTGGCAAATCGGTGCCTCCTGGCAAATCGGTATGCTTGTCTTCGGTATATATATATATATATATCCTTTGCGAGCAATTTGTTTTGTTTTCTATGCATTCTTATCCTCGTCAATTTTACAGGAACGTCGGCGATGGCTGAAAATCAGGACTCAAGTAGCGCTTCGGTTGCGGACCCTGCTATAGAGCTTCCACTGACGGCCTCCGTTCCACCCGCTCCCATTGGCCCAGAAGAGGTGCCTTTACTCGTCGTAGATTTAATGGACCATTCCGGTGACGGCCTGGAGGCGGTAGAACAAGTGGCTGAGATTGTCGTTCCCGAAGTGGCTGTTGTGCCTCAACCAACAAACGTTTCCGGTGATGTGCCCGATGGTACGGAGGAGGCTGCTGAAGCTGCTATCCTTCCTGTTCAAAGCGGGAGGAGTATCGAAGGTATTATCCCATACTTTGTTTTAAACGATATTTCGATTATCTGAACCTTCCTTGTCTTTTTCAAAGCTACGAGGCTTGGCGGCGTCCATTGCTGGCCTGTCTCCCAGGAAGTCTTTCCAGCGTCTGCTGGAACTAGCTGCTCCATAGGCGATATCCCCTCAGCGCATCATTCTATCTTCCGGACAAGGTTAGCATTGTTCGCTCCTTTCCCGGTATTGTTACTTCTTCATATAACAATGTTCATGTCTTCTATAGTTCTGGAAGCTGATGATGAGGTTGAGGTCCTCGATGGGCCTGGGGATCTTCCAGACTCTTCTTGTATAAACGTGGGTAAGTAAAGTTTCGACGCCTTTGCATCTGTCCTCTGTTTGCAACCTTCGCTGATCATTTATCAATCTTTAACAGCTCTGCCTACTTTTACCCCGTTGGAGACTCACATTCTCATGTCGTCTGGCCCTTATGCGCTGCGTGCATCCGAACGTATGGCCAAGTTAAGCCTTCACTCTTTGTTAGCATTGATCGAAGACCTTCGTGTTGGTAGCTCGCTCACGGCCGAAGAATTTGCTGCTGAAGCCAACGGTTCTCTTCCCTTTGTTTCCACTTATCACAGTGAAGCATTGGTGCAAGTCTGGGTCGAATTCTGTCGTCGAGTGGAGGCTTGCTTGTATAGTCTTGAATGCACGCGCCTTCCTTCGGAGATGGTGGCTGCGAAGACAAGCTTGCAGGGGCTGATTAAGCGGTACGCCGCTAATACGCTTTCCTGTGAAAAGAGGCTCCGCCGAAAGTTCTCAGAGAGGAAGCTGGCTTCAACCGCGCTCGGGGAGCTTCAAGCCGAATTTACAGCTAAGACCACCCATGCATATGAACTTTGGCAGGAGCTTTAAGCCGCAATCAAGAACGTGGTGGCTGTTGATATAGCTGTTATCTTTACCCGCACGATGGTTGATGCTCATAAAGCTACTGAGCAGGAGATTGAAGGTCGGCTTGCCTCGCATCAGGCCCAACGGTCGGAAGCGGAGGCCCGTCTCGCAGCCATAGTCAATTTTGAAGCAGAGACCCAAGAAAGGAAGGATGAACTGATGAACCTTTTGAATCATCCGCCAGCTTGAAAGATGTATTATTATTTTTATTCTTTCTTATACATGTTCTTAACTGAAATATATTCTTGATTCTTTCATAAATTGTACTTTGTATTCATTTTGATTCATGAATAAAAAGACGTATATTTTTTTTTCCAATGGTGATGTGTTCATTTTAAGATATGCATTTCGTTGATAGTTTATTTAGATCTCTTTGCAAGACTGTGCCCTTCTTTTTCAAGTTAAGATATTTGTGATTTGATTTATCCCCGAAACGGAGCATTGCTCTATGATGGAGAAGTTATGAATTAATGTGTGTGTGTGTGTGTGTGTTTAAGACGGAGCATTGCTCTGGTCGAGAAGGTTATGAGTTGATATTTTTCCGTGTCGGAGCTTTGCTTGACGACAGGGAGTGTCGGAGCATTGCTCAACGACAAGGGGAGCTATGATTTATCATGTATCCAAGTCGAGGCTTTGCCAGACGACAAGGAAATGTCGGAGCATTGCTTGACGACAGGGGGGTGATATGTGTCCAAGTCGAAGCTTTGCTTAACGACGAGGAGGTGTCGGAGCATTGCTCGACGACAGGGGTTGACATAAGGTCCAAGTCGAAGCTTTACTTAACAACGAGGAAGTGTCGGAGCATTGCTCTACGACAAAGGTTGACATAAGCCATACGGGGTCAAGATTGACATTGGCCATATGGTGTCAGGGGTTGACTTTATCCGCATTTCACGGAGTCAAGGGTTGCTTTGGATGTTTCCCACGGGGTCAGAAGTGACATTAGCCGTGTTCTACAGGACCAGGCTCCACTCTGGATACTTCCCACGGGGTCAGAAGTGACATTAGCCATGTTCCACAAGGACCAGGATCCGCTCTGGATGCTTCCCACGGGGTCAGAAGTGACATAACCGTGTTCCGCAAGGACCAGGTTCCGCTCTGGACGCTTCCCATGGGGTCAGGATTGATATAGGCCGTGTTCCACGACACCAGGAATTGCTCTGGATGCTTCCCACGGGGTCAGGATTGACATAAGCCGTGTTCCGCAAGGACCAGGTTTGGTTGACTCTCAGTTGTCTGTGCATCGTCGAGTCATGGAACTGGGAACTTTGCCGCCGCTCTGATTTGTTGAGGTTGTATATGTTGTAATGAGACAAATGTTGAGATGATCTCCAAGCTATCTGAGAACCGTCGAGATTTGGAACATGGACTTTGCCATGGCTCCGTTTTGCTGATGTCGTATATTCCTGCAGAGACACTGATTTCTCTGTGAGTTGACGTGAATAGAGATGCTCTCGTCAAGGACGCTGATTTCCCTGAAGTTGAGACAAATCGAGGAGCTCTCGCAAGAATATCCTAACTTTACAGTTAACCTTTGCTCTTTACGACAGAGGTCCGTTAGGGTCTGTGGTACTAGGGTTTTGCCCGTCGTACCGTCGCGTTGGTTGATGTATCCCTCGATAGACAATCTTGCTGTTCGAGTAGCCTTGCGACTGTCGTGTCTTTGATCCCTTCAAGGGCTGGACAAGACGTCTTCAAGCAATCTTCCTAGGCAGTTTGACCGTCGGGAAGAGCAAGCGTTAGAAATTTTGCCATGCCGCTTTTTACTTGAGGTTAGGCTCAGTTTGGGGAGCCCCGATGAGTCATAACCACTCCGCGCTGGTGTGGGATGATCTCTGATAGTCTTTCAGGTTTTATATGAGTTGCCGTCAAGACCCTGAAGCTAGGAATTTAGCTTTTGCTTCGTTTGCTGGCATTGCGTCTGCTGTATCGAGATGAATGTTGCGGTTGTCTATAGGTTGTTGATGAACCGTCGAGGTTTGGAACTAGGATTTTGCCGTGGCTCTGTTGTTTGATTGTCGCGTCTGAATCCTGCCGGAGGAAGAACGTTGTGGTGACATCTCTTCTGCTGTATCGAGACGAACGTCGAGGTGGTGACCATTCTATGTGGGATGATCCCCGATAGTCTTTCAGGTTTTATATGAGTTACCGTCAAGACCCTGAAGCTAGGAATTTGGCCTTCACTTCGTTTGCTTTGGCATGTCCGAATCCTGTTGGAGGAAGGACGCTGTAGTGACATTTTGTCTGCTGTATCGAGACGAACGTCGAGGTGGTGACCACTCCATGTGGGATGATCTCCGGTAGTCTTTCAGGTTTTATATGAGTTACCGTCAAGACCTTGAAGCTAGGAATTTGGCCTTCGCTTCGTTTGCTTTGGCGTGTCCAAATCCAGTTGGAGGAAGGACTCTGTAGTGACATCTCATCTGCTGTATCGAGATGAACGTCGAGGTGGTGACCACTCCATGTGGGATGATCTCCGATAGTCTTTCAGGTTTTATATGAGTTACCATCAAGACCCTGAAGCTAGGAATTTGGCCTTCGCTTTGTTTGCTTTGGCGTGTCCGAATCCTGTTGGAGGAAGGACGCTGTAGTGGAATCTCGTCTGCTGTATCGAGACAAACGTCGAGGTGGTGACCACTCCATGTGGATGATCTCCGGTAGTCTTTCAGGTTTTATATGAGTTACCGTTCAAGACCCTGAAGCTAGGAATTTGGCCTTCGCATCGTTTGCTGGCATTGTGTCTGCTGTATCGAGACGAATATCACGGTTGTCTCTAGGTTGTTGATGAACCGTCGAGGTTTGGAACTAGGGATTTTGTCGTGGCTCCGTTGTTTGACCATGGGGTCTTTTGTTGACGTCGCATCTGCATCCTGCTGGACTGCGAAGGAACGCCGTTATTGACATTGCATCTGCTGTAACGAGATGAATGCTGAGGTGGAGCTGGGATTTTGCCATCACTCCGCTTGGTGATGTTGCGTTCAAGTCCTGTTGGAATGAGGAAGATCACCGTTGCTGATTCTTAGGCTGTAGATATTGTCGTTAAGGTTTGGAGCTAGGGACTATGTCGTGGCTCCGTTTCGTTGAGTCGCTTCCGTGCCTTGCTGGCATAAGGAGGAACACTGTTGTTGGCCTTCTGGGATGCAGATGTGACCGTCGAGACTTGGCTCTCTTTCTGATGGAGCCTGGTGGGATTATATGGTTCCCTCTTTGTTTGCGCCCCTGGATTGTATACAGGGATCGATGTGATCTCACCTGTAGGGCAAGAGTTTCATTTCATTTCATCATTTTTTTTATTTCTTCCCGCGATGCTCTATCATTTCAGCTTTTATATCGCGAAAGTTGCGATTGCCCAATCATTTCGGCTATTTTTCGTGGTGCCCAATCATTTCGGCTATTTGTTTTATTTACTCGCTGCTTTTTATTGCGAGTTGCCCAATCATTTCGGCTATTTGTTTTATTTACTCGCTGCTTTTTTATTACGAGTTGCCCAATCATTTCGGCTATTTTGCATGCATACATTTTTACTTGCTGATTTGCAAGTTGCCCAATCATTTTGGCTATTACATATGCATTTGTGGCTCGCTGACTTTTCGCTGTGAGTCTGGGATTTAATATCAATTTAGGCATCAGCATCGCTACAACTGGGATATTGCCAGGAGCGAATCATCATTTGCCTATGTCGATGCCGAACAAAGGTGGCTTAGCAAACAGGGTTAAGATCCTGTTGACTAAGGCTTTTATCTTCATAAGCCATAAGGGTCTCATGAAAGTATTTCACCCTACGAGTCGTGAGGATCTCGTAAGTGCGTTTTCTCCTTAAGAATCGTAAGGAGTCTTAAGTGTATGGTCTCTTATAAGTCGTAAAGATCTTACAAGAGTGATTTCTCCTTATAAGTCGAGAGGACTTACAAGGGCTGTTCACCGTGTCAACATATCCCTAGCCGCGGGTAGGACTTTGTTAGGGAATATTTTTTTCGCGCCCGTGGATTGTATACAAGGGTCAATACTGAACTGCTTGTAGGGCAAAGCTGGAGGTTGTGATGGCTTAAGAACGGGTTCAGATCCCTATAGCTTAAGGCTTTTGAATCTTATGAGCCGTGAGGGTCTCATAAGAGGGCTCTCCTTACGAGTCATGAGGATCTCGCAAGTGTAATTTCTCCTTAGGAATCGTGGGGATCCCTAAGTGTGTTTCTCCCTTGTGAGTCGTAAGACTCTCACGCAGGTGGTTTCTCCTCACAAGGTCGAGAGGACTTTGCAAGTGTCTTTTAACGAGATTGCGCCCTTTCGGGTTTTCACAAAACTCGTTAGTAGTCCTGCTAGTTTTACTCACGGAACCATTTCGCGTTTTCATCCGTGCCCATCTCGCTTGTGGACGTACCATTTTTTTTACCACATCTGCCTAAGGCTGCCGCGGGTTGGTAGCAGTTTAACGACATTTCGGTCAACAGCTGGTTTTAGGACGTAATGGTCCATTGTTAGTTTAACGACGTTTCGGTCTGTCATTGCCATATTTGAGGCGAGTTTCTAGTTTACGGACTTTTCGGTCCAAGGGGCATTCTCTATGAATGAGCACGATGCCCCCGGCATGTCCACCTTTTTAGGAGCGTGAGGTTGTGGTGGGTTCACCTTCCAATTTTCGAATAATGCGAATTTGCCTTGTTGGTATTGGTCCTCAATCCAGCCTTTGAAGACGAAGCAATCTTCGATTAGATGGCTTATTGCTTGGTGGTAAGGGCAGTAATTAGGATTGTTGACATCGCCTGGCTGCAACGGAGTTTTGGATCCGGCAGATTGATGAGTCTGTTGCGCACTGCCAGCTCGAACAGTCTCCTCGTTTTATCCTGGGGAACCGAGTAAGGACGTCCCAGTCTCTCCTCGAGGGATCGTCATGGACGCACGTTGTTTTGGCGAACAACCGGCTTAAAGTTGCTCGGCTGTTGTTGAGTATTGGCAACGAAAGTTGCTTTTCCTTTCCCCTTTTCATTCCGAGGATCCGTCTTTGAAGGAGATGGTCTATGACCCATATGGTCCATTTAGGCCAGCTTATCAATCAAGGCCTGGAACATGGTCAGCTTGAAGAACATCATGAATTGGGAAATAGTTGCTTGAGGGTCAAGAGTGCCCACGAACATGCCTACGGCTGAAGCTTCCTCTATGCGCTGTTCGCACTTTGACCACAGGTTTCGCCACTGAATTGCATACTACACCCATGTCTCTCCTGGCTTCACCCTGGCATTGATTAACGCTGTGATTGGGGTGCGTTCGCTAGCGCTCGCAAAACGTTGGGTGAATAGTAGCTCCATCTCTGCAAAAGTTTTGACGGAATCGTTGGGAAGCTCCGAATACCACTCAAATGCTGTCTCTGACAAGCTGCCAACAAACTGGCGGAGCAGTAGTTTATCATCACCTCAAGTATTACCGCACAAGGCTCTAAATTGAGCAACATGTTGGTGCGGGTATCCCGTCCCCTTATATATATGGAATTTGGGGATCGTGTATCCCGGCGGGTATTTTATTTGGTCGTACCAACCCGGATAAAGTCGTCCAGATTTAACAATTTGCCCAGCCGCTTCAATCGCCGGGTGAACTTGTATCTGCTGAGCGATGTAATCATCCAGGGCAGCTTTTGAGATATTTTCCTCTTTGGCTGCTGAACAAGCCAAAGGAGGGTTTGATGTCTCCGCTCGGTCATCTTCGAGGATAATCGGAGGATCTTCAGCTAGAGGATCCGGCTGTAACATCATCCCGACCATGTCTTGGAATAAGAACGCCATTCGTTTTATGTTGGCAGATTATTCGCTGCCTCTTTGTCCTTCTTTTCGAGGATTCTGCGGACGAACTCAGTGTTAGTTTCTTGTTCTTGACGTTGCTCCGATGACGTTTCTGGGCTTTCTTTTGGCCCAGTGAGTGCGGCCATTTGCGTTAGCATTTCCTGAAGCTTCTGTTGTTGCTCCTGGGCCTTTGTTACGGATCGCGTAAGCAGTCGATGACCCGTAGGGATACGGCTATCCTCTTTCCCAGATGCCATATAGACGGTATGCACCACCATGCCCCCAGCCTTGGGGCGTTTGGGCTCAGTGGTCTTGCGATTCGTCGCAGACTCAGGGATTTTCTCCGGCCTTCTCCTCTTTTGAGCAGTCGAGGTTGAGGGAGCCGTTGCAGTGGGCACCCAAACAGCTGTTGACTTCTGTGGATTGACAGGGCGGTCGTCTTCTCGCTAAACTTTCACCCTTTTCTGTTGGCGAGAGTAATCTTGATCAATCACTGATTCCTGAACCTGTCGCCAAACTTTGTAAATTTTAGAGGACAGCCGCTGAGGGGACTGCTCTAGCTTCGCCTTTGGGGCATTCTCCATTGGTGGAGGGGATCTTTTTAGCACAGCAGTTGGCGAGTTTTTGCACACCTTCCTTAGCGGTTCAAAGCTGTTCCCAATTGGAACAGCAGCATCGATTTCTACCGTTGGAGCGGGTGGAGTCAATCCAGAAGGAGAGTTGCTCCCAGCCTTCCTTACTCTGTGCCAGTAGCGACGGCGAGCATGTCGTGCGGATGGGATTGTCTCAGCTGTAGGGGTAATTTCATCATGCCCCTGTGTTGGTGAAGGATTATCTCCGGCGTCAGCCTCTTGAAGACCGATTTCCGTTGAGAAGCAATGTCCAATCAGTCAAAGACAGGCTTCTGAGCAAGTGAAGCAGCTCTGAGGACTTCTCCTGGGAGCGGGAGCCGGAATGGCCAGTCTTGTGAAGACTGACTTCTTGGCAGGAGAAGCCTCTCCGATGATTTCGTCCACTTGAGCCGGGATGGATATCCGCTTTGGGATAGTTGCTTCGGGTATCGCGGGCTTGTTGGCGTTTTGGCCTAGTCTGTTGAAAACTGAGGCACTGAATTTGGGCGACCCGTTAAGAGGAGCCGCGGCAGTAGTAAGTCGATCAAAGACCGACTTCTTTGGGACTTCTTACGACAACAGCGGGGCATTGAAGCTCATGGGTGGGAGCATGGTCCCAAAGAATAATCCAGTGGTGGCCTGAGTTACTTGCTCCACTGGCATCTTGAACAGGGAGGCCGCTTGGGGCCCGTTGGTTAAACCTCCAGATGAGGCGGAACGAGAGTTGCAGTTGCAGTTAGAGTAGTTGGAGGCCATTGATGTTCTTTTTTCTGCATGGGAGCAAAACCAACTCTTAGTACCTCGAACCCAAGGGCAACCATATCAAACCGCGATTCGTTCGCGAACACGACATACGAAGTGTGAAGTGGAAAGAGGAAAAGGTCCCACCGGGCGTGCCAGAATCTATTCACCGCCGAAAACCGGAGACGTGACCGCGTAGGTCCGTCTTGCCTGAATTTCGGGGCAGATGCTAATTGGTGCTATCCGTCCACCTCTTCGAAGATGCCAAGTTGATTTATGACACCATGTATCGAAGGTTTAAACGGATGCGGCCGATATAGCAGACTTCGTCAGATTTCCCCTCATTTGAGGGGTTTTTTATTGTGGGGACGCTCTTCCCTGCAGGCGCAAGCCCCTGCAGTTAATTACGCTACCACATCGCGGTAACCACTTTCTCCTTCTCCAGATGGTCACTTCGTGTCGTGGGTGTTTGTTTTGTTTTTGGTTGCCCATGGATTGTATACGGAGACTAATTTATGTTGTCGCCCATAGGGCGTGGATTAGTCTAAATCCGTATTTTATTAGATTTGGGTTTGGGTTGGGTTTAAGGATACGTTAGTCACATTTGAAACTAAGATCAACTTAAACGTTTGTTAAGGATACGTAATTTTAGACTAAAATCAACTTAACGATTTATTAAGGATACGTTAGTCTAATTTTAGACTAAGCTCAACTTAACAGGATCATTTAGATCCAACAAAAGAGCATTTGGACTCTATTGTTTTAGTTTAGGGACTTTGCGGTCCAATGTTAGTTTAAGGACATCTCGGTCCAATGTTAGTTTAAGGACATCTCGGTCCAAGGTTAAGGACATCATAGTCCATGGGTTTAAGGACCCCACAGTCCGAGGTTAAGGACATCATAGTCCATGGGTTTAAGGACCCACAGTCCAAAGTTAAGGACGTCATAGTCCGTGAGTTTAAAGACCCCACAGTCCAAGGTTAAGGACATCATAGTCCGTGAGTTTAAAGACCCCACAGTCCAAGGTTAAGGACATCATAGTCCGTGAGTTTAAAGACCTCACAGTTCAAGGTTAAGGACATCATAGTCCGTGAGTTTAAAGACCTCACAGTCAAGGTTAAGGACATCATAGCCCGTGAGTTTAAAGACCTCACAGTCAAGGTTAAGGACATCATAGTCCATAAGTTTAAGGACCCCACGGTCCATAGAATGTCTGGTTGTCAGGACCCGTCACCTCTCTGAAGACGTTGAAAGATTACAACAACAAATATCATAGGAGTGAAGAGATGTACCCTTAAACCAATTTTGGTTGAGAGATTTACAGCCCAACTTGGGACTAAGATCAGAGATTTATGAGCATATGAACTCAATTAATCTGAATTGAGGACTTATGGCCAATTTGGGCTAAGTCCATTCAATTACAATGTTCAACATTTGTTGTTTGTTTAAGTTGTTAGATGTTTGTTTGAGCCTAATCCCTTAAAAATGCTAAGCATTGGTTTGGTCTCTGACAATATTTTGTCTTTAGTTGAATGCTGTGCATTTATCATAGTCCAGGCTTATGCAAAGAACAGTTTATGTTCTGTCCAAGCGCACATAAAAGCATGTGGCGCACTTGGCACTAGCGCCAGTCGTTGAGCGCAGTGCGCTATGGTTAAAGCGCTAATGCGCTTAGCGCTTTGCGCTAGATATGAAGCGCTAATGCGCTTAGCGCTAATGCGCTTAGCGCTTTGCGCTAAATGAAGAGCGCTGATGTGCTTAGCACTTTACGTTAGATATAGAGCGCTGATGTGCTATAGTTGAAGCGTTGAGGTGTTTGGCACTGGTGCCATATAATGAGCGCAACGCTTTTAGTAATGCAGCGCACACGTGAAGAGCACGTGGCGCGCTTAGCGCTGAGCGCTAGCCAATGAGCGCAGTGTGCTGTGTTTGAAGCGCTATAGCACTGCAGCGCTTTGCGCTAGATGAAGAGCATTAAGGCACTTTTAGATTAGGAGCGCTAAGGCTCTTCTTAGATTAGGAGCGCTAAGGCTCTTCTTAGGTTAATTTTGCGCTCTGAAGATTATCTTTTTTTTTATAAGAGACTTTATCTCAAGATTCTAAGAGCAAAGTTCTTAGTTTATAGGAGATATTTCAATCTCTTTTTGATGAAAGGCTTTGCCTTTATGGATCTTGTTTCCCCCAATCAGAGCAAGGCTCTGTTTGAATTTCAAAAATTCAAATTTTGAAGCAACGCTTCAAATCCCGCGCGCTGCGCGCAACGCGCCACGTGTCAGAAGCTGATACGTCAGCGCAGCGCCCAAGGCAGTGCGCCCAATCAGAACAAGGCTCTAATAAAAAACAAAATTAAAAGAAGCAAAGCTTCAGTTGCGCAAGCGCTGCGCTGCGCGACACGTGTCAGCGCAGTCGCTTTTGCGCAAGCGCTGCACTGCGCGACACGTGTCAGCGCAGCTGCGCAAGCGCAGCTGCGCTGCGCTGTGCGCTGCGTGACACATGTCAAGCGCTGGGGCATTTGCGCCAAACAGAATTAAAATTTTAAAGAAATCTTTCTATTCTTGTTAAAACAAGAAGATTTTCTTCTGTAAAACAGAAGCCCTTGGATCAAAGATCCAACGGTGGGGAAAATTCCCCAAATCACTCAGAGAAAGATCTGTTTAACAAATTTAACTAATTAATGGGCACTATATAAAGGCCCCAAGACCCCAAATCAAAGACATGAACATTGTGAGAAATCAAGAACTTCAAACAGAGAGAACTCTGAAGAAATTTCAAGAAGAAAAAGGTAAAAGCCTTTAAGATAGAAGAATTTCTTCTAATAAATCATTAATCTAAGAACAAGATCAATGATCTCCAATAAAAAAAACAAATAATAATAGTGCTTTGCACTTATGAACCATTGGTTCTCTGAGATCAAGAAAAAACAAGAAATACTTGTTTTCTTTGATCTAAATTAGATCAAGAAATCAAACAATGCTTTGCACTTTTTCATGAACCATTGGTTCTGGAATCTAAAAGATTCTCAAATTAATAGTGCCTTGCACTTGCAAAACTGCACTGTTGCACTCCTGGGTTGGCGCAAGACACCAGAGAGCGCCACGTGTCAGCATCTGACTCACTTGCGCTGTGCGCTTTTAAGATAGAGCTTTGCTCTCTGAAATTGGCGCAACTCACCAGAGCGCGCCACGTGTCGGCAACGCAAGCGCAGCACACTGGTGCAGCGCACTTGCGCGACACGTGTCACCCCCACAAGCGCTTGCGCTCATTTATTGGCGCAAAGCGCCTGACAGGCCACATGGCCCTTGTCAGATAATTGATGCAATGCATCATTAAAAAGAAGGGCTCCGCCCAATTAAAAAGGCCTAACAGGCCTAGTAAATGCTATGCATTATTTTCAAACAGATGCAATACATCATAGCCCAAGTAAAAATAGATGCAATGCATCAGAGCACAAACAAGGGTCTGTCAGACCAGAACAGATGTTGTGCGTCATTTAAAAGGGGCAGAGCCCAAACAAAGGTCCAACAGAGACCAAAAGTAATGCAATGCAAAGCCCTAGCATAGGCTTAATAGGCCAAAAACAAATAAAAGTATTGAATATTTTTCAACTGGACTTAGCCCAATCATGGCCGTAAGTCCTCAATTTAAATTGACTGAGCACGGCTGCTCTCTTAAATTAATTTACATCCGGTTCGTGGGTACATCTCCGAATTCCTTTGACTCCTATCGTTGTAATCCTTCAGCGACGTCAGAGAGGTGACGGTCCCGACAACCACACATCAACACGGACTGTGGGATCCTTAAACTCATGGACTTAAGCGTCCTTAAACTAAAACACGGACTGTGGGGTCCTTAAACCTACGGACTTAAGCGTCCTTAAACTAAATATGGACCGCAATGTCCTTAAACTACCAATGGACCGCAATGTCCCTAAACTACCTATGGACCACTATGTCCCTAAACTGGAACAATAGAGCCCCCAAACGCTCTTTTGTTGGATCTAAACGATCCCGTTTAAGTTGTTCTTAGCCTCAAATATGGCTAACGTATCCTTAAACATTCAAACAGACTTTAGTCCCAAATTGGACTATAAGACCCCCAATCAACTTTGGTTCAAGGGTACATCTCCGAACTCCTCTGACACATGTCGTTGTAATCCTTCTACGTCGTCAGAGAGGCGACGGGTCCCGACGGCCATATATTAAATGGACCACCATGTCCCTAAACTGGAAATGGATCTAGACGATCCCGTTAAGTAGATCTTAGTCTGGAAATTAGACTAACATATCCTTAACAAACGTTTAAGTTGATCTTAGCCTCAAATATGGCTAACGTATCCTTAAACCAAAACCCAAAACCCAAATCTAAGAAAGTACGGATTTGGACTAATCCAAGTCCTACGGGCGACGAAATAAATAGTCTCTGTATACAATCCACGGGCAACCACAAACAAAACAAACACCCACGACACGAAGTGAAATTCTGGAGAAGGAGAAAGTTGTTACCGCGATGCGGTAGCGTAATTAACTGCAGGGGCTTGCGCCTGCAGGGAAGAGCGTCCCCACAATCAAAAACCTCTCAAGCGAGGGGGAATCTGACGAAGTCTGCTGCATCGGCCGCATCCGTCTAAACCTCTGATACACGGTGCCATAAATCAACTTGGCATCTTTGGAGAGGTGGACGGATAAAACCAAATAGCATCTGCCCCGAATCTCAGGCAAGACGTCCTTACGTCGTCAGCCGCCGTTCGGAGGGGAACAGATTCTGGCACGCCCGGTGGGACCTTTTCCTCTTTCCACTCCACACTTCATGTGTCGTCTTCGCGAACGAATCGCAGTTTGTTAATGGTTGCCTTTGGGTTTTCAAGTTACTAAGATTTGGTCCTTTGCCTGGCGCAGAAATCAAGCATCAATGGCCTCTAACTGCTCGAACTGCCTGAAGTGCCAATGCAGCCGACGCTCCACCTCACCTGGAGGTGTAGCATATGGGCCTCAAGCGGCCTCCATCCTTGCCCTGCCGGTAGAACAGGTGACCCAGGCCACCACCGGCCTGTTTTTCAGGACCATGATCCCGCCTGCAAGCTTCACCATGCCGATGCCCGCACCAGAAGCAAACAAGAAGTCGGTCTTCGACCGGCTCACTGCTACGGCCCCTTTCAACGGGTCGTCCGCTATCAAACCAACAGCCTCTGTCTTTGCCACGCTGGATCAGAACTCTGATGGGCCCGCCAGGGAGCCCATGAACTCTAAAATGGCTATCCCAAGGAAGGTAACAACCGCTGCTCCAGAAGTCGTCAAGGCGGCTTCTCCTGTCAAAGAGTCGGTCTTTTCAAGGCTGACTATTCCGGCTTCGGCCCCTGCTCGAGAATCTGTCTTTGACAGATTGAATATCTCCACTCAAAAGACAACATCAGTCTTTAAGAGGCTGACACCGGCAACGGTCCCTCACCTAAACAGGGGGCAAGAAGAAGCTGTTTCTGTCGCCGAGCCATTCCCAGCGGCTCGTCATGCTCGACGTCACTATTGGCGACGAGTAAGGAAGGCAGGGGGCAACTCCCCCTCAGGGATAACTCCACCTGCTCCAGTGGTGGAAGTCAACGCTGCTGTTCTAACTGGGAACAACTTTGAACTGCTAAGGAGGGTACGTAAGAACTCTCCAACCGCTACATTGAAAAGATCTCCTCCACATACGGAGAGAGTTCCGGAAACAAAGCAAGAGCAGCCCCCTCAACGGCTTTCCTCAAAAATATACAAGGTCTGGCAAAAAGTTCAAGACTCGGTAATTGACCAAGGTCACTCTCGTCAACAGAAAAGGGCAAAGGTACAAGAAGAAAAAGACTGTCCTATTAAACAGCAAAGGAAAACAACCGCTAGGGTGCCCACTGCAATGGCCCCCTCAACTTCAACGGCCCACAAAAGGAGAAGGCCGAAGAAAACCCCCGCGTCCGCGGTAAATGCCAAAAGTGATGAACCTAAACGCCCTAAGTCCGGGGGCATAATAGTTCATACAGTATACATGGCGTCGGGAAAGGAGGACAGCCGTGCATCTACGGGTCATAGACCGCTTACACGGTCAGTGACCAAGGCTCAGGAGCAACAGCAAAAGCTCCAGGAGATGATGAACACGATGGCCGCACTCACTGGGCCAAAAGAAACCCCTGAAACGTCCTCGGATGAACGTCAGGAACAGGAAACTGACGCTGAGTTCCTTCGCCGGATATTGGAGAAGAAGGATAAAGAGGCTGCAGAACAAGCAGCCAGCATAAAGAAAATGGCCCTCCTGTTCCAAGACATGGTGGGTATGATGATTCAACAAGATCCCCCTGCTGAAGATCCTCCGATCGTCCTCGAAGGCGATAGGGGAGAAACGTCGAATCCTCCACCGGCTCTGTTAACAGCCAAGGAGGAGGCAATCTCCAAAGCTGACCTGGACGAATATATAGCTCAGCAGATCCGGGTTCATCAAGCGATTGAAGCAGCCGGTCAGGTCGTAAAAACGGGGCAACCGTATCCGAGCTGGTACGATCAAATCAAGTACCCGCCAGGTTATACAATACCAAAATTTCATGTGTATAAGGGGACTGGCAATCCCCACCAGCATGTTGCACAGTTCAGGGCGCTTTGCGGCAACACTGGCGGTGATGATAAATTGATGCTCCGCCAGTTCGTTGGTAGCTTATCGGATACAGCATTCGAGTGGTATTCCGAGCTCCCGAACGACTCTATCAAGACCTTTGCGGAGATGGAGCTGCTGTTCACCCAACGTTTCATGAGTGCCAGCAAGCATACCCCGATAACGGTATTGATTAATGCCAGGGTGAAGCCAGATAAGACATGGGTCCAATATGCTATACGGTGGTGGAACTTATGGTCAAAATGCGAGCAACACATTGAAGAAGCTCCTGCAGTGGGTATGTTTGTGGGAACCCTCGATCCGCAAGCAACCATCTCGCAATTTATGATGTTCTTCAAGCCGACCACCTTCCAGGCACTGATCGGCAAGCTGGCGCAAATGGATCAGATGGGCCATAGACCTCCTCTTCCAAAGCCGGACTCCCGAAATGGGAAGGGGAAGGGGAAAGCGATCGTTGTCGCTAATGCTCAACAGCAGCCGAGCAACTCGAAGCCGGTCGTTCGTCAAAATAATACGCGCCCGTACGTAGCCCTTGAGGAGAGGCTAGGACGTCCTTACTCGTTTCCCCGAGATAAAACGAGAAGGTTATTCGAGCTGGCGTTGCGCAACCGACTCATAAATCTGCCGGATCCAAAACGTCCATCGCAACCAAATGATGTCAATGAGCCCAACTACTGTCCTTATCATCGAGTACTGGGTCATCCGATCGAAGATTGCTACGTCTTCAAAAATTGGCTTGAAGACCAGTACCAACAGGGCAAGTTCGCGTTATCTGACAAATGGAAGGTGAATCCCCCACAGCCCCACACCTCTAAGAGGATGAATACGCCGGGAGCGACATGCTCTGTCGTTGAAGAAGCTCCTTGGGAGGTTGTACTATCAGCCAAGACAAAGAGGATGCTAAACGAGCTTCAAACATGCCCGGCGATTAGGTGGAAGAACTCGTTGGAACCTCAAATCATTGAAGGAATGTTAAAGCCGCGTCCAACTCAAATGATCAATGGAGGTGGCCCAACCATTCGCAATCAGCCGTTGAAATCTTCAAAGAAGAAGAGAAAGAAATCAAAGAAGCCCGTGAAGCCTGGCGACAAGCGCACGGATTTACAAAAACAAATTGACGCGCTGGAGGAATATAACCAGAAAGAACGGACTCCCATTACGCTCCAAGGGTTTCTTAACTACATCTTTCAAAAGGAAGATGAAGAGAAAAGTTCGTCGGATGAGTCTGATGAATACGTGGCGAGCTGCCATATGATCTCCCATGCGTTGACGGACGATGAAGAGACTCCTTGCTCTGAAAAGCTGGTGGCAGATCCTGAACCAAAAATTCTGGGGCCATCAGATGAGGTAATTGATGCATTCCTCAACACAGCTCTGCTGAAGAGTAAAGCTGATCGGGAATGCGAGACGGCTATATTTGAAAGGGCCAAGTGCCAGTGAATTGATGAAAGAGCTGAGACGCTCCCGCTGGAGCAAAATACCTCCACTACTGACAAAAGCAAATTCAAGATGAGGAAAAGGTTTGCTAAGGCCATATCAATGGGCATGAAGCTACCATCCTCCGATGGAAACATTACTGGCGAAGTGGAAATGCACCCCTCCTATTGCTTATATCATCAGAAGATTTCGCACCCCACTGAAGAGTGCAAAGCTTTCGATAGATGGTGGCAAGGATATGTTGCTCACCGACAACATTTTAAGCGGGAGAAGCGCAAAACTCGTCGGGAGCAGAAAAATACGACCGAAGGGCTTAACAGAACTACCGGCAATTATCGCATGGTTAACACCGGCGGGTCACAAGTGCTTACATTCGGGAGCGATTCCGACGAGGAGCTGGCTCTTAGCCCCCTCTTTAAAGAGTCCACTTCGGGAAAAGAAGAAGAGCCAAAGATTTGTGAAAATATCCGGCTGCGTAATCGCACGCTACCTGAAAAGAATCTCGGACCCTCAAACAAAAAAGGAAAAGAAAAGGTCTCTGAAGATATCGTCTTAGATGACCAAGTGGTGGAGGAGTTAAGTGCCAAAGACCCGCCGAAGAAAAATAAGGTGGATTACAACGTCTTAGCGCATCTGAGGAAGCTACCCTCGCAGCTCAGCATTCTTGACGCCCTTTTACTATCAAAGGGGGCGAGAGATTCGTTAATTAAAGCACTACAGGACCCAGAGCAGTTCCAAGCTTTCCTGGCCGAAGAAAAGATGAAGGATGAATTGGAGGAAGTGCACACGACAGAATTCACTTTTGGCGATGAAGACCTTCTCCTTGGGACGTGCGAACACAATCGCCTCCTCTATGTCTCAGGATATTGCCATGATATAAAGATAGGCAAAATCCTGGTCGATAACGGATCGTCTGTTAATCTACTCAATGTGCAGGTGTTAAAGAAAATCTGCATGAGCGTCCAACACCTCGCTCGAGACAAGATCACCATCTCCTGGTTCGATTTCCAATCATCAAAGACTTTTGGATCTGTAATACTGACGCTACGCTTTGGGCTGCTCGTCACGGACATTAAATTCCACGTCATAGACGCCAAGACATGCTACAATGCTCTGCTCGGCCGACCATGGTTACACGAGTACAACATCATCCCTTCTACACAACATCAGTGTATGAAGTATTTTAAGGATGGTCTCGAGTATACCGTGACGGAAGAACTGAACCCGTTCTCTATGAACGAGGTCCGTAAATATGAAGATGCCAAATACTTTTTACCGGATTTCGAAAACACAGAGAGGTGTCACAAACCGGAGAACAAAGCTAACGCCACCATCCCTGTCTTCGGCAGTGATACCAAGGAGGAAGAGGAGATAGTTTATTCGGGTCCACCCCAATACAACAAGCCGGGACCATCTGCCCCTACGTTGATCTTTGGTAGCGACTCGGAAGACGAGGTCCATGCTGTATTCTCTGCTCGGCCTTCAATACAAACGTCCGCTGACGAAGAGCAAAGTCTGCAAGTCGCCATGGTGCCGCTTAAACATTATAAAGAACTGGATGCGCTCGATATCTACAGTGTAGAGGAGCTGTGGACATTATATATCCCTCCCAGGCGAGAAGGAGAAAAAGCAATTCTATTCTACCGCTCTGAAGAAACCAGAGTGGAGAAAGAAATCTGGCATAGCGCGGATCCTACGCTTGACAGGCTTCAGCCCATCCGTCTCCCCGGATATTATACAGAAGGCTTGAAGAGGCTGTTGAAGCGCCAAGGGATACCCTTCAAACAGACCGCTCGAAAGGCCAAATTCTATGACAGGGTCTGGAACGTCCCCGGAACTCAACACAAGCTGCCTAGTGGGAGGATGGAAACAATCGGACTCGGATACATTCGGTCCAAGAAACAAGAGCTACTCCGCGATTGTTACGTCGTACATGACTTCAATGAAGAAGCGGATGCTCAATGGGAAGACGTTAATCCTGAACCAGTAAAAGTTCCTGATGCGAAGGTGCCCAGTCCGTCGTTCGAGGAACAAATGGACAAGCTAATAAGGGAAGCTGGTCAAAAAGTCCGAGATGATCACAACCGCGAAATGGCCATCTACGAGAAAGCCAAAATGCAACGCCTCCTCCAACAGGCTGTGAAAAATGAAAATGCCACTCCCTGTCGACCTGTTACAAAAAAGATACGACGCAGAGGCAGAAATTAGTCGAAAAGTGAAAAAGGTGCTCAACAGCAACAAAGCGGGACTAAGAAACCACGCAAGCGGGAATCGAGCGGTTCTGATCTATCCCTCATGAAGAAAATGGGTCGAGCGTACTCGTTTCCTCGGGACAAGACGAAGAGAATACTCGACCTCGCTCTAAAACATCAGATGCTTACGCTGCCGGAATCCAAACACCCTGAACAAGCAAGCGAAGTCTCTCACCTGGACTATTGCCCTTATCACCGAGTGATAGGGCACCCTCTCGAGGACTGCTTCACCTTCAAGAATTGGGTCGAAAATCAGTATCAGCTTGGCAAGTTCGCTCTGTCTGACAACTGGAGGGTAGCGCCGCCACAGAAGCATGAACCCAAGGCCACGAAAGAAGAACCAGTTCCACATTAGGATTGGAAGCGAATTCGTACTTGTCATATGATAACGATATCAAAAGAAGAACCCGAGAACATGGATGACCTTCCCTGGTGCTTCGAAAACAGCAACGACGAGGTGATCTCAGAATTCCCACCAGCGCCAAAAGAGCTAGAAGATAGAATCCATACTACTACAGATAACCTCAAGGAAATTGAGTTGGGGACGGCGAACGATCCGCGACCAACATTTGTGCGTTAAAGGACGTGCTTCTACAGCATAGAGATTGCTTCGCGTGGAACTATTCCGAAATGCCGGGACTAGATCCAGGAATTGCTGTGGACAGATTGGCGATATCTCCGGACGTCAAGCCGGTCAAACAGGCGCCAAGAAGAATGCGGCTCGAGCTTGAGATGAGTATCAATGCTGAGGTCAAGAAGCTGATCGACTCTGGCTTCATCCAGGAAGTTCAATACCCTGAATGGATCGCCAACATCGTCCCGGTGATGAAGAAAAATGGGACAGTACACATATGCGTAGACTTCCGGGATCTCAATAAAGCTTGCCCGAAGGACGATTTCCCAGTGCCACTCACCGAACTGATGATAGACAATACATCCACACATGAGGTTTTCTCCTTCATGGACGGCTCATCAGGGTATAATCAGATAAAGATGCATCCCGAAGACCAGAAGCACACCGCTTTCCGGACTTCTTTGGGAATATTCTGCTACAAGGCGATGCCCTTTGGTCTAAAGAACGCCGGTGCCACCTATCAGAGGGCCATGACGAAGATCTTCGATGACCTTATACATGAAATCGTCGAGTGCTAAATCGACGATCTCGTGGTTAAAAGTAAATCATACGAGGAACATCTCGAGCATCTGAAGACCATATTTCAACGCCTTCGAATATAGAACTTGAAGATGAACCCTCTCAAGTGTGCATTCGGAGTTTCTTCGGGCAAATTCCTGGGATTCATCGTCCGACACCGAGGTATCAAAATAGATCCGTCAAAGATCAAAGCGATCATAGAAATGCCTCCGCCGAGAACTCTCAAACAGTTGCGGTCTCTCCAAGGGAAGCTCGCATACATACGGCGATTTATAGTCAATCTTTCAGGCAAGTACTGTCCTTACAGCCACCTGATGAAGAAGGGAACTCCATTCGTCAGGGATCAAAAATGCCAAAGCGCGCTAGACGAGATCAAGCAATACCTGCAGAACCCGCCGGTATTGGCTGCTCCGGTCAAGGGAAAACCTCTCATTCTCTATACAACCGCCCTCGAAGGTTCCTTAGGCGCATTATGGGCGCAAGAGAACGATCAGGGGAAAGAAAGAGCACTATATTACTTAAGTCAAGTTCTACTGGGGGCAGAAAGCAATTATTCCCCTATTGAAAAACACTGCCTGGCGTTAATCTTCGTGATAACAAAGCTCAGGCACTACGCGTTGGCGCATGAGGTCCGTCTCATTTCGAAAGTGGGCCCTCTTAAATATTTAATGTCAAAGGCCATATTGACAGGGCGACTCGCTAAATGGGCCCTACTCTTGATGGAATTCTCGATAACCTATCAACCCCTCAGGGCAGTGAAAAAATCTCCGTTGATACTCAATCCGGGCGGGATAGAAAGAACATACCTTGAGGGATTGGCCCGTCGGGGACGCTCTGGTGCACGAGAAGTTCGAGATGCAGCAGGAGTAGTTCCTTGCCGACTTCCTCGCTGAGCACCCGATACCTGCCGATTCTCCTCTGAATTGTGATTTGCCAGACGAACATGCGTTTGACACTATCGATGGGAACGATACCCGATGGGAACTCTATTTTGATGGAGCGTCTTCCATGAAGAAGCGCAAACAAAGCACCCCTATAATCAAATTGGGGGTAGGCCTCATCTTCGTGACCCCACAAAGAGGAATAATGCGCTTCGCTTTCTCCTTAACAGAGCCGAGGACGAATAACGAAGCCGAATATGAAGCCTTGATAGTAGGTCTCAAGATCGCCATCGACATGGGAATTGAAAACCTCCTCATATACGGAGATTCTCAACTGGTCGTTAGTCAAGTAAATGGCGACTACCAAACGTGCAAACCAGAATTGGTGAAGTACGGCGAAAAGGTGCAACAATTGTTGACCCAAATTCCTTCATACACTTTGGAAAACATACCGCGCGCGGAAAATAGCAAAGCAGACGCATTGGCCAAGCTCGCTAAGGAACTGGCTGATGAGAACCTCGACGACGTAAGAATCATGGTACAAAGCCGTCGGGTGCTTGCCCCAGCAGAAATATCTCCGGAATCATCCGAAGAAAAGGGAGCGACTGAACAGACGACCCTACAAATAAAAGATCGGGAAAAGGCTGAGGATTGGAGAGAAGTCTTTATAGACTACTTCAAATATCGTCGAACGCCCGAAGATGCGTCCTCAAGACATCAGCTCATGAAACGAGCTCTGTCTTCCGCCTTCGTCAACGATACTCTGTACAAGAGGTAGTTTGATTCTCTGTGGCTGAGATGCCTAGGACCTGACGAAGCGGAAAGAGTTGTTCAGGAAGTTCATGACGGACTCTATGGTTCCCACCAAGCAGGCCCAAAGATGAAGTTGAAGATCAAACGGATGGGCTACTACTGGCCCACGATGATTTAGGACTGCCTCGAATATGCGAAGCAATGCCACCCGTGCTAAATCCACGGGGACTTCATCCACCAGCATCCAAATCCATTACATCTAACGGTGGCTAGTTGGCCGTT
Source organism: Agapanthus africanus (assembly GCA_030015575.1). Classification (NCBI taxonomy): domain Eukaryota; kingdom Viridiplantae; phylum Streptophyta; class Magnoliopsida; order Asparagales; family Amaryllidaceae; genus Agapanthus; species Agapanthus africanus. The sequence continues at coordinate 518,626,807 of JASDDO010000031.1, read as the reverse complement.
CGAGATGTGGGGAACTGACATAGTCGGCCCCATCGAACCAGCATCGTCCAAGGGACATCGATTCATCTTGGCGACGACTGATTATTTCTCCAAATGGGCAGAAGCAGTACCGCTGAGGGAAGTAAAGACGGAGAATATCCTCCATTTCTTCAAGACGCACGTCATCTATCGCTTTAGAACTCCAAGACGGATTATCTCCGATAACGGGCCAGCTTACAGAAGCCATAAGATCAGTCGCTTCGTGCAGCAGCATAATATAGACTGGAGATATTCCTCGGTTTATAATCCACGAGCTAATGGTCTAGCTGAGGCCTTTAACAAGACATTGACAAAGATCATGAAGAAAACGGTGTCCCGAAATAAGAAGGACTGGCATGAGAGGCTGCAAGAGGCTCTTTGGGCGTATCGAACTACGTTCAAGACAGCCACGAACACAACGCCATATGCGCTGGTATTCGGTACAGAAGCAGTACTCCCCATCGAGATAGAGTTACCCTCTCTACGAGTGGCAGTCCACTACGAGCTGACAGACGAAGAAAATGCTCACCTTCGGCTTGAGGAGCTTGATGCCCTTGATGAAACCCGGCTCGTAGCGCAACAAAATCTGGAGGCCTATAAAGCAAAGATGACGCGCTCATATGAAAGACTAACCCGGTCGAGGACATTCTGCCAAGGTGAACTCGTGCTAGTGGTCAAAAGGCCTATGATCCCCAATCACGCCAAGCGGGGAAAATTCGAGCCAAACTATGAATGCCCGTACATCACAGATAGGGTCTATCAGGGTGGAGCCTATCTACTCATGGATATGCACGGTGAAAGGCCTTACAGGCCAATAAATGGCCGATTCCTAAAGAAATACTACGCTTAGCAAGTTACTGCCTAGGTCAATGATAGATGACGACGACTATGTCCGCTCGCTATCTTCCTAAGCTCAAACCTTATAAGCAGTATCCAGCCTTCTCCTAGGCGGACCGAAACGTCCTTAAACTAATGGTGGACCGAAACGTCCTTAAACTAATAATGGACCGAAACGTCCTTACACTACTACCGCAGCATCTTCAGGCTGACGAGATGAATAAAAGAAAAAGGAAAAGGAAAAAGTATAAAAATAAATATATATATATAAAAACGGTGGGTCCATAAGCAAAAAGGGCACGGATGAAAACCCGAAAGGGCTCCATGAGTAAAAACAGCAGGACTACCGGCGAGTGTTCGTGAAAACCCGAAAGGGCGCGACCTCGTAAAAAAAATGAATAAAAAATAAATAAATAATAAATAAATAAATAAAAAGAGGTATGTCCATAAGCAAAAAGGGCACGGATGAAAACCCGAAAGGGCTCCGTGAGTAAAAACAGCAGGACTACCGACGAGTGTTTGTGAAAACCTGAAAGGGCGCAACCTCGTTAAAAGACACTTATAGGGTCCTCTCGACCTTGTAAGGAGAAACCACCCGCGTGAGATCCTTACGACTCACAAGGGAGCAACACACTTAGGGATCCCCACGATTCCTAAGGAGAAAATACACTTGCGAGAACCTCACGACTCGTAAGGAGAACTCTCTTATGGGGCCCTCACGGCTCATAAGATTTGAAAGTCTTAAGTTACAGAGACCTAAACCTGTGCTTAAGCAACCCCCACAACTTCCGATATTGCCCTATAAGTGGTCCAATACTAACTCTTGTATACAATCCACGGGCGCGAATAAACATTTCCCTAACCAAGTCCCATCCGAGACTGGGGATATGTTCGCATGGTGAACGACCCTTGTAAATCCTCTCGATTTACAAGGAGAAAACCCTCATGTAGGATCCTTACGACTTACAGAGGAACATACACTTAGGAATCCTCACGATTCCTAAGGAGAAAACACACCTACAAGATCCTCACGACTTGTAGGGAGAAATAACTTTGTGAGGCCCTTACGGCTCATGAAGTCAAAAGCCTTAGTCGGCAGGACCTTAACCCTGGTCACTAAGCCACCTTTGTTCGACATCGACGGAGGCAAATGATGATTCGCTCCTGGCAATATCCCAGTTGTAGCGGTGCTGATGCCGAAATCGATGTCTAAATTCAGATTTACGGCGAAAAGCCAGTAGGCCGCACATGCATATGAAATAGCCGAAATGATAGGGCAACTTGCAATAAAAAGCAGCAAGTAAAAATGTATGCATGCAAAATAGCCGAAATGATTGGGCAACTCGCAATAAAAAGTAGCGAGTAAAAATAAAATAAACAGCCGAAATGATTGGGCACCGCAAAAGATAGCCGAAATGATTGGGCAATCGCGACCTTCGCGATATAAAAGCTGAAATGATAGAGCATCGCGGAAATAAAACAAAAAAAAAGAAATGATAAAACTTTGGCCTTACAGTTGAGATCACATCGATCCCTGTATGCAATCCAAGGGCACAAACAAAGTGGGAACCATATTTTCCCAACAGGCTCCGCCAGAAGACGAAGCCAAATCTCGACGGTTCATCCCAACCCCGAAGAACCAGTGCCTTCGGCAAAATCCTTCGACTCGAGGAAACAAGTGTCCTTGACGAAGAAAATCCTGATTCACGTCGACTCACAGAGAAACCAGTGTCTCCGCGGGAAATTCTCGATCCGTTTCAACACCAGGGAAACAAATATCCTTGGCAAATACTTCGACTCGAGGAAATAAGTGTCCTTGAAGAAGAAAATCCTGATTCGCGTCGACTCGCAGAGAAACCGGTGTCTCCGCGGGAAATTCTCGATCCGTTTCAACACCAGGGAAACAAATATCCTTGGCAAATACTTCAACTCGAGGAAACAAGTGTCCTTGACGAAGAAAATCCTGATTCGCGTCGACTCGCAGAGAAACCAGTGTCTCCGCGGGAAATTCTCGATCCATTTCAACACCAGGGAAACAAATATCCTTGGCAAATACTTCGACTCGAGGAAACAAGTGTCCTTGACGAAGAAAATCCTGATTCGCGTCGACTCGCAGAGAAACCAGTGTCTCCGCGGGAAATTCTCGATTCGTTTCAACACCAGGGAAATAAATATCCTTGGCAAATACCTCAATTCAGGGAAACTAGCATCCTTGATGAGAGCCTCCTGATTCGCGTCGGCTCGCAGAGAAACCAGTGTCTCCACGGGAAATTCCCGATCCGTCTTAACCCCGAAGAAACCAGTGTCTTCGGCAAAATACTTCGACTCGAGGAAACAAGTGTCCTTGACGAAGAAAATCCTGATTCACGTCGACTCGCAGAGAAACCAATGTCTCCGCAGGAAATTCTCGATCCGTTTCAACACCAGGGAAACAAATATCCTTGGCAAATACTTCGACTCGAGGAAACAAGTGTCCTTGACGAAGAAAATCCTGATTTGCGTCGACTCGCAGAGAAACCAGTGTCTCCGCGGGAAATTCTCGATCCGTTTCAACACCAGGGAAACAAATATCCTTGGCAAATACTTTGACTCGAGGAAACAAGTGTCCTTGATGAAGAAAATCCTGATTCGCGTCGACTCGCAGAGAAACCAGTGTCTCCGCGGGAAATTCTCGATCCGTTTCAACACCAGGGAAACAAATATCCTTGGCAAATACTTTGACTCGAGGAAACAAGTGTCCTTGACGAAGAAAATCCTGATTCGCGTCGACTCGTAGAGAAACCAGTGTCTCCGCGGGAAATTATCGATTCGTTTCAACATCAGGGAAACAAATATCCTTGGCAAATACCTCAATTCAGGGAAACTAGCATCCTTGATGAGAGCCTCCTGATTCGCGTCAGCTCGCAGAGAAACCAGTGTCTCCACGGGAAACTCCTGATTCGTCTCAACTTGCAAGATGAAGCCTCAGGCAGCAGGGATTAAAAAACTTGTTTCCTGAACAATGGGACCCTGCAAGTCGGTCTAAAATGGTCTCTTGCATACTATTCACGGGTCTCACTCTCCAAAGTCGAGTTTCGACAAGGAGGGAAACAACCGCTTACGGGTCCTCTCGACTCGTAAGAGGGAAAAATTCTCTTATAGGATTCTTACGACTTATAAGAGAAAACACACTTAGGAATCCTCACGATTCCTAAGGAGAAAACCCACCTACGAGATCCTCTCGATCCGTAGGGAGAAAAGTCTCTATGAGACCCTCACGGCTCATAGAGTTGAAAAGTCTTAGGCGGCAGATCTGAACCTGCGGCCTAAGCCATCGCTATCTCGTGGAAAAACTAAGTTATCTGCCAATTATGTTTATCAAGTCAACATGCTGATAATAAAAGAAAAGGAGAAAGCGAAAGAGCATACAAGACATTGCAGAGAAACAAATGTGTATCTTTATTCATTAACTCAAAGAAGTACAAGGTGAATAGTATAAAAGAATAAAGAATGGATACATGTTATTCGAAAAAGAAAATTTTTTTTACAAGTTTATTGGTACAAAGGCAGCTATTGGGAAGGAAGCGTCTTGCATAGCCCTATTAATTGTCCGTGCACTTCCTCCCACGCCTTTTCCTGATCTGCCACCACCGCCAGTTCTGCCTCTACCTAAGCCCTTTGCTGCAAGAGAGATGCAAGCTTCTCCCCGACGGCCTGCTGAGTGGCTTCACGGCCTTGGGCATTACGCTCGGCAGCGTCAAGTTTCTGCTTCAGGTTCAGCCCATTTAAGATACACTCCAGAAGGCCCTCGAAGACAGCCTTTACCTCAGCAGCGTTCGCCTCAACTTCAGCACGTAGGCGAGCAGTTTCGCTAGAAGACTCCTGACACTCCTTCAGCCTTAAAGCTGCTTCTTGTTCCAAATGGCGGAAATGAGAAGTGCTTTGCTCGAGCCATGCTGCCCGTTGAGTACTCACGGCCAAAACCTCGGGGGCAGGACGCATCGACTCCAGCTGATGAAGGCGAGCCTCAATCTCCCTGCAATGATTAACCCAAGATGCAACGATGCCCTCATCATGGAAATTAACGAGTATCACCAGCATCGGGTTAACCGTCGTAGCGAAGTCTGTAGCAGACGTAGGAGTCTCGACGTCGAGTTCCTCGATGTAGTCGCTCAACATGTGCAGACTATTCGCGGCACCTTTCGAGGACGGACGTCTCAGGAGAGGGCCTGCCGGCATTGTAATGTGAGACTCAAAAGACGCCGAGACCGGAACGACAGCTGAAAAGACAAGATATGATCAGATAACAGTTCAAGAAATAAAAAAGAAAGGGAGTTATCAATAGTCTACTATACCAGTTGAAGCAGGTGGCAAGGCCGGAAGGGCCGGTGGCGCGACTGATCTTTCGTCTCCCCCTTCGATTTGTAGCACTGCAGTTAGGACGAGAAAAAGTTAGAAATAATTCCATCACTGAAAAAGAAAGATATCAGCCGGAAACTATACTCACCAGCGCCACCAGAGGGAGAAGCGAGTTCAGATGGGAAGGAGAAGTGTGGGAGCAACACTTGATAAAGATGGTCAAAAAGCGCTCCTGAAAAGACACAACAACACGACTTTAGTACATAAGTTATGCGTCTGAAAGATAAAACTAGTAAGTTGCAAACCCATACCTTCCAACATCTTTGATGGTACAAGGGAGGGCTGAGAGGTGACCACCGCCAAGGCAGTAGTTGAAGGCGCTCCCTTGAGCAATGGGGTATCGGCGCTGGCTGCACCTGCGTTATGAACAAATGTGAACTTGTCAGAAAGGATTGTAAGATAAAAAAAGACAGTAACTTGAGATTTACCTGATGAGCTGCCGGCCGAAACGGAGGCGACTCCCTCCTCCATCGACATGAGGCCACCGCCCGTGGCCTCATCACCCGACTCAATGGGGGCCGTCGTCGTGCTTGCGCGGCCAGGAGACGGCGGAAGATCGTAGACGGGAAGGGCAATAATCGATGCATTGCCGGACTCTTGAGAAAGAGCGGCTGACTCTTCCCCAGGAGTCGTGCCCATCTCACCCGCTACTTCTTCGGGCTCACCGGTCTCCATCGTCTCATCCGCCGTCACCATGAGGTCGCCGGCCTCAAGCGTTTCATCCGCCACTACCCTGGGCTCAGTTATAACGGTCATTTCATCTGCCGCCACCTCAGGCTCGGTATCAACGACCTTCTCGGGTGCAGATCCCTCAACCTCCAACTCAGGCTCGGTAACCCTGACGACGTTGCCCACCGTCGGCTCGGGTTCGGCCGGTGCCTCCTCCTCTGTTTCCTTGGGTTCGACGGTCTCTGCCTCCCCCTCGGTCGGACTTGGCCCTGCAGAATAGAATATATAAGAACCGACGGCTTTATAATTCTTACAACAAGATTCTGAAAGAAATATTATCTGAAGTGGATTTATCGTTTGCACTCCGAACTGCACGCACCACTTGTCTGCGAGCAGTGGATAGGGCGACGGGGGCCTCTTCTGAGGGAGTATCAGCACGACGGACGGTGCTTGGGCCCGCTCCAACGGCCAAAGCAGCCCTGCGTGCCTTCACCTCGCGCCCCAGCCACTTCCTATCCTCCCGAGCCGTTGAGACGGACCTCACCAGAGCCTCTTTCATTGAGGCGTCTTCGTCCGTGAACAGGGATGCCTCCAAATTTTTCAAGGCATCCCTCGTCGTTTTGTCAAGTTAAGGCTCCCACGGCAGCCCCGAGGAAGCTGGGACTTCAGTAGAGGATCCGGAGAGAGTCCCCACATCGGCTGGCGCAGCCCCTGCATAGAAACAAAGGAAGAAGGTTAGATTGGCCATCAGAAAAGAAGACAAAAAATTTCTGATAAGGCGATAAGTTCCAACGCCCATTAAAGCGTGCTTATTTTCTTCCTCCTGGAAGGTCTTTAAAGAGGCAGCAATGGTTTCTTCGGTAGTGATACCTGTTGAAAAATAGGGGAAAGTATTAGTCAAAAATAATGAAAAAAAATGTGATAAAATGACGAATAAAGCGAATAATGGTTACCTGACTCAGCGAGTTTACTCAACATCGCTTCGAGCCTCACTGATCGCTCAGAAGCTGCAATAGTGGCCGCCAAATCGGTGTCTGCGGGGTCTACCGAGAAGTCCTTATTGCTGCCATATTCGCTTATTCCTTCGGTAAGAGGGGCCTCAGGCTTTAAACCGAGGATCGCGTCGAGGGAGAGGAGAGACTTCTTCTTCTTTTTCCCGCCAGCCCTGGATGCACCCGGGGCTGATTTGCGCTTGGCAGGCACCTTGGGGCGGCGAGTCCCGATATCCGCGCCTGCGCCGGACTCCGGCGATACCACATTTACCACCTTCACTGGAGCACGGGGGGCTGGTGGCGCATCCACAATATCGCGAAGCGGCAATCCGTGCGGAGGGATCAACACGCGCGGAGGTCCAACTCCAGCACCTTTCAATGGAGGAATGACTGGGGTCCTCGGCTTCAGGGGAGCCTTGCGATCGCCGCCGGGAGGCGCACCCTTGCGGTCGACCAGCATGCGCTTTTCCATTTGGATAACTGGACCCATAGCATGAGCATACCAGGCCACGTACGCGTTGAGGACTTTGGGGACACAGCTCGGCTCGCTGATAAAGAAATAAGAACCCGTGTTAAGCCTTATAAAGTGGTGCATTGCATTCTTTATCCCCTCTCGGCTAACCACGGGCTTTTCCAAGAAAGCTTCCATCGGGATCCCTTGGTTGTAGCTCGATTGTTGAGAAAACCGGTAAGGGTTATACCTCATGAAGAGTGTTGTCTCATTCTGCCTGAACACCAGGTAGCCCGGCCGAATGGAGTAGAGATGGAGGATTTTCCGAGCCTTCAATATGGAAACCCCGTCTTTAAAATCATCGCGTAGCCGCACTACCGACTTGGTGGTCTCTGAGCCTATTGTTATAACCTTATCCAGGAAGGAAACCTTCGTCCCGACCAGGTATGATCGAAGGAGCAGTCCCCTAGCCTCCCGCGGAGGTGCAACTACGATCGAAGCCTCGACCAACCGTATGACCCTCGAGAGCCTGCATTTCTCAAAAAAGGGAGGAATCCTATGGGCGCCGAACACCCCGTGCACGTGCATTTCCATCCAAGAGGTAAAGTAGTGCATCGGGAAGTTGGCGGGTTTCACCCCAGGCTCACTAGCGTCCGCCGCTACGCTAAGTCCATTATAAAGGTAAGCCAGCCCGGCGATCCCTACTGACAACTGCAAACCAGCCACCATCCGATGCGCTGGGTAGAAAACAGATGGCCGCATGTGGCGCGGGTGCATAGGGAGCGCAAAGCTGCACAGCCACAAGCCAAGGAACCCTACAAAAAAAGTCTCCTCGTCCATGCCCGGGACGGCAATTTCTAAAAAAGGGACGACGGCGGTACTGGTGAGGTAAAAGTCTTTGTGGTCATCCTCCGATGTGGGTCGGCGATCCAAACCGAATCCAAAAGGGTCGTCGAGCTGGGCGAACTTCTCGCTCCGCTCCGATAAGAACTCCGGTCGAATAAAACGGGCAATAAAATCGGCGAAACTGACACCCCGGATGCCCGATTCTAGATAGAGTCCTTCATAGATCTCCAACACCTTAACCAAGCCCGGATACTGGTGCTGAATAGCGTTCTCCGGCGTCAGGTCAAACACCACCGGCTAGGTGGCAAAGACGTATTCATCGGGAGGAAGCAACTCCTCGTAAAGCTCTCCCCTCATCGGCAGACCCGAGATTTCAGCAAACTCCTCCAAGGAGATAGAGACTTCCCGGTCCGTCATCAGGAAGGTGTGGGTGGGGATGTTCCATTGCTCAATAAAAGCCTTAACCCACCACGTTGGAGGAGAAGGATACTCAAAGAGCGAGACGTAAATGGCCGAGTACAAACCGATCCTCATCAGATGAGTCATCTTCGCTGATAGGATGTACCGTGCCCATTGCAAATATCCGGCAGGCGGTCGTGGGATCAATCCAATATTATAGGCCTGTCCCCAAGGGCGTGCTTCACCCTGACAAATTCGCCTCCCTAAAATATCTATTGCTGGCGGCGGCTGCACGGGGATAGCACCAATAGCAGGCTGGAGGAGGTTATCCGAATTCCAATTTTTGACCTCCAAGGCATACTTCACCGGGCGTTCATCTGCGTAGGGGAGTGAAGATGTTGGCTCAGACGGCGTGGCGAAACCGAAACTTCGGCGACCCTGGATTATCTCATTGTACCACCTACCCTACAAGTGAAGGCTCTTGTGCTCGGGGTCATGATCCTTGATGAGAGCGAGCACCACACGGTCCACCGGTGCCTGGGGAAACCCTCCCTCCGAGCGAACAAACGGAAAAGACAAATTGGCAGACATGTTTCCTACGAAGAGACAAAAATTAGCCGTCAGTGTTATAATTCCAACGCTCAACATTTTAAAATTTTTACACCACACCGCAATGCAGTGGGTAGGGGGACCAAATGGGGACCTACAAAATCTGGCAGACAGTGCCTCATTTAATAAGACAGCCCCATCATTGGATGAGACTGTCAATTAATGAAAAGATCCCCAAGAAAATATTCTCATTTATGGGAAATCCCTAGAGACAAGGAGAAAATCTCCTCTTTTAGAGCAAAGCTCTGTCACGGAGTGACATTTGTCAAACTCTGGTCTAAAGGGAATAAAATTTCCTTAAAAAGAGCCTAGCTCTATAATAATGATGGAAAAATCCATCAAAAAGAAATTTTAACTCCTGAAGATAAAAAAATTGGGATCTTAAAGATCCATGAAAACTTTTAGGAGTTCTTCATTTTCAGATCAAAAAAGATCTACATTTGATCCATGAGCAAAGCTCTGTTCATGGGTTAAAACCCATGAACAAGATCTCTATAGATCTGTGAACTTTTGAGAGCAAGGCTCTGTTGATGCAACCCCAAAAGGGTTTTAGATCAAAGATCTATGAGAGCAAGGCTCTATTAATCAACTTTAATTTAACTTAATATAATTTTATTATACCTAAGATGGTTTTAAATTCTGAACTCTGGAGTTCTTGGGAAAAAGCAAGAGCAAGGCTCTAGAATTCTTAAGCAAGAGCAAGGCTCTGAAAATCAAGATTCTTGAAAATGGTAAAAAATTACCAAGGACCAAGGGTCCTATTTATAGGCGCCTGCGCCCCTTCAGATCACCCATTGATCCAATGGTTAGGATCTTGCCACCGTGGCACTCACGTGCGCGCCACGTGAGCGCGACGGTGGGGGGAATTTGTTTCCCCCAATCAGAGCAAGGCTCTGTTTGAATTTCAAAAATTCAAATTTTGAAGCAACGCTTCAAATTCCGCGCGCTGCGCACAACGCGCCACGTGTCGAAGCTGATACGTCAGCGCAGCGCCCAAGGCAGTGCGCCCAATCAGAACAAGGCTCTAATGAAAAACAAAATTAAAAGAAGCAAAGCTTCAGTTGCGCAAGCGCTGTGCTGCACGACACGTGTCAGCGCAGTCGCTTTTGCGCAAGCGGTGCGCTGCGACATGTGTCAGCGCAGCTGCGCTGTGCGCTGCGCGACACGTGTCACGCGCTGGGGCATTTGCGCCAAACATGTCACGCCCCGCTTCCCAGAGTACGCTAGATTGGGCACGTGACATAGCCAACCATGCTACCTGTGGGTAGGAAGTATCCATCCACAGTCACATTACGGCTGTAGAGATATCAAGAACAAGATAAAACTATCTAAAAACATGTCCATATTCCAGAATAACAAGAGTCAATGATAAATAAATGCGGAAGCAAATGATCAAATACAATATCTGAAAGGTATGTCCCATAGTGCGGGCTCACATCAGAAAATAAATGCAGGAAATAAAACTAACCACTACAGAACTCATAACTCAGCCTGCTGGCTGAAGTACTCCTGCTCGAACTGCGACAGTGGTACAGGATCTGGGCCATGCAAAACCCAGACGTCAGCGCGTCATGTCAACCAGTAATATAATATGAACCGTGTAACAGGCAATGCGAAATAAAACATGAATAAAGTAATAATGTGAAACAAGCAATGCAGGGTAGTGTGCAGTGGGTAACTAAACGGTTCTATCAGGTTTTCTATTCTAAAGTCTTTGAAACCAATTGATGAATCGTCGATGTAACTCAATAGTATCCCGTACATACCCGGGACCACGGCCACAATATTCTCGGCTGCAGCCGAGACATGCCGCTAGGCACAAAACAGGAATGTGTACACTCGATAGTATCCCGTACATACCCGGGACCACGGCCACAATATTCTCGGCTAAAACCGAGACATGCCGCTAGGCACAAAACAAGAATGTGTACACTCAATACAGGTAGTGAACTGTCAAGTTACGGGTCAGATTTCACCTTTGATTTCCCCATACCCCCAAGTTATATATGTCAGGTCAGGTATACAGTAATCAAGAACTAATGCCAACACAGGATCAGGTAAAAGCAGGTTTGTCTGGATAGACAATAGGAACGGTCCATGAGGACTACATGTCAGGTTGTTGGCATTAGGCACGAGATCAGGTAACAGGTCGGGTCATGGTACATCAGGTCAAGTCAACAGTAAACGGTACCATGTCAGGTGTATCAATATATACCATGTGTAACAAAGTCAAGTCAAGATGTAACAATATCGTGGGTGTGCTCACAAACAGATATATAATCGAACAGGGTATTTAACAACATGAAATAAGCAATGGATTAAATAATAAGCATGTTTCATTTAATCACAAGAGTGCAGTAATACAATGCAGCCGTTTAAGTATGTTAACAGGTTTAAGCACCCTTAGCGGTGCAATAGTTTAGGTATTGGTGCAATACAGTTATATCAAGCCTTGGAATACGAATGTCCGAATGTAATAGAACTACATGGGTAAGTGCTACCATCTACTAAACAGTACAATGTGATTAACAGGTAAACTTGGTTATTAGGGTTAAATTGGCAAACTGTAAATTTTATGTTAACTGTAAAATGATATAATGCCATATTGCAACCAAATGAGAAACGACTATACCAAGTTAAGTTTTACAAGTTTAATGTGTCAAAGCATATATAAATATATCGTATAGCATGTAGCAAGGGATACTTGCCTCGGCGGGTCGCGAACCGGGAAAAACGGAACGTAACGTCGGCGGGGAAACACGCGACGAACGCACGGTTCACGGATTGAACCCAAACAACGAACCAAGGGACCTCACGGGTCAGAGTACTTTGGTGGATCGTCGGGACACGTCGCCGGCACGGCCGGATTCCGGCGAGCACAAAACAGTAAATAGGGCTTCAAACGGGTATAGATCTTGGAAAGAAGGAAATGACCATAGAAGAAGATGATGGGGGAATACTCACTGGTCCAGAGGGCACTAGCGACGACGGCGAGATCGACGGCGGCGAAGACGGCGTCTCCGGCGATCTGCAGAAACTCCCAGCCAACTGTTTTCAGTTCTGGAAAAAGAAGAGAGGAAAGGAAGGGTAGAGAGACACTTACATGGTGTTTAGAGATGGTTGGGGTTCGTCGGCGACGGCCAGGGGCGGCGCAGGGGGTCGCGGTGACGTGTCAGGCGACTGCAGGGAAGTCTGCCGGTGGCCGCTGTCGTGCAGGGTGCGCGGGGAGAAGACAGGGTCGAGGTTGAGAGGAGGAGGCGGAGGCGAGGGTGACGGTGACGTTGGCGTCGGCGTCGGCGTCGGGGCTGCGGCGGCGACGGTGAAGGCGGCTAGGGTTAGGCTCTCGGTGGGTTCTTCGCGTTCTGGAAAAATATGGGGGAGATAAGAATATATAGGGAAGAGAGAGAGAGAGTTAGAGAGAGAGAGAGATAGATGGGGAAAGATAGAGAGAGAGAGAGAGAGAGATAGAGAATAATGGAGGGGGCCCACGGGTGATCTGCCCACGTTGATTGGCCAGGGGAAAGATTCAGAGGGTTAAAAAAATACATTAAAAGATTTTCCAGATTATATAAACAGTGAAATCCTTATATATAACGAAACATTATATGGTTTTGAATATTATAATAATTTGGGATTTTGGCGCTAAACAAAACATTTCCAAAACGCGCCCGGGTTGGGTCCAAAAATTTGAAATTTAAATAATAGGATTTTAAGCGGGTTCCAAATTTTGAAATTGAGTGTTTTATGATTAAAAAGCATACCCCCAAGTCGGACACCTGTACGTGCGCGTAGCCGTCCAAACTCGCCCGTTTCACCGAACGGGGCGAGAACACGATGCACGGACGCTACCACAAGGCTAGGGGTGTCGAGTAGGCCAAGATAGATATTTTTAATTTCATTTTAGACGCTAAAATTTGTTATATGCAGAAAAAACTTTTCCAGATAAAATTTTACAGTAAGGCACAAACAAGCAAGATAAAAGAAATGAGTACTACCTAATACTCAACCAGTAACAGAAAATAGTAGTATTGGGCTCGGGTGTTATATTATACCTAACTACAAAAAGAATTTCGTCCTCGAAATTCCAAGAATACAAGATAGAAAACTACAGAAAAAGGTGAGGAAACTTCTGCCGAATCTCATCTTCTCGTTCCCAAATGGACTCTCCATGCGATCGATTACCCCAAGAAACAAGCACAAGGGGGATAACCTTGTTCTTAAGAACCTTTTCCCTTCGATCCACGATTTCAACCGGTCGCTCTTCAAAAGTCAAATCTTCCCGTACTGTTAACTCCGAATGATCCAAAACGTGTATTTCATCTCGAACATACCGTCGTAGTTGAGATACGTGAAACACATCGTGCACACCTGCCAAGGACTGCGGTAACGCCAAACGGTACGCTACCTCTCCAACACGCTCCAATACCTCAAAGGGTCCAACAAATCGAGGACTAAGCTTTCCTCGACTCCCAAAGCGAATCACCCCTCTAGTCGGTGATATCTTCAAGAATACCAAATCACCCACGGCGAACTCTAGAGGTCTTCTTGACGTGTCAGCCCAACTCTTCTGTCTGTCTTGAGCTGCCTTCATGTGATTTCTGATAGTGTTAACCTTCTCAACTGTCTGCACTACCAAATCTGGTTCCAACAATCTTCGTTCACCGACATCATCCCAACAAACAGGTGAACGGCACTTACGACCATACAAAGCTTCAAACGGAGCCATCTGGATAGTTGCCTGAAAACTGTTGTTATAAGAAAACTCCACCAAGTGTAGATGATCCTCCCAAGAACCCTTGAAGTCCAACATGCATACTCTCAACATGTCTTCAAGAGTTTGGATCGTTCTCTCCGACTGACCATCAGTTTGAGGATGATAAGCTGTGCTAAACTTCAATCGAGTCCCCAAACTTTCCTGTAAACTCCTCCAGAAGTGTGATAAGAACCGAGTGTCCCGATCGGACACGATGCTCACCGGTACACCATGTAATCTTACAATCTCCTGCATGTACCGCTCTGCCAAAGTCTCCGTTGATTGACCAACCCGGAAAGGAATAAAGTGAGCAGCCTTGGTCAACCAATCAACAATCACCCATACTGCATTGTTGCCCTTTGGACTCCGCGGTAAAGCCGTCACGAAATCCATGGTTATATGTTCCCACTTCCACTGAGGAATCGGAAGTGGTTGCAATAAACCAGCAACCCGTTGATGTTCAGCCTTAACTTGCTGACACACCAAGCACTTAGCCACAAAGCGAGCAATCTCCCGTTTCATGCCTTCCCACCAGAAATGCTGTCGAATATCACGGTACATCTTTATGCCTCCTGGATGTACAGAGTAAGTTGAACTGTGTGTCTCCTTCATAAGCTCTTCACGAACATCTCCCTTTGGCACACACAAACGGCTACCATACCGCAATGAACCATCTTCGTGGATCAATAAATCTGTTCGTAGTCCGGCTTCAACTTGCTCCCGAAACTTTTGCAGTCTAGGATCCTGCAATTGTGCTGCTTTAATTTTCTCAATTAAAGACGACTGTACTTGCAACTGCATCAACTGTCCCGTAGAACGTGGTAGCACAACCTCCAAGTCAAATCTTCGAAAATCTACAATGATCTCCCTCTGCGTAGTTAACACCTGAATTGCTGGTAACCGACTAAGCGCATCCGGCACGACGTTAACCTTCCCCGGATGGTACTTAAGATCAAGATCGTAGTCGGCCATCAACTCCAACTGTCACGCCCCGCTTCCTAAAATACGGAATACGAGGGATAGACAAGGCCAGCCATGCTCCTACGGTCAAGGAAAAGTCCTGCCGTAGTCACACTTCGGCTTCTAGTTTATCATGGTAAACAGTAAACGATGCGCAGGTAATGAGAAATGCAGTAACTGAAAGATACAATAATGTAAACTGACCTGAAGTGGAACAAACGGATGTAACTAGGAACGGCAAGTCAGGAAGTCCGTGATGCACGTCTAGTACTGATCCAAGCTAAATCTTCTCCTCACACTGAGCATGCATACTCAGGTCGTCAGAGCGACACAATAGCAATAATATATATGTAAAATCAAGTGATAATTCTAACGGTGGTAATGGAAATGAATAACAGTAAATCAACGACAGCAGGAATATGGATGTGCAGTAATCAATGCAGCGGAACAGTAAATCAGTATAACGATATGTCACGTATGCCACATAGTATATCATGAATAAAATGCCAGTATCCCTATCAGTCTCTAAGTCTCACTACACAGGTCAATAAGCCTATCGTCAGTCCAAGTGTGAGAGTCAACCACTCGCGAGTGTCCTCCATCCAAGGGTAGAACCCAAGGGCAAGGGACCACGGGCCCAACATGTAACGAGTGTATCACGGTGTATATAGCACATACCCTGTAAAGCTCCATATAACTCCCTAAATATATAAGCCGGCATGGGACTCCCGAGATTCTGTTGAACTCACACTTAAACTACCCCACACCCCGAGGTCTACATCAAACGCTAACCATCACCCTAAATACTAATCGATCCGTGACAAGTCTGCATGAGAACTGGAGGCAGGACCTCCATCAAGCACGTCCCGACTAATACCTAAGATAAATGGCCGTGTCGGATGCCTTATCTGTGACACCCGTGCAAGCGCTTCCATAAGTGTCCCATACCACTTATAGTAACACGTACACGCATCCCACAGACGTCGACAATGCAATAGAACAATGAGGTCACTGATTGTGTACAAGTACTCATCACTTTCACTTAATCACAAATACACGAACACTGACGTACTTGCCACAATCACCACTAAAATCTAACACTGGGTAAATGCACGATGTCACTAGGTTATCACTACAATGATATAGGTATGATATGATGCATGAATAGCATAAGAAGCACAACTAGGGTATCATAAAAACAACAGTCTATCACTTGCACGATTTATCATGAAACATATGTATATAATTTAGCGAAATGATAAACAGGTAGTAATTAATATGTTCAGTTAGCTATCCATAGAATTTTGTTTCAAGCCAACCGGGTTTCAGGATCATTAGTTATAACTGTTTCATTTTAAGCGCGCGCGGCTGGAAATCCGGCTTCAGAATCAGGAATCCATTTCGCAACGCATTTTAACCCCTGTTGGGATCATAATTTAGCGACGCTACAGTTGGATGAATTCTAGGGTTTTCAGTAAAGTTTTCAACGCAACAAACGGATCTTCAATCGCGTCTGTACGTTAGGAGTTACAATCTATTTTACACTAATATGTCAGTTCTGATTTTGTTGGGACTGTTATGCGTCCCGATCTTTTAAAATACAGAATAAATAACAAATGGTAATGAAACAGTATGAAATTAATTGTGTTGTCTAGCTAACAGATTTATCTACAATAAACAATGGAGTTCCGCAACCTAAGTGTTAAGCAAGTCTTGTGGTACACATTATGGAACAGCAACCAATAACTGGAGTCGCTCTGGACTGCAGCCCAGAGTCGCACTCCGATCCGAATATCATCATAGTTTAAATACAGAAATGCCTGGAAACTAGTATAGGGTTAAAGTTCATCGAGTCGGATTCGATTTGAGCCCTCAAACGCACCATTCTCATATGTATAAGATTTATGGTGAATTTAACGGTTTTCAGGTGCAACGTAATTCCAGGTTTGCAATTAAACTTGGGGGTAGTCGTTTTAATCTTTAACGGTCGTATTTTCTGATGAAATTTGTACATGTTAACCATCTCTACCAGGGCCAATAAAATATATCCAGTTCCGTCAAATTCGATAAAGATTTCCTAAGGAAACAAGTATCGAACAGTTGTGTTGCACTATTTAACATAAGGCAAACCTGGTGTATATATACGATATTGACTTGTAACATATATAGAATAGCATGAAAGCAAGTAAAAACTTGCCTGAGAATGTCTCGGGGTTGTACGCTGACGGCAACGCCACGAACACGCGACACACGCGCGGCACGGCACTAGATTTGGCACGAACTCGTGTCTTGGCAGCGGCGGCTTGGTTGTTGGGGTCGTGTCGGCGAGGGTCGTGCTCGTTGACGTGGAGCTGCTCGCTGTGGTGGACGGTAGAGTGGGTGTTATAGAGAGAGAGAGAGAGGATGAGATATATAGAGAGAGAGAATTGAGAGTGTATCAGGGAGAGAGAGAGAAGAGTTGAGCAGAGAGAGATGGAGATGCAGAGCAGAGAGAGAGAGAAGAGAAGAGCAGAGAAAGAGAGGGAACTGCAGAGAGGCCAGAGAGAGAAAGATCAAGAGAGTGAGAGGGAGAGAGAGACAGTGAATGAGGGAGAGAGAGAAGAGAAGTCTGAAAGGGAGAGAGGGGGAAAGCATAGTGAGAACGAGAGAGAGAGAGAGAGGGTGATGCAGGGAGGTTGAGAGAGGAGGAGAGAAGACTGAGAGAGATGAAGTAGGCGACGGCGGCGATGATGATGCGGGGGCGGCTCGGTGTTCAGGCGAGTGGGTACAGGCGAGGCGGGTGTAGGCGAGGTCGCTCGGGGGCAGTGGAGGAAGGGAGGGAGAGAGTTATCGAGAGAGAGGCAGCAAGATGAAGGAGAGGGTGAAGGGAGGTGAAGACGAGGCGGTCGCAGTTGAGGTCACCGTCATCGGCGGGGGTGGCTAAGACAGAGGAGGTGGGTGAGTGGGGGAGCTGCAGTGGGTTTGATCGGAGAGGGAGAGGGGAGTTGACCGGGGTGATGCTGCTGACGACGAGAGTGTAGCTATGGTGATCGCGGTGGAGGTGATGGTGGTTATCGTCGTCGGGGCGACGAACGGAGTTGGGGGAAAACAATGGCGCTCGTGATCAGTTTGGGTGAGTGGCGAGGAGTGGAGAAAATTTTGCAAACGGTAGAGACGAGAGAGGTGAGGATGTGAGGAAGAGAACGGGGTCGTAACGTCGCAAAACGGGCGTGGGCGTGGGCGCGAGCTGCGGCGGAGGAGACGTTCGCGAGCGGGAAAGGGGGTGAGCCGTTGGAGGAAGAGAGTGAAAAGGGAAGGCGGGTCGGGTCGGTTGAGAAGTGGGTCGCGGGTGTGGGCAGGAAAGAGTGGGCCGGGCCGACACAAGGAATCCCTTATAAATTTAAAAAGGGTTGAGGAGTTGAAATAAAAATGAAAGAATTTAGAGGGGAGAGGGAACGGGCCAGGCCGAGTTTAAAAGGAATTGGATTTAAATTAAAGGGTAGTGGGCTGGGGATTTGTATGGGAAATATGGGGAAAAATAATGAAAAGTAATTATAAAAATGAAACGGGCCAGAAAGCTGGGCTCAGTGAATTTATTTTCTTAAAAGGAAACCACAAAATAAATGGGATGATTGGGAGTGTGAGGAGGGAGCTGGAGGATTAAAATAGAAAAAGGAAATTAATTGGGAAAAATAGGATCGGGCCTGAGGCGAGTTTGGGCTAGGGAAATTAAGGAAAATTAGATGAAAATAAATGAGATAGTATAGGGTTTGGGTTTTAAGGATAATAGGGAACCTTATATCTAATAAGTGAGGAAAGGCTCACTAAAGAAGTGGGCTGGGTTCAGATAAACGATTAAAAAGAATAGGGAGAGAGCAGGCTGGGGTTTAACGGTTTTGGGTTTGAGAAAGGGGAGGGGATGAACTAAAATAGGATGGGAAATTTTAAAATAATCAATAATAATAAATACAAATTATAGGTGAAAAGAAATACCAACCAAGGCGTACAAAAGAAGCTGGGTATTACATCATACCACCCTTACAAAAATTTCGTCCTCGAAATTTAAAATAAACTATAAGTTATACAAACATAGGCAGAAAGCTATCATATTGTAAACTAACACATAAAGATTTACTAGAAATATGTGGACGGAAAAAAAAATTTGAAGATATAATTACATAAGAACAAATATAAATACGGAAATATAAACAACAACAATAATGAACAATATTATTCGAGGCGCACTCGATAAAAGTCGAAACCCAAGTATGTGCAAAAACACGCAGAAATAATAGGTATATGGCTCAACTATTTATATAGTAATCATAAGTACAATGCCCAAAAATAAGGTAACGAGAATAAAGTGGCGAAAAGTAGTCGGTAGATAAAAAAACAATTTAAGATAATGTATCGATACAATAGGTTTAAAATAATTTAGAAAACTTGTATAGTGAAATTAAGAAATATGGACTAAAAGTATGAGCGGTGTAAGGTTGCGCTACTGAAAACGAGATTAATAATAGTGTACTTAAAATATATGAAATAGAGTAATCAATAACACACTCTCTTTGATAAATTCAAAGTACTGAAAAAATAAATATTTTGCTTAACAGTGTCTCTAAATATAATTAGGGTAATAGGAAGAACACAAATAGGTATAGGGCTAGATAGGATAATGATTATAAGGAAGCGTGGCTCAAACAGAAGGTTGAAGTGTGTCGGCTTTAGGCTGAAGATCAAGGAGACTGGGATAGGGTCAGCACAGAAAATAAGGGTGAGCAATAAAGGAATACCAGGAAAAATATGGGGAAAAACAAAAGTCGGTACACCACATGTATCAAAATTTGAAGGGTTAGTGAACTCGGAAATTTCTCCAAAATTTTCTCCTCCCAAAAGAATCTCAAACGGGGCACAGACGAGAGATGAAGGGTGGACCTCTAAAAGATCGGGTGTGATACTAGTTGAACTGAGTGAGGGTTAAGTCAAAGTAAGGAGTAGAGGCGGACAGATCTGATTAGAGGGAATAATCGTACAGAAGAAATATCAAACATCAAGGGACAAAAGATCGATGGATTAACGAACTCAACAATTCAATTAATTTCCAAAAGATTCCAAACCAAGCATTCTCAAGAAGAAAGGATGGCCCTAAACTATACACAGTTTTTATTTGGCCAAGGAAGACAGCAACAAAAGAAATTTCGTTAGTCGCGGTTGTGGAGATTCAGCAGGTTGCGGTAGGCTCGCGCACTCAAGTAGGGGCGTCCATTTCCATATCGCCTCACGAGCATCTCTATTGGAAGTCCTTCCACCACAGGGTCTTGATTATCTGGTCCTTCTTCCTCTGATGGAGCTTCTTCATCGAGGTTCGATTCCATGTGATTCTCTTCTTCTGGATTCTCTTCCATGGGGTTTTCCTCCACTGGATTTTCTTCTATCGGCTCTTCCTCGGGATCTTCTTCTATCGGGTCTTCCTCTATAGGGTTCTCTTCAGGATCTCCTTCTTCTTCGTCGGAATCAGCTAACGCGTTAAACTCTGGGGCGACTACTCCTTCGTCCTCTGAGTCGTTGTTTCCGAAGTTGGCATGGGGACCGTTGATCTCGTCATCAGGACTCATCAGTCTGTGATCTACAGAAACGCATGACTGTGCATCCTCATCTAGATGCGGCGCTGCTCCAGGGTGGGCCATGGTCTGAAGAGAAAGTCATGATTAGATAGTGGGATATATCAAGAGATAAAGCTCAGGGTATGAAGTATAGGTATATATGCGGTTGCAGGAACTGAACATCAGGATAGAAACGCTGTGATAACGAAGAGTATGAATAAGGAGAAAACAAGAGAATGATGCATATATTATGATTCAAGTTTTATTGCATTCAATCAAACGTTCAGCGGATACAGGATTTCAAATGGAAAGAAATATTCATAAAAACGACAATTTCATTACTGAAAGTAGATAACATGAAAAGTCATTCTTCGACTACTGTAACATTGTATTCTCGTCGCGTGAGTTGAATCCTGCGTTTGATCCGCCTTATCGTCGAAGTCCGAACTACGCGGCAATTCTCACTTGGCAGAAGTGGGGAGTGTGGACGAGTTTCTTCCTTGCAGTTCTTTCCTTTCTGGGCAGCCGTTGATGAGGTGTTTTTTGGAACCGCATATCAGACATTTCCCTTGAGCACGGCGACAATCCCTCTGAAGGTGTCCTGGCTTCTTACAATATCCACAGCAAGGGTTCTTCTGATTCTTCTGTTGACGCTTCATCTTCTTCTCTTTTCCTCGTCTAATAGGGGTCCATTTATGATAGGATGCTCCCGCTGGGGTCTGACTCACCGGTCTTCTCAGTCCTTCAGTTAATAGGTCGTTCGTTCGCTCCTGGGCTTTCTTCAAATCTTGCAGTACACTCAGGATCTCAACGGTCTGATTCTGGGGAGCGGATAAAGACGAAGAGTCGTTGGAAGGCATGATCCTGAAATAACAATTTGGAGGATGATATAAGTCACAAGATTACGAATCAAAATGGATAGGACAAAGATTCAAAAATATCAGAGATGCTGAATTTATTACAAGTGGAGAATCAACTATATGATTTTAAGTTACTTGATTAGAGTACGGTAGTGCAATCGCAACCACGTAACCTTGTCAAGTCACCCGAAACCATAGTGAATGGATAGCTGAACACACGATGTGAATATGGATCAAGAATGACAAGTTTACAATCTAGACTGAGTGGTGTCTTAGCTTGCCAAACTCTACACGGAAAACTGCAATCTCAATCTATGCAAAACCTGGGCTCTGATACCAACTAAACCATGTCACGCCCCGCTTCCCAAAATACGGAATACGAGGGGTAGACAAGGCCAGCCATGCTCCTACGGTCAAGGAAAAGTCCTGCCGTAGTCACACTTCGGCTTCTAGTTTATCATGGTAAACAGTAAACGATGCGCAGGTAATGAGAAATGCAGTAACTGAAAGATACAATAATGTAAACTGATCTGAAGTGGAACAAACGGATGTAACTAGGAACGGCAAGTCAGGAAGTCCGTGATGCACGTCTAGTACTGATCCAAGCTAAATCTTCTCCTCACACTGAGCATGCATACTCAGGTCGTCAGAGCGACACAATAGCAATAATATATATGTAAAATCAAGTGATAATTCTAACGGTGGTAATGGAAATGAATAACAGTAAATCAACGACAGCAGGAATATGGATGTGCAGTAATCAATGCAGCGGAACAGTAAATCAGTATAACGATATGTCACGTATGCCACATAGTATATCATGAATAAAATGCCAGTATCCCTATCAGTCTCTAAGTCTCACTACACAGGTCAATAAGCCTATCGTCAGTCCAAGTGTGAGAGTCAACCACTCGCGAGTGTCCTCCATCCAAGGGTAGAACCCAAGGGCAAGGGACCACGGGCCCAACATGTAACGAGTGTATCACGGTGTATATAGCACATACCCTGTAAAGCTCCATATAACTCCCTAAATATATAAGCCGGCATGGGACTCCCGAGATTCTGTTGAACTCATACTTAAACTACCCCACACCCCGAGGTCTACATCAAACGCTAACCATCACCCTAAATACTAATCGATCCGTGACAAGTCTGTGCGAGAACTGGAGGCAGGACCTCCATCAAGCACGTCCCGACTAATACCTAAGATAAATGGCCGTGTCGGATGCCTTATCTGTGACACCCGTGCAAGCGCTTCCATAAGTGTCCCATACCACTTATAGTCACACGTACACGCATCCCACAGACGTCGACAATGCAATAGAACAATGAGGTCACTGATTGTGTACAAGTACTCATCACTTTCACTTAATCACAAATACACGAACACTGACGTACTTGCCACAATCACCACTAAAATCTAACACTGGGTAAATGCACGATGTCACTAGGTTATCACTACAATGATATAGGTATGATATGATGCATGAATAGCATAAGAAGCACAACTAGGGTATCATAAAAACAACAGTCTATCACTTGCACGATTTATCATGAAACATATGTATATAATTTAGCGAAATGATAAACAGGTAGTAATTAATATGTTCAGTTAGCTATCCATAGAATTTTGTTTCAAGCCAACCGGGTTTCAGGATCATTAGTTATAACTGTTTCATTTTAAGCGCGCGCAGCTGGAAATCCGGCTTCAGAATCAGGAATCCATTTCGCAACGCATTTTAACCCCTGTTGGGATCATAATTTAGCAACGCTACAGTTGGATGAATTCTAGGGTTTTCAGTAAAGTTTTCAACGCAATAAACGGATCTTCAATCGCGTCTGTACGTTAGGAGTTACAATCTATTTTACACTAATATGTCAGTTCTGATTTTGTTGGGACTGTTATGCGTCCCGATCTTTTAAAATGCAGAATAAATAACAAATGGTAATGAAACAGTATGAAATTAATTGTGTTGTCTAGCTAACAGATTTATCTACAATAAACAATGGAGTTCCGCAACCTAAGTGTTAAGAAAGTCTTGTGGTACACATTATGGAACAGCAACCAATAACTGGAGTCGCTCTGGACTGCAGCCCAGAGTCGCACTCCGATCCGAATATCATCACAGTTTAAATACAGAAATGCCTGGAAACTAGTATAGGGTTAAAGTTCATCGAGTCGTCTTCGATTTGAGCCCTCGAACGCACCATTCTCATATGTATAAGATTTATGGTGAATTTAACGGTTTTCAGGTGCAACGTAATTCCAGGTTTGCAATTAAACTTGGGGGTAGTCGTTTTAATCTTTAACGGTCGTATTTTCTGATGAAATTTGTACATGTTAACCATCTCTACCAGGGCCAATAAAATATATCCAGTTCCGTCAAATTCGATAAAGATTTCCTAAGGAAACAAGTATCGAACAGTTGTGTTGCACTATTTAACACAAGGCAAACCTGGTGTATATATACGATATTGACTTGTAACATATATAGAATAGCATGAAAGCAAGTAAAAACTTGCCTGAGAATGTCTCGGGGTTGTACGCTGACGGCAACGCCACGAACGCGCGACACACGCGCGGCACGGCACTAGATTTGGCACGAACTCGTGTCTTGGCAGCGGCGGCTTGGTTGTTGGGGTCGTGTCGGCGAGGGTCGTGCTCGTTGACGTGGAGCTGCTCGCTGTGGTGGACGGTAGAGTGGGTGTTATAGAGAGAGAGAGAGGATGAGATATATAGAGAGAGAGAATTGAGAGTGTATCAGGGAGAGAGAGAGAAGAGTTGAGCAGAGAGAGATGGAGATGCAGAGCAGAGAGAGAGAGAGAAGAGAAGAGCAGAGAAAGAGAGGGAACTGCAGAGAGGCCAGAGAGAGAAAGATCAAGAGAGTGAGAGGGAGAGAGAGACAGTGAATGAGGGAGAGAGAGAAGAGAAGTCTGAAAGGGAGAGAGGGGGAAAGCATAGTGAGAACGAGAGAGAGAGAGAGAGGGTGATGCAGGGAGGTTGAGAGAGGAGGAGAGAAGACTGAGAGAGATGAAGTAGGCGACGGCGGCGATGATGATGCGGGGGCGGCTCGGTGTTCAGGCGAGTGGGTACAGGCGAGGCGGGTGTAGGCGAGGTCGCTCGGGGGTAGTGGAGGAAGGGAGGGAGAGAGTTATCGAGAGAGAGGCAGCAAGATGAAGGAGAGGGTGAAGGGAGGTGAAGACGAGGCGGTCGCAGTTGAGGTCACCATCGTCGGCGGGGGTGGCTAAGACAGAGGAGGTGGGTGAGTGGGGGAGCTGCAGTGGGTTTGATCGGAGAGGGAGAGGGGAGTTGACCGGGGTGATGCTGCTGACGACGAGAGTGTAGCTATGGTGATCGCGGTGGAGGTGATGGTGGTTGTCGTCGTCGGGGCGACGAACGGAGTTGGGGGAAAACAATGGCGCTCGTGATCAGTTTGGGTGAGTGGCGAGGAGTGGAGAAAATTTTGCAAACGGTAGAGACGAGAGAGGTGAGGATGTGAGGAAGAGAACGGGGTCGTAACGTCGCAAAACGGGCGTGGGCGTGGGCGCGAGCTGCGGCGGAGGAGACGTTCGCGAGCGGGAAAGGGGGTGAGCCGTTGGAGGAAGAGAGTGAAAAGGGAAGGCGGGTCGGGTCGGTTGAGAAGTGGGTCGCGGGTGTGGGCAGGAAAGAGTGGGCCGGGCCACGACAAGGAATCCCTTATAAATTTAAAAAGGGTTGAGGAGTTGAAATAAAAATGAAAGAATTTAGAGGGGAGAGGGAACGCGCCAGGCCGAGTTTAAAAGGAATTGGATTTAAATTAAAGGGTAGTGGGCTGGGGATTTGTATGGGAAATATGGGGAAAAATAATGAAAAGTAATTATAAAAATGAAACGGGCCAGAAAGCTGGGCTCAGTGAATTTATTTTCTTAAAAGGAAACCACAAAATAAATGGGATGATTGGGAGTGTGAGGAGGGAGCTGGAGGATTAAAATAGAAAAAGGAAATTAATTGGGAAAAATAGGATCGGGCCTGAGGCGAGTTTGGGCTAGGGAAATTAAGGAAAATTAGATGAAAATAAATGAGATAGTATAGGGTTTGGGTTTTAAGGATAATAGGGAACCTTATATCTAATAAGTGAGGAAAGGCTCACTAAAGAAGTGGGCTGGGTTCAGATAAACGATTAAAAAGAATAGGGAGAGAGCAGGCTGGGGTTTAACGGTTTTGGGTTTGAGAAAGGGGAGGGGATGAACTAAAATAGGATGGGAAATTTTAAAATAATCAATAATAATAAATACAAATTATAGGTGAAAAGAAATACCAACCAAGGCGTACAAAAGAAGCTGGGTATTACACCAACCATCTACGCTGCCTCATATTCAACTCCTTCTGAGTGAACACATACTTCAAACTCTTGTGATCTGTAAAAACTTCGACTCTCTCGCCCAAAAGGTAGTGTCTCCAAATCTTCAAAGCGAAGATCACAGCCGCAAGTCCAAGTCATGAGTTGGATAATTCTTCTCATGGGTCTTCAGTTGTCTCGATGCGTATGCTACAACTTTCCCATGCTGCATCAAAACACATCCCAATCCTTTTCCAGATGCGTCGCTGTGAATCACCAATCCTCCGGAATTGTCTGGCACGGTCAGAATAGGGGCGGTTATCAACTTCTGCTTCAATGTCTCAAAAGCTAACGCACATTTATCCGACCATACAAAAGTTACCTCCTTGTGCGTAAGCTTGGTCAACGGCTCTGCCAGACAAGCAAAGTTCTCCACAAATCTCCTGTAGTATCCGGCTAATCCAAGGAAACTTCTTATCTCAGCTACATTCTTTGGAATAGGCCAATCTCGAACTGCTGCAATCTTTTCGGGATCGACGGCGATTCTATCGCCCGACACAACATGCCCTGGAAACTTCACTTCCTCCAGCCAAAATTCGCACTTACTCATCTTCGCATACAATTTCTCCTGTCTCAACGTCTGCAGTGCGATCTTCAAATGCTCAGCATGCTCCTTAAAACTCTTCGAGTAAACCAGAATATCGTCAATGAACACCACAATAAACTGGTCCAAGAACGGTGAGAAGATTCGGTTCATCAAGTCCATGAATATTACCGGCGCATTCGTTACTCCGAAGGGCATCACTAAGTACTCGTAATGTCCGTACCGAGTTCGAAACGCCGTCTTGCAAATATCTTCTGCTTTCACTTGGACCTGATGATATCCGGATCGCAAATCCAGCTTCGAGAATACCCTCGCGCCACTAAGCTGCTTAAAAAGTTCTCCAATGCGAGGGATCGGGTACTTGTTCTTAATAGTCACCCGGTTTAATTCTCGATAGTCGATGCACATTCTTCTTGTGCCATCCTTCTTCTTTACTAGAAGAACTGGAGCTCCCCAAGGCGAGTTGCTGCTTCGAATCCAACCCTTCTCAAGCAATTCAGCAACCTGTTTCTTAACTTCTTCCAACTCTACTGGTGCCATTGGATAATACGCTTTAGATACTGGCGCTGCACTAGGAATAAGATCAATTGCGAACTCCACGTCTCGCTTCGGCGGTAAACCCGATATATCTTCAAATACGTCCATAAAATCGCGAACAACCGCCGGCTCTTCACTACTATCAACTTCCATTGTTGCAAGAATATTGTTTGTCGACCTAGCCCTAAACTCGACTGGCCCGACAGAACTGCTTCCTCCATTGAAGGTAAACTCAGGATGTCCGGGAATCTGGAAAATTACTTTCTTTGCCCTACAGTCAATGTGGGCGTGGAAAGTGCCAAGAAAATCCATTCCCAAGACAACTTCATAGCTGCCCGTATCAATCACCAAGAAATCTGCAAAGAGTTCTCGTCCGCACACAACAACAGTACAATTTCTACACTCCCTACTAGATATGATTTTCCCATTCCCAGTATGTATGTCCCAGAAACTAGACAGGGTCGTGCAGGTAATCGAGTGTGTAGTTATAAATTTGGATGACATAAAACAGTGGGATGCACCAGAATCAAATAATGCCAATGCGGGAAAACTATGAACGAGTAAAGTACCAGAAACAACTTCTCCTGATGCCTTGGCCTCCTCAGCTGTCAAGGTAAAAGCTCGAGCCTGATTAGGTCCTTGAGTCAGCTGTTTCTGCCCTTGGAACGGTCTCTGCGGAGGCTTATGTATATCATCTCTCGTGCGAAGCTTCAACGGACAGGCACCAACTGCGTGATCAGCCGCTCCACAAACCAAACAAAGTCCCAGCCTCCTTCGACAATCCTTTTGCATATGGCCAGGTAAATTGCAGTAGTTATAATTCATGCTCTTTCTTCGATCAACAATCACAGGATTCTTCATGGGTGCTACACCACGACGGTCCACTGGAATACCCTTGCGCCCATGAGCTCGGTTAGGTACAAATGCGGGCTTCCTGGCCGCAAACTGCTGTCTGCTGCAAGCTCCCGTTCATCCCAGATAGACTCTGTTGTTCCCGAGCTGCCGTAAGAACCTGTGAAAAAGTGGTCAAACCCAGGGAGACGATCTGCCTCTGGATGTCCACATCTAAACTGCGCATGAACCTTCGTGCCCTGTCTGCTTCGTTGGCGACTAAAGGTCCAGCGAATCCGCTGAGTCTCGTCCACTCTGCTGCATGCATGTCTACGGGTGCTCCATTCTGCCTTAACCCAATAAACTTCTCTTCCATTTCCTCCCGTGCAGTCCGCGGGAAGAACTTCTCCAGGAAACTCTTAGAAAAATCCGCCCACTTGATCGGCTTGGGCAAGCGAGTCTCTTCCACAAGCCACCAATCTCGGGCGTAGTCCACTAACTAAATGCGTACCACGTCAACTCTTTTGTCCTCTGGAATCTGTGCCGCAATCAGCAAATTTCCTGTGTCGACTAGCCACTGCTCGGCTGGCAACGGCTCCTCCAAACCAGTGAATGTAGACGGACCCAAACGTCTGAAATCTGCCACGGTCCCTACTCGGTCAATTGGTTTAGCTCCAGCGTTGTTTACAGACTGCTGAACGATCTGCAAACCTTCCTGAAACGAATCTGCTTGTTGCTGGATCAGCTCGGTCTGCCTCTTCTGATTTTCCAGCATTCCTCTTATTACTCCAAGCATGGCGACTTCGTCCACACGCCTCTGGTACGTCTTGAAATTCTTATCTGCCATATTCCTGAAATCAAAACACCCAACATTAGCATGATGATAGATTCAATATATAAATCAAGGCTAGAACTCCAAGATACTTAAATAGAGTACCGCATTGTAACTATGCCGCGGTATCATAGCCACAACTACTTAACTCCACCCAAGTCGCCTAAGTCCAAAAGATAACAAGAAATCAGGTCTTCGAGTCGACATGCAAAGTAAGTTTGCACGTCGTAAAAGATATAATCAGGAAGAATGTGATTCAAGAATGGTAAATGGCAAAGTGGCAGGACATGTTTCCTAACACGGGTATTCTGATTCGTGTATTGGGTACAATACCCAACTACAAAAGAATCAACCCAACTAACCTATGTCTCTGATACCAAAAGAACCATGTCACGCCCCGCTTCCCAGAGTACGCTAGATTGGGCACGTGACATAGCCAACCATGCTACCTGTGGGTAGGAAGTATCCATCCACAGTCACATTACGGCTGTAGAGATATCAAGAACAAGATAAAACTATCTAAAAACATGTCCATATTCCAGAATAACAAGAGTCAATGATAAATAAATGCGGAAGCAAATGATCAAATACAATATCTGAAAGGTATGTCCCATAGTGCGGGCTCACATCAGAAAATAAATGCAGGAAATAAAACTAACCACTACAGAACTCACAACTCAGCCTGCTGGCTGAAGTACTCCTGCTCGAACTGCGACAGTGGTACAGGATCTGGGCCATGCAAAACCCAGACGTCAGCGCGTCATGTCAACCAGTAATATAATATGAACCGTGTAACAGGCAATGCGAAATAAAACATGAATAAAGTAATAATGTGAAACAAGCAATGCAGGGTAGTGTGCAGTGGGTAACTAAACGGTTCTATCAGGTTTTCTATTCTAAAGTCTTTGAAACCAATTGATGAATCGTCGATATAACTCAATAGTATCCCGTACATATCCGGGACCACGGCCACAATATTCTCGGCTGCAGCCGAGACATGCCGCTAGGCACAAAACAGGAATGTGTACACTCGATAGTATCCCGTACATACCCGGGACCACGGCCACAATATTCTCGGCTAAAACCGAGACATGCCGCTAGGCACAAAACAGGAATGTGTACACTCAATACAGGTAGTGAACTGTCAAGTTACAGGTCAGATTTCACCTTTGATTTCCCCATACCCCCAAGTTATATATGTCAGGTCAGGTATACAGTAATCAAGAACTAATGCCAACACAGGATCAGGTAAAAGCAAGTTTGTCTGGATAGACAACAGGAACGGTCCATGAGGACTACATGTCAGGTTGTTGGCATTAGGCACGAGATCAGGTAACAGGTCGGGTCATGGTACATCAGGTCAAGTCAACAGTAAACGGTACCATGTCAGGTGTATCAATATATACCATGTGTAACAAAGTCAAGTCAAGATGTAACAATATCGTGGGTGTGCTCACAAACAGATATATAATCGAACAGGGTATTTAACAACATGAAATAAGCAATGGATTAAATAATAAGCATGTTTCATTTAATCACAAGAGTGCAGTAATACAATGCAGCCGTTTAAGTATGTTAACAGGTTTAAGCACCCTTAGCGGTGCAATAGTTTAGGTATTGGTGCAATACAGTTATATCAAGCCTTGGAATACGAATGTCCGAATGTAATAGAACTACATGGGTAAGTGCTACCATCTACTAAACAGTACAATGTGATTAACAGGTAAACTTGGTTATTAGGGTTAAATTGGCAAACTGTAAATTTTATGTTAACTGTAAAATGATATAATGCCATATTGCAACCAAATGAGAAACGACTATACCAAGTTAAGTTTTACAAGTTTAATGTGTCAAAGCATATATAAATATATCGTATAGCATGTATCAAGGGATACTTGCCTCGGCGGGTCGCGAACCGGGAAAAACGGAACGTAACGTCGGCGGGGAAACACGCGACGAACGCACGGTTCACGGATTAAATCCAAACAACGAACCAAGGGACCTCACGGGTCAGAGTACTTTGGTGGATCGTCGGGATACGTCGCCGGCACGGCCGGATTCCGGTGAGCACAAAACAGTAAATAGGGTTTCAAACGGGTATAGATCTTGGAAAGAAGGAAATGACCAGAGAAGAAGATGATGGGGGAATACTCACCGGTCCAGAGGGCACTAGCGACGACGGCGAGATCGACGGCGGCGAAGACGGCGTCTCCGGCGATCTGCAGAAACTCCCAGCCAACTATTTTCAGTTCTGGAAAAAGAAGAGAGGAAAGGAAGGGTGGAGAGACACTTACATGGTGTTTAGAGGTGGTTGGGGTTCGTCGGCGACGGCCAGGGGCGGCGCAGGGGGTCGCGGTGACGTGTCAGGCGACTGCAGGGAAGTCTGCCGGTGGCCGCTGTCGTGCAGGGTGCGCGGGGAGAAGACAGGGTCGAGGTTGAGAGGAGGAGGTGGGGCCAGGGTGACGGTGACGTTGGCGCCGGCGTCGGGGCTGCGGCAGCGACGGTGAAGGCGGCTAGGGTTAGGCTCTCGGTGGGTTCTTCGCGTTCTGGAAAAATATAGGGGAGATAAGAATATATAGGGAAGAGAGAGAGAGAGTTAGAGAGAGAGAGAGATAGATGGGGAAAGATAGAGAGAGAGAGAGAGAGATAGAGAATAATGGAGGGGGCCCACGGGTGATCTGCCCACGTTGATTGGCCAGGGGAAAGATTCAGAGGGTTAAAAAAATACATTAAAAGATTTTCCAGATTATATAAACAGTGAAATCCTTATATATAACGAAACATTATATGGTTTTGAATATTATAATAATTTGGGATTTTGGCGCTAAACAAAACATTTCCAAAACGCGCCCGGGTTGGGTCCAAAAATTTGAAATTTAAATAATAGGATTTTAAGCGGGTTCCAAATTTTGAAATTGAATGTTTTATGATTAAAAAGCATACCCCCCAAGTCGGACACCTGTACGCGCGCGTAGCCGTTCAAACTCGCCCGTTTTATCGAACGGGACGAAAACACGATGCACGGACGCTACCACAAGGCTACGGGTGTCGAGTAGGCCAAGATAGATATTTTTAATTTCATTTTAGACGCTAAAATTTGTTATATGCAGAAAAGACTTTTCCAGATAAAATTTTACAGTAAGGCCCAAACAAGCAAGATAAAAGAAATGAGTACTACCTAATGCTCAACCAGTAACAGAAAATAGTAGTATTGGGCTCGGGTGTTACAAAACAGAATTAAAATTTTAAAGAAATCTTTCTGTTCTTGTTAAAACAAGAAGATTTTCTTCTGCAAAACAGAAGCCCTTGGATCAAAGATCCAACGGTGGGGAAAATTCCCCAAATCACTCAGAGAAAAATCTCTTTAACAAATTTAACTAATTAATGGGCACTATATAAAAGCCCCTAGACCCCAAATCAAAGGCATGAACATTGTGAGAAATTAAGAACTTCAAACAGAGAGAACTCTGAAGAAATTTCAAGAAGAAAAAGTTAAAAACCTTTAAGATAGAAGAATTTCTTCTAATAGATCATTGATCTAAGAACAAGATCAATGATCTCCAATAAAAAAACAAATAATAATAGTGCTTTGCACTTATGAACCATTGGTTCTCTGAGATCAAGAAAAAACAAGAAATACTTGTTTTCTTTGATCTAAATTAGATCAAGAAATCAAACAGGGCTTTGCACTTTTTCATGAACCATTGGTTCTGGAATCTAAAAGATTCTCAAATTAATAGTGCCTTGCACTTGCAAAACTACACTGTTGCGCTCTTGGGTTGGCACAAGCCACCAGAGAGCGCCACGTGTCAGCATCTGACTCACTTGCGCTGTGCGCTTTTAAGATAGAGTTTTGCTCTCTGAAATTGGCGCAACTCACCAGAGCGCGCCACGTGTCGGCAACGTAAGCGCAGCGCACTTGCGCGACACGTGTCACCCCCACAAGCGCTTGCGCTCATTTATTGGCGCAAAGCGCCTGACAGGCCACATGGCCCTTGTCAGATAATTGATGCAATGCATCATTAAAAAGAAGGGCTCCGCCCAATTAAAAAGGCCTAACAGGCCTAGTAAATGCTATGCATTATTTTCAAACAGATGCAATACATCAGAGCCCAAGTAAAAATAGATGCAATGCATCAGAGCCCAAACAAGGGTCTGTCAGACCAGAACAGATGTTGTGCGTCATTTAAAAGGGGCAGAGCCCAAACAAAGGTCCAACAGAGACCAAAAGTAATGCAATGCAAAGCCCTAGCATAGGCTTAATAGGCCAAAAACAAATAAAAGCATTGAATATTTTTCAACTGGACTTAGCCCAATCATGGCCGTAAGTCCTCAAATTAAATTGACTGAGCACAGCTGCTCTCTTAAATTAATTTACATCCGGTTCGAGGGTACATCTCCGAATTCCTTTGACTCCTATCGTTGTAATCCTTCAGCGACGTCAGAGAGGTGACGGGTCCCGATAACCACACATCAACACGGACTGTGGGGTCCTTAAACTCATGGACTTAAGCGTCCTTAAACTAAAACACGGACTGTGGGGTTCTTAAACCCACAGACTTAAGCGTCCTTAAACTAAATATGGACCGCAATGTCCTTAAACTACCAATGGACCGCAATGTCCCTAAACTACCTATGGACCACTACGTCCCTAAACTGGAACAATAGAGCCCCCAAACGCTCTTTTGTTGGATCTAAACGATCCCGTTTAAGTTGATCTTAGCCTCAAATATGGCTAACGTATCCTTAAACATTCAAACAGACTTTAGTCCCAAATTGGACTATAAGACCCCCAATCAACTTTGGTTCAAGGGTACATCTCTGAACTCCTCTGACACATGTCGTTATAATCCTTCAACGTCGTCAGAGAGGTGACGGGTCCCAACGGCCATATATTAAATGGACCACCATGTCCCTAAACTGGAAATGGATCTAGACGATCCCGTTAAGTAGATCTTAGTCTGGAAATTAGACTAACGTATCCTTAACAAACGTTTAAGTTGATCTTAGCCTCAAATATGGCTAACTTATCCTTAGACCAAAACCCAAAACCCAAATCTAAGAAAGTACGGATTTGGACTAATCCACGTCCTACGGGCGACGAAATAAATAGTCTCCGTATACAATCTACGGGCAACCACAAACAAAACAAACACCCACGACACAAAGTGAAATTCTGGAGAAGGAGAAAGTTGTTACCGCGATGCGGTAGCGTAATTAACTGCAGGGGCTTGCGCCTGCAGGGAAGAGCGTCCCCACAATCAAAAACCCCTCAAGCGAGGGGGAATCTGACGAAGTCTGCTATATCGGCCGCATCCGTCTAAACCTCCGATACACGGTGTCATAAATAAACTTGGCATCTTCGGAGAGGTGGACGGATAAAACCAAATAGCATCTGCCCCGAATCTCAGGCAAGACGTCCTTACATCGTCGGCCGCCGTTCGGAGGGGAACAGATCTGTGATCTTAAGAGAATTGAATAATTCTCCCTCCCTTTATAATGAGATATTCATAATCTCTTTTGTGAAAGACAATTTGTCTTATAGATCTATGATCTGTAAAAGAAGTAAATACTTCTTTTTATATTGAGATGATTTCGTCTTTCTATTCTTTTTTACCTTGAAAAGAATTGTCTTCTTTGCCGAGAGCTTCTTCTTCTTCCTGAGATTTTCTCAATGTTTATGGGGGGGTTCCTCTCCCTGAGACTTGAAGTCTCGGGGCCTTTATATAGGGCAAGCTGATTTGTTCAATCGGTTAAAGAGATTTATTCTCTAATTGATTTGGGAATTTCCCCACCGTCGGATCTTTGATCCAAGGGCTTCTGGTTTACAGAAGATAATCTTCTTGTTTTTAACAAGATTGAGAAATATTTCCCCCTTACAGAATTTGTTCTGTATTTTAGTGATTTTTAATCACCATTGGATCATTGATCCAACGGTGTTCTAAATTCAGGGCATAATCTTTACTGTTTGGAAAGATTCAACAGAATTTCATTCTTGTTAATTAATGATTTAATCATATCCGTTGGATATTTAATCCAACGGTGAGGAACATTTAGTTCCAGCGCTAGCGCTTATGCGCTCTGCCTATGGTGCGCTACTTGGAGCGCAGCGCTCTTAGCGCTAGCGCATACGTGCTTTGCACGTGGTGCGCTACTTGGAGCGTAGCGCCTATGCGCTTTGCATATGGTGCGCTAGTTGTAGCGCAGCGCTTTTATAAAAGCGCGGCTTTAATTCAAATTTTGAATTCTGAACAGAGCTTTGCTCTAATTGGGGAAATAGCCCCCAGCCGACCGCTCCATCTCCAAGAGAAGGCTGTCGGCGACGGAAAGCCCCGAGAGAACCTCGAAGCGAAGATCTCTATGCTCCACAACGATCGGGGAAGCCGGAGAACGGGGCACCGTCCTGTGGTACCTCTTGAGGAGGGACGCGGGAGGATCAGCCTCGCCTCCCACCTCCAAGACCCTGGTCTCCTGCTCCCGAGCGTGTTTTCGGCTCTGCACGGGGCCCGCCTCCGAGGCCCGGGGCATGCTGGAGCGTCTTGACGGGGAGGCCACCGGCTGGGCTGGACTTGACGATGAGCGGGAGGGACCGACACCTCCGGCCTTCCTCCCTTTCTTCTGTTCGACCAGAGCTGCCCGAAATTTAGCTCGGTCCATAGGTTCTACATAAAAGGAAAATACAAAGAAGGAGTTAGAAATGCCAGAAAAAGTGGAAGAATACACAAGTATAAACAGGTCGCCTAAAAACTCCTGACTTACCCGCAAACTGAGCAGGACTGAGCCCGGCCCAACTGAGGGCCTTCTCAGACAGCAACACATCGGCCCGGGGGAGGGGCTCCCACTCCGACACCGCCACCGTGTCGGGATCATTCGACCGCCTCACCCGCGGGCGGTTGGCCCTGTACCACTGGATAGGCACAGGCCAATCCTCACCCTCGGGTGGCCCGACAAACAAAAACTTTCCCTTCCATCCGTGAATGGAAGAAGGTACCGCAACGACCCCCGACCCGGCCGCACCTCCCCGGTGCTTTCTAAAAGAAATGTATACCCAGCTCGGCTCGGCCTTATGAGTGCCAGGTGGTTTCTGTAGCAGAGAGAAGAAAGGAGAAGGCTCAGACTGAAAGAGATCTCCGGTAATTTCAACCGGACCAGGAACCCGAGGAGAATCCTCCAAGAATTCGGCACTAACTGGCCCGGGGCTAACTGAAAACAATTCAACACCGCACTCACCTCACGGGAGAAGGGCAGGCACATTCCGGACCAAAAGGCTTCCAGGTACAAGGCAATCTCCTTGCCCCGTACCTGGTCTGCCCTCTTCCCCTCCCCGGCCATATGAAGCGAGTAGCCGGGAGGAATGTGGAAGCGAGCCTGGATGGTGGCAAGCTCGTCCGTATGCCTCGGTATGGAAGACGCATCACGGACACCCCTAACCGGCGCTTTGGAGATCGTCCCCGTCGCACGGCCCGGAGAGCGTGACTAACCCTAACTTCCCGGGGGGGACTCCGACTCGGACGAGGAAAAGGAAGAAGCGGAAGAGGAAGAGGAAGCTGCAGAAGACTCCCTAAACTCTACCTCTTGTAACGACCCTAATATTACTATACCTTCGTGTTTTCTTTCTTTAATAAAATATTGTATTTATTTATTCTCGGTATTTTTCCATATATTTTGTTTTCTATTAAATATATTATTTTATTATTCCATCTAATTTTCTCAAACTCATTTCTTTAAACTAAATCTTAACCTATTTCAAATTAAACGCAATACCTAACCCAACCCATAACCCAAATCCAATCTTATTTTCATTTTCTTTTATAAAACTATGAGCACAAAAGCCCACTTTCTTTTCAAGCAACATCATATATTTAATTCTAATTAAATATGTGCATGAACAACCTTATAGCTTATTAGTTTAGTCCTTACATTGTTATTCCATAGGTCACATGTTCAAATCCCTATTCTTGCAATTGTTTTTTTATCAATTTTTATTCTTCTCATAACCTATAAATGAGACATTTCATTTCATTTTCTTTTTAACTCCCAAAATAATTAGAATGGTTATAAGCCATAATTTATTAGAATTATGGTGGCCATAAACTTTTTTATATCTCACTTCTCTTTCTTTTCATTATCATACATTTCTATTATTTCGCATATCCCTCTTCATCTAGATTCCCCGAAGAAGAACATGACAAAATTCTCAAGAAAGTCTCGCTAGAAACGCGAGGTTATCGGCGGATAGACAAGCCCTGTGACAATACCGGCTTGTGTATGTAAGTCTCTTCTCTCTTTCCCTCCCTCGAGCTCCTTCTCTCTATCTTTCTCTTGTCATATTTCAATGAAAAACTTCCCTCGTCATATCATAGTTCCCAAATAATTAATTAAATGGATACACATATAAATAATAAACACATACAAACATACACACATATATAGTTTGTAAAGTCTTTTTCATTACTCTCAATCCATATGCTAAGATTTCATAGTAACCAATTAGAATTGTATCGTTTGTTGTTGTATTTTAAATTATTTTATTCAAATTTTGTAAAAGAAAATGAAGTTACGAATAAATACCATGGTTTTCTCATTTCTCACATATGACATATCAATACTTTTATTTTTAAAATAATTTTTAGAAATTAATTTTTGGTTCTGAAAATTTCAGGAAATTTACATATGATAGAATATATTATTTTGTACATGCTGTAAAAATTTCAGATCGAATCGCTTAACGATTTAGGAATTACATCGTTTTTATTCACTGTTCGTAAAACAGAAAACTGCAGTTATCCGTCAAATTTTAGGATACATAACTTGGTCTTCTGGTATCCAAATTGAGAAAATTTAGGTGTTTTTGATATCTAAATCGAATAATCTATATTTTATTAGTTTTAAGTTTTTACTAAATACCGACGTAAAATATAGAAAACTGCGTTACAATATTAAGTGACGGATCTGGACAGAATCTGTCCTGATTCGTACACTGTTTTTAAATTGGACATAACTCAAACACCCGATGTCCGTTCGTGATAAAATTTAGATGTGTAGATGCATAATTGATAGATCTATAATTTTATGTATATTACTTATAAATGCATGAAATAATCCGATATAGGCTTTGCAATACAATATATAGTTACTGTCCAGAAATCTGAATTTCTGTTTTAAATGCTAATATTAAAATTATCATAACTAGAGCTTAAGAAATCCAAATCACGCGAATATTAATGTTTTGTATAAGTACTCCGAAATACCTACAATTCTCTAATAATTTTTGTAACCTGAAACCCGATGGAAATTAACTCAAACTGCGTTTTAAAAATGTGTGACAGTGCCGAACAGATTCTGATCTATTTTGCGCGATGATACGAAAACATGTATATCTCCCAAACCGGTAGTCATATTTAGGCGAGAATGAAACTCACGTGTATATAACACTTAAGGCTATGTTTTCATTTATATTCTGATTTCAAATTACTTGATTAACAGGTTATACATATCATATATTTACAACATTGTTTTGGACGTTACTTGTATACTTATCTCATATCATGTTCTGTGATTGCTTATTTATATTTATTTATATGACTTATGATTAAATCATTACATGCTAGAATTGACTTAATCTTGACACGGCTCAATCATGAATACTTGAACCCAATATGTACACTTGAACCAACTTGACTCGAACCATAAATACAATTAGCATGACTTGCACTTGACATGATTACATGAAGTCAATCTTGAAAACTTGATATCATATATCACATTTTGTATTCATAGATTCGATCAAGACTCATAATATTAATCATAGACTTATATAC
Source organism: Agapanthus africanus (assembly GCA_030015575.1). Taxonomy (NCBI): domain Eukaryota; kingdom Viridiplantae; phylum Streptophyta; class Magnoliopsida; order Asparagales; family Amaryllidaceae; genus Agapanthus; species Agapanthus africanus. Next base: position 518,588,489 of record JASDDO010000031.1, on the reverse strand, counting down.
ACAGGGTGTTGGGGGTAGTTTGAGTATGAATCCAACGGAATCTCACGAGTCTCATTAATACAAATCATGTTGCTGTGGTACCGGGCTGAAACGGTACAAATCATGTTGATGTGGTACCGGACTGAAATGGTACAAATCACGAATTCACGAATGAGGACTTGTGTTTCTAAGCCCCTGGATGATAGCCTGTTGGGTTTGGAATACTTCAATAACAATTGAAATCCCGCTATTTTGGGCTCGTGATTCCTTGCCCCTGGACGATAGCCTTGGGTTCGAGAATACTCTTGAGATTGGTTGATATTCATACTTGAACTCACGTTGGTTAATTTTACCCTTTTAGAGACCTTTTAGGACACTTACATTCACTTCATATTCACTATATCTATACTCCACGGCCATACTATACTTGTTTGCTATGCTCATGTTACATTTCCATGCTGATATAGTTGCCATATACATTACCATACTTGTTCACATATTACAATTTCCATTTATACTATATTACATGTCATCTTGCACTCAATTTATATATTACACATCTCTATTAGGACTTACCAAGCATTAGCTCGCTGACGGGCATTCCAACCACTTCTTTCTATTCTTGGAATGTTCGTCAGTTGACATTGAGACAGAGAAGATAGAAGTGGTCGAAAAGGAGTACAACCAGTTCGCATCACAAACAGACGTATAGTTTCATTCAGTTTTTCATTTCATTTCAGCTTATTTATGTATGCCTCCTTGTTAAGGCTTATCATGTTAAATATCTTATATTCAGATATTTTGTCTAGTATGAATCATGAATGTAATAAATCACAGTTGGATTTCATTCTTTTGTTTATTTTTGTTAGTTTATGTTGTTTATAGACGCTTAGCGTATTTATTTCGATAAATGACCTTCTCGGAATAAATACGCAGCGGGCTTGCCACGTCACCGTTTCCATCTACTGGGAAGCGGGGCGTGACACCTCTACTACCTCGACAGACTCTTCATAGGAAGACATCTAACCTGAGCAGAGGAAGGAGATGTCCGAGAGAAGAACGCAAGAAATCCGACCTAAAGAGAAGAGCGCCGAGCTAATACGCGAAGGGACGAGCAAATGATAGCGAAGTATGGACCCTGGGGAGGATCCCACCTCTATTTATAGCAGCCGGCGTACGCATCCTACGGCGTCGATCGTCTCCCGCCAAAACAACACTTCACAATCAACGGCCGTCAACATTCCACCTGTCGCACTCGCATTGGGCGCATCCCGTAGGGCGCGAAGGATGACGGTGGCCCGTCACGTCGGCCAACAAGCGCCAGACACGTGGACTGGCTCTTCGACGAACGTACGCACGAATCGACGCTTCCTCTTTAATGCGAGATCTCTCTCCTGATCCGCTGACGTCATCAAGAAAATACAACTAATTGCCCAGGAAAACGCACCGACGTTATCTTCAAATAAGAGCTTACCCCGGGTGACCGGTCAGACCACTCTCGACCCGACCCATGAATGGGTCGAGACGAGAGTAGGGGACTAATGATGATGCTCGATACCGGGGATTCCCCAGATCATGACACGTGGTAGATGATGTGTCCCAAGGCTTACGAGAAAGGATCAAGAACGGTACATTGGAAGCATACCCCAGGTGTCACGCCCCGCTTCCCAGAGTACGCTAGATTGGGCACGTGACATAGCCAACCATGCTACCTGTGGGTAGGAAGTATCCATCCACAGTCACATTACGGCTGTAGAGATATCAAGAACAAGATAAAACTATCTAAAATATGTCCATAAGCCAAGATAACATGAGTCAATAATAATAAAAGTGCGGAAGCAAAAGATCCAATATAAGTAACTGGAATGTACGTCCCATAATGCGGGCTCACATCAGGAATAAACTGCAGAAAATAAATGAACTAGCTACTACTGAAACTCACAGCTCAGCCTGCTGGCTGAAGTACTCCTACTCGGACTGCAGCAACGGTACAGGATCTGGGCCATGCAAAACCCAGACGTCAGCGCGTCATGTCATTAAGTAATAAAATATGAACAGAGTAACAGGCAATGCAAATATAACATGAATAAAAAGCAGGGGTAACAGTAATATAAATCAGGCAGTGCAGGGTAGTGTGCAGTGAGTAAACTACACTGTTCTATTGGGTTTTCTACTCTAAAGTCTTTGAAATCAAATTGATGAATCTTCGATGTAACTCAATAGTATCCCGTGCAAGCCCAGGACCACGGTCTACAGACCCTCGGGCTGAAACCGAGACGTGCCGCTAGGCAGTAAAAGGTAGCAGGTACAGGCGAGTGATGTCAACATCATCACTCCGGGGCTGGCCTAGCCCGTAAGACTGATCAGAACAGGTATCGAACTGTTGAGTTACAAGTCAGGTTTCATCCTTGATTTCCCAATACCCCCAAGTTATATATGTCAAGTCAGGTATTCAGTAATCAAGAACTAATGCCAACACAGGATCAGGTAAGAGCAGGTTTGTCTGGATAGACAACAGGAACGGTCCGTGAGGGTAAGAGCAGGTTTGTCTGGATAGACAACAGGAACGGTCCGTGAGGACTACATGTCAGGTTTGTTAGCATTAGACACGAGATCAAGTAACGGGTCAAGCCATGGTACATCAGGTCGAATCAAGTAGTGTACGGTACCATGTCGGGTCAGGTAATATGTGTAGCGAGTCATGTCAGGGTATAAAGGATAACATGTGGGTGCTCATAAACAGCTAGTATAATCATGGTTATAAGTAATCAAGCATGGTTATCAACAACGTAATCTAAGCAATGAATTAAACAATAAAGCAGATTCAATTAATTAGCAGTACAGTTATCAGTTGTGGTTCAAAGACGGGTTCAACATTATATGAATACAGGGTGACATTCATGGCCATTAAATCATGTTAACCAATATTAAGAATTTCCAGGGATGCAATAATCTATACATGGGTTCACTGGATGAAGTCACAGCTAAACTGGTTTAAAAGCGTACAAGTGTCCGATGGATTAAAACTATAGAAAGATATCATAGGCTATGTCAAAAATGTGATTAAACTTATGATTGTGGTTATGAGATTTAACATTTAAATGTGATCATGTATGCAATGGTTACCTTTCAAGTTCTGCATCTAAAATAATATAAATCGATGCAAACGGAACATGGAAATGATATAAAACGATGCATGGGGTACTATATTTAAATTACAGGTATTAGAATATGTATAAAAATTATTTAACTAGCATGTAGCAAGATTAACTTGCCTCGACGGGTCGCGAAACGGAAAATGGAACGTTACGCGTCGGCGGGGAAAAACTCGCGACGTGCGCACGGTTCACGAAATAAGTCCGAACGACAAACAGTGGAACCACACAGGTCAGACTACCTCGCTGGATCGTCGGGACACGTCGTCGGAATCGCCGGATTCCGGCCAAACACAGAAACAGTTAGCATCAAGTGTTTCAAGTGTATATGCCCTAGAGGCCATTACTGTATCATACTAGTTTGTATATTACTTAATGGAAGCTTGGGATATTCACCTTGTATAAACAATCCTGCTCAATATAGTAGTATGCTACTTGGTTTGTTTCTACTTCAATGTGTACTTGTGTTTATTTTATCACTTATACGCATTAGTGGAGCCCTTAGGATCTTTGCTTGATTACCAACGTTGTGATGGCAGTCACACTAGTGGGGGCTGGGTAATCTATAAGCACATCCTTATACAGGTCCCTAGTCGCAGGACTATCGAGACAGGGCATCGATACTCCGGAGTAGACTAGCGTATGCGCTTCTCATCCCAGTGTGGGAGATGGTCTGTCCCACAGCCATCAGTACGTCGTACTAGAGATAGTATACGGGTGCTCGTTAGGTTACGAGTACATTGGACAGGACTCGTCGGGAACTGACAGGTTGGTATTATACCTATCGTCAGTCATCAGTTCCCAGGTGACATGAGTACAGCTTAGTCCGCTGACTTGACACTAGCACTTCGCCTCGAGTGTGTTCCCACTGCACTTTGATCACTACCCTACCACGACTCAAAGGAGTCGTGCAAACATGTGGTGGTTGGGTGCAGTCCCGAAGCATTTGGAGGCAGTGCCGGTTAGACAGGATTCGTCTCTCCCGGTATTGGGGTTGACATCGCGCTGTGTCTAGGAGAGCCATTACACGAGTAGTCCCTGGCCAGGGCAAGCGAGATATACTGGTAGGTTCCAGTGTTATCTCAGGGTGTTTTGGGCTTCACTCCGACACGACTTGTACCGCTATTGGGGGACTGACGTTTTACCGCCCCCTAGGCCCGACATGCGATGTATCAGACGAACAGACCGAACTGTACGGAGACTGTCACATTCAGACTCAGTAGGAGTACAGATGGGGTTTCACCTCGTCAGCCTTCTTGTCGGCATCTACCTGGGGACCGCTTGCGGTCTGTGGTTAAACCCACTGCCAGCGTAGTGTCGAGTCTTTAGAGTCCCACACAGAGGGTATTCGCCTCTGGGCAAAACAGAGTAGAGGTCGCATGGTTTTGCGACATGGTTAGTTCTCCTCCGCGCACTTGTGCACGTTTGGAGTGCTGACGGATATTGCCAGCAGGCTCTGGTTTGAGCCGGATACTGGTATATATTTTGGGGTTGCTTTTATCTCTCAGTATTCATGTTCCTCGGAACAAGAATGCAGGTGTGTATGCACAGTTTTTGAGGAGGAGGAAGATGACTTTCATTAGGGTTTCGGAACGGGTGCGTATGCACAATTGACAGTTATCATTTTCCAAACCCTAATAGATTTATGGATTATCTATTAATAATAGTAATTAAATGAGAATTATGTTATGGTTGATTTTGTTGACTTGTTGACCATGGTTGACTTGTTGACCATGGTTGAATGTTGACCACCATCATGCTTTGTAAAGATCCTCCTTGATTCGTGCTTACATTTCATTTAAAGAAGCATGATAGTGGTCATTCCAAATTACCATCAACTATTCTTATTTGAATTATTATTATTTAGATAATTCTTTTTCTTTTGGCAATATGGTTGCAAGAAAGAAAAAGATAGATCATTATCTCATTTAGCTTCTCTCTCTTCACTTCATCTTCTTCTTCCTCAAGCTCAAGGTGATTCCTTCTCATGTGTTGAGAATCCTTCACCTTGAAAAGAAAACAACCCCTAGACACTCTCTACTCTCTCTAGGGTTCAAGGTTTAGCAAGCTGGAAATCCTAGTTCACTCCAAGTTCGAGAAAGAGCCCAAAGGTTGAACCTTCGAGGTGGATCCATCTTCGACGGAAGAAGGCTACGAGGCAAGAACCATCAACCTCTACAAGGTTTGAAGAAGAAGGAGTTCAAGTTTAGGTATAACCTTCATCCGAGTAGCTAAGTCTCTTTAGCAAGTTTGCTAGTTTAGTTTAGACACGATCCCGACCTTGTTTAGTCCATGTTGCCTCTTGCGATAAAAATTTGTTTTTTATAACGTTTCCGCCTCCCCGTAAGAACCGGGGGTCGCAATATGGACTTACAGTGGTATCAGAGCCTAACTAAACTTAAACTAGCTTGGTAGTGAAGTGTAACGAAGTTCGGAACCGAAAAAATCACAAAACCGGAAAAACAAAACCCTAAGTTTCTGTTGAAATTTTTTCTGCTCTAAATGAAAAACTTTATACTTGTAAATTCGGCTCAGGGTTTTGTGTGAACACCCAAGAAAAACGATGCCCTAATTCATCCAAACCGCCGCCCTTCCGCCGCACGAGGTAGGTGTTTGCCGCGGAAGCGCCGCGCTTTGTCGTCTTCTGTGCATCGTTTTTCGTGCAGTGTGTGTCTGTGTTGGTTTTAGGATTTTTGAAATATATTATATGTGCCCAGATTTTCCAGAAAAGAAATTTGCTTTTGGGGTCCTATAATTCCGTATTTTTCCGAACTTCACTGCACTTTGACTATGATGGTTATATCTGTGATCCTTGCATGTATTGAACGTCGGCTAATCGCTATAAGACGATTAGTCGGGGTTATACATGATCTGTGTTTGATATTGGAATGTGTATATGAATGTGTTGGACTGTCGCGGGTGAATAGCCGGGGTGGATGTGAGATGAGCTCTTGTTTTTCTTTCATTCATTGTAAATGTAAATTGATGTAATAATTATTATTTGTTTGGCCGCACAACCGGGTCGGGGTTGTAGCCGTCATTGTATAATTATTTTTACTGTTTTTGCTCCTAGGATAGACCCATGGAAGGGTGCACAAACTGCCGGGTACTTGGCGGGTAGTTTGCCGCACCCGTAGGGGTCTTGGGTGGGGTATTGGCTATTCACCGCGACCATGTAATCCGCTTTTCGTTTCAGGCTCGAAAGGATTGCGGATTGCTAGTATATCCAATGTATTCATCTGTGATCTGTAATGTCTATCATTGCTTTCTATTTAGGCGTTGCTTATGTTTTACAGCCGCGCTAGCCCAGCCCCCGCTCTGTCGTTAGTTAAGTAACCTAACGAGTGATGACGGGACCCCGTGGCGAATGCGAATGGCATAAGCGTACGTCATATTTTGGTTGTTTTCTGCAATGGTAGGATTTAAATGATGGGACGCATTAAAAGTACTAATGCAAGAATATCACGCATTAAAAGAACTAATGCAAGATAATAAACCAAGTTAAAATCGTTGGAACACTTTCGAAAAACCACTCGGTTCTTTTCAAAACTAACTTTTAAATGCGGAGCTTGAGCCACTCCTTCTAAAAGCTATCTCGTTCCATCGATAATATCAAGTTCACTACGTTCACGGTTTCGCCAAAACCATTCGTAGCCCTCCATCATTTCAGTTAAATATACGGTAGTATTCAAGCTATGTATTTTGACCTCACGCCAAGGCATAGTGATTGGTAGCTGCCGGATATTTATCTGTTGCATAGATAGAATGCGTTGGTTTGAGACAGTCGTACTGCCATTTTGGCCTACGTCAAGGGTAGGTACGGGTGGGTTCAAATTAACCAGGATAATGATGGGAAGAACTTAACATGTGACTTATGACATTTTGACCTCACGCCAAGGTCATAAGAGCATGGGGGAAAAAAAATCCACATCGGGAGTTTCATAAGCACTGAAACTTGCTAGATTTGCATACCATTTGGAGTGTGGTGATTCTGGTAGGATTCCTTCAGTTTCGTCACGCGATGATATTTGGATCCCGATCCTACTGTGAGTATATGCTACTCCTCGGGAAATTTCTCACTAGACGATCAATGCTATAAACCTAGTAGGCGCCTAGAAAGGTGTCAGCGGGGCTACGCCCCCAGAGAAAAGAGGTTATTTAATTAAGGAACTTCGCGAAAGCGTTGGAAAACCTCCCTCGAAGTACCGACACTGGCCTGGCTGAACGGTTAAGCAAGTATTGCACGGTGGGATTGATCCCGGCTAATTCTTCCTTTGTGGTTTGAGGAGGGATTCGAGAGACAGTGGGAGCCATCCTGTTTAGACAAATTAAAAACCATTCTAAACTTGCAAGAGCATCGTGCTAAAGTGTTCCTTCTCTCCCCCCTGCAGCGACCAAATCGAAATGACTGGACTTAAGTTGATTCTAGATAAAAAACATATTGACAGGGCCAAACTACAAAGATTGGCTCAGGAATGTCAAGTTGGAAATCACTTACGACAAGCTGGGGTATCTTCTTACCACCAAAGCTCCCCCCGTCCCAGGTCCCACCTCCAGCGTCGCGGATAAGGAAATCCGTAAGACTTGGGAGATTGACAGCGCGAAGGCCAGGTGCCTCGTACTTGCCTCGATGGACAACGAACATCAGAGGAGGCACGAGAATATGGATTTGGAATCCATATTTCTTCATACAAAAGAACTGTATGGAGAGCAGTCTCGTATCGCAAGATACGAAGTGTCGAAGAAGTTGTTTTCGACAAAGTTGGCCGTCGGATCATCGGTAGCGGACCACGTGCTTAAGATGATTGGCTACACTGAGGAGCTCGCGGAACTTGGGACCACGTTGGACAGTGAACTCTACACGGATATAATTCTCCAGTCCCTTCCATCCACTTACGCCCAGTTCATACTGAATTTCAACTTGCAAGAAAAGGAAGTTGAACTTTCAGAACTCCTCAACATGCTGAGGAGCGCAGAGGGCACCCTACAGAAGGGTAGGGAAACACCCGCTTTGTTTGTAGGAGGATCTTCTTCCTCTAGGTCCAAGGCGAAAGCCAAGGGAAAGAGGAAGAAAGCCCCCGCCAAACCAAGAGGCGGTGTTAGTAAAGTGGGTACGAAGGGAAAGGAAAAGGCGACAAAGATTGCGGGGAAGCTTGTTGGAAAGGAAGAATGCTTCTATTGTCATAAGAGTGGACACTGGAAGAAAGATTGCAGGGCTTGGAAGGCCAAGACACAGGAACTGAAGCAGGTTGCGGCTTCAGCTTCAGGTGTGTATGTTATTGAAAACTGTCTTTCTATAAACTCTACTTCCTGGGTATTGGATACCGGATCAGGATCTCATATCTGTAATTCTTTGCAGGCGTTGAGAAACCGTGGGTTTTTGAAGGCAGGTGACATGACCCTCAGAGTTGCGAACGGAGCTAGCATGGATGCTAAAGCCGTGGGGGACTATCACCTGGGAATGTCAGATGGGCATGTTTTGGTTTTGCGTAATTGTTTTTTTGTACCCAACGCAACTTGTAATATCATTTCTGTATCTTTAGTTTCTAAGGAAGGTTATGAATTTGCGTTTGTAAGTAATGTTGTAAACATTCACCTTAATCAAGTTCTGATTGGGTCAGGTACACTGAGCAATGGTATATACGTGTTAAACCAACCACAGATTTTTAATGTCCAGAATACACACAAAAGAAAGTCTCCAGATATCAATCAGGCTTTCTTATGGCATTGTAGACTGGGTCACATCAATGAGAGAAGGTTGACTAAGTTACATAAAGAAGGGTATTTGAATCCGTTCGAATACCAATCGTATGCCACTTGTCAATCCTGTCTCAAAGGAAAGATGACAAAGACTCCGTTCACTGGACACGGAGTAAGAGCGAGCGAGCTCTTGGGGCTCGTACACAGCGACGTGTGCGGTCCAATGTCTACACTTGCGCGAAGCGGTTTTTCTTACTTCATTACTTTTACGGATGATTTTTCAAGGTTCGGACATGTCTTCTTGATGAAACATAAATCTGAAACCTTTGGAAAATTCCAGGAATACAAGAATGAGGTAGAAAAACAAACCGGCAAAAGTATCAAGATTCTAAGATCGGATCGAGGTGGAGAATACTTGAGTGCCGAGTTCCTGAACTACTTAAAAGAGAATGAAATTCTCTCTCAGCTTACTCCTCCATACACTCCGCAACATAACGGTGTATCGGAGAGACGGAACCGCACCCTATTGGATATGGTACGGTCCATGATGAGTAACGCTGAGTTACCGCGATCATTCTGGGGGTATGCACTAGAATCAGCTGCGTACCTTTTGAACCGAGTTCCCACTAAGACTGTGCCTACCACACCATATGAGTTATGGAGTGGGGAGAAACCCTATCTTCAATATCTGAAGATTTGGGGATGTCCGGCTTTTGTCAAAAAGCAGCATGCGGACAAACTCGAGGCACGCTCAGTACTGTGCAAGTTTGTGGGATACCCAAAGAGCACCAGGGGGTATCTTTTCTACTACGCAGAAGAACAAAAAGTCCTTGTTTCTCGTAATGCCCACTTTCTAGAACACCAGTTCATAGAAAAAGAAACAAGTGGGAGCGCAGTAGAACTGGAAGAAATTCCAGAACCACAGACTATTACTGAAAGCTTAATGGAACCGGAGGGTTCAAATGAACAGGACATTCCTATGCCGCTCCGCAGGAGTAGTAGGCAGTCTCATCCGCCCGAGAGATACTACGGTTTTCTCATAGACGGGGATCGAGAGGATTGCATCATAGATTATGATGAGCCTACTAGCTTCCAGCAGGCCGTTCAGAGCGTTGACTCGGTAAAATGGCTGGATGCAATGCGGACCGAAATGGAGTCCATGTACACCAACAAAGTATGGACGTTGGACATTGCTCCAGACGGGGTAAAACCCGTAGGATGCAAGTGGATCTTCAAAAGGAAGATTGGTGTAGATGGGCAGGTTGAGACCTATAAAGCTAGACTTGTAGCAAAGGGTTTCCGTCAAAGACCTGGCTTGGACTATGACGAAACCTTTTCTCCAGTGGCTATGCTGAAATCCATTCGGATCCTTCTTGCCATTGCTGCCTTCCACGATTATAAGATTTGGCAGATGGACGTAAAGACTGCTTTTCTAAATGGAAATTTAGAGGAGTGTGTCTATATGGATCAGCCAGAGGGTTTCATTCAGAGTGGGAGCAGCGGAAAGGTGTGCAAGTTGCTTAAGTCCATCTATGGACTAAAGCAGGCATCGCGGAGTTGGAACATCTGTTTTGATGAGACGGTCAAGGAATTTGGCTTTATCAAAAATCCAGATGAACCATGCATCTATAGTAGATTTGTAGCGAGAACTGTAGTATTCCTCGTTTTATACGTGGATGACATTCTCTTAATAGGAAATGACATTCCTATGCTACAATCTGTCAAGGGGTTCTTGTCACACAGGTTCTTCATGAAAGACCTGGGTGATGCCTCATACATCCTGGGGATCCGGATCCATCGTGATAGATCCAAGAGGATATTAGGACTTTCTCAGTCCAGGTACATCGACACCATAGTGAAGAGATTCAGTATGGAAGATTCCAAGCGCGGTAACCTACCAGCTTGTCACGGGATCACCCTCTCTAAAGAGATGTCTCCCAAGACTGATTTGGAGAGGGATCGCATGTCTATTATACCCTACGCTTCTGCGGTAGGCTCTATAATGTATGCGATGTTGTGTACCAGACCGGATGTAGCTTATGCACTGAGTGTGGTAAGCCGGTATCAGTCAAACCCTGGGGAGAAACACTGGATAGCGGTAAAGAACATTCTAAAGTACCTGAGAAGGACTAAGGAGATGTTCTTGGTGTATGGCGGAAAAGACCTCCAGATCGAGGCCTTTGCTGACTCCAGCTTCCAGAGTGACAAGGATGATTCCAAGTCCATGTCGGGTTTTGTCTTTACCCTCAATGGAGGGGCGGTGTGTTGGAAGAGCTCCAAACAGGAAACCGTTGCAGACTCGACTATGGAAGCGGAATACATTGCTGCATCTGATGCCGCAAAAGAAGCTGTCTGGATGAGGAAGTTCTTAAAAGAACTTCAGGTGGTTCCGTCCATTGTTGACCCAATACCTCTGTATTGCGACAACAACGGGGCTATAGCTTTAGCGAAGGAACCCAGGTCCCATCAGAGATCCAGGCACATCTTGAGGCGGTATCACCTGATCAGGGAGATCGTGGATCGTAAGGAGATCGAGGTTCGGAGGGTTGCTTCAGAAGAGAACACTGCAGATCCATTCACCAAGGCCCTACCCCAGACTCAGTTCGAGCGGCTGATCGAGATGATAGGTCTTCGATACGCCAGTACATGGCCTTAGTGCAAGTGGGAGATTGTTAGTGTATATGCCCTAGAGGCCATTACTGTATCATACTAGTTTGTATATTACTTAATGGAAGCTTGGGATATTCACCTTGTATAAACAATCCTGCTCAATATAGTAGTATGCTACTTGGTTTGTTTCTACTTCAATGTGTACTTGTGTTTATTTTATCACTTATACGCATTAGTGGAGCCCTTAGGATCTTTGCTTGATTACCAGCGTTGTGATGGCAGTCACACTAGTGGGGGCTGGGTAATCTATAAGCACATCCTTATACAGGTCCCTAGTCGCAGGACTATCGAGACAGGGCATCGATACTCCGGAGTAGACTAGCGTATGCGCTTCTCATCCCAGTGTGGGAGATGGTCTGTCCCACAGCCATCAGTACGTCGTACTAGAGATAGTATACGGGTGCTCGTTAGGTTACGAGTACACTGGACAGGACTCGTCGGGAACTGACTGGTTGGTATTATACCTATCGTCAGTCATCAGTTCCCAGGTGACATGAGTACAGCTTAGTCCGCTGACTTGACACTAGCACTTCGCCTCGAGTGTGTTCCCACTGCACTTTGATCACTACCCTACCACGACTCAAAGGAGTCGTGCAAACATGTGGTGGTTGGGTGCAGTCCCGAAGCATTTGGAGGCAGTGCCGGTTAGACAGGATTCGTCTCTCCCGGTATTGGGGTTGACATCGCGCTGTGTCTAGGAGAGCCATTACACGAGTAGTCCCTGGCCAGGGCAAGCGAGATATACTGGTAGGTTCCAGTGTTATCTCAGGGTGTTTTGGGCTTCACTCCGACACGACTTGTACCGCTATTGGGGGACTGACGTTTTATCGCCCCCTAGGCCCGACATGCGATGTATCAGACGAACAGACCGAACTGTACGGAGACTGTCACATTCAGACTCAGTAGGAGTACAGATGGGGTTTCACCTCGTCAGCCTTCTTGTCGGCATCTACCTGGGGACCGTTACGCACAGCTAGTGCCGCTTGCGGTCTGTGGTTAAACCCACTGCCAGCGTAGTGTCGAGTCTTTAGAGTCCCACACAGAGGGTATTCGCCTCTGGGCAAAACAGAGTAGAGGTCGCATGGTTTTGCGACATGGTTAGTTCTCCTCCGCGCACTTGTGCACGTTTGGAGTCCGGACGGATATTGCCAGCAGGCTCTGGTTTGAGCCGGATACTGGTATATGTTTTGGGGTTGCTTTTATCTCTCAGTATTCATGTTCCTCGGAACAAGAATGCAGGTGTGTATGCACAGTTTTTGAGGAGGAGGAAGATGACTTTCATTAGGGTTTCGGAACGGGTGCGTATGCACAATTGACAGTTATCATTTTCCAAACCCTAATAGATTTATGGATTATCTATTAATAATAGTAATTAAATGAGAATTATGTTATGGTTGATTTTGTTGACTTGTTGACCATGGTTGACTTGTTGACCATGGTTGAATGTTGACCACCATCATGCTTTGTAAAGATCCTCCTTGATTCGTGCTTACATTTCATTTAAAGAAGCATGATAGTGGTCATTCCAAATTACCATCAACTATTCTTATTTGAATTATTATTATTTAGATAATTCTTTTTCTTTTGGCAATATGGTTGCAAGAAAGAAAAAGATAGATCATTATCTCATTTAGCTTCTCTCTCTTCACTTCATCTTCTTCTTCCTCAAGCTCAAGGTGATTCCTTCTCATGTGTTGAGAATCCTTCACCTTGAAAAGAAAACAACCCCTAGACACTCTCTACTCTCTCTAGGGTTCAAGGTTTAGCAAGCCGGAAATCCTAGTTCACTCCAAGTTCGAGAAAGAGCCCAAAGGTTGAACCTTCGAGGTGGATCCATCTTCGACGGAAGAAGGCTACGAGGCAAGAACCATCAACCTCTACAAGGTTTGAAGAAGAAGGAGTTCAAGTTTAGGTATAACCTTCATCCGAGTAGCTAAGTCTCTTTAGCAAGTTTGCTAGTTTAGTTTAGACACGATCCCGACCTTGTTTAGTCCATGTTGCCTCTTGCGATAAAAATTTGTTTTTTATACCGTTTCCGCCTCCCCGTAAGAACCGGGGGTCGCAATATGGACTTACAGTTCTGCATCTAAAATAATATAAATCGATGCAAACGGAACATGGAAATGATATAAAACGATGCATGGGGTACTATATTTAAATTACAGGTATTAGAATATGTATAAAAATTATTTAACTAGCATGTAGCAAGATTAACTTGCCTCGACGGGTCGCGAAACGGAAAATGGAACGTTACGCGTCGGCGGGGAAAAACTCGCGACGTGCGCACGGTTCACGAAATAAGTCCGAACGACAAACAGTGGAACCACACAGGTCAGACTACCTCGCTGGATCGTCGGGACACGTCGTCGGAATCGCCGGATTCCGGCCAAACACAGAAACAGTTAGCATCAAGAGTTTCAAGACTGTATGGTATAAAAGAAAGGAGAAGAGAAGGAGTATGGAGGAGGGGGAAGGATACTCACTGTGGATTGTGAAGAGGTGACAGCGTCGTCGGTGAGGTGTTGACGGAGCTCCGACGATTTACAGAGATACCTCTTGTATATATAAAAGTTACAGAAACGTGAAATTTAACAGAAGAAGCATAGGAAGAAGAGGGAGCAAGGACTGAGAAGGAGGGGTTGCTTACTGGGGTTTGGAGATGGCTAGGATGTGGTCGGCAAAGGATCTCTGGCAAGACGACGGCAAGGCGGCAGCGCTCAGGGTTACAAGGTAGGGCCTCGGGTGCTAGGGTTTGGAGTTGATCGGGGTTGTGTTGCGGTGTACGTGCAGGATCAGCGCTCGAGAAAGAGCAGAGGAGAGAAAGAAGATGATGACGGGATGAGGGAGTCGGCGGCGACGAGGTGGTGAAGGTGTAAAGAGGTGCTCGATTAGAAGTTGCAGTGGGTTCGTTCGGAGGAGAATGAAAGAGAAGGAGGTGCTGGGGTAGAGGGTGACGAGGGAATGCAGAGTGGTCGATGAGAGTTTAGGAGCAGGAAAAAAATATAGGGTTAGGGTTTAACTTTCATGGGTTCTCGTAGCGAGGCCTTAAAGAAAACAGAAGAAGAAGAAGCGGATGCTTAAGGGAGGTGACCAGATCCGAGGCGCGGTGACGAGAATCGAGGAATACACAGTAATCGCGAGATCTGCGAAAAACTGTGCGAGAGGAGAGAGAGAGAGAGAGAGAGAGAGAAAGAGAACGGGAAAGAGAGAAAGGGAGACGTGGGGCCCGGGCTCTCAAAAGAAATTCTCCGATTGGCTGGAGAAAGGTATTGGATGATGATAGAAAAGGGGAGAGAGAATTTGATGGTGGGGCCAGCACAAGTAAGAGAGCCCTGATTGGCTCGAGCAAAAGAAATTGAGGTGGGAAATATTTTTAGAAAAGATTTCAGTGAATGAAGGAAATGTGTGGGGCCCGGGGGTTTAAAAGTGTTTTGATTGGCTAGGGAAAAATATCTGTGAAGGATTTGTGGGATGAACGGTTAGGGAAAACTTTAAAAAGATTTTAAAGAAAATGGAAAAAATATTTTCTGGGTTATGAATTCAATTTCGTTGGTTTTTAAAATATTTGAAAATAGGATTTGGCGCAAATGCAAAATATTTCAGAATTGCGTCCGGGTCGGGTCCAAAAAATTTGAATTCGAAAAATGAAATTATTGGCGGGTTCCAAAAATTAAAATGAAGTATTTTATAATTAAAAAGCATACCCCCCAAGTACGGACGCACGTACGTGCGCGTAGCCGTCCAAACGCGTCCGTTTCACTGAACGGGACGAAAACACGATGTAAGGACGCTACCACAGGGTGAGGGTGTCAAGCAGGCCAAGACAAATATTTTTAATTTCATTTTAGATGCCTTAAATTGTTATATGCAGCATTAGAATTGTCAGGGTAAATTTATAACTAGCAACAGTCAAGCAAGACAAATGAAATAAATACCACACACCATGCATACGATAACTGAATTTTGTAGAATTGGACTCGGTTGTTACACCAGGCCTTCGACCCGAGGATGTTCCCGACCTTCGGTTGCCTTCCAGACTACTCATATGCTCGCCTTACAAACAACCATCGGCTTGCATCCGAGCCCTCCCACACGCTGAGTTCCCCAGCCCCTAGCTCGCCTCCGAGCTATCTCAGAACCAAGCTCCCTCGGCCTCCCGCTCGTTCCCGAGCCTCCCGCCGATCTTAGCTTTCTCGGTCTCATCGACTGACCCACAGCACTGATCACAGGCGTCTCCACCATGGCTCCGCGAATCTCGCCAGACGCGAGATATCCGCCGCCCATGATCCCGCGTTCCACGCCATCGCGTTCCCCCATTAACGAGCATATCTCGCCATTAATAGGGAATCCCGCTTTTCACACGGGCGTAACGACCGGCATGAATCTCGCGCCCGCCTGTCCATAGCTGCCGCTATATAAACCCCTCTCTCAGACGACTCAGGTAAGCCAATTTTACCCCCATAAGCCGCTATTCTGCCCAATTCGTCTGGCTAACTTGATCGTCGGAGGGTCCTCGGTGGTACAACCACCCCGGGACTTCCTTGCAGGTAGCTCGGCCTCATCCACATCAAGCCCACTGAGATCCACACGCTTCAGGAGGCAACCTCCCAACTCAATCTTAGCCATCCATTGATTCTCGCTACTGGTCTACGGAAGGTAACATGTGAAGGAGATCCTAACCTCCATCAGAGATGGCGCAGGTGCCGGAGCCATTGCCGACAACGAGGGCAGGAGAAAGGAAGATAGTGTTTTTTTAATTTGTTTTATTTTTTGGAAATTAGGGTTAGGGTTAAAAAGGAATATTCTGGGGATTTTATAATTTTTATGCTGACGTGGCTGCTTGGTTGACGTGGCGCTGATCTGGTACAGACGGTGCTGATGTTTCGTTGTTAAGTTTGATAGTTTTTTTTTTATCATTTCAAAGATAATAGTAGTTTTCTAATTTTGATCTAAGCCTGCTAAGAGTTTTCAGTAAATAAGCCAAAATCAAAATATGAGCCAAGGCCAGTTTAACAGAGGGTAACTCATCTCACCAGCTCTAAATCCTTGATATATAAAAATAAACTGATTCTATACAAAAATTTTACAAACAATTTGCCTTAATTTTGCTTCAAACTTTTTTGAGAAAAAATTATGAGCAAGATCTACTAACAGAGCATCCAAAAAGATTTGATGCTAGAGACAAAGCAACCTTACAAAACAATCTTAAAATCAAGTACAGACTCACCTTTCAATCTTAAGATCAAGTATGGACTCGCCTTCAATCTTAAAAATCATAAGCAAGATCCACCAAATATGGAAACCCATCTCATAAATTTAACTAATTATAATTAAAGATTAGATTTAGAGAATCAGGAAAAATTATGATAAAACCCGATAAAATGGAGACATTGCTTTGATCCATGACAGTCTGATACGAGTGAGAAGGTGACAACAAAACTTTGGAATGGTAGGAAGAGAAGGCGTCCCAGATTAAGAAGCATAGGTTTTATTTTTTGTATATTTTGGAGAGAATACTTTTTGTTGGAAGAAAGAAAGAAAGATATATGGTAATAATAAACGCAGTTGGAGTAAATTAATAGTTTACTGACTCTTTCGACGACGGAAAAAACTTCTATGCAAAGTACTACATGGTGCAAGCCGTCTGTAAATCCTTGGACAATTTTTCTTACACAAAACCCAAAACTATTCAAAATTTTGCAGGTGGCTTGTACCATGCAAGCTCTTGCATACTAGTTTTTTCCTCATTCAATGTGCTCTCATGCATCTTCGGAGCCTAAATGAACGGAAGTAATATGGGAAAGTAAGACATTCATGTAGGATCCACCTCATTTTTGAAAGTCTGTTTCTTGTCAGAACAAACTGCCGAAATAGCGGAAGTAGCACTGCTTCCGGTACTTCCATAAAACTTCATGTAAAACAAATAGACCCTACCAAACAACTAAAGTACATGAAGTTAGCTTACTTTTGCTAATTCCTTCTTCATTTGGGCATGTGGTTTGACATGAGATATCATGAAAGTACCAAAGTAGAGGTAGTTAAAATGTTTGGTTTGAGGTAAGAAGGGTTTGAAAGTTTTGCTTCCAACATGTGGATCTTATGTGACATTCCTATATCCAAAATTTTATTCTCATCATTTTAGGTTGGAAGAAGCCAAGGAGCAAAAGAAATAAGAGAATGAATTAATAATTTATTGTTTCTCTTAATTACTTCCAAAAGTAATGATTTATTACTAATAAAGTAGTTTTTTCCCCATTTTTTTTGCTTATGAAAGAAGCACAAGAAGTTACTTTAATCTTCAAAAACTATGCAAACACGAAAGTAACTTCTAGATATACTTTCATGAAAACTTTGTGGAAGTTGATTCTAGGATACTTCCGTCTCTTCCGGTATTTTCGGTCATCTAAACAAGTCCGGATTTGTAAGAAACCATTCAGCACAAGAAACAATGTCATAAAAAAAGAATCAATTGTTTATTACTTTTTTATATCACTTCCAAAAGGTAATAATTTATGGGGAAAAACATATGGGAACCTATCTATAAAATTTTTTATAGGGAGGAGAATTTACCGTATACGTGGCAGATTGGGTGTGGATTTCAAAAATAAAGAAGCGCGCTGTTGTTTTGCACGGTAGATCCACGTCCAATCTGCCACGTGTACAGTAGATCCTCCTTCCATATGATTTTTCCCCCTTATGCTATTAAAAATTGGCATGTTTGTTTGTTTTGCTCATTAAAGCAAACACAAGAAGTTGCTTCATCCAAAAAATTTTAAACAAACACAAAAGGTATGTACTAGGTCCACTTCAATAAAATTTATTTGGAAGTTACTTCAAGGTTCCACCGTTTTCTTTTCAGTGTTTCAGGTCATCCAAACAGGCCTGAAGCCTCTTAAAATTTGATGGTGGTTATGAGGCATAGGTCTCATGCTTGTTTGAATTATTTTGAATATGATTTGTTGTCTAACATAATGATTACTCTAAAATAAATAAGTCATTTTGAGTTGCAATATATCATTATTTTTGGTTTGAACCTTTCCCCCCATGAAGTCGCACTGAACACTACTCTTTATATTATTCTCTTTATAATGTGCACATATCTCTGAAACTTGCTCACTGTATACGTTCTGTTCATCTGCACATAACCTACGCCCCCCCCCCCCCCCCACCCCCAACACACACACACAAATTCTTATATTCCAATTATTTTTAAGGAAGAAGGTTGGGGAAATGTGAATATGCAATTTTAACATTTGAGAGAATATAAAGGGTTTGTCAATATTCAATTAGAACTAGTTCACCTGCCCTTCATATAATATAAGTATTTTGACCCATTTTACAATGAGACTGACAACATTTTTCTTCCATTCTTTTGTAGGTAAATTTTATCCATGGAGGCTGTGGCTGATGCCTTGCTTTTTCTCACGATGAGGCTGGCCGATTTCCTGCTTTGTTCCCCCAAAAATCTCGAGACATGGTTTTGTTAAACTACCATAAACTTCAGTATCTTTTTATTCAAAAATAAAAGGCCACCATGCCATGTTGAACTAGTTGCTGGCCTTTTACTGTTTCTGATTATCAATCGAAGGTTTGGAATTTGACTTTATTTATATCTTTTTTCTATAAAAAAAATGTCTGCTGCCATTTTATTGCTGTAGAAGATGATTTCTTGATGCCATTTGCTGTTGCTTTGTGCTTGCAATAAATAATCTTCAGGATAGCAATGAGAGAATAATGCTCTTCTATCATCGTTGGGATTTGTTTGAGCTGCCAACATAGATTATGAGATGCTCTCCTGCTTGATATTCTGTAGGAATTTATGGTATCAAGTTGGCTATGTTGTGAAAACTTTTCAGGTCTTTCGTCAAAACTATGCAATGCTTATCAATTACCCGTGTGCATGTGAAATGTAATTTCAGGATTTGCACTTTCAACTTCACCTCCTACTTGGAAAAATCAGCAAAAGCTTGCTATTTATATTCAATTCACTCCATCATTTTAGTGGGCTCAATTTGTACTTCTTTTATTTGTCATGGGGCAAATTACATGGGTTTTTCTTGTATGGAAAATTGTACACGGGTTTTTCTTATAGCAATCAAACCTTTTAGTAGATAGACAGGGTATGATTGAAAGCTTAGGTAATATCTTGGAATCATTGGTAGTGCTTGGAGCAGCCGTGGAGAGATCCAGATAGAACCCAGGGTATTCCATTTATGAGAGGATGAATAATTTATCTCATCTATTATCTATACAAAAAAATCCTCTAACCAAAATTTATGCACGTGAAAAATTAAGAGAATTTTGAATTTTAGAGACGATATGTATGAATTACTGTATATTGAGAGGGTCATGAATATTTTTCCCTTTGAGATTCTAAGGTGCATGGGTGCTTCATTTGTTTGTTTGTGTGTGTGGTCAAGGGCAGGGCCCTTTGGATTCACTTGTTGAAAATTTCTTTTTTGTACTGCATGTAACCAGTTTATAGCTTGGCCTCCCGCTCGTTCCCGAGCTCTCCCGCCGAGCTCATCTTCCTCGGTCTCATCGACCGACCAACGGCACCACTCGCAGCGCACAATCGTCATCCCGCGAATCTCGCCACGCGCGAGATATCCGCCGGCCACGTCCCACAACTTACTGTTAAAAGCTAAATTGCATAATAAAAATCAACCAGAGCTATACATATAATTTTCAACTTTTGTAATTTAAAAGATATAATTCATAATATTTAAAATAACTTAGATATAAAGTTCAGGATAAATTGAGAAATTGGAAAATATATAAAACTAAAATCTGAAACTACCAGAATGTCTCTCAATTTTCTTTAAAGTAGTGTAAAAGATATTACAAATTCATTATTTATTTCAAGCACTTAAACTGGTTTGGATCAAGCTGATCCGGACAAAAGAGACCTAGACCCGACACATTTATTAAACTAGTAAACGGGTCTAGGTCTGGATGGATCTAGGTCTTGATAGACCTATACCAAACCCATATTTTAACAACGGGTCTGGGTCTTGACCCGACCCATTGACAGGTCTAGATATTAGTAGGATGCAAGTCAATATTGTTTGATTTTTAGTTTAAAATATTTGGATACATCGTTGCTATTGACTTTTTATTATCTCAAAAGCCACTATTTTCAAAATTATTTTTCTTAAAACGTATAAGAACATTTCTTGTCATGTATCAATGAGAATCAAATTAGATTTGAATTTAGGACGGCCTCTCTTTTCGAGTTAACATCGAGACTAGTTTACTGCTAGCTTCTCATTGTAGGCTAGGTTTATTGACTGGTTAAATAGCTCGGCATTTGTATCACCAGCACAAGTTTACTTCTAATATATGCTTTGCTTCATCTATAACTTTACTTAATTTGATAACTAAATCGATTTCCGTATTCAGCAGCCTGTTCCACAACTTCAGCGAGCGAGACAAGAAAAATATGAATCTCGCACTTATAAGTGAAAGTTTTTGATATATTCCTGAAACATGGAACGCTCTAAAGAAAGAAAGTGATAATATAAACCATTCATCTACAATTTTACTGAGAACGAGAAGCTAATTAAAACCATATGTTGATGCAAATTAAATGAATATGAGACTGATATGGGTTTTTTTTTTATCCCATGGAAAATAGTAAATTGAAAATTGGGCTAGAATGCATGCACCTAAGTGAAGTGAAAAAGATCAAAATATATAAAGATCGATATATGATGATAACCAAGATGAGAATGGCCACAAGGGAATAGAGTACAGAACAAGTCTATATTGTGATGTCTCAAACCCCAACTGTATACTTTGCAATCACTCGTTTAATTGCCTGGGGGCTTCACCGCCTCCATGCCCTGGCTCGTGGGGTGTTTGTATGAGCCATGAACTAATATACTTGGCTGCATTTTCTTTTGTGTTAATTATATAAGACAAATGTAGGACCCGTCAACTTTATTTAAAATAGGATGCCATCTGGACACCGCAGCAGCACAGTTATGGGCATGCAGTGTCTTCCAGGGCTCTGTGATGCTTCACTTCCCGCCCTATATATATCCAACTGCTTGTTCCTTTGTCTCTTACATCTCTCCATATTGACTCTTACATGGCTAGTGCTTTCAACACCAAAACTTACAGCATCCATTCGATATGGCGATCGCGGCTGAGCTCAGCCGCGCGCACGGCCCTCGCGTGCGCGCTCGTAGGCGTAGCGACTCTCTACAGCCCAGCCCCCATCCATCGACACTTGAAATTCCCGGCTTTCTCCTACGTGACCGCAGTCTTGATCGTCGGCGACGCGACTCTGGGCGACGCGCTGAAAGGCGCGGCCTGCGCGCTGTACGGCTCGGCTCTAGGGTTGGTCCCGGCCATGTTGAGCTTGTATATCATGCAGCCAAGGGAGGTTTCGGCTGCGACGGTCGGGGTGGCGGTCGGGATTAGTTCCTTTGTGGTGGTGAGCTTGGGTTGGAGCAGTGGGCTGGTTACTAAGAGGATTGCTTTGGGTCAGATTGTGATTGTGTATGTGAAGGCTTATGAGGAGGGCGGTGGGGCCCGGCTGCAGCCGGTGCCGGTGGCGGCGAGCACGGCGGTTGGGGCGGTTGCGGCGGTTGTTGCGTTGCTCTTGCCTTTCCCTAGGCTTGCTTACTGGCAGGTACTGTTTTGAATCATAATTCTGCATCACATCTGAAACTATGAAAGTCCGATAGCTAAAATTTAATGGCTAAGGAGTTCAAGTTTCTTATAATTTTTAAGTATTATTGCCATTTTCTATGGATTCTGTATGCTAATATTCTGGCATGTGCTCTGCTTTATTCAACAAAGAAAATATTGAAATAATTTATTTGACGATCCTGTCTTAGCACCTCTCTACGTAGAATTAAATTCTAACTCAATAAGAAAACGGTGGATCGAAAATCTATTGGTGATTAAGTATAGAATTGAATTCTATTGAGCTTTTTAAATGAGAAATGATATTTTCTGTTAAACAGAAAGTTGACAGATCAAAGATCTCATGAGTTGGAAAATATTTTCCATATCCTTCTAAACAAAGAAAGATTGTGCTCCGTTAAATCGAGCACTCTTGGATTAAAAATCCAATGATGATTAAAAGTCACTATTCTACAGAATAAGTTCTACATAAGGGAAAATATTTCCCCGGTCTTGTTAAAAACAAGAAAAATATGTTCTGTAAGACAGAAACAGTTGGATCAAAAATCCAATAGTGGATAAAATCCCCAAATCAATTGAAGTCTCTCAATGATAGATTTCCTAAAATTAATTAACAAACTTTTCTCCACTATATAAAAAATCCAAGACTTCTAGTTAAAAAAGGATGAGGAGAAAAAGAGAGAGACGGCTGCAGAGAGAGAACTTTCCAAAGACTTAAAGAATATACAGTGAGAGAATTTAATTCTCAAAAGAAAAGACTTGTTCTCTTAAAACACTTGGTAAAGGAAAAACAAAAAGACTGTTCTTTGTATCTTTAAGAGTTTAACCTTTCATTAAAAAACTTAGTTCTTCCTCTGATTGAGATCTGCAGAAGCAGATCCCGCAACAAGTTGAGAATTTAATTCTCATCGGAAAGATTATGTCATGCAGATTCAAAATCTAGAGAAAAGAACTGAGTTCAAAGAGTTCAACTCTTACAGAGAAAAAACATATGAGAATTTAATTCCTCTGAAATTAGAGTTTAACCCTATTAAAAAAATTTAATTCTTGTAAAGAATAAAGAGATAATTTGATTCCTCAGAACCACGGAAGAACAGCCTGATGATTCGTTAGCGTTTAACACTAGAACAAGACCTCGCGTGTTTTCCATGCGAGTGTTTCTAATGAAAAAAAAAGAAAGTATTATTGCCATTTTTTATGGATTCTGTATGCTATTATTCTGGCATGTGCTCTGCTTTATTCAACAAAGAAAATATTGAAATAATTTATTTGATGATCCCGTGAGAGTAACTCTCTTCATAGAATTAAATTCTAACTCAATAAGGAAACCTTGGATCGAAAATCCAATGGTGATTAAGTATAGAATTGAATTCTATTGGGATTTTTAAATCAGAAATGATATTTTCTGTTAAACAGAAAGTTGGCGGATCAAAAATCTCATGGGTTGGAAAATATTTTCTATATCATTCTAAACAAATAAAGACTGTGCTCCGTTAAATCGAGCACTCTTGGATTAAAAATCCAATGGTGATTAAAAGTCACTATTCTACAGAATAAGATTCTAAATATGGGAAAATATTTTCCCGATCTTGTTAAGAACAAGAAAAATATGTTCTGTAGAACAGAAACTGTTGGATCAAAAATCCAACGGTGAATAAAATGCCCAAATCAATTAAAGTCTCTTAATGAAAGATTTCCTAAAATTAATTAACAAACTTTTCTTCACTATATAAAAAACCCAAGACTTCAAGTTAAAAAAAGAAGGAGGAGAAAAAGAGAGAGAGGACTGCAGAAAGAGAGAACTTTCCAGAGACTTAAAGAATATACGGTGAGAGAATTTAATTCTTAAAAGAAAGACTTGTTCCCTTAAAACACTAGGTAAAGGAAAAAGAAAAAGACTGTTCTTTGCATCTTTTAAGGGTTTAACCTTTCATAGAAGAAGTTAGTTCTTTCTCTGGTTGAGATCAGCAGAAACAGATCTCGTCATAAGTTGAGAATTTAATTCTCATCGGGAAGATTCTGTCATGCAGATTCAAAGACGAGAAAATAACCGAGTTCAAAGAGTTCAACTCTTGCAGAGAAAAAACATATGGGAATTTAATTCCTCTGAAACTAGGGTTTAACCCTATAAAAAGAATTTAATTCTTGTAAAGAACAAAGAGATAACTTGATTCCTCAAAACCACAGAAGAACAGCCTGATGATTCGTTAGTGTTTAACACTATAACAAGACCTCACGTGTTTCTAATGAACAAAAAGAAAACGGCTGAGACTGCCTCATGTGTTTCCCACGTAGATGTTTAAAAGAGGAGTAAGGAACACTTCTTAGAACACTCATGTGTTTTGCACGCGACCTTCAATCAAGTGCTTAACATCTCTATAAAAGGAAGAGGAAATAAGATAGGAGGTCATTGCCCCCATTTGGGGCGTCTCACGTGTTTTACACGTAAGCGCTACGAGAACTAATTGTTTAGCACTTACATAAAGGGAGAGGCAATAAAGCTAAGGGGCAAAACCCAATTTTAGGGTGCCTCACTTGTTTCACACGTGAGCGCCACGAGAATCAGGTGCTCAACACTTATATAAAAGGAAGAAATAATTGGACAGCACCCATATTTGGACGCCTCATGCGTGTCACATGAGCGTCACACAACCCTAGTGTTTAACACTTAACAGATGCTTCACGTGTGTCACGTGAACGCCACAGAACTTTAGTGTTTAGCATTACTCCAGCGCCCCCATATGGAATGCACGTGAGCATTGTATGCCTCAGTACTTAGTACTGTTGAGTAATTATGGAGACCCAAATCTAATCCAAATTGACTAATTTTTCCCAAAGTCAAAACCCCTCTGTGTTCATCATTTCCCAAATTGATTTTAGTCCCAAACATAACTAATGATACGTCAAATGATGATATCCAAAATAATGTTCATCCCACACCCCCTAAGTTAATCTTAGTCTCCAAAAATGACTGATGACTCTAAGATGATCCACCACGATCTTTTCCTTCCAACATGGGAATTGGTTCAAGGGTACATCTCTCTAGACCTCTGATACATGTCGTTATAATTCTTCAACGTCTTCAGAGAGGTGGCGGGTCCCGACAACCAACTATTTTTTGGTGCACTTCCCAAATTGACGTCCACATACCAAACCAAACCACATCCCAGACTGGATGCATCTCAAATCCTTGTCGTTCATCCCGTCACGTAACAAATACACATGTACGCAAGATGGACAATGGACCGATATGTTCCTAAACTAACAACGAACCGAGACATTCTTAAACTAAAACTCCCACCTCCAAAATGGTGATCAATGGACTAAGACGTATTTAAACTAAAATCTCACCTCAAAAATGGTGATCAACAGACCGAAATGTTCTCAAACTACAACTTCAGCCCCAAATGGTGATCAGCGGACCGTAACATTCTTAAACTAAAAGCTCACCTCAAAAATGGTGATCAAAAGACCGAAATGTGCTCAAACTACAATTTCGCCTTCAAAATAGCTATAAGGGACCGAAACGTCCTTAAACTAAAACAATAGAGCTCAAATACTTTCTTGTTGGATCTGAAACAAAAATGATCTTAACACCCTCTTAAGTAGATTTTAGTCTCAAATTGAACTAATGTATCCTTAACAAAAAACCATCCGAACCCCCAACTGCTTTTATATATTTAAGTTGATCCTGATCTCAAAACGGATCAACGATCCTTAAATCAACCCAAACCAACTTTTAAAGGATTATATAAAAAAAAAGTATTTTCTCTGGAATTTACAATTGAGAATTTACCCATTTTTTATGGTTTAAATTATTTTCCGCATTTTCCATATTAGGTCCCCAAATATTTTGTATTTTAAATAGTACCCTCTATAATTTATCAGATTATATCCAAATAAACCTTTTTATTCCAAAATAATGCTCTCAAGCAATCTGTATCCACGTACGGTTTAATTGAATCATAATAATAGAGATATCTATCAGCCTCGTGATCATGCAAAGGAAAAGTATTCATGCATGAATCGACGTACGTACAGAATCTTCTTTTCTTCCTACATCGATCGAATCGATGAACCTTAAATGATTATGCAACCTGTTCATATTCTCAATCATTCTACCAATGTTCTTATTCTCTAGGTAAATGAGAAGAGCAGTCTTTACAGAGAGACAGCGATGCAAAGGTTGAGGCTTCTTGTGAATGGAATTTGTGCTGACAGCATCCCTTGCATGGCTTCTTGGGCTTCTCAGGCTAAACACTTGAGTAATCTCTGCCCAAAGCTTCTTCATAACATAAAGCTCATTCAGGTAATTAAAATCATTAAGCTTTAATTATTTGGGCAAATTGACATGGCCCGTTTTTCTTCTTAGCCTCGAAACGGTTGTCAAAGAGCCTCTGGAAAAAATTTCGGTCGTCAAAAACCCTCTTGTCCGCGGTATCTGTTATATCTAGTTATTATGTGATATCTATGACCAATTTAAATATAGCAGGTAACTATACACATAGTGGATGATAATTTTTCTGGGGGTTTTAGACAACCGTTGCGAGGCCGCCAGAGGGTTTTTGTGAGCTGGAAAAACTGTTTTGGGGGCCGGAGGTTTGACAATTATAACACCGTAATTATTTTTTTCGATTGTGTTTAATTGAATGCTTGTATGATTTTCTCAACAGGGAAGCATGAAATGGGAAAAAAATTTCTTCAAGTTGTTGTCGTCTCACAACAAAGAGCCATTGGATACACCACAAGCAATAGAGATACCCTTGAAAGGAATGGAGCTAGCTCTGGCTTCAACCACTTCATCTCATCACAAAATCCTTGACCAACAACTTAAACATGGTTTAATTACCCACACAAACCAAATTAGCATCAAACTTAGCCAAAACTGCCCTTCAACTCTTCAACCCTTTGATTTGCTCACCCCCCCAAATCTCCGAAACCTCCCATTCCTCTTCTTCCTCTTTTGCGTCACGCTTTTCGACAATGCATCCGAATCGGCTCCTCGGTCTTACTCGAAAGTGGCGCCAGCGATAGAGGAGGACTCTGCAGAGTTCTATATAATAGAAAAAGACGAGCCTGCCCGGAAAGGTACTATGCGGCCGATAAAAATAAGTAAGAAAACATGCATCGTCGCGTTGAAGTGCTCTCTTTCATTAACCCTTGCTGTGCTCTTGGGTATCGTTTTTTGCAAAGAAAACGGGTATTGGTCAGGGCTGGCTGTCGCGATAGCATTCGACCCGTCTACTAACTCGACATTTAGATCAGCAAGTGTTAGAGCTCACGGGACTTCGCTAGGATCGGTTTATGGGGTTATAGGATCCTTCATCGCTCAACAGTATATGGAAGTTAGATTGGTATTGATCCTCCCTTGGATTATTTTCACGAGTTTCTTGCATCGAAGCCGAATGTACGGGCAAATCGGTTCCTTTGCGGCGACTAAATCGGCCTTGATAATTCTCGGCAGGAAAAATTACGGGTCTCCTATGATCTTCGCGGTTCAAAGGCTCATCGAAACTTATATAGGGTTGTTCTGTGCAATCCTTTTCGAGCTAATCTTGCAACCCAAAAGAGCTTCAACGCTGGCGAGAGCTCAACTTTGTGAAAGCCTTGCGGTGCTTCGAAATTGCTTAGACTCATCGGCAAAACCCTCAGAATTAAAAGAGAAGCAAAAGAAGCTGAAGAAAAGAGTGAGCAAATTGAACAAGTTTATCAAAGAAGCCGAACTCGAGCCTAACTTTTGGTTCCTGCCTTTTCCAATTGCTTGTTATAACAAGCTCCATCGCTCTCTATCGAAAATCGCGGACTTGCTGGAATTCGTTGTGCTGGCACAAGAGTCTCATGAGATGAATGAAGCAATGATCAAAGCAGATTTGGATCAATTCCGAGAACTTGTTGTTTCTCTAATCAAGTGCTTTGAAGATGCAATTCAAATCAAGTCACTTGCAACTAACAGCAATGACATTGAATTGGGGAGAGGACCAAGGCATTGTTTTGATACTGAAGAGATTGAGAAAATTCATGATTCTTTTGTGAAAAATGCAGAGGAAGTGATTGAGAGGCTAGATGAGAGTTCAAGTGAAGAATTGAAGAGAAAAATTGTTCTATGCTTAGGTACATTTGGATTTTGCATTGAAGGAATCATGAGAGAGGTGAAGAGATTAGAAGAAGGGACTCTAGAGCTCTTGCAATGGGAGAATCCTGCAAGCCACATTAATTTGTATGAGTTTTTTTGCAAATTAAAATGATCCCAATGTTGTGTTGTTGATTATGATTTAAATTACCCAAGATTTGAAGATCATGTCGAGTAGAGTCGAAAATTAAGATTTAAATCAATCCATAATTTTATCTCTTAAACTTATCTCAGTGTAATTCTAGATTAAATCTATGCCTTGTCTCTAAATTGATGTAAACTTCGACTAGGGTTTTCAAAGAGAGGGTTGCCAATATTCACCACATTTAAAAGAGGCAGAAAGGGAGATGAAGGAGAGGTTTTTGAGGTTTCTTTGTAGTTGACGGTGATCGAAGAAGGCAGTTTTCATATAATCCTTTCTTGATAGTGGAAGATCCTGTCGTTGGATTGCAGGATTAGGTGCAGTTGCGTCGAATCTGAATATATAAAATCTTGTGTTTGTGTTGTTTGGTGTGTGCTTCTGATAACTTGTCGTGTTTTGGTAGTTGCCCGGTCAGTCTTTTTCAAATAGATTCGATTCACGCGATCCTGCTAGATTTTCCGCTGCGACTATTGGTGTGGTTTATGATACGTTTGAGTATCACGGATATAGAAATTACAACAAATGCTTAGTATTGTAATTTTTGTTGTTTAAGACCTAACCCCTTCAACCTACATGACTTCAAATTTTGGTTACATGGTAAATTCACAGTAGTATAGTAAAAAAGCCAAAAAAGAAGAAGAAAAACACACACCATTTGTTATTTAGCTTGAAGATAAAGAGTGTAGGGGATCGGCATTTG
Source organism: Agapanthus africanus (assembly GCA_030015575.1). Taxonomy (NCBI): domain Eukaryota; kingdom Viridiplantae; phylum Streptophyta; class Magnoliopsida; order Asparagales; family Amaryllidaceae; genus Agapanthus; species Agapanthus africanus. The sequence goes on along the minus strand of JASDDO010000031.1, from coordinate 518,559,357 downwards.
TTCTTTTGCCCGCACGTTGAAGAAAATTTCTGAGAAATTTGCAAATGCAAACAAGAACAAGAACAGGATGGTTTGAAATGAATTCATCAATGCAATCGCAGTGGGATTCGAACCCACGAGACCTTTAAATTCGAAGTTTAAGGCATTTTAGTGAAAAAAAACACTATTGTTTTGGATATTTTAGTGTAATTTACCTAGGATCACAAAAATCCCTTAAAGTTTTTAAAATTACAGTAAAATACTCTAAATGCCAGGGGTAGTTTAGTGAGAAAACCATAGTACAAGATATTTTACTGTAATTAAAAAGGTTCCCACTACTATACTTTATGGTATTTTAGTGTAATTTTCTTGTCCTGTCTTGTAAATAAAAGCAAGCTTATCTTCTTGACGTCGCCCATGTGATTCACGCACTCGACGTCCCCCAATTTACGCAAAGATTTTTAATCTACTTTTAGCATTTTTAACAAAATTAATTAATATATTTAAAATAGGCGATGCAAATGAATTTGAGATCCAAACCCCTAGGGTTTTGTCGAAGCAACAAGGGATAAGGATCGAGCCAAAACGGGTTATCGGATCCTTGGCTGCTGCCATGTCTGCGGGTTTCTGTGGTAAGCGGGTCGGGTTCGAAGACATTTTCGGATCCGCATCCTCGCAGGCTCCGTCGTTGAAGCGGTCTCGCTGCTCTGATATCGGGTTCGGATCCGAGGACAAGCTCTCTGCTCTCCTTCGGATGTTCCCTTCACTCGATCCAAAGGCATCTTCGATCTAATCCCTAAAATTTTGATTTTGATTTGAGTTCAATGTTTATTTTTTGAAATTAGGATTAGGTTTAATTGGTTGTAGGCAAAGATTAACGTTTAGATTTCATACATTAGCTCTTTGATGCAAAATTATTAGTTTCGAAGGGGTTTGTATGCAGAAAGATGGTCCTTTTGGTAATTGTTTTTGGTTAAATGGAGTGATAACAATGCAATGTGTTGTTTCCATAGTGTTTGTCCACGAGAAAAATTGCCGTTTCGAATCGAGAAGCCTAAGTGGAGATGTACTGACATTTAGTAGTAGAATGCCGGGAAAAAATGGGCGATATTTTATCAATCTAATCTATAGTTATAGGTGTTAACAAAGATGTAGTGATCAGGATCCTCGGCTTCGATAAAAAGCAATACAGAGGATACACTGATCAAATCGAGTATTTCGTCACCAGATAGAAACCAACTGCCGACATGTATTCCCCTTGTATAAACCATTGGATTGAATCCGAATCGACATTATGTTGATCGCTTGGGTATTAACGCGCGCGTGTTGTTAGACAATTAAGCATTAATCTTACTGGAAATTTATAATAGATGTTCATTCATCTTTAATTCAAGAAATACAGTGTCCTTATTTTTTGGAATTAATTTGGTTGAAACACCATCCTTTCCCTAGGGGTCTAGGGAAAGTTCGTCTAATTTGAGATAGAAATTCCACGAACTTGTGAGTGCTCCCATCTTACAAAAGGAGCTCTACCGAATTTGCAAGTTCCTCTTGTTGTCCTATATGGTTAAATTTAGCATAAGTTTTTTTTATTGCATACACTGTTATTTAACTGAATCAATGTGTATGCTCCCTTGAATGTGCTGTTCTTTCAAAAATATATCTGTAGTTAATTCTATGAATGTACGAGACGGCTTGCTTAAGCCTTCTTTTTCGTCAAAAAAGAACCTATGAACATCATTTTTTTCATCATCTATGTATATCTCATGATTTTTGGTGAGACATGATGCACATTATAAGCCATTACTTATTATTACTTTACTAGGAACTGAACCTGTTTGCTTTTTTTTTGCCCTTGTAATTATTCTAATGAATTTCAAAATGGTCTGTAGATGGCTGGATATCCTTTTTTTCATGTCCTATAGAAGTTTGAAACTTAAAATTTGAAGTTATATTTCTCCTATAGATTCTCTTTATCCTTTTAACAGACTGATTTGATTCCCCCCCCCCCAAAAAAAGTCCAGGTAGTGGAATCAGTACTAGATTCTCATGATAACAAAATTGATGATGCCATTAAGAACCTCAATGCTCTCTGCCTTGGTGATGATTGTGCGACGGGTGAAACAATATTCTATAATAAAGCAGTCCCTTTAAACGACCATGCCATTGAAGGTAAGATTTTGGTTGGTGATGAACTTAACCTGCCACTTATATACCGTGCATGAAACCTCGTTTTAGACCTTTCTCTGCCGATGCATGCCAGGAGGCACCATTAATCTGCCAACTGAAGAAGCTGCTCTGAATATTCATGATGAGAATTTAGAAAACTCCACTTCCTCTCAAAATGTGTCCTTGTGGGTTGATCTTTTTGTTCAAGAGATGATGAATGCATCAAATTGGGATGATGTTCGAAGCCGCACTACAAAGCTCTTGGAAGCTTTGGAAAGAAGCGTTGTTTCCCGCTCCATGACATTAAAAGAGGTAATAACCTCATTTCGTACAATTTTCTCAATTGAAACGTTGCCTTTTCCCTTTCCTTGCTATTGAGTGGACTAGTATCTTGGTACGTGCTTCGCATTGAAAGTACTGATTATTGTGACAATCTATAGTTTTTTTGTCCTATAAAAGAAACCCAAGTTTTGTGTTTAATTTTTAATGATTTATTTGCAAGAAAAAAGTATTATCATGTATAGATTTCACCAAAGCAAATGTAATCATTTTGAAGGGTTAAGACATATATAACTCTGAAGTGTTTTGCCTACAATGTCATGACTTTTGCAAAGAGATGGCCACATGGCATTTAAAGAGACGGCCACTTGGCATTTAAAGAGACCCACCGGTATTCGACAAATTTAAAATTGCAAAACCCTAATGTGGGGTTTACATAATAGTAGAGGGGTTTCTTATGTCTTGCCTCTGGATATATACGGCAGGAGGAGATTGTTTCAATTAAAGAGCAGCTGCAATGCATGTTGAGAGACAACAATATTCTAAAGAAAGGTATTCAAATTCAGCACGAATGCAACCTGGAGCAAGAGGAGAATCTGAAAGAAGCTCCACAGCTGAAGCATTTCATAAGCCAATGCCAAGAACAAATTCAAAAATTGGAGGTACTCAATGAGCGAGTTATCTGCTGCGATTTACAATATTTTGTCATCGTGATGCTAATTCCACTTCTCGCATTTTTTTGGCCATTTTTGTATACAGATGCAGAATTACGTATTAAGAATGCACCTTCAGAGAGCACAGGAGCCTTGCTCTATTCCAAGTCATTTCAATTGAGACACATTATAAATACCATCCTCAAATTTTGTATTTATTTGCGTGTGAAAGTATAAGCATGACAAGTCGAGCATCGCCAAGGCGAGAGACTGCTCAATGCCGATCGACTAAGCATCCGGAAAATCTCTACTTATTTATCAAGTTATCGGTAGCAAAGAAGAGGCTTGTATTTGAACTGTGACAACTGATCTGGTGTAATGTAATATGTATCTAGTTGAGTTTGTCATCTTTGAGTCTTGTATATGATATGTATGTGTCGATGTAATACCTGCTGCTATGAGTTTATCTCCTACATGATTGGCCTGCATGCTTGAGCAGCCGCTTGCAAGGACTTTATTGTAGCTACATATGCCTGAGAGTAAAGAAGGGAGTGGGTCCCATCCCTACTCTCCCCCTGGACTGCGAGATGACTCTTTATCGAGATCCATGTATTCGAAAAATTATTTCATTTCATGTGGCGGCCATATGCATCCGACCAAGTGAGAGAAGAATAGAAGCGTGGGCCCCACTTTTCCCAAGACTCTCTGAAACTCCCTCCTTCCTCTTATCCCCAGTATGTATGTATTACATCCGGCGTACCGAATGATTTCTTCATGTATTCGTGGTTGTTTGTTATATATGGTTTCTCCCCTTCTTTTGTGGATTGTGGCTTCTAGTTACATTTTTAGTGAATCAGTCGTACGTACCAGTACAATGTTATTGAAAATGAATTAGTTCAGAATTTATAGCACACCGGTAAAGTATATTAACGCTAATTAAGCAAGATTTTGGGTTTCAAACCTTATTTTATCGAGTTATGATTTGTTTTTTAAGAAAATGCGTACTGGTGGAAAGAAGGTTTGATAGCAAGCAACCACATCATAGCTGGCGTTTTATTAAATGGTTATTCTAATGAAAAACTAATTTTTAGTGGAAAATGTCGCTTACCAAACCATCTTTATGCCCAAGTTCATTTGAAGATGTGGCGCCTAGAGTAATCGCGGGCCCCACAGATAATTAAAAGCTAATTAAATTAAATTCTTAAATTATATTTTAATTTTCCGTTTGGAGAGAGAAAATAGATCAATTATCAATCCATTTAGTTTGCTGTTCAAATTTTTTATCTTTCATTTTCCCGACTTCATCGCTCTCAGTCTTCATGTTAGTTATATGTATGCCTTAGAGGCCATTACTGTACATACGATATATATTGTAATGGATGCTTGGACGTATATAGGGAGGACTTTCTTGCTCGACATGATAGTATGCTATCTGGTTGTACTTTATCTTAACATGTACTCTGATTATCTCTATGTTACATGTTGATAAAGCCCTTAGGATATGTACTAAACTACTAGGACTATGATGAGATCATACTGGTGGGGCCACGGTAGTCGACGAGTACATCCTATAACTGTTCCTAGTCGAGGGTGTATCGAGACAGGGCATCGATACACCAGAGTAGACTAGCGTATACGCATCTTAACCCATATGATGGGCGATGGATGATTCCATATCCATCGATGTTTGACATCAAGGATGGTGTACGGGTGCTCAGTAGAGACTGGGTACACTGGACGGACTCGCCGAGAACTCCCAGATGGTATTATACGTCACGTCAGATGGCAGTTCTCCGGTGACACTGGTACAGAGTAGTCTGTTGACCCGAGATCGTCATAGAGTCTTGTGTGATTCCCATTGTGCTTTGATTTCCATCATACCACGTCCAAGTGGGCGTGCAAAAAGGTGGCTTTTGGGTACAGTCCCGAATCACATGGAGGCAATGAGCGATAGGAGGGGATTCGTCTCTCCCGGTATAGGGAGTTGATGTTGTGCTGTGTTCGATTGGCTATAACCGGAAATCCCTGGCCAGGGTTGCTGAGATTTACTGGTAAGTGTTATCAGTAGTTTCTCGAACTGTTATATACCTCATATCGACACGACTTATCGAGCTACTGGGGTCTGACGTTTACCACCCCTAGACGAGATATGCAACATATCAGACGACGAGACCGGACTGTACGGGAGTGTTACTGATTGGATTCACAGGAGAATGTACAGGCTTGCTTGTTGATCTTCTGAGCGCTCAATACATGGGTGACTGTTACGTTTAGCTGACCGCTTGCAGCTTGTGGGTGTTTGATATGATCATCACCTACTGCCGGCGTATTGACGATTCTTTAGAGTCCTACACAGAGCTTTCTTGGCTCAGGCAAAACGGAGTAGGAGCACATATGTGATATGTGCGGGACCGAGGATAATACGATATGAGATACCGTATTCTATTCTCGCGATATTTGATATCAGCCGGGTCATCGGATCAAGTGTTGATTCGATGAATCGGTACGGATAAATATTAGTCGGTTATATGCGATATAACCGGATTGTCGGATCAAGTGTTGATTCGATAATTTAATGTATAATAATATATATGATATATTAAATTACATTAACTAATATTAGCTCACTAAAAGATTCTTTTTCTCACTCGGGTAATACATTGATATATATGCGATATATGTTAATTGTATTATTTTATTTTGTTACGATAAATATTATATATGTGATATATAATATTTAACATAATATGATAACTAATGCAACATGTTTAGTGGAGTTTAAACATGATTAGGGTTTGGATTAGGGTTAAGACTTCTAGTATATTCTAGAAGGTTTCTTTTTGTCATGATAAAGATATTTGTCTTGATATTTTTGTGTGACTCACTCTTAACCCAATCCAAACCCTAGCCCTTGGTTAACTCTTTACAATGGTTTAGTCAACCATGGTTGCATTATTCATCATATTAATCCTTTCATTATTCATCACAAAAGAAATGGATCACTATTCTTCTTCTTCCTCCTCCTTTTGCAAAGCTTTCTTGCTTTTTATTTGTGATGGAAAATGAGTGAGAAATAGAAAACAAATGAGAGCAATAATCCTACTTCATCATCCTCATCTATCCTTGCCATTTAGATGAGAGTGTTCACTTCATATTATGAGTGTTAGCTTGTGTTAACGAAACTTCAAGGTAGATCATCTTTGTATCGAAGATCGGAAGCAAGACTGCATCTTTCTCTCCGTGGAACCTCTCGAGAGTCCGGAACACGATGATCGCAGCGAAGGGACTTCAACACGGAGCTTTAGAAGTGAAGGACAGGATTTACAAAGGTTGTAATCCCTCTCACTTAGTGTTAAAGTGTTTAACATGCTTGTTTTCGCCTAAACCCTAGTTTAAAGATCCGGTTTCGGGTTGTTCGGCGCGGCTAATTTTTTAATCGGGCATGGTTGATGCCTCGTAGAATATTGTGAGCGTGCCTAGCAACCCTACACTTCATCCATCGTCTCATCTCGATTCGGGATCTAAAGAGGTAATCACTCTCAGTTCAATTCCTTACATTTCTGAAACCCTAATCAAATTTCATGTATATATTATGATGAAACCCTAATCTCGATGATATTGGGTTCTCTTTTTATCTCATTAATTAGGTTTTGCTTGTTTAAAAATTGAGGGAAAAGAGAAAGATCGGTTGCATGGTGTGACAATTAATTGATTTTTGATTAATTCCTTTTCTTTTTGTGGTTTTATTTGATGACAAGTTGAGTTCTTTGGTTACTTAGGAAGTTATAACAAAATGATTCATGGATAAATTTTTGTTGTTCATTTTTGAAGAATTTAGGTTTATTAGTCTGTAGATGATCACTGGGTTTAGTATTTTAAAGTGGAGACATAGGTTATGCAAAACTCCAGTTTGCAAGGCCTTACCTCCGTGAAGAAGTTTAACTTTGATGGGATGTTTGGCTTTGGAGTTATAAACTCCAAAATGTTGTTTTGGAGTTATCTAAACTCCAAATAGTTTCGAAAACTTTGGTGACCAGAGTTAAGAAAACTTCGGTGAGTCTACTGAACTCTGAGATGAAAGGTAATAACTTTGTGAAACTCCAGTCATCAACGTGACTCCATACATAAATAGGCCCTTGGACCTTAGAAACTTTGGCTGGATTGGAGTTTTCTAAACTCTAAATATCTTCACTTTGGAGGCTACATAACGGAGCTTTCTAACCTCCAAAATGAAAGAAGAACGGGCCATAGTTAGGATTTTGTACTTAAGTTTGGATAACTTTATGAAATTCTAACTTAACTCCATACCCAAACATGCCTAAAAAGTTTGACTCTGATGGTTCTTTTTTTTTGGCTTTGGAGTCATCAAAATGCCAAAATATATTTTGAGTCAACCAAACTCATAAATGGTTGTTCTTTACATTTTGGAGTCTAGAAACAAGAGTTAAATTGGACTTTTCTACACTTCAGTTACCCCAACTTTGGAGTCTAGATAATTACTCCAAAATGAAAGCCAAACAAGGAACAGTTGGGATTTTGGTGTTTAGCTAACTTCATGAAACTCTGGTTATCCTAACTTAACTCCAAATTCAAACAGGCCCTGAATCATGGATAATTTTACTGGTTTGTCATATGGAATGAAATTTCCCCTTCGTGCAGTTTTGATGAGAATAAAAATAAGATGCCTGTTGTGGAATATAAATGTGTTTCTTTTGCCTCAATGTTGGGTTTATTATTATTATTTTATGTTTTATAAAAAACTTTATAGCAAATGGGACCTGGGTTAATGATCTCTTTTTGTTTCATTTCTTTATAACAAATAGAATCATTGATAAATTCTTATGCTTTCGTAGTGTGTATTGAGTTTTCCCTTTGCGGTTGAGGTAAACAGAAAAGATTGGGCACCTGTTGTGGAAGTTTTCCCCTAATCTGCTGATGATCACTAGGTTTATGATACATTGGTACTTGTTCTTTTCTCCTTTTTTTTGGGCATCTGGAAGATAGATTGAACGATAGTTGGACTTGGGCTTATGATAATAACAGGTTATTTTCTATTGTCTGCTCCGGACTTTGTTCGACTTATGAGAGAGTAAACATTCAGATAATGATTTGGTTACATCTGCAAAGTTTCCAAGCAAACATTTAAAGCCTCATAAAGATGTTAGGAATTGCTTAGGCATTGTTGATTATCAGGGAAGACATTCTATTAATCCAGTCTTTTATTTACTTTTATGGAATTAAATTGTTATAGGTTGAATAATTAAATTCAAAATCTCGGTTTTTGTTTTGGGCAGAAAGAAATTTAATTGCAATGGGAAGCATGAAAGAAGAAAAATTCCGATTTTGCATCGACAGAGGAGGCACTTTCACTGACATTTATGCTGAGGTTCCTGGCCATTCAGACAGCTGTGTGATGAAACTTCTACCGGTGGACCCTTCGAACTACGATGATGCTCCAATCGAAGGGATTAAAAGAATCTTAGAACAGTTCACAAGCGTAAAAATCCCAAGGTCTTCAAAAATCCCAACCGGCAAAATTGAATGGATCCGAATGGGTACCACTGTCGCCACAAACGCTCTTCTTGAACGAAAGGGCGAAAGAATCGCTCTTTGCGTGACTAAAGGGTTTAAAGACTTGCTTCAAATTGGAAACCAAGCCCGGCCGAATATTTTTGACCTTAAAGTCTTGAAGCCCTCGAATCTATACGAGGAAGTTATCGAAGCTGATGAGAGAATTGAACTTGTTCTCGATAAAGAGAACAAGTCTTCGTTTTCTTCTTTGGTTGAAGGGATATCTGGGGATGTTAGGAATTAGTCAAATAAAATCCCATTAAGGGAGGAATTGTTAGGAATTAGTTAAATAAAATCCCATTTTATTTGGGACTCCTTGCTTTAGAATAGGTCTTCATTAGTTGGAAGATCCCTTATTTGTAGTATTTTCTGTTTTGATGTAAATGGCTATTTAATGGCCTAAATGCTTTCCATTCAATATATGATTTTCCTCTCAAATTTCTTTGTGTTCTTTATCATTTGGTATCAGAGCCAGGTCAAGAGGCTTTGTAGAAGCAGCAGTCTTCTAAGGATTTAAGCAGAGGCAATGACTACAGAAGGTGCTTTTGTTCAACCAGCAGTGCCGAGGTTCGATGGTCACTACAGTCATTGGGGGATGCTTATGGAAAATTTTCTCCGATCAAAGGAATACTGGGATGTGGTGGAGAATGGAGTTTCTGCAGCAGCAGAAGGTGCATCTGAGGTGCAAAGGAAAAACTATGAAGAGCAGAAATTGAAGGATCTCAAAGCTAAGAACTATCTGTTTCAGGCTTTAGATCGTACTATTCTGGAAACAATCGTTAACAAAGACACATCAAAGAGTATCTGGGATTCTATGAAACAGAAATATCAAGGAACAACACGAGTAAAGCGTGCTCACCTACAAGCATTGCGAAAGGAGTTTGAAATGGCTCACATGAAAGAAGGAGAATCTGTGGACGAGTACTTTGCTCGTATTCTTGTCATTACTAACAAGATGAAAGAAAATGGTGAAGATTTGAAAGAAGTTGCTGTTGTGGAAAAGATTCTGAGGTCAATGATTCCAAAGTTTAATTATGTTGTGTGTTCTATTGAAGAATCCAAGGATACGAGTGTGCTTTCCATTGACGAATTGCAAAGCAGTTTACTTGTGCATGAGCAACGCATGAGTAATACTGTACAGGAAGAACATGCACTGAAGGTGACACATGGGAGCCAATATTCTGGACGAGGACGAGGACGTGGGAACTCTGGAGGTAGAGGCCCTGGAAGAGGCAGACAGAGTTTTGACAAGGCAACGGTGGAATGTTATGCTTGTCACAGGCTTGGGCATTATCAATGGGAATGTAAGAGTAGAGTTGCAAATTTTGCAGAAAGTGAAGTAGAGAGTGAAGAACACATGCTGTTGATGGCTTATGCTGAAGAAAAGGAGCAAAAAACAACAGACATGTGGTTTTTGGACTCTGGGTGCAGTAATCACATGTGTGGAAAAAGAGAATATTTTTCCGAGTTTGATGAACAATTCTCTGATTCAGTGAAGTTGGGAAATAATTCAAACATGGTGGTTCATGGGAAAGGCAACATTCGACTTCAAATCAATGGAGTTGTCAGCATTATCTCAGGAGTTTTTTATGTTCCAGAACTAAAGAACAACTTGTTAAGCTTGGGACAGTTGCAAGAGAAGGGTCTAAGCATTTTGTTTCAACAAGGGCAGTGCAAAATATATCATCCTGACAAAGGTTTGATTACGAAATTAAATATGTCTGCAAATCGAATGTTTATCTTGCATGCCATCACTTTGCCTGCAGCACCCACTTGCTTTAACACGGTTACAGAAGATGTGGCGCAACTCTGGCATTGCAGGTTTGGGCACTTAAGCTTCAAAGGCTTACAAATACTGCAACAAAAACAAATGGTGGAAGGTTTACCATTGCTTAAGCCACCCTCAAAGCTGTGCAAAAATTGTCTTGTTGGGAAACAACATCGAGACTCGTTTCCAATAAAGAGTTCCTGGAGAGCATCACAAATTTTGCAGCTTGTTCATGCTGACATTTGCGGACCAATTAAGCCAGCCTCAAACAGCAAGAAAAGGTATCTAATTACTTTCATTGATGATTACAGCCGCAAGACATGGGTTTATTTTTTGGCAGAAAAATCAGAGGCCTTTGCTGTCTTTAAGAGTTTCAAGATACATGTTGAGAAAGCAACAGGTACATCTCTTAAAGGGTTGCGTACGGATCGTGGTGGAGAATTTACATCTCGAGAATTCAACGAGTTTTGCAATGCACATGGATTGCAAAGACAATTGACAGCTGCATATACACCGCAACAAAACGGCGTTGCAGAGCGGAAGAATCGAACCATCATGAATCTTGTCCGTAGTATGCTATCTGAAAAGAAAGTACCCAAAACTTTCTGGCCAGAAGCAGTAAATTGGGCTGTGCATGTTTTAAATCGCAGTCCAACACTAGCTGTGAAGGACAAAACACCTGAAGAAGCCTGGAGCGGAATCAAGCCAACAGTCCAACATTTCAGAATCTTTGGTTGTGTCTCATATGCTCATGTACCTGATAAATTGAGATCCAAGCTAGATGAGAAAAGCTTGAGGTGTGTTCTACTCGGAATCAGCGAAGAGTCAAAGGCATATAGGCTTTATGATCCTATCTCACAAAGGATTGTAATAAGCAGAGATGTGGTTTTTGCCGAGGATGAAGAATGGGAATGGGACAAGAAGCATGAGTCAGCTGTTATGTGCGAGCTAGAATGGGAAAATAATGAAAGGGCTGTCAATGAAGAATATGCAGTAGAAGAAGATGATGTTGCCGCTGCACAACCGGAGGAGTCGATTGAGGAGTCGATTGTCACTAATCAAGAAGCTTCACCAGGTCATGTCGAAGGGAGGAGTAGGAAGCAACCAGCTTGGTTAAAAGATTATGTAACCGGTGATGGTTTGTCCGATGAAGAGGCTGCGCTTTACACAGCATTCTTTGCGCTGTACACCACTGGTGCAAATCCACTTAATTTTGAAGAAGCTGTGAAGAGTGAAAGATGGCGTAATGCCATGGATGCAGAGATTGAAGCAATTGAGAAAAATGGCACATGGGAATTAATTGATCGACCCAAAGGAGCTAAAACAGTTGGAGTAAAGTTGGTTTATAAGACTAAACTTAATGAGAAGGGGGAAGTTGACAAGAAGGAGAATGGAGTTTTCTACAAGAAGGGAGGAAGTGATAAACTCAAGGCATATACTGATAGTGATTATGCGGGTGATCTTGATGATAGAAAAAGTACAACTGGAAATGTCTTCCTTTTTGCAGCTGGAGCTGTATCATGGTGTTCCAAGAAACAACCAATTGTAAGTTTGTCAACCACGGAAGCAGAATTCATAGCAGCAGCATCATGTTCCTGTCAAGCTATTTGGTTAAAGAGGTTGCTAATGACACTTGATCAAGAAAAGCAAGAGTCAATAGCTATTCAATGTGACAGTAGTTCTGCAATCAAGCTTTCAAGAAATCCAGTTATGCACGGACGAAGCAAGCATATTGATGTTCGTTTTCATTTTCTTCGAGAGCTCGCACGGGAAGGAGTAATAGAACTGATTCATTGCAATACTTCGGAACAGATTGCTGATGTGATGACAAAACCACTCAAGGATGATGTCTTTGTGAAGCTGCGTGCAATGCTTGGAGTTTGTGCAAGAAACAACATAAACTAATTTCTTTCAGTATTCAAGAATTTAGTTTAAGGGAGGAATTGTTAGGAATTAGTCAAATAAAATCCCATTAAGGGAGGAATTGTTAGGAATTAGTTAAATAAAATCCCATTTTATTTGGGACTCCTTGCTTTAGAATAGGTCTTCATTAGTTGGAAGATCCCTTATTTGTAGTATTTTCTGTTTTGATGTAAATGGCTATTTAATGGCCTAAATGCTTTCCATTCAATATATGATTTTCCTCTCAAATTTCTTTGTGTTCTTTATCATTTGTTGGGTTGTGACTCGTATCTTTAGTCCCACATCGGGAGTTTATAAGAAGTTGATGTGATATATAATATAACTTGGACCTCTACCTATCAGCTCGGGCTTTTGGGTTAGAATGGTCACCCAAGTTGTGTTGTGTATCACGTCGCTTGCGGGCTCCGCCCCCTACAAACTTGTATCAGAGCCTGGTTTGTTTGGGAGAAAAGGGGCGGAGCGAGAAAAAAATATATATACCGATACGAGTCAAGCTCGGGATTGTTGGGTTGTGACTCGTATCTTTAGTCCCACATCGGGAGTTTATAAGAAGTTGATGTGATATATAATATAACTTGGACCTCTACCTATCAGCTCGGGCTTTTGGGTTAGAATGGTCACCCAAGTTGTGTTGTGTATCACGTCGCTTGCGGGCTCCGCCCCCTACAAGAGCGTATTAGGGTAGCAAAGCCACTTGATAAAGAAGCTTTAAAACCGTTGCTTAAAGGGTTGCTTGACAAGGGAATTAGTTGCTTGGCTGTTGTATTGATGCATTCTTACACTTACCCTCACCATGAAATCTCAGTTGAGGAGTTGGCTTTGAGCATGGGATTTAGACAAGTTTCCTTGTCATCGGCTTTAACTCCAATGGTTCGTGCAGTGCCACGAGGGTTGACTGCGAGTGTTGATACTTACTTGACACCAGTGATTAAAGAATATTTATCGGGCTTTATGTTGAGATTTGAAGGAGGAGAAAAAACGTGAATGTACTATTTATGCAATCAGATGGGGGTTTAGCGCCAGAGAAACGATTTTCTGGGCACAAAGCTGTTCTCTCGGGACCCGCAGGAGGAGTAGTAGGCTACTCACAGACATTATTTGGGCTTGAAACGAGTAAACCCTTGATTGGGTTTGATATGGGTGGTACTTCAACTGATGTGAGCCGGTATAATGGAAGCTACGAGCAAGTTCTTGAGACCCAAATCGCAGGGGCTATAATTCAGGTGCCTCAGCTGGATATCAACACTGTGGCTGCAGGTGGTGGGTCCAAGCTCAAATTCCTGTTCGGGTCGTTCAGGGTTGGACCTGAATCCGTTGGGGCCCACCCGGGTCCGGTTTGTTATAGAAAATGCGGGGATTTGGCAGTCACGGATGCAAATTTGATTTTAGGAACTGTTATTCCTGATTACTTCCCTTCCATTTTTGGTCCTAACGAGGATCGGCCTTTAGATATCAAAGCTACTAGAGAAGCATTTGAAAAGCTTTCTCTTGAAATCAATTCGTATAGAAAAAGTCAGGATCCATCGGCGAAAGAAATGACAGTGGAGGAGATTGCTCTTGGTTTTATAAACGTCGCGAATGAAACCATGTGTCGACCAATTAGGCAATTGACGGAGATGAAGGGTCATGAAACCCGAAACCATGCCCTCGCTTGCTTTGGAGGCGCGGGCCCACAACATGCATGCGCTATCGCTAGGATATTGGGCATGTCAGATGTCCTTGTACATAGATTTTGTGGGATTTTAAGTGCTTATGGTATGGGATTAGCCGATGTTATCGAAGAGGCACAGGAGCCATATTCATCTATTTACGATTCAAATCCTGTGCTCGAGGCTTCTCGGAGAGAGGCTCTCCTCACTCAGCAAGTTAAACAAAAGCTAAAGGAACAGGGTTTTAAAGAAGAAAGCATTGTGACGGAGACATATCTAAACTTGAGATATGAAGGCACAGATACAGCCATCATGGTTAAACAAATCAAAGGGGAAGGAAATGACTATGCTGCAGAATTTCTGAGGCTATTTCAGCAAGAGTATGGTTTCAAACTACAGAATCGGAAGCTTATCATCTGTGATGTGAGAGTCCGTGGTGTAGGAATCACCAACATCTTAAAGCCTCCTGAACTCGAACCAGTTTCAGGAAACCCTGAACCTGAAAACAAATACAACATCTATTTCAAAGATGGGTGGCAAAGCACTCCATTGTTCAAGCTCGAGAAATTAGGGTATGGGAATATCGTGACCGGCCCTGCAATTATCATGAATGGAAATAGCACTGTAATTGTAGAGCCAAGCCGCAGAGCTGTCATCACCAAGTACGGAAACATCCGAATCGAGATCGAATCGGCTCCAGTCACTGTAAAATTATCAAAAAATGTTGCGGACATAGTGCAGCTTTCTATATTCAACCATAGATTCATGGGCATTGCTGAACAAATGGGCCGGACTCTTCAAAGGACATCGATCTCTACTAATATCAAAGAGCGGCTAGATTTTTCATGTGCGCTCTTTGGCCCCGATGGTGGTCTCGTTGCCAATGCTCCTCATGTCCCTGTTCATCTTGGGGCAATGTCGAGCACAGTCCGCTGGCAACTCAACTATTGGGGCGACAATCTCAATGAAGGAGATGTGTTGGTGACAAATCATCCTTGTGCTGGTGGTAGTCATTTACCTGATATAACTGTAATAATGCCAGTCTTTGATAATGGCAATCTCGTATTTTTTGTGGCGAGCCGAGGGCACCATGCAGAGATCGGTGGCATAACCCCTGGGAGCATGCCACCATTTTCGAAAGCCATTTGGGAAGGAGGAGCAGCCAGTAAAGCGTTCAAGCTTGTTGAGAAAGGCGCTTTTCAAGAACAAGGGATTATAAAATTGCTACAATATCCATGCTCCGATGAAATCTCAGCTCGTAAAATTCCAGGAACCCGAAGGATTCAAGACAACTTATCTGATCTTCGAGCCCAAGTAGCAGCAAATCAGAGAGGAATTGTTCTTATCAAAGAACTCATCGAGCAGTATGGCTTGCAAGTCGTGCAATCTTATATGAGATATGTACAATTGAACGCTGAAGAAGCTGTACGAGAAATGCTCAAAGCCGTTGCTGCCAAGATCGAACAAGAGAATGGCTCTACCATCATCGAAGAAGAAGATTATATGGATGATGGGTCAATTATTCATTTAAAACTCACAATAGATTCAAATAAAGGCGAGGCTAGTTTCGATTTTGAAGGGACAAGCCCCGAGGTTTATGGAAATTGGAACGCTCCTGAAGCAGTAACAGCCGCAGCAGTAATCTACTGCCTTATCAAGGTTGTCTTGCTCCAGTCAAAATCAAAATCCCGAAAAATTCTTTCCTTTCTCCGAGCGATAAAGCTGCGGTTGTAGGAGGCAACGTGCTCACATCTCAGAGAATTACCGATGTAGTTTTAACTGCGCTGCAAGCCTGTGCATGCTCTCAAGGCTGCATGAACAACCTCACATTTGGGGACGATACTTTTGGTTACTATGAAACTATTGGTGGTGGGAGCGGAGCGGGCCCCACATGGAATGGGACGAGCGGGGTTCAGTGCCATATGACTAATACAAGAATGACCGATCCTGAGATTTTCGAGCAGAGGTATCCGGTGAAGCTTCATCGGTTTGGACTTAGAGAAAATAGCGGAGGCAATGGTTGCTTTAGAGGCGGAGATGGGCTGGTGAGAGAGATTGAGTTCCGTAGGAAAGTGGTCGTAAGTATACTTTCGGAGCGGAGAGTGTTTGAGCCAAGGGAAAATGGGAGTCGAGGGGTGAATTATTTGATGCGGAAGGATAAGCGAAGGCTTTATCTTGGAGGGAAGAATACGGTTGAGGTCGATGAAGGCGAGGTGCTTCAGATTTTGACGCCGGGTGGTGGTGGATGGGGAACTCCTCGCTAACTTCCGAGTTCCTATTCAATAGATTTGGATTTATTTTAGTAATAAACTACAATATGCGAGGAAAATGCATGGTAATTTGCAACTTTTTGTGATAAATACGAGTGTCTAAAATCTGAACTCTTCAACATGAAAGTTTTACTTGATTCATTATTGCTGTTGAAAATCCTTGTACTTGAAACTTTTTTTTTGTTCATTGGTAGTTTTACATCTTTTTGTATTTTAATAATTTGGATTACTTTTAGAGGAGTAAGAAACCTTATTGTGATAACTTTGATGATTTTGAGCATGAAGATTGAGGGTTAATAGGGCTGCGGACAAGCAAAGGGAGGGTTAAGTTGGGACCGGATTTATCCTTGTGGTTGCGAGGTGCTTTCACAGTCCCATTTTTCGCAGTGGAAAGGGGGCCTGCAGGGATCTGTAGGCCCAAACTGCAGGGCTTTTTTATGGGCCAGTAGGGTCCGTTAGGTATTTTGTAGTTAGGCCTTTGGACCTTACCGGTTCATATGAGAGATCACTGCAGTTTTGAGTCTGCAGCCCGCGTTTTCTCTGTATCTCATGAAGATTTCAAGATTGGAAATCCTTATGCCTGAAACTATCTGTTCACTTGTTATTTTTTGTGTATTTATGCATTTTATATTTATGAAAATGAAACTATTAGTTCATAATCTGTATGAAATATAGAATTTTCATTTTGTTTAATTGGTGCATAAATGGTTGATTTGTTTTTAATGGTTTCATGTGTGCAAGCTTGAATCATGTTTTATGCTGCGAAAAATGGTAGACAAGTGGAGATATCCGTCCGAACTTTCCAAACATTTTCCTTTTTTTTTTACATGTTGAAATCAACCTCTTTTGGGATCAAACTTGCGACCTTCGTATTAGAGAGGAAATTGGTACCAACTGATTTAATTATAGTAGTAAAGAAAAAAAAAATCTTCAAAGCCAGCTTTGAGCAGATCTTCGGGTTGTTAAGAGAAAAGAGCTCGTTAAGAGAAAAGAGCTCGAGTATTCCGAAAGACAAAAAATCTTCGCCTTGCTTTCGCTTGGTGCCGCTTATCAATGGTATTGCCCCCAAGACTTTATTGTATTCCGAAAGATATAGAAGAAAGCTAATTAGTAGAGAAAGATTTAGATACAAAGGGTGGTGGGCAAGGCACAACAATGTGTTGTCTCCAGGATTGGATGCATTAGTATAAGAGTATTGATAGGATTCAATGTTGGGGATTAATTGGATAATGATGATCATTTGCCCTACTGCTTCTAGGATTCAAGCTGAAGGTTACGAGTGAGAGAAGTATTAACAACTTTTTGTGATCTGTTATTGTCATTTGTGAACTCAATGGTTTCTCATATCTATAGCAAATGTATTATTGCAGGATGTGCACAATTAGATTTATGAATTTTAAGTCATGTGTTAATCTCTGGGTAAGGCACATAATCAAAATAAATCGATATATTTGGGTGGAAGTGTCGGTTTGACATGAGAATTGTGATAAGCAGATCACAAGTTAAAGACATACGACCGAATACATGTATATAGAAAATGAGTGCATTAATGGAGAAAACTAAATCAGAGGACATTTACATATTAGCCATTAACAAAAAGTTTTTTTCTGAACTAAAAAATATAGGTTTAGTTAATCCCTTAGCAAATACAATAATTATGTTATGTGAAAAAAAATATGCAGGTCAGTTACAATATGCATGGAGATATCTCATTCTTATAATGTTGATGTAGCATGTAAGCTGTTAATTTTGCAATCTTTTAAAGAAAAAGCGAGTAAGAAATATTTTGCAAATCATCCTCTTTATCCTATCGAACGGAAAAAACTTCTATGCAGCTTACATAGTGCAATTCACTTGCAAGCTTTTGGATGATTTTCCTTACACAAAACCTAACTCCATCGAAGAGCTTACAAGTGCCTTGGATGGTACAAGTTCTTGCATACTAGTTTGTTTCCCAATCGAACAGTTTATAAGAAATATTATTAACAAATACAAGATTAAATAATTAAATTAGGAAAAATAAAGATTAGACTGTTAGTGGATTGGATGGCACCTCAAAAATGCTTTCCGTAAAGTAGATTGAGCCCTTACCGTACAAAGAAATTGCGCTCTCCTACTTTCGATACAACCCGATCCATTTCTTCGATCTGGTTGTACGAGCCAAAATGAAACCTTCGAATCTGTGTAGCCTTTTAATTGCCAATGTATTATTATATTTTAAGAAAAATAGAAAATAATTTGAGAGAAGAAAATCTCTGTATAATAGTTTTACAAAAAAAACTCTTACACAAGAGTTCTCTTCTCCTAAATTCCTTATATATATTGATACAATACTAACATTAAAATAACTGTATAAATTTGAATTTTAGAAATAAAGAAACTGTTCAAACACCGAAACAAAAGTATGCCGCCTTCTCAAAGTGGCTAGCAACTGCCATCATAACAGTAATTAGTTTTATGAACCAATAGAATATATATGACAATCTAAATATATATCTATTATAACTAATAAAAAATATATAAGATAAAAATAAGACTATATATTGTTTAAAAATTCCTAACACAGTTATGTTCTGATAGTTAATGTAGGTTTGTGGTGTAACATGTTTAATAAAATCCAAACAATATAATCATGTTTGGAAAGAACTCTCTCTAATATATCTCGTTCTCATATTTCTTGAAATAGAGAATAAAAATAATTATGTTATAAAAAATACGAAAGATATATTTGTGCATGTTGAATAATATCTAGTGTTATCTACTTAAAGGGCGAGGCGGATAGTCCTAATACCACCACTTTCTTACCTAAGTTAGGTACATGAGCCAAAATGCACATCAAATCAAAATTAAAAATAAAAAAATAAAGAAAATCCCAATTTCACAACAAAAATAAAAGAATAAAATCTCCACGAGGTTTTATTGTAGAGGCCACGTGACCCGCATTTCTCGGATGCGAGAACTATATTCCAAAAAAATCAATCGAATAAATTCCAATAATATCCCCAGTTTCGATTCAACCAATTTGGAAACTTACCCGTTTTATTTGCAGATAAATTCTCCCCCAATAAAAGAAACCTCACATAAACCCTAGAAAATTTATCCAAAATTCTCGATCAAATCCTGCGATTATTTGGATTCAGATCTGCAATCGTTTGGTAGAAGGTACCAGCGATTTCGGTCTCAAGCCACTTTCTTGCCTTTTTGTTCACGTGTTATCTAAGCATTTCTTTCTTTTTTCTTTTCTTTTTCCTTTTTTTCGATCTATAAAAGATCGCAGATCGAGAGGAGTAGCCGTAAGTGTAATCGAGTAAGAACTCGAATAAAAAAAAGGTTTTTTTATTTCGTTTTTGATTCATTTGATGGATGTATTTATTGATATTGAGAAATTATTGATGCAGAAATTGGATCAGATGGCGGGTAATGGGACTGCAGCGACGAAGCCGCCTCCGAGTCCTTCGCCATTGAGAAATTCTAAATTTCTTCAGGTGAATATCCTTGCATGCCATAAAAATTAGGTTTTTAGTTGGAATTGAATTTAATTTGCTTAAACATTGATGAAATGACAGTCCAATATGAGAATTTTGGTCACGGGAGGAGCCGGATTCATTGGGTCTCATTTGGTGGACAAATTGATGGAGAATGAAAAGAATGAGGTAATTGTCTTCTTAGATTATTTCCGTTCAATTTTAGTGTCTCTTTTAACATTACATTACTAGTAGTTGGTATGTGTATTTTGACAAATGAATAATTGGGTAATCATCCTCTAAATCGACTAATAGAGTTGGCAAACTCTCATAACTATCGGAAGAACTGATGTTAACCCTCTTGATTAGTGTCAAATTTATGGCAATAGGACCAATATGTTTTATTTTTATGACAATAATAATGATAACACAAAGAATAAAAATTTTAAGGACCCCACAAACAACCTCAAAGGGTAGCCTGTATGCGTAGTAGCCTCTTCATGAATTTAATAGTTAATGGAATATTTTCTGCGATGCTTGACAAAAAGTGCTATGTAGGGTCTGCTATACTCTCTTCTTAATACTTCTTATTGTAGGACTCTGAAATATCTGCTTTGTCTGTTTTTCCCCATATATGACCCGGTAATAATGATTTATGCAATTCCTTGCTAACTGCTAGCAAATGCATATACCTCATCATCATTGTTTAGAAATATTCTATCTAAATTGGCATTTTGAGTTCTGTATATGTTACTAATTAACTGCTTCATTTGATTGGATTGTCGTATTCTCATCCTCTCATAAACGTTCATCGTAATTTTCATCCGAGTTCTATGGACAAAAAGTGCAGACACTCCGTCAGTGTTGTGCTTAAATGTGTTATTCTTTCACTCCTTGTCCCAAAAAGCCAGGATAAAGAAGAAGGATTGTGTTAGGCAGCTGACAAGCGGTGTAAAACATTGAACGATCCCTATGAAATGAACACTAAAGAAAATTCGTTCTGAGAACCTGTAAACTATATTTTAATTAAGGTTTTCCCCCCTTCAATGCTGTCTCATGATTATAGAAAGGAAGAAAGTGTTGAGAAGCTATGAAAGTTATTCTTGGAGGGAGGAGAGCAATATGAATGTTTCACTTTACAGGTTTAGTTTGTAGTGTATCTTCTTGCAGTCATCTACTACTGAAGCTAAATATGTATACTTTCAAACCTTAAAGCGTATTTGCTTCCCTGAACTCGCTGTGTTCTTTCGTAGGTAATTGTTGCTGATAACTATTTCACTGGTTCAAAGGACAACCTCAGGAAATGGATTGGCCATCCAAGATTTGAGCTCATCCGGCATGGTACGTACATACATTCCTTTCTCAGTGTCTTCGGTCAGCCTCATTTATCATACTATTTATATAGATTATAGACCCTTACTGCACTTTTGCTTATGTGACATGTTTTTTGTATATTACGTATTGAATTTTATTGCTTTGTGTAACAAAGTTCCTTTGTCTTTGCTGTATAACTAATCAGATGTCACAGAACCTTTGATGGTCGAGGTTGATCAGATCTATCATCTTGCTTGCCCTGCATCTCCTATTTTCTACAAGTACAATCCTGTTAAGGTATGAAATTCTTTCAAAACAGAGACCTTTATATTGGTTTGTCTGATTATGATATGACGACTTGTCTTCATAAAATAAGTATGCTAAGTTTCCTCATAAGTGATTACCTTTCATGCCAGCAATAGTTAAAGGATGTGAATGCTAGAAGCTAATTGACATGTATAATTAGTAAATAAGTTACACTGTATTGATTAGTTTTCATGGCATGTCGTGTTCAATTGTCTCCATGAACCAACTGAACTTGTTGAGGATCTGACTTGATGTAATATTTAACAGACAATAAAGACAAATGTCATTGGCACATTGAACATGTTGGGGCTTGCAAAGCGAGTTGGAGCAAGGTAAGGCTTGTTGTCTCATTTTCTTCTTGTATAAATTGATATCTAATAAGAATGTCACTCAATTTATTCTTTTTTTAAAAGGATTTTGCTGACATCGACTTCAGAAGTTTATGGTGATCCGCTCGAGCACCCTCAGACCGAGGAGTATTGGGGAAATGTTAACCCAATTGGTAATGTTGTTATTGCGCCAAAAATGGTTCTTGTATATGGACTAACAGTGGCTAATAGTAGATTATAAGTTTTTCAAGTCTTGTCTTTCTTACCATCCCGATTCTCTTTCTAATATTGCTCTTCAAATTAATTCAACATGACTACAAACTCTTAATCGAAGTATTTTGCATCATGTAGGAGGATGTCTTCGTCAAAAATTGGATTCGTATAAAACTCGGACCAATAACATTCTGCTGTAGCCTGTAGGGAATAATTCATCATGCAAAGTTTTGGTCATTTCCTGAAAATCAGTGAAAAATTACCAAATATTCTTCTGATGCCTAGCTTACCAAGTGCATCATGTCTAGTTATAGACTGCCATTTCATTTCTGGGACAATTTGTTCTCCTGAGATGGGTGATTCATCCTATCTAATAAAAGTATTGCATTATTACTCATCTTATCTACAAATTATTTTTGCCTTGTATTGTAGGAGTCAGGAGTTGCTATGACGAGGGAAAGCGTGTGGCAGAGACTTTAATGTTTGACTACCATAGACAGCATGGACTAGGTGATTCTCCTTTTTAAGTTGCAAATCACTACTTGCATGTTTGTGAATTCATTTTATAGTTATTGTTTATGAGTTCATTGCTCTAAAGAAAGTGGCTATTAGATACTTAAACGATATCACTTCGGGTTGGCTCTCTGTAACAGAAATCCGAATTGCCAGAATTTTTAACACGTATGGACCACGAATGAACATCGATGATGGCCGCGTAGTTAGTAACTTCATTGCTCAATCTCTTAGGTAAATCTTTTTCTAATGGTCTAATTTTTCATTTCGTTTCATTTTTTTTTCTTATATGGTTATTATCACTATCACATATGTCCTTTAAAGAATTCATTAAATTCGCCGACTTCATAATGATGAGGAAACATTTAACCTTTGTTTCGGCGATTTTATGTAGGGGTGAACCGTTAACAGTCCAAGCACCTGGAACACAAACTAGGAGTTTTTGCTATGTTTCTGACATGGTAATAATAGTTCCCTTCCTTTGCTGATTCTACAATATTTACTCTGTTAATGTTGTGATCTATGTTTGTGATGATGTGCTGTGCTTTTAATTTTTCGAACTACAAGGTTGATGGCCTTATCAGATTAATGGAACGAGAACACACAGGTCCAATCAACATTGGGAACCCAGGTACTTACCAAGTTACCTATACTTCCACCAAGAGTTTTTTATAATATCCAAAGCTGCGTGTTTGCACTTCTCTGATTATTAGTCTGTGTCATAAATATCATGAACTTTGTTCTGAGTTTTGCAAGTAATGCAGGCTATATTACACTAAAATACCCTTAAATATTGCTGTTTTACTAAACTACTCAAATTATTTATTACATTGAACTCCTTTTTCCTATGTTTTTTAATGTAATCAAGCCCCAATAATGTGGAATAAATATCATTACAGGTCATTCAAAAATATTTGTTGTGCATCGTACCTTGCAGAACTGTATTTGACCCTTTGCCAACTAAAGATTTTGTTCTAGATTGTTATCAGTGATTCCTTAGAGTTCGATATTCCGGTGTTTGATGTTTGAATTTTTGGATTTCCATAGAAGATTGCATTGTCACCTTTCACTTATTTTAAAATGAAAAAAATATACTGTTCTTGTTGTAGGTGAATTTACAATGATGGAGCTTGCGGAAACTGTGAAGGAGGTAAGAATGCAAACATGTTTCTCCCTTTTCAAACTAGTTTATCCCTTTGCTTTAGGTTTTCAAAGAAATGTACAAGGTTAAATGCTCTACAGTTGCATCTATAATATGGAAAAAGAGAGGTTACTGAATGTAGAGTCCTAAATTCAGCAAAATTAAAATAATTCAAAGCAGTTTTAATCGACTAGGTATATATTTGGATGCATAGAATGGTTACAGTCGAGAGGAATGGTTATAATCTGATCTAGGAAGGAAAGGCAGCTGAATTTTTTTTGGGTGGATTGCATATTTCATTTAGGCTAGATTGCACTAAACGACCCTTAGCTTTCCTCCAAAATGAGAGGATCGCCAGTTTGATTCCTGAAGGGTGGCTCCCCAAAAAAAAAGTTGGCTTAATAGGAGCGGAATTCATGTTACCGACCTCAAAAGTTTGGCTCAAAGGTTATTCTGTTCTTACAATTGAGCTCACCACCACAGCCTTCATAAGATGAGCTTAAACGTGCATGAATTACATTTTGCAGTTGATCAACCCTGATATTACTTTGAAAGTGGTGGAGAATACACCGGATGATCCGCGGCAGAGGAAGCCGAACATTACAAAGGCCAATGAGTTACTCGGATGGGAGCCTAAGGTCACTTTGCGCGAGGGACTACCCTTAATGGAGGAGGATTTCAGGCGTAGGCTTGGTGTGCCCAAGAACTAAGCACCCAAAACATTTTGACAAAAAGAGTATAGGGTCATTCTATGAATAAATTGGTTTACTAAGTTTTTCCTTTCTTAAAGTTATTAAATATAAGAGAGGACTGGATGCATAATGATATTTTTAGTGCAAGAATTTATTGGTACTTCACCTCGATGTGATGTTTTAGGTTAAGATACTTTCTTTAATTGAAAAGGATGAAAGATATTTAATCGAGTATTTTATATAGGTTTCGGATTAATAAATGCAAGCATATTTTTGTGTAATGAGATGTGCTTTTATTATAATTGTATTATATGAATCTCTTGCATCATCGGCATCCAAGGCCTTGGCATCAAAATGGTTGTCATAATCGACTGGACCATTGGGCAAAATTACATGGCTCATGTTCACCCTAAAACTAGCTTATAGAAAATGCCAGGGTAAATTGTCAAATCCCCAAGCATTTTTAAATTTTTACTGCAATATTTATATAGGAGCCTGTTTTATGTAACTAATTCATATAAACTATTTAGATATTGTAAGAAACTTTTCAGATATCACTTGCGACTTTTTTAGATATTGCCAGCAACTGTTTAGATATCGCAGGAAGCTAGATATAGCTAGTTATTACTAGAGTTAGGGGTTTCTTGACAATTAAAAACTTTTTCAGTGGATATCTAAGCAGTTGTTAGCAATATCTAAACAATTGTCCGTGTTATCTGAATTATTTCCTACGATATCTTCATCTCTACTATTATGGGGGTAAAAAGAAGGAATCATTTAATTTTTAAATTGATGGATGATGTGGGAAATCAAATAAAAAAAACATCATTGTTATGTGCAATACATGTACAATAAATGTCCATCATTATTATTTTACAAGTGCGATGATGCACGTAATCAAATTATCATGTCGTTATTATTTTATAAGTGCGATACAGGTGGATAAATTAATAAAGAAATTTATCATAAAAATTTCTATATTTACGTGCAGCCCACGTGCCAAAAACGTTAGTGTAAATAGTTTGTATGGATTGGTTAGATATAGTAGGCTATTATATAGATACCGCAGGGTTTTGATCATCACTCGGAGTCCAGAAGGATTCCAGAAGGATTTTGATAGCGGGAATAAGTGCTTGAGGGGTTTTGACAATTTCCCCGGGAAAATTGTTTTATACTGGATATATTTGCATTTGATTTAACACCACTCAACAACATGTTACATAGCAACGAGGAAACAAAGGAACATCAACGAAACCAAAGGCTGAAAATTTGAGAGTTGGGACACTGCTTTCATTTGTTTTCCTCCAGTATTTTCAGGCTAGGGCCTGTTTGTTTTCCATAAAGCAGCATGGAAGTAGCGGAAGGAAGTTTACTTCCGACACTTCAAGTGTTTGTTTTGACAAGAAGTAACATTTGAAGTTATTTCCATATGGTGATGTGGATACTATGTGGAGTCTCTACTTCAGCATTTCTCTTCATGACCTTTTTGGATTGGAAGTGACATGGAGCACAAGGAAAGATGAAGAAAAATACTATTTTATTCATAATATTAATTAATTTTAAGTTTATTTCATTCTCTATCATGATTTTCAAGATAAAAATTAATATAAAATAATTGAATTTATTACTTCAATAGAACTACTTTTATAACCAAAGCAAACAAAAGAAGTGCAAGAAATTATTACTTCCATGAACTTCTTTTTGAAGTAATTTCAAGACTACTTCCGTTCAGCCAAACGTGTCTATAATATCGACATGGCGGAATAAAAATCATAGATTTGTTTGATAAATAAGGAGGCGAATTGCAAAATAGCCCTTGCTCGCCTTTTGGCTAGAAGTTGTGCCGATGACTGTGCCACACCAGTATTATACGATAGAATAACTTTTTTTGTTCTTTTCCTTTCCTTTAAATCTTTTTTGAGTAACTTTTGCCTTTTAGCTTATATAATTTTTTTTGAGGAATTTTTCTATCCTTTCTAAGCTTCTCGTAACTTTACTCAGTTGCACCCTGCCACCTTTCTATTCTTTTCACACCCAAACGCCGCCCCCACCCCCACTCCAAAAAAAAATATATGATTTTGTGCAATATGAGAAGCCACCTCCATCAATATCTATTAATATTCTATGCAAGCACACCACAAGCTTCTAGTTGCCACTCACAAATCCATCATTCGGCAATAATTCGGCGAGATCGAAAATTCGGATTCGGAAAAATATTCGGAAAAAATCGGCAGGTATTCAGGAAAGATTCGGTAAGTGTTCGGAAAATGTTCAGGAAGGATTTCGAGCAAAAAATTAATATAAAATTAATATATGAGACGCAAGATTTTGATTTCGTGAATTATTTACCGTTTTTTTGAATAATTCGTCTTTTTTTGAATAATTCGGGAATTATTCGCGAATAATTTGGCAATTATTCGGCGCGTTCAATGATGGTGAATAATTCGCAGATTTAATCGGCAGTCACATAATTCGCGAATTATTCACGAATTATATGACTAATGGTTGCCAATACAACCTGGTATAGCATCTTAATTTTCAAATCTTACTTGCATAAGAAGGGACTATTAGTTCAAAAAATAACACAAATAGCCGCAAGGCCAAATACAATTAAGAAGTAGAAATTTCATGCATGATCAAACAAGAAATCCTACAAATTACTTCCATACTAAAACCAAAACTACATTAATGCCACGCCCATAATCGATAACACCCAACTACATCAAAGCACTAAAACTAGACCAATTAAGCAAAGCAACAACCCAAACCCTAAACCCTAAATCAGTGGCAAAATATGACCTTAAGCTCCTTCGGGCTCGCGCACTCATGAGTCAAGCTAGGGCTATCGTGCGCATACGTAAAAGTCGCAGGACATCTGTGCTTGAAAAATTCCGAATATGTCGAGGCCCTACACGTCTTCGGGCTATTGTACATGTTCCGGCAACACAATTCATCGGTACCGAAAGCTTGGCACCCACTCTTGCACCCGACCACGGGGCCGCCGTTGTGGGCCCTCAGCTGCAACACGTCGGGGCATGTGGCGAGTAGGTCCTCTCTGCAACCGACCACAGGGCAGCGGCCTTGCCCTTCATGAGGCGTTACCTGATGCAAAATTCGTTAAACAAAATATTGCTGCAAGAAAGAAAAAAAAATTATAAGATAAAATAAAATCTATATATTACTTCAGTCGATTGTTAATTTGATCCTTGTGGTGTAAAATACTTGTACACATAAATTGTCATCCTAATGAAAACTATTCTACTGCTTATCGTTTTGGACATAACTCATGATTTTTCTATAAATGGGTACATTATATAAGATAATAATCCATTAAATGAGTTGGTAACATCCCATTTAGCCCAATTAATTTCTTTGATAATTATTTTGAAGAAATGTACAGATTCTACGTTTCCAAGATTTATCCACTCACAAGTTAATTAAGATTACCGTATTGTTTTTACAAATCAAAGCAAGTAAGAAATGAGCTCACAAAACATATACATCCAAACCTTTTTACACCAAACTAAACACCAACTCCTAGCAATCGACACGAGTTGAGTTAGGATAACCAGAGTTTATTTAATTTTAAAGCTATAGTTTGCGAAGTCTTGACTCCACTTAAAATTTTAATGTGGTGTTTGGCATCACTAAGCGTTAATTTATTTTTTAAAAAGTTATCTAGACTCCAAATCAGGTCGTGTTTGGGAACGGAGTTAAGTTATCTAAACTGGAGTTTCCATGAAGTAAGCAAAACTTTGCCAACTCTGCTCTACTTGGCTTGGTGTTCATTTTGCGGTTGAAAATATCTGGAGTTATCTAAACCCAATCTGATCTATGTTATCTAAACTCCATTTTCCAAACTCTCTCTCTCTCTCTCTATATATATATACGAGATTAATGGAGGAAAGAGGCCATAGGCGGGGATTTACTCCTAGGCCGTGGAAAAATTATTTTTTCCGACGATCGGCACCCATCATCATCATCGTTATTATCTAAAGATGTGCGTACACCAAATTTCATGTGATTCTACAACTTTTTCATAGTGGGTTCAAAATTAACGGTTTACCGACAATAGAACTTTTTACATTGCTAAATCAACGGTGAAAAGGTTGTAGAATCACATGAAATTTGGTGTACGCACATCTTTAGATAATAACGATGAAGATGATGAGAACCGATCGTCGAAAAAGTTGGTGGAGGTTGTATTTTATCCACGCCGTAGAAGGAAATTTCCTCCTGGCCTCTTTTCTCCATTATTCTATATATATATATAAATAAAGCGCTTAAGGTATTTTATAGATAATAGATAAATAAATATACCGTCATGGGCACGTTGAAGCCGTCGACGAGGCTGACCCCGTACGAGGCCAGATCAAGATGGCCGCCGTGGTGCAGCGAGATCTGCACCAGCGTGGCCGGCGGGGCGCCGCCTTGGCCGTCGCACTCGAGCCTGGCCCCGCAGTCGCCGGTGACGCAGTGGAAGCGGGTCCCGGTGTGGGCGCAGCCGGTGCGGGCCCAGATGCGGCCGGACCATTGGGCCGCCGGCGCCGGGAAGGACCTGTGGGTGAGGGTCTGGAGGCAGAAGCCGCCGCGCTCGAGGACGGCGTGGCCGGAGTTGGGCTGGATGGCGGGGCACACGGTGAAGGGGCAGTTGTTGACGAGGGTTAGGGTCATCGGAGGGTAGCTTTGGGAATTTGATGGGAGAATGAGGAGAGAGAGAATGAGGAGAGAGAAAGAGGGAGGAGCCATGGCGCCTGCAGAATGCAGATTTGGAGTTGGTGATGAGATGATAATGTGAGAGATTCAATGCTTGGGGTTATGTTATGTAATAATGGGGAACGGGAAGGGGGTTTAGGGTGCGTTGAGCCGCGGGTGTAAGATAAGTGCGAGAGGACGTGGGGGGTTTCGACTTTCTGTCGTTTTGCGCGGGGAATGGGATGCTCATGCTCCTCTCTCTGCAACTGGTGTCAGCCTTTTCTTCTCTCTCAATTTTTTATTTTTATTTTGTTTCTCATTTTGTATTTTAGTGTACTTTTTATCAGGCTAATATTTTGAACGTATGTAAATTTTGAACATATATACTTGGACGTGTGTAAAAATTTTTGTGCTGGATTACATGAAAATTTCTGAAGGTATTTACAGTTTTTTTAAATTTAAACCGAATAAATACGGTTGGTGGTAATATAAAAAATTTAGAAATTTATGAGTTACACAGAATAACAAAGATTTAAGGGTTTATGTATAAATTTGTAAGGCACGTCTCTTTTTCGGTTTTGGAGCAGAGAATGCGTAATGAATAAGAGAGAGATCTTGGCTTTTCAGTTTATAATTTTTGTTTTTTGTGGTTGATGAAACAGACATCTTTATTTTTCAACTTTGGCTATTAGTAGAATCTTGTCTTTTTATTTATTTTTTATTTTGTTGATTAATGACATTATCTGATGGATTTCTGGTTATAATAGTAAAAATTACTTATCTTGTTAGAATAACATGTCTATTCCATGATTCTAAAACCATGCACGTTAATTATGGAGCTCTAAATTTATTAGCGGAAATTAATCAGTACCGTGCACAGTGCGAGGCACATACATATTTCATACAACTGAGCTAAAATAAACAGCCGGTCATATGAAATAAAAATCTAAACAATTTGTTTTTAAGGGTTAAGAAATCTAAGAGGCGCTTTATTATAAAAATTAATGAAGCTGTGGATTTTCTTTAAGCTTTGTTCAAGTTTCAAGAGAAAAAATGAACGATTAAATTAAAAATTTCACCTGGAATTTTTTTTAAAAGTTTAAGAAATATCATTTTATGAATCCCCCTTCCCTTTCTCTCAGAGAATTTTTTTGTGATTAATACTGTTAGCCATGGGGTCCGAACCGGCCCAGTACACTGTATATTCATATAAGAGGGTTAGGATTTCATACAATATATGAAATATATGAGAGAGAAACTAGAGTGCCATTGTCTTCTTTTTCATCATCTTCTGCTTTGGATTGGCTTGCGGGGTGATGAAGTGAGAGATTCTCGTTTTCTACTAAAATATGGTGTCTCTCCGGCCGTTACTTGGAGGTGATAAAAATTAGATTTTCTACGTAACGCGGGCGAGAAACGATCCAACCAATCGGATCAGGTATATCGTAAACTTTTAAGGTAGATATATGTGTTTCCGCTGTGCATGATTGCTTGTTATGTATCTACGCCATTTAAAGTGTATAAAAACGAAAGCTCAAAAGCTCCGCGTTTCATTAAAAATATTTTAACGAAACAAAAAACCGGAAAAGTATAAAGATAAGTTCAAATCCATATTGTTACGTCCCGTTTTTCAAAACACGTAAATCCAGCACGTGACAGAGCCAACCATGCAACCTGTATTTAGGAATTATCCTTCCACAGTCACATTACGGCTGTCCATCGAATATAAAAAATAATAAAATAAAAATCTAGTTAACATGTGTCCATCTGCAACAATCAATAAAATCAAGAAATAAGTATAGCGGAAACGAATCAAGATCCAATAAAACAATATCTGCATCACGTCCCATATGAGCTCATATTAATAAAAATAAAACTGCGGAGAAAAATAAACTAAACATCTTTAAACTAAATAGCTAGCTTCTCATTGCTCGGCTTGCTTGCTAAAATACTCATAATTTGCCTGCGATAGAATTAGAGAAACTAGGCCATGCAAAATCCAGACGTCAGTGCGTCATAAATACCACTATAATAGTAATAACCAGAATATGATGTTATGATTAAATATGAATGTAAATAAATAACAAATGTATAAAACAGTGAGCTGTATATATGTGACATGTATCCTAAAGTCTGTACTTCTAGATTATCTATTCTATAAGTTTTTGAAATCAATTAATGTAACTCTCATCATAACTCAATAGTATATATTCCGTTCATTCCCCACGGGACCATGGTACAATATATCCCGTTCATTTCTCACGGGACTACGGTACAATAAACAATGATTATTCCGTCATGCCTGGAATCACGGCAAACAATAATAATATCTTCTTGAGTTACATTTCGGTTACTGTTCAGTCGAAAATATTGCACTTTTGATATAAAATTTTCCTTACTTTTCTTAAATATTTAAAAATGTTTATTATAAATATAACATATATGGGTTTATCTGCAAATTTACTCTTTACCATATGTTTATATATTATAATTAATATTATGAAGGAAAATATATACATATAATATTTTTATTACGCATATCATATTAAATAATGTTAATCAAATTTCTTAAAAATTTATTACAATATAAAATGATTAAAATTATATCTTTAATATAACAAATATTACTAATATTATTCTTAGAGATTTTGTGCAGATTTAGCTCAGGTCGGAAAATCGAGATATTCAAGATGTTAGGATAAAAAAATCTGCCAATAAAATCATAAAATCAATATTGACAGACTCAGAGAAATATTTGTAGAATCCAGATATGGAAAAAATCTCCACATGTCAACATGTAGAAGCCCTAGAAATTTCGAAGCCTAACTCCTCCAAACAGCCGCGGTTGCGCGGCCAATATGCCCTATTCGCGGCGGATCCACGGCCTTCTTGTAGCCGTTGGATATAATATTTTTGGTAGGTGATCACAACAGCAAATCCCAACACATGAGATCTAGAGTTTCTAATTCTGAGCTATTTAAAGGACCGAGTGCTAAAATTAGTAATCAATCACTTTTAACACGAAGCAAATCACCGTCAAAGAACAAGAGATCCACGACAGGTCCGCGATTCGACGTGATAGAGCGACGTGAATATTGACGGAACATCTACTTCCTACAAGGCAGAGATCGAGAGCAACTTCTTCTTATAATCTAAATTTGAAGGATTTGTACTTATAACGTTGATTAATAAAGATAGATCATTAGTTTAATTATTTCGCATTTACTTTCTGCATTTACATCATGATTTCCTTCTCTATCTTCTCTTCTATCTCAACTATGCATGAGTAATTCCTAATTTGTTAGGGTTCGTAGGATTATGATAAATTAATTGATGAGTAATTCCTAACTTCTTTTATATCTTATAAAGTTTATAAATTTTAGAAAAATAAATGTTAATATCTTTATCGAGCACGCTACCAATTTATTGATAGTCCCGACCGCAATTTGAGATTAGATTAACAATTGTTTTGGTTAAGGCTAGACATGAATAGAGATCAATACAAGGATAAAGGGTTAAGAGTGGGGAAACCCTAGTTTCTTCCAAAAGAACCCTAATCCACATTCATCACTATCGTCTAGTTTTAAACCTATTAAAAGATAAAATGAGTCATTTTTAATTAATCATACATTACTACTAAATTTTATGAACCCCACAAGCCTTTTCTTTATAGATTTTACATCCGTATATTGTAGATTTACAACCAATCTCACATATTTCTAATCAACCCGTCTTAAGTAAGATTAAAAGTTCCCCGCATCCCTGAGGACGACTCGTACTCATCTCGGCTAGCTACTCGCGACACCGTTATTGATTGCGGTAACTACAAACACTTCTTTCACACATCAACCAAATGGCGCTGTTGCCGGGGGCACGTACGTAATTTTTTTTTCTTGCTATTCGGGTTGAATTATTTTTCGATCCATATCATAAAATTAAAACAAAATAGCAAATTGTGTATTTAACGATTATTGTGCGACTTTTTACGAGGGAATATGGAGTCACTTGAACGAGAAATTAGAGAGTCGGAGACTTTCAAAGAAGCCCAGAGGAGCATAGAAAGCTACTGCAGAAAAATTGTCAACAGTTCCTTTTAGAACGCTGCGGAACCGCGACAATTGCATGCGTTTGGCCGCGGTTGGGCGGCGGCTATGGGGAATTTTGCTTCCAAAATCTTCTAGTAATATCCACATACCATTCTCTCTCCTTTAGATATCCAATAATTTGATTTTCTGCAGGATTCTTTGCAAAATATCGCTGCTTAAAAATCTTTTTGCGTATTTTGATAATTGGTTTGTTTGTGCATATTTTAATACGGACTTTAAGGGGTAAGACCAAAATTCAGATTAGGTGGGGATTTCATCACCCTTCCTAGGCCCCACAAATCACAAAATGTGCATACTTTCACCATCATTAATTAAAAAATATGTAGACCAAGACTCTGAAGACCGTCGCGCTCATTTAGGACGGAGGAAGGTCGTGGATAATCTATCGCTTATCCGCATCTCTTTTGTGGTGTCTAGACAAGTGTGACCAAGAAAAGTGGTTATTTAATTAGGCCCGCTATTTTCGGTGATTCGTATAGCGGATACCTCCCACTTACCTGGCCACAAGAGCCATAAAGAGGTGGTAGATGATTGATCCTGCGACTTGTCCTTTGGAAGTCTAGGAGCGGTCTAGTGCTTGACCTAGGTGACCGTAGTGCTAGGGTTAATTGTGAATTTTGTGATTTGTCGAGTCAAGCCTCACGTCCGACACTTTTCAAAACAAACCATTTTAAAATCGTTCTCACACACGCTGCCACGTGCGCTAAACCCTCTCAGTGCATGATCAGCTGGACATGGAATTCTAGTACCCGTCTTATCCGCGTTTCTGCTATCGACTCCGAATTCGGTACTTCTTCATCTTTTTTTTCCCCTCCACCCACCACATCGACCGAGATGGACGGTTCTCCATCAGATTTTACCAACACACCCCTGCCACCACCCGTAGGTGCGCAAAATCCATCGTGCATCTCTCTCTAAGAGAGATGTTACCCGATACGCGGTTCTCTTCCTACTTGTCTATCTATTCCACCAGCCAATGGGGATAATTTTAAAATTAAACCCCACTTTATCAACATGTTGCCCAAATTTCACGGGCTTGAATCTGAAAACGCATACATTTTTATCACCAAATTCGAAAACGTATGCGCAATGATGGGCACTTCACAACTTTCAGTGGATTCTATGAGATTATGTTTTCTCCCTTTTATCTTGTGCGATCTAACAGAAAAATGGTTTTATAACACTGCCGCACACTCTATTGCCAATTGAGATGAATTCGTTATAGCATTCCTTAAGAAATTTTATCCCAATCATAAGACCTCCCGTGTTCGAAGCCAGATTAACCAGTTTACCCAGCTTCCCAATAAACCATTTTGGAAATGTTTTGAACGGTTTAAAGATTTGCTAGTCCAATGCCCTCATCACGGAATTAATAGATGCGACCTTTGCCGAATTATATATGAGGGTATTAGTCCAGCGACAAAACAGATGCTTGAGACCATTTGTCAATGCCATTTCATGTCCAAAGACGATGGTGAAGCTTGGCAATTCCTGGAAGATCTCGCTGAACAAACTTTACAGCGGGAAAGCGTTAGACCACCTTTATTTTCATCTAAGGCAGGCATCCATCAGCTCAATGTTTCCATCGCAGTGAAAGCCGAAATGGCCGCGATGTAAAAGAAACTTGATGCTATCGAAAACAAATTCTCATCTGCCTCCTTAAACCAGGTTACGCTCCCCAAAACGTGTGTGGTTGCTGTTCCGTCCCACACACTTAACGGAAGAATCCTTTGAGTCCACCGTTTCAAGGTCAAGAACAAATTAATGCTACTTTTCAGCAACGACCTAAAAACGATCCTTATTCTTCCACAAACAATCAGGGATGGAGGAATCGTCCTAATTTTGCTTAGAATCAAAACCAAACTCAAAATCAAAACCAGTTTCCCAAGCAATTATCAAAGACCTCCTTCACAGCAACAGCAATCATCACAACCGAGTCAGCACCCCTTTCAACCGCAAACTTTTCAAAATCCTGCCAACAATTTTGCACTTTATAATAATTCTTTTCCAACGGCCGGTACCGAAAAATCTGCACTTGAACGAAGTGTGGAAACGTTTATTAAACATTCTACGCAAACGATGGCTAATTTACCGTCTTCTATCCAAATATTAGTGCAACACACCGCTTCCCATGGTGAAAGCATAAAATCGATAGAAGCACAACTTGCACAGTTAAATGTCGTGATGAGTGAGAGAGAAAGGGAAACTTCCATCTCAACCTCTACCAAATCCCGGTCACTCACAAAGTCAGAATGTGTGTGCCGTAACCACATTGAGATCAGGAAGAGTGCTGAATAACCAAGTGGGTGAACATGTTGATGTTGATGATATTGATAATACCCCGGCTTCTACTTCTAATCCTAATTCGTCTAGTCCATCATCTTCTTCCGAGCCTATTCTCCGTTTTCCACTAGGCTTGAACCCTCAGCCCACTTCCTCGAGTCAACCTCAAATGATCCTAACTCCAATTCTGGGACCTATTCCATCTCCACAAACTTCTCTACAAATGTTGAACCAAACCCTTATTGATAAAGCTTCTTATCTACATAGGTTAATGGGAAACAAACCAAGTCCACAAATGGAGAAGATTGTGAAAATTTTTAAGCAAGTTAACATAAACATTCCTCTCCTAAATGCTATCCAACAAGTTCCATCTTATATGAAAATTCTAAAGGACTTGTGCACTAGGAAAAGGAAAATTCAAGTGCCTAAAAAAGTTTTCCTAGCGTGAGCACTGCTTTTATCCAACAAATACCCAAGAAACGAAAGGACCCCGGAAGTCCTACAATATCTATTGCTATTGGGGGTAAAATATCAATCGCGCTCTACTCGATTTAGGCACTATTGTTAACTTGCTTCCGTATTCTGTCTATGAGTAATTAGGCATCAGAGAGTTAAAACTGACACATTGCACTCTTCGGATGGCCGATTGATCTATCATCGAACCTAGGGGTGAGGTAGAGGACGTGTTAATCAAAGTCGGGGAATTTATATTCCTTGTTGACTTCATAGTTATTGATACATTGCCTGTAGCAAACCCCCGAAACCAAATCCTGGTGATTCTAGGTCGACCTTTCAAAGCGACTTCCAATGCAATAATCAATTGTCGAAATGGTTCTATCACCCTATCCTTCAGGAAGATGTCAATTGAGCTTAATATTTACAAGTTGGGAAGTGAACCCTCCAAACCTTATGCTCAAGTATTTTCTGTCGAAACGGTAG
Organism: Agapanthus africanus; assembly: GCA_030015575.1. Taxonomy (NCBI): domain Eukaryota; kingdom Viridiplantae; phylum Streptophyta; class Magnoliopsida; order Asparagales; family Amaryllidaceae; genus Agapanthus; species Agapanthus africanus. The sequence goes on along the minus strand of JASDDO010000031.1, from coordinate 518,523,101 downwards.
ATTCCAACAGTAGCGAACTTGAAAAGCTTCATGATACTTATCTAGACTCCCCTAGTGCGTTGTTATTTGATCCTGCTATTTATTATACACATGAGGATACTTCTATCGACAAGTCCACACCCAAGTCTGAATCCTTTGACTTGTCTAATAAGTTAGTCGAGCTGTCCAGGTCAACATCTAACGCTAAATATAAACCTTTTTTTAGAGTCCGAGGACCATACTTTTCTTTCCGATGAGATTATCATTATGAATATCGATGAAAGCTTTGCAGACATTTTCGCCGAAGAACTCGCATTCCAAGAAAACATGGAAGTTGTGATGAATCAACTCCAACCCAAAAAAGTTGAACCGCCACCTCTTCTTCTTCTCAAGAACGAGAATGCGAGTAATCCATCATCATTGTTTCGTCTCTATAAACCGAGACGTAAACCCGTTCTATTACACTTCTTATCTCCTCCTCACTTTTTCACGTCTATAGGTGACATGATCTTCCACCAACCAGTGTGTTACATCGATAAAATATTTGAATGGTTGGTGTTAAATTTTGGTCTTTGTAAAGCTTTATATTGACCAATAACTTTAAACCCCCCCTCATAATTTTAAATGCTTAATACTATTTTAAACAACTTTGGGGGGGGATATTTTGGCTCTTGAAAGAAAATAAAATTTTTACAAAATTATGAGAGAAAAAAAAGTTTGGGGGAGGATTTCACTGTCATTAATTCATGTCCCCGTTACTAACTTTTCCTCCCAAGTCTACAGTTTTTTTTAAACTTAACAGATGACATCAGTGAGGACACTGCTGCAAACAGGTTTAGGGGAGGTTTGTGCTTATTCACGCATTATTTTGCATTATCATAAATATAAGCACAAAATTTTTATTGATAATGAAAGTTTGAAAGTGAAAAATTACATATGAAAGATAAAAATGGTTTGAGAAAAGTAAGAAAGTTAGATGTTTTCTTAAACGAGGCTAGTAATAAGTAGTCATGAGCCGTTGTCCTAAGGGTTGGTAAGATGAAGGAAATTACTAATCTGAAGATAAAAATAAGTCTGAAAAATAATCCATAATCTTGAGTCCAAACATTTGAACGTTGATACCCTACTATACGCACTTGCACACATCTTGAAACTTGGGATAGTAGAGAATATCTTGAAATGCTCTTGTCTAAAAGCCTTAGTATGAAGAAAAATATAAATATAAATAAAAAAAATGGTGAAGAAAAATGAACACTAGTTTTGTAATTGCTTAAGGCAGCATAAAAAATATAGCGAGAGTGCTTTATCACCTAGTGCCTTAGACCAACTGGTTTGGGAGCTACTGCTAAATCTTAGGTGTTGCAAGACGAGGATAATCACGTCTTAATGAGCGAGCACATTTAGTAATCGGTCGGTTAGTAGCTCAAGAAGTATTAACAGTCGCATGAAGAATGTGTGAGTAATTCCATCTAAAACATTCACCGACTAAAAAGTAATAAGGCGGATGGACAAGAATATGATAGCTTGAATTGAATTCTCCAAGTGTAGGGATGTCTTTTACTCACATGTAGGGGTATATGATCGATATTTGGATGAAAGGTAGGGAGAAAGACTAAATGCGATGTTTTATTGAGGGATGATGTGATTTCTAATATCTTTTCACGACCATTAAGATAGGGCTCATAGCAACTGAAAAGCTGGTGTAGTTGAAAACTCTTATTTTCAAGTTCTTTTTTTTATAAATCCTTATCTTTGTATATAGTTTTCACCATCTTTATCTTATTAGGGGATTTTGTGGGTGTAATCGGCTGAAAACCCTCAGGAGACAACACTCCTCCTACTAGGGACATCTAGAGATTTAAAGGCTTATTGCACGTGCTCAGTGCAATCGTGATGGCCTACGAAAGTGTGTTAGGTTTTTTTTCTCCCTTTCTTGAATAACTAGTTTGCTCGGGATGATCAAAATTAAGTTTGGGGGTATTTGTTCAGTCGAAAATATTGCACTTTTGATATAACATTTTTCTTACTTTTCTTAAATATTTAAAGGTATTTATTATAAATATAGAACATATGTGGGTTTATCTGCAAATTTACTCTTTACCATATGTTTATATATTATAATTGACATTATGAAGAAAAATATATGCATATAATATTTATATAATATTTTTATTATGCATATCATATCAAATAATTTTAATTAAATTTCTTAAAGATTTATTACCATATAAAATGATTAAGATTATATCTCTAATATAACAAATATTACTAAAATAATTCATAGAGATATTCTACAGATTTAGCTCAGGTCAGGAAATCGAGATATTCAAAATATTAGGATAAAAAATCTACCAATAAAATCATAGAATTAATATTGGCAAAGACTCAGAAAAATATTTGTAGAATCCAGACATGGAAAAAATCTCCACGTGTCAACATGTAGAAGCCCCAGAAATTTAGAACCGTAACTCCCCCAAACAGCCACGGTTGCGCGGCCAATATGCCCTATTCGCGGTGGATCCGCGGCCTTCTTGTAGCCGTTGGATCTAATATTTTTGGTGGGTGATCACAACATCAAATCCCAACACATGGGATCTAGGGTTTCTAATTCTGAGCAATTTAAAGGACCGAGGGCTAAAATTAGTAATCAACCACCTTTAACATGAAACAAATCACCGTCAAAGAACAAGAGATCCACGACAGATCCGCGATTCGACGTTATAGAGCGACGTGAATATTGATGGAACATCTACTTCCTACGAGGCAGAGATCAAGAGTATCTTCTTCTTATAATCTAAATTCAAAGGATTTGTACTTGTAATGTTAATTAATAAATATAGATTATTAGTTTAATTATTTCGCATTTACTTTCTGCATTTACATCATGATCTCCTTCTCTATCTTCTCTTCTATCTCAATCATGCATGAGTAATTCCTAACTTGCTAGGGTTCGTAGGATTAGGGTAAATCAATGGATGATATAATCTCTAAACTTTTTTTTTATATCTTATAAAATTTATCAATTTTAGCAAAATAAATGTTAATATCCTTATCGGGCGCGCTAGCAATTTATTGGTAGTCTCGACCGCGATTTGAGATTAGATTAACAATTGTTTTGGTAAAAGCTAGACATGAATAGAGATCAATGCAAGAATATAGGGTTAATGTAAAATTTTGGAAAATTATAAATATTAATTTATAATTTTAAATATGAATATAATGAGTTTACAGAAATGATATCTCTTATGAATTTGGGTATCATAATTATATCTGTAAAAATGTAATTATTTTGGTAAATATGAAGAAAAGTGTGTGATATCATTAAAATGATATTTTAATTATTTTAACATGACATGATATTTTACATTTAGATAATGATATTTAAATATCATGCTAAGTGTTTTAATCCATTTAAAATAAAGAGTTTAGATTTGTGGTAATATAAGGGTATGTATGTGAAAGGGGTAATTATTTACAGAATGTATTGAGTTTTAAAATGAAGGCACTTATTTAAAAAGAATTGTTGTATTTGTTATTTCTTTTTTAGGGTGGAAATATGTTAGCTTAGGATTAAACCCTCACCTCTAGTACACCCTCACCCATGCTCACATTTCTCCACCTCCTTCTTCTCACTTTACACCTCCTCCTTCCACCATGACACCTCCTCCTTTCTCTACACACATCCTCAACCTATTCTTTTTTCTGACTCTTTAGGCAAAGTCTCAACCGAAACCATAGGTTCTTCAACCTTTTCCCACCAAATATTCGAAGTTTTTTCATATCAAGAGAGAATTAAGAGGATCCCTTCATCAAGTTAGAGTTACTACAATACCTAGGAACTTCCACCTACACTTCTTAAGCTGGTGTTTACTTGTACACAATCTCCATTGGTATAATTCTTTTTTTCTTTGCATGTTCAATCTTGTTCAATATTTGTTTTTATGTAAAGTGTCAAAAACTGGAACTTTGTGTGATAATTGAGAATATATATTTGAATCTAGAACCACTAGGTGTAACCACTAGGAAATCTAACCAGACCATAGTATCTTGAGACCACTTGTAACACTTCAGAAAAATAAAATACTATTTTTGGGAATTTTTATAATTAAATAATATTATATTGAATATTTTAATATTTCGGTATAATTAAATACCGATAAATTGGGAAAAATTTGGAAAATTATGGAAATTACTAAAATGAGGGTGCTTTATTGGATTTAGGCAAATTATGAAGTTTTACGAGTTATTTGACACTAATTTAGTACTAATCGCGATTAAAAATCGCTAATCGCGATTAAAAATCGCTAATCGCGCTTTAAGCGTATTTTGTGCAAAACATGCACCGTATCTTTTTCTACACTTGTTACATATTTTTCCATGGCTTTCCTACATGTTTTTTTTTTATCATGGTTGATGATTTATTGGAGAAAAGAAAAGAAAAGAAAAAGAAAAGGAATATAGTATTAGGTATGGGTGAGAGAGAGAAAGGTGAGGGGTATCTTTGACTTGGCCATTCACTCATCTCACCATTTTCATCTCATCCTTTCCTCTCCCCTCCCCCTCTTGCCGCTGCTGCTTCAGCCCTCCCTCCCTCCCCTCTTCAAGCCTTTTAAACTCCATGAAAAACACTTCAAAACTCAAACCCCATTTCACAAAAAGATGCACAAGCTCACTAACAACACATTGGACCAAGAAAGCTTGCATTTTGGACACTTGAGGCAACTCAAGAAAATTCTTGAGTTGCCAAATGAGGTATTTTCTGAACCATGAGCTTAGTATTCACATTACTTTTACACCCATGTTAACTTTAAACCGATATTGTGAAGTTTAGTGAACTTTGGGAAACCCTAGTAAAGGGTTGAGTGTTTGTTTGAAATTGGTGATGTTGTGGCTGTTAACTAGAATTGGGTGCTGTTTAATGACCTAAACAAGAGACTAGAAATCCCAAAACATGGATTTAGAAACCCCGAAATCGGATAAATGTATAATTTGAGAGGGTATTTTGGAATCTGGAGCAACCCGGGGGCACTGGAAATGATTTTGCAATTACTGAGAGTCGTGCAGGCACCTAGGAAGCTACCACCAAGACCTGAGCCCCATCCCCTGCACCCAGGACGCAGATTTATTCAATCTGGCCGCAATTTGCGGCCAGGGTAGCTAAGAATTGATTCGTACTTGTTCTGGGGTCCCTTTAGATGTAAATTAGGCCCTCCATATATGCAAAATTGACCAATTTGGCTTAGGGTAAAATCTGGGACCATTTCCATGAGTTGGTGCATTGTTTTATTGCTTTGTTTTGACTTGATTTTGGTATTTGGTATTGTGTTTCCGTCGTGTGGCGTTTGGACATCAGCGACCAGGGTTAATTGTCGTGTTTTGCGCGCAAAGCTATAGTTTTTGACCTATAAGCAAAACGTGTACTGTTTTGGTTTTTCCGCCTTGATTTTAATGCGCATTGTGATTGTTTATTGTAGGTACCTTCACGTGAATTTCGAGGCGATGAGGCGTGGCGTCATCGATTTCGGCAAGCAAAGACCAGGTGAGTGGATCTATATCCACGGGGGAAGTCGGGTGGATGGCGTATAGCACCCCCGCAATGTATTGATGGAAAACTGATTATAGAATATGGTTAGGAAACCTAGATTAGGAAACTAGGGTTATATTGAAGATAGCTATGAAAGCATATTAGAAACTAGAGGATAGTTAGAAGTGATATGTTACGAATATCATAGGATGTCGTTTAGCGATACTGCTGTTTAGGGTACTGTAGGACTAGATAGTCGATGTAGACGCGTCATCCGAACCATACCATTTGTTAAACCGAAGAGTCGTATGTATCTTTTAAATATATATACCTCGAGGGATGTTACGGATTTTCAAATGGTATCTTTTTCTTAAAAACACCGTAACCCCTATTTTCAAAACTACGATTCGTTTCTTTAAAAATTTGATTGTATGGTTCGGGTGTGTATGTTAGATTAGATACTTATACTTAGTACAGATAGAATGTTTATGTAAATTCGATTTGATGTGTGATATAAATGTGATGAAGGAATATAAGACTGATATGATGATATGATGAGTTGTTGGTATACGGATGCGAGTCGATCGAGATGATTTATACCCCGCCGGTCCCCTGATATGAGATTATTGCGGATGTGAATCGGGACACAGGTACATGAATACATATACATGTATAGAATGTTGTGAATCATGGATGATGGGCCGTATGTGATATTAGGCCGTACCCTCATTTGTCGTATAGGATGTTAGGATCCCTATTAGCTTAATGCCTCCGCACGATGATTTTCCGTGCGTGATGTGTTTGACTTGATGATTGATCCATACCCTAGACTAGAGGTTGTCGTACGACGGATTATACCGTACGCGATATTGTTAGGCTGGATGCCGATTGATAGATTCCCCGACTCGGTCATGTTAAATACGTATATCCGTCAGCATTTGCATATGATTTACCTTATGCTGCATTCATATTACTTCTATTGCATTGCTTATACCTGTACTAGTACACTTGCACCATTATCGATGATGCGTATGTTACACGCACACAGATTTGCCGGCTCACACACTTCATCATCGATAATTGCCATGTCACTACACAGTAGGTTTGCTGCATCATGACATACACATTGTATATCCATATTGGTGCACATATACATTGATACATCTATACTTGCGGATATACCCATTTGTATATCCATATTGGTGCACATATACATTGATATATTCATATTTGCGCACATACACATTGTACATCCATATTGGTGCACATATACATTGATACATCTATACTTGCGGATATACCCATTTGTATATCCATATTGGTGCACATATACATTGATATATTCATATTTGCGCACATACACATTGTATATCCATATTGGTGCACACATACATTGGTACATCTTTACTTGCGTATATACAAATTGTACATACATAGATAACTGATTTTATTGGGAGATTGTGAACCGCATGTTATATTTAAAAACTGGAATCATTTTAAAAAAAGAGCGGTTTTCCCTTAATATGTTATATCACTATTCCACGTTGCATGATACACGGATATGCTCGCATTTCTTTTATATATCGCATACATCATGCTCTATTACTTTACGCATTGAGATATGCTGTTTTCATGAGATTTCTGGATTTGAGAACCGTGGATATTTCAAAAGAGATTATGTGTTGTTTTAAAAACCCGGTTTCTCTTGATGTGATATTTCAGTGCGTCCACCATGCGTTTTCTCGGTTCTGAGGCGTGTGACATGTGAAATCCGATTCGAGGAGGCGGATGTGGCCGATTGCGGGTACATGGTTGACCCGGTATGGTACCCCGGGGCGAGAACGGATCGCTGTGCAGTAGACGGTGAGCCTGGCAGAGGGACTACTACCTACCGGTGATAGTATTTGGGCTCGGCGGATATCCGGAGGATACCGACCGGAGTCGAGAGATGATATGGGCCGATCCGGACTGACGGATGCCCGTGGGCCAATCCGGACTGACAGAGCCCGATATATGAGGATTTACGTGCCGATACTGGGCACGGTTTTCATGATGTTTTCGAGTGTCGATGCTAGGCACTCAGGTTTCATGATTTTGATGTGTCGGGATGGACACCGTTGATATATCCTCATACTTTCATGCACACTTCTTTATGATATTTACATGCATGCAGACATACCTTGATTTTGGGTGGACGAGATCCACATGCATACATACCTTGATTATGGTTGGACGAGATCCATATACATGCATTGATTATTACTGTTGGATGTTATCCACATGCATATAGGTATTGACTACCTTGTTTGCACATATACAGACCCGGTCACCCTAGATATCATAGTATTACCTTTATGATATAGTTGACCCAGGAGTCGTTGTTTATTCGATTTCTATCTGTTGATATTTTTCTACTCACGAGTTGACAACTCACCCCCGTTGTGCCACAGTTCTTGCAGGTTGACCGCTTGGATCAGTAGCGGCTTCGGTGGCACACAGTTGCATTCGGGTTTTTTGTATTGGTAGGTGGGATATTTGTATCATTCCCACTCTTGTATCTATATTTCATATTGTATCTAGTTAACTCCATCAATCAAAAGTTGTAAATTGTATAAGTGATGAGACTTAGTGAGGCTTGTAGTTGCGAGATTTGAGCGATGGGTTTTTATATTCACTGTTGGGGTTATATCTTGCTCATTTCTTTATCTTTTTGTGGTGAACTTCGCCGTTGGGCGTCGTATACTTATATATATTGTCTTGCGTGGTTGTGATCCGCCGTTTGGCGAAGAGCTAGCTCCCGCTTGGGGATGCCATTATCATTATTATGTATTTGTGGTTTTGGATCAAAATATACAAAGGAGGTGCTGCCAAAATTTTTAAAAGACGAAACATGTTTTCAATTAGTAGATTTCACTTGCATCATTCATGTTCCTTTCTTTGCATTAAGAAAACTTGATTTCATTATACCTTTACTTCAAAACCTCACCTGCTTTATTCTCTTAAAAGGTTTAGATTTCTGGGTTTCAGCTTACTTGAATTCCGTTACGCCTTTAGACGTTGCGTGATTCATGTGCTGGTCACGAGCTAATATTTCGGGTCGTGACAAAGTTGGTATCAGAGCGCTAGGTTTAACCTTGGTTCGAGTCTATGTTTGACTATGCGGAGTCTAGGGCGGTTATGTACTTCGGAACCTAGGCTTGACCTTACGGAACTTAGCCTTGAACGGGAATGTATTAGACCCGAACTTTCGTTTCATAGGCTGACCCTGATTGATGGAGTAGGTAGCTTGAGTAGAGTGACGTACCGTACGTATGTTCCGCGGCATATTTACGATACAATACTCCACTTAAGAAACCTTAGGATGTACATATTTTTGAGACCAGTGATTCTCTTCGTACCCATGATTATACATCCATTGGAGATCCTTGATTCTATTCGTTTCCATGATCATACTTTTATTGATGCTATTCCCTCTTATGATCATGTATCCATTCTGGATCTGTCGTTTTCTCTCATGCCATTGATCTGCTTTCTTCGATACTCGATTGAGGTTCCTTTCACCATAGTTTGAGCACAGTTGAGCTGCTGCTAGTGTTGCGGTCAGGGCGAGCTCGTCTGGTACGGGGGCCGACCATTGTGTTTTCTGGTGATATGGGAATGTCTCGAGTTAGTATTTATGTTATGACTCTTGAGGAGGCGAGTGCTTGGTTTTACACCGGAGGATTGGGTCACTGTTAGAGCTGCCCGTTGCGAGAGGACTGTTGATGTACAACATACCTCAGAGATTTTGATGCCGCCTACCATGCAGACAGGTGACCCGGCTGTTGCTGAGATGATGGGATGTCGCATCCAGAGCTTACGAGCTAAGATCGCCGGAGCTTCCAGGCAGAAATGCGACAGATGATAGCTTGTCTACCCCGATTTGAGAGACGAAGGTGATTCGTCAGATTGATGCGCGCAGGCCCAGTTGAGTTGAAGATTTCCAGTGTGAAGAGAATCTTACTCAGATCTAGAGCAGTCCGATCCAGAGATAACCGCCGATGTATCGCCTTTCCTGGAGGATTGAGGCATTGTTTGGCATACAGAGCGTTGGGATGCGGCCAGTTTCCGAGGAAATGTGTGCGGAACACGCAGATGTCCAGAAAACGAGAAAAGATTATGTAAGGGTACCAGCCTCCGTACAGTTCGGCATAGGCAAGATCGGAAAAGACCCTGAGCAGGATTCCTTCCAGGACACTGCTGCAATGAGAATTGCATCCAGGATCAGATGTGTCACGTGTATTCAGAGGACTAGAGACCGACGCCAGTAACGTGCTGCTTTATGAGCGGTCGTGACAAATGACCGGGAGATGACCAAAGGAGTGCTAGAACGGAATCGTTCCCGTTAGCACACTTGACAGGACCGATGAGTCGATGGATTGTGAGATTGGTAATCCATAGAGAAGATAAGGACCCAAAGATAGAGGACGCCAGGCCGTGAGCAGAAGGCGAGAGGATGTTCTTACCTTGCTAGTTTTGGGCGCCCGATATTTTCTGACATTGTAGGAGGTGTACCTGTCATTTTTTTGCGATTTGCGTTTGTGATCCGAGTGTCACGCTTATATCGCTTGGATTTGAGTTTTGATGACGAGTTTCCTGATATTGATTTCGTGCACCATGGCTGCACTTACTAAGTGTTTATGTTTTGCGCATAGTTATCGCACCTGATATATATTTTATACACCGTTGTGTTGATTTGCGATTGTGCATGCTTATTGCGTTTGATGTCGATTTTATACCTGCGTAGCATGTGTTTATGATTTCATGGATATCATAAGGATGATTTGATTTTTGCACTCGATATAGCTTATATGTGCTTGCAGTGCATTGATGTGTTTTATGCACGCAGTTGCACACGATTTTGATTTATACACCTTGGTATACTCGGTGTTGCTTTTGATGCGTTCGAGTTATTAATTGTATTTCGTGCATTTGATGCACCCGATGTTATTTCGTGCACAATAGGTGCACCGGATATTGTTGTCATGCACACCGTTGCAATGGACAGATGCTTTCGTGCACACCCGTTGCACGTAGTTTTGGGTTTTTGGGCATATTGTGGCACCTGTATTTGGATTTGATTTCCATGCGCACCAGATGCATGTGATTTTTGGATACACCTTTTAGGCTGATTTTTGCTTTTGAGCACTATATTGTGTATTAGCCAACAGGACTGATCTGAGAACAGTACCTGAGTACTTTGCATGCATTAATATACTACCAAAAGGGTTTTCAAAAGGAGCTATAGTCTCGCTATTTCCTACGTGTCCGTGAGCAACATGAACGTTTATAAGAAAAACCTTTTGGGATATTTTGGAAACGACGGAACGTGTATTTAAGAAAACATATAAGGACATATATTATTATTTTAAAATGAGCGTCCGTCAGTTATGCCGTGAGTTACGCATTTCCGCGGCGGTTTATAAAAGATTTTGCATGTATTTCATTCAGATTTTGGAATTTTCAAAGATGCATACTATACACGTATTATAGTATTTGACCAGTGTATATTGAATTTTAGTAGTGGATTTTGAGATCTGTATCTCCATTGTAACTCCGAGGATATGCGTGCAAAATGAGATGATTTGCGTAACGCTTGACGGAGTTTGATTTTGAGTTTTGTACTCGTTTTCACGCGCACTTGGCGCGTTATGCTATTTCAGCGTTTTTCATGATTTTGGAACCCCGACGACTTGGATTTTTACTGAAATGTTTTAGCATTGAGGGGTTTAAATTTAAATTCGGGGACCGAATTTCTTTAAGGGGGGAAAATTGTAACACTTCAGAAAAATAAAATACTATTTTTGGGAATTTTTATAATTAAATAATATTATATTGAACATTTTAATATTTCTGTATAATTAAATACCGATAAATTGGGAAAACTTTGGAAATTTATGGAAATTACTAAAATGAGGGTGCTTTATTGGATTTAGGCAAATTATGAAGTTTTACGAGTTGTTTAACACTAATTTAGTGCTAATCGCGATTAAAAATCGCTAAACGCGCTTTAAGCGTATTTTGTGCAAAACATGCACCGTATCTTTTTCTACACTTGTTACATATTTTCCCATGGCTTTCCTACATGTTTTTTTTTTATCATGGTTGATAATTTATTGGAGAAAAGAAAAGAAAAGGAATATAGTATTAGGTATGGGTGAGAGAGAGAAAGGTGAGGGGTATCTTTGACTTGGCCATTCACTCATCTCACCATTTTCATCTCATCCTTTCCTCTCCCTTCCCCCTCTTGCTGCTGCTGCTTCAGCCCTCACTCCCTCCCCTCTTCAAGCCTCTTAAACTCCATGAAAAACACTTCAGAACTCAAACCCCATTTCACAAAAAAGATGCACAAGCTCACTAGCAACACATTGGACCAAGAAAGCTTGCATTTTGGACACTTGGGGCAACTCAAGAAAATTCTCGAGTTTCCAAATGAGGTATTTTCTGAACCATGAGCTTAGTATTCACATTGCTTTTACACCCATGTTAACTTTAAACCGATATTGTGAAGTTTAGTGAACTTTGGGAAACCCTAGTAAAGGGTTGAGTGTTTGTTTGAAATTGGTGATGTTGTGGCTGTTAACTAGAATTGGGTGCTGTTTAATGACCTAAACCAGAGATTAGAAACCCAAAAACACGGATTTAGAAACCACGACATCGGATAAATGTATGATTTGAGAGGGTATTTTGGAATCTGGAGCAACTCGGGGGCACTAGAAATGATTTTGCAATTACTGAGAGTCGTGCAGGCACCTAGTAAGCTACCACCAAGACCTGAGCCCCATCCCCTGCACCCAGGCCGCAGATTTATTCAATCTGGCCGCAATTTGCGGCCAGGGTAGCTCAGAATTGATTCGTACTTGTTCTGGGGTCCCTTTAGATGTAAATTAGGCCCTCCATATATGCAAAATTGACCAATTTGGCTTAGGGTAAAATCTGGGACCATTTCCATGAGTTGGTGCATTGTTTTATTGCTTCGTTTTGACTTGATTTTGGTATTTGGTATTGTGTTTCCATCGTGTGGCGTTTGGACGTCAGCGACCAGGGTTAATTGTCGTGTTTTGCATGCAAAGCTATAGGTTTTGACCTATAAGCAAAACGTGTACTGTTTTGGTTTTTCCGCCTTGATTTTAATGCGCATTGTGATTGTTTATTATTGTAGGTAGCTTCGCGTGAATTCCGAGGCGACGGGGCGTGGCGTTATCGATTTCGGCAAGCGAAGACCAGGTGAGTGGATCTATATCCACGGGGGAAGTCGGGTGGATGGCGTATAGCACCCCCGCAATGTATTGATGGAAAACTGATTATAGAATATGGTTAGGAAACCTAGATTAGGAAACTAGGGTTATATTGAAGATAGCTATGAAACCATATTAGAAACTAGAGGATAGTTAGAAGTGATATGTTACGAATATCATAGGATGGCGTTTAGCGATATTGCCGTTTAGGGTACTGTAGGACTAGATAGTCGATGTAGATGCGTCATCCGAACCATACCATTTTCTAAACCGAAGAGTCGTATGTATCTTTTAAATATATATACCTCGAGGGATGTTACGGATTTTCAAATGATATCTTTTTCTTAAAAACACCGTAACCCCTATTTTCAAAACTACGATTCGCTTCTTTAAAAATCTGATTGTATGGTTCGGGTGTGTATGTTAGATTAGATAATTATACTTAGTAGAGATAGAATATTTATGTAAATTCGATTTGATGTGTGATATAAATGTGATGAAGGAATATAAGACTGATATGATGATATGATGAGTTGTTGGTATACGGATGCGAGTCGATCGAGATGATTTATACCCTGCCGGTCCCCTGATATGAGATTATTGCGGATGTGAATCGGGATATAGGTACATGAATATATATACATGTATAGAATGTTGTGAATCATGGATGATGGGCCGTACGTGATATTAGGCCGTACCCTCTTTTGTCGTATAGGATGTTAGGATCCCTATTAGCTTAATGCCGCCGCACGATGATTTTCCATGCGTGATGTGTTTGACTTGATGATTGATCCATACCCTTGACTAGAGGTTGTCGTACGACGGATTATACCGTACGCGATATTGTTAGGCTGGATTCCGATTGATAGATTCTCCGACTCGGTCATATTAGATACGTATACCCGTCAGCATTTGCATATGATTTACCTTATGCTGTATTCATATTACTTCCATTGCATTGCTTATACCCGTGCTAGTACACTTGCACCATTATCGATGATGCGTATGTTACATGCACACAGATTTTCCGGCTCACACACTTCATCATCGATAATTGTCATGTCATTACACAGTAGGTTTGCTGCATCATGACATACACATTGTATATTCATATTGGTGCACATATACATTGATACATGTATACTTGCGGATATACCCATTTGTATATCCATATTGGTACATATATACATTGATATATTCATATTTGTGCACATACACATTGTACATCCATATTGGTGCACATATACATTGATACATCTATACTTGCGGATATACCCATTTGTATATTCATATTGGTGCACATATAAATTGATATATTCATATTTGCGTACATACACATTGTACAACCATATTGGTGTATACATACATTGGTACATCTATACTTGCGCATACCTACATAGATAACTGATTTTATTGGGAGATTGGGAACCACATGTTATATTTAAAAACTGGAATCATTTTAAAAAAAGAGCGGTTTTCCCTTAATATGTCATATCATTATTCCACGTTGCATGATACACGGATATGCTCGCATTTCTTTTATATGTCGCATATATCATGCTCTATTACTTTACGCATTGAGATATACTGTTTTCATGAGATTTCTGGATTTGAGAACCGTGGATATTTCAAAAGAGATTATGTGTTGTTTTAAAAACCCGGTTTCTCTTGATATGATATTTCAGTGCGTCCACCATGCGTTTTCTCGGTTCTGAGACGTGTGATATGTGAAATCCGATTCGAGGAGGCGGATGTGGCCGATTGCGGGTACATGGTGGACCCGGTATGGTACCCCGGGACGAGAACGGATCGCTGTGCAGTAGACGGTGAGCCTGGCAGAGGGACTACTACCTACCGGTGATAGTATTTAGGCTCGGCGGATATCGGAGGATACCGACCGGAGTCGAGAGATGATATGGGCCATCTGGACTGACGGATGCCCGTGGGCCGATCCGGACTTACAGAGTCCGATATATGAGGATTTACGTGCCGATGCTGGGCACGGTTTTCATGATGTTTTCGAGTGTCGATACTAGGCACTCAGGTTCCATGATTTTGATGTATCGGGAGGGACACCGTTGATATATCCTCATACTTTCATGCACACTTCTTTATGATATTTACGTGCATGCAGACATTCCTTGATTTTGGGTGGACGAGATCCACATGCATACATACCTTGATTATGGTTGGACGAGATCCATCTACATGCATTGATTATTACTGTTGGATGTTATCCACATGCATGTAGGTATTGACTACCTTGTTGGCACATGTACAGACCCGGTCACCCTAGATATCATAGTATTACCTTTATGATAGAGTTGACCTAGGAGTCGTTGTTTATTCGATTTCTATCTGTTGATATTTTTCTACTCATGAGTTGGCAACTCACCCCCGTTGTGCCACAGTTCTTGCAGGTTGACCGCTTGGATCAGTAGCGGCTTCGCTGGTACACAGTTGCATTCGGGTGTTTTGCATTGGTAGGTGGGATATTTGTATCATTCCCACTCTTGTATCTATATTTCATATTGTATCTAGTTAACTCCATCAATCAAAAGTTGTAAATTGTATAAATGATGAGACTTAGTGAGGCTTGTAGTTGCGAGATTTGAGCGATGGGTTTTTATTTTCACTTTTGGGGTTATATCTTGCTCATTTCTTTATCTTTTTGTGGTGAACTTCGCCGTTGGGTGTCGTATACTTATATATATTGTCTTGCGTGGTTGTGATCCGCCGTTTGGCGAAGAGCTAGCTTCCGCTTGGGGATGCCATTATCATTATTATGTATTTGTGGTTTTGGATCAAAATATACAAAGGAGGTGCTGCCAAAATTTTTAAAAGACGAAACATGTTTTCAATTAGTAGATTTCACTTGCATCATTCATGTTCCTTTTCTTTGCATTAAGAAAACTTGATTTCATTATACCTTTACTTCAAAACCTCACCTCCTTTATTCTTTTAAAAGGTTTAGATTTCTGGGTTTCAGCTTACTTGAATTCCGTTACGCCTTTAGACGTTGCGTGATTGATGTGCTGGTCACGAGCTAATATTTCGGGTCGTGACACCACAAGGAGACTATAGCTAAAGCCCGAACCCTAACTTCCCTACTTCATCCGGCGACAATCTTCATTTTGCCGGCGCCGCCGGGCCCCCTAGGATATTTTGTGTTTGTTTTTCTTCTGTAGCTTTATTTGGGTATTTTATATACTATTGTATTATTTGTTTTGTCTCAGTATTCATATAGTGAAATCTGGGAGTGTACTAGTAAGGGTTTTGTTAAAGTTTCCGACATTTCGATACCTTTTTTCGTATTTTTGTGACATCACTGAATTGTTGACGTTCGTATGTGAACAACAGTGATATCTTATCGTTTTTTGAGTAACTAAACTGTAGGTTCTAACCTACGGTACTTAGCTCGTTGTTTTAGTTTTTGATATGATATTTACGTCGATATGATTTAATTACGATTATAGATACGATCGTGAAGGTTTCCTAGACGGAGTTGACGATCAAAGCAATCTTGGATTCGACAAACTCGACAGGTTGGTGAGTAGATTTATATCTACGGGGGAAGTCGGGTGGATGACGTATAACACCCTCGCAATTATTTAACTTGGATAGTTATACTAGCTAGTTAGTTGTTAATGTTATTGATATAGTTTCGCATCTAGTATGTCCTTCATATGCATATAGTTTCGCATCTAGTATGTCCTTCATATGCATATAGTTTCATACATAGTTTTAGTGACATACGTACGTGATAATAGATCCATACGATATGGATTTTGAGATAATGTGAAATCGTACGAGGGATCATGCCGTACTTGTGTAATGAGGATAGTGTGCCGAATATGGACAAATTTCTCATTGATTCGTGTAATATTGAATTATTCAGATTTAGGACGTTATATTTGAGTGAGCTATCTCTTTTAAAAACCAACGGTTCGTTTTCCATTTTAAATGATAAATGACAAGGACGTGATGCTATTTTCCAAAAAGAATACCTATTTTAACTTGACGCAGTTTCCTTATTTCAAAACCAACGTTTCGTTCTATTTCCAAAAATAACGGTATAGCTCATAGCAAGTAGTTATATTTAATATATACGCTATACGCATAGATTTACTTTACATATTTGCGATATACGTTTCCGTTATACCAACACACTGATAAAACACCGTACAACTACCAATGAGTACTATGTTGCACACGCACAGATGCTTATGTACATTATACCTCATTGGTACTGCCATACCACTGTAGTAATGATATACTATGTGATGCGTATGTAATGCTGATACGAGGCATATTGATTCCCTATATCCAGAAAATCTGATTTTATTATGTAATACGGATATAGGTAGAATTACTTTATGCTTTATACACTTATAGAACACTTGCACAAATACTAATGATTTCCATGCTGCACGAGAACATACGCGTATGCTACACTACACATCATTAGTATTACCATGACACAGTAGAACTATTACGTTTGCTGCATGTATGACTTTATTTATGTACTGTACCTTTATTATCTGTGGAGTTTTGCGAATACCAGTACCATGGGTATTCGTATTCCATTCTTATGAGTTTTCATAATGTTTTACTTTCGATGATATATATCAGTGGTATGAGCGCTGTTATATATGTATATATATAATATATTATCAGAATGATCTATGAAAGTATTCTTACTCTTTACTTGATATCTTTGGATATGATAAGTTGATGTCCACCATGAGTCATTTTTATGTTTTGATTTACTCCGAACCGAGTGGGGGGCTATATGGTTATGGATTTCTACATTATCCAGAATGAGTAGAGGGGGATATACTGTCGGATACATGGTGGACCCGGTTGAGACCGAGGGGCAGGATAGCCGCATTTTAGGCGGGGAGCCTAGCGAGGACAATCGATACCGGAGATAGAGACGAGGAAGGCAGATATCTAGGGGATACTGACCGGGGATAGATTTGAGTACGACGGATATCCAGGAGATACTGACTGGGGCCAGGGATATCGGGTGGTGATCATCTGTTGAGATGGTGTCGACGATATCTGCATTTGCGTATCGGTAATGGACACGAAAGATTTGAGGATTTGCATGTCGGTGATGGACACAAGGGAATTCTGATTTCGGGTGTCGATACTGGACATCCAGATGTTGATATGTTGCTATCATTGAGGTGTACAGTTATGTTATGAGTTATTGTAGCCGACCAGGACTGATCTGGGGGACAATACCTGCATAACTTTTCACGGGTTATTGCATATAAAAAGGAATTCAAAATCGAGCTATAGCTTCATTATTTTGACGTGTCTAATATGATACTGGGATTTTTTAAACCGTAAACCTCTTAACACTTTTCACTAAAAACAGCAAGACGCATATCTTAAATAAGATACTTATTATATTTCATACTATCATGTCTGCTTTTATGCTGTGACATATGTATTTAGTAGGAGTCTATCACGTCTGCTTCATACTACCACTAGGAGACTATAGCTAAAGCCCGAACCCTAACTTCCCTACTTCATCCGGTGACAATCTTCATTTTGCCCCTAAGTTAGTTTGTGTTGGTTTTTCTTCTGTAGTTTTATTTGGGTATTGTATAAACTATTGTATTGTTTGTTTTGTCCCAGTATTCATATAGTGAAATCTGGGAGTGTACTAGTAAGGGTTTTGTTAAAGTTTCCCACATTTCGATACGGTTTTTCGTAATTCTGTGCCATCACTGAATTGTTGACATTCGTACGTTAACAACAGAGATATCTTATCGTTTTTGGGGTAAGTAAGATATAAGTTCTAACCTATGGTGCTTAGCTCGTTGTTTTAGTTTTTGATATGATATTTACGTCGATGTGATTTAATTACGATTATAGGTACGATCGCGAAGGTTTCCGAGACGGAGTTGACGAACAAAGCAATCGTGGATTCGACAAGCTCGACAAGTTGGTGAGTAGATTTATATCTACAGGGGAAGTCGGGTGGATGGTGTATAGTACCTTCGCAACCATTTAACTAGGATAGTTATACTATCTAGTTAGTTGTTAATGTTATTGATATAGTTTCGTATCTAGTATGTCCTTCATATGCATATAGTTTCATACATAGTTTTAGTGACATACGTACGTGATAATAGATACGTAAGATATGGATTTTGAGATAATATGAAATCGTACGAGGGTTCATGCCGTACTTGTGTAATGAGGATAGTGTGTCGAATATGGCCAAATTTCTCATTGATTCGTGTAATATTGAATTATTCAGATTTAGAACGTTATATTTGAGTGAGCTATACTCTTTTAAAAACCAACGATTCGTTTTCTATTTTAAATGATAAATGATAAGGAGGAGATTCTATTTTCCAAAATGAATACCTATTTTAACTTAACGCAACTTCCTTATTTCAAAACCAATGTTTCGTTCTATTTCCAAAAATAACGGTATAGCTCATATCAAGTAGTTATATTTAATATTTATGCTATACGCATAGATTTACTTTACATATTTACGATATACGTTTCCGTTATACGAACACACCGATAGAACACCGCACAACCACCAATGAGTACTATATTGCACACGCAGAGATGCTTATGTACACTACACCTCATTGGTAATGCCATGCTACTGTAGAACCGATATACTATGTGATGCGCATGTAATTCCGATACGAGGCATATTGATTCCCTATATCCAGAAAATCTGATTTTATTATGTAATACGGATATGGGTAGAATTACTTTATGCTTTATACGCTTATAGAACACTTGCACAAATACTAATGATTGCCATGCTGCACGAGCACATACGCGTATGCTACACTACACATCATTAGTATTACCATGACACAGTAGAACTGTCACGACCCAAACTTTGGATGTGACCGGCACTTAGATTATGTGATATCTCAAAATGTTGACATAATCTGAGTAAGCCAAAAACCAAGATCAAAACCCTTTTTGCGGAAGTTTAGAAATGTTCAATAATTAAGTAAAAGAATGAGGTAGCATGTCGAAAGGTTTTTAAATAATGGAAATGTAACAACTGCTTTTAAACTTTCGATAGTGCCTATCTTTTTAATTATTAATAGAAAACCAATTTAAGTTATGTAATTAAATTGCCTCTCTAGTTGGGAGCAACAATACCAATTAGCGGAAATCAAAACGCAATCATAGTACAACACTCAAGTTGAAGAATTTCATGCAAGATTAAATAAAACATAAGATAACACAACTAACTATGTCACTCAGTCTACATAATATACAACATGTTTCGTTCTAAGTCAATATATAAGGTCTGATGGAGATATTCTAGATTCAATATACAATACCAAAAAAGGAGATTACTACATAGATAATCCACCTAGCAAAAAATGCGATAAAAGCTAATAAGTGGATCTGTACTGCTGCTAACCGTCCACTTTACTCCTTCAAGGAACTATGGCACAACGGGGGTGAGTTGCCAATTCAGTGAATAAAACTAACATATAACGACTGATAATGTAAATATGACGTACTATAACTAATAACAATAAAGATGAGTATGATGCATGATAACATGTGGAAGCATGAGTTTATACCCTTAAATATATAAATCAAAAACTGAAATATCATCAACTATTTCCAAATAAAGCTCATCTTTCCATGTCCAATATCGATACAAATCATCCGTTTCCCTTAGGCATCGTTTCTCGAACGATCTTGAAATCAATAACACTGGTCGGTGTCATCTAGATATCCAACGTGTTTCACAACTATCTCCGGTATCAAGTATCCTCGCTAGGCTCCCCGCCTCAAATGCGGCTTTCCTACCCCTCGGTCTCGACCGGGTCCACCATATATCCAACTGTATAGCTCCCCCACTCAGTCTGGATAACGTGAAAATCCGCGACCGTATAGCTCCCCCACTCGGTCCGGAATAAAATCAAATCATAAAAACAACATCTCATGATGGACATCTCACATCAATATGTAGAATCACTGATTTTACGCAATAGTATATGAAAACTTAAAACCACAAATCCTCAAAAATACAAATACCACTTATATCAACTTCTAACACTTGAATATGAAACAAGATGTCATTTATGCAAAGTACTAATAGTATTGATGTTTAAGGTATGATGGGAATCATTTTTAACATGATAATTACTAAGTGTGAAAGTGACATGTTAATATCGACGATGTGTAGTGTAACATGTAGATATGTGCATGTGCGGCATAACTCGTCGATAACGGTGCAGTGTTCTACAATTTACCATGGCGATGTATATATATCTATATGAATGCATATGATCAATTTAACATACAAAAGCCTATTTTTATTTAAACTTAACCACGGGCGTATCACGCCCTCTTTACAAGATCCTCCGGTAGATGTTTAGTCTACTCACCGGAATACGTCCTAATCTACTCAGAAATCCCCAATCCTTTTCCTTTCCTTGCGGCCTCCGAGGTTCCCTTACTCAAATCTTACATTGAATTTAACTTGTATAAGAAACGGCTACTTTCCAATACGGCGAAAACATAAAATACAAGTTCTTACGTACTAACTATACTACGTACGACTATTACAAATTATCTAACATTTATTTTAACTGGATTTTAACCAATCGCTGTTTTTAACAGAAAACAGAAACGCGTTATGAATTAACCGTGTCGTATTTTAAAATTTTGATCTTTTTTCAGATATTAGTTCCCAGATTTCATTTACTATTAAATTAACTTAATTAAATAATACTAAAACTCCTATCACACAAACACAGAACTACCATAAAAACCACACTTCCCAACTCAACCAAAAATCCGGTGACGCCGGAATTTCCTTTTGGCTCGCCGGCCAAAATCTGAGCCCCCTGGTCCGTATTCCTACGGTTGATTCTAAATCTAGTTTATAAGATTAAGGTATTTTTTGATCAATTTAGTTATTATCTAAACTATAGAAGATCTTTACAGAGTTAACTTTTGCTTAAAATACGATATTCGATTTCTAAAATTTTTATAGTTTACAGAACTTGATCCTACTGTGTTTAGAGATTATACCTGCAGAGATGATTGAAAGGCTTCCTCCAAGAAATCCAAGTCCTTAGCTCCTAGCTTGATGGTGGAAATCCTTAGCACTAGTTCTTCTTCTCTTCTTTTTCTTTTTTTTTTTCTATTTTCCTTTGTGTTTGTTCAATATATATTTTTTTCTTTTCTTCTAAGCCTTAGTAGAATGGTTTTCAGTTTAATATATCAACTGAACTAATTAAAAAGATAAGAGTATAGAGGTGGTAGGGCTAGTAGGTGGTGTCACTATGAAAAGGGTGGTGAATTCATGCAAGGTTGAGCTGGTGTACATGAGGTGTGCATGCAAGGAGGATGTGTCCATGCCTTATCACTCCAATTTGTTTTGTTTTAGTGATAATTTCAGAACTAAAATATTATCTAACCCCTTTTTCACTTACACCCTCAACATTTTCAAGTTTGCTCAATTTCCTAAACTTTACACAAAGACCCTTCACTACCTATGTTATTATGTAAACACCATTTTATAAAAATGAAGCTAAATTTATCACTAAAACCTTTGTACTTTATTTATGTTACAAGCTAAAATTTAATTTTAATTAGTTTCACACACTACTTATGAAAATGTCCTATTTTGTTTTAATAACTTTTTAAATTGGCATTTTATTATTTAATTAATTAAATTAATTTATTATCTAATTTTTCGAAATGTTACAATATTCCCCCTTAAGAAAATTCGGTCCCCGAATTTAAAACTTAACCATACATACCTTCAAAAAGATGTGGAAATTTCTTTCGCATCGCATCCTCGGTCTCCTAAGTGATCTCCTCTCGATTCGTTCCTCGCCAAAGAACCTTTATAGATGGAAGTACCCTTGATCTCAGTTTCTTTGCCTACCGGTCTAGAATAGCTACTGGCTGCACTGTGTAGGATAAACCGGCTCAAACTGTAAGGTCTGATGCTGGATCGCGTGAGAGGGATCGTGAAGATACTTGCGAAGCATAGACACGTGAAACACCGGATGCACATCGGGAAAACTCGGTGGAAGTGCTAAATGATAAGCCACAACACCCACTCTCTCTAGAATCTCGTAGGGTCCGACATATCTGGGGCTTTGCTTCTCCTTTTTCCCGAAACGCATCACACCTTTCATCGGAGATACACGAAGGAACACATGATCTCCCACATCAAACTCAAGTCTACGACGACGTCGATCGGCATATGATTTCTGTCTGCACTGTGCTGCTCTCATTCGGTCCCGTATCAACTGGATCTTTTCTGTAGTCTCCTATACTATCTGCGGTCCCAACACGCTACTCTCTCTAAGTTCTGTCCAGCAAATGGGTGATCGACATTTCCTCCCATACAAAGCTTCAAAAGGTGCCATCTGGACCATCTCCTGAAAACTGTTTTTGTACAAGAATTCTATCAAAGGTAAGTGACGATCCCAACTACCACTGAAATCAAGGCTGCAAGCTCGAAGCATATCCTCTAGAGTCTGAATGGTCCACTCTGACTGACCATCTGTCTGTGGGTGAAAAGCTGTACTAAAACTCAATCGTGTACCTAGAGCCTCTTGAAGTTTCTGCTATAATCGGCTGGTGAACTGCGTACCCCTGTCGGACACAATGCACTTCGGAACTCCATGCAATCGTACGATCTCATCAATATAGACCTGAGCATACTGTGCAAACCCATACGTCGTCTTCACCGGAAGAAAGTGAGCGGTCTTTGTTAATCTATCCATAATCACCCAGATGGAATCATACCCTCTACTAGTCCTGGGTAGACCTATAATGAAATCCATGGAAATCTGCTCCCATTTCCACTCTGGAATAGGCAAGGGCTGCAACTCTCCTGCCGGCCTCTGGTGCTCGGCCTTGACTTGTTGACAAGTCAAGCATCTCGAAACAAACTCAACGACATCTCTCTTCATTCCTTCCCACCAATAGACATCCTTCAAATCATGATACATCTTGGTGGAACCAAGATGAACACTATATGATGACTGATGAGCCTCCTCTAAGATCTCACGTCTTAGTCCTTCTGAATCCGGCACACACAGACGAGTCCCAAAAAGTATTACTCCATGGTCATCTATCAAGAACTCAGACTCTCCACCCTGTCTAACCTGATCCATAATCTTCAACAAGCGAATGTCCCTGGGCTGTATCTCCTTAATACGATCCAATAACTGAGGACGGGTGCGAACATGAGCTAACTGCCCTCTTGTCGATGTGAACTCAAACTGTATACGGCTATCACATAAAATCTGCCAGTCTGCAAAAGACTGTCTCTACAAGGTGTGCAAATGAGATAAGCTACCTTCAGGTCTTCGACTCAAAGCATCTGCTACAACATTCGCTTTGCCTGGGTGATAAAGAATCTCGCAATCATAATCCTTCACTAGTTCCATCCATCGACGCTGCCTCAGATTCAGATCCCGCTGCTGAAAAATATACTTCAAGCTATTGTGGTCTGTAAATATCTGGCACGACTCTCTGTACAAGTAATGCCTCCAAATCTTCAATGCGAACACCACAACAGCCATCTCTAAATCATGCGTGGGATAGTTCTGTTCGTGCCTCTTCAACTGTCGAAAAGCATAAGCAACAACCCTGCCATGCTGCATCAACACACAGCCTAAACCCACTCGAGAGGCGTCACAATACACAACGCAACCACCTGACCCAGAAGGTAAAGATAAGACTGGTGCAGTCGTCAAGCGAGTCTTCAACTGTTGGAAACTCTGCTCACACGCCTCCGTCCAAAGAAATGGAACCTCCTCCTAGTCAACCTGGTCAATGGTGCAGCGATCCGAGAGAAATCCGTCACAAAACGTCGTTAGTAACCGGCCAGACCCAAGAAATTTCGAATATCTGTAACTGACACAGGTCTGGGCCAGTGCTGCACCGCTTCGATCTTCTTTGGGTCCACATGCATCCCATCTCTTGTAACTACGTGACTCAAGAAATCTACACTATCCAGCCAGAAAGCACACTTAGAGAATTTAGCGAACAGCTGATACTCCTTCAAGGTCTGCAACGTGATGCGCAAATGCTGCTCATGCTCCTCTCGGCTCCGTGAATAAACAAGAATATCATCAATGAATACTATAATAAACTGATCAAGGAATGGCCGGAAAATACGGTTCATCATATCCATGAAAGCCGCTGGAGTATTGGTGAGCCCGAATGACATCACCAGAAACTCAAAATGCCCATAACGTGTGCGAAAAGCAGTCTTCGGAATGTCATCCTTCCGAACCCTCAACTGGTGATACCCTGACCGCAAATCAATCTTTGAGAAGTTGCCAGCTCCCTGCAGCTGATCGAACAAGTCATCGATACGAGGTAATGGATACCTATTTCGCACAGTAACTCGATTCAGCTGTCTGTAGTCAATGCACAGTCTCATACTACCGTCCTTCTTCATAACAAATAAGACAGGAGCTCACCACGGCGATACACTTGGACGGACAAGTCCCCTATCTAACATCTCTTGCAACTGGCTTTTGAGTTCCTTCAACTCCGTCGGGGCCATCCGTAGGGTGGTATAGAAATAGGCCCTGCACCCGGAATCAAGTCGATACAATTCAATATCGCGATCAGGCGGTAATCCTGGTAATTCAGCAGGAAACACATCCGGAAATTCTCGTGCGATCAGAACCTGGTCCAACGGGACTTCAGCGACTCTTAAGTCCTGAACAAAAGCTAAGAACCCATGACAACCCTTCTTTAAGAGTCGCCCCGCACAAAGAGCAGAAATCATGTTGGCAGGAGTTATATTACAGTCTCCTTGCACAACAAAGATCGGTTCACCCGGAAAACAAAATCTGGCCGCTTTCCCCCGATAATCTACATAAGCATGACAAGCGGCCAACCAATCCATACCAAGAAGTATATCAAAATCTAACATATCCAGGAGAATCAAATCAACTAATGAATTTTTATCACCAATACGTACTGAACAAGACCTGAATACGTGCCGAGCAACAAAGGAATCCCCCACAGGAGTAATCACAACTAGTGGTAACTCTAACAATGACGACTCTCTCCCCATAGAAAGCACAAAGCGTGTAGATACATACGAATGCGTAGAGCCGGGATCAAATAAAATATGTGCCTCTAAAGAACATACTGCAAGAATACCTGTCACAACTACATTGGATATCTGGGCATCCTGTGGAGTCAGCGCAAAAACTCGTGCTTGGCCCCTGCCCGCATCCTGTCGTCCTCTCTCTCGATCTCCTCGGCCTCTCTGAAAGCGTCCAGCAAAGACCCGACCTCATGGTGCAATAGCCTGGCGCATAGTGCCAACTGGGGGAGGAAGTAAGGCCATCGAAGTAGAAGGTGGAGGGGGTAAAGCAGTCTGTGGAAAAACAGTTCCTCCCTGGGGTGTACAATCTCTCGCATAATGTCCTGGAAGTCCACAACTAAAACATGTAGATGGGGGCCTCTGATCATCGGCGTATGAACTGAACATCTGGCCCTGGGTCCAACCTCGCCCAAAACTGCGGCCTGGAATGTGCCTGCCTTTACCTCTGCCGAACTTCCTGGTTACGGATCCCATAGGTCTGGTCCTCTTTGGCTCCGGAACAATCACTGCCTCTCTCAGACGCTCTTCCACTCGTATAGTTGCATCCATGGCCTGCGCATAAGTATCGAAATGCTGGGAGCCTATCGCAAGAAATAACTGCGTATCCAAACTCCTTATGAACCTCTTCACCCGAAGCTCCTCCATAGGAACTAAGTATGGAGCATAGCGTGACAACTGGGTGAATCGTAAATCATAATCTGCCACCGACATATGTGCAGATTTCCGCAACGCTTCAAAACTGCTAGCTTTGGCGTCCTTCACATTCTGTGGAAGAAATATAGTAAGAAAAACCTCAGAAAACTTGGTCCACGACATCGGAGGAAGACCGGTGGCTCGCCCTCTCTCCATCGACTCACACCATTCTTGTGCAAGTCCCTCCAATCGAAAGTTAGTCAGCTCAACTGACCTCGCATCAGAACATCGTAACGACCTGCCAATCCTGGTCATCCTGTCAAGAAAGGACTGAGGATCCTCTGCTGCATCGGTCCCGGTAAACACCGGAGGTCTCAACCTCATAAACTCTGGAAGAGATACCTCCATCACTCTCGGTTCTGCCAGTGCGACAGTCTGCATAGGCTGTTCATCGGGTTCTACCATCGTCGGTGTTTGATCATGCCTCTGAACACGGGTGGCCTCTGCCAACTGTCCCACCACATGCTGTAGGCTAAACATGCCCTCCTCTATCCTAGTCAGTCTGTCTGGAGGAGGAGGATCAATAGTTCATCCACTGCCGGAATGTCCGGTGCGTCAGTCGTAGTCACAGATCTCTGGCTGCGGCTCGTCTAGCTCGTGTAGCCATAGCAACTGAAACAAGAAACGAGAGTTGATAAGGCTTACGAATAGGAATAATCAATAATAGAGAGTCAAAGGAAGGATAAATCGAGATAGACATCCTAAGGTTAGTTAGGCTGAGTATTGTAACGTAAATACGCCGCGGAACATACGTACGGTACTGCACTCATCCTAATTCACCTACTCCATCAAACCAAAGATCGTCCTACGTAACAAAACTTAAGTTTACTTATTCCAAATCTCGGTTCCGTAAGGTTAATCCTAGGCTCTAATACCAACTTTGTCACGACCCAAACTTTGGATGTGACCGACACTTAGATTATGTGATATCTCAAGATGTCAACATAATCTGAGTAAGCCAAAAACCAAGATTAAAACCCTTTTTGCGGAAGTTTAGAAATGTTCAATAATTAAGTAGAAGAATGAGGTAGCATGTCGAAAGGTTTTTAAATAATGGAAATGTAACAACTGCTTTTAAACTTTCGACAGTGCCTATCTTTTTAATTATTAATAGAAAACCAATTTAAGTTATGTAATTAAATTGCATCCCTAGTTGGGAGCAACAATACCAATTAGCGGAAATCAAAATGCAATCATAGTACAACACTCAAGTTGAAAAATTTCATGCAAGATTAAATAAAATATAAGATAACATAACTAACTATGTCACTCAGTCTACATAATATACAACATGTTTCATTCTAAGTCAATATACAAGGTCTGATGGAGATATTCTAGATTCAATAGACAATACCAAAAGAGGAGGTTACTACATAGGTAACCCACCTAGCAAAAGATGCGATAAAAGCTGATAAGTGGATCTGCACTACTGCTAACCGTCCACTTTACTCCTGCAAGAAACTGTGGCACAACGGGGGTGAGTTGCCAACTCAGTGAATAAAACTAACATATAACGGCTGATAATGTAAATATGACGTACTATAACTAATAGCAATAAAGATGAGTATGATGCATGATAACATGTGGAAGCATGAGTTTATACCCTTAAATATATAAATCAAAAACTGAAATCTCATCAACTATTTCCAAATAAAGCTCATCTTTCTGTGTTCAACATCGACACAAATCTTCCGTTTCCCTCAGGTATCATTCCTCGAACGATCCTGAAATCAATAACATCGGTCGGTATCATCTAGATATCCGCCGCGTTTCACAACTATCTCCGGTATCGAGTATCCTCGCTAGGCTCCTCACCTCAAATGCGGCTTTCCTGTCCCTCGGTCTCGACCGGGTCCGCCATGTATCCAACTGTATAGCTCCCCCACTCAGTTTGGATAACGTGAAAATCCGCGACCGTATAGCTCCCCCACTCTGTCTGGAATAAAATCAAATCATAAAAATAATATCTCGTGGTGGACATCTCACATCAATATGAAGAATCACTGATTTTACGCAATAGTATATGAAAACTTAAAACCTCAAATCCTCAAAAATACAAATGGCACTTATATCAACTTCTAACACTTGAATATGAAACAAGATGTCATTTATGCAAAGTACTAATAGTATTGATGTTTAAGGTATGATAGGAATCATTTTTAACAGGATAATTACTAAGTGTGAAAGTGGCATGTTAATATCGACGAGGTGTAGTGTAACATGTAGATATGTACATGTGCGGTACAACTCGTCGATAACGGTGCAGTATTCTACAATTTAGCATGGCGATGTATATATATCTATATGAATGCATATGATCAATTTAACATACAAAAGCCTATTTTTATTTAAACTTAACCACGGGCGTATCACGCCATCTTTATAAGATCCCCCGGTAGATGTTTAGTCTACTCACCGGAATACGTCGTAATCTACTTAGAAGTCGCCAATCCTTTTCCTTTCCTTGCGGCCTCCGAGGTTCCCGTACTCAAATCTAACATTGAATTTAACTTGTATAAGAAACGACTACTTTCCGATACGGCGAAAACATAAAATACAAGTTCTTACGTACTAACTATACTACGTACGACTATTACAAACTATCTAACATTTATTTTAACTGGATTTTAACCAATCGCTGTTTTTAACAGAAAACAGAAACGCGTTATGAATTAACCGTGTCGTATTTTAGAATTTTGATCCTTTTTCAGATATTAGTTCCCAGATTTCATTTACTGTTAAATTAACTTAATTAAACAATACCAAAACTCCTATCATACAAACACAGAACTACCATAAAAACCACACTACCCAACTCAACCAAAAATCTGGCGACGCCGGAATTTCCCTTTGGCTCGCCGGCCAAAATCGGAGCCCCCTGGTCCGGAGTCATATGGTTGATTCTAAGTTTAGTCTATAAGATTAAGGTATTGTTTGATCAATTTAGTAATCATCTAAACTATAGCAGATCTTTACAGAGTTAACTTTTGCCTAAAATACGATATTCGATTTCTAAAAATTTTAAAGTGTACGGAACTTGATCTTACTGTGTTTAGAGATTATACCTACAGAGATGATTGAAAGGCTTCCTCCAAGAAATCCAACTCCTTAGCTCCTAGCTTGATGGTGGAAATCCTTAGCACTAGTTCTTCTTCTCTTCTCTTTCTTTTTTTTTCCTTCTATTTTCCTTTGTGTTTGTTCAATTTTTTTTCTTTTCTTCTAAGACTTAGTAGAATGGTTTTCAGTTTGATATATCAACTGAACTAATTAACAAGATAAGAGTATAGAGGTGGTAGGGCTAGTAGGTGGTGTCACCATGAAAAGGGTGGTGAATTCATGCAAGATTGAGGTGGTGTGCATGAGGTGTGCATGCAAAGAGGATGTGTCCATGCCTTATCACTCCAATTTGTTTTGTTTTAGTGATAATTTCAGAACTAAAACATTATCTAACCCCCTTTTCACTTACACCCTCAACTTTTCCAAGTTTGCACAATTTCCTAAACTTTACACAAAGACCCTTCACTACCTATGTTATTATGTAAACACCATTTTATAAAAATGAAGCTAAATTTATCACTAAAACCATTGTAATTTATTTATGTTACAAGCTAAAATTTAATTTTAATTAGTTTCACACACTACTTATGAAAATGTCCTATTTTGTTTTAATAACTTTTTAAATTGGCATTTTATTATTTAATTAATTAAATTAATTTATTATCTAAATTTTCGAAATGTTACAAGAACTATTATGTTTGTTGCATGTTTGACTTTATTTATGTACTGTACCTTTATTATCTGTGGAGTTTTGCGAATATCAGTACCATAGGTATTCGTATTCGATTCTTATGAGTTTTCATGATGTTTTACTTTCGATAATATATATCAGTGGTATGGGATGCTGTTATATATGTATGTATATATATATATAATATCATCAGAATGATCTATACACGTATTCTTACTCTTTACTTGATATCTTTGGATATGATGAGTTGATGTCCACCATGAGTCGTTTTTATGTTTTGATTTACTTCGAACCGAGTGGGGGGCTATACGGTTACGGATTTTATGTTATCCAGACCGAGTGGGGGGATATACAGTAGGATACATGGTGGACCCGGTTGAGACCGAGGGGCAGGATAGCCGCATTTGAGACGGGGAGCCTAGCGAGGACACTCGATACCGGAGATAGAGATGAGCACGGCAGATATCCAGGGGATACTGACCCGGGCTAGATTTGAGCACAGCGGATATTCATGGGATACTGATCGGGGCCAGGGATATCGGGTGGCGATCATCTGTTGAGATGGTGTCGACGATATCTGCATTTGCGTTTCGGTGATGGACACGAGAGATTTGAGCATTTACGTGCCGGTGATGGACACGAGGGACTTCTGATTTCGGGTGTCGATGCTGGACATCCATATGTTGATATGTTGCTATCATTGAGGTGTACAGTTATGTTATGAGTTATTGTAGTCAACCAGGAATGATCCGGGGGACAGGACCTGCATACATTTTCACGGGTTATTGCATATAAAAAGGAATTCAAAATCGAGCTATAGACTTATTATTTTGACGTGTCTAATATGACACTGGGATCTTTTAAACCGTAAATCTCTTAACACTCTTCACTAAAAACAGCATGACGCATATCTTAAATAAGATGCCTATTATACTTCATACTGTCATGTCTGCTTTTATATCATGACATATGTATTCCGCGGCTATTTTAAAGAAGAGGTTTTATATATATATATTTTCGGCTGCTTATGGGCTTATACCTAAATATAGGTCATTTGCATATGATATATTCTATCTTGGGTTCATGTGTTAGATAGACTTGCATTTATGATACATATGCATATCATATATTATATTAGTACAGGATATGATAGTACTATAATTATGACCTAGGTATCGTTGTGCATTTTGATTTCTACCTTGTAATGTACTTTTATTCACTGAGTTGGCAACTCACCCCCATTGTGCCACAATTTCTTGCAGATTTTATCGCTTGGATTATTAGCGGCTTGAGCCACACATTCCTTTCGGTGATTTCTTTGGTAGGTGGGTTACTGCTGTATCGTACTCACACTTGTATATTCATTTCTTCTTGTATCTAGTAAAACTCTATCGACGTAGAACTTGTATATTATGGACTTAAAAGCGAGACTTAGAGTTCATGTGTTGTGGGTGTCACACTTGTTGGAGTCGACTCTTTTTATACTTGTTGGTTTGTTTCGCTTTTCTTTTCTTCGCCGTTGGGCGTCGTATATAGTTGCTTGGTTGCTCCGCCGTTTGGGCGTGAAAGCTAGCTTCCATTGGGATGCTATTTATATTGTTATGTTTGTATCGGGTTTTAATCAAAATTTACAAAGAAGGTGCTGTCGAATTTCAAAACGTCATAGATGTTTTTTTTCAAACATACTTAGTTCGACTTATATGTTTATTTTTAACTGATCCCATCTGATGACTATTTTAAACTTCACCTCCATTATTTTCAAAAGGGTTTAGATTCCGGATTTCGGCTTACTTAGACCGCGTCGACGTCTTTAGATGTCACGTGATTTAAGTGCCGGTCACGTGCCACATTCGGGTGATGACAGTTAAGAGCGAGGAAACCCTAGTTTCTTCCAAAAGAACCATAATCCACATTTATCTATCGATCTAGTTTTAAATCTATTAAAAGATAAAAGGAGTTATTTTTAATTAATCATTTATTACTATTAAATTCTATGAACCCTACAAGCCTCTTCTTTATAGATTTTACATCCGTATATCGTAGATCTATAACCAATCTCACCTATTTCTTATCAACTCGTCTAAACCAAGATTAAAAGTTCCACGCATCCCTGAGGACGACCCGTACTCATCTCGGCTAGCTATTCGCAACACCGTTATTGATTGTGGTAACTACAAACACTTTTTTCACATCAATCAGTTACATTCTTGATTTTCCCTTTCCCCCCAAGATTCTGTGTTCAAGTCAGGTATTGACGGTATAAATCTAATGCCAACATAGGATCAAGCATGTACAGATCTTGTCTATGCAGAAAACAAGTCACGTCCGTTAGGATAACAATCAGGATTGTTGGCATTAACAATAAGGTCCAAGTAATAAGTCTGGTAATGTGTCGTGAACATGCCATGTACTGTATATTAACCAAAATAGATACCAATGTAAAACTGTAATCAATATCGAAACACAATTACTGCCAGAATGCATATGTATATATCTGTAATAACCGTTATTCGTCCATTACCATGTATGATGCAATCTAGATAACATATTGAACTGTTATAGTAGTATGATAATATCATGATGTTCTAGCATACAGCTAGATAAACTATTATCGGTATGGATACAGACAGATGGTATAAAACTGCAAATTGGTAATTTCTGCTGAATAGTAAAACACATGCACTATAATTTATCAAATAAATATTGATATAATAACATAGCATGTTGCAAGTTTAGAATTTGCCTGATCGGATCTCACGTCGAGATATGGATGTCACGTTCCGACGTCGAAATAAAGCCATGACTCAAAACTTACGTACGCAGGACTGGATCTGGCTGAGCAGCCGCGTGACGTGGTGATTGGGTTATACGACGACAGTGAATGGGTCATCCGGATCGTCGGCGACGTGCGCAAGTCCAGCGAGACAGCCGGAAAAGAAAAAAAAAGAAAGAAGATGAAGAAGAATAAGAGGAGGTTGCTATTGCTCGGTTATGGGGTTGGCGAGGACAGAGGAAAGATTTCGGCAGCGAAGCGAAGTCGTCGGCGGCTGTAACGACTCTGAATTTACTGTACTGAATTTTTCATTTTAATGTACAGAAATGAGTTTACAGTCTGAGTTTGAGTTATAAGTCAATTTTGGTAAAAAAACAACAAGAAACAACTTGTAGCTCACTGGTAAAGCCTTTACACTGCTGTGACACAACATGTGTGTTCGATTTCCATCAGACACAATTATTTTTTTTTCTGATTTTTTTAACTTTTTGGAAGCCCAAAAGATTGCACGTGCAATATACAGGGAAATGAAAAGTTCAGAAAAATCAAACAAGTGCAAAATGGAGTAAACTCTGAACAATACACATGGCACAAATCTAGAGACCCCAAACCCTAAATCGACCGGCCAAAAGCCCTTTAAGGCCTGCACCGATGGTCGGATGAAGCCCAATGAAGTCCGGGCTTTGCACACTAGTCTTTTCACCTATCCCTAACTCCTCTGCACTGTTTGATTTCCCTGCAATCAAATGTTCGCCTTCAAGAAAATACTCGTTGGCTCCGTGTAGAGACCCTTCATTTAATAATTAAACCATATTTTAATGCTTTTTAATCCAAATTTATAATTCTAAAACCCTAATTCTCCACTATAAATACCACCCCACATTTTGTCTCAGCACCATTCTGAAAATTCTAGCCAAAACTCTCAGAAATTTCCTAAGTACAAGTGGAGTAATGAGGAGTTAGCAAGCAAGCAACTTCCGGTGAAGATCGAAATCAATTCCGGCACTCCCGCGATGCTACGAAGCTCACCCCCTCTTCTTCAACATTTCTTTAAACTCTCTAAACCGTAAGTCCCTCTCAATCTCTTTTTCTCTTTATTGAAATTCCATTTCAAAACTCATATCGGTAAGTGGAGTTAATACCGATATCTCTTTTCTAAACCTTAGAAACACCTTATTCTTATTCTTTTATCAACCAAGTTTTTACACAATGCTTGTAACCTTAAACTCTAATATTTAGAATTAAAATTTCATAAAAATTCTCATATGAAATAGCAATAGTAGCACTTTTCATTAAAATATCTTGAACTTATTAAAACCGCTTTTAGTATTTGTTAAAATAATACCTCAGGAAAAACTTCATAGGGTAACGACCTACCCCACACGCACACTTGGGTTTCATAGCACGATACTCATAGAATGTATTTTCGTTTCGAAGTATAATATTACGATAAAATACCACATAACTTTAAGAAACTGGATTTCTTTTAAAGCGGTATTTTCTATCCTTTGCGATTACGCATTTACAACTCTCTTTAAGGGACCCTCTAATGGATGGTGTGGATTATTGCACATCCTTAGGCAAGTAGAACGAGATGCAGACCTCCTCACGGAGCATTTGATCTCGAAAAGATTTAAATACGGTTTTTAAGAAATACGAATTTTCTAAATAAAATAAAGTTATTTTTAAAATTAAAATTATATAAAATTATTAATACATATTTTCAAAATATAATAAACCTATGTTTTTTCAAAAATGAAAAGATTAACAAATTTCAATAAAATACCATCAAGATACCAAAATGACAAGTTTTACAGTAAAATACCATGAACTTTCCAAGCTAAGTAATTATCACTAAAATACCTCAAATACTTGAAATCCATGCTCATGACAACCTCAAATAATACTAATCACCCTCGTGATTTATTTTAATCTATATTAATATATTTTTTCCTAAAACCCCTTCGAGTTATATAAAAACAATATTTAAGGACTTTAGTAAATATAGGTTTAAGCAGGATCAATTCTCTTGAACCCCAGGAAGCCGGAGAAAGTGAGTTCTTGCCTATTTAAGGTAGATAACTTAACGGAGTTATCAACGGTAATTGTCTTGGAAAAAGACACAAATCCTACCGTCTATGTGCAGCAGTTACCGATAACTCCCAAACCTAATTTAAGACCTAAATCAGTTTACAAGTGTCTGACTCAAGTCTGAGTCCAGTCTCAAACCTGAATCCAACATCAAATAAGAACTTGAATACTTGAAACATGAACATGAATAATCGAATCCAAACATCATTATCAAACATGTATACTTGACTTGACTTGACCGAATCATGGTTATAACTTGACTTGAATACTTGATTACATCCTGAACCTGACTGCTTGAACATTTTGTATCCATGATTTCGGCAAGACTTGTAAATATAATCTATACAATATATTACGCAGGGATAAAGGGGTAGATTGGTACGGAACGTATATTATGGCACGAGGGGTCACTTAAAAGACATCTGCATGAATTCTCGTGCCGTTGTCCCATGGGTTTTGATGGGGCCTTGTACTACATGTTACCATAGTCCACGGGGTAAGATGGACTCCTCTCGTATACATGAATACCTTCTATATCAAACTACAAATAACCACGTTATAATAACTATCATATACCGGCAACCAATCATACACAATTCATTTCATATACTGTCTTCTCATTCTTCTTTTGGGACTTACCGAGCACTAGTTCGCTAACGACATTCCTTCTATTTCTTTCTTTGGAATGTTGATTAGGAGGACCAGACTCTCAGGAGATTGAGCCTAGCCAGGAAGACTTGGTTCAGCTCACCGCTCAGCCGGACTACTAGCTCTTCTTGTACTTACTTTTATTTTGTATGCCACTATTTAGGCACAACTTTATTCATTGTATCTTTTCTTTTCAAAACATTTGTATGTAAAGATCAATGTAAATAAAAGATGCTGTTTATTTTAATTCTCTTGTCATTCTTGTACATTTTTATATATTGCTTAATTACGTTTAACGTATTTATTTCTTAGTAAATACATTGCGGCCTGCCACGTCACCGTTTCCGTCTACTGGGAAGCGGGGTATGACAGGTTTTGTTGGTGGCCTATACATGTTAGTTCTGCATGAAGTCTTAAACAATATATCATAAGAATTATAAGAATCAGCAACTATACATTCCTTACATTTTTAATTTCTTGAATCTATCCTAACCATTCATTTTTCTATCAAGGTCATGGATTCTCCCAACAACACCAGTACGAGCGTCAATGGAAATACTCCACCGCCTACCTTACCACCACCGCCTACATTTGCAGCTCCTATCAATGAGCAAATGGTACTTCTTGAGACGATTAAGTGCCTCTTGGAGGGTCAACAGCAGCAGATTGCTATCCTCATGCACCGCCCAGAAGTCGAGGCACCCGGAGTCAAGTAATTCTGGGTATTGCACCCAAACACTTTTCAAGAAAAGAGAGCCCACTGGAAGCAGAAGAATGAGCTCAATCGATCGAAGAGGATATGGCAGCAGCTCAAGTGCCAGATATTGCTTGGGTGAGAGTTGCGAAACTGCAACTGACAAACAACGTCAGAGTCTGGTGGAAGGCTGAAGAAATCCGTCTCACCCAACCGATTGAATGGAAGACATTTCGTGATCTCTTCGATGTGAAGTACTTCCCTGAGACTGCCCGTTTCGACATGGATCAGCAGTTCATTCATCTATAACAGGGCTCAATGTGGGTCAAGTCTGTGGATGAATACGATACTGAGTTTACCATACTTAGCAGGTAAGATATTGTCTCAAATTCAAATTCCTGATTTCATTCATTACACTGCTAACACAAGGTCGTAACAGGTTCGCTGCATACCTGATTCCTACTGCTGAGATCCGAGCACGACGATTTCAGCAAAGGTTGGACCCGGAAATTCAAGCTGCACTTACTATAGGGGATTTCCCAACCCATGAACTTGCTTTGAAGGCTGCTCGACGCTATGAGGCAGTTGTGAAGAATAAGGGCAGACTGCAGACTGCCGTTGTGAAACGCCTTGCCACCCAGATGACAGGAGGAGCCTCTTAGGACAAAATTTGCACCGAGGAGACCGGGAGGATCATTTAGCTGGCCCAGTCCAGAGTTTTGCTTCTTCTGCAAGAGGAAGAGACACCTGGCAAAAGACTGCAGGCGTGCAAATGGCCTGTGTTTAGTTGTGGTGCATCTGCTCACTCTATTGGAACATGTCTATACCGTTTCAACACAGCTCCAGCACCCCAACTAGCAATCGCGATTCCGCAACAGCCAACTATTCAGGCTCCTGCACCTCGACTACCCCTACCTGCACCTCCTCCACGTGGACCTCCTGCACAGCCTCAACTTCAATTCCATCAGGCACAGAGAAACATGCCTCAATGGCAGAGAAACATGCCCTAGGAGGAGGAATGTGCCTCCAGTAAGGAGGAATGTACCACGACGTCAGGTTTTTACCATGACGGTCGAGGAGACCGAAGCCACGGGACAAGTCATCACTGGTAACTCCCAATCCTTTCATCTTTTCAATCCTTATATATCTCCATACTTGTCCTATATCTAAACCTAACCTCACACAACTTAAATACTATACCGGTAGCCCCCCTTCTTGCTCTAGCTCTCTTCGACACTGGAGCATCACATTGCTTTATGTCGCAACGTTTCGTCCGAACACATGTGATTCCAGTTAAACCGCTCGTATCCAGCTGGAATGTCAGTTCAGGGAACGACATTCTAAAAGCAACTTTCAGATATGATCTGTGTCTAGTGGTCGTCTGCAGTAGAAAATTTTATGCGGACTTCAAGGTGATGTACATACCGAACTTCGACGTGGTCTTGGGAATGGACTGGCTGGGAACTTTCTTCGCTACCAACGACTGTCGCCAAAGGAATGTAGTGTTCAAAATACCAGATCATCCAGTATTCTATTTCAAGAGTGGAGACCGCACCTTGGAACCCAGCGTCTATAAGGCAAAACCAAAGAATGCAGTAGTTGCAGCATTACAAGCGGAAGAATCAAAGTCAGAG
Organism: Agapanthus africanus; assembly: GCA_030015575.1. Classification (NCBI taxonomy): domain Eukaryota; kingdom Viridiplantae; phylum Streptophyta; class Magnoliopsida; order Asparagales; family Amaryllidaceae; genus Agapanthus; species Agapanthus africanus. The sequence goes on along the minus strand of JASDDO010000031.1, from coordinate 518,484,923 downwards.
GTAGTTCGAGAGTTCGAGAATGTATTCCCTGAAAATATATCATGTTTGCCTCCCGATCGAGCTTTTGAATTCAGCATCGATTTATTACCTGGTGGACAACCGATAAGCAAAGCTCCGTACCGACTAAGTCCAGAAGGATTGAAAGAGATCCGCATTCAGTTGGACGAACTCTTGAAGAAATGTTGGATTCGTCCCAGTACTTCAAGCTGGGGATCTCCAGTATTACTTTTGAAGAAGGAAGGTTCATACAGGATGTGTGTAGATTATAGAGCTCTGAACGAAATGACGATTAAGAACAAGTATCCACTACCGCGCATCGATGACTTTTTCGATCAGCTAAGTCGGTCTTGTGTATTTTCGAAGCTAGATCTTTGTTCGGGTTATCATCAGGTGAAGGTCAAAGAGTCTGATATTCCGAAAATGGCGTTTAGGACTATATGGTCATTATGAGTATCTTGTAATGCCATTTGGAGTGACCAATGCACCTGCTATCTTTATGAATCTGATGAACCAAGTTTTCCGAGAGTACTTAGACAGGTTCGTTGTCATCTTCATCGATGACATCCTGGTGTATTCAAAAGATCGGAAAGATCACGCCGAGTACCTACGGATTGTCCTGGAGACATTGCGACAACATCAGCTCTACGCCAAGTACAACAAGTGTGAATTTTGGCTAGATCAAGTCAGATTTTTCGTACATATCATTTCAGGCGAAGGAATCTCAGTAGATCCAGCTAAGGCGTCAGCAGTCAGCGAGTGGCCGACACCAAATATGGTGAAAGATATACGAAGTTTCTTGGGATTACCAGGATACTACCGATGATTCATGATTGTTAGTATACGTGCGTGTTCAAGTTTAGTTTAAAATACCGCAATCAAGACGGTTTCGCTTGTAGCTAGCCGGTTGAGTACGGGTCGTCCGCAGGGAGATGGTTGTCTTTTTCAAAGTGTTTTAACGAGTTAAGTCCGGTTTTCAGATTTTGTTGGATTATCTAAGTGTTGAGTTAATATTTAAAGAGAGCTTGTTAGGGTTAGGATTAGGTTAGTTTGAGTTAGGAGTCTCCACATCTTTCATTGCCCCACTTAATATCGGTGTTACGGTAATCGGCAACAACGGGGATTAGCACGACTAGGAAGGAACTTGCGAGTATAAGCTAGGCTTTCCAACGCATAGTCCTTCCTTTTGGTGCTTGTCCGTCCGTTCTTGGCTCTTATCCATAACCTCCGGTTAATTCAACCACAACCGGTCTCACTACGGAATCACCGCTATCATGTAGGATAGGGTGCCGTAAGGAGCGGATTGTGGTTCAATTAACGGGAGTTGATTCAAGTTGTTGGGCAAGGAAAGAGTGAGAGAGATTTCCTTCTCTCAAACTTCCCTTATCCTACCCTAACAAGTATAGAACTACTCACACTTCATAATACGGAAAAACAAAACAACAAAAGAGGAAGATAGAAAGGAAGAGACTAGAAGAATACGACTAACTATTTGTGACCTCACCTTGGCGAGGATCAAGCGTAAGTATCATTGTCGTATGTAAGGATAAAGAAAAGGAAAGAAGAAAGAAACAATAAGGAAATAACAACAACTACTTAACGAATTTAAAGTTACAACAATTATAACATAAGTAAAGAGACAAGCAAGATAATAAATGGTTCTTCTTTATTCATCACTCTTCACTCAAAAGCTCACTACAAGTTTAATGGAGAAGAGGTGAGAAGAGGAAGAAGAAACACAAACTACACTAAAACTAGGCAAAATGAATACAAGAATTCGACCCCCTCCTTTACAAACTTCTGGGCTATTTATAGGCCATAAAATGAAACCCTAGGGCAACCACCAGACCACACACTAAAAGACCAAAATACCCCCCAAAATTCCTCCTCTCTGGCGCCATAACGGCCGCGGATCCGCGGCCTGAACCCACCTTTGGCCGCGGTTCCGCGGCCTTGTTGTTGAATTGGGCTTTGGGCTTTTTTGGGTTTTCCTGTTTTTCTGTGTACATCATTTTGGCATATGTATTTTCTCAATTTGGATCCCCGATTTTTCCAGAATTTCTGTTGAGGGAAAGGTGGACTTTTTGTCAAGATTTTGTCATGATTGCCTCGAGCTCCGCGTAGATCTCTTGGATCTTGTGCCACCATTGAGCCTTGTGCATAGATTTGACATTTTGTCTTCCTACTGGTGTCTGGCAACATACGGATGAGGGACGGAGACCGTGTTTTTATCTGTGGTCGGCAAGAACCCGGACATTTTCATGTTTTCCATGAATTTCCCCGTTTTAGAACCGAGAACCTGTAACCTGCAATTGACTAGCAAACACGGCTCAAGAGTATCTACCGATATGCAATGTGATAAAAATTGGGCGGTATGAAAATGCAAAAATCTGATATGAACAAATACCCCCAAACTTATCATTTGCTCGTCCCGAGCAAAGTCCATTTATTCACAAAAAATTTCCTAACCTCACTTTCGCAGGGAACGCGATTGCACTGAGCATGTGCAACAAGCCGTTAAACCTCTAGGTGTCCCTAGTAGGAGGAGTGTTGTCTCCTGAGGGTTTTCAGCGGATACTACCCACAAAATCCGGTCAAGTTGATTTTGTAAAATAACTAAGCTTCAAACCCTAAAGTTTTGTTTTAGAAAATAACAATTCTATAATCCTCAGTCTAGACCATCGAACCTTTATTTTTCACACCTCGCATCTTATTTAACTACAGCTTTTATATGTCTTTACGTGCAGTGCGTATAGTGTCGTTAAGTTCCCGAAAGGTTGATTAAAGTCATCATGTCGCACAATAAAGCCCAGATAACAATTTTAAAAGGATCACATAAGTTTTATAACGAGTTAAGCATTTTTCAAGTTTCGTTTTCTAGTAAGGTTTCAACTTCAGAATTTCTATCTTCCTTAACAGGAAACTAAGTCGTATTTTTCACTCCACCTTTTTCTTGTTTTCATTTCATACACACCTCTGTGAACGTGCAATAGTCTTTATCAAAGAGTAAAACCTTCATATCTCCGTTAAAATTCTTTTTAAAAGCCTGTCTTTTATCAAGATTATTCTCACACAAAGAACCGTTAGGAATTTTAACTCGGAGAGAACACTTGCTTGACTTTGTTTTAAACTGGACTTTCTAGGCTTCTTAGCGAGCTTTGGGCCAATGCACCCAAACCAGTTGGTTTTAGGGCATTAGGTGTAAAAACACCCCGGCGGACTTAATTACTCAAGTTACCTAGGTCCAAAAACAAAAGACAGATTGGCGTGAAAATCAGATGATTTAATACGAACGGAGATATAACCGGCAGTTCAAATATATTTTTTTGGATAAAAGACGTGTCTAGTGGGTTTGGTGTGTAATCATTCCAATCAAGTTTTAGATGGGTTATTTTTCAGACTTAGCTCCAATTACGGCATCAATAACATTCCTTCATATTCGCTTTACTTCATAAACTATTCTTGACATTTACTTATTTCAGAACAAACCTATTTGATCCTCAGAAAATTATTTATCTGTTTAAAAGTTTAAACATGAAAGACTTGTCATCTAATTCCCAAAATCTCACGACACGTGTAGTGTGATGTAAAGACGTATATCAACTATAGTTAACTTCAAAGGAGAGTTATCTTTCAGGTTTTCAAAATCCACACATAAGATTTAGTTATTCCTATTTTTTCAAACTAAAACCGTCGAATGTTGAATCAGAGTTCTTCCACAAGTTAACTTGACGAAAAAGTTTTTATATTTTTTAGAAAATTTTCAAATTTTTATGGATTTTATGGATTTTAATATGCAGATGCAAAGATATACATATGAATGCGAAGGGAAGAAATGCGTACCGAGCGTACCCCCAAACTTAAACTGGACAGTGTCCTCACTGTCATAGCATGAAGAGAGCAGTTGGAAGGTTCAAAATTGTCGGTTAGTGATACACAATTTTTATTTGTTCTTTTTTTTTTTTTTTCTTTTTAAAGAAAAGAAAAAGAATATACACAGATATAAAAAAAATGGTTTGTACATACCCCCAAACTTATTTGGAACAGTGTCTACTGTTCTTGGCTGGATAACCGAAGTTTGGAGGTAGGCAGAGGAGGATCAATCAAGATAAACCGGCTCCTGTAAGAACAGGAGTTCCTCTGTTGGTTCGGCGCTAAGGTACGGTTTGCATCGGTGTCCATTTACCTTGAAGAGTGAACCGTCCTTTGGATTTTCCAAATCCACAGCGCCCTGCGGATACACATTCCGCACAAAATATGGCCCTTTCCAGCGAGATCGGAGCTTTCCAGGATGGAAATGAAGTCGGGTGTCGTAAAGAAGTACCTGTTGACCAGGTACGAAGGTTTTGCGCAAAAGGTGTTTATCGTGAAACACCTTCGTTCGATTCTTAACGACAACCGCGTTGTCGTAAGCCTCATCCCTAAGCTCGTTCAGTTCGTTCAGCTGCAGCTTCCGATGGCTGCCCGCGTCCTCAAGAGACAGATTCAGCTCCTTAATCGCCCAAAACGCGCGATGCTCGATTTCGACAGGAAGGTGGCAGGCCTTTCCGTATACCAGCCGATAGGGAGACATGCCAAGGTCGGTCTTATAAGCGGTTCTAAATGCCCAAAGGGCATCAGTGAGTTTCAAAGACCAATCCTTACGGTTCTTGGAAACCGTCTTCTCCAGTATCTGCTTGATTTGCCGATTTGAAACTTCGGCCTGCCCGCAGGTTTGGGGGTGGTAGGGCGTAGAAAGCTTATGATTAATGGAGTATTTCCGCATCAAGGCCTCGAAAGTCCTATTGCAGAAATGACTTCCATTGTCGCTAATGATCGCTCGGGGGTGCCCAAACCGGGAGAAAATGTTTTCTTTAAGGAACCTAACGACAACCTTGTTGTCGTTAGTCCGGCTGGGCACAGCCTCGACCCATTTAGAGACGTAATCAACAGCTAGAAGAATGTACAAGTTCCCAAAAGAGTTGGGAAACGGCCCCATGAAGTCTATCCCCCAAACATCGAAAATCTCCACAACCAAGATCGGTTGGAGCGGCATCTCGTTTCTCCGGGATATCCGGCCCATGTGTTGGCACCGGGAGCAAGTCTTGCAATATTCGTGAGCGTCTTTGAAAAGTTGTGGCCAGTAGAAACCACATTGCAAGATCTTCTCAGCTGTCTTTCTGGGCCCAAAATGCCCGCCACACGCTTGATCGTGGCAAAACGACAGCACACTCTTGACTTCCTCATCGGGGACACACCGACGAATGATCTGGTCGGGACAGTACTTGAACAAGTAGGGTTCGTCCCAGTAAAAGTGTTTTACTTGGGATAAGAAGCGAAGTCTGTCCTGACTCGACCATTCGGTCGGTAGCAATCCCGTGGCCAGATAGTTCACAATATCTGCAAACCAGGGTTCGCAAGATACTGTCAAGAGTTGTTCGTCCGGAAAAACGTCGTTTATCGGAAGTGGAAGCGAAGGCGAAGAAGGAAGTCGCGAGAGATGGTCGGCAACCACGTTTTCACATCCTCGTTTGTCCTTAATGACAAGGTCAAACTCTTGAAGCAAGAGGATCCAACGGATTAACCGAGATTTGGCATCTTTCTTCGCAAAAAGATGGCGCAGAGCTGAATGGTCCGTGTAGACGATGACTGGAGAGCCGATGAGGTAAGGCCTGAACTTTTCTAAAGCAAATACAACAGCTAAGAATTCCTTCTCAGTTGTTGTATAGTTAAGTTGGGCGTCGTTCAGGGTTCGGCTAGCGTAGTAGATCACGTGCGGCATCTTATTGATGTGCTGTCCAAGGACAGCACCGATGGCAAAGTCGGATGCATCGCACATAATCTCGAATGGGTGCGTCCAGTCAGGAGAAGAGAGAACGGGAGCAGAAGTGAGTGAGTGTTTCAATGATTCAAAAGCAGCCGCACAGCTTGAGCTGAAGTCGAATGGCGTGTCCTTGGCTAGGAGAAGAGTCAAGGGCCTAGCAATCTTGCTAAAGTCCTTGATAAACCGTCTATAAAAACCGGCGTGGCCAAGGAAGGCTCGGATATCTCGGACGCATCGGGGAGGAGGAAGATTGGAAATGACCTCAATCTTAGCTTTGTCTACCTCAATGCCTTTCTGCGAGATGATATGTCCTAAGACAATACCTTCGCGCACCATGAAGTGGCATTTCTCCCAGTTCAAAGTGAGATTCTTGTCCTTACATCTGGTAAGGACAGCGTCGAGATGCAGCAGACACTCGTCAAAAGAATCGCCAAAGATGGAGAAGTCGTCCATGAAGATCTCCAGAAATTTCTCCACCATGTCAGAGAAAATTCCCATCATACACCGCTGGAAGGTAGCGGGCGCATTGCATAACCCAAAGGGCATGCGACGATATGCAAACGTGCCGAAAGGACAAGTGAAAGTGGTCTTGTCCTGGTCTTTTTCGGCGATGGGAATTTGATTATAGCCAGAGTAGCCATCTAGAAAACAATAGTACTCGTGTCCGGCCAATCGTTCGAGCATCTGGTCAATAAAAGGTAGCGGAAAGTGGTCTTTCCGTGTTGCGGCGTTGAGTTTTCGGTAATCAATGCATACTCGCCACCCAGTTTGGGTGCGAGTAGGGATTAACTCGTTTGCCTCATTGGTGATGACCGTAATGCCCGACTTTTTGGGGACAACATGAATGGGGCTAACCCACTGGCTATCAGAGATAGGGTAAATGATACCACTATCTAGACATTTGACGATCTCCTTCTTTACAGCCTCCTTCATGACTGGATTGAGACGTCTTTGTGGATCCCGGGCTGGTTTGGCATCATCCATCAGATGTATATGATGCTCTACGATCAGGGGACTAATCCCCTTAATGTCCGCCATGGACCAGCCAAAAGCTTGCCTATTGCCGTGCAAGACCGAAAGAAGGGCTTTCTCTTGCTCAGGAGCTAGAGAAGCCGAAATGATAACTGGGAGGGTCTCGTTCTCACCTAAGTAAGCGTACTTAAGGTGAGACGGCAAAGGCTTGAGTTCGAGAATTGGAGGTGAAATGACAGAAGGAAGGATTGGAGAAAAGGTCTCGAACTCAAAGGATTCCAACAAAGGTTCGAAACGAGTGTAAGCCACAGAGTTGGATGGTTCAGGTAACTCATCCGAAAAGTCAAACGATTCAAACTCGGGTGGTGAGCGGCTAAGATCGTGTGAAAACGTAAAACACTCATAGTCGTAGTTGGGCGCGGAAGCAGCAGCGGGTTCGAAGAGAAACGCACTAGTGGCGTCAAGGTTATCGTCGTGAAATAGAAACTCCTCGAACTCACATTCTTCAGGGGTGATCTCCTGGATCGAGCAAACATCTAATATATGAGCATTAGGTTCGGTGGGCTGATTCCCCAACCTAAAAATGTTGAGTTCAATTGTCATATTACCAAAAGAGAGGTTCATCGAACCATTGCGACAATTGATCACAGCATTTGAGGTTGCAAGAAATGGGCGACCGAGTATCACCGGAATTTGATTCCGGGGGTTAGCTACAGGCTGTGTGTCTAATACGATGAAGTCAACAGGGAATATGAAGTCCCCGACTTTGATTAACACATCCTCTAGCTCACCCCTAGGATGGGTGATCGATCGGTCGGCCATTTGGAGAGTGCAGTGTGTGGGTTTCAGCTCTCCGACCCCTAATTGCTCATATACAGAGTAAGGAAGCAAGTTAACACTGGCACCAAGATCTAATAGTGCGCGGTTGATGTTCTTATCCCCAATAGTAATAGAAATCGTAGGACAGCCAGGGTCCTTCCGTTTTTGTGGTAAAGATTGGGTAAGGGCATCACTCACAGCACTAGCCAAGAAAACTTTCTTGGGTACCTGAGACTTCCTCTTTTTCGTGCACAAGTCCTTTAAGATTTTTGCATAGGACGGGACTTGTTGGACAGCATCTAAAAGAGGAATATTAATGTTAACTTGCTTGAACAACTCCAGAATCTTCTCCATATGTGGATTTTGTTTATTAGACCTCAACCGGTTTGGAAATGGGACATTTTTAAAATTGGTTGAGTCTAATGTTGGTGGAGGAGATTGTGGAGTAGGAACGGATCCCAGAATAGGTGTTTTCGTGGAGTGAGAAGCGGGTCCGTTCAGAGCAGCAGAAGAAGAAGAAGAAACAGAGCCTTTTGAAGAATGGGGAATAGGCTCAGAAGACGAAGAAGAAGAAGGAGAAGAAGAAGAAGAAGCGGCGGCCGGGGTGTCATCGTTGATTCGCTTGCCAATGTTGTTTTGCAGCATCCTTCCTGATCTCAGCGTAGTCACGGCACTCACATTATGGTTTTGTTGTTCAAGAGCAACATGTGCATTATGTGGGTGACCGGGATTTGGCAGTGGCTGGGACGGAAGCTTCCCCTTCTCTCGCTCGCTCAAGGCCGCGTTCAGCTGTGCAATCTGGGCCTCGATGGTTTTGATGCTCTGCCCATGTGCGGCGGTGTGTTGCACTAAAGATTGGATCGAAGACTGGATGTTGGCGGTGGATTGAGTCGATTGTTTAACAAACGCCTCCAGACTTCGCTCGAGCGAGGAAACCTTATCAGTGTTTGACGGAACAAAGTTGTTATTTGGTGGAAAAGAATTGTTTGGTGCAAAATTGTTCGTCTGGTTTTGGTAAGGTTGGGGTTGGAAGGGCTGCTGATACTGAGTTTGTTGTTGCGCTTGTTGTTGCGGTGGAGGGGCCCTTTGGAAATTGTTGCCTTGGAATTGATTCTGATTCTGATTCCAGGCGAAATTGGGGTGGTTCCTCCAACCGGGATTGTAGGTGGAAGAGTATGGATCATTCCTCGGTCTTTGCTGGAATGCATTAACCTGATCCTGTCCTTGCGATGGTGGATTGTAAGGACACTCTTCGGTTAAGTGGGAAGGATCGGAACAACAAGCGCAGATGGTACGAAGGGGGAGAACAGGGGCAGGAGAAGGAGCAGAAAATTTGCTCTCTATCGCTTCAAGCTTTCGTGTTATCGCAGCCATTTCAGCTTTCATCGCGATAGAGACATCGAGTTGGTGGATTCCTACCCTAGACTGACCGGTTGAAGTGGAGGTAGAAGAAGAAGAAGTCGGTCTTGTGCTCTCCCACTGTAGCGTTTGCTCCGCAAGATCGTCAAAGAACTGCCACGCTTCATCGTCAGATTTCGATAGGAAGTGGCCCTGACAGATGGTTTCCAGCAACTGCTTCGTTGCTGGGTTCAGTCCCTCGTATAAGGTTTGGCAGAGTTGCCATTTCTCTATACCGTGGTGAGGACACTGAACAAGAAGGTCTTTGTACCGGTCAAAGCACTTCCAGAAGGGTTCAGAAGGAAGCTGGGAGAATTGGTTGATTTCATTTCGAATTCTTGCGGTCTTATGATTTGGATAGAATTTTTTCAGAAACGCTTTAACAAACTCGTCCCAGCTGGTGATCGAGTGGGAAGCGGTGCTATACAGCCATTTTTCTGCGAGATCGCATAAAGTGAACGGAATGACCCGTAGACGTATAGCATCGTCCGACAGCTGGGTGGTTTTCATCATGGCACAGACATTTTGAAATTTGTTGATGAAGATATAGGCATCTTCAGTTTCGAGCCCATGAAAACGTGGAAGCATGTTGATGAAATGGGGCTTAATTTCAAAGTTGTCCCCATTGGCCGGAGGAAGAGAAAGGCAGGTGGGAAGTGCGGAACGGGTGGGGTAGAAACGATCCTGGAGCGCAATTCGCTGCGGCGCTACAACAGGCGGAGGTGGTGGAAGATTGGTCTCCGTAGGAGGTGGAGCCATTCCAGCGGTGGTCAAAGAGATGTTCGGATTAAATCCCGACATCGCGGAAGAAGAGGTTGGTGAAGGTGAAGGTGAAGGTGAAGGTGAAGATGTGTGAACAGAATTCCGGTCAACGTCGGAGTTGGCCGGCAAAGGAAGGGTTGAAAGAGGAGTGGACGGAGTATCGACTTCGGAGTCGATCGCGTAGTCGGTCGCGACTAACGTAACGCGGACTAAACGGGCGCTAGTGTCCCGAGTCCAAGCGGACATACACTAAACGAGTTTAGTATAGTCAAAGCGGAGAAGGTGAGGGTAAGAAAACGTCAATGGAGAAAGGCGACAAAAGGGCAAGTTTTTATAGAAAGTTTTTTGATTTTTTTTTTTCTTTTTTTTTTTTAGAAAGAGATTTACAGAAGTATGTACGGAAATACGGCTTAAGCAATCACAAACAAGATATGCACAATCACACCTAGATCTAGGGTAACCTAGGTCTACTAGACCTGCTCCTGAACTTGATTTTCGAAGTTAAACAGTGTCGAGAAACAGGCTTAAAAATACACCGATCACGGGGCCAGGTAAGTGCAGAGATAAGGGGAGGTTGTCCAACGCTTTCGCGAAGTTCCTTAATTAAATAACCCTTTCTCTTTCGGCGGTTGCGCCTTTAACACTTTCCTAGGCACCCCGTAATCAATATACGGTTAAGCGAGGTTCTAAACACGGTTTATCTTCTCCTAATGAGCGCGAAGTCCTTAGGGCTGAAGTCTAGTATTTTTTAATTTACAATGGACAATGCATATGCTTTAGTGATTTTTGGGGTCCTGGGAAGGGTGATGAAATCCCCACCCAATCTGGATTGGTTTCAAGCCCCTTAAGTCCGTATTAAAGAATGCAAAACAGTAACAAATCAACTGCAAACAATTTTTATTTTGCGGCGCAAAGAATCCTGCACAAGAACAGTTTATTGGAAGGGGGAGAAGAATTTGCGCAAAGAAGCCTGCAGAAAACACAATTCAGTGGAGTTCAGAGGAGTGGAGAGAGGCAGGGGACTTACAGAGAAATTGGAGGCTCTGATGCCAACAGATGGCCGCGTTTCCGCGGCCAAACGCATGCAATGGCCGCGGATGCGCGGCAGTCCTGGGGACTTGGGGCTCTGGAAAAATTTGGTGTTCTCTGTTGGGTGTCCTCTTCTTGCCTGGATGTACGGAATCTTGATTTGCTCAATGTTTTTGCTCCAGATTTGTACAGTAGACCGGATGCTTCGTTTTGTCCGTCGCGGTGTAGCCGCGAAATGTGGGTCTATCTTCCCACGTCTTTGGCACTGTACTTGAACTCCGTATTTTTGACGTCCTTGGCGTCGATCTTGAACTTCGTATTTTCCTGCGCACTTGCATAAAAACTAATCAAGAATAACAAGATGGCTTTTTTACAAAGTATGTATTTTTTTCGTTTTTTTTTTTTATACTTACAAATTAACCCGAAATTTCACAAAGAAACAAACTACCGTCTCCCCGGCAACGGCGCCATTTGATTGTTAGTATACGTGCGTGTTCAAGTTTAGTTTAAAATACCGCAATCAAGACGGTTTCGCTTGTAGCTAGCCGGTTGAGTACGGGTCGTCCGCAGGGAGATGGTTGTCTTTTTCAAAGTGTTTTAACGAGTTAAGTCCGGTTTTCAGATTTTGTTGGATTATCTAAGTGTTGAGTTAATATTTAAAGAGAGCTTGTTAGGGTTAGGATTAGGTTAGTTTGAGTTAGGAGTCTCCACATCTTTCATTGCCCCACTTAATATCGGTGTTACGGTAATCGGCAACAACGGGGATTAGCACGACTAGGAAGGAACTTGCGAGTATAAGCTAGGCTTTCCAACGCATAGTCCTTCCTTTTGGTGCTTGTCCGTCCGTTCTTGGCTCTTATCCATAACCTCCGGTTAATTCAACCACAACCGGTCTCACTACGGAATCACCGCTATCATGTAGGATAGGGTGCCGTAAGGAGCGGATTGTGGTTCAATTAACGGGAGTTGATTCAAGTTGTTGGGCAAGGAAAGAGTGAGAGAGATTTCCTTCTCTCAAACTTCCCTTATCCTACCCTAACAAGTATAGAACTACTCACACTTCATAATACGGAAAAACAAAACAACAAAAGAGGAAGATAGAAAGGAAGAGACTAGAAGAATACGACTAACTATTTGTGACCTCACCTTGGCGAGGATCAAGCGTAAGTATCATTGTCGTATGTAAGGATAAAGAAAAGGAAAGAAGAAAGAAACAATAAGGAAATAACAACAACTACTTAACGAATTTAAAGTTACAACAATTATAACATAAGTAAAGAGACAAGCAAGATAATAAATGGTTCTTCTTTATTCATCACTCTTCACTCAAAAGCTCACTACAAGTTTAATGGAGAAGAGGTGAGAAGAGGAAGAAGAAACACAAACTACACTAAAACTAGGCAAAATGAATACAAGAATTCGACCCCCTCCTTTACAAACTTCTGGGCTATTTATAGGCCATAAAATGAAACCCTAGGGCAACCACCAGACCACACACTAAAAGACCAAAATACCCCCCAAAATTCCTCCTCTCTGGCGCCATAACGGCCGCGGATCCGCGGCCTGAACCCACCTTTGGCCGCGGTTCCGCGGCCTTGTTGTTGAATTGGGCTTTGGGCTTTTTTGGGTTTTCCTGTTTTTCTGTGTACATCATTTTGGCATATGTATTTTCTCAATTTGGATCCCCGATTTTTCCAGAATTTCTGTTGAGGGAAAGGTGGACTTTTTGTCAAGATTTTGTCATGATTGCCTCGAGCTCCGCGTAGATCTCTTGGATCTTGTGCCACCATTGAGCCTTGTGCATAGATTTGACATTTTGTCTTCCTACTGGTGTCTGGCAACATACGGATGAGGGACGGAGACCGTGTTTTTATCTGTGGTCGGCAAGAACCCGGACATTTTCATGTTTTCCATGAATTTCCCCGTTTTAGAACCGAGAACCTGTAACCTGCAATTGACTAGCAAACACGGCTCAAGAGTATCTACCGATATGCAATGTGATAAAAATTGGGCGGTATGAAAATGCAAAAATCTGATATGAACAATTCATTGAAGGCTTTTCAAAGATTTCAGCATCCCTGACCAAGCTCACACGTAAAGATGAAGCATTCGTGTGGTCAGAAGCATGTGAAAACGCTTTTGTAGAACTCAAGTCAAGATTAACTTCTGTTTCTTGTTGGCTATAGTGCCCTCAAGTCAATTATTGAATTACAGGCACGTGATTGTGATGATTGAGGGAGGACCTATACCGGTAGAACAGTCTTACTCGAGATGATAGTATGGTATCTGGTTTGTTTTTATCATCATGTACATGCTTCAGGTGGTATTATAGATCACTATTACATGTTGATAGAGCCCATAGGATTCTTGCTTGACTACCAGCATTATGATGGCAATCATATAGGTGAGAGATGGGTGGTCTATAAGCACATCCTTAAATGTATCTAGTCGTGGGAGTATCGAGATTGGGCATTAGAACTCCAGAGTAGACTGGTGTATACTGATCGAGACCCCGACGAAGGGCAGCGGCCAGGTCTCACAAGCCATTGGTGTTAGTTTGCTCACCTAAGATAGTATATAGGTGCTCATTGGGTTATGAGTACACTGGACGGACTTGCCGTGAACCTGCTAGTTGGTATTATACCTATTGTCAGATAGTAGTTCCTTGGTGACAAGTGTACAGGTTAGTCTGTCGACCTGAGATCGTCATTTGTCTCGTGTGAGTTCCCATTGTGCTTTGATTACTACCCTACCACAGCTCAAAGGAGTCGTGCAAACAGGTTTTAGTTGGGTACAGTCCCGAGTCACATGGAGGCAGTTAGCAGATCATCGGGGATTCTTCTCTCCCGGTATTAGGGGTTGATGTCGCGTTGTGCACGGGTGGCCATCACCAGAAATCCTCGGCCGGGGTAGACGAGAATTACCGATCCAGAATCGATAGTTTTTCAGGTGGTGATGGGTTACATACCGACACTAATTATCGTGTTATTAGGGGCCTGATTTTATCTACCCCCTAGACTCGATATGCGATACTCTTAGACGAGAAAACTGGACTGTACGGATATTGTCACTGTCAGGCTCAGTAGGGGTTTGGATGAGTTTGCTCGTCGGCCTTCCTTTCGCTGAATACCTGAGTAGCCGTTACGTACAGCTAGTGCCGCTGACGTGCTTGTGGTTAAACCTACTGCTAGCGTATTGACGAGTCTTTAGAGTCCCACACAGAGGGTTTTCACGGTTCAGGCGATATGGTGTAGATGACGTATGTTGGTACATACATATGTCCGATTAAATATGTGTACAGGCTGTACAAATTTTAATCGGAAGATTGATAATACTAGCAGCTTAGGATTAAGCCGGATTATTAAATCAGATTTTGATTTAATAATTTATTGTAACGTTCTGAAAAGAAAAAAAACCGTTTAGGTGAAATTTCCGATAATCGGTAAAATAACTGGTGTTTTCTGTAAAAACCAGGATATAATTACTTTTCAACATAGACTTAAATATACCTATTCTAGCTGTGTAATTGCTAGTATTTGGTATTTAATGGGTCACTTGTAAATTTCTAGTTTACTTAAATCTTTTTCTTAATTAATTATTTTAATTATTATTTCAAGCTTTCACTTATACATTTAATTAGTGATTAATTACAAATGAGAATGAGTTAATTACATAATTGTGAACCATGACAACTTCATAACAAGTTTATTATGTGTTCTCATTTCTACACTTGTCTTCAAAGTTCTAGTTAATTCTAAATTGAAAATAAATAAGAAAATGATGAGATAAGAAGTATGGGCATATTGACTTGAGGTGGGATTTTCTTGACTTGGTATTTCACAAACACACACACACACACACACACACTCACCCTCACCCTCTCTCCTCATTTGCTGGCCGAGCCTGCACAGCCCCCCTCTTCATTCTTTTTCACTTCTAAAATTTCTTAAAAAAAGAATATTTAAAGAATATTATAAAGAATGAAGTATGGGGTGTAAATATATGATATTTTGGGGCTTTTCTTGAGTTGAACCACACCCATACCTCACTCACCTTTCCCTCTTCCTTATTGGCCGAGCCTCCTGCTGCAGTTCCCCCCTTTCTCCATCTCTTCTCACTTAAAAAATCTCCAAAATTCCATCAAAATCCACACAAAAACCTCACTAAATCATCACTTAACCTTTACCCAATTTTCCTTAGCCCAAACTAGCTTGAATCTTGGAGCAAGAAACCATTTTGGGAGGCTAAGTTTGCATGCTAGATCTCAAAATTTGTTAAGGTAAAATCTTAACTCAAGGGTTACTTGTTGATTAATTACTTCAATTTAATTTATTTGGTGTTTAAATATGGCTCTATTTGTAAATTTGAAATTTCAAGAAAAGGGTTGAGATCAAGTTAGGGGTTTTATCATTTGATTATTGTTGTGATGAGTAGTTTAATATGTTAAGACATGCAAAATCTAGTCCAGTTGTTAATTTATAAATTGTTATTTTCTAAATTGTCCTAATTAAACTTTCTTGCAAACAAATTTTTTAGGATTAATGTAAATAGGTGAGATTAAAATCTAGTTAATATTTGTGTGACCTAATTAAGATATTATGTGATTATTGTGGCCGCTAGATTTGTTAAAACATCTAAATTTGAACTAAAATGGTAATTGTGGCTTACTAGGTTTTCGGAATAAATAACGTTTAATTGAGTTTGAGGTTTTGATGATTTACAACCTATTTCATATAATATTTAATGTGTTGTGAATACGCGATTGATATGTTTAGGTACTAGGCTTGGTAGTTGCCACGTATAGTGACTCTAGTTGTGGTTTGTGGCGTTGTTGCGAGCGCGTTTTGTGCACCAAGTGCGTGTGCATCCAGTTAGTACGCGTGGTTGGCTTGTATCGTTTTTGTCCGCGACTATTTATATATCTATTCTTGTATTGACTTATGTGCATTTCTAGGATCGGGTGCAGAGGCGTCGGATGTGGCACAGAAAAGGCAAGGCTGAGATCGGATCAGATTAGCCAAGGCGTTCCGGTGATTAGATGTACACATCTATGGGGGAATCGTCTGGATGGAGCAAGGCGCCCGATAGTTAGAATTTCTAATAACACTTGCATTTATATGCGTAGTTCCTAGTTATTCATCTCATTGCATCGCATCATCTTCTATATATATGTGTGATATCATCTCATAGGACACTTGCACCATTACCATTGGTTTATGCTGCACGGGCACTATCCATGTGAACACACACGCCTTGGTAATTGCTATGCCACGAACACTATAGAACTTGTTTAAATCAGAATCTAAAACAATTGCACTATATATGATCTGTAAACCTGTACTTGTATATTCAATTAATCAGGATGGATACGTAGGATTGCTAGTCATATGCATTGTTTACCGCCGGAAACCAGGAAGACAAACGTCTTGCCTGAATTTGGGGGAAGATACTATTTGGTTTTATCTGTCTACCTCTCCGAAGATACCAAGTTGTTTTATGGCACCATGCATCGAAGGTTTAAACAAATGTGGCCGTTGTAGCAGACTTCGTCAGATTCCCCTTTGTTTAAGAGGGGTTTTTGATTGTGGGGAAACTCTTCCCTGCAGGCGCAACCCCCTGCAGTTAATTACGTTACCGCGTAGCGATAACCACTTTCTCCTGCTCCAGAGGATCACTTTGTGTCGTGTGTATTTTTTTTAATTTTTGGTTTCCCAAGGATTGTATACGGAGACTAATTTGTGTTGTCGCCCGTAGGGCGGGGATTAGTCCAAATCCGTATTTTCTTAGATTTGAGTTTGGTTGATTTAAGGATCGTTAACCTCGTTTGAGATTAAGATCGGCTTAAATATTTGTTAAGGATACGTTAACCTAATTTTAGACTAAGATCTACTTAACGAGGGTTCATAATCATTTTTGATCCAGCAAAAGAGCATTTGGGCTCTATCGTTTTAGTTTAGGGACATTACGGTCCATTGGGTTTAAGGACATCATAGTCCATGTTTAAGATCATAGTCTATGGAGTTTAGTTTAGGGACGTTGCGGTCCATTGGGTTTAAGGACATCATAGTCTATGGAGTTTAGTTTAGGGACGTTGCGGTCCATTAGGTTTAAGGACATCATAGTCCATGGAATTTAGTTTAGGGACGTTGCGGTCCATTGGGTTTATTGATTGTCGGGACCCGCCACCTCTCAAAAGAGGTTGAAGAATTACAACGACATGTATCAGAGGAGTGAAGGGATGTACCCTTGAACCAATGAATTTTCATCAGGGACTTAATAGTCTTGTTTGGCACTAAGGCCAATTTAGAAGAAGACCTATGGGCTCGGTCGATTTGGGGTTTGTCCAACCTTGGGCTTAGCCCACTTGATTATTTATTTGGGATTGATCCCCTTTTTGTTCAACAATATTGAGCATTGATATTTGTTAGTTATATGTATGCCCTAGAGGCCATTATTGTACATATGATGTATATTATAGTGGATGCTTGGACATATATAAAGAGGACTTTCTTGCTCGACATGATAGTATGCTATCTGGCTACCTTTATCTTAACATGTAGACTGGTATTTATACCATCTTGCTCTCACATATTGATAAAGCCCTTAGGATATGTACTTGACTACCAGGACTATGATGGAGATCATACTAATGGGGCTAGGGTAGTTCACAAGTACATCTTTTAATTGTTTATCGTCGAGGGAATATCGAGACAGGGCATCGATATTCCAGAGTAGACTAGCGTATACGCTTCTTGACCCATATGATGGGCGATGGATGATCCCACATCCATTGGTGCTTGACATCAGAGATGGTATATGGGTGCTCAGTGGAGACTGGGTACACTGAACAGGACTCGCCGAGGACTCCTATGTAGTAGTATACCTATCGTCAGATAGCAGTTCTCTGGTGACACTGGTACATGTTAGTCTGTAGACCCGAGATCGTTATAGAGTCTTGTATGGCTTCCACTGTGCTTTGATTTCCTCCCTACCACGCTCAAGAGGAGTTGTGCAAACAGGTGGATTTTGGGTACAGTCCCGAGTCACATGGAGGTAATGAGCGATAGGAGGGGTTTCATCTCTCCCGGTATTAGGGGTTGATGTTGCGCTATACTCGATTGGCTATAACTGGAAGTCCCTGGCCAGGGCTGCTGCCGAGATTTACTGATAAATTTTATCAGTAGTTTCTTGAACCGTTATAGGCCAGACATCGGCATGACTTATCACGTTACTGGGGTCTGACGATTTCCACCCCTAGACATGATATGCGACATATCAGACGAAGAGACCGGACTGTACTGTAGTGTTACTGATAGGCTTCATGGAGACTGTGGACATGCTTGCTTTTTGATCTTCATATCGCTCATTACCCAGGTAGCCGTTACGTCCAGCTAGTACCGCTGACGGCTTGTAGGTGACTGATGTGATCATCACCTACTGCTGGCGTATTGACGAGTCTTTAGAGTCCCACACAGAAGTTTCCAAGTTCAAGCAAAATGAAGTAGAACACATATGTGATATGTGTGTGGGCCTGATTAAATACGTGTATGTGATACCGTATTATAATCTGACAGTCATCTGTTATCGGTTAGGTTATATGTGACATAACCAGATTGTCGGATCAAGTGTTGATTTGATAATGTAATACTCAGATAAATGATATTAGTCGGTCATATGTGATATAACCGGATTATTAAATCAAGTGTTGATTTAATAATGTGATACATATTAAATGTGATATAATTATATCTTAACTAATATCATTAGCTCACTAAATATTTTCTTATATGTATTAAGATATATATATATATATATATATGATATATATATATATATATAATAATAATAATAATAATAATAATAATAATAATAATAATAATAATAATAATAAAGTATGTCATTTATATTTCTATTTTGTGAAAATAGAAATGAGGTGTAAAGTGGAAGCATGGTTGCAAGCATGGGATTTACTCTTGTTTATTCATCTTGACTCACTATTCAAGCATGGTTGCAATTTTATATTGCATAATTCCATGCTTGAATGAGTGAGGGGTCAAGATTTGGCATTCATTCTTGCTCATTCTTAAAACTTAGCCAATTTTTGTTGAGTTTCTCCCATGGTTGCTCTTTAGCTTCTTCTTCCTCCTCTTGTCATGGTTCAAGCTTCAACCCTCACATGTGATATGAATCATGAAGCTTGAATACAAACTTGTGAGCTCTTTACATCCCTTACTTCACCATCCTACACTTGACTAGCGATCAAGTGTAGCGTATTTCTTACGCTAAAGTGTTTAGTGTAATAGCTAGCTTGAATTGGAGGGACTTCGCGTGGATCATCTTCGGCACGAAGGTCATCGGAGGAAGCCTGTTCAAAGTCTCAAGAGAGGCCTAGTGGAGTCGTGGGACTACTACACGGAGCAAGTGAAGAGAATGACCGTCTACAAAGGTTTTATTCTTGTTCTCTTGATGTAAAAGTAGTTTACATTAGATTTTGTCTAAATCTCTAGTTAATGATTCTTAGTTTAGAGTTGCTTAGCATGACAAATTTTTGAAAATGGCATGGACGATACCTCCCGAAACCTTGCTGTCGTGCTAGGAAACCCTACAGTAGTATCAGAGCCAGGCTAGAGATTTATACAGATTGTTTAGCATTACGAAATCGAAACCACTCCGAAACTTGAAACACGAAGATCTAGTTTCTGTCGATTTTTAAAAGGTGTCAAATTTTTTTTTAAACAACTGCATAATGTTGTATGAGATATAACATGAACACTGTGAAAATTTGAAGCCATTTAGCCTCAAAGTGGCCGGCCAAAGCACCTCAAAATCCGGCCTGCTCGATTCTTCTGGCTCCTTTGGGCTTCAAAATTTTAGGGTGTTCCAGTCTCTTGGTTTTGGTATTTCAGGTGTTGTTTGTTTTTGCTAAATTTGCATGAGATGTTAATTTACTATAAAGGCATCTCGGAGTGTTTCGTAGTCGTAGTTCTAACAGTTTTTCGCATTATTTTAGACGGTGTTAAAAAGTTCGAACGGATATCAAATACCCATTTTAACCCTCCCCGGAAATTTTTCCAAGAGTTGGATTTTTTCCGAGTTAAAGAACATTCAAACATTATGCAAATTATGCGATGGACCCTCTAGAAGAATGAAACCCTAACTCGATTCTGTGACTGTAAGAACCACCGCTAAACCCTAGGGTTTGCGGTAGTTCCGCGGTGCCACAGGTGAGGCTTTGGTTGACCCTTCTACGGTTGGTCTATTGGTACCGTGGCATGTGCTGAACATTTTTAAACTATGCTCAAGAGTTGAGCTTTTTGGGTAATTTTGGGTGTTTGTTGATTCGATCGGAATGTTTAATATCGTCTAGTTTTTTCTGGAATGTGATACAATATGTGGAATTCATATAGTTAGGCATGAAATCCAAAGTATGTGATATTTTGGGTTTATGATGTCTAAGGTTATTATGGATTCCAAATGTTGTAGTTTGACATTTTCTTTTCTGCGACTGTAAGTGTAATATGTGGTGTATCGCCGGTTTCGTTGCTATATGTCAACGACAATTAGGATACGCATATTTACTTACGTTGATGACATGTGATGTTATGTGTTGCTGTGATATATTATATTGGATCGTCGTGATTGAATAGCCGGGGGTTTTATGTGAGATGAGAGTTTTTCATTTTCATTCATGTAAAATTCTTTGTATGTAATATTCTTTTATTGGGGCACTTCCGGGTTGAGGATGATGTCACCATTGTATATTATTTACTTTTCCGCATTAGGATAGATCCAAGGCGGGGAGCACAAGTAACCGGGTTTTAGGGTCCAGTGGGAGACCATCTCGAGGAGTCGAGACCGGGTCTTCTTACTCTAGAATTGGTAAGGTTGCTTGCCGCTCTCGTATGGGTCTAAGGGTGTAGGATTGGCTATTCATCACGACCGTGGAATCCGTGTTTTATACAGGCTTAAAATAAAACCCGGAAATCCTAGTATATCCAATATTTCATATGTTATCTTCTACTGCTGATATTCTGTGATGCGATCACTTTATATGCGTGAGACGAATGCTTTATTATTGTATATATGATATATAATAAACGCCGCTTATGTTTTGCATCCGCGCTAGTCCCGCCCCGCTATGTCGTTAGTTAAGTAACCTAACGGTGCATTACGGGACACTGTGGCGAATGCGGATGCCATAAGCATGCAGGGTTACCTAGCACGGCAACAAGGTTTCGGGAGGTATCGTCCATGCCAAATTAAAATTTTGCCGTTCTAGCTAACCCTAACCCTATAATCGTAGAAATCGACGGAATC
The DNA here is from genome assembly GCA_030015575.1 of Agapanthus africanus. Lineage (NCBI taxonomy): Eukaryota > Viridiplantae > Streptophyta > Magnoliopsida > Asparagales > Amaryllidaceae > Agapanthus > Agapanthus africanus. The sequence continues at coordinate 518,463,826 of JASDDO010000031.1, read as the reverse complement.
GAAATGCAAACACTTTGCAAGTATAGTGAGCAAGGAATATAACGTTTGTAGACAGTTCCTTCACTTCAATAGCTCCGTGTAGTAGCCCCTTCACTGCGATCGTGAACTCCGGACTCTAGAGAGGCTCCCATAAAGAAACGAACATGCTTGCTTCAAAGACTTCGAGGCCGAAGATGATCTACGTCGAGGAGACACTAACCCAAGCTATCTCTTCACTAATTATGGAATTAGTGAAGCAAACACCCTATACTAAATGGCAAGTAGTAGAGGATGATGAAGTAGGAATTTTTCTCACATTAGAAATCATTTTCTAATTCAAAATCATCATTTTATCACCAACTAGAGAGCAAGCTCAAGAGGAAGAAGAAGATGAAGTCAAGTGATGAAATGAATTATTGTGTGAGGTTAGAATTGCAACCATGGTGAGTTAGTGTCATGCCTAACTCATGTAGAGAATAAACCATATCTATGAGTTAAGGGTTGGGTTAACAAATATCTTAAGGTTGACAAACAAATGAACTTAGTCAATAAAACCTACAAGCCTCTACAAGCTTTGAACCATGACTCATTATCCAAATGTTTAAAATCCTTAAGAAAAATAAAACCCTAACTTAACCTAGCATGGTTTGAGTCTCATACTAACTATGTTGCAAGTGTAACCTAGCATGACATACTTATATATATCACATATATATTTTGTGCCAAAAAGAAAACAATACATATATCACATATATGTAAAGTATATCAAATGTGAGAAAAGAAATCATAAGTGAGCTAATACTAGTTAATGTAAATTAATATATCAAATATATAATTATACATTAGATTATCAAATCAAGTCTTGATTTAATAATCCAGCTATATCACATATAACCGACTAATATTTATATGTAATAACTTATCGAATCAACTCTTGATCTGATAACCCGGCTATATCGCATATAACCGACCGATGCCACAAATCTCGAGATTAGAATACAGTATCACGTATCGTATTAATCTCAGTCCCGCACATATCACATATGTGCTCTTACTCCATTTCGCTTGAGCCAGGAAACCCCTGTGTAGGACTCTAAAGACTCGTCAATATGCCAGCAGTAGATGATGATCATATCAAACACCCACAAGCCGCAAGCGGTCTGCTAAATGTAACGGCCACCTGGGTATTGAGTGATCAGAAGATCAACAAGCAAGCCTTCTCATACTCCTGCGAATCCAATCAGTAACACTACCGTACAGTCCGGTCTCTTTGTCTGATATGTCGCATATCTCGTCTAGGGGTGGTAAATATCAGACTCCAGTAACTCGATAAGTCGTGCCGATATGAGTCTTATAACCGGTCGAGAAACAACTGGTAACACTTACCAGTAAATCTCATAAACGTTCCTGGACAGGGACTTCCTGTTATAGCCAATCGAGCACAGCGCAACATCGACTCCCAATACCGGGAGAGACGAAACCCCTCCTATCGCTCATTGCCTCCATGTGATTCGGGACTGTACCCAAAAGCCACCGTTTTGCACGTTCTCTTGAACGTGGTAAGGTGGAAATCAAAGCACAATGGGAATCACACAAGACTCTATGACTATCTCGAGTCTACAGACTAACCTGTACCAGTGTCACTAGAGAACTGCCATCTGATGTTAGGTATAATACCATCTGAGAGTTCTCGGCAAGTCCGTCCAGTGTACCCAGTCTCCATTGAGCACCCGTATACTGTCTCTGATGTCAAACGGGATCATCCATCGCCCATCTACATGGGTCGAGAAGCTATACGCTAGTCTACTCTGGTATATCGATGCCCTGTCTCGATACACCCTCGATTAGGAACATTTAAAGGATGTACTTAACGACTACTCTGTCCCCACTAGTATGATCTGCATCATAGTCCTGTTAGTCAAGTACTCTGTTAGTGTATACGCCCTAGAGGCCATTACTGTATCATACTAGTTTGTATATTACTTAATGGAAGCTTAGGATATTCACAGTTGTATAGACAATCTTGCTCGAAATGGTAGTATGCTACTTAGTTTGTCTCAGCTTTAATGTGTACATGTGTTTCTTTCAGTGTATCACCTATACACATTAGTGGAGCTCTTAGGATCTTTGCTTGATTACCAGCGTTGTGATGGCAGTCACACTAGTGGGGGCTGGGTAATCTATAAGCACATCCTTACTTACACGTCCCTAGTCGTGGGATTATCGAGACAGGGCATCGATACTCCGGAGTAGACTAGCGTATGCGCTTCTCATCCCAGCACGGGAGGCGGTCTGTCCCACAGCCGTCAGTACGTCATACTTGAGATAGTATGCGGGTGCTCGTTAGGTTACAAGTACACTGGACAGGACTCGTCGGGAACTGATTGGTTGGTACTATACCTAACGTCAGTTATCAGTTCCCAGGTGACATGAGTACAGCTTAGTCCGCTGACTTGACACTGTCACTTCGCCTCGAGTGTGTTCCCACTGTACTTTGATTACCACCCTACCACGGCTCAAAGGAGTCGTGCAAACAGGTAGTAGTTGGGTGCAGTCTCGAAGCACTTAGAGGCAGTGACGGTTAGACAGGATTCGTCTCTCCCGGTATTGGGGATTGACATCACGCTGTGTCTAGGAGAGCCATTACACAAGTAGTCCCTGGCCAGGGAAAGCGAGATATACTGATAGGTTTCCAGTGTTATCTCAGGGTGTTCTGGGCTACACTCCAACACGACTTGTACCGCTATTAGGGGACTGACGTTTACCACCCCCTAGGCCCGCCATGCGATGTTATCAGACGAACAGACCGGACTGTATGGAGATTGTCACAGACAGGCTCAGTAGGAGTTCAGATGTGTTTCACCTCGTCAGTCTTCTTATCGGCATCTACCTGGGGGCCGTTACGTACAGCTATTGCCGCTTGCGGTCTGTGGTTAAACCCACTGCCAGCGTAGTGTCGAGTCTTTAGAGTCCCACACAGAGGGTTATTCGCCTTTGGGCAAAACAGAGTAGAGGTCGCATGGTCTTGCGACAGGGTTCGTTCACATCCGCGCACTTGTGCACGTTTGGTGTCCGGACAGTCATTACTAGCGGGCTCTGGTTTGAGCCAGATCCTAGTATATGCTTTGGGGTTAGTTTTATCTCATTGTATTCATGTTCCTCAGAACACGAATGCGGGTGTGTATGCACAGTTGATTGAGGCGGAGGAAGAGGTTTTTCATTAGGGTTTCGGAACGGGTATGTATGCACAGTTGACAGTTATCTTTTTCCAAACCCTAATGGATATATGAAATATCAATTAATAATATTAATTAAGTGAAATTGTGTCATGGTTAGGGTTGTTGACTTGTTGACCAAGGTTGACTAGTTGACCATGTTTAAAACTTTGGCCATCATCATTACTTTTCAAGATGCTCTTTGATCTTTGCAAAAAACATTTAATGTGATATGATAATGGTCTCATCAAACCTACCATCACCTTTTTCATTTTGGATTAATATTATTAATTAGATAATTCACATATATTGTTATGGTTGTAAAAACTATTCTCATTCTATCATAACCATTCTCTCTTTTCTTTTCATCTTCCTCCTCTAGTTCAAGGAGAATCATTCTCATGAGTTGAGAAACCTTTCCTTGGAGATAAAACACCCAAAGCCACTCTCTACTCACCCTAAGGTTGAAGGTCTAGCAAGCCGGACACTTTAGTTCTCTCAAGATCGAGAAAGGAGCTCAAGGTAGAAACCCTCAGGTGGATCCATCTTCGACAAGAGAAGGCAACGAGGAAAGCACCATCCGACCACTACAAAGAGTCCAAGAAGAAGGAGTTCACGTGAGGTATAACCCCTAACCGAGTAGATAAATCTCTAGTTAGGTTGCTAGTGTGTAGTTTAGCCAAGATCCGTTTTTGTAGTCCATGTTACCTAAACCCTAAAAATCGTTTTTCACCGTTTCCGCTAGCCCGAAAGAACCGGGAGAGGTAACGTGGACTTACAGTGGTATCATAGCCAAACTAAACTCACCTTAGCATGTTAGCAAAGTATCTAGAATTTCGACGACAAAAAACCGCGAAACACCCCGGAAAATCCTAGTTTCTGCCGATTTTTATTTTTGCTCTAAAAATAATAAATCATTTCTTAAAAATCGGCCCAGGCTTTTTAATGAACAAGCAAGAAAAACGATCCAGTGAACCGACCAACTCACCGCGGTTCCGCGGCCGAGTTGACTCGGCCGTGGATCGTTTCTCCTGCAGTTTGTTTCTGGTGGTATTATGTGATTTTTGAGATGGTTTGTTTCTGCCCAGAATTTCCAGAGAACAAGTTTGTTTTTGGGGTGGTTACAAATCCGTATTTTGGTTGATTTTCTGTAGACTTTGGCTAATGGGTTGTATCTGTAATGTTATATATGTATTGAACGTCTGCTAATCGCTATACGTCGATTAGTGGGGGTTATACATATCTGTGATCTGTGATGTTGATGGTATGTGTATATGAATTCGTTGGATTGTCGCGGATGAATAGCTGGGGGGAATTATGAGATGAGAGTTTTGTTTATCTTTCAATTCTTGTAATATGTAAATTGATGTAATATTATTTGTTTGGCCGCACAACCGGGGTGAGGTTGTAGCCGCCATTGTATAATTTCTTTTTACTGTTTTTGCTCCTAGGATAGACCCAAGGTGGGGTGCACAAACTACCGGGTATCTCGAAGCGCCGAGTGGCCTACTTACGAGTTGAGGGAGGTTGCTTCGCTTCGGGTACTTGGCGGGTAGTTTGCCGCACCCGTAGGGGTCTAGGGTGGGGTTTGGCTATTCATCGCGACCGTGTAATCCGCTTTTCGTTACAGGCTCGAACGGAATGCGGATTCCTAGTATATCCAATGTATTCATCTATGATCTGGAATGGCTATCATTGCTATATATCTATATATGATATCTATTTAGGCGTTGCTTATGTTTTGCATCCGCGCTAGTCCAGCCCCCATTCCGTCGTTAGTTAAGTAACCTAACGGGTGATGATGGGACCCCGTGGCGAATGCGGATGGCATAAGCGTACGTCATATTTTCGTTGTTTTCTGCAATGGTAGGATTAATTGATGGGACGCATTAAAATTAATGCAAGAAAATAAACCAAGTAAAAGTCGTTGGAACACTTTCAAAACCACTCGGTTTCTTTTCAAAAACAACTTTTAAACGCGGAGCTTAAGCCACTCCTTTTAAAAGCTATCTCGTTCCATCGATTATATCAAGTTCACTATGTTCACGGTTTCGCCAAAACCATTCGTAGCCCTCCGTCGTTTCACATGGATAGTCAATAGTATTCAAGCTATGTTTGTTGGCCAAAGTCAAGGCATAGTGATTGGTAGCTATTGGGTGTTCATGTGCAGCATAGATAGATGTGTTGGTTTGGGACAGTCGTACTGCCTTGTTGGCCAAAGTCAAGGGTAGGTACGGGTGGGTTCAAATTAACCTGGAGAATGACGGGTAGAACTTGACATGTGACTTATGATTTGTTGGCCAAAGTCAAGGTCATAAGAGCATGGGGCAAAAATCCACATCGGGGGTTTCAAAAGAACTGAAACTTGCTAGCACTGCATACCATTTGGAGTGTGATGATTCTGGAAGGATTCCTTCAGTTTTGTCACGCAATGATATTTGGATCCCGATCCTACTGTGAGTATATGCTACTCCTCGGGAAATTTCTCACTTAACGATCAATGCTATAAACCTAGTAGGTGTCTAGAAAGGTGTTAGCAGGGCTATGCCCCCAGGGAAAAGAGGTCATTTAATTAAGGAACTTCGCAAAAGCGTTGGAAAACCTCCCTCGAAGTACCGACACTGGCCTGGCTGAACGGTTAAGCAAGTATTGTATGGTAAGATTGATCCTGACTAATTCTTCCTTTATGGTTTGAGGAGGGATTCGAGAGACAGTGGGAGCCATCCTATTTAGACAAACTAAAAACCACTCTAAACTTGCAAGAGCATCATGCTAAAGTGTTTCTTCTCTCTCTCCTAATTGTAGAGACCAATCAACATGACCGGACTTAAGTTATTACTAGATAAAAACATACTGACAGGGCCAAACTACAAAGATTGGCTCAGAAATGTCAAAATGGCAATCACTTACGACAAGTTGGGGTATCTCCTTACCACCAAAGCTCCCCCTGTCCCAGGTCCCACCTCCAGCGTCGCGGATAAGGAAATCCGTAAGACATGGGAGATCGATTGCGCGAAATCTAAGTGCCTCGTGCTTGCCTCTATGGACAATGATCATCAGAGGAGGCATGAGAATATGGACCTGGAATCCATATTTCTTCATACAAAAGAACTGTATGGAGAGCAGTCTCGTATCGCAAGATACGAAGTGTCGAAGAAGTTGTTTTCGGCAAGATTGGCCATCGGATCATCGGTAGCGGAACACGTGCTTAAGATGATTGGCTTCATTGAGGAGCTCGCGGACCTTGGGACCACGTTAGAGAACGAGCTCTATACGGACTTGATTCTCCAGTCCCTTCCTTCCACTTACGCCCAGTTTATCCTGAACTTCAACATGCAAGGAAAAGAGGTTGAACTTCCGGAGCTCCTCAACATGTTGAGGAGTGCAGAGGGCACCGTACAGAAAGGTAGGGAAACATCCACTTTGTTTGTAGGAGGATCTTCCTCTTCTAAGTCCAAGGCGAAAGCCAAGGGAAAGAAGAAGAAAGCCCTCGCCAAACCAAGGGGCGGTGTTGGTAAAGTGGATACGAAGGGAAAGGCAAAGGCAACAAAGGTAGCGGGAAAACTTGTGGGAAAGGAAGAATGCTTTTACTGTCACAGGAGTGGACACTGGAAAAAGAATTGCAGGGCTTGGAAGGCCAGAATCCAGGATCTGAAGCAAGTTGCAGCTTCAGCTTCAGGTGCGTATGTTATTGAAAACTGTCTATCAATAAACTCTACTTCCTGGGTATTGGATACCGGATCAGGATCTCATATCTGTAATTCGTTGCAGGCATTGAGAAGGCGTAGGGTTTTGAAGACAGGTGATATGGCCCTCAGAGTTGCAAACGGAGCTGGCATGGATGCTGAGTCCGTAGGGGGCTATCACCGGGGATTGTCAGATGGGCATGTTTTGGTTTTACGTGATTATTATTTTGTACCCAATGCAACCTGTAATATCATATCTGTATCTTTATTATCTAAAGAAGGTTATGAATTTGCATTTGTAAGTAATGTTGTGAACATTCACCTTAATCAAGTTTTGATTGGGTCAGGTACATTATACAATGGTATATATGTATTAAACCAACCACAGATTTTCAATGTCCAGAATACACACAAAAGAAAGTCTCCAGAAATCAATCATGCTTTCTTATGGCATTGTAGACTGGGTCACATCAATGAGAGAAGGTTGACGAAGTTACATAGAGAAGGATATTTGGATCCGTCCGAATATCATTCATATGCAACTTGTCAATCCTGTCTCAAAAGAAAGATGACAAAGACTCCGTTCACTGGACATGGGGTATGAGCGAGCGAGCTCTTGGGGCTCGTACACAGCGATGTGTGCGGTCCAATGTCTACACATGCGCGATGCGGTTATTCTTACTTCATTACTTTTACGGATGACTTTCAAGGTACGGATATGTCTTCTTAATGAAACACAAATCCGAAGCATTTGGAAAATTCCAGGAGTACAAGAATGAAGTAGAAAAACAAACAGGCAAAAGTATCAAGACACTGAGATCTGATCGAGGTGGTGAATACTTGAGTGCCGAGTTCCTGGATTACCTAAAAGAGAATGGAATTCTCTCTCAGCTTACTCCTCCATACACTCCGCAACATAACGGTGTATCGGAGAGACGGAACCGAACCCTATTGGATATGGTACGGTCCATGATGAGTAACGCTGAGTTGCCGCGATCATTCTAGGGATATGCACTAGAATCAGCTGCATACCTTTTGAACTGAGTTTCAACTAAGACTGTGCCTACCACACTATATCAGATGTGGTGTGGGAAGAAACCCTATCTTAAGCATATTAAGACATGGGGATGTCCAGCTTTTGTTAAAAAGCAGCATGCGGACAAGCTCGAGGCACGCTCAGTACAGTGCAAGTTTGTGGGATATCCAAAGAACTCCAAGGGATATTTCTTCTATTGCGAAGAGGAACAAAAGGTCGTTGTTTCTCGTCATGCCTACTTCTTGAAAACTGAAATTTTTGGAAAATCAGATAAGTGGGAGCGCAATAGAACTGGAAGAAGTTCCAGAACCAAGAGCTATTACTGAGAGCTTAGTAGAACCAGAGGGTTCGAAAGAACAGGACATTCCTACGCCGCTACGCAGGAGTAGTAGGCAGTCTCATCCGCCCGAGAGATACTGCGGTTTTCTCATAGACGGGGATAGAGAGGATTGCATCATTGATTATGATGAGCCCACTACCTTCCAGCAGGCCATTCAGAGCGTTGCTCGGTAAAATGGCTGGATGCAATACGGACCGAAATGGAGTCCATGTACACCAACAAAGTATGGACGTTGGACGTTGCTCCAGATGGGGTAAAACCCGTAGGATGCAAGTGGATCTTCAAAAGGAAGATTGGTGTAGATGGACAGGTTGAGACCTATAAAGCTAGGCTTGTTGCAAAGGGTTTTCGTCAAAGACCTGGTTTGGACTATGACGAAACTTTTTCTCCAGTGGCTATGCTGAAATCCATTCGGATCCTTCTTGCCATTGCTGCCTTCCACGATTATGAAATTTGGCAAATGGACGTAAAGACCGCTTTTCTAAATGGAAATTTAGAGGAGTGTGTCTATATGGACCAGCCAGAGGGTTTCATTCAGAGTGGGAGCAGCGGAAAGGTGTGCAAGTTGCTTAAGTCCATTTATGGACTAAAGCAGGCATCGCGGAGTTGGAACATCTGTTTTGATGAGACGGTCAAAGAATTTGGCTTTATCAAAAATCCAGATGAACCATGTATCTATAGTAGATTTGTAGCAAGAACTGTCGTGTTCCTCGTTTTATACGTGGATGACATTCTCTTGATAGGAAATGACATTCCTATGTTACAATCTGTCAAAGGGTTCTTGTCACAGGTTCTCCATGAAAGACCTGGGTGATGCCTCCAACATTCTGGAGATCCGGATCCATCGTGATAGATCCAAGAGGATATTAGGACTTTCACAGTCCAGGTACACCGACACCATACTGAAAAGATTCAGTATGGAAGATTCCAAGCGCGGTAATCTACCGAATTGTCACGGGATCACCCTCTCCAAAGAGATATCTCCCAAGACTGATTTGGAAAGGGATCACATGTCTATTATACCCTACGCTTCTGCGGTAGGCTCTATAATGTATGCGATGTTGTGTACCAGACTAGATGTTTCTTATGCACTGAGTGTGGTAGGCCGGTATCAGTCTAACCCTGGGGAGAAGCACTGGATAGCAGGAAAGAACATTCTCAAGTACCTGAGAAGGACTAAGGAGATGTTCTTGGTGTATGGCGGAAAAGACCTCCAGATTGAGGCCTTTGCTGACTCCAGCTTCCAGAGTGACAAGGATGATTCCAAATCCATGTCGGGTTTTGTCTTTACCCTCAATGGAGGGGCGGTGTGTTGGAAGAGTTCCAAACAGGAAACCATTGCTGACTCGACTATGGAAGCGGAATATATCGCTGCATCTGATGCCGCAAAAGAAGCCGTCTGGATGAGGAAGTTCTTGAAAGAACTTCAGGTGGTTCCGTCCATTGTTGATCCAATACCTCTGTATTGCAACAACAACGGGGCTATAGCTTTAGCAAAGGAACCCAGGTCCTATCAGAAATCCAGACACATCTTGAGGCGGTATCACCTGATCAGGGAGATCGTGGATCGCCAGGAGATCGAGGTTCGGAGGGTTGCTTCAGAAGATAACACTGCAGATCCACTCACGAAGGCCTTACCCCAGACTCAGTTCGAGCGGCTGATCGAGATGATAGGTCTTCGATACGCCAATACATGGCCTTAGTGCAAGTGGGAGATTGTTAGTGTATATGCCCTTGAGGCCATTACTGTATCATACTAGTTTTTATATTACTTAATGGAAGCTTGGGATATTCACAGTTGTATAGACAATCTTGCTCGAAATGGTAGTATGCTACTTGGTTTGTCTCTGCTTTAATGTGTACATGTGTTTCTTTCAGTGTATCACCTATACACATTAGTGGAGCCCTTAGGATCTTTGCTTGATTACCAGCGTTGTGATGGTAGTCAAACTAGTGGGGGCTCGGTAATCTACAAGCACATCCTTACTTACACGTCTCTAGTCGTGGGATTATCGAGACATGGCATCGATACTCCGGAGTAGACTAGCGTATGCGTTTCTCATCCCAGCACGGGAGGCGGTCTGTCCCACAGCCGTCAGTACGTCGTACTTGAGATAGTATGCGGGTGCTCGTTAGGTTACGAGTACACTGGACAGGACTCGTCGGGAACTGATTGGTTGGTACTATACCTAACGTCAGTTATCAGTTCCCAGGTGACATGAGTACGGCTTAGTCCGCTGACTTGACACTGTCACTTCGTCTAGAGTGTGTTCCCACTGTAATTTGATTACTACCCTACCACGGCTCAAAGGAGTTGTGCAAACAGGTAGTAGTTGGGTGTAGTCCCGAAGCACTTGGAGGCAGTGACGGTTAGACAGGATTCGTCTCTCCCGGTATTGGGGGTTGACATCACGCTGTGTCTAGGAGAGCCATTACACAAGTAGTCCCTAGCCAGGGCAAGCGAGATATACTGGTAGGTTTCCAGTGTTATCTCAGGGTGTTCTGGGCTACACTCCGACACGACTTGTACCGCTATTAGGGGACTGACGTTTACCACCCCCTAAGCCCGCCATGCAATGTTATCAAACGAACAGACCGGACTGTACGGAGATTGTCACATACAGGCTCAGTAGGAGTTCAGATGGGTTTCACCTCGTCAGTCTTCTTATCGGCATCTACCTGGGGGGCCGTTACGCACAGCTAGTGCCGCTTGCGGTCTGTGGTTAAATCCACTGCCAGCGTAGTGTCGAATCTTTAGAATCCCACACAGAGGGTTTGTAGCGTTTTGAAAATCGTTTCGGTGAAATTTCGAAAAAATCGGTAAAATAAAGGGGTTTTCTGTAAAAAGTCAAAATACAAATATCTTATTATAAAAATTAAATATATATATTCTAGCTATGTAATTGCTATTATTTGGTGTTTATTGAGCCGCTGGTGAAATTTCAAATTTTCTGAAAAAAATATTATTTTATTATTATTTTAAGCCGTCACTAATACATTTAATTAGGGAAAATTACAAATTGGAATGAGTTGAAACAAATTTTGTGCATCATAAAACATTAAATAAAAATTTGTCATGTGGTTTTTGGAACGAAATCATCTGCCAAAACGGTTTAGAAATTATTGAAGAAAAAGGCTTTTTTTTAGCGTAAATGGATGTTTGGGGTATTGTATTTATCATTTTTCATCACCCCACACCCGTACCCACACCCACACACCCCCATTTACTCCTCCCCTTAGCCAAATTCAGCAGCCCCCATTTTTTTCCCACTTGAATTTCAAAGGAAAAGAAATGATAGAAAAGAAAAGAAAATGGATGAATTAGGTGGACTTTTGACTTTATGTTGACTTGGACTTTCCTCCCTTGTATTTTCTCTACCTCCCTCTCTCTCCCCACTCCCAATTCTGGCCGAAATTCTCCCCCTCCCAACAGCAGCAGCCCCCCCCAAATCCCACTCTTTTCTTCATAAAAAAAAAATCCACAAATCACTTCAAAATCCATGCAAATTCAAATCTAAATCCAAATCCGACTCTTACCCATTATTCCTTAGCATTTCAAGCATGGATTGGGGTGACAAGAGAGCATTTTGGATGGCTAGATTTCAAATGGGATCTACAAAATTGTGGAGGTATAATGTTAACCTTGTAGTTAAATTGTTGATTAAAACTTATGTTAGCTTAGTTAAGTGTTAAAGTGGTTGAATTGCTAGTTATAAATCTTCAAGTTAGGGTTTGGAAATTCTAGAATTTAGGTTTTAAAATCAAGTTAGGGTTTTGTGAGATTGGTGTATGGTTGTGTGATGTTTTTAGGCTCTTATGACATGTTAAAACAAGATTAGTAGCTAGTTGTTATTGGTTAGTTTAAAAAAATTTGTTAATTATGCTAAATTGTAAACTAGGGTTTTAAAATAAATATATTCTTGTGAGATAAAATTCAAATTAAGGTTTCATGTCATTATAAATATTATATTGAGTGGTTTAATGCTTTTAGTTCATGAAAATCCAAGCTAGATTGTAGTTTGTGCATTTTTGCTATAAAATTGTTAAAATTTAGGTATTTTGTAAACTAGAATTTTAGGGCTTTTGGAATTTAATGAGATTAAATTATGAGAATTGTTTTTATGACTTATTTAAGATATTTAGCGAATATTGTGGCCGCTAGATTCATTTATACATCGAGTTTTGTACTAAAATGGTGATTTGTGCTTGCTAGATTTTCGGAAAAATGACTTTTTAAGCAAAATTGAGGTTTTTGTGAATTTTAACCTAGTTTGTATTAAAATCAGTGTTCGTGAATGTGCAAATGAGTGTATTTGGGTTTTTCTCGATGGTTTGGCAGTTATACGCCGACGCCGAGGGTTTTTGGGTTGATTTGTGAAAGCAACCATAGGTTTTGACCTATGTGGGATTCGTGCGTCGTTTTGATCATGAGTCGGATTTTAATGAGATATGGTGCATTATGATATGTAGGTACCCCCATGTAGACTTCGAGACGACAAGCAAGCGCGTGGCAACGTCGGCACCGGCTAGCGAGGACCAGGTGAGTAGATTTATATCTACGGGGAGAAGTCGGGTGGATGGCGTATAGCACCCCCGCAGTCCATGGTGGTGTATACAGATGCGTATACACACCAACAATTATTATATGTTATTTAGGATTAATAACGATGCTTAGGATGGATATTAGTGTGTTGGACTATTTTTAGTGTTGCGAACCCTAGGGTAGTGTTGCACTACACATACACACATACATACTTGCATACATTCCTATTGATATGTACTCATGGTATTCTTTATAGTTATGTGTTCACATGGGTATGGGACTATGTGTTCACATACGGATTGAGGATGATACTTGGGATTGAGCTGAGTCGATGAGATTCGATTTGAGGCCGTGAGATCGGTGATATAGCAGGGTTCGTATCTTAGATACGACATGACGTTGTAGCGGGTCCTTGACGTAGTGTTTCACACACGTCCATGCATACGTAGGCGGTATCAGTATGGTACTATACGTAGATCAGTACCCCGATCATAATATTTGATAAAGAGGATACCAGGTGAATAGTATGATGAATGTGATATTGACCCGTACCCAGATTTGGGATGCCGTACGACAGATTTACGTACGAGCTATATTGATGATTGATCCGCACTCTTGACTTGGGATGCCTGATTATAGATATGGTATCGGATATGATATTGTTGAGGCGGGATCACCGACTATACATATACAGGTATGTATATGTATCGACTCAGATGATAGGCGGTTTCCTTACCTGTAGTTCAGCTTGTTAGTTCAGCCGTATAGTTTAGTGTAGTTGTTAGATTAGATTAGACTTCTTACCTATTTCAAAAACTAACGAATCGTGGGCATTTTTAAAGACAGCTCAAGGGAATCTACGGATATTTCAAAAACGACGTATCCTTTCATAAAAACACCGTAGCCCTATTTTCAAAACCCCATGATTCGTGTTATTTCAAAAGGCACCATTCGTAGGACTTATATTAGATTATTGTAGATTAGTTATCGTTATGTCTAGTATTCAGCTCCCGCACATTATTGCTGTTCGCTCTGCCTCGCATATTTATTTTGCTGCATATTCCATTATTGATATCATGCTGTTAGGACACCAGCACCATTACCGATGATGCGTATGTACCACGTACACCTACTTGCCGGCTCACACACATCTTCATCGGTAATTGCCATGTCACGTACACTTTAGAGAATATAATTGCTTGACTTAGATTGTTAGCTGGTAGTTTTGACATGATATTAGTGTACTTCCCTTATATGCCATATTAGACATTGTAGTTATTACCTACCACTTCATGCATACTGTTATTCAGTTGTTCACGCCTAGTTCATTATCATTGACATATGCACTTGTGATGATTTCTTGAGATTTATGATATTTCTGGATTTCGGGGAAAGCCGCAAAATTTACAACTTATGATCTTTTAAAATATAAAATGTTGCGGTTTTCTAGTGATGTAAAGTGTCGTCCACCATGAGTTTGCTGTGGTTTTGGAGATCCGTGTCGAGGAGTGGAGGAACCGTCACGGGTACATGGTGGACCCGGTATGGTACCCCGGGGCAAGAGGAATGTGGTGTTGACGTTGAGCCTGGCTGGGGAGCACTACCTACCGGTGATATTATCCGACGCGTCGGATATCCGGAGGATACCGTCGTGGTCTTGAGATGGATGGTAGGGGCCGGTCCGGACTGACGGCGTCCTAGATATTGAGATTGAGACATTGATATTTCGAGACAGTGAGATTTATGTTTTGTGTCGATGCTAGACACTGTTGATACTGGTTTCATTATGATACCTCAGTTTAAAAATACGAAGGAAATTTCACTAATTTATGAAAACAGTTTCTTCATTTCATGTATTCGGTTTCATGCATTCATACCTCATTCATACGATATATTGCTACCTGAGGCACCGACACGAGCACATGAGTTTTCACTCGGTTAGATATTTACCCTAGCCTTGTTATAGGCTACATGTTATATACATTTTTGAGGCTATATTATGATCATTGACCTAGGATTGCGTTATTTATGCGATTTCTGTGCGTAGATATTTTCTATTCACGGGTTGGCAACTCACCCCCGTTGTGCCCCAGTTTCTTGCAGGTTTGCCGTACAAGTTTCCTTACGGTTTTGCGGGCATAGTTTCATTAGGGTGATTTGCTAGTAGGTGGGTTTACTTGTATCATATTCCCATTATTTACCTTGTATGATATTATTCAGTTGTATCTAGTAAATTCCATCAACCAAACATGTATTTATTGAGTTAGAGACCAGTGTTGTTTATTCTTTCGATCTTAGAGTCGCTCGTTATATTTCTGGTGGTTTTGAGTTCCTTTTGAGTTTTGATCCTCGCCGTTGGCGTTGTATATTATATTGCTTGTGTGGTTGTGACCGTCGATTGACGAAGAGCTAGCTCCCGCTTGGGGATGCCTTTTTATTGATTTCGTATACTATTCATGTTGTATCCCGTTTGGGAGCCAGTTTTTACAAAGGAGACTCTGCCGAAATTTTCAGTAAATTTTGATGTTCTTAAAAACCGCATAATTTGGCTTATGCTATTAAAACTACTTGTTTTAAATTGGTTTTCCTTCACTCTACTTCTTTTCTTGGTTTGGATTTCTGGGTTTTCGGTTTACTTAGATTACGTACGCCTCGAGACGTTTCGTAGTTTAAGTGCCGGTCATGTTTCGTACTTTCGGGACGTGACAGGGTTATTCGCCTTTGGGCAAAACAGAGTAGAGGTCGCATGGTCTTTCGACAGGGTTCGTTCACATCCGCGTACTTATGCACGTTTGGTGTCTGGACAGTCATTACTAGCGGGCTCTGGTTTGAGCCAGATCCTAGTATATGCTTTGGGGTTAGTTTTATCTCATTGTATTCATGTTCCTCGGAACACGAATGCGGGTGTGTATGCACAGTTGATTGAGGCGGCGGAAGAGGTTTTTCATTAGGGTTTCGGAACGGGTGTGTATGCACAGTTGACAGTTGTCTTTTTCCAAACGCTAATGGATATGTTAAATATCAATTAATAATATTAATTAAATGAAATTGTGTCATGGTTAGGGTTTTTGACTTGTTGACCAAGGTTGACTAGTTGACCATGTTTGAAACTTTGACCATCATCATTACTTTTCAAGATGCTCTTTGATCTTTGCAAAAAAAACATTTAATGTAATATGATAATGGTCTCATCAAACCCACCATCACCTTTTTCATTTTGGATTAATATTATTAATTAGATAATTCATATATATTGTTATGGTTGTAAAAACTATTCTCATTCTATCATAACCATTCTCTCTCTTCTTTTCATCTTCCTCCTCCTCTAGTTCAAGGAGAATCATTCTCATGAGTTGAGAAACCTTTCCTTGGAGATAAAACACCGAAAGCCACTCTTTACTCATCCTAAGGTTGAAGGTCTAGCAAGCCGGACACTTTAGTTCTCTCAAGATTGAGAAAGGAGCTCAAGGTAGAAACCCTCAGGTGGATCCATCTTCGACAAGAGAAGGCAATGAGGAAAGCACCATCCGACCACAACAAAGAGTCCAAGAAGAAGAAGTTCAAGTGAGGTATGACCCCTAACCGAGTAGATAAATCTCTAGTTAGGTTGCTAGTGTGTAGTTTAGCCAAGATCCGTTTTTGTAGTCCATGTTACCTAAACCCTAAAAATCATTTTTCACCGTTTCCGCTAGCCCGAAAGAACCGGGAGAGGTAACGTGGACTTACATACTCATCCTAAGGGCTTTATCAACATGTAACATAGAGACAATCAGCGTACATGTTAAGATAAAGTGCAACCAGATAGTATACTATCATGTCGAGCAAGAAAGTCTTCCATGTATATGTCCAAGTATCCACTACAATATACATCGTATGTACAGTAATGGCCACCTCCAGGGCATATATAACTAACAAAGCGTACGTTGTATTTTCGTTTTTTCTGTGATGCTTAGGAAGCATAATTGATGGGATTTCATTAATAAGATTAATAAAAGAAAAGAAACCTAAAAGATGTTGTAGAATCAAATTTTCAAAAAGGGTAGCTCTAATTTTTGCTTTGCATTGCGGTATTCCTTGTAGAATATCCAGCACCTTATTCGATAAGGAATGAGCCAAGATCCCTTCACCGGGAATGACTTCTTTAGCGAAACTAGCAGATGCTACGACTCACTCGGTTTAGTTTTTGATTGCTTCTGTAGTTCTTGCTTTGCATCATGGTATTTATGAAATATCCTGCACCTTATTCGATAAGGAAAGAGCCGAGATCCCTTCACCGGGAGTGATCTCTTTAGCGAAACTAGTAAAAGCCTCAAAAACACTCCTTTTTCAAAAACCACTTGTTTCTACAACGATATCAAGTTCATTACGCTCATGGTTTTCTGAAAAACCTGCGTAGCTCTCCGACATTTCAGATAAATACTACTTAGTATTCGTGCTACGTTTGTTGGCCTGCGTCAAGGCATAGTGTGCGGTAGCTAACTAATGTTTGTCTGCAATATGAGATAAGATTGGATTAGGGTAGTCGTACGACTTTGTTGGCCCGCGTCAAGGGTCGTGCGGGTGGGTTTAATTCAATCAAGAAATGTACGGGTTGAACTTGACTAGCGGACTATGGTTTGTTGGCCTGCACCAAGGTCATAAAACGCTAGGGGAAAAAGTATTATCGGGAATTTCAAGTGTTGAAATTTGCAATGAGATTGCATACCTTCTATAAGATAGTTGGATCCCGATACCCACTGCGAGTAAGAGTTACTCCTGTGAGAGTTTTACACATCACAATTAGCCAATCAAGTAGGTGTCTAGAAAGGTGTTAACGGGGTCACGCCCCTGGGAAAAAGATATTTATTTTAATTAGGTTCGTGCGAAAGCACGGGGAACCTCCCTTAAAGTACCGGCACTGGCCTGGCTGAAAGATTGGCGAACTTGTAAAGGTGTAATTAATCCCGGCCAGTCTTACCTTTTAGGGTTTGAAGGAAGATTTGATAAAAACAGTGGGAGACGTCCTGATTAGATAAGATAATAACCAATCTAATCTTGCAAAGAGCGCACGCAAAATGATTATCCTTCTCTCTCTCCTAGTAGCGACCAATGTCACGCCTTAATCAAGATAATAATATGGATGTATTGACCGAACCCGCTTGTTATACTGAGCTAGGGAATGTTGGTTCCGCTCCAACTTATAAGTGTTATAAGTCCTAGCAGGAAATAAGGGAACATCCGGATTACCACGCCACTCAGACGAAGAATAAGCATGTTGATGCATCTTCTTCAGGTGTGTTAGTTACAAAGAACTATTTCTCAGTACACTCTACGTCCTGGGTAAATGATACCGGATCAGGATCCCACTTATGTAATATGTTACATGGGTTACAGAAAGGTAGAAAACTGGGAAAGGGTGATATATCTCTAAGTGTTAGAGAATGGTGCAAGTGTTGCAGCCAAATCAATTGGCAGATATCACCTTGTATTACCAAATATATTGATTCTGAACTAATGTTATTAAATACCGAACCAGATATACAACATTACATCAGTTTCTTTATTAAGTTAAAGAAGGATATAATTCTGCATTGGTGGATAATGTTGTGAACATTTTTTCTTAATCAAGAGTTGATTGGATTAGGCATGTTATGTAATAGCATATAAGTTTTAAATCAAACCACAGTTCAAAGTATATAGAACACACACCAGAGGAGTAGTTCAGAAATGAACGAATCCTTCTTGTGGCATTGTAGACTAGGTCATATCAATGCGACACGACTTGCTAAGTTACATAAGGACGAATATGAGAATCTGTTCAAATTTTCATCTTATGATACTTGCCAGTCTTATCTCAAAGGTAAAATGACCAATACTCCGTTTACTGGAAATAGAGAAAGAGTTATTGAACTCTTAGGACGGATACATGATGATGTATACGGTCCTATGTCTACAAATGCCAAGATTAGTTCTTCGTGCTTCATTATATTCACCGATCTTCTCTCAGGATTAGGACATATGTACTTTTGAGAAATTCAAGGAATATAAGCTTGATGATTAAGAACCAGACGGGTAGAAGTATTAAGTCCTTTAATGCGATCAAGGAGGAGAATACTTGCGCATAGAGTTCCTGGAATTTTTAAAAGGATAATGGGATTCTCTCTCAGCTTAATCCTTCGAATACACCACAGCACAACGGTGTATCGGAGTGGAGGTATCGCACCCTATGAGATATGGCGCGCTCTATGATGAGTATTGCTGAGTTACCTGTTTTCTTTTGGTGTTATGCACTTGAGAAGTTGCATACCTATTGAATGGGGTTCCAACCAAATCAGTGCCTACTACTACATATGAGATATGGAATGGAAAGAGACCATGTCTTAAACGAGTTAAGATATGGGGTTGTTCGGCCTATGTTGAAAAGAAAAGAATCCGGATAAGCTCGAGGCAAGGTCAGTTCTGTAAGTTTGTTAGGATATTCCAAACGTTTGCGAGGGTATATCTTCTACCTAACTGAGGAGCAAAAGGTGTTTTTTTTCTCAGCATGCCACCTTTTTAGAAAATGAATTACTAATGAAGAAATTTGTGGACATGAGGTAGAACTGGAAGTTGTTCCAGCTTGACAAACTAACAGCTGATGATTTGGTAAAACCAAAGGATTTAATAGTCTCCAACGAACCTCAGCCTCTCCGTGAATCTGGTAGGGTTCCTCATCCACTTGAGAGATACTACGGTCTTCTCGGTGACAGTAGGAGCAAGGATTGCATCATGGTAGATGATGACCCAACTAGGTTCAGGCAGGCCATCACGAGTGGGGACTCTGTGAAAAGGCTGGATGCTATACGATCAAAGATGGAATCCATATATACCAACAAAGTATGACTTTGCATGTTGCACCTGAAGGGGTAAAACCCATTGGGAGCAAATGTATGTTGAGAAGATTCTTGGTGTAAATGGAAAAGTTGAGACTTTCAAAGCTATGCTTAAGTCCATCAGGATCAATGCAAACATCGCGGAGATGGAACATTTGTTTTGATGTGACAGTTAAAGAGTTTGACTTTATCAAAATGGTAGATAAACCTTGTATATACAAGAAGGTTGTAGAGAGTATGGTTGTCTTCCACGTATTGTATGTAGATGGCATACTCTTGATAGGAATTGGTTTCCTATGCTATACTTGGTCAAGCTCCTCTTATCGCGATGATTCTTTATAGAAGAACTGGATGATACCTACTACATCTTGTGGATTATGATCTATGGTGATAGATCTAAGCGGATGTTGGGAGTGTCCCAAATCCAGGTACATTAACACCATACTAAAAGGGTTTAGTATGGAGGATTCTAAGCGTGGTGGTTCCCCCACTTACTCAGAAATCACTCTCTCCAAAAAGATGTCTTCCTAGACTGATTTGGAGAGAGCTCGCGTGCAAGGGATACCCTATGCTTCGGCAGTAGGCTCTATCATGTATGCGATGTTATATACTAGACTAGATGTAGCTGACTCACTAGGAGTAGTGATCAAGAATCAATCGGATCTTGGCAGAATCATTGGACAGCTGTGGAGGACATTCTTAAGTACTTGAGAAGCACTAAAAGAATGTTCTTGGTTCGAGCTTCCAGAGTGATAAGGTCGACTGAAAGTCAGTCACATGCATTGTCTTTACCCTCAGTGGAGGGACGGTATGTTGGAAGAGTTCCAAGCTAGATACCGTGATATACTACACGATAAAGGCCAATTATATCGCTACCAATGATGCTACCAAAGAATTTGTCTGGATGAATAAGGTTCATATGATTAACTTGGTTCCTACCATTGGGCATCCAATACCCGTGTATTGGGATGACAATGGAGCTGTGGCTTTGGCCTAGAAACCCTGGTCCTGTCAGCGATCCAGACACATTCTTAGACAGTATCACCTGATCAGGGAGATAGTTGATCTCCGGGAGATCGAGGCCAGGAGAGTTGACACAGAGGATAACACGACGGATCCACTCACCGAGGCAATTCCCCAGATACTATTCGAGAGACTTTTAGGACGTTAGGTATGATATACTACAACTGGCCTTAGTTTAAGTGGGAGATTGTTAGTTATATGTATGCCCTAGAGGCCATTATTGTACATATGATGTATATTATAGTGGATGCTTGGACATATATAGAGAGGACTTTCTTGCTCGACATGATAGTATGCTATCTGGTTACCTTTATCTTAACATGTAGACTGGTATTTATACCGTCTTGCTCTCACATATTGATAAAACCCTTAGGATATGTACTTGACTACCAGGACTATGATGGAGATCATACTAGTGGGGCTAGGGTAGTTCACAAGTACATCTTTTAATTGTTTTTAGTCGAGGGAATATCGAGACAGGGCATCGATATTCCAGAGTAGACTAGCATATACGCTTCTTGGCCCATATGATGGACGATGGATGATCCCATATCCATTGGTGTTTGACATCAGAGATGGTATATGGGTGCTCAGTGGAGACTGGGTACACTGAACATGACTCGCCGAGGACTCCTATGTGGTAGTATACCTATCGTCAGATAGCAGTTCTCTGGTGACACTGGTACAGCTTAGTCTGTAGACCCGAGATCGTCATAGAGTCTTGTGTGGCTCTCACTGTGCTTTGATTTCCTCCCTACCACGCTCAAGAGGAGTTGTGCAAACATGTGGATTTTGGGTACAGTCCCGAGTCACATGGAGGCAATAAGCAAAAGGAGGGGTTTCGTCTTTCCCGGTATTGGGGGTTGATGTTGCGCTATGCTCGATTGGCTATAACTGGAAGTCCCTGGCCAGGGCTGCTGCCGAGATTTACTGATAAGTGTTATCAGTAGTTTCTCGAACCGTTATAGGCCAGACATCGGCATGACTTATCACGTAACTGGGGTCTGACGATTTCCACCCCTAGACATGATATGCAACATATCAGACGAAGAGACCGGACTGTACGGTAGTGTTACCGATAGGCTTCATGGAGACTGTGGACATGCTTGCTTGTTGATATTCATATCGCTCAATACCCGGGTAGCCGTTACGTCCAGCTAGTACTGCTGACGGCTTGTAGGTGACTGATGTGATCATCACCTACTGTTGGCGTATTGACGAGTTTTTAGAGTCCCACACAGATGTTTCCTAGTTCAAGCAAAATGAAATAGAACACATATCTGATATGTGTGTGGACCTGATTAAATACGTGTATGTGATACCGTATTATAATCTGGCAGTCATCTGTTATCGGTTCGGTTATATGTGATATAACCAGATTGTCGAATCAAGTGTTGATTTGATAATGTGATATACAGATAAATAGTATTAGTCGGTCATATGTAATATAACCGGATTATAAAATCAAGTGTTGATTTAATAATGTGATATATATTATATGTGATATAATTATATCTTAACTAATATCATTAGCTCACTAATTATTCTTCATTATATATATATATAATAATAATAATAATAATAATAATAATAATAAAGCATGTCATTTATATTTCTATTTTGTGAAAATAAAAATGAGGTGTAAAGTGGAAGCATGATTGCAAGCATGGGATTTACTCTTGTATATTCATCTTAACTCACTATTCAAGCATGGTTGTAATTTTATATTGCATAATTCCATGCTTGAATGAGTGAGGTGTCAAGGCTTGGCATTCATTCTTGCTCATTCTTAACACTTAGCCAATTTTTATTGAGTTTCTCCCATGGTTGCTCTCTAGCTTTTTCTTCCTCCTCTTGTCATGGTTCAATCTTCAACCCTCACATGTGATATGAATCATGAAGCTTGAACACAAACCTGTGAGCTCTTTACATCCCTTACTTCACCATCCTACACTTGACTAGAGATCAAGTGTAGCGTGTTTCTTACGCTAAAGTGTTTAGTGTATAGCTAGCTTGAATTGGAGGGACTTCGTGTGGATCGTCTTCGGCACGAAGGTCATCGGAGGAAGCCTGTTCAAAGTCTCAAGAGAAATCTAGTGGAGTCGCGGGACTACTACACGGAGCAAGTGAAGGGAAGGACCGTTTACAAAGGTTTTATTCTTGTTCTCTTGATGTAAAAGTAGTTTACATTAGATTTTGTCTAAATCTATAGTTAAAGATTCTTAGTTTAGAGTCGCTTAGCATGATACATTTTTGAAAATGGCATGGACGATACCTCCCGAAACCTTGCTGTCGTGCTAGGAAACCCTACAGTGGTATCAGAGCCAGGCTAGAGATTTAGACGGATTGTTTAGGATTACGAAATCGAAACTACTCCGAAACTTGAAACACGAAGATCTAGTTTCTGTCGATTTTTAAAAGGTGTCAAATTTTTTTTAAACAACTGCAGAATGTTGTATGAGATATAACATGAACACTGTGAAAATTTGAAGCCATTTAGCCTCAAAGTGGCTGACCAAAGCACCTCAAAATCCGGCCTGCTCGGTTCTTCTGGCTCTTCTGGGCTTCAAAATTTTAGGGTGTTCCAGTCTCTGGGTTTTGGTATTTCAGGTGTTGTTTGTTTTTGCTAAATTTGCATGAGATGTTAATTTACTATAAAGGCATCTCGGAGTGTTTCGTAGTCGTAGTTCTAACAGTTTTTTGCGTTATTTTAGACGGTTTTAAAAAGTTCGAACGGATATCAAATACCCATTTTAACCCTCCTCGAAATTTTTTCCAAGAGTTGGATTTTTTCCGAGTTAAAGAACATTCAAACATCATGCAAATTATGCGATGGACCTCTAGAAGAACGAAACCCTAACTCGATTCTGTGACTGTAAGCACCGCCGCTAAACCCTAGGGTTTGCGGTAGTTCTGCGGTGCCACAGGTGAGGCTTTGGTTGACCCTTCTACGGTTGGTCTATTGGTATCGTGGCATGTGCTGAATATTTTTAACTACGCTCAAGTGTTGAGCTTTTTGGGTAATTTTGGGTGTTTGTTGATTCGATCGGAATGTTTAATATCGTCTAGTTTTTTCTGAAATGTGATACAATATGTGGAATTCATATAGTTAGGCATGAAATCCAAAGTACAAGGAGGACCTAGCGGGGTGAAGGAACTTACTTGGACCGATCAACACAACCTCAATCGTATGTGATATTTTGGGTTTATGATGTCTAAGGTTATTATGGATTCCAAATATTGTAATTTGACATTTTCTTTTCTGTGACCGTAAGTGTAATATGTGGTGTATCGCCGGTTTCGTTGCTATATGTCAACGACAATTAGGATACACATATTTACTTACGTTGATTACATGTGATGTTATGTGTTGCTGTGATATGTTATATTGGATCGTCGTGATTGAATAGCCGGGTTTTTTTTGTGAGATGAGAGTTTTTCATTTTCATTCATGTAAAATTCTTTGTATGTAATATTCTTTTATTGGGGCACTTCCGGGTTAAGGATGATGTCACCATTAGATATTATTTACTTTTCCGCATTAGGATAGACCCAAGGCGAGGAGCACAAGTAACTGGGTTCTAGGGTCCAGTGGGAGACCATCTCGAGGAGTCGAGACTGGGTCTCCTAACTATAGTATTGGTAGGGTTGCTTGCCGCTCTCGTAGGGGTCTAGGTGTGTGGGATTGGCTATTCATCACGACCGTGGAATCCGTGTTTTATACAGGCTTAAAATAAAACCCGGAAATCCCAGTATATCCAATATTTCATATGTTATCTTCTACTGCTGATATTCTGTGATGTGATCACTTTATATGCGTGAGACGAATACTTTATTATTGTATATATGATATATAATAAACGTTTCTTATGTTTTGCACCTACGCTAGTCCCGCCCCGCTATGCCGTTAGTTAAGTAACCTAACGGTGCATTACGGGACACTGTGACGAATGCGGATGGCATAAGCGTGCAGGGTTACCTAGCACGGCAACAAGGTTTCGGGAGGTATCGTCCATACCAAATTAAAATTTTGCCGTTCTAGCTAACCCTAACCCTAGAATCGTATACTAGAAATCGACGGAATCGAAATGCAAACACTTTGCAAGTATCGTGAGCAAGGAATACAACCTTTGTAGACCGGTCCTTCACTTCAATAGCTCCGTATAGTAGCCCCTTCACTGCGATCGTGAACTCTGGACTCTAGAGAGTTTCCCATGAAGAAACAAACATGTTTGCTTCGAAGACTTCGAGGCCGGAGATGATCTATGTCGAGGAGACACTAACCCAAGCCATCTCTTCACTAATTACAGAATTAATGAAGCAAACACCCTATACTAAATGGCAAGTAGTAGAGGATGGTGAAATAGGAATTTTGCTCACATTAGAAATCATTTTCTCATTCAAAATCATCATTTTATCACCAACTAGAGAGCAAGCTTAAAAGGAAAAAGAAGATGAAGTCAAGTGATGAAATGAATTATTGTGTGAGGTTAGAATTGCAACCATGGTGAGTTAGTTTCATGCTTAACTCATGTAGAGAATAAACCATATCTATGAGTTAAGGGTTGGGTTAACAAATATCTTAAGGTTGACAAACAAGTGGACTTAGTCAATGAAACCTACAAACTTCTACAAGCTTTGAACCATGACTCATTATCCAAATGTTTAAAATCCTTAAGAAAAATAAAACCCTAACTTAACCTAGCATGGTTTGAGTCTCATACTAACTATGTTGCAAGTGTAACCTAGCATGACACACTTATATATATCACATATATATTTTGTGCCAAAAGAAAACAATACATATATCACATATATGTAAAGTATATCAAATGTGAGAAAAGAAATCATAAGTGAGCTAATACCAGTTAATGTAAATTAATATATCAAATATATAATTATACATTAGATTATCAAATCAACTCTTTATTTAATAATCCGGCTATATCACATATAACCGACTATATGTAACAACTTGTCGAATCAACTCTTGATCTGATAACCCGGCTATATCGCATATAACCGACCGATGTCACAAATCTCGAGAATAGAATACGGTATCACATATCGTATTATTCTCGGTCCCGCACATGTCACATATGTGCTCCTACTCCATTTCGCTTGATCCAGGAAACCCCTGTGTAGGACTCTAAAGACTCGTCAATACGTCGGCAGTAGATGATGATCATATCAAACTCCCACAAGCCGCAAGCGGTCTGCTAAACGTAACGGCCACCCGGGTATTGAGCGATCAGAAGATCAACAAGCAAGCCTACTCATACTCCTGCGAATCCAATCAGTAACACTACCGTACAGTCCGGTTTCTTCGTCTGATATGTCACATATCTCGTCTAGGGGTAGTAAATGTCAGACTCTAGTAACTCGATAAGTCGTGCCGATATGAGGCTCATAACGGGTCGAGAAACTACTGGTAACACTTACCGCTGACGGCTTATAGATGACGGCTTGTAGATGACTGATGTGATCATCACCTACTGCTGACGGCTTGTAGATGACTGATGTGATCATCACATACTACTGACGTATTGACGAGTCTTTAGAGTCCCACACAGAAGTTCCTTGGTTCAAGCGAAACAAAGTAGGACACATATGTGATATGTGTGTGGGCCTGATTAAATACGTGTATGTGATACCGTATTATAATCTGGCAGTCATCTGTTATCGGTTCGGTTATATGTGATATAACCAGATTGTCGAATCAAGTGTTGATTTGATAATTTGATATACAGATAAATGATATTAGTCTGTCATATGTAATATAACCGGATTATTAAATCTAGTTTTGATTTAATAATGTGATATATATTATATGTGATATAATTATATCTTAACTAATATCATTAGCTCACTAATTATTCTTCATTATATATATATATATATATATATATATATATAATAATGAAGCATGTCATTTATATTTCTATTTTGTGAAAATAGAAATGAGGTGTAAAATGGAAGCATGGTTGCAAGCATGGGATTTACTTTTGTTTATTTATCTTGACTCACTATTCATGCATGGTTGCAATTTTATATTGCATAATTCCACACTTGAATGAGTGAGGGGTCAAGACTTGGCATTCATTCTTGCTCATTCTCAACTCTTAGCCAATTTTTGTTGTGTTTCTCCCATGGTTGCTCTCTAACTTCTTTCCCCTCTTGTCATGGTTCAAGCTTCAACCTTCACATGTGATGTGAATCATGAAGTTTGAACACAAACTTGTGAGCTCTTTACATCCCCACTTCACCATCCTACACTTGACTAGCGATCAAGTGTAGCGTGTTTCTTACGCTAAAGTGTTTAGTGTAATAGCTAGCTTGAATTGGAGGGACTTCGCGTGGATCATCTTCGACACGAAGGTCATTGGAGGAAGCCTGTTCAAAGTCGCAAGAGAAGCCTAGTAGAGTCACGAGACTACTACACGGAGCAAGTGAAGAGAAGGACCATCTACAAAGTTTGTATTCTTGTTCTCTTGATGTAAAAGTAGTTTACATTAGCTTTTGTCTAAATCTCGAGTTAAAGATTCTTAGTTTAGAGTTGCTTAGCATGAAAAATTTTTGAAAATGGCATGGACGATACCTCCCGAAACCTTGCTGTCATGCTAGGAAACCCTACAATATGAGCTTTGATGCTCACCCTTTTTTGTTTTTTATTGAGTGTTAAACACACTTTATGGTGCTGGGCTCTATTTACGGAGCGCTCTTTATTTTATTAGCGCCCACGTGAGGGGTATGTGGAGCGCTTGGCGCCGAGCGTCAACCACTGAGTGCTAAGCACTCTTTATTTTATTAGCACCCACGTGAGGGGCACGTGGAGCGCGCGCCAAGCACTGAGTGCTAAGCACTTTTTATTTTATTAGCGCCAACGTGAGGGGCACGTGGAGCGCTTGGCACTGAGCGCCAACCACTGAGTACTAAGCACTCTTTATTCCATTAGCGCCCACGTGAGGGGCACGTAGAGCGCTCGACGCTGTTTCCTTCTTTGTGCATTTTTCTGAAGAGTTTGATTCTTTGTTCTCCCCTGGATCTTCAATCCCCGAGAACAAATTCATCCCTTCGAGAATTAAATTCTCATTTGTGGGAGACTTGTCTCATAGATCTCAGATCCAGGGAAATAACTATGTTCTTTTATAAGGGTTAAACTCTTAGGTATGCCGATGAGATACTATAATCTCTATTTACCTTGAAGAAGGTTCTTCTTCTTTCTTCTCTCTTTAAGCTCTTTTGCTTGCTTTTCTTTTTGAACTTAAAGTGTATGGGGGGGTTCCTCTATCTCAGACTTGAAGTCTTGGGGTCTTTATAGAGGGGAGGATGATTTGTTGATTCAGTTAAGGAAATCTCTCATTGAGAGATTTCTTAATTGATATAGAGAATTTATCCACCGTCGGATCTTTGATCCAAGGACTTCTGTTTTACAGAAGACGTTTTTCTTGTTTTGTTTTAACAAGATTGGGAAAATATTTTCCCATATATAGCTTATTCTGTATCTTGGTGATTTTTTAATCACCATTGGATCTTTGATCCAACGGTGCTTTGATTTACAGAGCACAATCTTTCTTGTTTAGAAAGATTTGAGGAGTATTTCCTCAATCGGAATTTAATTCTGTATCTTGGTGATTTTTAATCACTATTGGATCTTTGATCCAACGGTGCTCTGATTTACAGAGCACAATTTTTCTTATTTAGAAATATTTGAGGAGTATTTCCTCAATCAGAATTTAATTCTGTGCTTTGATAATTTGTCATCTCCGTTGGATCTTTTGATCCAAGGGTGGAGAACTTTTAGTTCTGGCGCTGGCGCTATCGTGCTTTGCACGTGATGCACTGCCTCAGAGTTTTTTAACTCTTGGCGCTGGCGCTCTCGTGCCTTGCACGTGAGGCGCTGCCTCAGAGTTGTTAACTCCTGGCGCTCTCGTGCCTTGCATATGAGGCGCTGCCTTAGAGTTTTTAACTCTTGGCGCTGGCGCTCTCGTGCTTTGCACGTGAGGTGCTGCCTCAGTTCAAATTTTGAACAGAGCCTTGCTCTCTTATTGGGGGGAAACAAATGCCCCCACTGTTGCGCTCACGTGGCTCACACGTGAGTGCAGCGGTGGCACCTTTTCCACTGTTGGATCATCTTGGAAGTTGGATCGTCTTCCAGCGCCTTTAAGATGACTTCTGTTCATCTTCTTTCTTTCTTATTTCTGAGAATTTTATTCTCCCTTCAGAGCTCAGATCTCTGCCTAAGGAAATTCCGTTTAGAGTTAGAACTTTGTCCAAATTTGGTAAGGATCATAATCGAACCCCTTAAACAGAGCTTTGCTCTTATTAGATCATAGATCTAAAAAATGGATTTTTTGGGTTACCTAAACCGTTAATTAGAATATTGTTCATCTCTATGAAGAACTCTTAGAGTTCGTTTTGTAGATCTTAAAGTTCTTGGAGTTTTTACTCTGCAAAAAGCTTTGCTTTTTTTAGGGTTCGGATGGATTACTCTATCGTTTTCACAGAGCATGACTCTCAGAAATTTTGGGGATTTTTATCCCCCTTATAATTAAAGTTGACAGATGTCATTTTTGTTTGTAGAGCACTGCTCTCGAGAGAGTTTAACTCCTTGGCCCAATGAGTTTCTCATTAAATGAGAATCTTTTTAGGATTTTCACCTTAATGATTGACTGTCTCATCAATGATGAGCCGTCACTTTGATTTTTTGGGTCCTCCTCGGTCCCTTTCCACTGCATTGAAGTGTGGTACAAATTTAAAGTACCAAGTGTCAGAATTTGAACTGTAGCATTGACAGCTAACCCTCATTCCTTTTCGCGCAGGTACTATGCCTTTTGACACTTCTTTCTTATTTGCCCGCCCTGAGATTGCATATTTCGACGCGCCCGTGGATCGGGAAGTTTTTGCACTGATTAAAGATCATGACCCGGAGCAGGAGTCTCTTCATTTATGGGGGTTGTGGTAAAAACAAATTATCCGGGGTCGGCGCAGCTTCTCTTGTGCGACGCCTCAAGAGCCGATTTCAGCCATTCACTACGCCGACTCACCCCCGGTGAATTATGCTGTGGAGGAGCTTAACTGGATTATGGATGGACGCCTCCAGTCCTCTATAGGCTCGATACATGTCCAGCCGCCGATGGCTTTAGATATTCTGGGGCGGCGCATATGTCAAAGCGAGTTGCGCTCTTGGGGACAGGTATACATGATAGGCTTGACTCCTCGCCATTTAGCCGGATACTTGCAGTGGGCTCGATATATCTTGTCGGCCAAAAAGTCGCTACAGCTAAAGCTCGGGTTGTACCCAGCTATCTACGCATCTCTTTTCCAGTATCACGCGCCTCACATATAGTGGGTCAAGGCTTTCTTGGAACAGTGGAATACCCTGACTCACACCTTTCTTCTATTGGACCGAGAGGTCTCGATTTCCTTAGAGGAATTTGCAGAAATTTCGGGCCTACCCGTCAGAGGGGAACATTACAAGGAAATACTTCCCCCTGACGAATACATCTTCACCACCAAATCAGTGGTGATGGGTCTTACTCCGGAGAATACTATTCAACATCGATTCCCGAGTCTAATCAAGGTGTTGAATATTTATGAGAGTCCTTTTCTTGAGTCCGGAGAGCACGGGGTTAGCTTCGCGGATTTCATCGCTCGCTTTCTTCACCCGGAAGTATTATCAAAACAAGCTACGCAGTTCGCCAAGCTTGACGATCCTTTTGGTTTTGGCTTGGACAGCCAGCTGACAGCGGAAGCAGATCAAAGGAATTCCTTCCTCCCAGATACCCCGGTCGTCCTCTTTGCAGAGCTCGCAGCTTCAGAAATTGATGAAAAGGCGTTCTTTTTAGGGTTCCTCGGCCTATGGTTAAGCTGGTTTTTGCTCCCAATGCACCCTCGCTATATGAGGCCATCCGTCTTCTATCCAGCTCACCGAATGGTTGCAGGGACGCGAGTGACCGTCGGGATCGCTGGGCTGGCTCACTTGTATCATGGCCTCAGCTTAGCAGTGGACACCACTCAGCCGAAGGTACAACCAATAAATCTCCTGCTGCACTATTTCACGTCGTGGATTGAGCTGCATGTGCTTAGCGCTTTTGGAGTCCACAAATGGCTCCATTTCTACGACAGTTATAATTTCCTTCGGGTTATGTTCATAGTTGACGCTTCTGCTTTAGATCCGTCACAGCGAGGGGCTCGAGGTCTGGTCCTTTGCCCGCGTATGGTCGGGGATAGCATGATCTGGTCCTTTGCCCGCGTATGGTCGGGGATAGTGTTCAGTTGATAAAACTGCACATTTGTATTACATTTTTCCTACTATTTTCATATTAAAAAAAGGACTTTATTATAATATATTATACATATGAGGGTTTATGTGTAAAAACACTATTTTCCATGTGTTAATATATTTTAATTAGCATTTGGTAGAAAAATGTATGCAAATAAATCTATTGACCAAATCCTAGTAGAACTAAGTCTACTAAATATTATTTAAGATTATTGTGCAGAATTTTCCAAGTTGTTATGCAGAATATATCAAAGAAATCAAGCTGTTGAAGAAATCTTGCCAAATTAAGAAGCAAAACTTAGAGACCAAGTCTGGAAGCAACCGAGAGAAGATTTATGAATTCTGAAGGTGCCTAGGATTGCCACATGTCACAAGATGCAAGCCCAAGAAAACTCATC
The DNA here is from genome assembly GCA_030015575.1 of Agapanthus africanus. Taxonomy (NCBI): domain Eukaryota; kingdom Viridiplantae; phylum Streptophyta; class Magnoliopsida; order Asparagales; family Amaryllidaceae; genus Agapanthus; species Agapanthus africanus. Next base: position 518,432,470 of record JASDDO010000031.1, on the reverse strand, counting down.
AAGAGATCTCACCCTTTGAGCGCGGATCCGCGGCCAAACCCCCCTTGGGCCGCGGATCCGCCGCAATTTTAGAGATTCAGAGCACAAGATTTTGGGGCATAAATCTATGATGAATTTTACCAAGTTTTCAACAAGAAGATTCTGACTTTGCACTATAAAAGGGCACCGAGAGCCTCTTGGAAAAGCTATCAAGTCGACGCGATCACGAAGCTTCCGACGCTCACGCATCCAGGCTGATCATCGACTGTTCGACTAACTAGTTGTAATCATTTTCTATGGATTAAAAGTGTAGTTTGAAGAAGTCGATTAATAAAGATAGTTATTTTATTTAATTGTTTTTTTTACATTATGTTTTCCCTCTCTTTCTTTTCATCTTCTTTTCCCAACATGCGCGAGTAATTCTCCGCTTGTTAGGGTTCGTAGGATTAGGGTAGGCTAATGGACGATGAAAATAATTAAACCCTTTTCAAGTCCTATAAAGTTTAGGAACTTTATCAAAAGAATCATTAACATCCTAATCGGGCGCGCTAGCAATTCTTTGCTAGTTCCGACCGCGATTAGAGATTAGATTAATGATTGTTTTGGTAAAGGTTAGATATGAACGGAGTTCCGTGTCGAGATAAGGGTTAAGAGTGGGATTCCTTTTCCCTCCAGAAACCCTAATCTACACGCATCACCGTCGTTCTAGTTCTAAATCTATTAATGGATAAAAAGGGTAATTTTTAATTAATCGTCCATAACTACTAAATCCTAACGAACCCTATAAGCCTTCTTATTATATTATCTAAGTCTCTAAAATAATCTAGATATATATTTTACATTCTTATTTAACGTAGATCTAGAAACCATTCTATAAAATTCTTTATCTCTCCTCTCTTTCCCAACACATCTAAAGTAAAAGTAAAAGGTTCCACGTTTCCTAGAGGACGACCCGTACTCATCTCGGTCTAGCTACACGCGACACCGTTCTGATTGCGGTACACTACAAACACACCTTTTCACAACAATCAAATGGCGCCGTTGCAGGGGATACGTGCGTAATTTTTTATTCTTACTATTTGTGTTGAGTTCTTAGACGATTCATATCATTATTAAAACAAAACTGCAAATCGCATATTTAACGATTTGTGTGTGAATTTTGCGAGGGAATCTGGAGTCACGGACTTGAGGAAACAGGAGATCTAGGGTTTCACATTTCTCTGGTATCTTTCTTAACTCTTTCTCTCTCCTCTAAAATCCAATAAAATCTATTTTCTGCAGGATTCTTTGCAAAATAGCGCCGCTCAAAAATCTTTTTGCAAAAGTTTTGTGATTGGTTTTGTTTTGCATATTTTAATACGGACTTTAAGGGGCAAAGACCAAATCAAGATTAGGTGGGGATTTCATCACCCTTCCTAAGCCCCACAAATCAAAAACCGAGCATCTACATCAACCCTACAATAATTTAAAAAATATCTAGACCAGACTCTAAGGACTGTCGCGCTCATTAAGGACAGAGGAAGGTCGTGGGTAATCTATCGTTTATCCGCATTACTTTTTGTAGTGCCTAGACAAGTGTGTCAAAGGCTAGTGGTTTTTAATTAGGCCTACTACTGTGGTTCCTTCCCACATACCTGGCACTTATCTGGCTACGAGGGTAGTACGGAGGCGGTAGAGGATTGATCCCGCGGCTTGTCCTTTGGAAGTCTAGGAGCGGTCTAGAGACTGGACCTAGGTGACCTTAGTTCTAGGGTTGCTTATGCATCTTAGGGAGATTTGTCTTGAGTCCACTTTTTCAAAACAAGCCAATTTTAAATCACACACACGCTGCCACTTGCACTAAACCCGCTTAGTGCATGCTCGGCTGGACACGGGATCCTAGTGTTAGTGTATATGCCCTAGAGGCCATTACTGTATCATACTAGTTTGTATATTACTTAATTGTCACGACCCGCAGGGTACGGAACATGACTGGCATTTAAGTTACGAAACGTCTCAAGACATCCGTAAAATAAGTAAGCCAAAGCCCAGAAAACAAAACCAATTAAGCAAAAGAGTGACGAAAACCCAATCAATTGAGAGCGAGTTTATCAATAAGTCATGTAAAACCCTTTTTAAAAACAGTACCAATTTTTCCGAAAATTTCGGCAGAGTCTCCTTTGTAAATACTGGCCCCCAAAATGGGTACAACAAGAATATATATGAATCCAACAAAATAGGGCATCCCCAAGCGGGAGCTAGCTCTTCGCCACAAGGCGGTCACAAATCCCACGCAATATAAAGCAACAACATGCGAAATAATCATAATGAAGCATAAGAAAAACAGCATGTCGACTCAAGTGAGCTCGACCCCAAAATACAGCATAAAAGTCCACAAATCTCACAGTCTCATCTCTAGGTCAATATACAATAATGCTGGTAGATACAGTAGATGGAGTGCTCTAGATACAAAGAATATACAAGGTGGTGCAAAAATAATAATATAACCCACCTAAAAGAAAAACCTCGAGTCCAGACAAAAGAGGCAAAAGAGACAAGTGCGCCCGCCGCTACTGTACTGACGGAGCGGACCAGAAAAAGGCTGTGGCACAACGGGGGTGAGTTGCCAACTCGTGAGTAATAAATAACATCTACACAGGCTATCGAAAGCATGCACACAAGGATCCTAGCATCTAAAATACAGGTAAGGAAGGACATAATAGCAGGTATGTATGCAATATGAATATACTAGCAGGTATGAATGCAATGCGAATCAACTCATGATCTGAATGTGTAATTATAAGAATCATGTTTTTCCTTTAGAAATCTCTTTTGAAATACCAGCATAATACCACTAGAATCAACAAGAACCTGTGTCCAGCAACGACACCTCAAAACTATCACAAATCTCATATATCCATGTCATAGTATCTCTGGCCTCAACCATCCGGCTGACCCAGCTCAATATCAAAATCTCATCATCTCACGGCCACGGTCGGTATCCTCTGGATATCCGCCGTGCCAAACAGTCACCGGTAGGTAATCCGTCCCCTGCCAGGCTCAACGTCAACACCACATTCATCTTGCCACGGGGTACCAAACCGGGCCCACCATGTACCCGTGACGGTTCCTCCACTCCTCGACACGGATCTCGAAAACCACAGCAAACTCATGGTGGACGACACTTACATCACTAGAAAACCGCAATTTACATATTTTAAAAATATAATAAGTTTAGAAATTTTACGGCTTTCCCCCGAAATCCAGAAATATCATAAAATCTCAAGAAATCCTCATAAGTGCATATGTCAATGATAATGAATGCATATGGTATCAATAATCGAGTTGCGATGTGTGATTAATAGATTAGGCATGAACAAATAATATGATGAAGCACATGCACATGAATAGCAATCCTACGATTTCATTTTAAGGAATTAAAGCAATAGCGCGAGTTTAAGTATCAATTATAGTAAAAGGTTTCAATTTAAAGGTTATCTAGTGTGGTGTCATGGCAATTACCAGGGTGTGTGTGTAAGCATGAATAGTGCTCATGCTGCATATAAAAACCCTGGCAATGGTGCAGGTGTCCTATAACATGGTTTCGTATATGTATGTCAATATAGGGCATGAATGTAGCAAATAATCATACAAGTATTACACCCCTAATTACTAACATTACTAAGAATCTTTTTAAGGTACTAAAACTATCGGGCGACTTGCGCCATCCAACGATAGTCCCCCGTAGATGTTACATCTACTCACCGGAATCCCTAGCTAGCTGCGTCCAATCACCGCTTTCCCTTTTCGAGCCGTGTCTGACGTCTCCGCGACCGAACCTGGAATTAACATCAATACAAACATAAGGTTACAAATCAAGAACGACGCAATTCCCTAACGAAAATACCAACGTTCACTAGCTAGGTACAACGTGCACAAGGTGCGCGGAACACACGCGAAAATCGCAAAAACTGCAAAAATCGCCGATTTGGTCGCCCGGCAAATCTAAAACCCGATTACTCAAAAATCCGCACTCACGCATCCTAAATGTCATAGGATATGCTAAAAATGTCATCAAGACATCGCAATTAATTCATCAAAATATTTTAATAAAAACTAGTAAGCATTTACATTCCAAAAATCGGTGCAAAAATCGCCGATTTGCGACAAAAAGACTACAACCTAGCATAAACATCCAACCGCATAACTAGTTAGCCACAACACTAAAATTACAACACAATAACCATACTTCAAACCTATTTCCATACACAAAACCCCTTTCTTGATTTTCATAATTAGCAAACACAATCAAAATTTCACGCTAAAATAACATAGATTAGCAAAAATTGAAGCCACTTAAGTAAAGTAACCTCATTAACTTAGGTTAGCAACCAACTAGATAGCAAAATAGATTTAATTAACTAATTAATGGTGTGCTAAAACCCAAGTTCATATCAAACTACCCTCTTTAAAACAAACTAGATTAGAAATTAACAAAAGATTTAACACTAAACAATTTTCAAAGTCCTAATTAGCATACTTTAAACTACAATGTAACCATTTGATTAGAAGTTATACCTCAAAAGTTCAAACCCTATGTTGCTAAAGCCTCCCAAGATGCCATCTTTCTCCAAGATTTGAGCCAATTTGGGTTTGAGAAGAGAGGGAATAAGGTTTTGCTTTGAAATTGTAAAGGAAATTGTTGATTTTTGTTGAATTTTAATGGATTTTGATGGAAATTTTGATGATGAAAAGAGATGGGGAAATGGAGAGGGAGTGGCTGCAGATTTTCAGCAGGGGAAGATGGGAGGAATGGTGTGGGTGTTGGGGGGAAAAAGTCCAAGTCAACCCCTCTCATTTCACTTTAAACCCATACCCAAAATAACATATTTTATTCCCTTTCCAAAACAATTTCCTCACATGAGTTAAAGTAAAAAGGAGGCAAGGAATTTCTGGACCTGATGGTGGTGGGGCCGGCCGATAGGGAGTGGGGGTGAGTGTGAGTGGATACAAAAAGGTTTTATGCAAAAAGACCCCCCACAAGTGCAAAATTGCAAGTTTTAGCTTAAAATTCAATAAATTTCGTTTTCCATAATAAAAATTAGTTAAAACTTAAAATAAAATACTAAAAATTTATGTTACAACTAGATTTTAATTAACATGATTTTAAAGCTTAATTTTAGCCCATTTAAATTTGTATTTATCGCTAATTTAATGTATTTTCTTACCGGCTTAAAATAATATTAAAAATTGAAAAATTAGGGAAAATTTTTAAACGAGCAAAATTTCATAAGTAACTCATTATCTACTAAAAACAAGCAATTACCTATCCATTTTAGGTATAATTAGCCCTAAACTGCAAAATAACAAAAAAGACGGTTTTCGGAAAAATACCGAATTTTCACCGATTTTCAGGAAAACACCAAAACGACTTTTTAAGGCGTTACAATCTTCCCCCCTTAAAGAAATTCGGTCCCCGAATTTAAAAAATATAACTACGCGTACCTTCAAAGAGATGGGGATATTTCTTTCTCATCTCGTCCTCGGTCTCCCAGGTAACCTCCTCGCTGCTCTGGCTACGCCAAAGGACCTTGACGGTTGGTATAATCTTCGATCTCAATTTCTTCACCTGCCGATCCAGGATGGCCACCGGCTGCTCTGCAAACGAAAGGTCGCTCTCTAGCTGGACTGTCGGGTGCTGAATCGCATGCGAAGGGTCGTGAAGGTACTTGCGGAGCATCGAAACATGGAAGACGGGGTGAACATCGGGAAAGCTGGGTCGAAGGGCCAAACGATATGCAACAGCGCCGACACGCTCGAGGATCTCGAAGGGACCTATGAATCTAGGGCTAAGCTTCCCTTTTCGCCCAAAACGCATCACGCCCTTCATCGGAGAGACTCTCAGAAAAACATGATCGCCAACTGCGAACTCTAATCTGCGACGGCGCCTGTCTGCATAGGATTTCTGTCTGCTCTGAGCTGCCCTCATCCGGTCTCGAATCAACTGTATCTTCACTGTCGTCTCCTCAACAAGCTGCGGCCCCAAAATGCTGCTCTCGCTGAGCTCTGTCCAACAGACGGGCGATTTGCATCTCCTCCTATACAATGCCTCGAAAGGTGCCATCTGAATAGTATCCTGGAAGCTGTTGTTGTAGGAGAACTCCACTAGAGGTAAATGACAATCCCAGCTACCACCAAAGTCTAAAATGCACGCTCGGAGCATGTCCTCAAGAGTCTGAATGGTCCGCTCTGACTGTCCGTCGGTCTGCGGATGAAACGCTGTGCTGAAGCTCAAACGAGTGCCCAAAGCCTCCTGAAGTCTCTGCCAAAGTCGGCTGGTGAACTGGGTGCCTCGATCTGACACGATACAAGTCGGTACGCCATGTAGTCGCACGATCTCGTCAATGTAGAGCTGAGCATACTGAGCGAAGCTGAAAGTGGTCTTCACTGGTAGGAAGTGAGCCGCTTTCGTCAATCTATCCACGATCACCCAGATGGAGTCGTACCCTCGACTGGTCCTGGGTAGACCCACAACGAAGTCCATCGAAATCTGCTCCCATTTCCACTCCGGAATAGGTAACGGCTGTAGTTCTCCTGCGGGCCTCTGGTGCTCGGCCTTGACTTGCTGACAAGTCAGGCATCTCGATACAAACCCCGCAATGTCCCTCTTCATCCCGTCCCACCAGTAGGTCTCTCTCATATCCTGGTATATCTTGGTGGAACCGGGGTGGACACTATACACTGATCGGTGTGCCTCCTCAAGAATGTCGCGCCGTAATCCATCAGCATCTGGTACGCACAGTCTAGATCCATAGCGTAAAATCCCCTGATCGTCAATCACGAACTCGGAAAATCTGCCCTGTCCCATCTGTGCCATGATCTCTGAGCAACGGTCGTCACTGCGCTGTGCCTCATATATACGGTCAAGCAACTGTGGGCGTGCACGAACATGCGCGAGCTGTCCCCCTGTCTGAGTGAACTCGAACTCAACTCGGGTGTCGCATAACATCTGCCAATCTGCTGACGACTGCCTCTGCACTGCGCGCAAATAGGATAGACTACCCCCGGGCCTCCTACTCAACGCATCCGCCACTACATTCGCCTTGCCTGGGTGATATAAGATCTCGCAGTCGTAGTCTTTCACCAACTCCATCCAACGACGCTGTCTAAGGTTCAGGTCTCGCTGCTGAAATATGTACTTTAAGCTCTTGTGATCAGTGAATATCTGACACGACTCGCCGTGTAGGTAATGTCGCCAAATCTTCAGTGCAAAGACCACTGCAGCCATCTCCAAATCATGAGTGGGGTGGTTCTGTTCATGCTTCTTCAACTGCCGAGAAGCATAAGCGATCACCCGGCCATGCTGCATCAATACGCATCCTAACCCCACTCGCGAAACATCACAGTAGACCACAAATCCGCCTGATCTCGAAGGCAAAGATAATACCGGCGCCGTAGTCAAACATGTCCGCAGCTGCTGAAAACTGCGCTCGCACTCCTCCGTCCAGACGAAAGGAACTCCCTTCCGGGTCAAACCGGTCAAGGGTGCAGCTATACGGGAGAAATCCTGAACAAAACGCCTGTAGTAGCCTGCCAGGCCTAGAAAACTACGGATCTCAGTAACCGATGTAGGTCGGGGCCACTGCTGAACAGCCTCAATCTTCTTCGGGTCCACACATATGCCGTCTCTCGTAACCACGTGACCCAAGAATCCGACGCTGTCCAGCCAGAATGCACACTTGGAGAACTTTGCGAACAGCTGGTGCTCCCTCAGAGTCTGTAACGTAATCTGCAAGTGCTGCTCGTGCTCCTCTCTGCTCCGGGAGTACACCAAGATATCGTCGATAAACACGATGATGAACATGTCAAGATACGGCCTGAATGTACGGTTCATCAAATCCATGAATGCTGCGGGGGCGTTGGTGAGTCCGAACGACATCACCAGAAACTCATAGTGGCCATAGCGTGTACGGAAGGCTGTCTTCGGTATATCCTCCTGTCGGACTCGCAGCTGATGGTATCCTGATCGCAAGTCGATCCTCGAAAAATATCCCGCACCCTGAAGCTGGTCAAACAAGTCATCAATGCGTGGCAACGGATATCTGTTCCGAACGGTAACTTTGTTCAACTGGCGGTAGTCGATACATAAGCGCAAACTTCCATCCTTCTTCTTGACAAACAGGACCGGAGCACCCCACGGAGAAACACTAGGTCGAATAAGCCCCTTATCTAACAAATCCTGCAACTGATCCTTCAGCTCACGAAGCTCTGCCGGGGCCATCCGATAAGGCGGTATAGAAATAGGCCCCAAACCGGGAATCAAATCAATGCAGAACTCAACTTCGCGCTCAGGTGGTAGCCCAGGTAGCTCATCAGGGAAAACATCAGGGAACTCACAAACAACCGGGACCCAGTCCAACGGAACCTCTGCAGCTCGAGTATCACAAATATACGCTAAGAATCCCTGACATCCCTTCCGCAAGAGCTGACCAGCGCGAAGAGACGAAATTAAGCTGGGAAGGGTGACACTGCAGTCTCCCTGAATAACAAGGACCGGCTCTCCCGGAAAGCTAAATATGACTGCCTTCTCACGGCAGTCCACCGAAGCATAACAAGTGGCTAGCCAATCCATGCCTAGAAGCACATCAAAGTCCAACATATCGAGGAGAATCAAATCAACCGATGAATCCCTCTCCCCGATACGAACGGAACACAAACGAAATACAAAACGAGCGACAAACGACTCGCCTACCGGAGTAACAACAACAAGCGGATGATCTAACGACGACGACTCACGGCCCAACATCGGTGCAAAGTGTGTAGAGACGTACGAATGTGTGGAACCTGGGTCGAATAATACCCGTGCGTCGAAAGAACAAACTGGCAAGGTACCTGTCACAACAGCATTCGATGCCTGCGCATCCTGCGGTGTCAAAGCAAATACTCGGGCCTGTCCTCCACCGATAACGGGCTGACCTCGACCTCGGCCTCTGCCTCCTCGTCCTCTCTGAACAGGACCGCCGCGTCCACGGCCTCTGGGTGCACCTAACTGGCATGGAGCATGGCCTGTGGTAGGAAGTAGGGCTCTCTGAGGAGGGGGTGGTGATGGTGGTAGGGTCACATGCGGAACTGTCGCTGCTCCCTGTCGTTTCACCGGACAGTCTCTGACAAGATGGTGCGGACTCCCGCACCCAAAACACCCTGGCGACAGCTGCTGCCCCTGGGGATAAGAACCATATAACTGTCCCCGCCCAAATCCCCTGCCAGGCCTATCTCTCGGAAAGAATCTGGCGCGCTGCCTCTGAGACGGTACATCGGTGCGAATCCTCTTCGGCCCAGAAACGGCCGAAGTCTGTGATATGCGCGCCTCCATCCGCAATGCCGTATCCATAGCAGCTGAATAAGTGTCGTAGTGCTGGGCGCCAATGGCAAGATATAGCTGGGCATCAAGTCTCTGTACGAACCTCTTCACCATCTTCTCTTCGGTATCCACCAAATACTGAGCATATCGGGATAACTGCATAAACTGGATGTCATACTCAGACACCGTCATCCCAGGTGTCTTGACTAAGGCCTCGAAACTGCGAGCTCTGGCGTCACGAACGCTCTCTGGAAGGAAACGAGCTAGAAAGACCGCTGTAAACTTGGCCCAAGTCATAGGCGGTAGACCTGCAGCTCGACCTCTCAAGACTGACTCCCACCATGTCTGCGCGAGACCCTCTAGTCGGAAACTCGCAAGCTCTACCCATCGATCATCCGAACATCTCAGCGAACGGCAGATCCTGGCTAAACTGTCAAGGAACGTCTGTGGGTCCTCCGCTGCCTCGGTGCCGGTGAATACTGGAGGTCTCAACCTCATGAAATCCTGTAGTGAAACCGGGATGGTCACGGTGGTAGTAGTAGGAGCAGGTATCATGGTCGTCTGTGATGTAGTAGGTGCGTCGTCCGGTCTCGGTGTACGACTGGCTGCAACTAGGGATCCTACCATCTGACGTAGCTCCTGCATACCCCCCATCATCTGTCGCAACTCCTCCATACCAGTCTCGAGCCTATCCATACGGCCTGGGGAAGGTGGATCGGTCTGTCCCTGCGGCGTAGGCATACTGTAAGTCCATATTGCGACCCCCGGTTCTTACGGGGAGGCGGAAACGGTATAAAAACAAATTTTATCGCAAGAGGCAACATGGACTAAACAAGGTCGGGATCGTATCTAAACTAAACTAGCATACATGCTAAAGAGACTTAGCTACTCGGATGAAGGTTATACCTAAACTTGAACTCCTTCTTCTTCAAACCTTGTAGAGGTTGATGGTTCTTGCCTTGTAGCCTTCTTCCGTCGAAGATGGATCCACCTCGAGAGTTCAACCTTTGGGCTCTTCCTCGTGCTTTGAGTGAACTAGGGTTTCCGGCTTGCTAAACCTTGAACCTAGAATGAGTAGAGAGTGTTTAAGAGGTGCTTTTCTTTTAAAAAGAGAAGGATTCTCAACACATGAGAAAGTTTCTCTTTTGCTAGAGGAAGAAGAAGATGAAGAGAGGAGAGAGAAGCTAAATGAGATAATGAGCTATCTTTTTCTTTCTTGCAACCATAATGCCAAAAGAAAAAGAATTATCTAAATAATAATAATTCAAAATAAGAATAGTTGATGGCAATTTGGAATGACCACTATCATGCTTCATTAAATGAAATGTAAGCATGAATCAAGGAGGATCTTTACAAAGCATGATGGTGGTCAACATTCAACCATGGTCAACAAGTCAACAAAATCAACCATAACATAAATCTCATTTAATTACTATTATTAATAGATAATCCATAAATCCATTAGGGTTTGGAAAATGATAACCGTCAATTGTGCATACGCACCCGTTCCAAAACCCTAATGAAAGTCATCTTCCTCCTCTTCAAATAACTGTGCATACACACCTGCATTCTTGTTCCGAGGAACATGAATACTGAGAGATAAAAGCAACCCCAAAACATATACCAGTATCCGGCTCAAACCAGAGCCTGCTGGCAATATCCGTCCGGACTCCAAACGTGCACAAGTGCGCGGAGGAGAACGAACCCTGTCGCAAAACCATGCGACCTCTACTCTGTTTTGCCTAGAGGCGAATACCCTCTGTGTGGGACTCTAAAGACTCGACACTACGCTGGCAGTGGGTTTAACCACAGACCGCAAGCGGCACTAGCTGTGCGTAACGGTCCCCAGGTAGATGCCGACAAGAAGGCTGACGAGGTGAAACCCCATCTGTACTCCTACTGAGTCTGAATGTGACAGTCTCCGTACAGTCCGGTCTGTTCGTCTGATACATCGCATGTCGGGCCTAGGGGGCGGTAAAACGTCAGTCCCCCAATAGCGGTACAAGTCGTGTCGGAGTGAAGCCCAAAACACCCTGAGATAACACTGGAACCTACCAGTATATCTCGCTTGCCCTGGCCAGGGACTACTCGTGTAATGGCTCTCCTAGACACAGCGCGATGTCAACCCCCAATACCGGGAGAGACGAATCCTGTCTAAACGGCACTGCCTCCAAGTGCTTCGGGACTGCACCCAACCACCACCTGTTTGCACGACTCCTTTGAGCCGTGGTAGGGTAGTGATCAAAGTGCAGTGGGAACACACTCGAGGCGAAGTGCTAGTGTCAAGTCAGCGGACTAAGCTGTACTCATGTCACCTGGGAACTAATGACTGACGATAGGTATAATACCAACCTGTCAGTTCCCGACGAGTCCTGTCCAGTGTACTCGTAACCTAACGAGCACCCGTATACTATCTCTAGTACGACGTACTGATGGCCGTGGGACAGACCATCTCCCACACTGGGATGAGAAGCGCATACGCTAGTCTACTCCGGAGTATCGATGCCCTGTCTCGATAGTCCTGCGACTAGGGACCTGTATAAGGATGTGCTTATAGATTACCTAGCCCCCACTAGTGTGACTGCCATCACAACGCTGGTAATCAAGCAAAGATCCTAAGGGCTCCACTAATGCGTATAAGTGATATAGTAAAATAAACACAAGTACACATTGAAGTAGAAACAAACCAAGTAGCATACTACTATATTGAGCAAGATTGTTTATACAAGGTGAATATCCCAAGCTTCCATTAAGTAATATACAAACTAGTATGATACAGTAATGGCCTCTAGGGCATATACACTAACAATCTCCCACTTGCACTAAGGCCATGTACTGGCGTATCGAAGACCTATCATCTCGATCAGCCGCTCGAACTGAGTCTGGGGTAGGGCCTTGGTGAATGGATCTGCAGTGTTCTCTTCTGAAGCAACCCTCCGAACCTCGATCTCCTTGCGATCCACGATCTCCCTGATCAGGTGATATCGCCTCAAGATGTGCCTGGATCTCTGATGGGACCTGGGTTCCTTTGCTAAAGCTATAGCCCCGTTGTTGTCGCAATACAGAGGTATTGGGTCAACAATGGACGGAACCACCTGAAGTTCTTTTAAGAACTTCCTCATCCAGACAGCTTCTTTTACGGCATCAGATGCAGCGATGTATTCCGCTTCCATAGTCGAGTCTGCAACGGTTTCTTGTTTGGAGCTCTTCCAACACACCGCCCCTCCATTGAGGGTAAAGACAAAACCCGACATGGACTTGGAATCATCCTTGTCACTCTGGAAGCTGGAGTCAGCAAAGGCCTCGATCTGGAGGTCTTTTCCGCCATAAACCAAGAACATCTCCTTAGTCCTTCTCAGGTACTTGAGAATGTTCTTTACCGCTATCCAGTGTTTCTCCCCAGGGTTTGACTGATACCGGCTTACCACACTTAGTGCATAAGCTACATCCGGTCTGGTACACAACATCGCATACATTATAGAGCCTACCGCAGAAGCGTAGGGTATAATAGACATGCGATCCCTCTCCAAATCAGTCTTGGGAGACATCTCTTTAGAGAGGGTGATCCCGTGACAAGCCGGTAGGTTACCGCGCTTGGAATCTTCCATACTGAATCTTTTCACTATGGTGTCGATGTACCTGGACTGAGAAAGTCCTAATATCCTCTTGGATCTATCACGATGGATCCGGATCCCCAGGATGTATGAGGCATCACCCAGGTCTTTCATGGAGAACCTGTGTGACAAGAACCCCTTGACAGATTGTAGCATAGGAATGTCATTTCCTATTAAGAGAATGTCATCCACGTATAAAACGAGGAATACTACAGTTCTCGCTACAAATCTACTATAGATGCATGGTTCATCTGGATTTTTGATAAAGTCAAATTCCTTGACCGTCTCATCAAAACAGATGTTCCAACTCCGCGATGCCTGCTTTAGTCCATAGATGGACTTAAGCAACTTGCACACCTTTCCGCTGCTCCCACTCTGAATGAAACCCTCTGGCTGATCCATATAGACACACTCCTCTAAATTTCCATTTAGAAAAGCGGTCTTTACGTCCATCTGCCAAATCTCATAATCGTGGAAGGCAGCAATGGCAAGAAGGATCCGAATGGATTTCAGCATAGCCACTGGAGAAAAGGTTTCGTCATAGTCCAAGCCAGGTCTTTGACGGAAACCCTTTGCTACAAGTCTAGCTTTATAGGTCTCAACCTGTCCATCTACACCAATCTTCCTTTCGAAGATCCACTTGCATCCTACGGGTTTTACCCCGTCTGGAGCAATGTCCAACGTCCATACTTTGTTGGTGTACATGGACTCCATTTCGGTCCGCATTGCATCCAGCCATTTTACCGAGTCAACACTCTGAACGGCCTGCTGGAAGCTAGTAGGCTCATCATAATCTATGATGCAATCCTCTCGATCCCCGTCTATGAGAAAACCGTAGTATCTCTCGGGTGGATGAGACTGCCTACTACTCCTGCGGAGCGGCATAGGAATGTCCTGTTCATTTGAACCCTCTGGTTCCATTAAGCTTTCAGTAATAGTCTGTGGTTCTGGAATTTCTTCCAGTTCTACTGCGCTCCCACTTGTTTCTTTTTCTATGAACTGGTGTTCTAGAAAGTGGGCATGACGAGAAACAAGAACTTTTTGTTCCTCTTCGTAGTAGAATAGATATCCCTTGGAATTCTTTGGATATCCCACAAACTTACACAGTACTGAGCGCGCCTCGAGCTTGTCCGCATGCTGCTTTTTAACAAAAGCTGGACTTCCCCAAGTCTTAATGTGACTGAGATGGGGCCTCTTCCCACACCACATCTCATATGGTGTAGTAGGCACAGTCTTAGTAGGAACTCGGTTCAAAAGGTACGCAGCTGATTCTAGCGCATACCCCCAGAAGGATCGCGGTAACTCAGCATTGCTCATCATGGACCGTACCATATCCAATAGGGTTCGGTTCCGTCTCTCCGATACACCGTTGTGTTGCGGAGTGTATGGAGGAGTAAGCTGAGAGAGAATTCCGTTCTCTTTTAAATAATTCAGGAACTCGGTACTCAAGTATTCTCCACCTCGATCCGATCTTAGAATCTTGATACTTTTGCCGGTCTGTTTCTCTACTTCATTCTTATATTCCTGAAACTTTTCAAAGGCCTCGGACTTATGTTTCATTAAGAAGACATAACCGTACCTTGAAAAATCATCCGTAAAAGTAATGAAGTAAGAGTAACCGCTTCGCGCATGTGTAGACATTTGACCGCACACGTCGCTGTGTACGAGCCCCAAGAGCTCGCTCGCTCTTACTCCGTGTCCAGTGAACGGAGTCTTTGTCATCTTTCCCATGAGACAAGATTCACAAGTGGCATAAGACTGATACTCGAACGAATCCAAGTATCCTTCTTTATGTAACTTAGTCAACCGTGTCTCATTGATGTGACCCAGTCTACAATGCCATAAGAAAGTCTGATTAATATCTGGAGACTTTCTTTTGTGTGTATTCTGGACATTGAAAATCTGTGGTTGGTTTAACACGTATATACCATTGCTCAGTGTACCTGACCCAATCAGAACTTGATTAAGGTGAATGTTTACAACATTACTTACAAACGCAAATTCATAACCTTCTTTAGAAACCAAAGATACAGAAATGATATTACAAGTTGCGTTGGGTACAAAAAAGCAATTACGCAAAACCAAAACATGCCCATCTGACATTCCTAGGTGATAGCCCCCCACGGCTTTAGCATCCATGCTAGCTCCGTTCGCAACTCTGAGGGTCATGTCACCTGCCTTCAAAAACCTACGGTTTCTCAACGCCTGCAAAGAATTACAGATATGAGATCCTGATCCGGTATCCAATACCCAGGAAGTAGAGTTTATAGAAAGACAGTTTTCAATAACATACACACCTGAAGCTGAAGCCGCAACCTGCTTCAGTCCCTGTGTCCTGGCCATCCAAGCCCTGCAATCTTTCTTCCAGTGTCCACTCTTATGACAATAGAAGCATTCTTCCTTTCCAACAAGCTTCCCCGCAATCTTTGTTGCCTTTTCCTTTCCCTTCGTACCCACTTTACTAACACCGCCTCTTGGTTTGGCGGGGGCTTTCTTCCTCTTTCCCTTGGCTTTCGCCTTGGACCTAGAGGAAGAAGATCCTCCTACAAACAAAGCGGGTGTTTCCCTACCCTTCTGTAGGGTGCCCTCTGCGCTCCTCAGCATGTTGAGGAGTTCTGAAAGTTCAACTTCCTTTTCTTGCAAGTTGAAATTCAGTATGAACTGGGCATAAGTGGATGGAAGGGACTGGAGAATTATATCCGTGTAGAGTTCACTGTCCAACGTGGTCCCAAGTTCCGCGAGCTCCTCAGTGTAGCCAATCATCTTAAGCACGTGGTCCGCTACCGATGATCCGACGGCCAATTTTGTCGAAAACAATTTCTTCGACACTTCGTATCTTGCGATACGAGACTGCTCTCTATACAGTTCTTTTGTATGAAGAAATATGGATTCCAAATCCATATTCTCGTGCCTCCTCTGATGTTCGTTGTCCATCGAGGCAAGTACGAGGCACCTGGCCTTCGTGCTGTCAATCTCCCAAGTCTTACGGATTTCCTTATCCGCGACGCTGGAGGTGGGACCTGGGACGGGGGGAGCTTTGGTGGTAAGAAGATACCCCAGCTTGTCGTAAGTGATTGCCAACTTGACATTCCTGAGCCAATTTTTGTAGTTTGGCCCTGTCAATATGTTTTTATCTAGAATCAACTTAAGTCCAGTCATTTCGATTTGGTCGCTGCAGGGGGGAGAGAAGAAACACTTTAGCACGATGCTCTTGCAAGTTTAGAATGGTTTTTAATTTGTCTAAACAGGATGGCTCCCACTGTCTCTCGAATCCCTCCTCAAACCACAAAGGAAGAATTAGCCGGGATCAATCCCACCGTGCAATACTTGCTTAACCGTTCAGCCAGGCCAGTGTCGGTACTTCGAGGGAGGTTTTCCAACGCTTTCGCGAAGTTCCTTAATTAAATAACCTCTTTTCCCTGGGGGCGTAGCCCCGCTAACACCTTTCTAGGCACCTACTAGGTTTATAGCATTGATCGTCTAGTGAGAAATTTCCCGAGGAGTAGCATATACTCACAGTAGGATCGGGATCCAAATATCATCGCGTGACGAAACTGAAGGAATCCTACCAGAATCACCACACTCCAAATGGTATGCAAATCTAGCAAGTTTCAGTACTTATGAAACTCCCGATGTGGATTTTTGCCCCATGCTCTTATGACCTTGACTTTGGCCAAAATATCATAAGTCACATGTCAAGTTCTGCCCGTCACTATCCAGGTTAATTTGGATCCATCCGTACATACCCTTGACTTTGGCCAAAATGGCAGCACGACTGTCCCAAACCAACGCATCTATCTATGCTACACACGAACACCCAATAGCTACCAATCACTACGCCTTGACTTTGGCCAAAATACATAGCTTGAATACTATTGCCTATTCATGTGAAGCGACGGAGGGCTACGAATGGTTTTGGTAAAACCGTGAACGTAGTGAACTTGATATAATCGATGGAACGAGATAGCTTTTAGAAGGAGTGGCTCAAGCTCCGCATTTAAAAGTTAGTTTTGAAAAGAACCGAGTGGTTTTTCGAAAGTGTTGCAACGACTTTAACTTGGTTTATTATCTTGCATTAGTTCTTTTAATGCGTGATATTCTTGCATTAGTACTTTTAATGCGTCCCATCATTTAATCCTACCATTGCAGAAAACAACCAAAATATGACGTACGCTTATGCCATTCGTATTCGCCACGGGGTCCCGTCATCACTCGTTAGGTTACTTAACTAACGACAGAGCGGGGGCTGGGCTAGCGCGGCTGTAAAACATAAGCAACGCCTAAATAGAAAGCAATGATAGACATTACAGATCACAGATGAATACATTGGATATACTAGCAATCCGCAATCCTTTCGAGCCTGAAACGAAAAGCGGATTACACGGTCGCGGTGAATAGCCAAATACCCCACCCAAGACCCCTACGGGTGCGGCAAACTACCCGCCAAGTACCCGGCAGTTTGTGCACCCCTCCATGGGTCTATCCTAGGAGCAAAAACAGTAAAAAGAATTATACAATGACGGCTACAACCCCGACCCGGTTGTGCGGCCAAACAAATAATAATTATTACATCAATTTACATTTACAATGAATGAAAGAAAAACAAAAGCTCATCTCACATCCACCCCGGCTATTCACCCGCGACAGTCCAACACATTCATATACACATTCCAATATCAAACACAGATCATGTATAACCCCGACTAATCGTCTTATAGCGATTAGCCGACGTTCAATACATGCAAGCATCACAGATATAACCATCATAGTCAAAGTGCAGTGAAGTTCGGAAAAATACGGAATTATAGGACCCCAAAAGCAAATTTCTTTTCTGGAAAATCTGGGTACATATAATATATTTCAAAAATCCCAAAACCAACACAGACACACACTGCACGAAAAACGATGCACAGAAGACGACAAAGAGCGGCGCTTCCGCGGCATATGCCTACCTCGTGCGGCGGAAGGGCGGCGGTTTGGATGAATTAGGGCATCGTTTTTCTTGGGTGTTCACACAAAACCCTGAGCCGAATTTACAAGTATAAAGTTTTTCATTTAGAGCAGAAAAAATTTCAACAGAAACTTAGGGTTTTGTTTTTCCGGTTTTATGATTTTTTCGGTTCCGAACTTCGTTACACTTCACTACCAAGCTAGTTTAAGTTTAGTTAGGCTCTGATACCACTGTAAGTCCATATTGCGACCCCCGGTTCTTACGGGGAGGCGGAAACGGTATAAAAACAAATTTTATCGCAAGAGGCAACATGGACTAAACAAGGTCGGGATCGTGTCTAAACTAAACTAGCATACATGCTAAAGAGACTTAGCTACTCGGATGAAGGTTATACCTAAACTTGAACTCCTTCTTCTTCAAACCTTGTAGAGGTTGATGGTTCTTGCCTTGTAGCCTTCTTCCGTCGAAGATGGATCCACCTCGAGAGTTCAACCTTTGGGCTCTTCCTCGTGCTTTGAGTGAACTAGGGTTTCCGGCTTGCTAAATCTTGAACCTAGAATGAGTAGAGAGTGTTTAAGAGGTGCTTTTCTTTTAAAAAGAGAAGGATTCTCAACACATGAGAAGGTTTCTCTTTTGCTAGAGGAAGAAGAAGATGAAGAGAGGAGAGAGAAGCTAAATGAGATAATGAGCTATCTTTTTCTTTCTTGCAACCATAATGCCAAAAGAAAAAGAATTATCTAAATAATAATAATTCAAAATAAGAATAGTTGATGGCAATTTGGAATGACCACTATCATGCTTCATTAAATGAAATGTAAGCATGAATCAAGGAGGATCTTTACAAAGCATGATGGTGGTCAACATTCAACCATGGTCAACAAGTCAACCATGGTCAACAAGTCAACAAAATCAACCATAACATAAATCTCATTTAATTACTATTATTAATAGATAATCCATAAATCCATTAGGGTTTGGAAAATGATAACCGTCAATTGTGCATACGCACCCGTTCCGAAACCCTAATGAAAGTCATCTTCCTCCTCCTCAAATAACTGTGCATACACACCTGCATTCTTGTTCCGAGGAACATGAATACTGAGAGATAAAAGCAACCCCAAAACATATACCAGTATCCGGCTCAAACCAGAGCCTGCTGGCAATATCCGTCCGGACTCCAAACGTGCACAAGTGCGTGGAGGAGAACGAACCCTGTCGCAAAACCATGCGACCTCTACTCTGTTTTGCCTAGAGGCGAATACCCTCTGTGTGGGACTCTAAAGACTCGACACTACGCTGGCAGTGGGTTTAACCACAGACCGCAAGCGGCACTAGCTGTGCGTAACGGTCCCCAGGTAGATGCCGACAAGAAGGCTGACGAGGTGAAACCCCATCTGTACTCCTACTGAGTCTGAATGTGACAGTCTCCGTACAGTCCGGTCTGTTCGTCTGATACATCGCATGTCGGGCCTAGGGGGCGGTAAAACGTCAGTCCCCCAATAGCGGTACAAGTCGTGTCGGAGTGAAGCCCAAAACACCCTGAGATAACACTGGAACCTACCAGTATATCTCGCTTGCCCTGGCCAGGGACTACTCGTGTAATGGCTCTCCTAGACACAGCGCGATGTCAACCCCCAATACCGGGAGAGACGAATCCTGTCTAAACGGCACTGCCTCCAAGTGCTTCGGGACTACACCCAACCACCACCTGTTTGCACGACTCCTTTGAGCCGTGGTAGGGTAGTGATCAAAGTGCAGTGGGAACACACTCGAGGCGAAGTGCTAGTGTCAAGTCAGCGGACTAAGCTGTACTCATGTCACCTGGGAACTGATGACTGACGATAGGTATAATACCAACCTGTCAGTTCCCGACGAGTCCTGTCCAGTGTACTCGTAACCTAACGAGCACCCGTATACTATCTCTAGTACGACGTACTGATGGCAGTGGGACAGACCATCTCCCACACTGGGATGAGAAGCGCATACGCTAGTCTACTCCGGAGTATCGATGCCCTGTCTCGATAGTCCTGCGACTAGGGACCTGTATAAGGATGTGCTTATAGATTACCCAGCCCCCACTAGTGTGACTGCCATCACAACGCTGGTAATCAAGCAAAGATCCTAAGGGCTCCACTAATGCGTATAAGTGATATAGTAAAATAAACACAAGTACACATTGAAGTAGAAACAAACCAAGTAGCATACTACTATATTGAGCAAGATTGTTTATACAAGGTGAATATCCCAAGCTTCCATTAAGTAATATAAAAACTAGTATGATACAGTAATAGCCTCTAGGGCATATACACTAACACATACCACCCTGCTCAGTCCTAGTCTCGGACGAGCCAGCTTGAATCTCGTCTCTGGCGGCAGCCCTCTGTGCCCTCGTAGCCTTCGGCGGCATAGTGGCTGTTACAGGAAAAGGGGTAATAAGAACAGTGCAATAGGATCATAGGATACACGGAATTGAAGAAGGAATTTTCAAGCAAGTATATCCTAAAGTCACTTAGGCGGAGTACCGTATCGCAAGTATGCCGCGGACATACATACGCTACGTTACCCTACTTAAGTCACTTACTCCATCTACCAAGGGTCATCCTACACTCAAAAAGGTAAAACCTATCGCTCTGATACCAACTTTGTCACGACCCGCAGGGTACGGAACATGACTGGCATTTAAGTTACGAAACGTCTCAAGACATCCGTAAAATAAGTAAGCCAAAGCCCAGAAAACAAAACCAATTAAGCAAAAGAGTGACGAAAACCCAATCAATTGAAAGCGAGTTTATCAATAAGTCATGTAAAACCCTTTTTAAAAACAGTACCAATTTTTCCGAAAATTTCGGCAGAGTCTCCTTTGTAAATACTGGCCCCCAAAATGGGTACAACAAGAATATATATGAATCCAACAAAATAGGGCATCCCCAAGCGGGAGCTAGCTCTTCGCCACAAGGCGGTCATAAATCCCACGCAGTATAAAGCAACAACATGCGAAATAATCATAATGAAGCATAAGAAATACAGCATGTCGACTCAAGTGAGCCCGACCCCAAAATACAGCATAAAAGTCCACAAATCTCACAGTCTCATCTCTAGGTCAATATACAATAATGCTGGTAGATACAGTAGATGGAGTGCTCTAGATACAAAGAATATACAAGGTGGTGCAAAAATAATAATATAACCCACCTAAGAGCAAAACCTCGAGTCCAGGCAAAAGAGGCAAAAGAGACAAGTGCTCCCGCCGCTACTGTACTGACGGAGCGGACCTGAAAAAGGCTGTGGCACAACGGGGGTGAGTTGCCAACTCGTGAGTAATAAATAACATCTACACAGGCTATCGAAAGCATGCACACAAGGATCCTAGCATCTAAAATACAGGTAAGGAAGGACATAATAGCAGGTATGTATGCAATATGAATATACTAGCAGGTATGAATGCAATGCGAATCAACTCATGATCTGAATGTGTAATTATAAGAATCATGTTTTTCCTTTAGAAATCTCTTTTGAAATACCAGCATAATACCACTAGAATCAACAAGAACCTGTGTCCAGCAACGACACCTCAAAACTATCACAAATCTCATATATCCATGTCATAGTATCTCTGGCCTCAGCCATCCGGCTGACCCAGCTCAATATCAAAATCTCATCATCTCGCGGCCACGGTCGGTATCCTCTGGATATCCGCCGTGCCAAACAGTCACCGGTAGGTAATCCGTCCCCTGCCAGGCTCAACGTCAACACCACATTCATCTTGCCACGGGGTACCAAACCGGGCCCACCATGTACCCGTGACGGTTCCTCCACTCCTCGACACGGATCT
The DNA here is from genome assembly GCA_030015575.1 of Agapanthus africanus. Taxonomy (NCBI): domain Eukaryota; kingdom Viridiplantae; phylum Streptophyta; class Magnoliopsida; order Asparagales; family Amaryllidaceae; genus Agapanthus; species Agapanthus africanus. The sequence continues at coordinate 518,410,754 of JASDDO010000031.1, read as the reverse complement.
CGAAAACCACAGCAAACTCATGGTGGACGACACTTACATCACTAGAAAACCGCAATTTACATATTTTAAAAATATAATAAGTTTAGAAATTTTGCGGCTTTCCCCCGAAATCCAGAAATATCATAAAATCTCAAGAAATCCTCATAAGTGCATATGTCAATGATAATGAATGCATATGGTATCAATAATCGAGTTGCGATGTGTGATTAATAGATTAGGCATGAACAAATAATATGATGAAGCACATGCACATGAATAGCAATCCTAAGATTTCATTTTAAGGAATTAAAGCAATAGCGCGAGTTTAAGTATCAATTATAGTAAAAGGTTTCAATTTAAAGGTTATCTAGTGTGGTGTCATGGCAATTACCAGGGTGTGTGTGTAAGCATGAATAGTGCTCGTGCTACATATAAAAACCCTGGCAATGGTGCAGGTGTCCTATAACATGGTTTCGTATATGTATGTCAATATAGGGCATGAATGTAGCAAATAATCATACAAGTATTACACCCCTAATTACTAACATTACTAAGAATCTTTTTAAGGTACTAAAACTATCGGGCGACTTGCGCCATCCAACGATAGTCCCCCGTAGATGTTACATCTACTCACCGGAATCCCTAGCTAGCTGCGTCCAATCACCGCTTTCCCTTTTCGAGCCGCGTCTGACGTCTCCGCGACCGAACCTGGAATTAACATCAATACAAACATAAGGTTACAAATCAAGAACGACGCAATTCCCTAACGAAAATACCAACCTTCACTAGCTAGGTACAACGTGCACAAGGTGCGCGGAACACACGCGAAAATCGCAAAAACTGCAAAAATCGCCGATTTGGTCGCCCGGCAAATCTAAAAACCGATTACTCAAAAATCCGCACTCACGCATCCTAAATGTCATAGGATATGCTAAAAATGTCATCAAGACATCACAATTAATTCATCACAATATTTTAATAAAAACTAGTAAGAATTTACATTCCAAAAATCGGTGCAAAAATCGCCGATTTGCGACAAAAAGACTACAACCTAGCATAAACATCCAACCGCATAACTAGTTAGCCACAACACTAAAATTACAACACAATAACCATACTTCAAACCTATTTCCATACACAAAACCCCTTTCTTGATTTTCATAATTAGCAAACACAATCAAAATTTCACGCTAAAATAACATAGATTAGCAAAAATTGAAGCCACTTAAGTAAAGTAACCTCATTAACTTAGGTTAGCAACCAACTAGATAGCAAAATAGATTTAATTAACTAATTAATGGTGTGCTAAAACCTAAGTTCATATCAAACTACCCTCTTTAAAACAAACTAGATTAGAAATTAACAAAAGATTTAACACTAAACAATTTTCAAAGTCCTAATTAGCATACTTTAAACTACAATGTAACCATTTGATTAGAAGTTATACCTCAAAAGTTCAAACCCTATGTTGTTAAAGCCTCCCAAGATGCCATCTTTCTCCAAGATTTGAGCCAATTTGGGTTTGAGAAGAGAGGGAATAAGGTTTTGCTTTGAAATTGTAAAGGAAATTGTTGATTTTTGTTGAATTTTAATGGATTTTGATGGAAATTTTGATGATGAAAAGAGATGGGGAAATGGAGAGGGAGTGGCTACAGATTTTCAGCAGGGGAAGATGGGAGGAATGGTGTGGGTGTTGGGGGAAAAAGTCCAAGTCAACCCCTCTCATTTCACTTTAAACCCATACCCAAAATAACATATTTTATTCCCTTTCCAAAACAATTTCCTCACATGAGTTAAAGTAAAAAGGAGGCAAGGAATTTCTGGACCTGATGGTGGTGGGGCCGGCCTAGAGGGAGTGGGGGTGAGTGTGAGTGGATACAAAAAGGTTTTATGCAAAAAGACCCCCCACAAGTCTAAAATTGCAAGTTTTAGCTTAAAATTCAATAAATTTCGTTTTCCATAATAAAAATTAGTTAAAACTTAAAATAAAATACTAAAAATTTATGTTACAACTAGATTTTAATTAACATGATTTTAAAGCTTAATTTTAGCCCATTTAAATTTGTATTTATCGCTAATTTAATGTATTTTCTTACCGGCTTAAAATAATATTAAAAATTGAAAAATTAGGGAAAATTTTTAAACGAGCAAAATTTCATAAGTAACTCATTATCTACTAAAAACAAGCAATTACCTATCCATTTTAGGTATAATTAGCCCTAAACTGCAAAATAACAAAAAAGACGGTTTTCGGAAAAATACCGAATTTTCACCGATTTTCAGGAAAACACCAAAACGACTTTTCAAGGCGTTACATTAATGGAAGCTTGGGATATTCACCTTGTATATACAATCTTGCTCAAAATAGTAGTATGCTACTTGGTTTGTTTCTACTTCAATGTGTACATGTGTTTATTTTAGTATATCACCTATACACATTAGTGGAGCCCTTAGGATCTTTGCTTGATTACCAGCGTTATGTTGGAAGTCACACTAGTAGGGGCTGGGTAATCTATAAGCACATCCTTATGCAGGTCCCTAGTCGCAGGACTATCGAGACAGGGCATCGATACTCCGGAGTAGACTAGCGCATGCGCTTCTCATCCCAGAGTGGGAGATGGTCTGTCCCACAGCCATCAGTACGTCGTACTGGAGATAGTATGCGGGTGCTCGTTAGGTTACGAGTACACTGGACAGGACTCGTCGGGAACTGACCGGTTGGTATTATACCTATCGTCAGTTATCAGTTCCCAGGTGACATGAGTACAGCTTAGTCCGCTGACTTGACACTGTCACTTCACCTCGAGTGTGTTCCCACTGCACTTTGATTACTACCCTACCACGGCTCAAAGGAGTCGTGCAAACAGGTAGTAGTTGGGTGCAGTCCCGAAGCACTTGGAGGCAGTGACGGTTAGACAGGATTCGTCTCTCCCGGTATTGGGGGTTGACATCGCGCTGTGTCTAGGAGAGCCATTACACGAGTAGTCCCTGGCCAGGGCAAGCGAGATATACTGGTAGGCTTCCAGTGTTATCTCAGGGTGTTTTGGGCTTCACTCCGACACGACTTGTACCGATATTAGGGGACTGACGTTTACCACCCCCCTAGGCCCGCCATGCGATGTATCAGATGAACATACCGGACTGTACGGAGACTGTCACATTCAGGCTCAGTAGGAGTTCAGATGGGTTTCACCTCGTCAGTCTTCTTGTCGGCATCTACCTGGGGGCCGTTACGCACAGCTAGTGCCGCTTGCGGTCTGTGGTTAAACCCACTGCCAGCGTAGTGTCGAGTCTTTAGAGTCCCACACAGAAAGCTATGCGCCTTTAGGAAAAAGAGTAGAGGTCGCATGGTTTTGCGACAGGTCGCATGGTTTTGCGACAGGGTTCGGTCACATCCGTGCACTTGTGCATGTACAGTGTCCGGACAGTTAACACTAGCGGGCTTTGGTTTAAGCCAGATCCTAGTGTATGTTTTGGGATTGGTTTTATCCAGTATATATTCGTGTTCCTCGGAACGCGGATGCGGGTGTGTATGCACAGTTGACGGAGAGACAGAGGCAGAGGATTCTCATTAGGGTTGTTGACCATTGAATGTTGACTTTTTGCTCAACCCTAATGAGAATATGATATATGATTAACAATAATATTAATTAAGTATTGTGGTGACATGGTTGTTGAGGGGTTGACTTTGTTGACTTGTTGACTTTGTTGACCGGTTGACTAGGTTGGACTAGTTGACCATCATGATGACAATGGCTATCATTTCATGGCAAAGACTTTTCACTTGCTTGTTCTCTTGTGCAATATGAGTGCATGAAATGATATAGACATTTTGACTTAAACCATTTACACAATACTTGATTACTATTTTTGTGATGATGGATTTTGGATTATGAGAGCCAAGAGAGAAAAGTCTTGCTCATTCTTTCATTTCCTTTCTCTCTCTTGTGTTCTTGAGTTCTCATCTTCCTCCTCTTGCTCTCCCTCTCTTTAGTCTATGGTTCATTTGTCTCATGTGTTGAGAACCAAGAACCATAGAGAAAAATCCCAACACACTCTCCTCTACTCACTCTAGTTCACAAGGTTTAGCAAACCGAGTGGACTAGTTTCTTCAAAGACCGAAGAAGAAGCCAAAGGTAGAAACTTTCAGGTGGATCGATCTTCGGCGCAAGGAGACGACGGGGTGAAGCTGATCCGGACAACCATCGAGGCTTGAAGACGAAGGAGTTCAAGAAAGAAAGGTATAACCCCCTAACCGAGTAGCTAACAACTCCTAGTTAGGTTGTTAGTTAGATGTTTAACAAAGATCCGGTTTTGAGTCCATGTTACCACCTCTAGAAAATTGTTTTTCATCAAATTCCGCATGCCCGAAAGTACCGGGAGAGGTAGCATGGACTTACAGTGGTATCAGAGCCTAGTTAAACTCTATCTAACATGTTAACAAAGTAATTAGAAATTCGATCGGAGAAAAAGTCGCGAAATACACCCGGATTTTAAACTTGCTGTCGATTTTCAAAGTGCTGTAAAAGTAATAAATCATGCTTTAAAAATCGACTCAGGGTTTTTATAGTCTACTGTAGAAAAACGGTCCAGAGATCTCACCAAACCACCGCGGAAACACAGCAATAGCTTGCTATTGCCGCGGTTCCGCGGCCGATTGAGCTCCTCTCTGGATCATCTTCACTGCAGTTTGTTCTATGGGGTATTTTGGGAATTTTGGTATATGTTTTTTCAGCCCAGATTTTCCAGAATGAAAATTTTATGTTTAGGGCCTAAAAATCCGTATTTTTGATCGAACTTCTAAAGACTTAAGCTGACGGGTTTTTCTGTGATGTGATATTTGTATTGAACGTCTTCTAATCGCTATATGTCGATTAGTGGGAGTTATACAAATCTGTGATCTGTAATGTTATTGGATTGTGTATATGAATTCATTGGATTGTCGCGGGTGAATAGCCGGGGGTTGTGAGACGAGAGTTTTCTTTTCTTCCAATTCATGTAAATTTGTAAATTAATGTAATAATTATTTGTATGGCCGCACAACCGGGTCGGGGTTGTAGCCGTCATTGTATAATTTCTTTTTACTGTTTTTGCTCCTAGGATAGACCCATGGAGGGGGTGCACAAACTACCGGGTATGCCGAAGTGCGAGTGGCCTACTCACGGGGTTAAGGGAGGTTGCTTCGCTTCGGGTACTTGGCGGGTAGTTTGCCGCACCCGTAGGGGTCTTGGGTGGGGTTTTGACTATTTACCGCGACCGTGTAATCTGCTTTTCGTTACAGGCTCGTACGAATTGCAGGTTCCTAGTATATCCAATGTTTTCATCTGTGATCTGAAATGGCTATCATTGCAATATATATATATATGATATTATTTAGGCGTTGCTTATGTTTTACAGCCGCGCTAGCCCAGTCCCCGCTCTGTCGTTAGTTAAGTAACCTAACGGGTAATGACGGGGCCCCGTGGCGAAGCGAATGGCATAAGCGTACGTTATATTTTGGTTGTTTTCTGCAATGGTAGGATTAAATGATGGGACGCATTAAAAGAACTAATGCAAGAATATCACGCATTAAAAGAACTAATGCAAGAAAATAAACCAAGTAAAAGTCGTTGGAACACTTTCGAAAAACCACTCGGTTCTTTTCAAAATCAACTTTTAAAATGCGGAATTTGAGCCACTCCTTTTAAAAGCTATCTCGTTCCATCGACTATATCAAGTTCTCTACGTTCACGGTTTCGCCAAAACCATTCGTAGCCCTCCGTCGTTTCACATGAATAGTCAATAGTATTCAAGCTATGTTTGTTGGCCAAAGTCAAGGCATAGTGATTGGTAGCTATTGGGTATTCATGTGCAGCATAGATAGATGCGTTGGTTTGGAACAGTTGTACTGCCTTGTTGGCCAAAGTCAAGGGTAGGTACGGGTGGATTCAAATTAACCTGGAGAACGACGGGTAGAACTTGACATGTGACTTATGATTTGTTGGCCAAAGTCAAGGTCATAAGAGCATGGGGAAAAAATCCACATCGGGAGTTTCAAAAGAATTGAAATTTGCTAGTGTTGCATACCATTTGGAGTGTGATGATTCTGGTAGGATTCCTTCAGTTTTGTCACGCGATGATATTTGGATCCCGATCCTACTGTAAGTATATGCTACTCCTCGGGAAATTTCTCACTTAACGATCAATGCTATAAACCTAGTAGGTGTCTAGAAAGGTGTTAGCGGGGCTACGCCCCCAGGGAAAAGAGGTTCTTAAATTAAGGAACTTCGCGAAAGCGTTGGAAAACCTCCCTCGAAGTACTGACACCAGCCTGGCCGAACGGTTAAGCAAGTATTGTACGGTGAGATTGATCCTGACTAATTCTTCCTTTTTGGTTTGAGGAGGGATTCGAGAAACAGTGGGAGCCATCCTATTTAGACAAACTAAAAACCACTCTAAACTTGCAAGAGCGTCATGCTGAGTGTTTCTTCTCTCTCCTAATTGCAGCGACCAATCGACATGACTGGACTTAAGTTACTTCTAGATAAAAACATACTGACAGGGCCAAACTACAAAGATTGGCTCAGGAATGTCAAAATGGCAATCACTTACGACAAGCTGGGGTATCTTCTTACCACCAAAGCTCCCCCTGTCCCAGGTCCCACCTCCAGCGTCGCGGATAAGGAAATCCGTAAGACTTGGGAGATTGATAGCGCGAAGGCCAAGTGCCTCTTACTTGCCTCTATGGACAACGAACATCAGAGGAGGCACGAGAATATGGACCTCGAATCCACATTTCTCCATACAAAAGAACTGTATGGAGAGCAATCTCGTATCGCAAGATACGAAGTGTCAAAGAAGTTATTTTCGGCAAGGTTGGCCATCGGATCATCGGTAGCGGAACACGTGCTTAAGATGATTGGCTTCATTGAGGAGCTCGCGGAACTTGGGACCACGTTAGAGAACGAGCTCTATACGGACTTGATTCTCCAGTCCCTTCCTTCCACTTACGCCCAGTTTATCCTGAACTTCAACTTACAAGAAAAAGAAGTTGAACTTTCAGAACTCCTCAACATGCTGAGGAGTGCAGAGGGCACCCTACAGAAAGGTAGAGAAACATCCACTTTGTTTGTAGGAGGATCCTTCTCTTCTAGGTCCAAGGCGAAAGCCAAGGGAAAGAAGAAGAAAGCCCCCGCCAAACCAAGGGGCGGTGTTGGTAAAGTGGATACGAAGGGAAAGGCAAAGGCAACAAAGAAAGAGGGGCAGCTTGTGGATAAAGAAGAATGCTTCTATTGTCATAAGAAGGGACACTGGAAGAATGATTGCAGGGCTTGAAAAGCCAGGACACAGGAACTGAAGCAGGTTGCGGCTTCAGCTTCAGGTGTGTATGTTATTGAAAACTGTCTTTCAATAAACTCTACTTCCTGGGTATTGGATACCGGATCAGGATCTCATATCTGTAATTTTTTGCAGGCGTTGAGAAACCGTAGGGTTTTGAAGGCAGGTGACATGACCCTCAAAGTTGCAAACGGAGCTAGCATGGATGCTAAGGCCGTGGGGGACTATCACCTGGGAATGTCAGATGGACATGTTTTGGTTTTGCGTAATTGCTTTTTTGTACCCAACGCAACTTGTAATATCATTTCTGTATCTTTGGTTTCTAAAGAAGGTTATGAATTTGCGTTTGTAAGCAATGTTGTAAACATTCACCTTAATCAAGTTCTGATTGGGTCAGGTACATTGAGCAATGGTATATACGTATTAAACCAACCACAGATTTTCAATGTCCAGAATACACACAAAAGAAAGTCTCCGGAAATAAATCAGACTTTCTTATGGCATTGTAGACTGGGTCACATCAATGAGAGAAGGTTGACGAAGTTACATACAGAAGGATATTTGAATCCGTTCGAATATCAATCGTATGCCACTTGTCAATCCTGTCTCAAAAGAAAGATGACAAAGACTCCGTTCACTGGACACGGAGTAAGAGCGAGCGAGCTCTTAGGACTCGTACACAGCGACGTGTGCGGTCCAATGTCTACACATGCGCGAAGCGGTTATTCTTACTTCATTACTTTCACGGATGATTTTTCAAGGTACGGTTATGTCTTCTTAATGAAACATAAATCCGAAGCCTTTGGAAAATTCCAGGAATATAAGAATGAAGTAGAAAAACAAACCGGAAAAAGTATCAAGATTCTAAGATCGGATCGAGGTGGTGAATACTTGAGTGCCGAGTTCCTGGATTATTTAAAAGAGAACGGAGTTCTCTCTCAGCTTACTCCTCCATACACTCCGCAACATAACGGTGTATCGGAGAGAAGGAACCGAACCCTATTGGATATGGTACGGTCCATGATGAGTAACGCTGAGTTACCGCGATCATTCTGGGGGTATGCGCTAGAATCAGCTGCATACCTTTTGAACCGAGTTCCAACTAAGACTGTGCCTACTACACCATATGAGATGTGGTGTGGGAAGAGACCCTATCTTAAGCACATTAAGACATGGGGATGTCCAGCTTTTGTTAAAAAGCAGCATGCGGACAAGCTCGAGGCACGCTCAGTACAGTGTAAGTTCGTGGGAAATCCAAAGAACTCCAAGGGATATTTCTTCTACTGCGAAGAGGAACAAAAAGTTTTTGTTTCTCGTCATGCCTACTTCTTGGAAACTGAGTTTTTGGAAACCCAGATAAGTGGGAGCACAGTAGAACTGGAAGAAATTCTAGAACCACAGACTATTACTGAAAGCTTAGTGGAACCAGAGGGTTCAAAAGAACATGACATTCCTACGCCGCTCCGCAGGAGTAGTAGGCAGTCTCATCCGCCCGAGAGATACTACGGTTTTCTTATAGACGGGGATGGAGAGGATTGCATCATAGATTATGATGAGCCTACTAGCTTCCAGCAGGCCGTTCAGAGTGTTGACTCGGTAAAATGGCTGGATGCAATGCGGACCGAAATGGAGTCCATGTACACCAACAAAGTATGGACGTTGGACGTTGCTCCAGACGGGGTAAAACCCGTAGGATGCAAGTGGATCTTCAAAAGGAAGATTGGTGTAGATGGACAGGTTGAGACCTATAAAGCTAGACTGGTTGCAAAGGGTTTTCGTCAGAGACCTGGTTTGGACTATGAAGAGACCTTTTCTCCAGTAGCTATGCTGAAATCCATTCGGATCCTTCTTGCCATTGCTGCCTTCCACGATTATGAGATTTGGCAGATGGACGTAAAGACCGCTTTTCTAAATGGAAATTTAGAGGAGTGTATCTATATGGACCAGCCAGAGAGTTTCATTCAGAGTGGGAGCAGCGGAAAGGTGTGCAAGTTGCTTAAGTCCATTTACGGACTAAAGCAGGCATCGCGGAGTTGGAACATCTGTTTTGATGAGACGGTCAAGGAATTTGGCTTTATCAAAAATCCAGATGAACCATGCATCTATAGTAGATTTGTAACGAGAACTGTAGTATTCCTCGTTTTATACGTGGATGACATTCTCTTAATAGGAAATGACATTCCTATGCTACAATCTGTCAAGGGGTTCTTGTCACACAGATTCTCTATGAAAGACTTGGGTGATGCCTCATACATCCTGGGGATCCGGATCCATCGTGATAGATCCAAGAGGATATTAGGACTTTCTCAGTCCAGGTATATCGACACCATACTGAAAAGATTCAGTATGGAAGATTCCAAGCGCGGTAACCTACCGGCTTGTCACGGGATCACCCTCTCTAAAGAGATGTCTCCCACGACTGATTTGGAGAGGGATCGCATGTCTATTATACCCTACGCTTTTGCGGTAGGCTCTATAATGTATGCGATGTTGTGTACCAGACCGGATGTGGCTTATGCACTGAGTGTGGTAAGCCGGTATCAGTCAAACCCTGGGGAGAAACACTGGATAGCGGTAAAGAACATTCTCAAGTACCTGAGAAGGACTAAGGAGATGTTCTTGGTGTATGGCGGAAAAGACCTCCAGATCGAGGCCTTTGCTGACTCCAGCTTCCAGAGAGACAAGGATGATTCCAAGTCCATGTCGGGTTTTTTCTTTACCCTCAATGGAGGGGCGGTGTGTTGGAAGAGTTCCAAACAGGAAACCGTTGCAGACTCGACGATGGAAGCGGAATACATCGATGCATCTGATGCCGCAAAAGAAGCTGTCTGGATGAGGAAGTTCTTGAAAGAACTTCAGGTGGTTCCGTCCATTGTTGATCCAATACCTCTGTATTGCGACAACAACGGGGCTATAGCTTTAGCGAAGGAACCCAGGTCCCATCAGAGATCCAGACACATCTTGAGGCGGTATCACCTGATCAGGGAGATCGTGGATCGCCAGGAGATCGAGGTTCGGAGGGTCGCTTCAGAAGATAACACTGCAGATCCATTCAACAAGGCCTTGCCCCAGACTCAGTTCGAGAGGCTGATCGAGATGATAGGTCTTCGATACGCCAGTACATGGCCTTAGTGCAAGTGGGAGATTGTTAGTGTATATGCCCTAGAGGCCATTACTGTATCATACTAGTTTGTATATTACTTAATGGAAGCTTGGGATATTCACCTTGTATATACAATCTTGCTCAAAATAGTAGTATGCTACTTGGTTTGTTTCTACTTCAATGTGTACATGTGTTTATTTTAATATATCACCTATACACATTAGTGGAGCCCTTAGTATCTTTGCTTGATTACCAGCGTTGTGATGGCAGTCACACTAGTGGGGGCTGGGTAATCTATAAGCACATCAGGTCCCTAGTCGCAGGACTATCGAGACAGGGCATCGATACTCCGGAGTAGACTAGCGCATGCGCTTCTCATCCCAGAGTGGGAGATGGTCTGTCCCACAGCCATCAGTACGTCGTACTGGAGATAGTATGCGGGTGCTCATTAGGTTACGAGTACATTGGACAGGACTCGTCGGGAACTGACCGGTTGGTATTATACCTATCGTCAGCTATCAGTTCCCAGGTGACATGAGTACAGCTTAGTCCGCTGACTTGACACTGTCACTTCACCTCGAGTGTGTTCCCACTGTACTTTGATTACTACCCTACCACGGCTCAAAGGAGTCGTGCAAAAAGGTAGTAGTTGGGTGCAGTCCCGAAGCACTTGGAGGCAGTGACGGTTAGACAGGATTCGTCTCTCCCGGTATTGGGGGTTGACATCGCGCTGTGTCTAGGAGAGCCATTACACGAGTAGTCCCTGGCAAGACAAGCGAGATATACTGGTAGGCTTCCAGTGTTATCTCAGGGTGTTTTAGGCTTCACTCCGACACGACTTGTACCGCTATTAGGGGACTGACGTTTACCGCCCCCTAGGCCCGCCATGCGATGTATCAGACGAACAGGCCGGACTGTACGGAGACTGTCATATTCAGGCTCAGTAGGAGTTCAGATGGGTTTCACCTCGTCAGTCTTCTTGTCGGCATCTACCTAGGGGCCGTTACGCACAGCTAGTGCCGCTTGCGATCTGTGGTTAAACCTACTGCCAGCGTAGTGTCGAGTTTTTAGAGTCCCACACAGAAAGCTATTCGCCTTTAGGCAAAAGAGTAGAGGTCGCATGGTTTTGCGACAGGTCGCATGGTTTTGCGACAGGGTTCGGTCACATCCGTGCACTTGTGCACGTATATTGTCCGGACAGTTAACACTAGCGGGCTTTGGTTTAAGCCAGATCCTAGTGTACGTTTTGGGATTGGTTTTATCCAGTATATATTCGTGTTCTTCAGAACGCGGATGCGGGTGTGTATGCACAGTTGACGGAGAGACAGAGGCAGAGGATTCTTATCAGGGTTGTTGACCGTTGACTGTTGACTATTGACTTTTTGCTCAACCCTAATGAGAATATGATATATGATTAACAATAATATTAATTAAGTATTGTGGTGACATGGTTGTTGAGGGGTTGACTTTGTTGACTTGTTGACTTTGTTGACCGGTTGACTAGGTTGGACTAGTTGACCATCATGATGACAATGGCTATCATTTCATGGCAAAGACTTTTCACTTGCTTGTTCTCTTGTGCAATATGAGTGCATGAAATGATATAGCCATTTTGACTTAAACCATTTACACAATACTTGATTACTATTTTTGTGATGATGGATTTTGGATTATGAGAGCCAAGAGAGAAAAGTCTTGCTCATTCTTTCATTTCCTTTCTCTCTTGTGTTCTTGAGCTCTCATCTTCCTCCTCTTGCTCTCCCTCTCTTTAGTCTATGGTTCACTTGTTTCATGTGTTGAGAACCAAGAACCATAGAGAAAAATCCCAACACACTCTCCTCTACTCACTCTAGTTCACAAGGTTTAGCAAACCGAGTGAACTAGTTTCTTCAAAGACCGAAGATGAAGCCAAAGGTAGAAGCTTTCAGGTGGATCGATCTTCGGCGCAAGGAGACGACGGGGTGAAGCCGATCCGGACAACCATCGAGGCTTGAAGACGAAGGAGTTCAAGAAAGAAAGGTATAACCCCCTAATCGAGTAGTTAACAACTCCTAGTTAGGTTGTTAGTTAGATGTTTAACAAAGATCCAGTTTTGAGTCCATGTTACCACCTCTAGAAAATTGTTTTTCACCAAATTCCGCATGCCCGAAAGTACCGGGAGAGGTAGCATGGACTTACACCTAGTGCCCGTCTTGTCCGCGTTCCTGCTATCGACGCCGAAGTCGGTACTTCTTCATCTTCTTTTCCCCCACCACACACCACACACGACCGAGATGGACGGCACTCTATCAGATTATAACACCATGCTGCCACCGCCCGAAGGTGCGCAGAATCCACCGCGCATCTCTTTCCAAGAGAGATGCTATCCTATCCATGGTCCTCTTCCTACTTGTCTATCTCTTCCACCACCTAACGGGGATAATTTCGAGATTAAACCCCACTACATCAATCTGCTGCCCAAATTTCACGGGCTTGAGTCGGAAGACGCGTACGTTTTCATCACCAAATTCGAAAACGTATGCGCAATGATGGGTACTTTACAATTAACTTTAGATGCTATGCGCTTACGTCTTCTCCCATTCACACTGTGCGACTTGGCAGAAAAATGGCTTTACAATACTGCCGCACACTCTATCACTAATTGGGATGAATTTGTTATAGCATTTCTTAAGAAGTTTTACCCAAACCATAAGACTACACGTGTTAGGAGAGAGATCAACCAGTTCACCCAGCTTCCCAATGAACCAATTTGGAAGTGCTTTGAACGTTTCAAAGATCTGCTTGTCCAATGTCCTCATCATGGAATCAATAGATGGGATTTATGCCGAATTATTTATGAGGGCATTGATCCAGCGACAAAGCAGATGCTTGAAACAATGTGTCAATGCAATTTCATGTCTAAAGATGATGGTGGAGCGTGGAAATATCTGGAAGACCTTGCTGAACACACGTTGCAGTGGGAAAGCGTAAGACCACCTTCAACTAAGGGAGGTATTCACCAGCTCGATGTTTCTATCACAGTAAAAGCCGAAATGGCAGCGATACAGAAGAAACTCGACGCTATTGAAAACAAGTTCTCATCATTCTCCCTAAATCAGGTCACGCTTCCTAAGACCGTCTGTGGTTGCTGTTCGGATCCTTCACACTTAACGGAAGAATGTCCTATGAATGCATCGTTTCAAGCTAATGCTGCTTTTCAGCAGCGACCTAGAAACGACCCTTATTCTTCCACATATAATCAAGGATGGAGGAATCATCCTAACTTTGCTTGGAATCAAAACCAACAAAGTAATTATCAAAGACCTCCTCCACAGCAACCACAACCACAGAATCAGCCCCCCTTTCAGTCACAAAATTTCCAAAATCCGGCCAACATTTCTACACCACAAGTGGCCGGTACTGACAACCCACTTGCATAAACTTTGGATATGTTCTTGAAACAATCCATGCAAATTTCGGCTGAGATGAGGTCTTCTATTGATACCCTAACGAAAAACTCCTCCTCCCATGGTGAGAGTATTGAATCAATAGAAAACCAAATCGCACAGTTAAACGCCGCAATGAGTGCGAGAGAGAAAGGAAAACTCCCATCTCAACCCCTACCGAATCCTGGCCATTCACAAAGTCATAATGTGAATGCCATTACTACGTTGAGATCGGGGAGAGTGCTGAATAACCGAGTGGGTGAGCAATTTGATGATAGTGACACATTTGATACCCCTTCTTCTTCTTCTTCTTCCCCTAATTCTTCTAGTCTCCCACCTTCGTCCGAGCCTATTCTCCGTTTTCCCCAAGGCTCAAACATTTCGCCAAATCTATCTAAGTCGATGCCCACTCCAATTTTGGGATCGAATCCGTCGCCACAGTCTTCTCCACAAACGTTGGACCCAAAACTTATTGATCGAGCTCCATTTCCGAACCGATTGAGGGCCAACCGACCTAACCCGCAAATGGAGAAGATTGTGGAAATGTTTAAGCAAGTTAGCGTGAATATTCCTCTCCTAGATGCTATTCAACAAGTCCCATCTTATGCAAGAATCCTTAAAGACTCGTGCACTAGGAAGAGAAAAACTCAAGTGCCTAAAAAGGTTTTCATGACGAGTAATGTTAGCACAGCTTTTGCCCAACAAATACCAAAGAAACGTAAGGACCCCGGCTGTCCTACAATCTCTATTTCTATTGGGGGTAAAAATATAAATCGTGCTTTACTCGATCTAGGCACTAGCGTCAACTTGCTTCCTTATTCAGTATACGAGCAGTTAGGAATTGGAGAGTTAAAACCCGCCCATTGTACTCTCTAAATGGCAGACCGATCTATCACCAAACCTCGGGGCGAACTAGAGGATGTGTTAATTAAAGTCGGGGAATTCATATTTCCCGTGGACTTTATTGTTTTAGATACACAACCTGTGGCAAACCCACGCAATCAAATCCCGGTGATACTTGGTCGACCCTTCCTAGCAACTTCTAACGCTGTGATTAATTGTCGTAACGGTTCTATGAACTTATCCTTCGGGAAAATGACAATTGAGCTTAATATTTACAAGCTAGGAAGTCAGCCATCAGAACCTTCTGCTTAATTGCTGGATGTTTGTTCCATCCACGAGATAGCTTCCGAAAGCTGTATGGATGAGGAGCTCTGCTTTGATGTTCTCGACAACACTAATGAGACATCGTTTGATCTTGCACCACTTTATAGTGAGGATATGTTCAATGAGTCCGACCTTAAGATTGAACCCGTTGACTCGTTGCAAAAGTCAGCAGCACTTTCCGAGTCAATATCTTATGCAAGTTTTGAACCTCTTCGGGAGTCCGAATATCATTCGCTTACCCCACCTTCTTTTGTCTCTCTGCCAATTCTTGATCTCAAACCTCTACCTTCTCATCTTAAATATGCATATTTAGGAGAGAATGAGACTTTGCCAGTGATTATTTCCGCTTCTCTAGCCTTAGAGCAAGAGAATGCATTTTTGGCAGTGTTGAGATCGAATCGGGAAGTATTTGGTTGGACAATGGCTGATATCAAAGGGATTAGTCCCTTAATTGTTGAACATTACATACATCTGATGGATGAAGCCAAACCAACCCGAGACCCACAAAGACGGTTAAATCCCGTTATGAAGGAGGCGGTAAAGAAAGAAATCGTCAAGTGCCTTGATAGTGGAATAATCTACCCCATATCTGATAGCCAATGGGTAAGTCCAATTCATGTGGTCCCTAAAAAGTTTGGCATCACGGTCATCACTAACGAGGCTAATGAGTTAATCCAAACACGCACCCAAACTAGGTGGCGCGTATGTATCGATTACAGGAAACTCAATGCCGCGACGAGGAAAGATCACTTCCCTCTACTTTTCATTGACCAGATGTTGGAACGATTAGCGGGACACGAATACTACTGTTTCTTGGACGGATACTCTGGTTATAACCAGGTCCCCATCGCCGAAAAGGATCAAGATAAAACCACTTTTACTTGTCCTTTCGGAACTTTTGCTTATAGACGCATGCCCTTTGGGTTATGCAACGCTCCCGCTACATTTCAGCGGTGCATGATGGGGATATTTTCAGATATGGTGTAAAATTTTCTAGAAATTTTTATGGACGATTTCTCCATTTTTGGGGACTACTTTGAGGACTGCCTTCGTAATCTTGACGCTGTTCTTACCCGCTGTAAGGATAAGAACTTGACTTTGAATTGGGAAAAATGCCATTTTATGGTCCAAGAAGGTATTGTACTTGGACATATAATTTCACGAAAAGGCATTGAGGTTGACAGAGCTAAAATAGATGTCATTCATAACCTCCCTCGTCGCAACTGCGTCAAAGATATACGATCCTTCCTTGGTCATGCAGGATTTTATAGGAGATTTATTAAGGACTTTAGCAAAATTGCTAGACCCTTAACCCTTCTATTGGCCAAGGACACTACATTTCACTTCGATTCGGATTGTGAGGCTGCTTTTGAATCGCTTAAAGAATCACTCACTACAGCCCCCGTTCTATCATCTCCGGATTGGAACCACCCGTTCGAGCTTATGTGTGACGCATCAGATTTTGCTATTGGTGCTGTCTTGGGACAGCATATTGATAAGATGCCACATGTAATTTACTATGCAAGTAGGACCTTGAATGATGCACAAATAAATTACACAACTACTGAGAAAGAACTCTTGGCAGTTGTATTTGCATTAGAGAAATTCAGGCCCTACTTGATTGGCTCGCCTATTGTGGTTTACACAGATCACTCCGCCATAAGACATCTTTTATCGAAGAAGGATGTGAAGGCCAGGCTAATACGTTGGATCCTATTGTTACAAGAATTTGATCTTGTCATCAAAGACAAGAGTGGATGTGAAAACGTTGTAGCCGACCATCTTTCATGCATCACTTCTTCGCCAACTGTGACCGTGCCGATAAATGGCTCATTTCCCGACGAACAGCTCTTGAATGTATCCTACGAACCTTGGTTCGTGGATATCGTGAACTATCTTGCGACGGGACTTATACCTAGCGATTGGTCGAAACAAGACAAACTTCGATTTTTATCCCAAGTAAAATATTTTTACTGGGATGAACCATATCTATTCAAGTATTGTTCCGATCAAATCATTCGCAGGTGTGTCCCTAACGATGAATTCAAGAGCGTGTTATCATTTTGTCATGATCAGGCATGCGGCGATCACTTTGGACCTCGAAAAACAGCGGAGAAAGTTTTGCAATGTGGCTTTTATTGGCCAACATTATTTAAAGATGCATTTGAACATTGCAAAACTTGTCCGCGATGTCAGCATTTGGGTCGGATTTCACGAAGGAACGAGATGCCGCTCCAACCTATATTGGTTGTGGAAATATTTGATGTTTGGGGTATTGATTTTATGGGCCCTTTTCCCAACTCCTTTGGGAATTTATATATCTTGTTAGCGATTGATTATGTCTCGAAATGGGTGGAAGCTATACCGTGTCGCACTAATGACAACAAAGTTGTCATTAAGTTCCTTAAAGAAAATATCTTTTCGCGATTCGGACACCCTCGCGCTATCATTAGCGACAACGGGACACATTTCTGCAATAGGTCTTTCGAGGCCTTGATGCGGAAATATTCAATCACTCACAAGCTTTCTACACCCTATCACCCCCAAACAAGCGGGCAGGCTGAGATCTCAAATAGGCAGATCAAACAGATTTTGGAGAAGACGGTTTCGAAAAACCGTAAAGATTGGTCAACCAAATTGACGGATGCTCTTTGGGCATTCCGCACCGCTTATAAGACCGATCTTGGTATGTCTCCATACCGCCTTGTGTTTGGAAAGGCATGCCACCTTCCTGTCGAGGTCGAACATAAGGCAATGTGGGCTATTAAAGAGCTTAATTTTGATCTTGATCATGCAGGCAGCTATCGGAAGCTGCAATTGAATGAGCTAAGCGAACTCCGCGATGAAGCTTACGATAATGCGCTGATAGTAAAGAATAGGACCAAAGTGTTCCACGATAAGAATCTTTTTAGAAAAACCTTCACATCGGGGCAACAAGTCCTTCTTTACGATTCCCGTCTCCATCTTCATCCGGGTAAGCTTAAATCTCATTGGAAAGGACCTTTTGTGGTGCGGTATGTACACCCGCACGGGGCAGTTGAAGTCGAAAATTTGAAAAACGGTTCGATTTTTAAAGTAAATGGGCATAGATTAAAACCGTATTTTTCTGCTGACCCCGCGGAGGAGCTCCTGTTTTTACAGGAGCCGCTTTATTAAAACTAAAATTCCTCCGCCTCACCTCCATGTTTTGATAACTTTTTCACATTTTAAGAATGGAGGTGAGTGAAAAATGATTTGATTGAATATCTGTGCGTGTCAAAGAATAAGTTTGGGGGAATTTTTCTTTTAACTATTATTTTACCCCTTGTATCTCTCCCTTAGTATATAGGTCCATGTTCTCAAAAGGCTACATCAGTGAGGACACTGCTGAAAACAGGTTTGGGGGGAGGTTTGTATTTACTGAATTATCTTTGACACCGGGCATTAAAATTTTTTTATAAAAAAAGAGTAGAAAGTGAAAAATTACATCCAAAAGATAGGAATAATTTAAGAAAACCAAGAAAATTGGAAGTTTTCTTAACGAACTAGTAATAAGCAGTTATGAGCTGTTGTCCCAAGGGTTAGTAAAATGAAGGAAGTCACTAATCTGAGGATAAAAATAAGTCTGAAAAATAGTTCCTATTCTGGAAACCAAACATTTGAGTGTTGATACCCTACTATATGCACTTACACACGTCTTGAAACTCGGGATAGTAGAGGATACCTTGAAATGCTCTTGTCTAAAAGCCAAAGTATGAAGGAAATGAAAAAAAAATGAAGAAAATATAAAAATGGAACACTGGTTTTGTATCGCCAAGGCAGCAATAAAAAATATAGCGAGGGTGCCTCTTCACCTAGTGCCCTAAGGCCAACTGGTCTGGGAGTCACTGCTAAGCCTTAGATGGTGCAAGACGAGGAAAATACTATCACCGAATCAGCAAGCACTTGAGTAATCGGTCGGTTAGTACCTCAAGAAGTATTAACGGTCGCATGAAAATGTGTGAGCAAATCTTTAATATTCATCAAATTAAAAAGTACTAAGGTAGATGGACAAAGAGTATGATAGCTTGAATTGAATTCTCCGAGTGTAGGGATGTTCTTTACACACACGTGGGGTTATATGATCAATGTTTGGATGAAAGGTAGGAATGAATAATAAAGATGATGTTTTATTGAGGGATGATGTGATTTCTAACATTTTTTCATGACTATTAAGATAGGGCTCATGACAACTGAAAAACTAGTATAGTTGGAAACTCTTCTTTTCAAGGCCTTTCTTTTATTCTTATCTTTATATGTAAATTTCACCATCTTTCTTTTGTTATTGGATTTTGTGGGTGTAATCCGCTGAAAACCCTCAGGAGACAACACTCCTCCCACTAGGGACACCTAGAGGTTTAACGGCTTGTTGCACGTGCTCAGTGCAATCGTGTCTGCCTACGAAAGTGTGCTTAGTTTTCTCCTTTCTTTTTCTCTTCTTAAATAAACTAGTTTGCTCGGGACGATCAAAGATAAGTTTGGGGGTATTTGTTCAGTTGATAAAACTGCACATTTGTATTACATTTTTCCTACCATTTTCATATTAAAAAAAAGGACTTTATTATAATATATTATACATATGAGGGTTTATGTGTAAAAACACTATTTTCCATGTGTTAATATATTTTAATTAGCATTTGGTAGAAAAATATATGCAAATAAATCTATTGACCAAATCCTAGTAGAACTAAGTTTACTAAATATTATTTAAGATTATTGTGCAGAATTTTCTAAGTTGTTATGCAGAATATATCAAAGAAATCAAGCTGTTGAAGAAATCTTGCCAAATTAAGAAGCAAAACTTAGAGACCAAGTCTGGAAGCAACCGAGAGAAGATTTATGAATTCTGAAGGTGCCTAGGATTGCCACATGTCACAAGATGCAAGCCCAAGAAAACTCATCAAGAGATCTCACCCTTTGAGCGCGGATCCGCGGCCAAACTCCCCTTGGGCCGCGGATCCGCCGCAATTTTAGAGATTCAGAGCACAAGATTTTGGGGCATAAATCTATGATGAATTTTATCAAGTTTTCAACAAGAAGATTCTGGATTTGCACTATAAAAGGGCACCGAGAGCCTCTTGGAAAAGCTATCAAGCCGACGTGATCACGAAGCTTCCGACGCTCACGCATCCAGGCTGATCATCGACTGTTCGACTACCTCCTTAGGAAAGATCGAGAAGCAACTAGTTGTAATCATTTTCTATGGATTAAAAGTGTAGTCTGAAGAAGTCGATTAATAAAGGTAGTTATTTTATTTAATTGTTTTTTTTACATTATGTTTTCCCTCTCTTTCTTTTCATCTTCTTTTCCCAACATGCGCGAGTAATTCTCCGCTTGTTAGGGTTCGTAGGATTAGGGTAGGCTAATGGACGATGAAAATAATTAAACCCTTTTTAAGTCCTATAAAGTTTAGGAACTTTATCAAAAGAATCACTAACATCCTAATCGGGCGCGCTAGCAATTCTTTGCTAGTTCCGACTGCGATTAGAGATTAGATTAATGATTGTTTTTGTAAAGGCTAGATATGAACGGAGTTCCGTGTCGAGATAAGGGTTAAGAGTGGGATTCCTTTTCCCTCCAGAAACCCTAATCTACACGCATCACCGTCGTTCTAGTTCTAAATCTATTAATGGATAAAAAGGGTAACTTTTAATTAATCGTCCATAACTACTAAATCTTAACGAACCCTACAAGCCTTCTTATTATATTATCTAAGTCTCTAAAATAATCTAGATCTATATTTTACATTCTTGTTTAACGTAGATCTAGAAACCATTCTATAAAATTCTTTATCCCTCCTCTCTTTCCCAACACATCTAAAGTAAAAGTAAAAGGTTCCACGTTTCCTAGAGGACGACCCATACTCATCTCGGTCTAGCTACACGCGACACCGTTCTGATTGCGGTTAACTAAAAAACATAATTTTTCGGACAAATCAGATAGCATGACCTTCGTCGATAAGGTCTTAACTATTAGCAAGGAATCTACTAAAACGGTGTAGCCGCTGCGCGATATCTTCAAAGATGGGGCTCCTACATTGAAGGCTCGGGAGATTCTGCATTTATATTCAATCCGGCCGGGATTTTTAGTGTTCAGGCAGAACGACTCGGCGTTGTTCATGAGGTCCAACCCGTATTGTTTTGCTCAACAATCGAGTTACGATCAGGGTGTCCCACTTGAGGCTTTCTTAGTTGAGCCGGTTGTTACGGAAGAGGGTATCCGCGGCGCGGTGCACTATTTCATGCGGCTAAACACCAGGTCCAACTTTTTTATTAGTGAGCCGAGCTGTGTTCCGAAAGTCTCAAACGCATATGTGGCATGGTACCAGCATGTGACGAGCACTGTTATTAGGGAAGAAAGGCGGTTACTGCTCGATCGCAAGGGTGCGGTCCCGGCCGATAATCCAGCTGTCCCCTTAAAGCGATGGACCACTGTTGGTCCTTCCTTAAGATAAGCTGCCGCAGTTGCGGTCCCGCGCGTCTTTCCTGAGAAGCCTCTACCCCGTGTTCCTATAGAAGCGGTAGCTGCAGCATCCTCGGAGTCTGGAGTGGGTACGGAAATCGGGACTCGTCGCCCAAAAATGCCCTTCAAGCATAAGCTCATGTCATCGGCCGTCGGCGTTCGCTCACAGAAAAAGAAGAAGTCGCTCTTTTCTGCTGACATTGTACTCGACCAGGAGCCTCATGCTCCCTACAGCGAAGGCTTGTGTGAGTATGGCACTGACGATGGCTTATTCGACACACATGTGACCGACACCGATCTACAGGCTGCCCTTATGGCCTTTGAGTGACTGGCTCGCGAAGAATCGGTGCTGATCACCATCGCAAAGTCCGGTATACTTCAGTTGTATTTTTTTCACGTTCATTCCTTCCTTATTATTATACTTTTACTAATGCCCTTTTCTTCAACAGGTATTTCTGCCGAAGAGCCTCTCGCGGCTTCCATCAAGACTTTCGAACAGGAAGAGAGGCTCCGCGCTTCTTTGGGTCTTGGTATAATTCAGCTCATCGTGCCTTCATTTCCCTTTTTATTCGTGCTCTGACCCTCTCCTTTATTTTATTGCAGGGACTATCTTGACTCGGATTATTCTGAGTGCGGTACTGATCCCGAGCGGCGATGCAGCGACGCTTCCAGAGCCAGCTATTGTGGCCCCAGCTCCCCTAATATTACCGCAGGAGGCGTCGCTAAAGCAACCGATGATAGATGCCGTAACATCTCCGGAGGCAGAGCATGGCTCGGACGACGACGTCCCTTTGTCAGAGGTTTTGAGGAGATCATTTTTCACTGCTCGGACCGAAAAGAAGCGTGTGGCGAGAGAACGCGATGCTAGTTTGGCCATGGGTGCAGGCTCAAGCAGCATCCCCTTGTTGATACTCTTTCGGCGGATGTTCCCCCTGCGTTGTCTACCGCCCGTAGACAGGTCGCACGCGCGGCTCGGGAAAAGATTGAAAAGCTGCCCCAAGGTAACGTAATGCTGAGTCTTTTGTTGGAACTTGATCTTTGAATTTTGACCCACGCATTTTCTTTTAGGTCCGAGTCTTGGCGATGGGATGACGGGTAAAAGCCTGACGGTTACCGTGCCCGAAATTTTTACCCTTTCTCTAGAATCTGGGACCATCCAGACCGCTGCTCTTTCCTCGTGTGGCTCCCTGGTATCGACGGGCGTCGCAAGCGTCATGACAGTCCTCATCGAATCAGGGGATGAAGCCATGGGTGCATAAAATACTCCTCTGAGGGAGAGCGTAGAAACCGCTGCACCTGGTGATGCTTCCGTCGCGGTTTTGGTTGATGACCCGTCAAGTAAGTCTTGAGTCACCGTTCTCTTTCTATTTCACAATCCCGTTCAGTTTCTTCTGATGATATTTTGTTTATTGGTGCAGCGAATGCTAAGATTGTGCCATCTGAAGCACCTCCGATCGCCGCCATGACGGTTGTTGTTCTCTCGCCTTCTCCTATGTCCTCCGAAATGCTGGAAGGCATACGTTTGCGATTTATTTAATTTAACTGTGGACACCATCTTCCTTGTATTGACAGTATATTGTCGTAACTGTGCAGGAGTCCTTTTCGACCATCTATACAATGTGTTGAACCCGCATTTCTCCTTCCAGTCGGAAGTCATTCCGCCTGTTGGTATTGGTTAGTATATTCTTTAGATATTGTCTCCCCTTCTTTTTATGAATAGCTGTATTGTTGCTAAGTCTTCCTTGTATTAATCGTAGCGTCACGGATTGGAGGAGGGGACGAGAGAATAGCCGCGTCTCCGGTACTCCCAATTTTACCATCTGCCATAGCCGGTATGGTAGACTCCATCACTCGTGTATTTTCTTTACATCCCGAGTTGATATTTGACCGTAATTCGTTTTACAGCAATCGCACCGGCTCCATCTCCCGTTGAGTCTCGCATCCCAATACCGGCAGGGCCTTTTGCTAAACGCCCATCTTCTAGGGGCGCTGCGACTAGCCTACGAATGTTGAGCGAATTCGTCGAGAATCTTGACACAGAGGCCCTCGCATTCACTGCAGATTTTGCTGCTGAGGTTAATCCTATGCTGGCGATGCTCGTGAACTTCCATGATGAAGGTGTCGTCGAGTCTTGGGTTAATTACTGCAGAAAGATCGAGGCCTGCCTGCATGAGATTGAGCTCAAGCGTCCCGCTCCTGAAGTATCGGCTTTGAATTCCTAGCGGGCTGCGTGGGTCGAGAGTAGTGTTCCTTTCATCCGCCATTTTGAACAAGAGGCGACCTTGAGGCGAAAGGAACATGAAGCAGCTTCAAGCGAATCTTCCCGGTTGCATGCCCAGGTTGAAGAGAATGCTGCGCAGTTGAACTCTGTCTTTGACAATCTCCAGCTATGCATTTCGGATGGGTTGACGCTGAGACGGGCGCTTGACTTTGCGGAGCGGGTCGTGCAGGACTGCGAAGCTGTCATGCTGGGAACCGATGAAAAGCTTTCGTCTTGTTTGCGAGGGCCCGAGTCAAAGTGGAGTTGGCCGCGGCGGCCGATTGCGAGAAAGGATTGAGAGGAGCGTGCGAGCAGCTGGCTGAATTTCTGAAACACCTCCTCCTCAATAACCGTCTTTGTATCCCCTATTTTTTACTGTAAACTTGCGATTTTATGAATAACATGTATTCATTTTAATTTCTTTGTGAAATGTATTTTGTACTCTCTTGAATTCATGAATAAAAGACATATTTTATCTCATACTATCGTCTTCTTTTCTTTGTCATGTCATTAGCATGTGATTTTAGCAAATGTGTTCTGTAAATAGTCTATCTTGATCTCCTTGCAGGGTAGCGACGGTTTAGAAAACAGGTTCAGATCTTCCGCCTAAGACTTTTCAACTTTATGAGCCGTGAGGGTCTCATAAAGACTTTTCTCCCTATGAGTCGATAGGATCCCGTAGGTGTATTTTCTCCTTAGGAATCATGAGGATTCCTAAGTGCGTTTTCTCTTGAGAGCCGTAAGGATCTCACAAGAGAATTTTCTCCCTTACAAGTCGAGAGGACTCGTAAGTGGTTGTTTCCCTTCT
Organism: Agapanthus africanus; assembly: GCA_030015575.1. NCBI lineage: Eukaryota > Viridiplantae > Streptophyta > Magnoliopsida > Asparagales > Amaryllidaceae > Agapanthus > Agapanthus africanus. The sequence continues at coordinate 518,386,215 of JASDDO010000031.1, read as the reverse complement.
TGTCTATATTCGACTCGGGAGAGTGTGGCCCATGGATAGTATACAATAGTCCATTTGGACCTCTTTGTAGGGCAGCGATAGCTTAGGAAGCAGGTTCAGATCTGCCGCCTAAGACTTTTCATTTTTATGAGCCGTGAGGGTCTCATAAAGACTTTTCTCCCTATGAGTCGTGAGGATATCGTAGGTGTATTTTTTTCCTTACGAGTCGTGAGGATTCCTAAGTGTGTTTTCTCTTGAGAGTCGTAAGGATCTCACAAGAGAATTTTCTTTTGTTCGAGTTTAGAGGTTCGTGGGTTGACTTGTTTCCGAGTCGAAGCATTGCTCCGACGGGGGTCATTGGCTGACTTGTTTCCAAGTCGAAGCATTGCTCCGATGAGAAGGTCATTGGTTGACTTGTTTCTGAGACGGCGCGTTGTTCTGGCGGGGAGGTCATTGGCTGATTTCCTCCATGACGGCGCGTTGTTCCGGCAGGGAGGTCATTGGCTGACTTGCTTCGCTTTCTGCGGTGTCGGGGTTTGACTTGCTCCACTTTCTACGGTGTCGGGGCTGACTTGCTCCGCTTTCTACGGTGTCGGGGCTGACTTGCTTTGCTTTCTGCGGTGTCGGGGTTTGACTTGGTCCGCTTTCTGCGGTGTCGGGGTTGAATTACTCCACTTTCTGCGGTGTCGGGGTTTGGCTTGCTCCGCTCTTCACGGTGTTGGGGTTTGACTTGCTCCGCTTTCTGTGGTGTCGGGGTTGACTTGCTCCGCTTTCTGCGGTGTCGGGTTTGACTTATTCCGGTTTCTGTGGTGTCGGGGCTGACTTGCTCCGCTTTCTGTGGTGTTGGGGTTGACTTGCTCCGCTTTCTGCGGTATCGGGGTTGACTCTTGGTTTTCTGTGAACCGTAGAGTCTTGAAACCGGAGATTTTGCCATGGTTCCAATCGGTGATGCCGCGTCTGTATCCTGCTGGAATGCTGTAGATATGGTCGTCGAGATTTGGAACTAGGGACTTTGCCATGGCTCCGCTTCGTTGCGACCCTGAGGTCGGTTGTTAACGTTACGTCTGCATCCTGCTGGAGTTGAGAAGGAACACCGTGTTGATCTTCTGGGATGCAGATGTTGCCGTCGAGATTTGACTCTCCCTTTGACAGAGTCTGGTGGGGAAATGTGGTTCCCTTTTAATTTATGCTCATGGATTGTATACATGGGTTAGTGTGGACTCACCTGTAGGGCAAAAGTTTCATCTTTTTTTTTTGTTTCCTTCCGCGATGCTCTATCATTTCAGCTTTTTATATCGCGAAAGTCACGATTGCCCAATCATTTCGGCTATTTTTCACGGTGCCCAATCATTTCGGCTATTTTTTTACTCGCTGCTTTTTATTGCGAGTTGCCTAATCATTTCGGCTATATATATTTTTTTGTATTTTTGGCTTGCTTATTTTGTTGCGAGTATGTTCCTGAGATCTGATACCAATCTTAGCATCAGCATCACTGCGACTGGAACGTTGCCAGGAGCGAATCATCACTTGCCGTGAAAAGACCTGAAATTTGTTGCCGATTTAGGCATCAGCATCGCTACAACTGGGATATGGTCAGGAGCGAATCATCATTTGCCTTTTTCGATTCGAACGAAGGTGGCTTAGCAAATAGGTTTAAGATCCTACCGACTAAGGCTTTCAACTTCATGAGCCGTAAGGGCTTCATAAAGGTGTTTCTCCCTACGAGTTGTGAGGATCTCGTAGGTGCGTTTTCTCCTTAGGAATTATGAGGATTCTTAAGTGTGTGTTCTCTTATAAGTCGTAAGGATCTTACAAGAGCGTTTTCTCCTTATAAGTTGAGAGGACATACAACTGTCGTTCACCACATTAGGACATTTCGCACCATTGGTGGAACTTGGTGGGGGAGACGTTTATTTGCGCTCGTAGATTGTATACAAAGGTCAATATTGAACCGCTTGTAGGGCGGTTTGGGGGATATGATGGCTTAAGAACAGGTTCAGGTCCTATAGCTTAAGGCTTCTGAATCCTATGTGCCGTGAGGGTCTTATAAAGGAATTCTCCTTACGAGTCGTGAGGATCTCGTAAGTGTAATTTCTCTTTAGGAATCGTGGGGATCCCTAAGCGTGTTGCTCCCTTGTGAGTCGTAAGGATCTCACGCGGGTATTTTCTCCTTACAAGATCGAGAGTGTAGGGCTACTAAGCACACTAACAAGGCTCTACAAGGCATCGACCATGCCAAAATTAAATTTTTATGTGCCGAACAACCCTAAGCAAGATCGTATACTAGAGTTTAGGTGAATCATATAGCAAGTAAACAACTTTACGACTAAGGGAACACGAAATACAACCTTTGTAGATCGGTCCTTCACTTCATTTGCTCCTTGTTGAAGTCCCTTCGCTACGATCGCGGTTCTCCGGGGCCCTTGCATGGACGCGTCCTTGCTTGAAGTCTTCGAGGCCGAAGATGATCTACGTCGAGGGGATCCCAACTCAAGCTTCTACTTGAGAATTAGTGAAGTAAACACCCTAAACTAAAGTGCTAGTCTAGTAGAGGATGGAGAAATAGGAAGTAGGTTCTCTTTAGAATTTTATTTCTCACAATCTATCTCACTTTTGATCAAACCCTAGCAAGCTTTTTCTCTTTGCAAAATGAAGAAGAAGAAGAAAAGAAAGAGATGAGGATAATGATCAAGTGAGAATGCTAACCATGGTGAGTGAGTATCATATACTAACTCTTGTAGAGACATAACCATAGCTAACACTTATGGTTGGGTTAAGAAATATCCATGGTAAAAATAAACTCAAGTGGACTTAGTCAATGCATCCACAAGCTTCCACAAGCTTCATGCATTGATCTAATCCTCCACTTAATTTTGTAATTACTTAAAATATAAAAACCCAACATAATATATAGCATGGTGTAAGTCTCATACACCCAAGTCATGTGTATCATCAACCATGATACAATAAAGAAAACACATTTTAATATATATCATATATACATTAAAATTGTGCTCATGTGAGAAAAACCTTAAAGTGAACAAGTGTTAGTAAATGTAAACTAGTATATCTAATATACAATTATACACTTAATTATTAAATCAACACTTGACTTAATAATCCGGTCATATCACATATAACCGACTAACATCTAATATATCGACTTATCGAATCAACACTTGATTCGATAACCCGGTTATATCATATATAACCGACTGATACAAAAAGTCATGAGAATAGAATACGGTATCACATACACGCATTATTCTCGGTCCTGCACATATCGCATATGCGCTCCTATTTCGTTTTGCCTGAGCCAGTAAAACCTCTATGTAGGACTCTAAAGACTCGTCAATACGCCGGCAGTAGGTGCTGATCACATCAAGCACCCACAAGCCGTCAGCGGTACTAGCTGGACGTAACGGCTACCCGGGTATTGAGCGATCAGAAGATCAGCAAGCAAGCCCGCTCCAACTCCTGTAAAAGCCTGCCGGTAACACTTCCCGTACAGTCCGGTCTCCTCATCTGATATGTCGCATATCAAGTCTAGGGGTGGTAAACGTCAGAACCCAATAACCGATAAGTCGTGCCGATGTGAGGCTTATAACGGGTCGAGAAACTACTGGTAACACTTACCAGTAAATCTCTAATCAGCCCTGGCCAGGGACTTCCCTGTTACGGCCAATCGAGCACGGCGCAACATCAACCCCCAATACCGGGAGAGACGAAACCCCTCCTATCGCTCATTGCCTCCATGTGACTCGGGACTGTACCCAAAAACCACCATTTTGCATGCCCTCATGGACGTGGTAAGGTGGAAATCAAAGAACAGTGGGAATCACACAAGACTCTATGACGATCTCGGGTCTACAGACTAACATGCACAAGTATCACCAGAGAACTGCCATCTGACGTGAGGTATAATACCATCTGGGAGTTCTTGGCGAGTCCGTCAGTGTACCCAGTCTCCACTGAGCACCCGTATACCATCTCTGATGTCAAACACCAATGGATATGGGATCATCCATCGCCCATCTCATGGGTCGAGAAGCGTATACGCTAGTTTACACTGGTATATCGATGCCCCGTCTCGATACACCCACGACTAGAGATCTTGAAGGATGTACTTATGGACTACCATGTCCCCACTAGTATGATCCGCATCATAGTCCAGGTAGTCAAGTACACATCCTAAGGGCTTTACCAACATGTAACGATAAGATAATATAAATAGACAAGTATACATGTTAAAGTAAAGAGCAACCAGATAGCATACTATCATATCGAGCAAGAAAGTCCTCTCTATATAGGTCCAAGCATCCAATATAATATACATCATCTGTACAATACTGGCCTCTAGGGCATACATACAACTAACAATCTCCTACTTGCACTAGGGCCAGCTGCTGTAGTATCGCATACCGAGCATCCCGAAGAGTCTCTCAAACTGTATCTGGGGAATGGCCTTCGTGAGTGGATCCGCCGTGTTGTTCTTCGTGTCAACCCTCCTGACCTCGATCTCCCGGCGATCAACTTGTTAGTGTATATGCCCTAGAGGCCATTACTGTATCATACTAGTTTGTATATTACTTAATGGAAGCTTGGGATATTCACAGTTGTATATACAATCTTGCTTGAAATGGTAGTGTGCTACTTGGTTTGTCTCTGCTTTAATATGTGCATGTGTTTCTTTTAGCATATCGCTGATATACATATTAGTAGAGCCCTTAGGATTTTTCCTTGATTACCAGCGTTGTGATGGCGCTCACACACGTGGGGGCTGGGTAATCCATAAGCACATCCTTATACAGGTCCCTAGTCGTTGGACTATCGAGACATGGCATCGATACTCCGGAGTAGACTAGCGTATGCGCTTCTCATCCCAGTGTGGGAGACGGTCTGTCCCACAGCCGTCAGTGCGTCGTACTTGAGATAGTATGCGGGTGCTCGTTAGGTTACGAGTACACTGGACAGGACTCGTCGGGAACTGTTGGTTGGTATTATACCTATCGTCAGTTATCAGTTCCCAGGTGACATGAGTACAGCTTAGTCCGCTGACTTGACACTGTCACTTCGCCTCGAGTGTGTTCCCACTGCACTTTGATTACTACCCTACCACGGCTCAAAGGAGTCGTGCAAACAGGTAGTTTTTGGGTGCAGTCCCGAAGCACTTGGAGGCAGTGACGGTTAGACAGGATTCGTCTCTCCCGGTATTGGGGGTTGACATCGCGCTGTGTCTAGGAGAGCCATTACACAAGTAGTCCCTGGCCAGGGCAAGCGAGATATACTTTTAGGTTTCCAGTGTTATCTCAGGGTGTTCTGGGCTACACTCCGACACGACTTGTACTGCTATTAGGGGACTGACGTTCACCGCCCCCTAGGCCCGCCATGCGATGTATCAGACGAACAGAACGGACTGTACGGAGACTGTCATATACAGGTTCAGTAGGAGTTCAGATGGGGTTCACCTCGTCAGTCTTCTTATCGGCATCTACCTGGGGACCGTTACGTACAGCTAGTGCCGCTTGCGGTCTATGGTTAAACCCACTGCCAGCGTAGTGTCGAGTCTTTAGAGTCCCACACAGAGAGCTATTCGCCTTTAGACAAAATGAGTAGAGGTCGCATGGTTTTGCGACAGGGTTCGTTCACATCCGCGCACTTGTGCACGTTTGCTGTCCGGACAGCTTATACTAGCGGGCTTTGGTTTAAGCCGGATCCTAATATATGATTTGGGATTGGTTTTATCTCTTTGTATTCGTGTTCCTCGGATCACGAATATGGGTGTGTATGCACAGTTGCTTGAGACAGAGGGAGAGGACTTTGATTTGGGTTAATGACCATTGTCATTTTATTAACCCTAATGCTTATGTGTGTATTATGGTTAGTTGATATTAGTTTAATATAATTGTGCATGGTTATGGATGTTGACCATTTGACTATCTTGACTTGTTGACCTTAGTTGACATGTTGACCATCATCATTCCATATAAAAGATGCTCTTTGATCCTTGCAATTAGCATTAAATATGAAATGATAATGGTCATGTCTTGATTAACCATGACAATTATCTAGCTAATTATCAATTTATAATAATTCACACATATATGTGAGAATGGTTGTTTTATTCTCCCATTCTATCATTTACTTTCTCTCTCTTGTTCTTCCTCTCCCTCAAGCTCTCCCTTCTCATGTGTTGAGAAACACTTGAGCTTGAGAAAAACCTCTTCTTGATAATCTCTACTCTCATCTAGGGTTCTAGGATTAGCACTTCTAGCACTCTAGTTACTTCTAGCTTGGAGTTGAAGCCAAAGGTCGAGGCTTTCGGGTGGATCCTTCTTCGACGTGAGAAGACGACAAAGGTGACCTCTTTCTACTACTCCAAGGAGCAAGGAGAGAAGGACATAAAGCCCTAGGTATAACCATTCTACCCTTAGCTAGTTTCTAGTTAGTTTTAGCTTGTTTTTGTTTAGCAAAGATCCTTCTTTGTCTAGTCCATGTTGCCTAAAGTGATAAAAATTTGATTTTTATTCCGTTTTCCGCCTCCCCGCAAGCACCGGGGTGGGCAACGTGGACTTACAGTGGTATCAGAGCCTAACTAAACATAAACTAGCTAGGTAGTAAAGTGTATGGAAGTTCAATCGGAAAAATCGCAAAACCGAGATTTCAAAACCCTAACTTTCTGTTAAAATTTTTTCTGTTCAAAATAAAATAAATCATACTCCAAAAATCATCTCAGGGTTTTGTGAAGAAAGCCACCAAAAACGATCCAGAGATTCGCTCAAAGCGCCGCGGTTCCGTGGCAATAGCAAGCTATTGCCGAGCAACCGCGGCCGTTTTGGCTCGGGTCTGGGTCGAGTTTGGTGCAGTGTTTTTATGGCTTGGTTTTGGGATTTTTAAGATGGTTTATATGTGCCCAGGTTTTCCAGAAAAGAAATTTGTTTTTGGGGGCCTATAGATCCGTATTTTTTATCAAACTTCACTACACTTTGACTAATGGGTTATATCTGTGATGTTTATATGTATTGAACGTCGGCTAATCGCTATATGTCGATTAGTCGGGGTTATACATATCTGTGATCTGTGTTTGATGATGGTATGTGTATATGTATGCGTTGGATTGTCGCGGGTGAATAGCCGGGGTGGATGTGAGATGAGTGTTTCTTTTTCTTTCATTCATTGTAATATGTAAATTGATGTAATATTATTTGTTTGGCCGCACAACCGGGTCGGGGTTGTAGCCGTCATTGTATAATTCTTTTTACTATTTTTGCTCCTAGGATAGACCCATGGAGGGGGTGCACAAACTACCAGGTATCTCGAAGTGCCGAGTGGCCTACTCACGGTGTTGAGGGAGGTTGCTTCGCTTCGGGTACTTGGCGGGTAGTTTGCCGCACCCGTAGGGGTCTTGGGTGGGGTATTTGGCTATTCACCGCGACCGTGTAATCCGCTTTTCGTTGCAGGCTCGAACGGATTGCGGATTCCTAGTATATCCAATGTATTCATCTGTGATCTGTAATGTCTATCATTGCTATATATTTATATATGATAACTATTTAGACGTTGCTTATGTTTTACAGCCGCGCTAGCCCAGCCCCCGCTCTTTCGTTAGTTAAGTAACCTAACGGGTGATGACGGGGCCCCGTGGCGAATGCGAATGGCATAAGCGTACGTCATATTTTGGTTGTTTTCTGCAATGGTAGGATTAAATGATGGGACACATTAAAAGAACTAATGCAAGAAAATAAACCAAGTAAAAGTCGATTGGAACACTTTGAAAACCACTCGGTTCTTTTCAAAACTAAACTTTTAAACGCGGAGCTTGAACCATTCCTTTTAAAAGCTATCTCGTTCCATCGATTATATCAAGTTCATTACGTTCACGGTTTCGCCAAAACCATTCGTAGCCCTCCGTCATTCCACATGAATGGTCAAAAAGTATTCAAGCTATGTATTTTGGCCAAAGTCAAGGCATAGTGATTGGTAGCTATTGGGTATTCATGTGCAGCATAGATAGATGTGTTGGTTTGGGACAGTCGTGCTGCCATTTTGGCCAAAGTCAAGGGTAAGTACGGGTGGGTCCAAATTAACCAGGAGAATGACGGGTAGAACTTGACATGTGACTTATGATATTTTGGCCAAAGTCAAGGTCATAAGAGCATGGGGCAAAAATCCACATCGGGAGTTTCATAAGTACTGAAACTTGCTAGCGCTGCATACCATTTGGAGTGTGATAATTCCGGTAGGATTCCTTCGGTTTTATCACGTGATGATATTTGGATCCCGATCCTACTGTGAGTATATGCTACTCCTCGGGAAAACTCTCACTTAACGATCAATGCTATAAACCTAGTAGGTGTCTAGAAAGGTGTTAGCGGGGCTACGCCCCCAGGGAAAAGAGGTTCTTAAATTAAGGAACTTCGCGAAAGCGTTGGAAAACCTCCCTCGAAGTACCGACACTGGCCTGGCTGAACGGTTAAGTAAGTATTGTACGGTGAGATTGATCCTGACTAATCCTTTCTTTACGGTTTGAGAAGGGATTCGAGAGACAGTGGGAGCCATCCAGTTTAGACAAAGTAAAAACCACTCTAAACTTGCAAGAGCATCATGCTAAAGTGTTTCTTTTCTCTCTCCTAATTGCAGCGACCATTCAACATGACCGGACTTAAGTTATTACTAGATAAAAACATATTGACAGGGCCAAACTACAAAGATTGGCTCAGGAATGTCAAGATGGCAATCACTTACGACAAGTTGGGGTATGACCTTACCACCAAAGCTCCCCCTGTCCCAGGTCCCAAAACCAGTGTCGTAGATAGGGAAATCTACAAGACCTGGGAAATAGATTGCGCGAAGGCCAAATGCCTCGTACTAGCCTCGATGGACAACGAACATCAGAGGAGGCACGAGAATATGGACCTAGAGTCCATATTTCTTCATACAAAAGAACTGTATGGAGAGCAGTCTCGTATCGCCAGATACGAAGTGTCGAAGAAGTTGTTTTCGGCAAGGTTGGCCATCGGATCATCGGTAGCGGAACACGTGCTTAAGATGATTGGCTACATAGAGGAGCTCGCGAATCTTGGGACCACGTTGGAGAATGAACTCTATACTGATTTGATTCTCCAGTCCCTTCCTTCCACTTACGCCCAGTTTATCCTTAACTTCAACATGCAAGGAAATGAGGTTGAACTTTCCGAACTTCTGAACATGTTGAGGAGTGCTGAGGGCACCCTACAGAAAGGTAGGGAGACATCCACTTTGTTTGTAGGAGGATCTTCCTCTTCTAGATCCAGGACGAGAGCCAAGGGTAAGAAGAAGAAAGCCCCCGCCAAACCAAGAGGCGATGTCGGTAAAGTGGATACGAAGGGAAAGGGAAAGGCAACAAAGGTAGCGGGAAAGATGGTGGGGAAGGAAGAATGCTTCTATTGTCACAAAAGTGGTCACTGGAAACAGGATTGCAAGGCTTGGAAGGCCAGAACACAGGATTTGAAGCGAGTTGCGGCTTCAGCTTCAGGTGTGTATGTTATTGAAAACTGTCTATCAATAAACTCTACATCCTGGGTATTGGATACCGGATCAGGATCTCATATCTGTAATTCTTTGCAGGCGTTGAGAAAGCGTAGAGTTTTGAAGGCAGGTGACATGATCCTCAGAGTTGCAAACGGTGCTAGCATGGATGCTGAGGCCGTGGGGGACTATCACCTGGGATTGTCGGATGGACATTTTTTGGTTTTGCGTAGTTGTTATTATGTACCAAATGCAACCTGTAATATCATTTCTGTATCTTTATTATCTAAAGAAGGTTATGAATTTGCATTTGTAAGTAATGTAGTGAACATTCACCTTAATCAAGTTTTGATTGGGTCAGGTACATTGAACAACGGTATATACGTTTTAAACCAACCACAGATTTTCAATGTCCAGAATACACACAAAAGAAAGTCTCCAGAAATCAATAAAACTTTCTTATGGCATTGTAGACTGGGTCACATCAATGAGAGAAGGTTGACTAAGTTACATACAGAAGGATATTTGGATCCGTTCGAATATCAATCGTATGCAACTTGTCAATCATGTCTCAAAGGAAAGATGACAAAGACTCTGTTCACTGGACACGGAGTAAGAGCGAGCGAGCACTTGGGACTCGTACACAGCGACGTGTGCGGTCCAATGTCTACACATGCACGAAGCGGTTATTCTTACTTCATTACTTTTACGGATGACTTTTCAAGGTACTGTTATGTCTTCTTAATGAAACATAAATCTGAGGCTTTTGAAAAATTCCAGGAATATAAGAATGAAGTAGAAAAACAAACAGGCAAAAGTATCAAGGCACTGAGATCTGATCGAGGTGGTGAATACTTGAGTGCGGAGTTCCTGGATTACTTAAAAGAGAATGGAATTATCTCTCAGCTTACTCCTCCATACACTCCGCAACATAACGGCGTATCGGAGAGACGGAACCGAACCCTATTGGATATGGTACGGTCCATGATGAGTAACGCTGAGTTGCCGCGATCGTTCTGGGGATATACGCTAGAATCAGCTGCATACCTTTTGAACCGAGTTCCAACTAAGACTGTGCCTACTACACCATATCAGATGTGGTGTGGGATGAGACCCTATCTTAATCACATTAAGACATGGGGATGTCCAGCTTTTGTTAAAAAGCAGCATGCGGACAAGCTCGAGGCACGCTCAGTACAGTGCAAGTTTGTGGGATATCCAAAGAACTCCAAGGGATATTTCTTCTATTGCGAAGAGGAACAAAAGGTGTTTGTTTCTCGCCATGCCCACTTTCTAGAACACCAGTTCATAGAAAAAGAATTAAGTGGGAGCGCAATAGAACTGGAAGAAATTCCAGAACCACGAGCTATTACTGAAAGCTTAGTAGAACCAGAGGGTTCGAAAGATCAGGACATTCCCACGCCACTCCGCAGGAGTAGTAGGCAGTCTCATTCGCCCGGGAGATACTACGGTTTTCTCATTGACGGGGATAGAGGGGATTGCATCATAGATTGTGATGAGCCTACTAGCTTCCAGCAAGCCATTCAGAGCGTCGACTCGGTAAAATGGCTGGATGCAATGCGGACCGAGATGGAGTCCATGTACACCAACAAAGTATGGACGTTGGACATTGCTCCAGATGGGGTAAAACCCGTAGGATGCAAGTGGATCTTCAAAAGGAAGATTGGTGTAGATGGACAGGTTGAGACCTATAAAGCTAGACTTGTTGCAAAGGGTTTTCGTCAAAGACCTGGTTTGGACTATGACGAAACCTTTTCTCCAGTAGCTATGCTGAAATATTCGGATCCTTCTTGCCATTGCTGCCTTCCACGATTATGAGATTTGGCAGATGGACGTAAAGACAGCTTTTCTAAATGGACATTTAGAGGAGTGTGTCTATATGGACCAGCCAGAGGGTTTCATTCAGAGTGGGAGCAGCGGAAAGGTATGCAAGTTGCTTAAGTCCATTTATGGACTAAAGCAGGCATCGCGGACTTAGAACATCTGTTTTGATGAGACGGTCAAGGAATTTGGCTTTATCAAAAATCCAGATGAACCATGCATCTATTGTAAATTTGTAGCGAAAACTGTAGTATTCCTTGTTTTATACGTAGATGACATTCTCTTAATAGGAAATGACATTCCTATGCTACAATCTGTCAAGGGGTTCTTGTCACACAGGTTCTCCATGAAAGACCTGGGTGATACCTCATACATTCTGGGTATCCGGATCTACCGTGACAGATCCAAGAGGATATTAGGACTTTCTCAGTCCAGGTACATCGACACCATACTGAAGAGATTCAGTATGAAAGATTCCAAGCGCGGTAATCTACCGGCTTGTCACGGGATCACCCTCTCCAAAGAGATGTCTCCCAAGACTGATTTGGAGAGGGATCGCATGTCTATTATACCCTACGCTTCTGCGGTAGGCTCTATAATGTATGCGATGTTGTGTACCAGACCGGATGTGGCTTATGCACTGAGTGTGGTAAGCAGGTATCAGTCAAACCCTGGGGAGAAACATTGGATAGCAGTAAAGAACATTCTCAAGTACCTGAGAAGGACTAAGGAGATGTTCTTGGTGAATGGCGGAAAAGACCTCCAGATTTAGGCCTTTGCTGACTCCAGCTTTCAGAGTGACAAGGATGATTCCAAGTCCATGTCGGGTTTTGTCTTCACCCTCAATAGAGGGGCGGTGTGTTGGAAGAGCTCCAAACAGGAAACCGTTGCTGACTCGACTATGGAAGCGGAATACATCGCTGAATCTGATGCCGCAAAAGAAGCTGTCTGGATGAGGAAGTTCTTGAAAGAACTTCAGGTGGTTCCGTCCATTGTTGACCCAATACCTCTGTATTGCGACAACAACGGGGCTATAGCTTTAGCGAAGGAACCCAGGTCCCATCAGAAATCCAGACACATCTTGAGGTGGTATCACCTGATCAGGGAGATCGTGGATCGCCAGGAGATCGAGGTTCGGAGGGTTGCTTCAAAAGATAACACAGCATATCCATTCACCAAGGCCTTGCCCCAAACTCAGTTCAAGCGGCTGATCGAGATGATAGGTCTTCGATACGCCAGTACATGGCCTTAGTGCAAGTGGGAGATTGTTAGTGTATATGCCCTAGAGGCCATTACTGTATCATACTAGTTTGTAAATTACTTAATGGAAGCTTGGGATATTCACAGTTGTATATACAATCTTGCTCGAAATGGTAGTATGCTACTTGGTTTGTCTTTACTTTAATATGTGCATGTGTTTCTTTTAGCATATCGCTGATATACATATTAGTAGAGCCCTTAGGATTTTTGCTTGATTACCAGCGTTGTGATGGCGCTAACACTCGTGGGGGCTGGGTAATCCATAAGCACATCCTTATACAGGTCTCTAGTCGTTGGACTATCGAGACAGGGTATCGATACTCCGGAGTAGACTAGCGTATGCGCTTCTCATCCCAGTGTGGGAGACGGTCTGTCCCACAGCCGTCAGTGTGTCGTACTTGAGATAGTATGCGGGTGCTCGTTAGGTTACGAGTACACTGGACAGGACTCGTCGGGAACTGTTGTTTGGTATTATACCTATCGTCAGTTATCAGTTCCCAGGTGACATGAGTACAGCTTAGTCCGCTGACTTGACACTATCACTTCGCCTCGAGTGTGTTCCCACTGTACTTTGATTACTACACTACCACGGCTCAAAGGAGTCGTGCAAACAGGTAGTAGTTGGGTGCAGTCCCGAAGCACTTGGAGGCAGTGCTGGTTAGACAGGATTCGTCTCTTCCGGTATTGGGGGTTGACATCGCCCTGTGTCTAGGAGGGCCATTACACAAGTAGTCCCTGGCCAGGGCAAGCGAGATATACTGGTAGGTTTCCAGTGTTATCTCAGGGTGTTCTGGGCTACACTCCGACACGACTTGTACCGCTATTAGGGGACTGACGTTCACCGCCCCCTAGGCCCGCCATGCTATGTATCAGACGAACAGACCGGACTGTACGGAGACTGTCACATACAGGCTCAGTAGGAGTTCAGATGGGGTTCACCTCGTCAGTCTTCTTATCGGCATCTACCTGGGGACCGTTACGTACAGCTAGTGCCGCTTGTGGTCTATGGTTAAACCCACTGGCGGCATAGTGTCGAGTCTTTAGAGTCCCACACAGAGAGCTATTCGCCTTTAGGCAAAATGAGTAGAGGTCGCATGGTTTTGCGACAGGGTTCGTTCACATCCGCGCACTTGTGCACGTTTGCTGTCCGGACAGCTTATACTAGCGGGCTTTGGTTTAAGCCAAATCCTAGTATATGATTTAGGATTGGTTTTATCTCTTTGTATTCGTGTTCCTCGGATCACAAATACGGGTGCGTATGCACAGTTGCTTGAGACAGAGGGAGAGGACTTTGATTAGGGTTAATGACCATTGTCATTTTATTAACCCTAATGCTTATGTGTGTATTATGGTTAATTGATATTAGTTTAATATAATTGTGCATGGTTATGGATGTTGACCATTTGACTATCTTGACTTGTTGACCTTAGTTGACATGCTGACCATCATCATTCCATATAAAAGATGCTCTTTGATCCTTGCAATTAGCATTAAATATGAAATGATAATGGTCATGTCTTGATTAACCATGACAATTATCTAGATAATTATCAATTTATAATAATTCACACATATATGTGAGAATGGTTGTTTTATTCTCCCATTCTATCATTTACTTTCTCTCTCTTGTTCTTCCTCTCCTTCAAGCTCTCCCCTCTCATGTGTTGAGAAACACTTGAGCTTGAGAAAAACCTCTTCTTGATAATTTCTACTCTCATCTAGGGTTCTAGGATTAGCACTTCTAGCACTCTAGTTACTTCTAGCTTGGAGTTGAAGCCAAAGGTCGAGGCTTTCGGGTGGATCCTTCTTCGACGTGAGAAGACGACAAAGGTGACCTCTTTCTACTATTCCAAGGAGCAAGGAGAGAAGGACATAAAGCCCTAGGTATAACCATTCTACCTTTATCTAGTTTCTAGTTAGCTTTAGCTTGTTTTTGTTTAGCAAAGATCCTTCTTTGTCTAGTCCATGTTGCCTAAAGTGATAAAAATTTGATTTTTATTCCGTTTTCCGCCTCCCCGCAAGCACCGGGGTGGGCAACGTGGACTTACACAACTATCTCCCGGATCAGGTGATACCGCCTCAGAATATGCCTGGATCGCTGATGGGACCTGGGTTTCTTGGCCAAAGCCACCGCTCCATTGTTATCGCAATACAAAGGTATTGGATGCTCAATGGATGGAACCACTCCAAGTTCAATAATGAACTTCTTCATCCAGACAGCCTCTTTGGCAGCATTGTTGGCAGCGATGTATTCAGCCTCCATCATCGAGTCTGCCACGGTTTCCTGCTTGGAACTCTTCCAGCTAACCACCCCTCCGTAAAGGGTAAAGACAAATCCCGACTGCGACTTAGAGTCGTCCTTATCACTCTGGAAGCTCGAATCGGTAAAGGACTCCACTTGGAGTTCTCCGTTACCATACACCAAGAGCATCTCCTTAGTCCTTCTTAAGTACTTGAGAATGCTCTCCACAGCTGTCCAGTGACTCTCTCCAGGATCAGCTTGATACCTACTCACTACACTTAGTGAGTATGCTACATCGGGTCTGGTACATAGCATCGCATACATGATAGAGTCTACTGCTGAAGCATAGGGTATCCCTGGCATGTGAGCTCTCTCCAAATCAGTCTTTGGAGACATCTCTTTGGAGAGAGTGAGCCCTGAGATCGTGGGTAAAAATCCACGTTTGGACTCTTCCATACTAAACCTCTTTAGTATGGTGTCAATGTACCTGGATTGGGACAATCCCAATATCCTTTTAGATCTATCTCTATAGATCATAATTCCCAATATGCAGGAGGCATCACCAAGATCTTTCATTGAGAATCTTTGTGATAAGAAGAGCTTGACCGATTGCAGCATAGGAATGTCATTTCCTATCAAGAGTATGTCGTCCACGTACAATACGAGGAAGACTACCTTACTCTCTGCCACCTTCTTGTAGATACAAGGTTCATCTACGTTTTTGACGAAATCAAACTCTTTGATAACGACGTCAAAGCAGATGTTCCAACTCCGCGATGCTTGCTTTAATCCATAAATGGATTTAAGCAGCTTGCACACCATCCCGCTGCTCCCACTATCTACGAAGCCCTCTAGCTGAGTCATGTACACGCACTCTTCTAAATCACCGTTTAGAAAGGCGGTCTTAACATCCATTTGCCAGATTTCATAGTCATGATATGCAGCGATGGCAAGCATGATCCGGATGGATTTAAGCATAGCCACTGGAGAAAAGGTTTCGTCATAGTCCACACCTGGTCTTTGACGAAAACCTTTTGCAACAAGTCTAGCTTTGAAAGTCTCCACTTTCCCATCTACACCGAGTTTTTTCTTGAAGATCTACTTGCTCCCAATCGGTTTTACCCCTTTAGGAGCAATTTCCAAAGTCCACACTTTGTTGGTGTACATGGATTCCATCTCGGACTGCATTGCATCCATCCATTTCACTGAGTCCCCACTCGTGATGGCCTGCTCGAAACTAGTTGGGTCATCATCAACCATGATGCAATCCTCGCTCCCACCATCCATGAGAAAACCGTAGTATCTTTCAGGTGGGTGAGGAACCCTACTAGATCGGCGGAGAGGCTGAGGTTCGTTGGGAACTACCGAATCCTCTGGTTCCACTAAATCTTCAGTTGCAGTTTGTGTATCTGGAATCTCTTCCAGCTCTACCACTTTGCCACTAATTTCTTTTACAAGAAATTCCTTTTCTAAAAAGGTGGCATGTTGAGCAACAAACACTTTTTGTTCCTCACTGTGGTAGAAAAAATACCCATATGAGTTCTTTGGATATCCCATAAACTTGCAAAGAACTGACCGTGCCTCGAGTTTGTCCGGATTTTGTCTTTTGACATAGGCCGGACAACCCCATATCTTAACTCGTTTAAGATATGGTCTCTTCCCACTCCATATCTCATATGGTGTGGTAGGTACAGATTTAGATGGAACTTGATTCAATAGGTATGCTGCTATCTCCGGCGCATACCCCCAGAACGAAATAGGTAACTCAGCTGTGCTCATCATAGAGCGTACCATATCTAATAGGGTGCGGTTCCTCCGTTCGGATACACCCTGTGGTGTATATGGAGGAGTCAGCTGAGAGAGAATCCCATTCTCTTTTAGGAAGTCCAGGAATTCATTGCTCAAGTATTCACCTCCTCGATCAGATCGAAGGATTTTAATACTTTTCCCGGTTTGGTTCTCGACTTCTTGTTTATATTCTCTAAATCTCTCAAAAGCTTCTGATTTGTGTTTCATCAGGAACACATATCCGAATCTAGAGAGATCGTCAGTGAATGTAATGAAGTACGAAGAACCATCCTTGGCATGTGTAGACATGGGGCCGCATACATCACTATATACCAGTCCCAAGAGTTCCGTAACTCTCTCTCCGTGTCCCGTAAACGAAGTTTTGGTCATCTTGCCTTTGAGACATGACTGGCAAGTGTCATAAGATGAAAATTCAAACGGATTTAAATATCCATCCTTATGCAACTTAGCTAGTCGTGTCGCATTGATGTGACCCAGTGTACAATGCCACAAGAAGGATTCGTTCATTTCTGAACTCTTCCTCTTGTGTGTGTTTGTTATGCTCAGAACTGTTGATTGATTTAGAACATAAATGCCATTGCACATCGTGCCTGATCCAACCAACTTTTGGTTTAGAAAAATGTTCATAACATTATTCTGTAATACAAAATTATATCACTCTTTACTCAACAAAGAAAACGATATAATGTTGCATATCAGGTTCGGCATGTAATAGCATTCGTTCAGAATCAATGTATTACCAGTTGGCAATACAAGGTGATATCCCCCGACGGTTTTAGCTGCAACAATTTCACCATTTCCAACCCTTATGTCTTTATCACCTTCTCCAGGTTCTCTACCTTTCTTAAGCCTATGTAACTGATTACATATATGGGATCCTGACCCGGTATCTAATACCCAGGACGTAGAGGAAATGGAGAAACAGTTCTTTGTAACGAACACAGCCGAAGAAAATGCATCAACATGTACTTTCTTCATTCGGGTGGCATGGGAATCCTGGTATTCCCCTATATCATGTTCAGTCTTATAACTCTTATAAGAAAGAACGGAACCAACGTTCCCCAGCACAGTATAACATGCGGGTTCGGTCAATACATCCATATTATTATCTTGATTAAGGCATGATATGGTCGCTACCTGGAGAGAGAGAGAGAAGAAAACACTTTAGCGTATGCTCTTGCAAGATCAGATTGGTTATTATTTTATCTAATCAGGATGGCTTCCACTGTTTTTATCAAATCTTCCTTCAAACCCTAAAAGGAAAGACTAGCCGGGATTAATTACACCCTACAACTTCGCCGATCTTTCAGCCAGGCCAGTGTCGGTACTTTGAGGGAGGTTCCCCATGCTTTCGCACGGACCTAATTAAAATAAACCTCATTTTCCCAGAGGCGTAACCCCGTTGACACATTTCTAGACACCTACTTGATCGGCTAATTGTCCTGTGTAAAACTCTCCCAGGAGTAATAATTACTCGCAGTGGGTATCGGGATCCAACTATCTTATAGAAGGTATGCAATCTCATTGCAAATCTCAACACTTGAAATTCCCGATGATATTTTGCCCCAAACGATCTATCACCTTGACAAGGTCAACAAACCATAGACCGTAAGTCAAGTTCAACCCGTCATTTCTTGATTGAATTAAACCCACCTGCACGACCCTTGACAAGGTCAACAAGGCCGTACGACTACCCTAAAACAATCTGCATCATATGCATAAACAGGTAAATACTGGTCAGCTACCGCACACTACGCCTTGACAAGGTCAACAAACGCCGCACGAATACTGAGCATGACTTATCTGAAATGACGGAGGGCTACGATAGGTTTTTCTGAAAACTTATTGCGTAATGAACTTGATATCGTTGTAGAATCGAGTGAATTTTGAAATGGAGTGATTTTGAGGCTTTTATTAGTTTTGCTAAAGAGGTCACTCCCGGTGATGGGATCTCGGCTCTTTCCTTATGGAATAAGGTGCAGGATATATCATATACATCACTATACAAAGCAAAACTCCAAAAGCAATCAAAAGCAAACCGAGTATTGTAGCATCTGCCAGTTTTGCTAAAGAGGTCACTCCCGGTGAAGGGATCTCGGCTTTTTCCTCATCGAATAAGGTGCGGGATATATCATATATATCACTATGCAAAGCAAAACTGTAGCTACCCATTTTGAAAAATTTGATTCTACAACATCTTTTAGGTTTCTTTTCTTTCATTAATCACATTAATGAAGTCCCATCATTTAAGTCACCTAAACATCACAGATAAATACGACGTACACTTATGCTATCCGCATTCGCCTCGATGTCTCCTCGTGCACCGTTAGGTTAGGTAACTAACGGCAGAGCGGGGCAGGGCTAGCGCTGGTGTAAAACATAAGTAACGCCTATATAATATATCATATATACTATATACAGTATTTATCACATCACATCACATGATCACACCACAGATATCGCAGCAGAAGAAACATATGAAATTTTGGATATACTAGGACGTCCGTGTTTTATTTTGAGCCTCTATAAAACACGGATTCTACGGTCGCGATGAATAGCCAAACCCACACCCCTAGACCCCTACGAGAGCGGCAAGCAACCCTACCAATTCTAGAGTTAGGAGACCCGGACTCGACTCCTCGAGTTGGTCTACCACTGGACTCCAGAACCCGGTTACTTGTGCTCTCCTCCTTGGGTCTATCCTAGTGCGGAAAAGTAAATAATATACAAAAGGTGACATCAACCTCATCCCGGAAGTGCCCTAATAAAAGAATATTACATACATTTTATTTTACATGAATGAAAATAAAAACTCCCATCTCACATAAAAAAAACCCCTGCTATTCAAAACACGACGATCCAATATAACATATCCAGCAACACATAACATCACATGTCATCAACGTAAGTAAATATGCACATCCCAATTGTCGTTGACATATAGCAACGAAACCGGCGATATCACATATTACACTTACGGTCACAGAAAAGAAAATGTAAAACTACAACATTTGGAATCCATAATCTGTTTAGACATCGTAAATCCGAAATATCACATACTTCGCATTTCATGCCTAACTGTATGAATTCCACGTATTGTATCACAATCCAGATATATAGACAGTATTAAACTTTCCGATCGAATAATCAAATACCCAAGATTTCCATAATAGCTCAACACTTAAGCGGAGTTCAAAAAAATTCCAGAATACGAAACAGTAGCAACGGTCCAGCCGTAGAAGGGTCAAGCCAATGCCTCACATGTGGCACGCCGTACTGCCCCAAACCCTAAGGTTCAAAAGGCAGTTCAAGACGGTCACATAATCGAGTTAAGGTTTGTTGTCTTCTAGAGGGTCCATCGCGTCACATGCACATATTTCCGAAAGATTTAAACCCGAGAAAAATTCAACACTTGAATGTTTTTCGTGCCGGGAAAAATCGAGTTAATGATATCCGTTCGAACATTTTAATACTTTCTAAATTATCCGGAATACACAATAAACCAAGTTAAATAATCCGATCGAATTATCGAGTCTCCAATACAACCCAGAAAACTCAACTCTTGAGTATAAATTAAAAATTCCCAGAAAACATAGGAACTACAGAAAGAAATTACTGTGCAAATCACGTGCCATAATTCATCATTATGGCCGCGGAACCGCCGCGGAAGCCAGGGTGGGGCCACGGTTCCACGGCGCAATTGTCGACTTGGGGGCACGTGCTACACAGTAACTCCTAGAAAACCCTGCTGAATTTTTTGGATATTTTTAGTTTGGAAAAAACCACAGTTTCAGAAAAAGTACAGAGAAGGGTATCGATTAGGGTTTCGGGGTTCGATCGGGTTTCTAACTTCGTCTACACTTCGCCTAAGGCTCTAGCTAGGCTTTGATACCACTGTAGGGTTACTAGGTACACTAACAAGGCTCTACAAGTCATCGACCATGCCAAAATTAAATTTTTATATGCCGAACAACCCTAAGCAAGATCGTATACTAGAGTTTAGGTGAATCATATAGCAAGTAAACAACTTTACGACTAACGGAACACGAAATACAACCTTTGTAGATCGGTCCTTCACTTCATTTGCTCCTTGTTGAAGTCCCTTCGCTGCGATCGCGGTTCTCCGGGGCCCTTGCATGGCTTCAGGAGGCGAAAGACGCGTCCTTGCTTGAAGTCTTCGAGGCCGAAAATGATCTACGTCGAGGGGATGCCAACTCAAGCTTCTACTTCACTAACTTGAGAATTAGTGAAGTAAACACCCTAAACTAAAGTGCTAGTCTAGTAGAGGGTGGAGAAATAGGAAGTGGGTTCTCTTTAGAATTTTATTTCTCACAATCTATCTCACTTTTGATCAAACCCTAGCAAGCTTTTTCTCTTTGCAAAATAAAGAAGAAGAAGAAAAGAAAGAGATGAGGATAATGATCAAGTGAGAATGCTAACCATGGTGAGTGAGTATCATATACTAACTCTTGTAGAGACATAACCATAGCTAACACTTATGGTTGGGTTAAGAAATATCCATGGTAAAAACAAACTCAAGTGGACTTAGTCAATGCATCCACAAGCTTCCACAAGCTTCATGCATTGATCTAATCCTCCACTTAATTTTGTAATTACTTAAAATATAAAAACCCAACATAATATATAGCATGGTGTAAGTCTCATATACCCAAGTCATGTGTATCATCAACCATGATACAATAAAGAAAACACATTTTAATATATATCATATATACATTAAAATTGTGCTCATGTGAGAAAAACCTTAAAGTGAACAAGTGTTAGTAAATGTAAACTAGTATATCTAATATAAAATTATACACTTAATTATTAAATCAACACTTGACTTAATAATTCAGTCATATCACATATAACCGACTAACATCCAATGTATCGACTTATCGAATCAACATTTGATTCGATAACCCGGCTATATCATATATAACCGACTGATACAAAAAGTCACGAGAATAGAATACGGTATCACATACATGCATTATTCTCGGTCCTGCACATATCGCATATGCGCTCCTATTTCGTTTTGCCTGAGCCAGTAAAACCTCTATGTAGGACTCTAAAGACTCGTCAATACGCCGGTAGTAGGTGATGATCACATCAAGCACCCACAAGCCGTCAGCGGTACTAGCTGGACGTAACGGCTACCCGGGTATTGAGCGATCAGAAGATCAGCAAGCAAGCCCGCTCAAATTCCTGTAAAAGCCTGCCGGTAACACTTCCCGTACAGTCTGGTCTCCTCGTCTGATATGCCGCATATCAAGTCTAGGGGTGGTAAACGTCAGACCCCAATAACCGATAAGTCGTGCCGATGTGAGGCTCATAACGGGTCGAGAAACTACTGGTAACACTTACCAGTAAATCTCTGATCAGCTTTGGCCAGGGACTTCCCTGTTACGGCCAATCGAGCACGGCGCAATATCAACCCCCAATACCGGGAGAGATGAAACCCCTCCTATTGCTCATTGCCTCCATGTGACTCGGGACTGTACCCAAAAACCACCGTTTTGCACACCCTCATGGACGTGGTAAGGTGGAAATCAAAGCACAGTGGGAATCACACAAGACTCTATGACGATCTCGGGTCTACAGACTAACCTGCACAAGTGTCACCAGAGAACTGCCATCTGACGTGAGGTATAATACCATCTGGGAGATCTCGGCGAGTCCTTCCAGTGTACCCAGTCTCCACTGAGCACCCGTATACCATCTCTGATGTCAAACACCAATGGATATGGGATCATCCATCGCCCATCTCATCGGTCGAGAAGCGTATACGCTATTCTACACTGGTATATCGATGCTCCGTCTCGATACACCCACGACTAGGGACCTTGAAGGATGTATTTATGGACTACCATGTCCCCACTAGTATGATCCGCATCATAGTCCAGGTAGTCAAATACACATCCTAAGGGCTTTACCAACATATAACGATAAGACAATATAAATAGACAAGTATACATGTTAAAGTAAAGAGCAACCAGATAGCATACTATCATATCGAGCAAGAAAGTCCTCTCTATATATGTCCAAGCATCCAATATAATATACATCATCTGTACAATACTGGCCTCTAGGGCATACATACAACTAACAGAGAGAACCCTGCAAATGCGCAAAAATTTTTTTTTACGAGTCTGCGCCCTTTCGGGTTTTCAAAAACTGGCCGGTAGCCTTGCTGTTTTTACTCACTGAGCCCTTTCGGGTTTTCATCCGTGCCCATTTTGCTTATAGACATACCTATTTTTTGCTGCGTTAGCCTAAGGATGTTGTAGTTCGTAGTAGTTTAAGGACGTTATGGTCCTAGCTAGTTTCATGACATTTCAGTCCGTCGTTAGTTTTAGGGATGTTTCGGTCCGTAGCTAGTTTCAGGGCATTTCGGTCCGTCGTTAGTTTTGGGACGTTTCGGTCCGTCGTTAGATTTGGGACGTTTCGGTCCGTAGTAGTTTTCTGCGGCGGAGTTTTGCCGGATAGTGCTTATAGAGTTTGGTACTAAGGAAGACAACGAGCAAACACAAGCGTCGTCATATATCATTAACCTGGGTTGTGACTCGTTAGGTGTAGTATTTCTTAAGAGATCGGCCGTTTATTGGCCGGAAGGGTCTTTCGCCACGCATATCCCTGAGCAAGTAAGCCCCACCTTGGTACATTGTCTATGATGTACGGGCCCTCATAGTTTGGCTCGAATTTCCCCCGTTTGGCACGATTAGGGATCATAGGTCTTTTTACGACTAGCACGAGTTCGCTTTGGCGGAATGTTCTCGGCCTAATCAATCTTTCGTATGAGCGCATCATCCTTACTTTGTAGGCTTCCAAGTTTTGCTACGCTATGAAACGAGTTTTCTCGAGGGCTTCGAGCTCCTCAAGCCGAAGATGAGCATTCTCTTCATTTGTTAGCTTGTAATGAACCGCCACTCGTAGAGAGAGTAGCTCTATCTCGAGGGGGAGTACCGCTTCTATGCCGAATACCAACGCGAATGGCGTTATATTTGTGACTGTTTTGAATGTGGTCCGGTAAGCCCAGAGAGCTTCATGCAGTCTCTCATGCCAGTCCTTTTTATTTTTGGACACCATCTTCATTAGGATATTTGTCAAGATTTTGTTGAAAGCCTTAGCTAGATCGTTAGCTCGGGGATTATAGACCAAAGAGTATCTCCAGTCTATATTATGCTGCTGTGCGAAGCGGCTGATTTTATGACTTCTATAGGCCGGCCTGTTATCAGAGATAATCCATCACGGAGTGCCGAACCGATAGATGACGTGTGTCTTGAAGAAGTGGAGAATGTTCTCTGTCTTCACTTCTCTTAGCGGTATGGCTTCTTCCCACTTAAAGAAGTAATCGGTTGTCGCTAATATGAACCGATGTCCTTTGGACGACACTGGTTCGATTGGTCCGATTATTCCGGTTCCCCACATTTCGAACGGCCAGCTAGCCACTGTTGGGTGTAGTGGGTTTGGATGCTGGTGGATGAAGTCTCCATGAATTTAGCAAGAATGTCATTGCTTTGCGTATTCGAGACAGTCCTGAATCATCATGGGCCAATAGTAGCCCATCCTTTTGATATTCAGCTTCATCTTCGGCCCGGCTTTTCGTGAGTTTCTTGGATGACTCTCCTTGCTTCTTCCGGTCCCAGGCATCTCAGCCACAGAGAGTCGAACGACCTCTTATATAGAGTATCAATGACGAAGGCAAAAGACAGAGCTCATTTCATAAGCTGATGTCTTGTGGATGCATCTTCCGGTGTTTGACAGGATTTGAAGTAGTCCATAAAGACTTCTCTCCAATCTTTAGACTTTTCTTGGTCCTCCATTTGTAGGGATATTTTCTTGGTCGCTTCCTTTTCTTCAGACGACTCTAGAGATGTTTCTGCTGGTGCGAGAACCCGATGGCTCTGCACAATGATCCTTACGTCATCGAGGTTTTCGTCAGCCAGTTCTTTAGCGAGTTTGGCTAGTGCGTCCGCTTTGCTATTTTCTGTACGCGGTATTCTTTCCAGGGTGTAAGAAGGAATTTAAGTTAGTAACTGTTGCACTCTTTTGCCACACTTTACCAGCTCTGGTTTGCATATTTGATAGTCGCCGTTTACTTGGCTAACGACCAGCTGGGAGTCTCCGTATATGAGGAGGTTTTCAATTCCCATGTCGACAGCGATCTCAAGACCTGCTATCAAAGCCTCATATTCTGCTTCATTGTTTGTCCTCGGCTCTGTTAAGGAAAAGGCAAAGCGCATTATCCCTTTTTGTGGAGTCACGAAGATGAGGCCTACCCCAGATTTGATTATGGGGGAGCTGTGCTTTCGCTTCTTCATGGAAGATGCCCTATCGAAGTAGAGTTCCCATCGGGTATCACTCTCTCCTTTCTCCCTGTCGATCGTGTCAAACGTGTGCTCGTCTTGCAATTCACAATTTTGGGGGTGAATCGGCAGGTATCGGATGCTCAGCGAGGAAGTCGGTGATGGCCTGGCCTTTCACTTCCTTAAGAGGTCGGTATGTTATCAAGAATTTCATTAAGAGTAGGGCCCATTTAGCGAGCCGTCCCATTAATATGGTTGTTGACATCAAATACTTGAGAGGATCCGCCTTTGATATAAGATAGACCTCATGCGCCAAAGCATAATGCCGAAGCATTGTTATCACGAAGATCAATGCCAGACAGTGTTTTTCGATAGGGGAGTAGTTGTTTTCTGTCCCCACTAGAACTCGACTCAAATAGTAAAGGGATCTCTCCTTCCCTTGGTCATTCTCCTGTGCCCATAGCGCGCCTAAAGAACCTTCAAGGGCTGTTGTGTACAGGATGAGGGGCTTTCCCTTGATCGGAGCAATCAATACCAGCGGATTCTGCAGGTATTGCTTGATTTCGTCCAGTGCACTCTGGTATTTACGATCCCAAACGAACGGGGTTACCTTCTTCATCAGGTGACTGTAGGGACGTCATTTTCCTGAGAGGTTGTTTATGAACCGTCGGATGTACGCGAGCTTCCCTTGTAGAGACCGCAATTGTTTTAAAGTTCTTGGAATGGGCATTTCCATAATCGCCTTGATCTTCGATGGATCTATTTTGATTCCCCGGTGTCGTATGATGAACCCTAGAAATTTTCCTGAGGAAACTCCAAATGCGCATTTCAGGGGGTTCATCTTCAGGTTATACTTACGAAGACGTTGGAACACTATTTTCAAATGCTCCCAGTGTTCCTCGTACGTTTTGCTTTTCACTACGAGGTCATCGATATAGCATTCGACGATTTCATGTATGAGGCCATCGAAAATCATCGTCATGGCCCTCTGGTAGGAAGCGCCGGCGTTCTTCAGACCGAAAGGCATCACTTTATAGCAGAATATGCCCAGAGGAGTCCGGAAAGCGGTATGCTTTTGGTCCTCTGGATGCATCTTTATTTGATTGTACCCCGATGATCTGTCCATGAAGAAGAAGACTTCGTGAGTAGAAGTGTTATCTATCATCAACTCGGTAACTGGTACGGGAAAATCATCCTTCGGGCAGGCTTTTTTGAAGTCCCGAAAGTCCACGCAGATGCGCACCGTCCCATTTTTCTTCATCACTGGGACAATATTGGCAATCCAATTGGGGTATTGAACTTCTTGGATGAAGCCGGAGTTGATTAGCTTTTTGACTTCGGCGTCGATACTCATTTCAAGTTCAAGCAGCATTCTTCTTGGTGCTTGTCTGACTGGCTTGACATCCGGAGATATGGCCAATTTATGCACAGCTATTTCTGGATCTATCCCCGACATCTCGGAATAGTTCCATGCGAAGCAGTCTTTATACTGCATGAGCACGTCTATTAGCGTTGCCACCTGCTCTTTAGATAGCAGCTCACTGACGAACGTCGGCCGCGGGTCGTTTGTCGTCCCCAAGTCGATTTTCCTTAGGTTATCCGCGTAGTGTGTATTCCATCTTCCAACTCTTTTGATGCCGGTGGAAATTCTGAGATCACCTCATCTTCATCCTCATTTTCGAAGCACCAGGAGAGGTCATCCATATTCTTGCGCTCTCCTTCTTCCGACAGCGTTATCATGTGACAAATACAAGATCGTTTCCAAGACCGATGTTGATCCGGTTCTACCTTCGCTATATACGCTGCTTTTGGTACATGCTTTTGTGGTGGGGCTACCTTCCAACTGTTGGATAGAGCGAACCTGCCGAGTTGATATTGGTCTTTGACCCAGTTTTTGAAGGTGAAGCAGTTTTCAAGAGGATGTCCTATCGCTCGGTGATAGGAGCAATAATCCGGATGATGAACCTCGTTTGCATGATCGGGGTGCCGAGACTCGAGTGTCATCATTTGATATTTCATGACAAGGTCAAAGATTCTTCTTGTCTTGTCTCAAGGGAAAGAATATGCTCGATCCATCTTTTTCATAAGAGACGGATTCCGGCTGACCTTTTCTCGATTGCGTGGCCTTTTGGATCCATTTTGCCGCTGTCGAACGTTATTTCCGTTCTTTAACTTGCCGTGTCGGGCCTTTTTCTTATCTTGGGAATGCATGGCGGGCTGACCGTGAAGGGCATTGTCATCCTCCGTAGCCTGCTGAAGGAGACATTGCGTTTTGGCTTTCTCGTAAATGGCCATTTCACGGCTGTGGTCGTTCCGAACCTTTTGACTCGCTTTCCATATTAGCTTGTCCATCTATTCTTCAAATGAAGGACTCGACATTTTTATGGCAGGATCTCGTTCTGGTTCAACGTCAGCGTCTTTTAAAAGAGTATTCCTTTCTTCATCGAGGTCATCTAAGACTTGGCAGTCATGGAATTTCTCCCGTTTCTTGGATTGGACATATCTAAGCCCAATCGTTTCCATTTTCCCGTTGGGCAATTTTCGCTGAGTTCCGGAGACGTTCCAAATCCTGTTGTAGAACTGGCCTTGTCGGGGAGTCTGTTTGAAAGGTACACCTTAGCATCTTAATAACCTTTTCAAGCGCATCAAGCTCTCTGTCTGGGCAGACGGATGGGTTGGAGCCTGTCGAGCGCAAAATCAGCACCATGCCAGACTTCTCTTTCGACTTGAGTTTCCGCGGATTGATAGAATATGATCGCCTTTTCACCTCTTCGCCTGGGAGGGACGTAGAACGTCTGTAGCTCTTGCACACTATATGTCTCAAGCGCATCAAGCTCTCTGTAGTGTTGCCGCGGAACCATGGCGATTTGCAAACTCTGATCATCTCCAGTAAGGGCTTGCATTGATGGACGGACCGAAAACACTGCATTGACTTCGTCTTCAGTCACTGTCAAAGACCAGAATAGGGGTAGATGGTCCCGGCCTGTTGCATTGGGGCGGCCCCGAATAGACTTTCTCTCCTTCCTCCTCGGTATCACACCCGAAGACCGGAATAGTGGTGATCACTTTTTTGCTTATTCTCCAGTTTATGGCATCTTTCCGTGTCTTCAAAGTCTGGTAGGAAATACTTTGCATCTTCGTACTTTCGGACTTCATTTATGGAGAATGGGTTTAGTTCCCCCATCACGGTATACTCGAGACCATCTTTGAAATATTTCATACACTAATGCTTTGTAGAAGGGACGATGTTGTACTCGTATAACCAAGGCCTACCGAGTAAAGCGTTGTAGCAGGTCTTGGCATCAATGACATGAAATTTGATGTCAGTGACGAGCAGCCCAATGCGTAACGTCAGTATTACAAACCCGAGCGTCCATGATGACTGGGAGTCGAACCCGAAGATGGTGATTTTATCCCGAGCGAGGTACCGAACGCTCATGCAGATTTCTTTTAGTACCCTCACATTTAGGAGGTTGACAGAAGACCCGTTGTCAACTAAGATCTTCCTTATCTTGATGTTATGGCAGTACCCGGTGACATACAGAGGACGGTTGTGCTCGCATGTTCCGAGGAGGAAATCTTCATCGCCGAAAGTGATGTCAGCCGTGTGCACTTCTTCCAGCTTGTCCTTCATCTTTTCTTCGGCAAAAAAAGCTTGAAACTGCTCGGGCTCTTGTAATGCCCTGATCAGGGAATCTCGTGCCTCTTTAGACAGGAGAAGGGCATCCAAGTTACTCAATTGTGAGGGTATCTTCCTTAGATGTGCCAGGACATTGTAATCCACCTTGTTCTTCTTGAGCGGGTCCTTGGCTGTGAGTTCTTCGACGACTCGATCATCGAGGGCGATATCCTCAGGGACTTTTTCCTTCCCCTTATCTTTTTTGTTCGATCCCTTGTTTGTAGGTCCGAGATTCTTTTCGGGCAATGTACGATTACGCAGCTGAATGTTTTCACAATTCTTTATCTCTTCCTCTTTTCCTGGGGTGGATTTCTTGAAGAGAGGGCCAAGGGCTACTTCTTCATCAGAGTCACTTCCGAAGGTGAGAACTTGCGATCCCCTGGTATCAATCACATGACAGTTGCTGGCAGTTCTTTTGTGCTCATCTGTCGTGTTTTTCCTCTCCCGACGAGTTTGGCGTTTCATCCGTTTGAAATGTTGTTGGTGAGCAACGTATCCCTGCCACCACTTTTTAAAGGACATGCATTCTTCGGTAGGGTGCACAATCCTTTGATGGTATAAGCAGTAGTAAGGATATAAATCCGCTTCATCAAGGTGTATACCGTCAGGAGTATTTCCATTGAAAGATGGCAGCTTCATTCCCATTGACAGAGCTTTAGCGAACCGTTTTCTCGTTTTAAGCCTGTTTTTGTCTGCTGCAGATGTGCTTCGATCTGGTTGGAGCGCTTTGCGACTCATCCCTACCCTGATTTCTTCAACTTGACGCCGATGCTTGGCCTTTTCAAATATGGCCATTTCACGCTCTTGATCAGCTTTGCTCTTCTGACGGGCTTCATTCAGCAACATGTCAATCATCTCGTCTGACGGTTCCAAGGATTTTGGCACTGACCCTGCCCCCAGCTCCTCTATATTATCTTCTGATGCTGAGTGAGCTTCTTCGTCATTTATTGGTGAATGAGAGATCATGTGACAACTTGCCACATAATTCTCGGGTTCTTCTGACGATTCTTCTCCCTCATCATTGTCGTCATCTCCGCCCTCAAGGATATTGCTGAGAAACTCTTGGAGTGTGACCGGGGTTCGCGCCTTCTGGTTATATTCTTCCAGCACGTCAATATACTTTTGCAGGTCCGTGTGCTTGTTATCAGACTGCGCAGGCTTTTAGGTCTTCTTCTTTTTCTTTGAAGACTTTGAGGGCTGGGCCTGGGTATTTTGCCCATTGCTACCAACTCTCGACATTGGGCATGGTTTCAGTATCCCCTCAATGATCTCTAGCTCCAGTGGGCTCTTCCATCTAATTGCCGGACATGCTTGAAGATCCTTGAGCATTCTCTTAGTCTTGTCTGAAAGAACAACCTCCCATGGAGCTTCCTCTATAAATGAGCATGATGCCCCCGGCATGTCCACCTTTTTAGGAGCATGCGGTTGTGGGGGGTTTACCTTCCAATTTTCCGACAGCGTGAATTTTCCTTGTTGGTACTGGTCCTCAATCCAGTTTTTGAAGACGAAGTAATTTTCGATTGGGTGGCCCGCTATCCGATGGTAGGGGCAGTAAATGGGATTGTTGACATCACCGGGTTGCAGTGGGTGTTTCGGATCCGGTAGGGTGGTAAGCCTGTTGCGCACCACTAGTTCGAACAGTCTCCTCGTTTTATCCCGGGAAAACGAGTAAGGACGTCTTAACTTCTCGTCGAGGAATCGCGGTTTGTTGCCTTGGCGAGCAACCGGTTTTGGGTCACTCGGCTGTTGCTGAGCGTTGGCGACGAAGGTCACTTTCCCTTTGCCCTTTTCATTTTGAAGTTCCGTTTTCGAGGAGGGCGGTCTATGGCCCATCTGGTCCATTTGGGCCAGCTTGTCGATCAAAGCTTGGAAAGTGGTCGGCTTGAAGAACATCATGAATTGGGATATAGTTTCCTGCGGATCCAGGGTCCCCACGAACATGCTCACGGCTGGAGCTTCTTCTATGCGTTGTTCGCATCTCGACCATAGGTTCCGCCACCGAATTGCATACTGAACCCACGTCTCTCCTGGCTTCACCCTGGCATTGATCAATGCCATGATCGGGGTGCGTTCGCTGGCACTTGCAAAATGCTGGGTGAATAGCAACTCCATTTCTGTGAATATTTTGATGGAGTCATTCGGAAGTTCCGAGTACCATTCAAATGTCGTCTACGCTAAACTGCCGACAAATTGGTGAAGCGGAAGTTTGTCGTCACCTCCAGTATTGCCGCATAGAACCCTGAACAGAGCGACGTGTTGATGGGGATTGCCTGTCCCCTTATACACATGAAATTTAGGGATCGTTTATCCCGGCGGGTACTTAATTTGATCGTACCTGCCTGGATAGGGTCGCTCAGTTCTGACGACTTGGCCAGTAGCTTCACTTGCCAGATGAGCTTGTATTTGTTGAGCTATGTAGTCATCAAGCGTCGCTTTCGAGATCGTCTCCTCCCTGGCTTATGATAAAGCCGGAAGAGGGTTAGATGTTTCCCCTCTGTCGTCTTCAATGATTATTGGGGGATCTTCGGCTGGAGGGTCCGGCTGGATCATCATCCCCAACATATCTTGGAACAGGAGTGCCATTTGTTTTATGTTAGCTGCTTGTTTCGCAGCTTCTTTATCTTTCTTTTCGAGCATTCTTCGGAGGAACTCGGCATCGGTTTCCTGCTCCTGGCGTTGATCCGATGATACTTCTGGGCTTTCCTTCTACCCAGTGAGTGCGGCCTTCTTTGTCAGCATCTTTTAGAGTTTCTATTGTTGCTCCTGAGCCTTTATTACGGACCGCGTAAGTGGTCGATGACCCCCAGAAGCACGGCTTTCCTCTTTTCCGGAAGCCATGTAGACGGTGTGCACTATCATGCCCCCAGACTGCGGGCGTTTGGATCCATCACACTCAAAATTTATCGCCGGTGGTGGTTGATTCTCTAGCCTTCTCTTTTTGGAGGAGGCCGAAGTTGAAGGAGCTGTTGTAGACGATACTTTCCGTGGTATGACGGCGGGATGGCCCTCCTCTTGCCGGACCTTCATTTTCTTAGATCTGCGGGAGTAGTCTTTGTCGATTACAGAGTCTTGGATTCTTCGCCATACCCTGTGGATTTTTTAGGACAGCCGCTGAGGGGGTTGCTCCGGCTTCGCTTTAGTAATATTTTCAGTGGGTGGAGGAGACCTTTCCAACACGGAAATTAGAGAGTTCTTGCGCACCCACTTGAGCGGCACAAAGCTGTTCTCAGTTGGAACAGCAACATCAACTTCCACCATAGGAGCTGGTGGGGTCAGTCCAGAAGGGGAATTTCCCCCAGCTTTCCTCACTCGGCTCCAGTGACGACGTCGAGCATGTCGTGTATCCGGGATCACCTCTATCGTCGGAATAGCTTCGCCATGCCCCCTGCTTTGAGGGGAGGCTGTTATTGGCGCCATCCTGTCAAAGACTGACATCCGCTGGGAAGGAATGGTCAACCTATCGAAGGCCGACTTTCGAGTAGGTGAAGTAGTTTGGACGACTTCACCTGCAGCAGGAGTTGGGGTAGCCTTTTCCGGTAGTGTGAGCCTCTTCGCGGGCCCATTTGAGCATAGGCTCAGCCTGTTGAAGACTGAGGCAGTGGACTTGGACGACCCATTGAGAGGGGCCGTGGTAGTTGCATGCCAATCGAAGACCGACTTCTTCGGAGTTCCTGTGATGGCACCGGGGCGTTGAAGCTCATTGGCGGGAGCATGGTCCCAAAGAACAACCCATTGGTGGCCCGTGTCACTTGTTCCACCGGCATTGCGAAGATGGAGGCCGCTTGGGGCCCGTAAGTTACTCCTCCATACGGGGCGGAGCGGGAGTTGTTATTGCAGTTGGTGCAGCTGGAAGCCATTTTCTCTGCACGGGAGCAAGACACAAAATCTTAGTACCTCGACTTCACAGGAAACCATATTAAACCGCGATTCGTACGCGAACACGACACACGAAGTGTGGAGTGGAAAGAGGAAAAGGTCCCACCGGGCGTGCCAGAATCTGTTTACCGGCAGAAACCGGGAAGACAAACGTCTTGCCTGAATTTAGGGGCAGATGCTATTTGGTTTTATCTGTCTACCTCTCCGAAGATGCCAAGTTGATTTATGTCACTATGTATCGAAGGTTTAAACAAATGCGGCCGTTGTAGCAGATTTCGTCAGATTCCCCCTCGTTTGCGAGGGGTTTTTTTTATTGTGGGGACGTTTTTCCCTGCAGGCGCAAGCCCCTGCAGTTAATTACGTTACCACGTAGCGATAACCACTTTCTCCTGCTCCAGAGGTTCTTTTCGTGTTGTGTGTATTTGTTTTATTTTTGGTTGCCCGTGGATTGTATACGGAGACTAATTTGTGTTGTCGCTCATAGGGTGGGGATTAGTCCAAATCCGTATTTTCTTAGATTTGGGTTTGGTGGATTTAAGGATCGTTAACCTCGTTTGAGATTAAGATCGGCTTAAATGTTTGTTAAGGATATGTTAGCCTAATTTTAGACTAAAATCTACTTAACGAGGGTTCAGTATCATTTTTGATCCAGCGAAAGAGCATTTGGGCTCTATCGTTTTAGTTTAGGTACATTATGGTCCATTGGGTTTAATAACATCATAGTCCATGTTTAAGGACATCATAGTCCATGGAGTTTAGTTTAAGGACGTTGCGGTCCATTGGGTGTAAGGACATCATAGTCCATGGAGTTTAGTTTAGGAACGTTGCGGTCCATTGGGTTTATTGATTGTCGGGACCCGCCACCTCTCTGAAGACGTTGAAGAATCACAACGACATGTATCAGAGGAGTGAAGGGATGTACCCTTGAACCAATGAATTTTCATTAGGGACTTGGTAGTCTTGTTTGGCACTAAGGCCAATTTAGAAGAAAACTTATGGGCTCGGTCGATTTGGGGTTTGGCCAACCTTGGGCTTAGCCCACTTGATTACTTATTTAGGGTTGATCCCCGTTTTCCTCAACAATGCTGAGTATTGATATGAGCTTTGATGCTCACCCTTTTTTTGTTTTTTATTGAGTGTTAAACACTCTTAATGGTGCTGGGCTCTATTTACGGAGCGCTCTTTATTTTATCAGGGCCCACGTGAGGGGCACGTGGAGCGCTTGACGCTGAGCGCCAACCGCTGAGTGCTAAGCACTCTTTATTTTATTAGCGCTCACATGCTCACATGAGGGGCACGTGGAGCGCTTGGCGCTAGCGCCAACCACTGAGCGCCAAGCACTCTTTATTTTATTAGTGCCTACGTGAGGGGCACGCGGAGCGGTTGGCGCTGAGCGCCAACCATTGAGTGCTAAGCACTCTTTATTTCATTAGCGCCCACGTGAGGGGCATATAGAGCGCTCGACGATGTTTCTTTCTTTGTGCATTTTTCCGAAGAGTTTGATTCTTTGTTCTCCCCTGGATCTTCAATCTCCGAGAACAAATTCATCCCTTCGAGAATTAAATTCTCATTTGTTGGA
Organism: Agapanthus africanus; assembly: GCA_030015575.1. NCBI lineage: Eukaryota > Viridiplantae > Streptophyta > Magnoliopsida > Asparagales > Amaryllidaceae > Agapanthus > Agapanthus africanus. Next base: position 518,352,130 of record JASDDO010000031.1, on the reverse strand, counting down.
GACTTGTCTCATGGATCTCAGATCCAGGGAAAGAACTATGTTCTTTTATAAGGATGAAACCCTCAGGTATGCCGATGAGATACTATGATCTCTATTTACCTTGAAGAAGATTCTTCTTCTTTCTTCTTTCTTCAAGCTCTTTTGCTTGCTCTTCTTTTTGAACTTAAAGTTTATGAGGGGGGTTTCTCTGTCTCAGACTTGAAGTCTTAGAGTCTTTATATAGGGGAGGCTGATTTGTTGATTCAGTTAAGGAAATCTCTCATTGAGAGATTTCTTAATTGATTTGGGGAATTTATCCACCGTCGGATTTTTGATTCAAGGACTTCTGTTTTACAGAAAACATTTTTCTTGTTTTTTTAATAAGATTGGAAAAATATTTTCCCATACAGAGCTTATTCTGTATCTTGGTGATTTTTAATCACCATTGGATCTTTAATCCAATGGTGCTATGATTTACAGAGCATAATCTTTCTTTTTTAGAAAGATTTGAGGAGTATTTCCTCAATCAGAATTTAATTCTGTATCTTGGTGATTTTCAATCACCATTGGATCTTTGATCCAACGGTGCTCTGATTTACAGAGCACAATCTTTCTTGTTTAGAAAGATTTGAGGAGTATTTCCTCAATCAGAATTTAATTCTGTGCTCTGATAATTTGTCATCTCCTTTGGATCTTTTGATCCAAGGGTGGAGAACTTTTAGTTCTGGCGTTGGCGCTCTCGTGCTTTGCACGTGAGGCACTGCCTCAGAGTTTTTTTTAACTCTTGGCGCTGGCGCTCTTGTTCCTTACACGTGAGGCGCTGCCTCAGAGTTTTTAACTCTTGGCGCTGGCGCTCTTGTGCATTGCACGTGAGGCGCTGCTTCAGAGTTTTTAACTCTGGGCACTGCCTCAGATTTTTTAACTCTGGGCGCTGCCTCAGAGTTTTTAACTCTTGGCGCTGGCACTCTCGTGCTTTGCACGTGAGGTGCTGCCTCAGTTCAAATTTTGAACAGAGTCTTGCTCTCTTATTAGGGGGAAACATGCATATACCTCATTGCATCATCGTTCATGCATAGTTTTCAAGTCACACATCGTATTTCTTATTATTGATACCATAGGCATTCATCATCGCCGACATGTGTACAAATGGTGATTTTCTTGGAGATTTCTGTGTTTATGAGATTTATGGATTTTGGGGTGAACCGCAAGAATTTTATAAACTTATTATCCTTTAAAAATGCAAGTTGCGGTTTTCTCGTAATATGATGTATATGTCGTCCACCATGAGTTTTCCTATTTCTGTTGGTCGTCGAGACCCGATTCGTAGAGGAGGATGAACCGTCTCGGGTACATGATGGACTCGGTATGGTACCGCGGGACGAGAGTGTTTTTGTGGGGATGACGATGAGCCCAGTAGTGGCGAACTAACTACTGGTGATGTCTGACGCGGCGGATATCCGGAGGATACCGACATGTTCGTGAGATTTGATGATATGGGCCGATCCGGACTGACGGAGCTTGAGATATTGAGATATTAAGACATTGAGATATTGAGATGTTGAGATGTTGAGACATCGAGATATTGGGATATGTATATATTGTGTCGACACTTGACACGGATTTTCTGTTGATTTCATTGATGATACTTCAGTTTATTACACAGAGGTTTTTCTAAGATAAGAACAAAGATTTTTCATACCAGACATGTTCAGGTTTCGTGTTTGATTATGCATTCATTTTAGTACATCGTATCATATCAATATGCGTAGATTGAAACGCATTTGCATGCATGCTTACGGTAGCCTTATGAGATATTACTTAATACTCACGATGTAACAACCCTAAACTTTCTGTACAATTTTTTTTCAAAAATACAGAAATGGGTACTTGAGCCTGAGCACAAGTTATAAGTTTGATTTTCTTTTGAACAGCAAGAATATGCTTGTAGCTCACTGGTAAGACCTTGCACTGCTGTTATAAAGCACCAGAGTTCAAATCCCATCAGCCACACATTATTTTTAATTCGATTTCTTTTAATCTTTTTAGAAGCTCAAGAGTCTACACGTGCATAACCCATAAAACCAAGAGTCACACATAAAACAAACGAGTCCACGAGATAGACCAAGAGACAGGGGACACGTGGCGATGAGTCGATGCCCGACTCGGCCGACTCAGGCCGGCGGGAATTGGGAATCGGCCGGCGCCGCCGGCCGACTCAGCAAGAAACCCTAATTTTATTCTTTTCTCTATGACTCTTGAACTCCTCTATAACTCCTGTATTGTTTAATTTCCCCGCACATTTACAGAGCAATTTAAATCACACATTTAATCCATTTTAATACAATTTTTATCACACCCTTTCATTTACTCTAAACCCTAATTTTTCCTATAAATACCACACCTAAAACCATCCCTCCACACTTCCAAATCTCTGTCCAAACTCTCAAGAAAATTCCCTAGACTTTTTGTGTGCAAGTGGAGTTAGCAAAGGGCGAAACTCCGGCGAACTTCCGACGACGATCCAAGGAGTTTCCGGCGATGAAACGACACACCGATGTTTCCCCAATCTTCTTCTTCCTCTTCTCTTGACCCTAAACCCGTAAGTCCCCCTTCTTTCTCTCTCTCTCTCTTTTACTATTCTTAAATTCTTAACTCTTAAAATGTGTCGGAAACGGAGTTATCCGGCTTCCGATTATCTTTTCTTTTAAAAATACAACATTTTATTAATAACAAACCTACAACTTTTGATATATATTGTTTAATACTCATTAACTAAGACAATAGAACAAGTTTTACATTAAAATGATAATCGTAGCAAGTTTTATTCCACTTTTGCAGTAAAATACCTTTATATTTCACATCGACATGTTTATACCTTTAAACCATGCTAGTTTTAGAAAACTCATGAGGTAATGACCTACCTCCTCACAACACTTATATGTAACATAGCATGATGATATTGAGAACATAGATTTGGGGAAAATACGAGTTTACACATAACTACCTCCGACTTTAAAAAAAAACTTTTTTCTACAAGATGTGTATTTTAACAAATCTTTGCAATGCTCCGCTACAACCCATTTCGGGGAACCCGTTCGGGATGGTGCGGATTATCGCACGTCCTCGGGCTTAGTAGTGCGAGATGCAGACCTCCGCAAAGAGCATACGGTCTCGAAAGATTTAAAATACAATTTTCTTTAGAAAATATGATTTCTATTATAAATAAAACTTATATTTTTAATAAATAAATATATATGTAATTAATATCAAAATATCTATTTTTAGTAATTATAATATTCCACATTTCCAAAATTCAAGAAAGACATTCCATTTACAAGAAAATACCATACAATTCCAATATTACAAATAAATACCATATATTATGAAAAATAGGTTTTTTCACTAGAAATGTCACAATGATAAAATATACATCAATGAAAACTTTAAAGACGATAATAAAACACTTGAGGTGTATTTTGAAAATTATACAAAATTATTTTTATATAAAACCCCTCTCAAGTTATACTAAATTACAATAAGGACCCTGATAAACATAGGTTTAAGCGGGACCAGTCTCTTGAGCCTCAGCGAGCCGGAGATATGGGTGATTTCCTATTTAAGATAGACATATTAACAAACAGAGTTATCGATACGGTAATCGTCTTTGAAAAAGACACAAATCCTGCCGTCCATTTGCAGCGGTTACCGATAACATCAAAACCTAATTCAGGATTCAATTTTTTTTCTAATTGTCTGACTCAGACTGAGTCTCAATATAATCAATCTGACTTGAATATGAGTCAAGTAATAAACTACAATTCAACATGAATTCATGAATCTATATATTCTATATGTTCAATCTAATCAATCTATATCGGCTGAATCGAACCATAGATATATTCCATCTACATGTTCATCCATTATATCCGTTCCATTACTGATATCATGGTTTCGGCAAGTCATCCATCTATACAATTCAATTTACAATACAATACAATATAATACAAACAATACAAACAAGACATCACGGGGTTTATAAAGGGGTAGACTGGTATGGAACATGTTAAAGGTAGCACGAGGTGGTCACTTAAGACGTAATTACATCTATACCGTTGTTCCGTGGTATTATCGACGGAGCCTTGTACTCTTGATACTTTAGTCTCCGGGGAAAGTGAGATTCCTCTCGTATACACTGGTATCTTCTGTACCAAGCTACAAACAAACAGCGTTAACAATATAATACAACTTTAAAAGCTACACTCTCTCTCTCTCTGTCTATTCTACTTCCCCATTATCTTTGGGACTAACCGAGCGATTGTTCGCTGGCGACATTCCTTCTCTTTCTTCTTTAGAATGTTGTCAGGTGGATCGGACCTTCAGGAGATCGAGCCCACCAGCGAGGATTTGGATCAGCTGAATTTTGACCCAGAGCTTTAGATTCCTTGTACACATTTACATTCTGTATTTTTCATTTATGTTATGCCACTGTTTAGGTATTGCTTTCCATTCCATGTATTTACTTTTCAGATGTATTATAAAAAGAATGTTAATAAATAAAATTGTTGTTCATTTACATATTGTCTCTTGTGCATTTTACTTATATTGCTTAGACACGCTCAGCTTGTTTACTTCAGAGTAAATACATAGCGGCCTCATCCCGTCCCCTTCGCCGTACACCGAGAAGCGGGGCATGACACACGAGTTGGCAACTCACCTCCATTGTGCCATAGTATCTTGCAGGTCTGACCCGTCAGTACAGTAGCGGCGGGTGCACTTCCTCATTTTGTTCCTTTTGCTTGGACTTGCGGCATTGCACGTAGGTGGGTTGCAAGGATATGTTATTCCATCATGTATATTATATTTTATCTAGTATACTCCATCTACCCTTGTGAATTGGACTAAACAGTGATACTCGTGAGACTTGTATTTGTGGTGTTTGGTGTCGATGCTCACTTGAGCCGGCATGGTATTTTCTTATTTTTTGCTTTCATATGGTTATTTCTCACTTTTGATATACATATTGTATGTGGTTGTGATTCCGCTATGGGCGAAGAGCTAGCTTCCGCTTGGGGATGCCTCTATTCACCATTTATATGTATTTTCATGTGTTGTACCCGTTTGGGGGCCAGTATTTACAAAAGAGACTCTGCCGAAATTTTCGGGAAATTCTGATGTTGCTTTTAAATGTTTAATGCGACTTATTTGGATAAAAATCGCTTTCTTTAAGTAAGTTTTCCTTCACTCTATTTCTTTACATAGTTTTGATTTATGGGCTTTGGCTTACTTAGATTACATACACCTTGAGACGTTTCGTAATTTAAGTGCCGGTCACGTTCCGTACCTTCGGGTTGTGACAAAGTTGGTATCAGAGCGATAGGTTTTACCTTTCTAAGTGTAGGATGACCTTTGGTAGATGGAGTAGGTGACTTAAGCAGAGTGACGTAGCGTGTGTATGTTCCACGGCATATTGACGATACGGTACTCCGCCTAAGTGACCTTAGGATATATATATTTGCTTGTATTTCCTTCCTTGATTTCGGAAATCCTTTGATTTGATAGCAATGTTCCTATCAATCCTGTTCTTGCTCCAGACACCATGCCGCCGGAGACTACGAGGGCCAGAGGGCTGCCGTCGGGGATGAGATTAAAGTAGACTCGTTTGAGACGAGGACCGATCAAGGCGGTACGCCTATCCCTCAGGGACAGAGTGATCCGCCTTCTCTAGGACGGATAGCTAGGCTGGAGTCGAGTATTCAGGATTTGCGACAGATGGTTGGATTGTTAGTTGAGGTTAGCCGAGCTCCGAGAGCCGCTGATGTCCCTCCTATTTCAAGGACTGTGATTGTGCCTGCTGCTTAGGCAGCTGTTTCTGTTGTTACCAAGATTATTTCCGTTTCCTTACAGGATTTCTTGAGGCTGAAGCCTCCAGTTTTTACCGGCATAGATTCAGCGGAGGATCCGTAGACAATCCTCAACAGGGTAGCTAGGATTTGTCATTCACAGAGATGTTCTGACAAGATATGGATTGAGCTTGCGAGTTTTCTTCTAGAGAGGTCTTGCTCAGACGTGGTGCGAGTCAATTGAGAGAGACCGAGCTGCAGACCTACTTCATATGACTTGGGATGAGTTCATAGTTATAATTCATGCTCGTTTCCTTCCGGAGAGTGTTCGAGATACCCGAGCTCGTAGTTTCGAGCCTTTGCGTAAGACTTCAGGGATGACGGTGTCCGATTACGACATTTAGTTTACTCGGCGGTTCGATATGCTCCTTACCTGGTAGACACTGAAGAGAAATAGATATGTAGGTTCGTGTGGAAATTGGACATGCGGTTATTTCTTGCTATTGGTGCCCAGCATTTTAACACCTACGCCGCTGCTATGAACGCAACTTTACTGTTAGAGGAGCGCATTTCTGAGACTTCAGTCGTTTTTGGATCGAAGCGGATTCGTACCGGTATGCCAGCTCAGAGGCGGTTAGGTAGACGTCATGACAGGAGTTATTTCAGTATTTTCTTTCGATGCGTGTATTTCTTTTGTTGTTTGAACTTGTATTTACGCACTTTGTACCGAGATTGGACCGAAAGTCGTCCTTACTTGATCTGCCGCTGATTGTTATTATTCCAGTAGGCGAGTCTTTTGTCGCTCGAAATGTTTTTTGTTCGTATTTGTTTTGTTCGTATCGGAGATAGGGATTCTTCTGTCAATTTGATTTTTCTCGATATTGTTTGACTTCGAAGTTCTTCTGAGCATGGATTGGTTAGCCACGTGTTATGCATCCGTGGACTTCAGTGAGAAAGCAGTCGGATTTAGTTTTCCGGGTAAGCCGGTTCTTGTTTGTTTTCGGGAAGACCGTAGTGTCGCCTTTCCCAGTTTGATTTCTTCTTTTCGCGTTAGTCAGCTTTTGAGAAAGGATGTCAAGAATTCTTAGCGTATGTTTGTGATGTTAGAGTCGCAGAGGTCCCGTTAGACCAGGTCTCGATTGGGAGAGAGTTTTCAGATGTTTTCCTGACGAGTTGCTTGGTTTGTCGCCAGAGCACGATATTGAGTTCTGCTTTGACTTGATTTCCGGCATGGAGCCTTTTTCTATACCGCCATATCGGATGGACCTGGCGGAGCTTAAAGAACTGAAGGATCAGTTGCAAGATTTGTTGGATAAAAGGATTGTTCATCCGAGTGCATCACTTTGGGGAGCTCCTGTTCTGTTCGTCAAGAAGAAAGACGGCAGTTGTCACATCGATTTTGTCAGTTGAATCGGGTTACTGTGCGGAACAGATATCCCTTACCTCGTATCGACGATTTATTTGATTAGCTCCAGGGTGCGGGACATTTCTCGGAGATTGACTTGCGACCAGGTGACCATTAGTTGCGGGTTCGAGGGGATGATATTCTGAAGACTGCTTTTCACACACGTTAAGGGCGTTATGAGTTCTTGGTGATGTCGTTCGAGCTCACTAATGCCCCAGCAGCATTTATGTACTTGATGAACCGCATTTTCAGGCCGTTTCTTGATCATCTATTATCGTGTTCGTTGATGACATTTTAGTACACTTTTGGAACCGAGAGGAGCCTGGGCAGTAACTGAGGATTTCGTTGCAGACCTTGAGGGAGCACCCGCTATTCGCTAAATTATCCACGTGTGTTTTCTGGTTGGATAGTGTGGACTTCTTGGGACACGTAGTTACGAGGGATGATAAGTATGGAACTGAAGCAGATCGAGACCGTTTAGCACTGGCCCAGACCTGTATCAGTGATGAAGGTTCGCAGCATTTTGGGATTGGACGGATACTATTGATATTTCGTACAGGATTTTTCGCATATAGCTGCAACGTTGACCGGGTTGACCCGGAAGGGAGTTTCTTTTCGTTGGATTGAGGTATGCGAGCAGACCTTTCAGCAGTTGAAGACTCATTTGATTACGGCGCCAGTATTATCTTTGCCTTCAAGATCATGTGGTTTTGTTGGTTATTGCAATGCTTCTGGGCAGTTGAAGAAGCATGAACAGAATTATTCCACTCATGACTTAGAGATGGTTGCGGTGGTCTTTTCACTTAAGATCGGGAGACACTACTTATACGGCGAGTCGTGCCAGATATTCATGGACCACAAGAGCTTAAAGTATATCTTTCAGCAGCGAGATCTAAATTTGAGACATCACAGATGGATAGAGCTAGTGAAAGAATATGACTGCGAGATTCTTTATCGTCCGGGCAAGGCGAAAGTTGTGGCAGATGCTTTGAGTCGGAGGCCCGGAGATAGTTTTTCTTGTTTGAGCACAGTTCAGAGACTGTCGACGGCAGATTGGCAGATACGACAGCCGAGTACAGTTCGAGTTTACGTCGACCGGGGGACAATTTGTCCGTGTCCGTGCACATCCACAGTTATTGATCATATCCGTAAGGCATAGTCCGATGACGTTCGTTTATCAAAGATCTTGGAGCAGGTTCGACAGGGCAGAGATTCAGAGTTCATGATTGATGATCAGGGAATACTACGATTTAGAACTCGACTATGTGCGTCAGAATTGAGGGATTGAGACGCGAGAACTTAGAGGAGGCGCATCAGTCAGCATATATGAATTGTGATTTGAGAGAAGTCTACTAGTGTGAAGGGATGAAGAGAGATATCACAGATTTTGTTTCGGGATACTGACTTGTCAGCAAGTCAAGGCCGAGCATCAGAGGCCAGCTGGAGAGTTACAAGCTTTACCCATCCTGGAGTAGAAATAGGAGCAGATTTATATGGAATTTATTGTGGGTCTACCTAGGACCAGTCGAGAGTATGACTCTTTTGGGTGATCATAGACTGGTTGACGAAAGCAGCTCACTTTCTGCCAGTAAGACCACTTTCGGATTCGTTCAGTATGCTCAGATATATGTTGATGAGATTGTGCGATTACATGGAGTTCCGACTTGTATTGTGTCCGAAAGAGGCACCCAGTTCACCATCCGAGTATTGTAGAAATGTTAAGAGACTTTGGACACCCGATTGAGTTTCTGTACAGATTTCTACCCGTAGACCGATAGTCAATCAGAGCGGACCATTCAGATTCTTGAGGATATGCTCCGAGCTTGCGTTCTATATTTCGTGGTAGTTGGGATCGCCACTTGCCCTTGATAGAGTTTTCCTATAATAACAGCTTCCAAGAGACGATTCAGATGGCACCCTTCGTGATATTATATGGGAGGAGATGTCGATCGCCCTTTTGTTGGACAGAGCTCAGTGAGAGCAGTATTTTAGGGCCACAGATTGTGCAGGAGATGACCGAAAAATTCAGATGATTTGGGATAGGATGAGAGCGGCCCAGTGCAGGCAGAAATCTTATGCAAACCGACATCGGCGCAGACTTGAGTTTACAGTAGACGATCATGTTTTCTTGAAGGTTTCTCCGATGAAGGGCTTGTCGAGATTCAGATAAAAAAAGGAAGGCTTAGTTCTAGATATGTGGGTTCTTTGAGATTCTTGAGCATTTCGGCGCAGTTGCTTATCATTTGGCTCTTCCACCCAGCTTTCCAGATATTCACCCCGTGTTTAATGTATCAATGCTCCGCAAGTACCTTTATGACCCCTCTCGCGTGATACATCATCAGGCTAGAGCACGATCTTTCTTTCACCAAGCAGCCGATAGTTATTCTAGATCGGCAGGTGAAGAAACTGATGTCCGAGGTCATACCGTCCGTAAAGGGTTCTTGGCGTGGTCCGAACGGCGAAAAGATCACGTGGAAAGCCGAGGACGAGATGCGGAAGAAATATTCCCATCTCTTTGAGGGTATGCGTAGTTAAATTTTAAATTCGGGGACCGAATTTCTTTAAAGGGGGAAGATTGTAACGTTCTGAAAAAAACCGTTTAGGTGAAATTTCCGATAATCGGTAAAATAACTGGTGTTTTCCGTAAAAACCAGGATATAATTACTTTTCAAAATAGACTAAAATATACCTATTCTAGCTGTGTAATTGCTAGTATTTGGTATTTAATGGGTCACTTGTAAATTTCTAGTTTACTTAAATATTTTTCTTAATTAATTATTTTAATTATTATTTCAAGCTTTCACTTATACATTTAATTAGTGATTAATTACAAATGAGAATGGGTTAATTACATAATTGTGAACCATGACAACTTCATAACAAGTTAATTATGTGTTCTCTTTTCTACACTTGTCTTCAAGGTTCTAGTTAATTCTAAATTGAAAATAAATAAGAAAATGATGAGATAAGAAGTATGGGCATATTGACTTGAGATGGGATTTTCTTGACTTGGTATTTCACACACACACATACACCCTCACCCTCTCCCCTCATTTGCTGGCCGAGCCTGCACAGCCCCCCTCTCCATTCTTTTTCACTTCTAAAACTTCATAAAAAAAAGAAAATTTAAAGAATATTATAAAGAATGAAGTATGTGGTGTAAATATATGATGTTTTGGGGCTTTTCTTGAGTTGACCCACACCCATACCTCACTCACCTTTCCCTCTCCCTCACTGGCCGAGCCTCCTGCTGCAGTCGCCCCTTTCTCCATCTCTTCTCACTTCAAAAATCTTCAAAACTCCATCAAAATCCACACAAAAACCTCACTAATTCATCACTTAACCTTTACCCATTTTTTCTTGGCCCAAACTAGCTTGAATATTGGAGCAAGAAACCATTTTGGGAGGCTAAGTTTACATGCTAGATCTTCAAATTTGTTGAGGTAAAAACTTAACTCAAGGGTTACTTGTTGATTAATTACTTCAATTTAATTTATTTGGTGTTGAAATATGGCTCTATTTGTAAATTTGAAATTTCAAGAAATGGGTTGAGATCAAGTTAGGGTTTTTATCATTTGATTATGGTTGTGATGAGTAGTTTAACATGTTAAAACATGCAAAATCTAGTCTAGTTGTTAATTTGTAAATTGTTATTTTCTAAATTATCCTAATTAAACTTTCTTGCAAACTAAATTTTTAGGATTAATGTAAATAGTTGAGATTAAAATCTAGTTAATATTTGTATGACCTAATTAAGATATTATGTGATTCTTGTGGCCACTAGATTTGTTAAAACATCTAGATTTGAACTAAAATGGTAATTGTTGCTTACTAGGTTTTCGGAATAAATAGCGTTTAATTGAGTTTGAGGTTTTGATGATTTACAACCTATTTCATATAATATTTAATGTGTTGTGAATGTGTGATTGGTACATTTGGGTACTAGGCTTGGTAGTTGCCACATATAGAGACCCTAGTTGTGGTTTGTGGCGTTGTCGCGAGCGTGTTTTGTGCACCAAGTGCGTGCACATCCAGTTAGTGCGCGTGGTTGACTTTTATCGTTTGTGTCCGCGACTATTTATATATCTATTCTCGTATTGACTTGTGTGCGTTTCTAGGATTGGGTGCAGAGGCGTCAGATGTAGCGCGGAAAAGGCAAGGCTGAGATCGGATCAGATTAGCCAAGGCGTCCCGGTGAGTATAAGTACACATCTATGAGGGAATCGTCTGGATGGCGTAAGGCGCCTGATAGTTAGAATTTTTAGCAGTACTTGCATTTATATGCGTAGTTCCTAGTTATGCATCTCGTTGCATCGCATCATCTTCTATATATATGTGTGTGTGTGATATCATCTCATAGGACACTTGCATCATTACCATTGGTTTATGTTACACGGGCACTAGTCATGTGAACACACACGCCTTGGTAATTGCTATGCCACAAACACTATAAAACTTGTTTAAATCAGAATCTAAAACAATTACACCATATATGATCTGTAAACCTGTATTTGTATATTCAATTCATCAGGATGGATACGTAGAATTGCTAGTTATATGCATATACCTCATTGCATCATCGTTCATGCATAGTTTTCTAGTCACACATCGTATTTCATATTATTGATACTATAGGCATTCATTATCGCCGACATGTGTACATATAGTGATTTTCTTGAAGATTTCCGTGTTTATGAGATTTATGGATTTTGGGGAGAACTGCAAGAATTTTATAAACTTATTATCCTTTAAAAATGCAAGTTGCGGTTTCCTCGTGATATGATGTATATGTCGTCCACCATGAGTTTTCCTGATTTCTGTTGGTCGTCGAGACCCGATTCGAGGAGGATGAACCGTCTCGGGTACATGGTGGACCCGGTATGGTACCCGGGGCCAGAGTGTTTTTGTGGGGATGACGATGAGCCCAGCAGGGGCGGACTACCTACCGGTGATGTTTGACGTGACGGATATCTGGAGGATACCGATGTGATCGTGAGATTTGATGATATGGGCCGATCCGGACTGACGGAGCCCGAGATATTGAGATATTGAGACATTGAGATATTGAGATGTTGAGACATCGAGGTATTAGGATATGTATATATTGTGTCGATGCTTGACACGGATTTTCTGTTAATTTCATTGATGATACTTTAGTTTATTGCATAGAGGTTTTTCTAAGATAAGAACAAAGATTTTTCATACCACACTTGTTCAGGTTTCGTGTTTGATTATGCATTCATGTTGCATTCATGTTAGTACATCGTATCATATCGATATGCGTAGATTAAGACGTATTTGCGTGCATACTTACGATAGCCTTATGAGATGTTACTTACTACTCACGAGTTGGCAACTCACCCCCGTTGTGCCACAGTATCTTGCATGTCTGACCCATCAGTACAGTAGCGGCAGGCGCACTTCCTCATTTTGTTCCTTTTGCTTGGACTTGCGGCATTGCTCGTAGGTGGGTTGCGAGGATATGTTATTGCGTCATGTATATTATATTGTATCTAGTATACTCCATCTACCCTTGTGTATTGGACTAGACAGTGAGACTTGTATTTGTGGTGTTTGGTGTCAATGCTCCCTTGAGCCGACGTGGTATTTTCTTATTTCTTGCTTTCAGATGCTTATTTCTCACTTTTGATATACATATTGCATGTGGTTGTGATTCCTCCATGGGCGAAGAGCTAGCTCCTGCTTGGGGATGCCTCTATTCATTATTTATATGTATTTTCATGTGTTGTACCCGTTTGGGGGCCAATATTTACAAAGAAGACTCTGCCGAAATTTTCGGAAAATTCTGATGTTTCTTTTAAATGTTTAATGCGGCTTATTTGGTTAAAAACCGCTTTCTTTAAATAAGTTTTCCTTCACTCTATTTCTTTACATGGTTTTGATTTCTGGGCTTTGGCTTACTTAGATTACGTACGCCTTGAGACGTTTCATATTTTAAGTGCCAGTCACATTCCGTATCTTCGGGTCGTGATATTTATATATATGTATATATATATATATATGTGTGTATGTATTCTAGTATTATTGTTCATTATTCATTTTCTCTCTTGGCTATTCGTATTTTTATACGAATACGCGTATATGTATTTCGATACGTGTACCAGGTTGTATTCCGTATTTATACGGAATAGTTTCTAGAAGATGACAACCTCATTAATTGATTTTCTTTTTAGAAAATCATTTTGAAAATGAGGTGGAGGGTGAGTTGGCATGAGCATGGGTGATGGCATGTAGAGAGGTATGGTTTGCATTTGTTTATTGGTAAAATGAGGAGATATTTTTTTGTGGGTGTGCATGATTGAGAGAAGAAGGGGGCAGCCACATTCTTGGGTGGCCTTACTCATTTTCTTTTCTTCAGTTGATTCTTCAGTTGATTCTTCACTTGGTTCATGGATCACTCATTTCTCACTTAGAGTAAAACACTTAGCAATTTTTCCATGGTTGCTCATGCCACCAGTTTTCCTCACTTCCTTCTTCATCTTCTATGGTTGCTCTTGAAGCATTTTGATGAGAGAAAATTATAGTGAGATAATTCTACACCTCCACTCTCCATTGCTAGCAACCTTGGAGAGTCGGTTGCCTCGCTAGGCAAGGCTGGAGCTTGCGCCGTTTTCCTTGGGTGGATCATCGTGGATGGAGGAAGACCAGCAACCAAATTCAATCCGCGACCACTAGGAGCTTAGTATGATGGTTGAAGACCCAAAGGACTTGGTTCATTAGGTATAACCATTTAACTCCTTTTTATATTCTTGCTAGTATAGAGTTTAGGGAAGATCCGGGCATCGGGTTGTGGTAGTGCCAATTTTAAAAAAAATTGTTCCGCATTTGGCCACGGTAGATGGCCGGGGCACTGCCGTAACCCAACACTCCTATCCTTGTAATACCGGATCAATCTGGAGGATTCGTTGTACATTGTGATGCGTCCAGTAAGAGATTAGGATGTGTTCTACACCAACGTGTAAATGTTGTAGCTTTTGCATCAAGACAGCTAAAAGTTCATGAGCGCAACTATCCAACACATGATCTGGAGTTGGCAATCGTTATCTTCACACTTAAGATTTGGCGCCACTACCTCTTGGGAGAACGAGTGGATATATACACCGACCACAAGAGTCTGAAGTATGTATTTACTCAGAAAGAACTAAACATACGGCAGAGAAGATGGCTAGAACTCATGGCGGACTTTGACATCAACCTACAATATCATCCTGAGAAGGTGAACGTTGTTCCTAATGCACTTAGCCGCCAGACATTAGCAATGAATCTCACCGCTCAGTGGAAGCTACAGCAGGAATTGCACGGATTGGCGATCGAAGTAGTTATGCCAGGTAGCGCTTCATATTTGATGAACTTACAAGTCCAGTCCACCCTTGTCAATCAGATCAAAGCAGCTCAAGCAAATGATGCTAAGCTACAAAAGATCCGAGAACAAGTAGAAAGTGGACTTTGAACTGATTTCATCATCCAAGAAAATGGATCCTTGAGATATGGAAGTCGATTATGTATACCAAACGGCCCAGTTTGAGAAGAGTTGATGAAAGAAGCTCACAGCTCTCCTTATTCTGTACACCCCGGTGGTACAAAGATATACAGGGATCTACGGCAACACTACTGGTGGTATGGAATGAAGCGAGAAGCAGCTAGAAGCGTAGCCAAGTGTTTGGTGTGTCAGTAAGTAAAGGCTGAACATCATGGAACTGCTGGTCTACTTCAACCATTACCAATCCCAGAATGGAAATGGCAGCACATTACCATGGACTTCGTGACTGCCCTTCCTCGCAGCATGAAAGGTAACGACGTGGTATGAGTTATTATGGATCGACTCACCAAGTTAGCTCATTTTATTCCCTTTCGAGTTGGCCAATCTTCCGAGACGTTAGCAAAGAAGTACATGGAGGTAGGCATAAATCTAAAAGAAAGATTTAAACCTTCAAGATGTACTATTTTTGATACCCATGAACTCATGCAGGAGATCGTGAGATTACATGGAGTACCGGTTTACATCGTCTCCGATCGTGATACTAGATTCCAATCACAATTTTGGCAGAGTCTACAAGCTAGCCTGGGAACGAGTCTAAATTTCAGCATGGCTTATCATCCACAAACTGACGGACAGTACGAGCGAACAATTCAGATTCTATAGGACATGCTAAGAGCTTGTATGTTAGACTTCGGAGGTTTGTGGGAAGATCATCTACACTTTGTGGAGTTTTCATACAACAACAGCTATCAGGCAAGCATTAGAATGGTACCATTCGTAGCACTCTACGGACGAAAGTGTCGTTCACCACTAAATTGGGATGACATCGGAAATCGTGAACTCATTGGACCAAAAATGATCGTGGAAACTGTGGACGTAGTTCGCACAATCAGGAAAAGAATGCTCATAGCCCAAAACCGACAGAAGCATTGGACATATGCAAAACGGCGACATATGGAGTTCCACCCTGGAGACCATGTTTTTCTAAAGATCTCTCCAAACCGAGAAGTGATCCGCTTTGGCTAAAGGGGTAAGCTAAGTCCAAGATACATAGGACTGTTCAACATACTCGAACGAGTTGGAGAAGTGGCATACCGTTTAGCACTTCCACCCTCATTGGAAGGAGTGCAAAATGTGTTCTACATATCCCAGTTATGATGATATGTAAGCGACCCCAGCCACATACTTGATCACTCCGAGCTCACAGTACAGACGGCCCTAACTTGTGAATAATAACCCATTGAGATCCTGGACCGAAAGATGAATACACTACGGAATAAGGAAGTAAACTTGGTCCGAGTGATGTGGAGAAACGATTCGCCAGGAGAATCGACATGGGAACGAGAAGAAGTCATGCGTGGAAGATACCTTTACCTCTTTGAAAATTAGTCCATATGTAATTGTAAATTTTGAGGATGAAATTTTTATAAGAAGGGTAGAATGTAACGACTCTGAATTTACTGTACTGAAACAATAACAAGAAACAACTTGTAGCTCACCGGTAAAGCCTCTACACTGCCGTGACGTAGCCTATGTGTTCGATTCCCATCAGACACAATTATTTTTTTCTGAATTTTTTTAACTTTTTGGAGTCCCAAAAGATTGCACATATAATACACAGGGAAATGAAAAGTTCAGAAAAATCAAACAGGCAGAAAATGGAGTAAACTCTGAACAATATACATGGCATAAATCTAGAGACCCTAAACCCTAAATCGACTAGCCAAAAGCCATTTAGGGCCAGCACTGACGGTCGGATGGAGCCCAATGAGGCCCGGGCTTTGCACACTAGTCCCTTCACCTACCCCTAACTCCTCTGCACTTTTTGATTTCTCTGCAATCAAACAGAGATCCTTCATTTCATAATTAAACCACATTTTAATGCTTTTTAATCCAAATTTTTAATTCCAAAACCCCAATTCTCCACTATAAATACCACCCCACACTTTGGATCAGCACCATTTTGAAATTTCTAGCCAAAACTCTCAAAAAAAATTCTAAGTACAAGTGGAGTAATGAGGAGTTAGCAAGAAAGCAACTTCCGGCGAAAATCGAAGTCAATTCCGGCGCTCCCGCAACGCTACGAAACTCACCCCCTCTTTTTCAACCCTCCTTTAAACTTTCTAAACCGTAAGTTCCTCTCAATCTCTTTTCCTCTTCATTGAAATTCCATTTCAAAACTCATATCGGTAAGTGGAGTTAATTCCGATATCTTTTTTCTAAACCCTAGAAACTCCTTATTCTTATTCTTTGATCAACCAAGTTTTTACACAATGCTTGTAACCTTAAACTCCAATATTTAGAATTAAAATTTCATAAAAATTCTCATGTGAAATAACAATAGTAACACTTTTTCATTAAAATACCTTGAATTTATTAAAACCTCTTTTAGTATTTGTTAAAACAATACCTTAGGAAAAACTTTATAGGGTAACGACCTACCCCACATGCACACTTGGTTTCATTGCACGATACTCATAGAATGTATTTTGTTTCGAAGTATAATATTACGATAAAATACCACATAATTTTAAAAAACCGGATTTTTTTTAAAGCGGTATTATCTATCCTTTGCGATTACGCATTTACAACTCTCTTTAGGGGACCCGCTATGGATGGTGTGGATTATCACACATCCTTGGTCTAGTAGAATGAGTAGCAGACCTCCTCACGGAGAATTTGATCTCGAAAAGATATAAATACGGTTTTTAAGAAATACGAATTTTCTAAATAAAATAAAATTATTTTTAAAATTAAAATTATATAAAATTATTAATACATATTTTCAAAATATAATAAACCTATGAATTTTCAAAAATGAAAAGATTAACGAATTTCAATAAAATACCATCAAGACACCAAAAAGACAAGTTTACAGTAAAATATTATGAACTTTCCAAGCTAAGTAATTATCACTAAAATACCCCAAATACTTAAAATCCATGCTCATGACAATCTTAAATAATACTAATCGCCCTTGAGGTTTATTTTAATCTATATTAATATATTTTTTCATAAAACCCCCTCGAGTTACATAAAAATAAAATTTAAGGACTTTAGTAAATATAGATTTAAACGGTATCAATTCTCTTGAGCCCCAGGAAGCCGGAGAAAGTGGGTTCTTGCCTATTTAAGGTAGACAACTTAGCGGAGTTATCAATGGTAATTGTCTTGGAAAAAGATAAAAATCCTGCCGTCCATGTGCAGCAGTTACCGATAACTCCCGAACCTAATTCAAGATCTAAATAAGTTTACTAGTGTCTGACTCAAGTCTGAGTCCAGTCTCAAATCTGAATCCAACATTAAAAAAGAACTTGAATACTTGAAACATGAACATGAATACTCGAATCCAAATATCAATATTAAACATATATACTTGACTTAATTTGACCGAACCATGATTATAACTTGAATTGAATACTTGAATACTTGAATACTTGATTACATTCTGAACATGACTGCTTGAACATTTTGTATCCATAATTTCGGTAAGACTTGTAAATATAATTTATACAATATATTACGGGGGAATAAAGGGGTTGTTCCCCTCTGAAAGACGGCGCGGGACTAAGGCGTCTTGCCTGAGATTCGGGGCAGATGCTAATTGGTGCTATCCGTCAACCTCTCTGAAGATGCCAAGTTGATTTATGGCACCATGTATCGAAGGTTTAAACGGATGCGTCCGATGTAGCAGACTTCGTCAGATTCCCCCTCGCTTGAGGGGTTTTTGATTGTGGGGACGCTCTTCCCTGCAGGCGTAAGCCCCTACAGTTAATTATGCTACCGCATTGCGGTAACAACTTTATCCTTCTCCAGATGGTCACTTCGTGTCGTGGGTGTTTGTTTTGTGTTTGGTTGCCCGTGGATTGTATACGGAGACTGAGTTATGTCGTCGCCCGTAGGGCGTGCACTAGTCCAAATCCGCATCTTTCTTAGATTTGGGTTTGGGGGTTATGTTTAAGGATACGTTAGTCTCGTTTGAGACTAAGATCGACTTAAACGTTTGTTAAGGATACGTTAGTCCGATTTTAGACTAAGATCAACTTAACGGGATCGTTTAGATCCGACAAGAGAGCGATTAGGGGAGCTATGTTGTTTAGTTTAGTGATATTGCGGTCAATAGGTAGTTTAAGGAAATTGCGGTCCAATGTTAGTTTTAAGACGTTGCGGTCAAGGTTAAGGACGTCGTAGTCCGTGGATTTAAGGACTCCACGGTCCGATGTTAGTTTTAAGACATCACGGTCAAGGTTAAGGACGTCATAGTCCGTTGTTAGTTTTAAGACATTCCGGTCAAGGTTAAGGACGTCGTAGTCCGTGGATTTAAGGACTCCACAGTCCGATGTTAGTTTTAAGACATTACGATCAAGGTTAAGGACCTCGTAATCCATGAGTTTAAGGACCCCACAGTCTGTATCGATGTGTGTGGTTATAAGGACCCGTCACCTCTTTGAAGACGTTGAGGAATTACAACGACAAGTATCAAAGGAGTGAAGAGATGTACCCTTAAACCAAGGTAGATTAAGTGATCTGTAGTCCAATTTGGAAACTAGGATCAATTATTATATTATGAGCCCATTGGCCCTGTTGAATTTGAATTGAGGACTTATGGCCATCTTGAGCTAAGTCCAATTGTATCTGGGATATTGGTCTCTGTTGATTCATTGAAGGAGAGGATTTGCCTCTGGAAACTTAGCCAATTAGGCTAAGCTTAGTGTTAAACACTAGAGACCAACAATGTTGAACACTGGGAATAAGGTTGACAAGTTAGTGTCAAACACTA
The DNA here is from genome assembly GCA_030015575.1 of Agapanthus africanus. NCBI lineage: Eukaryota > Viridiplantae > Streptophyta > Magnoliopsida > Asparagales > Amaryllidaceae > Agapanthus > Agapanthus africanus. Next base: position 518,332,625 of record JASDDO010000031.1, on the reverse strand, counting down.
AAAGATAATCAGTGTTGAACACTGGGAACAGAGTTTTCAAATTAATGTTAAACACTAAGCAAATCCAAATTAGTGTTAAACACTAAGAAAATCAGTGTTAAACACAGCAAATAGAGTTTTCCAAATTAGTGTTAAACACTAAGAGAAATCAGTGTTAAACACTGGATACAGAGGTTTCAATTTAGTGTTGAACAATAAGGCAAGAGGGGTCACGTGGCCACACGTGAGAGCGCCCTGCTTTCCTTTATTTTGTTCTATAGATAAGTGTTTACCATTTTTAGTCCTGAAAGCCATCACGTGCGGGCACGTGATGGGAGCTCATGCTCTGGTTTATTAGAATACCCATTAGAGGTCACGTGGTGACACGTGAGGGCGCTCCAGAGTCTCTGTTTATTTTGCTTTTTCTTTATGTGCTTCATGGGTCACGTGGGGCACGTGGGGCGTTGCCTCAAAACTCTCTTTTATATATCTTCGCAGGAGTCACGTGGTAACACGTGAGGTGCCTACTTCAGAGTTTTATTCTGTGGGTCTCTGCATGCTTTAATGTTCTGTTCATAGGGTTAAACCCTAAACTTCTGAAGAATTATATTCTTAATAGGGTTAAACCCTAGTTTCTTTTCTTAAAGGAATTAAATTCCTATGAGTTTAAGAGAATTATATTCTCAGTTAGGGTTAAACCCTAGTTCTGTTCATTTTGAAGGAATTAAATTCCTATAATATAGGGTTAAACCCTAAGTTTATCTCAAAGGAATTGAATTCCTATCATTTTGTGAGAATTAAATTCTCTAAACTCAGTTCCTCCTCTGTGTTTTAGATCTACTGGCAGGATCTCGACCCAATGAGAATTAAATTCTCAATTCATGGGGAGATGTACACTTTGCAGATCCTCAACCAGAGAAAGAACTAAGTTCTTTTTTATATAAGAGTTAAACTCTTTTGAGAATTAAATTCTCCTTTGAAGCCTCCCTTTTCCTTTCTTACCTAAGGTTTTCCTTTTTGTAGAGAATCAAAGGCTCTATCTCTCTCTTTCTCTATATCAGAAAAAGATCCAAGGGTCTCAGGGTTTTAGAAGAAAGTTTTAGAAAAAGGACTTCGAAAAAGGTCCCCCCTCTCTTCTTTTATTGGCTCCTATTTATAGGAGAAGGAAGAGAATCAATCTGCATAGTAAATCTCTCATTGAGAGATTTGATTTGTATATTGAGAGATTTGATTTATATTTATCATTAATCTAGGCCTTTAGATTGTTAAATGAATTTTATTCACCATTGGATTTTAAATCCAGAGATATCTCTTTGTTATCTCGGTTAGATTTAGGGGGGAAATTTTTCCAAGTCCAAGATTTTTCCATAAATTGGTGATATTTAATAACCTTTAGATTTTTAAACCAACGGTTCCAAATAATCATTCTCTATTTTGGAAAGATTTGAATGATCTCTTCTCAGAATTTAATTCTGTTAAATAATAAGGCCTTTAAAGCCGGTCACGTGTGGCCACGTGACCCCCGGTCACGTGTGGCCACGTGACCCCCGGTCACGTATAGGCACGCGACTCCTGGAATGAGCCTTTCTTCTCCCGGGCTTCGAAAAAGGTCCTCCCTCTCTTCTTTTATTGGCTCCTATTTATAGGAGAAGGAAGAGAATCAATCTGCATAGTAAATCTCTCATTGATAGATTTGATTTGTATATTGAGAGATTTGATTTATATTTATCATTAATCTAGGCCTTTAGATTGTTAAGTGAATTTTATTCACCATTGGATTTTAAATCCAGAGATATCTCTTTGTTATCTCGGTTAGATTTAGGGGGGGAAATTTTTCCAAGTCCAAGATTTTTCCATAAATTGGTGATATTTAATCACCTTTAGATTTTTAAACCAACGGTTCCAAATAATCATTCTCTATTTTGGAAAGATTTGAATGATCTCTTCTCAGAATTTAATTCTGTTAAATAATAAGGCTTTTAAAGCCGGTCGCGTGTGGCCACGTGACCCCCGGTCACGTGTGGCCACGTGACCCCCGGTCACGTGTAGGCACGTGACCCCCGGTCACGTATAGGCACGTGACTCCTGGAACGAGCCTTTCTTCTCCCGCGCTCTGTTCTCTGGCCGCTGCTCAGCCGTCACATGCCAACACGTGACCACTGGTCACGTGTGAGCACGTGATGCCTTTTCTGGAGCTTTTTCTTGAATGAGCTTTGTGCCGCTGTTTTAAACGTCACGTGCCAACACGTGACCACTGGTCACGTGTAATCACGTGATGCCTCTTCTGAGTCCTTTCCTGATTTTTTAATCAGGGAACAAATGCCCCCACAGCGTTGTTCTCACGTGTCTGCACGTGAGTGCAACGCTGTCTCTTTTGTGACCGTCAGATTTGCCTTGGGAGTAGGGTAGATGAAATGTCCTTTCCAAAGCGCCTTCACTTTTTCATCTCCTTCCTTTCAAACCATTCTTTTAAGAATTTGATTCTCGTTCTCAGAGCTTAGTTCTCTGTTGTGTCTGTGCAGTGCCACTTTATCTTCCAATCAAAGGCTAGTGCTCACGTGTTGCGCATGCAGGGCTCTGCTTGATGGGGACGTTTCATTTCCCTAATCTGATTCCAATGCGTCGTTGGATTTCATTTCCAACGCTCTCCTCTGCTTTTCGGGCTTTGAGAATAGTCCCACCATGCACAACATTTTTTTGTGCATAGCATTAAATGCTCCCCTTTATAACCTGAACCCATGCCTTGCTGCTTTTCCTCATAGAGAAACCCATTTATACCTTAAGGTGATCATCTTTGAGAACCCGATCAATCGCCATGGCTTGCAATCGTCCCCATGCTCGTCGGCAACGATGGGAGGTGCCCGTTGAGGAGATAATACCCCACTTTGCCGCCCGATTGGTGGATCCCCTCCTTACCGACGACAAATGCGACTCAGCGGCGTATGAACTGTCGATCCGCAGGGGGTCTCCCCTCCCAATGGGCTCCCTCTGGCTCCGGATGATTCTTGCCGCCGTGCTCGCCGACGTCCCTCCTCACCCGGCGGAGATGACCCTGGCGATGCTTGATGCGGCCGAAGAAAAGCTCGTTGGCTTTCACGAAGCGTGCCTAATTACTCAAGCTTTGAAAGATCGCTCGGTTCACCTTTTGAACGAAATAAGAGCCCGTCGGGATGTTATGTCTGCTTTTGCGGACGAACATGGCGCCAATCGGTGGGGAGCGACTCCTCGCGAGAACCGGCACTTTGACGAGTTGGAGAGAGCGGAGAGAGAGATGGAGAATTTTGTCTTCTGTTTTGTCAACCCTTGTGCTACCGATCCTTTGTTCGGCGACCTTTTCCTGCTAGTGTAGTATGTTCAAATTAGTTTTCGCATGCTTTATGTTGAACTTTCATGTGTGCTGGGTATCCGTATGTATGCTTTTGCTTGCATAAATGAACTTTGTGTTCTTCCCATGAGAACTTTCTTTAACTGCGAACACTATCACTATGGCGCATTCACATCAGAGCTTCGGGTATTATTTCTTTTCGGATATTCATATAGTTGCGAATGCATGCTTGATAGGATGTACATCGAGAACTTTTTGTTGCTTCCCATACCAGGTGATGTGAGCGCGTTTTAGATCGACTATTGTTGTCGACTGGAGGCCCGTTTATACGGTCTTGAGCGTATATGTCATGTTTCTAAGGTTGCGGTCGCGAAAGAGAACTTACGTGGCCTGATAGAGCGACGCGTGGCGAACATATTGTTGTGCGAGAAAAGGGCTCGGCCGTAAATTTTCGGAGAGGGAGCTGGCTTCTAAGGCGCTGAGTGAGCTTTAAGCTAATCTTACCGCCAAGGCCAACAAAGCATATGAACTCTGGCGGGTGCTTCAAGAGTCTATCAAAGAGGTGGTGGCTCTTGATAAAGCTGCCACGTTCACTCGTGAAAGGGTCGAGGCTCACAAGGCCACTGAGAAAGAGCTTGAAGGCCGGCTTGCTGCGTATCGGGCCCAGCAGGCTCAGGCAGAGGCCCGTCTTCTGGCGATCGTGAATAATGAAGCCATGACCCAGCAAAAGCAGGATGAGCTAGCGAAGTTACTAAATCGCCCGCCGGCTTGAAAACTTGTATTTTTTTGTGCATACTCCTGAATGAGAGTATTTTTTTGTTCTTTCATGAATTGTACTTCGTATCCATTTTGGTTTATGAATAAAGACATATTTTTTCTTCTCAATGGTGTGTCCCCTTTTATTGAATGTGTTCTGCGGAAAATTTATCTTGATCTCTTTGCAGGGCAGCGATGGCTTAGGATTCAGGGTTAAGATCCGCCTCCTAAGACTTCTGAGCCTTATGAGCCGTGGAGGTCTCATAAAGAGTTTTTCTCCCTACAGGTCGAGAGGATCCCGTAGGTGTAAGTTCTTCTTAAGAGTCGTGAGGATTCTTAAGCGGGTTCTCCCTTGGGAGTCGTAAGGATCTCACAAGAGAGTTTTCTTCCTTGCAGGTCGTGAGGACCCACAAGTGCTGAGTGTGGTCGCCCTTATCCGTATTTCACGGGGTCAGGGGTTGCTTTGGAATGTTTTCCAGGGTATCGTAGTTTAAAGACATCGCGGTCAAGGTTAAGGACCTCATAGTCTGTGGGTTTAAGGACTCCACAGTCCGATATTAGTTTTAAGACATTACAGTCATGGTTAAGGACCTCATAGTCCGTGGATTTAAGGACTCCACAGTCCGATGTTAGTTTTAAGACATCACGGTCAAGGTTAAGGACCTCATAGTCCGTGGATTTAAGGACCCTACAGTCCGATGTTAGTTTTAAGACATCACGGTCAAGGTTAAGGACCTCATAATCCGTGGGTTTAAGGACTCCACAGTCCAATGTTAGTTTTAAGACATCACGGTAAAGATTAAGGACCTCATAGTCCGTGGGTTTAAGGACTCCACAGTCCAATGTGGGTTTAAGGACCCCATAATCCCATGTTAGTTTTAAGACATCACGGTCAAGGTTAAGGACCTCATAGTCCGTGGGTTTAAGGACCCCACAGTCCGATGTTAGTTTTAAGACATCACGGTCAAGGTTAAGGACCTCATAGTCCGTGGGTTTAAGGACTACACAGTCCAATGTTAGTTTTAAGACATCACGGTCAAGCTTAAGGACCTCATAGTTCGTGGATTTAAGGACTCCACAGTCCGCGGAATGTGTGGTTACCGGGACCCATCACCTCTTTGAAGACGTTGAGGAATTACAACGCCAAATATCAAAGGAGTGAAGGGATGTACCCTTTAACCAAGGTAAAATCAGTCTAGAATCATCGTGGTTGATCGTTAGTTTTAAGACATTACGGTCGAGGTTAAGGACATCATAGTCCGTGGATTTTAAGGACTCCACAGTCCGGTGTTTGCTCTGGAAGCTTCACATGGGTTCACGGCCGTGCTTGGCGAGGACCAGGCTCCGCTCTTGGCGTTTTCCGCAGCGTCAATGAGTGACGTTATCCGCGTTCCACGTAACCAGGAATTTTGCACTAGATGCTTCACACGGGTTCACTGCCGTGCTCGGCGAGGACTAGGCTCCGCTCTGGATGCTTCACACGGGTTCACTGCCGTGCTCTGCGAGGACCAGGATCCGCCCTGGACGTTTTCCACGGGGTCAAAGAGTGACGTTATCCGCGTTCCACGTAACCAGGAATTTTGCACTAGATGCTTCACACGGGTTCGCTGCCGTGCTTGGCGAGGACTAGGCTCCGCTCTGGACGTTTTCCACGGGGTCAAAGAGTGACGTTATCCGCGTTCCACGTAACCAGGAATTTTGCACTAGATGCTTCACACGGGTTCACTGCCGTGCTCGGCGAGGACTAGGCTCCGCTCTGGATGCTTCACACGGGTTCACTGCCGTGCTCTGCGAGGACCAGGATCCACTCTGGACGTTTTCCACGGGGTCAAAGAGTGAAGTTATTCGCGTTCCACGTAACCAGGAATTTTGCTCTAGATACTTCACACGGGTTCACTGCCGTGCTTGGCGAGGACTAGGCTCCGCTCTGGATGCTTCACACGGGTTCACTGCCGTGCTCTGCGAGGACCAGGATCCGCTCTGGACGTTTTCCACGGGGTCAGAGAGTGACGTTATCCGCGTTCCACGTAACCAGGAATTTTGCACTAGATGCTTTACACGGGTTCACTGCCGTGCTCGGCGAGGACTAGGCTCCGCTCTGGATGCTTCACACAGGTTCACTGCCGTGCTCTGCGAAGACCAGGATCCGCTCTGGATGTTTTCCACGGGGTCAAAGAGTGACGTTATCCGCGTTCCACGTAACCAGGAATTTTGCACTAGATGCTTCACACGGGTTCGCTGCTATGCTTGGCGAGGACTAGGCTCCGCTCTGGACGTTTTCCACGGGGTCAAAGAGTGACGTTATCCGCATTCTACGTAACCAGGAATTTTGCACTAGATGCTTCACACGGGTTCACTGCCGTGCTCGGCGAGGACTAGGCTCCGCTCTGGATGCATCACACGGGTTCACTACCGTGCTCTGCGAGGACCAGGATCCACTCTGGACGTTTTCCACGGCGTCAAAGAGTGACTTTATCCGCGTTCCACGTAACCAGGAATTTTGCACTAGATGCTTCACACGGGTTCACTGCCATGCTCGGCGAGGACTAGGCTCCGCTCTGGATGCTTCACACGGGTTCACTGCCGTGCTCTGCGAGGACCAGGATCCGCTCTGGACGTTTTCCACGGGGTCAGAGAGTGACGTTATCCGCGTTCCACGTAACCAGGAATTTTGCACTAGATGCTTCACACGGATTCACTGCCGTGCTCGGCGAGGACTAGGCTCCGCTCTGGATGCTTCACACGGGTTCACTGCCGTGTTCTGCGAGGACCAGGATCCACTCTGGACGTTTTCCACGGGGTAAAAGAGTGACGTTATCCGCGTTCTACGTAACCAGGAATTTTGCACTAGATGCTTCACACGGGTTCACTGCCGTGCTCGGCGAGGACTAGGCTCCACTCTAGATACTTCACATGGGGTCAAAGAGTGACGTTATCCGTGTTCCATGTAACCGGGATTTTTTTTTGGCTTTGTCTGTAATTCATGAAGTCGGAATTTGACTCTCGGTCAGCTGTATGCCGGCGAGCCTTGGAACTGGGAGTTGTCGATGTTCCGCTTTATTTGATGTTGTGTCTACTGCAATGAGACGAACGTCAAGATGATCTCTAGGCTATCTCTGAACCGTCGAGATTTGGCTTCTTCTTATGATGAAACCAGGGGGAGGAGTATGATCCCTTCTTTGTTTGCGCCCCTGGATTGTATACAGGGATAGATGTAACATCACCTGTAGGGCGTGAATTTCATTTCTATTTTATTTCATTTTCCGCGATGCTCTATCATTTCAGCTTTTATATCGCGAAGGTCGCGATTGCCCCATCATTTCGGCTATTTTTCGCGGTGCCCAATCATTTCAGCTATTTATTTTATTTTTACTCGCCGCTTTTTATTGCGAGTTGCCCCATCATTTCGGCTATTTTTCATGCATACATTTTTACTTGCTGCTTTTTATTGCAAGTTGCCCCATCATTTCAGCTATTTCTTATGCATGTGTGGCTCGCTAGCCTTTTCGCTGCAAGCTTGGATTTTAGACAACGATTTCGGCATCAGCACCGCTACAACTGGGATGTTGCTAGGAGAAAATCATCATTTGCCTCTGTCGATGTTGAACAAAGGAGGCTTAGTAAACAGGGTTAAAGGTCCTGTCAACTAAGGCTTTTGACTTCATGAGCCGTAAGGGTCTCACAATGGTATTTCTCCCTACAAGTCGTGAGGATCTTGCAGGTGTGTTTTCTCCTTGGGAATCGTGAGGATTCCTAAGTGCATGTCCTCTTGCAAGTCGTAAGGATCTTTACAAGAAGGTTTTCTCCTTATAAGTCGAGAGGACTTACAAGGGTTGTTTGCCATATGAACATATCCCCAGTCACGGATGGGACTTGGTTAGGGAAATGTTTATTCGCGCCCGTGGATTGTATACAAGAGTCAGTATTGAGCCACTTGTAGGGCATAAATTGAAGGTTGTGGAGGTTGCTTAAGCACAGGTTTAGGTCTCTGTGACTTAAGACTTTCAAATCTTATGAGCCGTGGGGGGTCCCATAAGAGAGTTCTCCTTACGAGTCATGAGGATCTCGCAAGTGTAATTTCTCCTTAGGAATCGTAAGGACTCCTAAATGTGTTGCTCCTTTGTGAGTCGTAAGGATCTCACGCTGGTGGTTTCTCCTTACAGGGTCGTGAGGACCCTGCAAGTGTTCTTTAACGAGGTTGCGCCCTTTCGGGTTTTCACAAACACTCGCCGGTAGCCCTGCTGTTTTTACTCACGGAGCCCTTTCGGGTTTTCATCCGTGCCCATTTTGCTTATGGACATACCATTTTTATTATTTTTTTTATTTTTATATCGGCTTTGAGATACTGCAATCCACCGTAGTTTATCGACATCTCGGTCAACAGCTAGTTTTAGGACATAGTGGTCCATTATTAGTTTAAGGACGTTTCGGTCCGTTGCTAGTTTAAGGACATTTCGGTCCGTTGTTAGTTTAAGGACATTTCGGTCCTTCGTTGAAGAAGGCCGGTTACTACTCAGAGTTCGGGCTTAGGAAGATAGCGAGCGGACATAGTCGTCGTCATCTATCATTGACCTAGGCCTTAACCCGTTAAGCGTAGTATTTCTTCAGGTTGCGACCGTTTATTGGCCTGAAAAGTCTTTCACCGTGCATATCCATAAGTAGGTGCGCTCCGCCCTGGTAGACCTTGTCTATGATGTACGGGCCTTCATAGTTTGGCTTGAATTTTCCCCGCTTGGCGCGATTGGGGATCATAGGTCTTTTGACCACTAGCACGAGTTCTCCTTGGCGGAATTCCCTCGGCCTGGTCAATCTTTCGTATGAGCGCATCATCTTTGCTTTGTAAGCCTCCAGATTTTGTTGCGCTATGAGCCAGGTCTCATCAAGGGCATCAAGCTCCTCAAGCCGAAAGTGAGCATTTTCTTCGTCTGTCAGCTCGCAGTCGACCGCCACGCGTAGAGAGGGTAACTCTATCTCGAGGGGGGGTACTGCTTCTGTACCAAATACCAACGCGTATGGCGTTGTGTTCGTGGCCGTTTTGAACGTAGTTCGATATGCCCAGAGAGCTTCTTGCTGTCTCTCGTGCCAGTCCTTTTTGTTTCGGGACACCGTCTTCTTCACGATCTTTGTCAAGGTTTTGTTGAAAGCCTCAGCTAGACCGTTAGCCCGGGGATTATAAACTGAGGAATATCTCCAGTCTATGTTGTGTTGTTGAGCGAAGCGGCTAATCTTGTGGCTTCTGTAGGCTGGCCCATTATCGGAAATGATCCGTCGCGGAGTTCCAAACCGATAAATGACATGTGTCTTGAAGAAATGGAGAATATTCTCCGTCTTCACCTTCCTCAGCGGTATTGCTTCTGCCCATTTGGAGAAGTAATCAGTCGTCGCCAAGATGAAACGATGTCCCCTGGATGATGCTGATTCGATGGGGCCGATTACGTCAGTCCCCCACATTTCGAACGGCCAGCTAGCCACCGTTGGATGTAGTGGATTTGGGTGCTGATGGATAAAGTCCCCATGGATTTGGCACGAGTGGCATTGTTTCGCATACTCGAGACAGTCCTGGATCATCGTGGGCCAGCAGTAGCCCATCCGTTTAATTCTCAATTTCATCTTCGGGCCTGCTTGGTGAGAACCGCAGAGTCCGTCGTGGACTTCCTGAACGACTCTCTTCACTTCGTCAGGTCCCAGGCATCTTAACCATAGAGAATCGAATGACCTCTTGTACAAAGTATCGTTGACGAAGGCGAAAGACAGAGCTCGTTTCATGAGCTGATGTCTTGAGGATGCATCTTCAGGCGTTCGACGGGATTTGAAGTAGTCTATGAAGACTTCTCTCCAATCTCCAACCTTCTTTTGGTCGTTTATTTGCAGGGCCGTGCGCTCAGTTTCTCCCTTTTCTTCGGATGATTCTGGAGATATTTCTGCTGGAGCAAGCACCCGACGGCTTTGTACCACGATTCTTACGTCATCGAGGTTCTCATCGGCCAGTTCTTTAGCGAGCTTGGCCAACGCGTCCGCTTTGCTGTTTTCCACGCGCGGTATGTTTTCCAAAGTGTAGGAGGGAATTTAGGTCAACAGTTGTTGCACCTTTTCGCCATACTTCACCAACTCTGGTTTGCACGTTTGATATTCTCCATTTACTTGACTGACGACCAGTTGAGAATCTCTATATAATAGGAGGTTTTCAATTCCAATGTCGATGGCGATCTCGAGGCCTGCTATCAGAGCTTCGTATTCGGCCTCATTGTTCGTCCTCGGTTCTGTTAAGGAGAAAGCAAAGCGCATTATCCCCCCTTGTGGAGTTATGAAGATGAGACCTACCCCCGACTTGATTATAGGTGTGTTTTGTTTGCGCTTCTTCATGGAAGACGCTCCATCGAAATAAAGCTCCCATCAGGTATCACCACCGCCGATCGCATCAAACGCATGTTCGTCTGGCAGATCGCAATTCAGAGGAGAATCGGCAGGTATCGGATGTTCAGTAAGGAAGTCGGCAATGGCCTGGCCTTTCACTGGCTTGAGAGGGTGATAGGTTATCGAGAACTCCATCAAGAGTAGGGCCCATTTAGCGAGTCGCCCCGTCAATATGGCCTTCGACATCAAATATTTAAGAGGGTCCACTTTCGATATGAGACGGACTTCGTGCGCCAACGCATAGTACCTGAGCTTGGTTATCGCAAAGATCAATGCCAAGCAGTGTTTTTCGATGGGGGAGTAATTGCTTTCTGCCCCCAGTAGGACTCGACTTAAGTAGTAGAGTGCTCTTTCTTTCCTTTGGTCATTCTCTTGCGCCCATAATGCGCCTAATGAACCTTTGAGGGCGGTTGCATAAAGAATGAGGGGCTTTCCCTTGACCGGAGCAGCCAACACTGGCAGATTCTATAGGTATTGCTTGATCTCGTCTAGCACGCTTTGGCATTTTTGGTCCCGGACGAACGGGTTTCCTTTCTTCATCAGGTGACTGTAAGGGCGACACTTGCCTGAAAGGTTAGCTATAAATCGCCGGATGTACGCGAGTTTCCCTTGGAGAAAACGCAATTGTTTAAGAGTCCTTGGCGTTGGCATTTCCATGATCGCCTTGATCTTCGAAGGATCTATCTCGATACCCCGGTGCCGGACAATGAATCCTAGGAATTTGCCTGAGGACACCCCGAACGCGCATTTGAGAGGGTTCATCTTCAAGTTGTATTGCCGAAGGCGTTGAAATACGGTCTTCAGATGCTCGAAATGTTCCTCGTATGATTTGCTTTTCACAACGAGGTCGTCGATATAGCATTCGACGATTTCATGTATGAGATCATCAAAGATCTTCGTCATGGCCCTTTGATAGGTGGCACCGGCGTTCTTTAGACCGAAGGGCATCACCTTGTAGCAGAATATACCCAGAGGGGTCCGGAAAGCGGTGTGCTTCTGGTCTTCTGGGTGCATCTTTATCTGATTGTATCCTGATAAGCCATCCATGAAGGAGAAAACCTCGTGAGTGGAGGTGTTATCTATCATCAGCTCTGTGACTGGCACTGGGAAATCATCCTTCGGGCAGGCTTTATTAAGATCCCGGAAGTCCACGCATATGCGTACTGTCCCATTTTTCTTCATTACCGGGACGATGTTGGCGATCCAGTCAGGATATTGAACTTCTTAGATAAACCCAGAGTCGATCAGCTTCTTGACTTCGGCATTAATGCTCATCTCAAGCTCGAGCCGCATTCTTCTTGGCGCTTGTTTGACTGGCTTGACGTCCGGGGATATTGCCAATTTATGGACAGCTATCTCTGGATCCAGTCCTAGCATTTCGGAATAGTTTCATGCGAAACAATATGTATGCTGTATAAGCACGTCTTTTAACGCAGACACCATTTCTTCAGATTGCAGCTCGCTGACGAATGTCGGTCGCGGGTCGTTCGTCGTTCCCAACTCAATTTTCTTGAGGTTATCTGCAGTAGTATGTATGCCATCTTCCAGCTCTTTCGGCGCTGGTAGAAATTCTGAGATCACCTCGTCGTTATTGTTTTCGAAGGACCAGGGAAAGTCATCCATATTCTCAGGCTCTTCTTTTGATATCGTTATCACATGGCAGGTACGAGCTCGCTTCCAAGACTGATGTGGATCTGGTTCTGCTCTTGTGGCTTTGGGTTCGTGCTTTTGTGGCGGCATTACCCTCCAGCTGCTGGATAAAGCAAACCTGCTTTGCCGGTACTGGTCTTCGACCCAGTTGTTGAAGCTGAAGCAGTCTTCGATAGGGTGTCCTATGGCTCGGTGATAAGAGCAATAGCCCGGATGAGAGACTTCGTTAACTTGCTCAGGATGCTTAGATTCCGGAAGTGTAATCATTTGATGTTTTAAAGCGAGGTCAAGTATCTTCCGTGTTTTATTCTGAAGAAAAGAGTATGCTTGACTCATCTTTTTCATAAGAGACAAATCTGGACCGCTCAATTTCCGATCGCGTGACTTCTCGGTCCCGCTTTGTCGTTATCGAACGCCTTTTCTGCTCTTTGACTTATTTCTACCTCTGCGTCGGGCCTTTTGCACAACAGGTCGACGGGGAGGAGTATTTTCGTCTTTGGCAGCCTGTTGAAGAAAACGTTGTGTCTTGGCTTTCTCGTAGATGGACATCTCGCGATTATGGTCGTCCCGAGCTTTTTGACCCGCCTTCTGATTAATCCAAAAATTGTAGTTTACCGTAATCAGAAACGGCGTCGCTTCGCAGCTAGCCGGTGAATACGGGTCGATCCGCAGGGATGTGTTAATTTCTGATTTTGTGTTATAACGAGTTGATTCAAATCGTGGTTGGTTTTTTATCGATTGAGTTTAAGATGAATTTATGTGATAAGAAAGGACTCGTTAGGGTTAGGTCGAAGGTAGGGGTGTTGAGATCTATGTTTTCACCTCTTTCAATGCCATGATTTAAGCTTTTTAGAAATATCACAACAATTATTAGCAAAGGGGATTAGGATGATCGGGAAGAAACAAAGTTTCTTCCTCTAGATCCTTGTCCGTCCTTTCCTATTAATTGATGTGATCTTCATGGATGTCATATAAGTCCGGCCTTTTATACTAAGGTTCACCGTTACCTTGTAGGTAGGGTGCCGTAGGGGGCGGATCGTATATGAATGCATGAAGATTTCGTTTTAAAAATAAGTTGGCATTAAAGGAGGTGGGAGACATCCATCTCTCACTTACTCCCTTGTTCCTAACCCTAACGAGCGAGGATTTTACTCGCTCATTAGGGAATTGTTGCAAAGAGACATTTTTATGTTTATGTTTTAAAGGTTAACTACTTGGTGCAGATTAAGGATGATTACACTAAAGCAAGAATTAAATAACTAGGGCAAGTAAAAGATTATACTAAGGCAAGAATTAAATAAAACTAAGGACTTACAAGAAAAGATGATGCTCTGAATTCTTCAACAAATCTCACTTTTATTGATTATAAAGAGGCATACATTTTTTTAGATCTAGATTACAATTTATAAGTAACTAGTGAAGCTAGGGTTACAGACTCTCGTAGACATGACTTTACTGATTTACCCCCTAAAAATCACAACACCAGAACCGTCGCAGCAACAGAAGAAATCTCCACCGACCCGGGCATTAGACGGCCGCGGATCCGCGGCAGATACTGGCTTGGGCCGCGGATCCGCGGCCCTTTGGTGGTGTTGGGACTCCAACTTTCTGTGCTTTGTTGATCTTGTATTGGGCCTTCTGTTTTCACTGTGCTTTTCTCTGTTGGGCTTTTTGTTATTCTTCAGATTCTCAGTGAAACTCGTAAGGATCTCTTTGACCATTTCACTTGACGTTCGTCTCGGCTTGAGTAGGATCAGTGTGCTGGTTGGTCAAAAGTCCATTTCCTGTATCATCTTTGTCTTTTTCACTATATTTGCTTCAAAAGTCTGTATCCTGTATCATGTACAAACGATCGTCAAAAGCACCTGTTTACTTATAAATTGCACAAAAATGGGGCGTATGAATTGCAATATTATGATGTGAACAAATACCCCCAAACTTACCTTTTGCTCGTCTTCGAGCAAATTTATTAGTTTATTCTAACCTAGCCACATTTTCGCAGGGAAACGCGATTGCACTGAGCACGTGCAACAAGCCGTTAAACCTCTAGGTGTTCCTAGTAGGAGGAGTGTTGTCTCCTGAGGGTTTTCAGCGGATTACACCCACAAAATCCTATCAACTCGGTTTTTCGACTTTTGTTTTCCAATCAGGTTTTCTAATAAGGAATTCTATTATCTTTTAACTCGCAAATTATCCATCCGTATTCTTCACACTTCCTCATTATTTAACTTAAGATTACATATATCCTGTAGAATTACCTAGCTTTCGGCATTTCTTAAGTTTTCCTTCTAGAGTTCCATCTCCACTTAGGAATTTCTATCAACTTTATTAAAGACACAAGTTCTATTCTTCATTCCTTTCTCTTATCTAAACTCCAATCACATATCCCTACGTGTGTGTAAGTATCACCCCTACACTTGGAAATTCAAATCAAGCAATCGTACTCCTGTCCATTGTCCAAAGCACTTGTGAGACTTCGCTTTCACATCCTTCATACAACTGTTAATACTTCTTGAGGTACCAACAACCGATTACAAGATGCGTTAGCACTTTAAGGCGTACTTCCTAGTTTTGCAACACCCAAGGCTTTTAGCAGTAGCACCTTTGCTAAATATTTTTCTATTTTTTTTTTAGCCTTAAGTAATCACAAAAACCAGTGTCCATTTTTTTCTTTATCCACTTTTTTTTTTCTTTTTCATTGTGCTAAGGACGTTAGACAAGAGTATTTCAAGGTCTCTTCTACTAATCCAAATTTCAGGGTGCGTGTTTGTGCATTTTGTAGGGTACATGTTTTCAGAATTTAGACTTAAGTTAGGAACTATTTTTCAAACTTATACTCTAATAAAAGTTTTAATACTTTTCCTTCGTTTCGATTTAGCCCCAAGAACTGAACCCAAAATTTGCCTATTTCTAGATAACCTACAAAGACATATACTTTCTACCGTTAAACTTTAAGGAAGGTTATTTTTAGGGTTTTTAATTTACTAAGTCTAAGATCTAGTTTTTCCTAGCTAGTTAACCTTTTTATCAACTCAAGTCAATTAACTAAAATTGAATACAATAATTTTTATAATTTTTGAAATTTTCTCAATTTATATGGGTTTTTCAGTTTTCTAATTTTTTATTTTTATTTTTTTTCAAATTTTCAAATTTTTATGATTTTTATAAAAATGCAATGCAGAAATAACTATGCAAAAGGAAAACAAAGATATATACAATATGAAATGCAAGGATAACTATATACATCACCTCTAATACCCCCAAATTTGAGCAAAGCAGTGCCCTCACTGCCCGGCCCCACGTCGCGCTCGTGAGCGTGAACATGATCTCTCCCCCCTAGCCAACAGTGTTTGTATCCCCCTCTCAATCTCCGTCAACCGACGGTCGTGCTCTCGTGCCATTGCCCGAAACTCATCCCTCAAAGAGTCTAATCTCCTCACTGTTCTTCTCATTAATCGTGCATGTTCTTGGGGAGTTAGCTCTTCCCCGCTCGAAGTCGAGCTCGAGCTGGGAGTGTGTGCAGGTATGTTTTCTCCCGGCTCTGCCCGTGTCCAAATATCCGTCAGTCTAGAGTAAGAGGACGAGACGCCCTCTAAAAGTGGTCGAACTACGGTACCTTCAGTCAAATAAGAGTCAAATTCCTCGGTTGGGAGGAAATAACGGCAGAGTTGGGTCACGAGCATGGGGCATGGATATACACTACTTAGTTTACCCGATCCTATGGAGTATAGCAAAACTGTGCACATGTCGAATCTAGGGTTTTTCGTCATTAAAGTATGAACGACATGTAAGGACGGGGTGAAAAAGGTTGTATTGTGAGAACTCCCAAAAATATTGTTTTGTGCCCACCGGCACACAGTTAAAACATTTGCGAAGAGGGTCCGTGCTTGGATCCCCTTGCGCGGTTCTCGCGCACAGTCATTACCCATTAAAGGAATATAATCTTCAAAGCGAAGGGGTTGATCGTGTGCCGGTACACGTGGTATCAGTATAACCTCGTGTATCATATCCCTATCAATACGAATTTCATTATTTCCCCAAATCAGTTTAATATAACCTAAGTTATCTAGGCTATTCTCTTCCATTGACTCATAAAATTGGGTAACTAAACTAGGGACAGCAAATGCAGATCCATGGTTATAGAGGAGGAAATTCCATCCCCTCTGTGCAATTTCGTGTGGGAAGTATGAACCATAGATCTCGTGTGCGAACACCGGTGAAAAATCTCTCTCGTACTTCATTTTGTGGGCCATTTTAAATTTCTACAGTGAAGTATATGTAATAACAGAGAGGAAACAAGAATATGTACCTCCCCTGAAAATTTCAGGGGGAGAAGAGTAGAGACGGCGGCAGATCAGCGGCGGGAGGCGGCGGAGGCGGCGGTTGCGCGGCTGTCTGGTGGAATCTCGGCGAAATTTTTCTGGAGGGGACAGGAGGTGGCGGCTAGGGTTTGCTAAAGATGAAATATTTAGGGTGTGAGGGCAGGAGGGCTCGGGTTCCATTATATAGGGGGAAAGGGGTGATTTACAAAAAACACCCTCAAGGGTGAGGGTTTTATTCGTAAATGCAGCTTTTAATCTCCATATTTGCAATTTAGTCCAAAAAATATATTTATTTATTTTTTTTTATATTTATTTATATTATCTTATTTTTATGGTATTTAGGAAATGTACATACAAATGATATACACACCCCCAAACTTGTTTGAAATAGTGTCCTTAGGAAACAAAGTTTGGGGGTGAAAGCGGAGGAAGATCAATCAGTGTAAAGCGGCTCCTACAAAAACAGGAGCTCCTCCGAAGAATCCGCAGTGAAGAACGGTTTTAGTCGATGCCCATTTACCTTAAATAAGGTACCGTCTTCAGGGTTCTCAAGATCAACCGCACCGTGCGGATAAACGGTGCGGACCACAAAAGGTCCTCTCCATCTGGATCTGAGCTTACCAGGATGCAAGTGTAACCGAGTGTCATAAAGTAGAACTTGTTGACCAGGTTCAAATGTTTTTCGTAAAAGGTGTTTGTCGTGGAACACCTTGGCTCGGTTTTTAGCAGTTATGGCATTGTCATATGCCTCATCCCTTAGCTCCTCCAACTCATTCAGTTGCAGCTTTCTGTTGCTGCCCGCATCTCCTAAAGACAAATTTAGCTCTTTGATAGCCCAGAAAGCTTTGTGCTCGATCTCCACTGGGAGGTGGCAAGCCTTCCCGTACACAAGCCGGTATGGAGACATACCCAGATCGGTCTTATATGCAGTACGGAAAGCCCATAGTGCATCTATCAATTTAAGCGACCAATCCTTACGGTTTTTAGAAACCGTTTTCTCCAAAATTTGCTTTATTTGCCGATTCGAAACCTCGGCTTGCCCACATGTTTGGGGGTGATATGGCGTTGACAATTTGTGGGTGATAGAATATTTACGCATCAAGGACTCAAAAGTCCTATTGCAGAAGTGAGAACCATTATCACTTATAATCGCCCGAGGCTGCCCGAATCGAGAAAATATGTGTTCTTTAAGGAATCGAACGACAACTTTATTATCGTTCGTTCGGCTGGGCACAGCCTCGACCCACTTAGAAACGTAGTCAACCGCCAACAGAATATACACATTTCCAAAAGAGTTAGGAAATGGTCCCATAAAATCTATACCCCAAATATCAAAAATGTCCACTACCAAAATGGGTTGGAGTGGCATTTCGTTTCTCTACGAAATCCGGCCCAAATGTTGGCACCGGGAGCAAGTTTTGCAGTATTCAAATGCATCCTTGAAGAGTCGTGGCCAATAGAAACCACACTGCAAAACTTTTTCGGCTGTCTTCTTTGGGCCAAAGTGCCCGCCACATGCTTGATCATGGCAGAAAGACAGCACGCTCTTGACCTCACTCTCGGGCACACACCGACGAATGATTTGGTCGGAACAGTATTTGAAAAGATAGGGTTCATCCCAGTAAAAATGCTTTACTTGGGACAAAAATCGAAGCTTATCCTGTTTCGACCAATCATTAGGAATCAGGCCGGTGGCTAAATAATTTACAATATCGGCGAACCATGGTTCGCAAGAAACAGTCAAGAGCTGCTCGTCGGGAAAAACGTCAGAGATTGGAAGATCGAGCATGGGCGAAGAAGGGAGTCGTGATAGGTGATCAGCTACTACGTTTTCACATCCCTTTTTGTCCTTAATGACAAAATCAAATTCTTGCAATAAAAGGATCCAACGTATTAGCCTTGACTTAGCATCCTTCTTCGCAAAAAGGTGGCGAAGAGCCGAGTGATCAGTATAAACAATGACTGGAGAGCCGATTAAATAAGGCCGAAATTTTTCAAGTGCAAACACAACAGCTAAAAATTCTTTCTCTGTTGTTGTGTAATTAAGTTGGGCCTCATTTAGTGTTCGGCTGGCATAATAAATCACGTGCGGCATCTTATTAATGTGCTGTCCAAGAACAGCACCTATTGCAAAGTCTGATGCGTCACACATGATTTCAAAAGGGTGCGTCCAGTCAGGAGATGAGAGGATGGGTGCAGTGACAAGTGAATGTTTTAACGACTCGAATGCTTCAGTGCATGTGGAGTCAAAAGCGAAGGTCGTGTCCTTGGCCAGTAAGAGAGTCAAGGGTCTAGCAATCTTGCTAAAGTCCTTGATAAACCGTCTGTAAAAAACCGGCGTGGCCAAGGAAGGCTCTGATATCTTTGACGCACTTTGGGGGAGGTAGGTTAGAAATCACTTCGATTTTAGCCCTGTCTACCTCGATGCCGTTTTGCGAAATGACATGTCCTAGAACAATGCCCTCTTGCACCATGAAATGGCACTTCTCCCAATTTAATGTTAGGTTCTTATCCCTGCAGCGGGTAAGAACAGCGTCAAGATGGCGTAAACACTCGTCGAAGGAGTCGCCAAAGATGGAGAAATCGTCCATAAAAATCTTCAAGAACTTTTCGACCATGTCTGAAAAGATCCCCATCATACACCGCTGAAATGTCGCGGGTGCGTTGCATAACCCAAAGGGCATGCGACGATAAGCAAAAGTGCCAAAGGGACAAGTGAATGTTGTCTTGTCTTGATCCTCTTTGGCGATGGGGACTTAATTGTAACCGGAGTAGCCATCGAGAAAGCAGTAGAACTCGTGCCCTGCCAATCGCTCGAGCATTTGGTCAATGAAAGGTAAGGGAAAGTGGTCCTTCCTTGTTGCGGCATTGAGTTTCCTATAGTCTATGCAGACTCGCCACCCAGTTTGGGTGCGAGTGGGAATCAACTCATTTGCCTCGTTTGTAATGACCGTAATGCCCGATTTCTTGGGCACGACGTGGATTGGGCTAACCCATTGGCTATCCGAGATAGGGTAAATGATACCGCTATCCAGACATTTGACAATTTCCTTCTTAACCGCCTCTTTCATGATGGGGTTGAGGCGCCTTTGTGGATCTCGTGCTGGCTTGGCATCATCCATTAAGTGTATATGATGTTCGACTATGAGGGGACTAATCCCCTTAATGTCCGCCATAGACCAGCCGAAAGCTTGCCGATTATTAAGTAAGACCATCAAGAGAGCCTTCTCTTGCTCAAGAGCTAGAGAGGCTGATATAATGACAGGTAAGGTCTCATTATCACCTAGATATGCATATTTTAGGTGTGTCGGCAAAAGCTTTAATTCGAGTTTAGGAGGTGAAACAATAGATGGTAGCAAAGGGGTAATTGTTTCAAACTCGAATGATTCCATCAAAGGTTCGTACCGAGTGTACGCAACAGTGTCGGATGGTTCTACTAACTCATCCGCAAAAGCAAAAGACTCCAAATCAGGTGATGAGTCTTCAAAGTCGTCGACGAATGTAAAACATTCAAAATCGTTATCCGCCGCGAAAGCTGAGTCGGATTCTAGGAGGAACGCACTAGTGGCGTTAACAGTGCTGTGGTCGAATAAAAAATTCTCGAACTCGCAGTCCTCCTCCGCGATCTCATTGATCGAGCAAACGTCAAGTACGCTACCATTGGGCTCAGCAGGCTGACTTCCTAACTTGAAAATATTGAGCTCAATTGTCATATTGCCGAAAGATAGGTTCATTGAACCATTACGACAATTGATCACTGCGTTGGAAGTAGCCAAAAATGGTCGACCTAGAATTACCGGAATTTGGTTCCGGGGGTTTGCAACAGGTTGTGTATCCATCACTATAAAGTCAACGGGGAAAATGAAATCCCCTACTCTTATTAACACATCCTCCAGCTCTCCCCTAGGATGGGTTATTGACCGGTCGGCCATTTGGAGAGTACAGTGAGTGGGCTTAAGCTCTCCAACGCCCAATTGCTCGTACACAGAATAGGGTAGCAAATTGACGCTCGCGCCAAGATCTAAGAGTGCTCTATTGATATTCTTGTCCCCAATTGTTATCGAAATGGTAGGACACCCGGGGTCCTTTTGTTTTGGGGGAAGGGAATTTACAAGAGCATCACTAATAGCACTGGCCACAAAAACTTTCTTTGGCACTTGCGACTTCCTCTTTTTGGTGCACAAGTCCTTTAAAATTTTGGCATATGAAGGAACTTGCTGAATTGCATCCAAAAGAGGGATGTTTATGCTAACCTGTTTGAACAACTCGACAATCTTTTCCATTTGAGGAGTTGGTTTATTTGATCTCAACCGATTAGGAAAAGGAACATTTTGAAAGGTGGTTGAGTCCAATTTTTGTGGATCAGATTGTCGAGTTGGAACGGTACCTCGTGTAGATGTGTTCATGTCGTGAGAATTAGGTCTGTTCAAGCTAGAAGAGGTAGAGCCATGTGAAGGGTGGAGAATAGGCTCTAAAGAAGAAGATGGTGAAGAAGATGAAGAAGACCCACCGGCAGGGGTGTCATTGTTAATGCCCACATTGTTCCGCAACACTTTTCCCGATCTCAACGTGGTCACCGCATTTACGTTATGATTTTGCTGATTGTGTGCAGCATGTGCGTGACCGGGATTGGGCAACGGTTGAGACGGGAGTTTTCCTTTTTCGCGCTCGCTCAAAGCTGCGTTGAGTTGTGCAATTTGTGCCTCTATAGATTTGATACTCTGATTATGGGAGGCACTATTTTGCACTAAAGTTTGAATAGAAGTCTCAAGTCTTGCTGTAGACTGTGTAGATTGCTTAAGGAACGCATCTAGACTTCTTTCGAGCGAGCTAACCTTATCATTATTAGGTTGAACATAATTGTTAGGCTGGTACGCATTGTTCGGCACAAAGTTGTTCACCTGATTAGGGTAAGGTTGTTGTTGAAATTGTTGCGGTTGATATTGAGTTTGCGAGGGTGCTTGTTGTTGTTGTGGTGGAGGAGGTCTTTGAAAATTATTATTATTTCCTTGGAATTGTTGATTTTGGTTCCAAGCGAAATTTGGGTGACTCCTCCACCCCGGATTATACGTTGAAGAATACGGATCGTTCCTTTGTCGTTGCTGGAATGCAGCATTGACTTGATCCTGTCCTTGTGTAGATGCATTATAAGGACATTCTTCAGTCAGGTGTGATGGATCCGCACAACAAGCACAGACAGTACGTGGGGGCATAGCAGGGGCAAGAGAAGACGACGAGATTTTGGTCTCGATCGCTTCTAGCTTTTTCGTAAGAGCGGCCATCTCGGCCTTCATAGCAATCGACATCTCTATTTGATGTATGTCCGCCTTAGATTGACCACTAGAAGCTGATGTGGTCTTTGTGCTCTCCCACTGTATTGTCTGTTCACTAAGATCCTCGAGAAACTGCCACGCCTCATCATTAGACTTAGAGAGAAAATGACCTTGACAGATGGTTTCTAGCAACTGCTTCGTTGCCGAGTTCAATCCCTCATATAATGTTTGGCAAAGTTGCCAACTTTCTATCCCATGGTGAGGGCATTGAACTAATAGGTCCTTGAATCTCTCGAAGCACTTCCAGAAAGGTTCGGAAGGCAGTTGTGAGAATTGAATTATTTCATTTCGAATTCTGGCAGTTTTATGGTGAGGATAGAACTTTTTCAGAAAAGCCTTCACAAACTCATCCCAATTTCTTATGGAATGTGATGCGGTGCTATATAGCCACTTCTCGGCTAGGTCACATAAGGTGAAAGGAATGACCCTTAGCCTTATAGCGTCATCACTCAATTGGGTTGTTTTCATCATAGCGCACACATTTTGGAATTTATTAATAAAAATATAAGCGTCTTCAGTTTCCAAACCGTGAAATTTCGGCAGCATATTGATGAAATGTGGTTTAATCTCAAAATTGTCCCCATTTGCCGGTGGGGGTGAAAGACAAATGGGTAAAGAAGTGCGGATGGGGTAGAAGAGGTCCTGGAGCGCAACTCGTGCGGGCGCTTCAACAGGCGGCTGGTTCGGGTTATTCGCACCTGGTGGAGGTGGAATCATTCCCGTCGGCAAGGTATTATTGGGGTTGAATCCCGACATACCTTCGGTGGAAGAAATTAAAGGTGAAGGTAAGAAAGTGGACGGACTTTCGACTTCGGTGTCGAAGGGTTCGTTGGTCGGTACCAACGAAACGCGGACTAATCGGGCGTCTGTATCCCTAGTCCAAAGTGGCATACACTAAAAGGGATAGTGCAGTCAGAAAAAAGAAAAACAGAATGTGGGGGTAAGATAACGTCAATGAAGGAGAGATGGTGGAAATGAGGTGCAAGTTTTCTTAGCGGCAAGTTGCAAGTTTTGAAAAGATTTTTCTTTATTTTTTTTTTATTTGTGTGTGAGTTTTGCAAAGATGTTTTTGAAAACGGACTTGTGACACAACTGTATCAACCACACATGCACAATCAGGCCTAGATCTAGGGTCGCCTAGGTCTACTAGACAGCTCCTAACTAGGGCTAGAAATAGACCTCAAACCGCCTCTTCACGGACAAATACGGCCAGGTAAGTAGGAAGGAACCACCACTACAGTGGGCCTAATTAATAACCACTAGCCTAGACACCGCAATGTCGGTTAGGATAAACGGCCGATGCCTACCCTAGTCCTTTTCCTATTGAGCTCGCTGTCCTTAGGTCTGAGTCTAATCTTTTTTTTAATTAAAGGTGGTCGATGCAAAATGCTTTAGGTGTTTTCTGGGGTCCTGGGAAGGGTGATGAAATCCCCACCCAATCTGAGTTTGGTCAAATAGCCCCTTAAGTCCAATTAAATTATGCAAAACAAATAAAATCACTTGCAATCAATTTTAGCGCGGCGCAAAGAAACCTGCAGAAAATCTGTTATCGAGAAGGGGGAGAAAGACTCTTTACGCAAAGAATTCCTGCAGAAAAGTTTCACAGACAGAGATATGGAGGTTGCAGAGGAGATGGAGAGAAAACAAACCACACAAATTTTTAGGGCTGACGTGGCACCTCAAGCGCGGAACCTCGGCATATGGCCTCCTTTGGCGGCGGAAGCGCGGCACTTTAGTGGTTTCAGCCTCTGGAAAATTTTGTACTGTTCTGTGCTTGCACTTCCTCTCTGTTTTGATGTTCTCTTTACTGTTTTGACCCTCTGTAAAATTCCAGATCCAAAAGTTCTTGTCGTTCCTGCAAGATTCAAACGAGAAACCCTTCAAACAGATAAAAATAATGAAAAGCTAATTTTTGTATTTTGTATTTTCTGATTTTTTATAATTTTTTCAAAGTTTATATCAACCCGAAATCATACAAAAAAAGAAAATTACGCCATCCCCGGCAACGGCGCCATTTGATTAATCCAAAAATTGTAGTTTACCGTAATCAGAAACGGCGTCGCTTCGCAGCTAGCCGGTGAATACGGGTCGATCCGCAGGGATGTGTTAATTTCTGATTTTGTGTTATAACGAGTTGATTCAAATCGTGGTTGGTTTTTTATCGATTGAGTTTAAGATGAATTTATGTGATAAGAAAGGACTCGTTAGGGTTAGGTCGAAGGTAGGGGTGTTGAGATCTATGTTTTCACCTCTTTCAATGCCATGATTTAAGCTTTTTAGAAATATCACAACAATTATTAGCAAAGGGGATTAGGATGATCGGGAAGAAACAAAGTTTCTTCCTCTAGATCCTTGTCCGTCCTTTCCTATTAATTGATGTGATCTTCATGGATGTCATATAAGTCCGGCCTTTTATACTAAGGTTCACCGTTACCTTGTAGGTAGGGTGCCGTAGGGGGCGGATCGTATATGAATGCATGAAGATTTCGTTTTAAAAATAAGTTGGCATTAAAGGAGGTGGGAGACATCCATCTCTCACTTACTCCCTTGTTCCTAACCCTAACGAGCGAGGATTTTACTCGCTCATTAGGGAATTGTTGCAAAGAGACATTTTTATGTTTATGTTTTAAAGGTTAACTACTTGGTGCAGATTAAGGATGATTACACTAAAGCAAGAATTAAATAACTAGGGCAAGTAAAAGATTATACTAAGGCAAGAATTAAATAAAACTAAGGACTTACAAGAAAAGATGATGCTCTGAATTCTTCAACAAATCTCACTTTTATTGATTATAAAGAGGCATACATTTTTTTAGATCTAGATTACAATTTATAAGTAACTAGTGAAGCTAGGGTTACAGACTCTCGTAGACATGACTTTACTGATTTACCCCCTAAAAATCACAACACCAGAACCGTCGCAGCAACAGAAGAAATCTCCACCGACCCGGGCATTAGACGGCCGCGGATCCGCGGCAGATACTGGCTTGGGCCGCGGATCCGCGGCCCTTTGGTGGTGTTGGGACTCCAACTTTCTGTGCTTTGTTGATCTTGTATTGGGCCTTCTGTTTTCACTGTGCTTTTCTCTGTTGGGCTTTTTGTTATTCTTCAGATTCTCAGTGAAACTCGTAAGGATCTCTTTGACCGTTTCACTTGACGTTCGTCTCGGCTTGAGTAGGATCAGTGTGCTGGTTGGTCAAAAGTCCATTTCCTGTATCATCTTTGTCTTTTTCACTATATTTGCTTCAAAAGTCTGTATCCTGTATCATGTACAAACGATCGTCAAAAGCACCTGTTTACTTATAAATTGCACAAAAATGGGGCGTATGAATTGCAATATTATGATGTGAACACCTTCCTGATAAGCTTGTCCATTCGTTCTTCAAACGACGGACTTGGCATTTCGATCGCGGGATCTAGTTTTGATGAGGGGTTGGCATTTCCTGACAGGGCGTCCTCTTCTTTATCGAAGTTATATATGGCGTAGCTACCGTGGACTCGTTCCCATTTCCCGGCTTTCACGTATCCAAGCCCAAGCGTTTTCATTCTCCCGTTGGGCAATTTGCGCTGAGTCCCAGGGACATCCCAAATCCTGTTATAGAATCGAGCTTGTCGAGTAGTCTGTTTTAAGGGTACCCCTTGGCGCTTCAATAGCCTTTTCAATCCATTTGTGTAATAACTGGGCAAACGGATGGGTTGAAGCTTGTCAAGTGTAGAATCC
This sequence comes from Agapanthus africanus, assembly GCA_030015575.1. Taxonomy (NCBI): domain Eukaryota; kingdom Viridiplantae; phylum Streptophyta; class Magnoliopsida; order Asparagales; family Amaryllidaceae; genus Agapanthus; species Agapanthus africanus. The sequence goes on along the minus strand of JASDDO010000031.1, from coordinate 518,307,125 downwards.
GTGCCATGCCAGATCTCTTTCTCCACTCTTGTTTCCAAGGATCGATAGAATAGGATCGCCTTTTCGCCTTTTCGCTTGGGAGGGACGTAAAATGTTCGCAGCTCGTGCACGTTGTGAGCTTCAAGTGCGTCAAGGTCTTTGTAGTGCTCCCGCGGAATCATGGTGATTTGCAAACTCTGATCATCACCAGGGAATTCTTGTATTGGCGGCCGACTGGAGAACATAACATTAACCTCATCTTCCGAGTCACTTCCGAAGATCAATATGGGGGCGGACGGTCCCGGGTCATTGCGTCGAGACGGCCCAGAGTAAACTATCTCTTCTTCTTCTTCGGTATCACTCCCGAAAACAGGAATGATGGCAGCGGCTCTCCGGTTTGCGACATCTTTCTGTATCCTCGAAATCTGGCAAAAAGTACTTTGCTTCTTCGTATTTGCGGACCTCGTTCACGGAGAATGAGTTTAGCTCACCTGTCATGGTATACTCAAGACCATCCTTGAAATACTTCATACAATGATGTTGCGTAGAAGGGATGATGTTGTACTCGTGTAACCAAGGTCGGCCGAGCAGAGCATTGTAACATGTCTTGGCATCTATGACGTGAAACTTAATGTCCATGACGAGTAGCCCAAAGCATAGCGTCAATATCACAGACCCAAGAGTTCTCGATGATTGGGAGTCGAACCCAAGATGGTGATCTTGTCCCGAGCAAGGTGCTGGACGCTCATGCAAATCTCCTTTAACACTCGCACGTTGAGGAGATTAACGGAAGACCCATTGTCAACCAAGATTTTGCCTATCTTTATATCGTGGAAATATCCAAAGACGTATAGGGGACGGTTGTGGTCGCACGTCCCTAGGAGCAGGTCTTCGTCACCGAAAGTGATATCAGCCGTGTGCACTTCTTCCAGTTCCTCCTTCATCCTTTCTTCGGCGAGGAAGGCTTGGAATTGTTCAGGCTCTTGTAGCGCCTTGATTAATGAATCTCTCGCTTCCTTTGATAATAGGAGGGCGTCGAGAATGCTGAGCTGCGAGGGTAGTTTTCTTAGGTGCGCTAGGATGTTATAGTTCACCCTACTCTTCTTGGGCGGATCCTTGGCAGTCAGCTTTTTCATAACTTGGTCATCTAAAGTGATATCCTCCATGACCTTTTCCTTTCCCTTATCTTTTCTAGTTGAGGGTCCGAGATTCTTTTCCAGAAGTGTGCGATTGCGCAGTTGAATGTTTTCGCAGGCTTCTGATTCTTCCTCTTTTCCCGAGGTGGACAATTTAAAGAGGGGGCTAAGAGCCATTTCCTCCTCAGAGCCGCTCCCAAATGTGAGAACCTGTGATCCTCCGGCGTTGACCGTGCGACAACTGCCAATAGTTCTTTTGTGTTCTTCGGTCGCACTTCTCTTCTCCCGACGAGTTCTGCGTTTCATTCGCTTAAATTGATGCCGATGAGCAACATATCCCTGCCACCATGTCTTAAAAGCATCGCACTCCTAAGTGGGGTGTGAAATCTTCCGATGATATGAGAAGTAATTAGGGTGCCTCTCCGCCCCATCGAGCGTGTTTCCTTCCGAGGGTGGTAATTTCATTCCCATTAACATGGCTTAAGCAAACATTTTCCTCATCTTGAATACGTTTTTTATCCGTGTCGGGTACCTTTCGATCTGGCGGGAATACCTCAACTCTTTCGTTTAATCGCCTGCGTTTGGCTCCTTCTGATGCGGCCATGTCACGCTCTTGGTCGGCTTTGCTTTTCAAACGAATCTCGTCTAGAAAGGCGTCGATCATTTCGTCTGTTGGCCACAAAAGCTCCGGTTCAGGCTCTGCCCCCAGTTTCTTAGTGCCAGGAGTTTTTTCATCGTCCATAAACGAGTGGGAGATCACATTACAACTCGCCATGTATCCCTCGGATTCATCTGACGAGCTCTCTCCATTATCTTCCTCCTGAAAGAAGTGGTTGAGGAACTCTTGGAGTGTGATGGGAGTTCGTGCCTTTTGATTGTACTCCTCCAGCGTGTCAATCTGTTTTTGCAAGTCCGTACGCTTGTTGCCAGGCTTCATGGGCTCCTTAGATTTCTTCTTCTTTTTCTTTGAAGATTTTGATGGCTGGTTGTGAGTGCTCGGGCCATCACCACTGATCTTTGGAGTTGGGCGCGGCTTCACCATCCCCTCAATGATCTGGGGCTCCAGCGTGTTTTTCCACTTGACTGCCGGGCATGCTTGGAGCCCGTTCAGCATTCTTTTGGTTTTTGCTGAAAGCACGACCTCCCATGGAGCTTCTTCAATGAAAGAACAAGTTGCCCCCGGTGTGTCCGTCTTCTTAGCAGCGTGAGGTTGTGGCGGGTTCACCATCCACTTTTCGGACAGCGCAAACTTGCCCTGTAGGTATTGATCTTCAATCCATCTTTTGAAGACGAAGCAATCCTCAATCGGATGGCTTACCGTTTGATGGTAAGGGCAGTAGTTGGGGTTATTCACCTCACTGGGTTGCGGCGGTCATCTTGGATTTAGCAAGTTGATAAGCCTGTTACGTACTGCCAGCTCGAACAGCCTGTAATACCCAGCCCCTCTTATACCAATATCTGTATTTTGTTACTTTTGAATTTTATTTATTGAAATTTATAATTTTATTTCTTCTAAACCCCCATTTTCTTTTATCAATAAAACTCTATTATATCTTGTCCAACTAATCTTCCTCAGCCCATTCCTTTGATTATTTACTAAATTAATTAATTGATTTTTCCAAAGGCCCCGCCCACTTTCCCAGTTCCTTACAATTCTTTTATTTTAAATCCCCCGGCCCTTTCTTAAATTCCTTATTGTTTTATTTTCTGGCCCAAGCCGCCAGCCCAACTCCTTTTTCTCAGCCCGGCCTATTTTCTTTCCCTTATAATTCTTTTAAATTTTTCACTGGCCCAGAAATCCATTTCATTTTAATTAATTCCTAAAACCCATCCCAATCATTTTATTTAAATTAATTTCCATTTTAAAACTTTGCCCGGGCCCACTTCTTCAGCCCCCATTTCTTTTTTCCCTCTAAATTACCCAGCCCAAACTTCTCGGCCCGCTTCTTTATTTTTTCCCCATTCAATTTCTTCAGCTACTTTGGCCCATTCTCCTCAGCCCACTCCCAACAACCCGCTTCCAGCCTTCAACCCGCGCCCGCGCCTCGAACCCGACCTGCCTCCTACAGTGCTTCTTCCCAACGGCCACCTCCTGATTTCCCGCGCGAGAATCTCCCCGTTGCGCCCTCATCGCCGCTCCCCATGCCCACGCCAGCGCTCGAGCACGCGTTACTCCCCACGACGCGCGACCTCTTTCTCTCCCCCTCACTTCCATCACTCCCTCGCCCACCTCTCTTTCCTTCCTTCTCCTTTCTCACCCACTTTCCGCACCCACCACTTCTACCGACGACGACGACGACCGATTCCCCTTCCTTCATCACCCCACTTCCCTCCCTCACTCACTCCTATCTCCAAGAAACCCATCGAACTCGAGCCCTGCACTCATCCGCCACCGAGACTCAACAACTCCGACGACGCCGGCGACGACCCCACCATCTCGTACTTACCCTCAACTCCGACCACCACCTCCTTGATCTCGACGCCACCATCAACGTCGACATCCTCACCTCTTCACCACCCTCTCCTCGCCCCGAGCCCCTCTTTCCCATTCTCCATCTCTCGAACCCACGCCCGTACCCTTTACCGGCGAGCCTCCCCTGCACCTTCCTCGTCATCATCATCATCATTGTCGCCCTCATCTCTCTCAGTGTACTCTCACTTTAACCCTCTGCCTCTCTCTTCCTCTCTCTCACCCTCTTTCTCGTTCTCACTCTCTCTCTTTGTTTTCTCTCTCTCTCTCTAACTCTATCACTCTCTGTCTCTCTCTCTCTCTCTGAGCTCTCTCAGTCCCTCTCTATAATCTCTCAGCATTCTCTCTATCTCACACTCTCACTGGTCTCTCTCTCTCTCAAACCCTAGACGGCAAATTCGTCTCCCCGCTACACCACTGCCCTCTATATCAACTACCAACAGCGAGCCCCAACATCTACGAACCTCGGCTGCATCCTACCCGACCCAAGCTTAGCCGAAACTCGTCGCGTGTTTGCTACTCCATGCCGGGACACGTCACTACTTCCTTAGCTGCCGCGCCATCAGTTCACCGTGTCCAGGCAAGTATTTTACTTGCTTACATGCTATTTACTCAAGTTACAATCGTAGATTACTAAAATCATGAAGTTACAATTTTAGATCAATTGTGTGCCATACCTGTTCGACGTGTGTTCCCAATGAATTTACTCACCTAATTTGACGGAACTAAGTGGTATAGTTTGGCCCGTAAGCCTATGAATCTAGTGTATGAATTTCGTTGGATAATATGACCGTTGACGACAAAATGACTACCCCCAAGTTTACTAGTAAAACTGGAATTTTATTGTACCTGAAAACCGTTAAAATCACCATAAATTATATACGTAATGGAATGATGTGTTCGAGGGCTCAAATCGAAGAAAACTCGACGAACTTTAACCCTATACTAGTTTCCAGATATTCCTGTACTTATACTATGACGATATTTGGATCGGAGTGCGACTCTGGACTGCAGTCCAGAGCGACTCCAATTGTTGCTTGTTGTTCCGTAATGGGTACCACAAGATTTCCTTAACTCGTAGGTTGCGAAACTCCACTTTTTATTATAGTTAAATCTGTTAGCTAGAAAACTCAAGTGGTTTCATCCTATTTCGTTATCATTTGATATTTAATCTGTAATTTATTAGATGTAGACGTATACCAGTCCAGAACAGAACCAGAATTGACGTACTAGTATTAAACAGTGTATATCTCTTGACATACAGACACGATTGAAGATCTGTCTATTGAGTTGAAGACCTTACTGAAAACCCTAGATTTCATTCAACTGTAGCGTCGCTAAATTCTGATCCCAACTGGGATTAAAATGCGTTGCGAAACGGATTTCTGATTCTGAAACCAGATGTACAGCCGTGAACGCTTAAAATGAAATGGCTATAATTAGTGATCCTGGAACCCGATTGGCGTGAAACTAAATTTGATAGATAGATAACTGAACATACTAATTATTACCTGTTCATCGTCTCACTAAATTGTAACCGTATAATTTATGATAAATTATGTAAGCGGTAGGTTATTGATTCAAGACATCCTAAACATGCTTTATATACTGTTCACGCATCATATCATACACATGTCACTGCATTGATAACCTAGTGATAATGTGCATTACCCAGTGTTAGGTATTAGTGATGATTGTGGCAAGTACGTCAGTATTCGTGTATCAGTGAATAAGTGAAAGTGATACGTACTTGTACACAATCAGTGACCTTATTATTCTATTGCATTGTCGACGTCTGTGGGACGCGTGTACATGTGACTATAAGTGGTATGGGATACTTATGGAAGCTCTTGCATGGGTGTCATAGATAAGACACCAGACTCTGCCATTTATCTTAGGTATTAGTCGGGACGTGCTTGATGGAGGTCCTGCCTCCAGTTCTCGCGCAGACTTGTCACCGACCGATTGGTATTTAGGGTTATGGTTAGCGTTTGATATAGACCACGGGGTGTGGGGTAGTTTAAGTGTGAGTTCAACAGAATCTCGGAAGTCCCATGCCTGCTTATATATTTAGGGAGATATATGGAGATTTACAGGGTATGTGATTATTACCGTGATATACATGTTGGGCCCGTGGTCCCTTGCCCTTGGGTTCTACCCTTGGGTGGAGGACACTCACGAGTGGTTGACTCTCACACTTAGACTGACGATAGGCTTAGTGACCTGTACAGTGAGACTTAGAGACTGATAGGGATACTAGCATTGATATATCTTACTTACTGTGTTGACATACGTGGCATATCGTTCTACTGCTTTTACTGTTCCGCTGCATTGATTACTGCATGTTAATACCCATACTGCCATTGATTTACTGTTATATATATATATCTATTACCACTGGTAAAATTGTCACATGATTTTATGTATTATATTGCTATTGTGTCGCTCTGACGACCTGAGTATGCATGCTCAGTGTGAGGAGAAGATTTAGCCTGGACCAGAACTAGACGTGTATCACAGACACCTTGACTTGCTATTCAGAGTTACATTCGTTTGTTTCCCCCTCAGGTCAGTTTTTTACATTGTTTTCATTCAGTTACTGCATTTCTCATTACCTGTGCATCATTTACTGTTTACCATGAAAAACTGGAAGCCGAAGTGTGACTACGGCAGGACATTTCCTTGACCGTAGGAGCATAGCTGGTCTTGTCAACTCCTCGTATTCCGTATTTTGGGAAGCGGGGCGTGACACAGCCTATTCATCTTATCCCGTGGGAATGAGTAGGGGCGCTTCATTTTCTCATTGTAATACCGCCGTCTTTCTTCCAGTAGATCCGCCAGCTTCGAGGCACTGGGTTGCTGCTGAGCGTTCGCAACGAAGGTTGCCTTCCCTTTACCCTTGTCATTCTGAGGTTCTGGATTCGGGGGAGATGGTCTGTGACCCATCTGGTCCATCTGGGCCAACTTGTCGATCAAAGCCTGGAACGTAGTTGGCTTAAAAAACATCATGAACTGTGAGATAGTTGCATGAGGATCTAAGGTACCCACGAACATGCCCACCGTGGGCGCTTCCTCAATGCTTTGTTCGCATTTCGACCATAGGTTTCGCCAGCGTATAGCGTACTGGACCCACGTCTCGCCTGGTTTCACCCTGGCATTAATCAATGCCGTTATCAGGGTACGTTCACTGGCGCTCGCAAATCGTTGAGTGAATAGCAACTCCATTTCAGCGAACGTCTTGATGGAATCGTTCGGGAGCTCGGAATACCATTCGAACGTTGTTTCTGATAAGCTGCCGACGAATTGGCGAAGCAAGAGCTTATCGTCGCCACCAGTATTGCCACAAAGCGCCCTGAACTGGGCCACATGTTGATGGGGATTGCCCGTCCCCTTATAGACATGGAATTTCGGTATTGTGTAGCCCGGCAGGTACTTGATCTGGTCATACCAGCTCGGATATGGTCGTCCCATCCTGACAACTTGACCAGCTGCCTCAGTCGCCTGGTGGACCCATATCTGCTGGGCTATATATTCGTCTAGGTCAGCTTTGGAGATTGTCTCCTCTTTGGCTGTTGACAGAGAGGATGGAGGATTTGACGTTTCTCCCCTGTCGTCTTCAAGAACGATTGGAGGATCTTCAGTAGGAGGCTCTTGTTGGATCATCATACCCACCATATCCTGAAACAGAAGGGTCATTCGTTGTATATTGGCTTCTTGTTCAGCAGCCTCTTTATCCTTCTTCTCCAGTATCCTACGAAGGAACTCAACGTCAGTTTCTTGCTCCTGGCGTTGATCAGATGACGCTTCGGGGCTTTCTTTCAGCCCAGTAAGTGCGGCCATCGCGGTCATCATTTCTTGGAGCTTCTGCTGTTGCTCCTGAGCTTTGGTCACTGACCGTGTAAGCGGTCTATGACCCGTGGATGCACGGCTGTCCTCTTTTCCAAGCGTCATGTATACTGTATGCACCATCATACCTCCAGACTTAAGGTGTTTAGGCTTATTGTCTTTGACCTTTGCTGCAGGATTGGGGCCTTTCTCCGGCCTTCTTCTCTTTTGAGTAGTCGACGTGGAGGGAGCCGTTGCAGCGGGCACCCAAGCGGTTGTCGTCCTTTGTTGTTTGACAGGACGGTCCTCCTCCCGCTGATCTTTCACCTTTTTCTGTTGGCGGGGATAATCTTGATCAATTACCGAGTCTTGGACTTGACGCCAGACCTTGTAGATTTTTGAGGACAGCCGTTGAGGAGGTTGTTCCGGCTTTTCTTCTGTAAACTCCTCCGCAGGTGGAGGGGGTCTTTTGAGAACCGCAGTCGGCGAGTTTCTGCGTACCCTGTTCAGCAGCTCGAAGCTATTCCCGGTTGGAACAACGGCCTCAATTTCCACCGTTGGAGCTGGTGGAGTTAGTCCGGAGGGGGAGTTGCCCCCAGTCTTCCTTATTCGGCGCCAGTGGCGACGTCGGGCATGACGGGTTGTTGGGATTGATTCAGCGACGGCTTCGTCTTGCCCCTTGTTCTGGGGACTGGTTGCTGCCGGTGCCAGCCTTTTGAAGAATGACGTCTTTTGGGTGGCGGTATCCAATCTGTCAAAGACAGACCTTCAAACCGGAGCAGAAGCTGGGACAGCCAGTCTTGCAAAGACCGACTCTTTAGCAGTAGAAGTCGCCTTGACGACTTCGGGAGCAGCTGTCTTCTTTGGGATGGCCTTCTTAGGTATCACGGGCATTTTGGCGGGCCCCTTGGAGTTCAGGCTTAGTCTAGTGAAGACCGAGGAGTTGGACGACCCGCTGAGAGGGGCCGTGGGAGTTGCAAGTCGATCAAAGACCGACTTCTTTGACGCTTCCGGTACGGGCATTGGGATGTTAATGTTTACCGGCGGGAGCATGGTCCCAAAGAATAAACCGATGGTAGCTTGAGTCACTTGCTCCACAGGCATAGTGAATAGGGAAGCAGCCTGCGGTCCATAGGCTACACCTCCAGGTGAGGCGGAGCGTCGGTTGCATTTGCAGTTCGAGCAGTTGAACGCCATTGATCTTTTGTTTTCTGCACCAAGCAAAATGCCAAATCTTAGTACCTCGCAACCCAAGGGCAACCATTAGCAAACCGTGATTGGTTCGCGAATCATGACGCACGAGGTGTGGAGTGGAAAGAGGAAAAGGTCCCACCGGGCGTGCCAGAATCTGTTCCCCTCCGAAAGACGGCGCGAAACTAGGGCGTCTTGCCTGAGATTCGGGGCAGATGCTAATTGGTGCTATCCGTCTACCTCTCCGAAGATGCCAAGTTGATTTATGGCACCATGTATCGAAGGTTTAAATGGATGCGTCCGATATAGCAGACTTCGTCAGATTCCCCCTCGCTTGAGGGGTTTTTGATTGTGGGGACGCTCTTCCCTGCAGGCGCAAGCCCCTGCAGTTAATTACGCTACCGCATTGCGGTAACAACTTTATCCTTCTCCAGATGGTCACTTCGTGTCGTGGGTGTTTGTTTTGTGTTTGGTTGCCCGTGGATTGTATACGGAGACTGAGTTATGTCGTCGTCCGTAGGGCGTGGACTAGTCGAAATCCGTATCTTTCTTAGATTTGGGTTTGGGGGTTGTGTTTAAGGATACGTTAGTCTCGTTTGAGACTAAGATCGACTTAAACTTTTGTTAAGGATACGTTAGTCCGGTTTTAGACTAAGATCAACTTAACGGGATCGTTTAGATCCGACAAGAGAGCGATTAGGGGAGCCCTGTTGTTTATTTTAGTGACATTGCGGTCAATAGGTAGTTTAAGGACATTGCGGTCCAATGTTAGTTTTAAGACGTTGCGGTCAAGGTTAAGGACGTCGTAGTCCGTGGATTTAAGGACTCCACAGTCCGATATTAGTTTTAAGACATCACGGTCAAGGTTAAGGACGTCATAGTCCGTTATTAGTTTTAAGACATTCCGGTCAAGGTTAAGGACGTCGTAGTCCGTGGATTTAAGGACTCCACAGTCCGATGTTAGTTTTAAGACATTACGATCAAGGTTAAGGACCTCGTAGTCCATGAGTTTAAGGAGCCCACAGTACGTATCGATGTGTGTGGTTATCGAGACCCGTCACCTCTTTGAAGACGTTGATGAATTACAACGACAAGTATCAAAGGAGTGAAGAGATGTACCCTTAAACCAAGGTGGATTAAGTGATCTGTAGTCCAATTTGGAAACTAGGATCAATTATTATATTATGAGCCCATTGGCCCAGTTGAATTTGAATTGAGGACTTATGGCCATCTTGGGCTAAGTCCAATTGTATCTGGGATATTGGTCCTCTGTTGATTCATTGAAGGAGAGGCTTTGCCTCTGGAAACTTAGCCAATTGGGCTAAGGTTAGTGTTAAACACTAGAGACCAACGGTGTTGAACACTGGGAATAAGGTTGACAAGTTAGTATCAAACACTAAAAGATAATCAGTGTTGAACACTGGGAACAGAGTTTTCAAATTAATGTTAAACACTAAGCAAATCCAAATTAGTGTTAAACACTAAGAGAAATCAGTGTTAAACATTGGATACAGAGGTTTCAATTTAGTGTTGAACAATAAGGCAAGAGGGGTCACGTGGTCACATGTGAGAGCGCCCTGCTTTCCTTTATTTTGTTCTATAGATAAGTGTTTACCACTTTTAGTCCTGAAAGCCATCACGTGCGGGCACGTGATGGGAGCTCATGCTCTGGTTTATTAGAATACCCATTAGGGGTCACATGGTGACACGTGAGGGCACTCCAGAGTCTCTGTTTATTTTGCTTTTTCTTTATGTGCTTCATGGGTCACGTGGGGTGTTGCCTCAAAACTCTCTTTTATATATCTTCGCAGGAATAACATGGTAACACGTGAGGTGCCTACTTCAGAGTTTTATTCTGTGGGTCTCTGCATGCTTTAAAGTTTTGTTCATAGGGTTAAACCCTAAACTTCTGAAGAATTATATTCTTAATAGGGTTAAACCCTAGTTTCTTTTCTTAAAAGAATTAAATTCCTGTGAGTTTAAGAGAATTATATTCTCAGTTAGGGTTAAACCCTAGTTCTGTTCATTTTGAAGGAATTAAATTCCTATAATATAGGGTTAAACCCTAAGTTTATCTCAAAGGAATTGAATTCCTATCATTTTGTGAGAATTAAATTCTCTAAACTCAGTTCCTCCTCTGTGTTTTAGATCTACATGGAAGTATCTCGACCCAATGAGAATTAAATTCTCAATTCATGGGGAGATGTGCACTTTGCAGATCCTCAACCAGAGAAAGAACTAAGTTCTTTTTTTTATATAAGAGTTAAACTCTTTTGAGAATTAAATTCTCCTTTGAAGCCTCCCTTTTCATTTCTTACCTAAGGTTTTCCTTTTTACAGAGAATCAAAGGCTCTATCTCTCTCTTTCTCTATATCAGAAAAAGATCCAAGGGTCTCAGGGTTTCAGAAGAAAGTTTTAGAAAAAGGGCATCAAAAAAGGTCCTCCCTCTCTTCTTTTATTGGCTCCTATTTATAGGAGAAGGAAGAGAATCAATCTGCTTAGTAAATCTCCCATTGAGAGATTTGATTTGTATGTTGAGAGATTTGATTTATATTTATCATTAATCTGGGTCTTTAGATTGTTAAGTGAATTTTATTCACCATTGGATTTTAAATCCAGAGATATCTCTTTGTTATCTCGGTTAGATTTAGGGGGGGAAATCTTTCCAAGTCCAAGATTTTTCCATAAATTGATGGTATTTAATCACCTTTAGATTTTTAAACCAACGGTTCCAAATAATCATTCTCTATTTTGGAAAGATTTGAATGATCTCTTCTCAGAATTTAATTCTGTTAAATATAAGGCTTTTAAAGCCGGTCACGTGTAGGCACGTGACCCCTGGTCACGTGTAGGCTCGTAACCCCTGGAACGGGCCTTTCTTCTCCCGCGCTCTGTTCTCTGGCCGCTACTCTGCCGTCACGTGCCAACACGTGACCACTGGTCACGTGTGAGCACGTGATGCCTTTTCTGGAGCTTTTTCTTGAATGAGCTTTGTGCCGCTGCTTTAAACGTCATGTGCCAACACGTGACCACTGGTCACCTGTGAGCATGTGATGCCTCTTCTGAGTCCTTTCCTGATTTTTTAATCAGGGAACAGGGGTAGATTGGTACGGAACGTATGTCGTAGCATGAGAGGTCATTTAAAAGACACCTACATGAATTCTCGTGCCGTTGTCCCATGGGTTATGACGGGGCCTTGTACTACATGTTACCATAGTCTACGGGGTAAGATGGACTCCTCTCGTATACATGGATACCTTATGTATCAAACTACAAACAACTATCATATACCAATAACCAATCATACACAATTCATTTCATATACCGTCTTCTCATTCTTCTTTTAGGACTTACCGAGCGCTAGTTCGCTGACGACATTCCTTCTATTTCTTTCTTTCGAATGTTCATCAGTAGGACCGGACTCTCAGGAGATCGAGCCTGGCCAGGAGGACTTGGATTAGCTCACCACTCAGCCGGACTACTCGCTCTTCTTGTACTTACTTTTATTTTGTATGACACTGTTTAGGCACTGCTTTATTCATTGTATCTTTCCTTTTCAAAACAGTTGCATGTAAATAAAAATTGCTGTTTATTTTAATTCTCTTGTCATTCTTATACATTTTTATATTGTTTAATTACGCCTAACGTATTTATTTCTTAGTAAATACGTTGCGGCCTGCCACGTCACCGTTTCCATTTACTGGGAAGCGGGACATGACAGCGGCGAGGTCGTCTGGACAAGGGGGGCCGTGAGATTTGAATGATGATCGGGGGAAAGAGCAGGGGTCGGTGGTGTTGGTGTATTGGTGTTCTTGGGTTGCTGGGGAGACGAGGAGGTGATGGAGGTGGTCGGTGGTGATGGGTTATCCGGCGACGAGGAGTTACCAGTGATGGGGTGATGAGTTCTTGGCGTCGGGAAGGTTGGGCAAAGAGCTTAGGTCGTCAGGGAAAGTAAGGAGGAGAAGATGAAGGCGTCGAGAAAAAGGAGGTGAGGATGAGGACAAGAGAGGACAAGACGACGAAGGAGCGACGAGGGCGTGGGTTAGGGTTCAGGTTCGCGGGGGAAAAGAAGAAGAACCGAGAGTGAGAGAGTGTTTTTTTAATATAAATTATATATATATATATATATATATATATATATATAGAGAGAGAGAGAGAGAGAGAGGTGTGGGGATGGGGGAATAATAGAAAGAGTTAGAGAGAGAGAGAGCGAGATATAGAAAGATTTGAGATTTTATTATTTTAAAGTTAATTAATTTATTATATATTATTAGTTATAGAAAATATATTATACACACACACATATATATACATATTGTAGGATTTTACAGATAATACCAGATTACTCCGAATATTACCCATATCCCTTCAAAAATCTAGTTTTTCAATATGTAGAGTATACGTAAGAATTTAAAGTATAATGTGATATCCAGTAAATAAAAACATATACCCCCAATAAAAGTCTACGTAAATATACGTAGTGATCCAAATACTAGCCTGTGTAACACTTAGGATATGAACATGATATATGGGCGTAACCACATGATATGGGGTACTGTGACATATAAAGCTAGATAAGAGAATATGTTATTTGGTTTTATATTGTATTTAAAAAAGATATGTGGATTCTAAAATATATTATATATGTATATAAAATCTAGATTTGCACGGATACTTTGTACTAGTAAATATTTGATGTAATCTCAAGCCATGTTGGGTTCAAACATGCGGATTCGGTCGGATAGTAACCACAACTACCAATTGCACTATCCGCAACCCAAAAGCAACAATAATCAAGAATTTTGCAACAAGATTTGAAATATCCCAAATATATAGTATAACAGTGCTAGAATGTTACACATACTGGGGAGCATACCCCCAACAAGTGCAACTCAAAATAGGGGAAACAGCCCCCAAATCCAAAATAAAACCCCCAACAAAATCATATCCAAGAAATGAATACTCAAAAGGCTATGGTCCTAGTCCACCTTCATCCCCTGCGTCTTCGAAATCTGCATCTGTGCTCTCAGCAACTGCTCTGCAGCACCTCTCCCCGTGCGTCCAATATCTGCCGAATCGCGAGTAATGAGTGATGTGATCTGCCTTCCAGCCGCAGCTTCATCCTGTATGTCGTCCTCTCCTGCAGACAATCTGGCTCTCTTATGGCTTTTATTTGCCGCAACCCATACCCATAATAATATGAGTACATCCGTGTTATATATGAAGCTAGCAATTGTTTTTGTTGCTGTATTGAAAATCCTATTATTACGTTCCGTCCAAACTATCCAACATATAGTATTAACTATGATGTTCCAAACCGGCAGATCCTGCCTTCCGAATATTCTTAACCTCCAAGGCCCTCACAAGTCCTGAACGGATGAAGGCATCGCACCTTCAATCGCCCAGTTAATAAACTTGGTCCAAATATGTGAGGTAACCTCACATCTTAGAACTAAGTAATCGGTCGTTTCGACATGCTTACCGCAAAGTCCATATTCTATTGGTCCAATCCACTTATGCCTCAATAAGTTATCTTTTGTAAGGGTCGAATTTCTAATTACTAGTTAAAATTTTTAGCTTTATATGGAATTTGGACCTTCCAAACCGAGTATAGCTAGTTTTCCTCCACTCCCCCGTAATATAAGATCTTCTACATCGATCTCGCCGTGAATTTCTGTGTTGAGAGCCATCTCCATATTGGGATATCTCGCATCTCAGTCACTGGCTTACAATTTTCTAGATAATCAATCAAACTTTTTCTCACTTGAAGCTCGTGTCAAGATATTCTTCAGTTGAAAGATGCGGTGTCTCCTTGAGTTTTAGTTCTAATTGAAAAATAGTTTTTAAATCTGTTAATATTCAAAATTTCTTTTGCTACTATACAAATTCCCAATTTCTTTTACTATATATGTCGACCAAAAACTAGACATGATTAAAAGTTAAAATTACGTGCCTTTTAAAAGCTACTCTTAAGGGGCTGTTTAGTTGCTGGATTTGAGAAGGATTGTGAGTTTTGGATTCACAAATCCTTAGGATTCACAAATTCTTTGTTTGGTTGGACCCAAAACAATTGTCTGGATTCTCAGCCACGTAGGCAATAAGCAGGATCCTAAAGTCCTGAAAAAACAAGGATTTGTGAGAAATCCTCAGCCACGTAGGCATTTCCACAATTAAAAATTCCTTCGCAGGCTTCAGCTCACTCGCGTTCTTTCCTTCTCTCTCTTCTTTTTCTCTTCGAGATCGGCGACGATTCCCTTTCCAAAATCGACGTCGCGATCTCGCCGATGACCACCGTTGTTCGACGAAGCTTACTTCGAAGCCTTGCAAGAAAACATCCTCTATTCTAAGGACAAATCGAGCTCGATTTGGGGTTCGACGGTGAGTTCGACGCGCTCGATTTGGTGTTCGGTGGAAGTCGACGACGCGGCTGCGAGGATGACAACCATGGTGTGACGAACCTAGTTCGCAGCCTTACAAAAAAACCTCCCCTAATCTAAGAACAGACCAAGCTCGATTTGGGGTTCGGTCACGAGTTCAACGCGGTGTGAGTTCGACGCCCTCGATTTGGAGGTTGGTGGTCGGTGTCAGATCGACGAGCTCTAAAAGGTGGTTTGGTGGTTGGGTCGATGACGGTGGTGACTTGGACGACCGCGAGACTGATCGGTTCTGTAACGATGGATTTCTTCGACGATCACGAGGCCGGTTGCTGCAACAAAGGTGATCACTTCGACGATTGAGATCCCCGATCTCCTGCCGTTATAGCTGCAAAGGTAAAACTAATCTGGTTTTAGCTGAAATTTTGAACATAAATATAATTTTTTTCCCTGCACAGATTGATTATTTGGGTAGGATGTCTCGTGCTTGAAATTGTTCTAGTTGTGTTTTACGAATCATAGCTGCGTATCAGGTGTGTGAAAAGAAATGCAGGGAGAAAATGTTGGTTGGTGATGGTTTTGCAAGCATGGAACTGTTTATATTTTCCAATTTTCATCTGCAATTCTAACTCTGTTGTTCGAGTCTTAGCTTACTGCTAGAATCATTATGGTCTTCGAATGCATTGGTTGTGATTGGTGTCTTTGAATTTATCTTCTGCATGTTTAGTTGGGATATTTTTATTTAATTTGCGATTGTAGATGAGCTCACAATCGGAGGAGATGATTTTACTTAGCAACATCCCTAGAGACCCCTCATGGATAAGACATTTATGTAGAAATGTGCACATGTTTTGGATATTGAATGATAGTAGTACTAGTTGTGTTGATTATTTATGAATGCGTAAAATACATTTTCTCAAACTTGCACAACTATTTAGGGAGTTACGAATCTTGCAAGACATCGTTCATGTACCAATTGAAGAGAAAATAGCCATGTTTCTTCATATAGTAGGATACAAAGCTAAAAATAGAGTTGTGAGTCTGGAATTTGTAAGATCCGGTGAAACGGTTAGCCGTTATTTTAATGACGTCTTGCACGCTATATTTTCTATTCGTAACCATTTTATGAAGCAACCAACCGGTGCTACTCCTCCAGAAATCGTCCATAATTCTCGTTGGTATCCATACTTTTTTGTAAGTAAGTATTAATTTTTATTCGTAAGAGATATTTGAAATCACAAGTAGCACTTGAAATTTGTTGTAAGACTGTATTGGGCTGATCGATGGGACACATGTAGATGCAATGGTCCCCGTTAAGGACGTACCGCGTTTTAGGGGTCGTAAGGGCCTGACGCAAAATATTTTAGCAGCCGTAACTCCGGATAAACTATTCACCTATATCTTGGCTGGTTGGGAAAGGGCAGCCAATGATTGTACCGTCCTTAAGGACGCTTTATCATTACCACCGCCACACGGTTTGCGAGTGTTAGATGGTACAAAATATCTTCGTTAAATACGATTAAGATTAAGTAACTAATAATCATTTAATAAACTATTGTTTCGTTTCTTAGGGAAATACTATTTGGGCGATTCGGGTTACAGTACAGGTCATGGAGTAATTTCACCTTATCGTGGTATTTGATACCACTTGAAGGAGCATTCTGGTCACATGCCTACCAATAGAAAAGAGCTTTTCAACCTATGCCATTCTACTTTACGAACAAAAATTGAAGCCACGTTTGGGATTCTTAAAAACCAATTTAAAATACTATCGGCAAGGCCACATCATCCATTTCCAACACAAGTTCAAATTGTTATGGCATGTGCTATTCTTCATAACTACATAGCTATGATTGATCCTGATGACGACATATTCAACGACGTCCAAGAGCTCCGGTTTGAAGAAGGCGAGGTTGTGGATGAGGATGGTCCGGACATCATTCAGTTCGACCCAAATCAGACGCACGCCGAGTTGAGGGCGAAAAGACAAGAGTGGAAGACCTGACGCGATCAATTGGCTTGGGATATGTGGGTAGATTATTGCAATGAATATCATGGGGGGACACAACAGAGTCGATTACATGATGCTCTTTTTTAATTCAATTTATATTGTAACCAAGATAAATGTTAACGGAGTCGGCCACTCTTTGGTTTTGTTTTATGTTACATGTAGTAAATATTATTTTATGTTCAGTTCATTTAGATAGTGTTGTTTGTTTAAACTTATTAAGTCTTTATATCATATTTTATTGTGTTAAATTTTAAGTGTGTTTATTGCATGTTTTGAATACTATTTTACTTTCCAATAAAATAGTATGTCATGTTGTTTGTTGTTATGACTTAGGTATGTCGAATACTCCTCCAAGATTCCATCCTACAACCGACGAGTGGGTTCAGTTTCCATTCTCACCCCAGACTCAAAGTCCCCCGGATCCGCAAAAAGATAATAATCATGCTCGATTCAGGTATCCTCCACCTAGCGCAGATTTTTACCCCGTGCCTGGTATGATGAACATGTACCCACCCATACAAGGTGAGTCTTTCTTTCAGGGTTTGATGCCGGGTTCGGCAAATCAAGGTTTCATGTAGTACTTCAACAGCCCTGGCAATACACATGTACACTATCCAATGAGCTCGAACGCAAACACGTTCATAGAATCATCAAATAGCGATGCACATGGATCTAATACCAGCGTTGGATCAGGAAAATCTTTACATAGTCATGCCGAAAAGATTGAGCATTCTTCGCCTATGAAAAAACGTAACAAGAAAGCCGCTGCAAAACCTAAGGAAATAGTTCCGGCTATGAGAGGACGGAATAGAATTTGGTTAGATGCCTATAATGGTATACTCATCCCCTTTTTGGCCTCACAGGCTAAAAAGGATTGAAAGGAGATAAAGGGTTTAAGAGAACAGCTCTCACGGCAGCAGCCGTACATATTAACCAAGAATTTGGTGAGACTTACACTACGGATAATGTGCACAATCACAATAAAGCTCTGAAGAAGACGTACGCAAAAATGCTTAAATGTTTTGATTTGACCGGCGTGGGATGGGACGAAGATAAGAAAATTCTAGTAATGGAAGACGAGGAGTACAAAACCTTTTCAAGGGTAAAATTGCTTCGAATTTATGCTTAAATTTCATCTTCATTAAATAACTTGATTAATTTATTTGTAATATTTATTTTGGCAGATTAATCCTAAGCTAAAGGATTATGTGAACCATCCACTCACACATTTTGATAATCTTAAACTAATATGTGGGGATGACGGGTCATGGGGGCCTACAAACAGTCGATTTATGAAGAAGTTGATAGGCCGTAAGCTTATGAGGCTCCAAGCGGAGAGAATGCTAATGAAACACAAAATGATTACCCTCAAGTTCATAAAACTAGCAATGTCTCTTCGAGTATCAATAGTCGAGGGAGTCGTCGTCGGACCAAAGATAAGACTATATATAATGATGTTGAATCTCTTGATAATATTATGAGCGGCATAGAAAAGGTTGCTATGTTGATCCAAAGGGCGCAAATGTATTGGATCGAGAAGCTTTCAGAGTGTATGCATGAAGTTGGGAGAAACTATCCACGCAAACTCTTGGATAAGGCGGTCCAAAGCTTTCGTAATGATGAAATAGGTGCGCGGATGTTTACGGTGAT
Source organism: Agapanthus africanus (assembly GCA_030015575.1). NCBI lineage: Eukaryota > Viridiplantae > Streptophyta > Magnoliopsida > Asparagales > Amaryllidaceae > Agapanthus > Agapanthus africanus. Next base: position 518,288,489 of record JASDDO010000031.1, on the reverse strand, counting down.
GCCGGAAGAATCGAGAAGGGATTGGGTAGAGGAATTGGCATCAAATGAAGGCGTAGACGTTCAAGTGGTGGGAGGGACCGTGATGATGGAAACGATGATGATAAAGTTACTCCTCTTTAGGATTGGGATCTTTTGAATTTTATAATATTATTGAGGACGAATTTTCTAATATTTTTATTCTTTACTTGGTACTTGTTATAGGTAGTGTTGTTGGTGTTCCTAATATTGCTGTTATTGTTAGTATTGTTGTTGTTGTTTTATTTGAGATTATTCTAGTTGTTATTATTGTTGTTGCTATAATTGTAATGCTCATGTTTATAGTTTCATGATTGTTATTAATATTTATTGATGTTGGAATAATGTTGTGTCATGTTGGTGTTCATGTATGTTACATTCAAGCTATATTTGTTGATGTTGGAATATATGCAGCAGTAGCTTGGAATATTTGTTGATGTTGGAATATTTGTTGATGTTGGAATGATGATTGAAACACTTCTACTAGTTATAATTGATGTTGGTATGATATTATTGTTGATATTGGAATAATGTTGCTTTATCTCCTTTTTTGTTGTTTTCATTATATTGTCTATTTCTTCGCTACGGTGTCGTATATATACTTGTGGTGGTTGTTTTCCGTCTTTGGGCGTGATTCGCTCCCGTTTGGAGATGCTTTACTTATATCCTATATTTGTACCCGTTTCGGGGCCAGTTTTACAAAGGAGGTGCTGCCGAAATTTTTAAGAAAATGAACTTAAGCTTTAAATTTTTACTTGAGATTTCCAAATATTTTAAACAATGTTTTTATCACTTGCTTCTTTTTATGGTTTAGATTTCTGGGTTTTCGGCTTATTTAAATTGCGTTACGCCTGTAGACGTCACGTGGTTTAAGTGATGGTCACGTGCCAAATTTTGGGTCGTGACAAATCCTAAAGAAGTTACTCCTCTTTAGAATTGAGCTTCTTGCTTGCTGCTGCTGCATATGCAGGTAGCAAAATATTATTCTTGCTGCTGCTGCATATGCTTCATTTTTGAAACAATTTTTTCAAAACAATAAAAAACATTTTTTGTCTTTATTATAAGGTAACAAAATTTACACTCGCCTCCTTAAAGTTACCTATAAATCCTTCGTTTAGAATCCATGATTACAATCTTACAACCAAATAAGGATTACAAGGATTTACTAATCCAAAACTAGAATTTATACCAACCAAACAACAAATTCCACAGTCCCTAAAATTTCAAAACTAGGAAATTGGAATCCAAATTCTCAAATACTGCAACCAAACAGTCCCTAAGTTTCTCTTTTCAAACTTTTGGTGTTTTGGTCTACCAAACCAAACCATGGGTTAAAAAAAGAGCTGTGGCACAGGATAAGGACCGCATGGTCAAGTCAAATCAATGGTTCACTAAATGCACGTAGGATTGATTTTTATTTTTTAAAGCCAAGATGGGTAAACTGTCAAAATGCCTCCTCACCCATACAGGAGTTGTCTACAAACTCCTGATATTTTTGAAATTGTTGCTGTTTAAAATCTTTATGAGCTGTATTTCATTTAGCCATTTACTCTCTTTGACTGCTTAGATATTATATGCAACTAGTACAAAGGAGTTTTAATTGAGCACCAAGGATCTTTATCCATAGTGAAAGGCCCAAAGTTTTTTACACAAGTTTGAAACGCCTTTTGACAATTTATCAAAAAAAAAACACCTATTGTCGGATCTCTTTGTTCAATCGCTTTGTGCTACCATTTTATTTATTTATTTATTTATTTCCTCCTCGGCAGTGATCACTCTTTGATCAATCATGATCTTCCATATATTGGGTCGTGCTTTGCATGCTGTTTTTGAATTGAGTGATCATTCTATGGGAATATGTACAATGTTTGTGTTAATAATAATGCAGGCTTGAGGATAGAATTGTTTACTATTTGATCAACAAACACAAGGTACACAAAGATTCACATACACGTGGTTATGTTTAGACATCAGCAGCGCTTAATTTGTCCATGTGGTTTGCTAATATCCATGAATGACCAGAAATAATGAAAAAAAATACTTTTAACTGCGCACTCGATTTCACATGGACTCCCTGATTGATGATAATAAGATATGAGGTATGGACAAAAGTGCAAGTCAATGCTGAGAACTTCCCGGATCATGACACGTGCCAGATGACGTGTCCTAAGACTTACGAGAAAGAAGTAAAAACGGTACGTTGAAGACGTGTCCCGGGCCTTCCTCCCGAGGATGTTCCCGATCCTCGGTGGCCTTCCAGACCACTCCTATGCTCGTCTTACATATAACCATTGGCTCGCCTCCGAACCCTCCTGCATGCTGAGCTTCCTCGGCCCTCCCAGCTCGCCCCCGAGTTATCACAGAACCAAGCTTGCTCGGCCTCCCGCTCGCCTCCGAGCCTCCCGCCGAGCTCCGCTTTCTCGCTCTCATCGACTGCCCCGAGCGCAGATCATCAGCATCCCGAACATGGCCCCGCGAATCTCGCCATATGCGAGATATCCGCCGCCCTACGATCCCGCATCCCACGCCATCGCGTTCCACCGTTAACGGGCGTATCTCGCCATTAATGGAGGATCCCACCATTCGCGCAGGCGCGGCACCAAGGGCGTAACGGCCGGCGTAAATCTCGTACCCGCCATGTTAGTTATATGTATGTCCTAGAGGCCATTACTGTACATTGGATGTATATTGTAGTGGATGCTGGGACATATATAGGGAGGACTTTCTTACTCGACATGATAGTATGCTATCTGGTTACCCTTACCTTAACGTGTACACTGATTGTCTCTCTGTTATATGTTGGTAAAACCCTTAGGATGAGTACTTGACTACCTGGACTATGATACGGATCATACTAGTGGGGACATGGTAGTCCATAAGTACATCCTTCAAAGTCCCTAGTCGTGGGTATATCGAGATGGGGTATCGATATACTTGAGTAGACTAGCGTATACCTTCTCGACCCATACAGATGGGCGATGGATGATCCCATATCCATTGGTGTTTGACATCGGAGATGATATACGGGTGCTCAGTAGAGACTGGGTACACTGGACGGACTCGCCAAGAACTCCCAGATGTTATTATACCTTACATCAGATGGCAGTTCTCTGGTGACACTGGTACAGAGTAGTCTGTTGACCCGAGATCGTCATAGAGTCTTGTGTGGTTCCCACTGTGCTTTGATTTCCATCTTACCACGTCCAAGAGGGCGTGCAAAACGGTGGTTTTTGGGTACAGTTCCGAATCACATGGAGGCAATGAGCGATAGGAGGGGATTCGTCTCTCCCGGTATAGGGGTTTGATGTTGCACTGTGTTCGATTGGCTATAACAGGAAATCCCTAGCCATGGTTGCTGAGATTTACTGGTAAGTGTTACCAGTAGTTTCTCGAATTGTTATAGACCTCATATCGACACGACTTATCGAGCTATTGGAGTCTGACGTTTACCACCCCTAGGCAAGATATGCGACATATCAGACGACGAGACCGGACTGTACGGTAGTGTTACTGGTTGGATTCACTGGAGTGTGAGCGGGCTTGCTCGTCGATCTTCTGATCGCTCAATACCCGGGTGGCCGTTACGTTTAGCAGACCGCTTACGGCTTGTGGGTGCTTGATATGATCATCATCTGTTGCCGGCGTATTGACGAGTCTTTAGAGTTCTACACAGAGGTTTCCTGGCTCAAGCGAAACGAAATTGGCATGGTTGATGCCTTGTGAGACCTCCTTGGTGTGCCTAGGAACCCTACAGTGGTATCAGAGCCTAGCTAGAGCCTTAGGCGAAGTCTAGACGGAGTTTGAAATCCGAACGAACCGAAACCCTAACACAAACCATGCTCTCTGGACTTTTTCCAAAAACAGGGTTTTTTCCAGATTAAAAATGCTTAAAAAATTCAGCAGGGAATATAAGAATTACGGCGCAAAAATTGAGTCATGAACAGAAAAAACCGTGGCGGAACCGCGGCGGAAGCCTGGCTTATGCGGCGGTTCCGCGGCGATATGATGACGTCATCCTCCTATGTTTGCACAATAACTCTTATTATATTATGCTGGATTTTCTGGGTATTTTTAAATTTTATTCAAAAGTTGAATTTTCTGGGGTTGTTTTGGGGATTCGGTGTTTCGATCGGAGTATCAGATTTTGTCTATGTGGCTTTCCGGATAAATTTTAGAATATGTTAAAAAGTTCGACCGGATATAAATACCCAATTTTTCCCCTGTCGGGAAATTTCCAAGTGTTGGATTTTTCCGTGGTTTAAAGACGTTCTAAGTAGTGCAAGTAACTCGATGGACCCTCTAGAAGACAACAAACCTTAACTCGATTATGTGACCGTCTTGCACTGCCCTTTGAACCTTCGGGTTTGGGGCAGTACGGCGTGCCACATGTGAGGCGTTGCTTGACCCTTCTACGGCTGGACCGTTGGTACTGAGGCACGAACCGAATGTTTTTAGACTTGTTTCATGTGTTGATCTGTATCGAGAAAACTTAGGTGTTCGATTGTTCGATCGGAAAGTTTGATATTTTCTATTTATCCGGAATGGGATACAATAATTGGAATTCACAAGAAGTTATGAGATAACTGAATGAATGTTATAAACATAGCAGTTTAGTCTCACTTGATCGGTTGCCACGGAATTTTGATGTGATCAAAAGTCCGTCGCAATCACGTAGCGTACGCGGATACTTGCCGGATAAACTTAATAGACAGCCTCACTCCATAGCCCCGACCAAGTGACTGTAGGAGAACCCCGTCGCCGAAAGCATCCGTCTGGGTGCTCGCGGTAGCGGTGTTCCGCCTTGGTGCACTTCGTCGACGGTGTCGGGGTGCAGCCGTCTACTAAAGTTTGCGACGAGTATTCGATCAGGATGTCGGGAATCTTGTTGAATTGCTCGACTTGAAATTGAAAATAGTTTTCGATAAATGAGACTAAAATGCGGGGTTTATAATTGTTAGGCATGCGATGTCTAAGAAATTCATTTGGTCAGGCATGCGATGTCTGAGGTGGTTGCGGATTCCAACTGTTGTAGTTTTACACTTTTTTTTCTGTGACCGTAAGTGTAATATGTGATATCGCCGGTTTCGTTGCTATATGTCAACGACAATTGGGATGCGCATATTTACTTACGTTGATGACATGTGATGTTATGTGTTGCTGGATATGTTATATTGGATCGTCGTGTTTGAATAGCCGGGGGTTTTTATGTGAGATGAGTGTTTTTCATTTTCATTCATGTAAAAACTTGTATGTAATATTCTTTGATTTGGGGCACTTCCAGGTTGCGGAAGATGTCACCGTTTGTATATTATTTACTTTTCCGCACTAGGATAGACCCAAGGAGGAGGGCACAAGTAACCGGGTTTTGGAGTCCAGTGGGAGACCAACTCGAGGAGTCGAGGCCGGGTCTCCTAACTCTAGAATTGGTAAGGTTGCTTTCCGCTCTCGTAGGGGTCTAGGGGTGTGGGTTTGGCTATTCATCACGACCGTGGAATCCGTGTTTTATACTGGCTCGTATTGAAAACACGGACGTCCTAGTATATCCAATATTTCATATGATTCTTCTGCTGCGATATCTGTGATGTGATCATGTGATGTTCTGTGATAGATACAGTATATAGTATATATGATATATTATATAGATGTTACTTATGTTTTACACCCGTGCTAGTCCTGCCCCGCTCTGCCGTTAGTTACCTAACCTAACGGTGCACGAGGGGACATCGAGGCGAATGCGGATGGCATAAGTGTACGTCGTATTTTTCTGTGATGTTTAGGTATATAAATGATGGGACTTCATTAATAAGATTAATGAAATAAAAGAAACCTAAGATGTTGTAGAATCGAATTTCAAAATAAAACAGGTAGCTACAGTTCTTGCTTTGCACAGCGGTGTATACGATATATCCTGCACCTTATTCGATGAGGAAAGGACCGAGATCCCTTCACCGGGAGTGACTCCTTTAGCAATAACTGGCAGATGCTACACACTCGGTTTGTCTTTTGAATGCTTTTAAGTGTTTTTGCTTTGCACAGCGGTGTATACGATATATCCTGCACCTTATTCGATGAGGAAAGGACCGACGATCCCTTCACCGGGAGTGACTCCTTTAGCAAAACTAGAAAAGCCTCAAAAGCACTCCATTTCAAAATCATTCGATCCTACAACGATATCAAGTTCATTACGCAATAGGTTTTCAGAAAAACCTGTCGTAGCCCTCCGTCATTTCAGATAAATCCTGTTTAGTATTCGTGCTGCGTTTGTTGACCTTGTCAAGGCGCAGTGTGCGGTAGCTAACCAGTATTTATCTGCTTATGCATATGATGCAGATTGGGTTAGGGTAGTCGTGCGGCCTTGTTGACCTTGTCAAGGGTCGTGCGGGTGGGTTTGATTCAATCAAGAAATGACGGGTTGAACTTGACTTGCGGTCTATGGTTTGTTGACCTTGTCAAGGTCATAGATCGTTCGGGGCAAAATATTATCGGGAATTTCAAGTGTTGAAATTTGCAATAAGATTGCATACCTTCTATGAGATAGTTGGATCCCGATACCCGCTGTGAGTAATTGTTACTCCTGGGAGAGTTTTACACATTACAATTAGCCGATCAAGTAGGTGTCTAGAAAGGTGTTAACGAGGTTACGCCTCTGGGAAAACGAGGTTTACTGTAATTAGGTTCGTGCGAAAGCACGGGGGACCTCCCTCAAAGTACCGACACTGGCCTGGCTGAAAGACTGGCAAAATTGTAGTGCGTAATTAATCTCGGCTAGTCTTTCCTTTTAGGGTTTGAAGGAAGATTTGATAAAAAGCAGTGGGAGCCATCCTGATTAGATAAAATAATAACCAATCTATTCTTCCAAGAGCGCACGCTGAGTGTTTTCTTCTCTCTCTCTCTCCAGGTAGCGACCATATCACGCCTTAATCAAGATAATAATACGGAATATTGACCGAACCCGCTTGTTATACTGAGCTGGGGAACGTTGGTCCCGCTCCAACTTATAATTGTTATACGACAGAGCAGAAAATTGGGGAATACCATATTTCCCGTGCCGCCCAAACGAGGAAAGTGCATATGATGCATCATCTTCGGGTGTGTTCATTACAAAGAACTGTTTCTCTCTATCCTTTACGTCCTGGGTATATGATACCGGATCAGGATCCCGTATATGTAATATGTTACATGGGCTACATATAGGTAAAGAACTGAGAACGGGTGATAAGTTTCATGAGGCAGAAAACGGGGCAAGTGTTGCAGCCAAGTCTGTTGGTCACTGTCATCCTGTATTGTAATACATTGATTCTGAACGAATGTTATTAGATACCGAACCTGATATACAAAATCATATCTGTCTCTTTATTAGTAAAGAAACGATAAAATTTTGTATTGTTGGATAATGTTTTGAACATTTCCTATATCAAAAGTTGATCGGTTCAGGCACGTTATCTAAAAGCATTGATGTTCTAAATCAAACTACAGTTCTTAGTATACAGAACACACACAAGAGGAAGAGTTCAGAAATGAACGGATCCTTCTTGAGGCATTGTAGACTAGGTCATATCAATGCGACCCGACTGGCTCAAGTTACATTTAGATGCATGTTTAAATCAGTTTGAATTTACATCTTGTGAAACTTGCCAGTCATGTCACAAAGATAAGATGACCATAGCTCCGTTTACTGGAAACAGAGAAAGAGTTAGTGAACTCTTGGGATGATACATGTTGATGTATGTAGGTCCCCAGTCTACACATGCCAAGACCGGTTCTTTATACTTCATTATATTCTCTGATAATCTCTCAAGATTCAGACATATGTTCCTGTTGAAACACAAGTCCGAACCTTTTGAGATATTCACAGAATATAAGATAGAAGTAGAGAACCAATACGGGTATAAGTATTATGTCCTTTGATGAGATCAGGGAGGAGAATACTTGAGCACAGAATTCCTGGACTATTCTAAAGGAGAATGAGATTCTCTCTCAGCATTACTCCTCCGGATACACCATAGCACGATGGTATATCGGGGCGGAGCAATCACACCCTATATGATAAGGTGTACTCTATGATGAGTACTTCTGAGTTACCTATTTCCTTTTGGGGGTTATGCGCTTATGAAGCTGCATACCTATTGAACAGGGTTCGAATCAAATCAGTTGCCTACCACTTCATATATGATATGGAAAGGGAAGAACCCATATCTTAAGTTAGTTAAAATTTGGGGTTGTCCGGCCTATGTCTAAAAACAAAATCCGGACAAGCTCGAGGCAAGGTCAGCAATGTAGAACTGGAAAGATTCCAGCTATACAAACTGAAGCTGATGATTTGATAGAACCAAAGGATTCAGTAGAAACCAACGAACCTCAGCCTCTCCGCCGATCTAGTAGGGTTCCTCACCCACCTGAGAGATACTTCTGTTTCTCTATGACAGTGGGAGCGAGGAATGCATCATGAGATGATGACCCAACTAGTTTCGAGCAGGCCATCAGGAGTAAGACTCTGTAAGAATGGCTGGATGCTTAGCGATCTGAGATGGAATCCTTATACACCAACAAAATATGGACTTTGGTTGCTATATCTGAAGGGTTAAATCCCCATCAGGAGCAAGTATATCTTGAGAAGATTACTTGGTGTACATGGAAAAGTTGTGACTTTCAAAGCTAGACTTGTTAAAGGTTTTCGTCATCGACCAGGCGTGGATAATGATGAAACCTTTTCAGTGCCTATGCTTAATTCCATCCAGATCCTACTTGCCACGGCTACATACCATGACTACGATATCTGGTGGTTGGGTGTCATGACTGCTTTTCTAAATGATGTTTTAGAAGAGTGCGTCTATAAGTACACAGCCAGAGGGCTTCGTAGACAGTGGGAGCAGCGAAAACGTGTGCAAGATGCTTTATAGGATTAAAGCAGGCATCGCGGAGTTGGAACATCTGTTTTGATGAATTAGTCAAAGAAGTTGACATCATCAAAATGGTAGATGAACCTTGTATAAACAAAAAGCTAGTAGGGAGTATGGTGGTGATCCTCGTAGAGTACGTGGATGACATACTCTTGATAAGAAAGGAGTTTCTTATGCTACGCTCGATCAATCTCCGTTTATCACAAAGATTCTCCGTGTAGGATCAAAATGATACCTCCTAAATCCTGAGTTTTGGATCTATGAGATAGATTTAATTGGATATTAGGATTCTCACTAGTCGTAGTGAGATGATATCAATCGATCCTGGGGAGAATCACTGGAAGTGTTCCAGGGTGATAAAGACGACTGAATGTCAGTCACAGGCATTGTCTTTACCCTCAGTAAAGGGACGGTATGTTGGAAGAGTTCCAAGCTAGATACCGTGGCATACTAGACGATAAAGGCAGGATACATCGCTACTACAGATGCTACAAAAGAGGCTGTTTGGGTGTATATTGGTTCATGAGATGAACTATGTTCCTTCCATTGTGTGACAATGGAGTTGTGGCTTATGCCAAGGAACGTCCGTCCCATCAGTGATCCAGACATATTCTAAGGCAATGTCACCTGATCGTGGAGATGGTTGATCTCCATGGTGATCAAGGTTAGGAGAGCAGACTCAGAAAACAACACGGCGGATCCACTCACGAAGGCCTATTCCCAGAGAGAGACTTTTATGGGATGGTTGAGTATGAGATACTACAACCACTGCTATCAGATGGCCCTAGTGCAAGTGGGAGATTGTTAGTTATATGTATGCCCTAGAGGCCATTACTGTACATTGGATGTATATTGTAGTAGATGCTGGGACATATATAGGGAGGACTTTCTTGCTCGACATGATAGTATGCTATCTGGTTACCCTTTACCTTAACGTGTACACTGATTGTCTCTCTATTATATGTTGGTAAAGCCCTTAGGATAAGTACTTGACTGCCTGGACTATGATGCGGATCATACTAGTGGGGACATGGTAGTCCATAAGTACATCCTTCAAAGTCCCTAGTCGTGGATATATCGAGATGGGGCATCGATATACCAGAGTAGACTAGCGTATACCTTCTCGACCCATACAGATGGGCGATGGATGATCCCATATCCATTGGTGTTTGACATCGGAGATGATATACGGGTGCTCAGTAAAGACTGGGTACACTGGACGGACTCGCCGAGAACTCCCAGATGGTATTATACCTTATGTCAGATGGCAGTTCTCTGGTGACACTGGTACAGAGTAGTCTGTTGACCCGAGATCGTCATAGAGTCTTGTGTGGTTCCCACTGTGCTTTGATTTCCATCTTACCACGTCCAAGAGGGCGTGCAAAACGGTGGTTTTTGGGTACAGTCCCGAATAACATGGAGGCAATGAGCGATAGGAGGGGATTCGTCTCTCCCGGTATAGGGGGTTGATGTTGCGCTGTGTTCGATTGGCTATAACAGGAAATCCCTGGTCAGGGTTGCTGAGATTTACTGGTAAGTGTTACCAGTAGTTTCTCGAATTGTTATAGACCTCATATCGACACGACTTATCGAGCTATTGGGGTCTGACGTTTACCACCCCTATGCAAGATATGCGACATATCAGACGATGAGACCGGACTGTACGGTAGTGTTACTGGTTGGATTCACTGGAGTGTCAGCGGGCTTGCTCGTCGATCTTCTGATCGCTCAATACCCGGGTGGCCGTTACGTTTAGCAGACCGCTTGCGGCTTGTGGGTGCTTGATATGATCATCATCTGCTGCCGGCGTATTGACGAGTCTTTAGAGTCCTACACAGAGGTTTCCTGGCTCAAGCGAAACGAAATAGGAGCGCATATGAGATATGTGTGGGACCGAGAATAATGCATGTATGTGATACCGTATTCTATTCTCGCGATGAATTTATCAAATGGTTGTATACGATATAACCTAGTTATCGAATCGGGGATTGATTCGATAAGCCGACACATTGGATACTGGTCGGTTGCGTGCGACATGACCGGATCATTAAATCAAGTGTTGATTTAATGATTTAATGTATAATTATATATTTGATATATTACTTTGCATTAACTTGTATCGGTTCACTTTAAATGGATTTTCTCACTTGGTTTGTGCACATTGTATATGTGATATACTTTTGGACACATGATTGTATCATGTTTGATGATACATACTAGTTTGTGTTTGTGTAAAGAATTAAACCATGGTTACTTAAGTGGTTAGGGTTTCATTTCCTTTTCTCATTTATTTATCTATTTATTCATTTTGGAAAAAGAAAAGCATAAAGAGAAAATGGTTGCTAAATTTGTTTTCTAGTTGAAGCTTCTTGAACATTTGACCAAAGTGATCATTTTGTCTCATGCTTAACCCTAACCACTCCATTTAACCCTAGTCTATTCTCTACACCTAACCAAGGTTAGGATATGATAAGTATTCATTTTATTATTCATTTTACACAATACTTATGATATTCTTTCTTCTTCTTCTTCATCTTCTTCATTGAAGAAAACCTTCACTTCACCAATGGTGATTGATGAAAATGAGTGAGAAATCCAATTCTAAAGTCTACCGCCTTCCTATTTCTTCATTCTCTACCTCTTGCCAAGTAGTAGAGTGTGTTTTCTTCACAAGTTTCTTGACTTGGTGAAGTTGGAGCTTGATCTAGTGATGCCTCGACGTAGATCATCTTCGGCATCGACGTCGACGACCTAGCCCGTCCATTCTCCGATGAAGCCGACGCTAGAGCCTGGGGTTCGACTTGGACAGCGAGGAGACTTCATTGCGGAGCTATGGAGGTGGAGGACCGGATCTACAAAGGTTGTATACCCGTTCTTTTAGTTTAGTTGTAAACTAGTTTCTTTTTATCGCCTAAACTTCTAGCCAACGATCTAGTCTAGGGTTTCTCGGCACCGTATTTTTGAAATTGGCATGGTTGATGCCTTGTGAGACCTCCTTGGTGTGCCTAGGAGCCCTACACGCCAGCCCATGGCTGCCACTATATAAACCCCTTCTCAGACGACTCAGGTAAGGCAATTATTATCCAATAGGCAGCTACTCTGCCTAAATATCTCGACTAACTTGATCGTCGAAGGGTCCACGGTGGTACAACCACCCCGGGACTTCCTTGCAGGTAACTCGGATTCATTCCAAACCAAGCCCACTGAGATCCACACTCATCAAGAGGCAACCCTCAAATCCAATCTCAGCCATCCATCAACGCTCGCTATAGATCAAAGGAAGACAACATCTGAAGGAGATCCAGACCTCCATCAGTTGGCACCGTCTGTGGGAACCTCGAAAATTCCACTCAACGAAAGTTGATCTTCCGATCTCGAACTCATGGCGAGTGATCACCGCGACGATCCAAGCACTAGCCGCCGTCCTCCCCACAACAGAGGTGTGGATGTATCCCCTCCTCCCCCGAACGCCATTCACGCACTGTCTGCACGAATAGATCGGCTCACGTCCGTCGTGGATGTGCTTGTCCGTATCCAAACGGTGGGACAAGCTCCCCAGGTCGCCGCTCCCCCACCTCGGGAGCGACACATAGGGAGAGAAGACATTGCCCGTGCCGGCACATCGGAGCACCGTCTCGCTATCTCCGGCGGCCACAGATCCCCCGTGGCGACCAATTCGATGACCCGGTAGGCACCTCATAGCTCGACGCCGAGGTCTTATGAAAGAGGGCCCCGTCTTGAGGCCTATCACGCTCCTGTCCCTCCCAAGGAGGTGTCGGTCAGCTCGCCTGCTCCTAGGCATGGCCGGCGCCCTCTCCCTCGACAGGTTCACGCAGACGGGACTCACCACGATAGCTCGAGAACGACCTTGCCAGGGGACCTGAGGAACCTCATTGAACGGAACCGGAACCGCGGCCAGGCGCAGGTCGCCAGCAGCAGGGGTAATAAATCCGAGTATGCCGGATCCTCGGGATACCACGACAGACTCGATGCCCTCGAAAAGAAGATCGAGGGTATAAATCGGGAGAGTCGTCCTTCAAGCGACGGGGCTAGATATGCCGCCGACTCGCTTACGAGGCCCTTCACTAAAGAGCTGCTCGATGTCCGTGTCTCTTCCAGGAACAAGCCTCCAAAGGTATCACTCTTCGACGGAAAGTCCGATCCGAAAGACCACTTGGACATGTTCACGGTAGGGATGAGCTTCCAGGACAACTCTGACACCGTGCAATACCGTGCATTCCCCGCCACTCTCATCCGCTCTGGACGAGACTGGTTCTGAGGATTCACGCCACGCTCCATCTCTACCTTTGATGAGCTGGCCGCCCAATTTCTCGGTCATTTCATCAGGAACAGGCGGTAGAAGCGGACCGTCAAACGCCTCTTCACCATAAAGAGGGGGGACATGGATTCTTTCAAAGGATACGTCACCCGCTTCTACAACGCTCTTCTTGAGTTCCTAGAGCACCGGGACAAGACAGTCATCACGGCCCTTAGGTCGGGTCTTAGGTACAAGGAGTGGCTCCGCTCCTTTGCATTAGCACAGCCTAAGATCATGGATGAGGTAAAAGCCTGGACCGAGCGAAAGATCCAGCTCGAGTCCGAGATGAACGCGAACCTACCCCGGACTGACCAAGACGATCAAAAGAAGAAGATTGACCTGCCAAAACCGTACTCCCCGAAGTTTCAGGAGTATACCCAACTCAACATCTCCCAGACAGAGCTGTTGGAGGAGGCGAAGGGTAAGAGATTCTTCAAACTCCCCCCGGTCAACAATAAGGTGGCCAAACGGATACGAGGCCCCTATTGCGCTTTCCACAGGTCGCAGGGACGCCCGACGCTAAACTCCTTCCGGGCCCAGATATCGACCTACCACCTCCCGATCATGTTTCTACTCGACCAAGGCGGCATAGGCCGGGCCTACGGGAACCAGCAAACCGCAAAAATTTGCTTCACGGCGACATCTATGCCCGAGGAACGAGGCGATGACTTTGAAGGCACGGAGGATTTCAGGGGGTCCTTGGATACTCGGAACGAGCAAAAAGAAATCCGAGGAGCCCCGGTAGATCCGCTAACAGAGGTTCCCCTCGTCGAAGGGGACAATAAACGAACTGTCCAAATCGGGTCGCTCTTAACAGGGGGCCGACGTGACGACCTTGTCCGCTTACTCAAGATAAACTCGGACGTGTTCGCTTGGGCGCCCGCCGACATGCCTGGGATCGACCCCAAAGTAATCTTACATAATCTCGGGGTCGACCTAACGATCCGACCCGTCAGGTAAAAGAAGCAAAATTTCGCTCCGATCAAACAAAAGGCGATCAAGGATGAAGTTGACAGGTTGCTCGCAGCCAACTTCATTCAAAACGTGGCCTACTCAGAATGGCTGGAGAATGTGGTAATGGTCAAAAATGCGAGCGGGAAGTGGCGCATGTGCGTCGACTTCACAGATCTCAACAAAGCCTGCTCGAAAGACAACTATCCCCTCCTTCGGATAGATCAGCTTGTCGATAGCTTGGCATGCCACGAGTTACTCAGCTTCATGGATGTTTTCTCCGGCTACAATCAGATCCATATGAATCCGGCAGATGAAGAACTCACCGCATTCACAACGGACCGGGGGGGTATACTGCTATAAAGTGATGCCCTTCGGCCTCAAAAATGTCGGGGTTACATACCAACGCTTGGTCAACAGGATGTTCAAACCACAGATCGGGAGGAACATGGAGGTGTACGTCGATGACATGCTCGTTAAGTTGACCTCGTCAGCGGAACACGCTAAAGATCTTGGCGAGACTTTCGACGTCCTTCTCAAATACAAAATGAAGCTGAATCCCGGCAAGTCCGCGTTCAGGGTCACTAGTGGAAAGTTCCTTGGATTCATGGTTATCCATCGAGGATTCGATGTTAATCCGGAGAAAATCAGCGTCATTCTCAACATGACCACGCTAAAGAACAACGTCGAAATCATGCGGCTCATAGGGAGGGTGGCCGCCCTGAGTCGTTTCATGTCAAGATCCGGGAAAAAGTGCCTCCCATTCTTCAAAGCCCTGAGGAAGATCCCAAGATTCGAATGGTCGGAGGTGTGTCAGATCACTTTTGAACAATTAAAAACGCACCTGGCAACTCCCCCACTGCTCACCCAGCCAGTTGGAGGAGACGAGCTATCGCTGTATCTGGCGGTGTCCGATCAAGCTGCAAGCTCAGTGATCGTCCGAGAGGTCGAAGGAGTCCAGAAGCCAGTCTATTACGTAAGCCACGTATTTAAGGACGCGGAAACAAGGTACCCGGACGAGAAAATTGTCCCGGCGCTTATAGTGGCCTCAAGGAAACTACGACACTACTTCAAGGCACACACCATCATCGTTCTCACCGAGTGCCCTTTAGGGGCTATTCTCGCCTCCCCCGAGTCTTCTGGTCGTTTGGAGAAGTGGAGGTGGGAGTTGTCCCAATTCGACATCAAGTACCGCCTGAGGCAGGCTATCAAGGTACAGGTCTTGGCCGATTTTATCATTGAATGCACTATCCCCAACAAAGAGGCAGTGTCCGTGCCGGTCCCCGGATCTCAACCTTTGATCGAAGAGTGGCCCAACTCCATCCCCGACTGGGTCGTTTACGTCGACGGGACATCAATTGAGGAAGGTTGTGGTGCCAGCCTCATCATCCGGGGTCCGAACGAGGAAGAGTTGGAGTATTCCTTAAAACTCGGGTTTAAAGTCTCAAACAACGCCGCGGAGTACGAGGCTTTGCTCACTGGACTACGAATTGCCTCCGGAGTGGGGCTGAAGACGATCCGAATCTGCAGCAACTTCGCCCTGGTTGTAGGCCAGGTGACCGGCCGTTTCGAGGCACGGGAACCTCTGATGGTAAAATATTTGTCCGAGGTAAGAAGACTATGGAAGGACATCGACGAAGTTCAAGTGGAGTAGATCCCCCGACACCTAAACGCCCAGGCTGATGTCCTGAGCAAGCTAGCTTCCTCCTACACTGCCAACAACAAGAGAAACATCCTCTTCGAGTTCTTTCCACGGCCAAGCATGGAGGATAGAGCGATGTCACTCCAAGTTTACACGGCCCGGGAAGAAGGTCGGGATTGGAGGCAGCCCCTCGTGGAATTCCTGAAAGAGGGTACCTCCCCGGAAATCGAGGGGAGGCCCGCCGCCTCCGAGCCAAATCCCACCATTTCGTCTGGAGCAGAGGGAACCTCTACAAGAAATTCTTCACTCAATCCCTGCTTCGGTGCGTCGATCCCCACGAAGCTGGCTACGTTCTCCGTGAGGTTCATGAAAGGGTCGGCGGAGTACATCAAGGGGCCCGCACCTTAGCCAAGAAGACACTCCTTCAAGGGTATTATTGGCCGACCATCTATCAGGACGCCCAAAAACTCATCAGAAAGTGCAAGAGCTGCCAACTCCATGGCAACATACCCCGCCTTCCGGCTACCGAGCTAACAACCCTAACATCCCCCTGGCCATTTGCCAGTGGGGAATGGACATAATAGGACAATTCCCTATAGGTACGGGTGGGTACAAACACATCCTCGTCGCGGTGGACTACTTTACGAAGTGGATTGAGGTCGTCCCCATCAGGAAACCGGATACCACCGCGACCATCAAGTTACTGCAGAACAACATAATATTCCTGTCACGACCCGAAAAGTACGGAACATGACCGGTGTCACGCCCCGCTTCCCAGAGTGCGCTAAGATAGGCACGTGACAGAGCCAACCATACTACCTGTGGATAAGAAACATCCCTCCACAGTCGCATTACGGCTGTCTAAAGATATCAAGAACAGGAAAATAAAATAAACTATCTAGTACATGTCCATATGCCAGAATAAACGAGTCAAGAAATAATATGCGGAAGCAATAAATCCAATAAACAGTAACATCTGGAAAGTACGGAAATAACTAAACTAACTGGATACTAACAGGATCCTCACTGCTCGGCCTGACGGAGGAAATACTCCTGATCAGCCTGCGACAAAGGTAGAGGATCTGGGCTATGCAAAACCCAGACGTCAATGCGTCATAATATCAATAATAACATAATCAGGGGGTAGCAAGACATGCAGGCATGAGTATGAACAGTAATAAAAGTATAACAGTAACACGAATAAGAAACAGTGAAGGGTATAAGCACATGTGAGGTGCGGTGAGTAATCTGAACTAAACTACTGGGTTAACTACTCTCAAGTCTTTGAAATCAATTTAATGAATCGTCGATGTAACTCAATAGTATCCCGTGCATGCCCGGGACCACGGTCAAG
Source organism: Agapanthus africanus (assembly GCA_030015575.1). Taxonomy (NCBI): domain Eukaryota; kingdom Viridiplantae; phylum Streptophyta; class Magnoliopsida; order Asparagales; family Amaryllidaceae; genus Agapanthus; species Agapanthus africanus. The sequence continues at coordinate 518,271,309 of JASDDO010000031.1, read as the reverse complement.
ACTCTCGGGCTGAATCTGAGACGTGCCGCTAGACAGTAAACAGGTAAGATGTACAGATGAATGATGTCAGCAGCAGCATCCCAGGGCTGGCCTAGCCCGTAAAACTGATCAGTATAAGTATCGAACTGTCAAGTTACAAGTCAGGTTTCATCATTGATTTTCCCATACCCCCAAGTTATGTGTTCAAGTCAGGTATTGATAAATCTGAAGCTAATACCAACACAGGATCAAGCAGGAACATGTTTGTCTATACAGACAACATGATATGTCCATCGGGACAACATGTCAGGATTGTCGGCATTAGAAACAGGATCAGGTAACATGTCAAGTAGTGATATATCAGGTCATGTCAGGTAGTGTGCATGTATCAAGTTATGTCAAGCAGTGGTGTATCAGGCCATGTCAAGTAGTGCACAGGTGTCAAACGGGTGCTCATAATCAAACTGTAGCAAGTATTGAATCAAGGTGAAAGTACGGATGTACAATAAAAGTATGGATGTACAAATATCGATCATGGGTCACATCATGACTAAGTAGGATGCACAATTATCAATCATGGTGCACTAATACAACAGTAACATGAAATAATATGGTCTCGGCGTGTAACTAGATATGTAATAAACCGTACGACGGATAATATAAAACTGTAAATCGGTAAAATTGGCTGAATATTAAAACACAAGCACAATTATTTATTAAATAGATATTAATATAATAATATTAACATGGATAACATATTCAAACCGATTAATAACTATAAAAATGGTATTGATTAACCATGCACAAGAAATTTCCGTTCAGAAATTCAGCGTCACCCTGATTTGTAAAATAACTTAAAAATAACAAACGTTCTCCAAAAGGGAAGTGTCTTATACCAAAACAAAGATAATTCAATAAGATTTTCATTTTTATAAGTTGACGTATCTCAGGTTGTTCCTACAAAAATCTATGAACATTTGAAGTTGAAAGTTTGCTGCTGGAATTTTCCTGGACAGCAGTTTAGAGATATTTTCATTTGCATTTTACGTTATTTAAACAATTTATTTTGCAAGTAAATATTTCACAAAGTTATAGTATTATGAGTTAGCTTCGTAACGAACTAAAGAACGTATACTAATGATTTTTCTATAATTTATAATGAATTTTATAAGGTAAGGTGTACAGTAAATTTCAGATTTGTCGTATCCGCTTTGCAACGACGTTTCATGTGTAAACTATAATATTTTCAAACTATATTTTGTATAACATTATAAAATGCAGATTATAAACTAATTAAAAATAATAAGAAGAAATATTACGACGATATATATTTTAAATGATATGGATACAAACGGGTATCCGAAAATGGTAAAACTTTAATATGGATGTACAGTGCAATCAACATGTGATATTTTTATTCATATGGATGCAAAATAAGATACATAGCATATGGCAAGATGAATTAGCATGAGACTAGATATGTAAATAGTGATATGGATGCATATGGATGTCCGAAGACAGTAAAACTGTAAAATTGTAATGTGGGATGCATAACTAAACATTATATGATGTTATTATTCAAATGGGTGCAATATATTGTAGTCTAGCATGTAACAAGATAAATTTGCATGCACTAGATACGAAATAAATTATACGGATGCAAACGGACGTCGTAAAACAGTAAAATGATAACAGGGGATGTACAATACACTAAACATGAAATATTATTATTAATATGGATGTAGTATATATCATAGCATGTAGCAAGATAAACTTGCCTCGATCGAATCACACGACGGATACGCACGGCACGTCCGATGTCGGTAAATCGTCTCAACGCACACGTGGCACGCGAGACGGGTCCAGGCAAGGCAAGAGGATGATCACACAGGCAAAGTACGTTCACTGGATCACTCGGATCGTCAAGGACGAGCACGGTTACAGCGGTAATCACCGGAATCAAGAAACAAGATCAAGAAAAAGAAAAAAGAAAGAAGAAGAAAAAGTAAGAAGAAGAGGCTTTGTAGTAAATGAGGAAGAAAATAAATAAATAAATAAAATATATATAAATATATATATATATGCAGAGGAGAGAGAGAGAAAGGGGTTGTTAGTTTGTTAGGAAATTAGTTTAGATTTAAATTTTAAAAAAAAATCTTTTATTAGTTAACTAAATTTTAATTTGTATCAGTTTATAAAATTAATATTATATAAATAAAATTTGATATTCTGGTAAATACAAACATAGTCCAAAACATGTCCGGGTCGGGTCTAAAATTCAGTTTTAAAATACGAAAAATATACATATCGACCAAAATTAAAGTTGGATATCCGGGTAACGAAAAAATGCATAACACCAAGAACGGATGCACGCACGTGCACGTAGTCATCCAAACAAGTCCGTTTCACTGAACAGGACGAGAACAAGATGCGCGGATACTACCACAGGGTTAGGGGTCTCATGCAGGCCATGCAATGTATTTTTAAAATATTTTATGTGACTTAAAATGTTATATTAAAATCCATATACTAAATAAAATGCGAGTATGTAATGTACAAATAAATGAAAGTGCATGAGTCCATGTAACAGGTCAGGATAAATCATAAACATGAATCAAGACTGGTTTCAAGCATGCGGGTTGGGTCGGATGCAAATACAAATGTTAAATACACTATTCGCACCCAAAACACAATAAATCAAGAAAATACCATAAATAAAGAATACTAGAATTTGTATAAATGAACTATGGTGTTACATTAGACCCAACTACAAAAAGAATTCCGTCCTCGAAATTCCTAAAACAAGAAAAGACGAACAATCAAGAATCCACAAGAACAGGTGTGGAAACTTCTGTCGAATCTCGTCTTGTCGTTCCTAAGTCGATTCTCCGTGCGAGCGATTTACCTAAGAAACAAGTACGATAGGGATAACCTTGTTCTTAAGGATCTTTTCTCTTCGATCAACAATCGACATCGGTCGTCCCTCAAAGGTTAAATCCTCCCTTACAGTCAGCTCCGAATGATCCAGCACGTGCGTTTCTTCTCGAACATACTTACGGAGTTGAGATACATGAAACACGTCATGAACATTCGCCAAAGATTGTGATAACGCCAATCGATAAGCCACTTCTCCAACATGCTTCATAATCTCGAAAGACCCCATGAATCGAGAACTAAGCTTGCCTCGACTCCCAAAACGAATCACTCCTCGAGTCGGTGATATTTTCAAGAATACCAGATCACCAACAGCGAATTCTAGAGCTTTTCTCGATGTGTTGGCCCAACTCTTCTGCCGATCTTGTGGTTCCTTCATGTGATTCCGGATAGTATTAACTTTCTCTACTGTTTGCACGATCAAATCCGGTCCCAGCAATCTTCGTTCTCCAACATCGTCCCAACAAATAGGTGAACGATACTTGCGACCATACAATGCTTCGAATGGATCCATCTGAATAGTCACCTGAAAGCTGTTGTTGTAAGAAAACTCCACCAAGTGTAGATGATCCTCCCATGAACCCTTGAAATCTAACATGCAAGCTCTCAACATATCTTCAAGAGTTTGGATCGTTCTCTCCGACTGGTCATCTGTCTGAGAATGATAAGCGGTGCTGAACTTCAATCGTGTCCCCAAACTTTCCTGTAAACTCCTCCAGAAGTGCGATAAGAATCGGGTGTCACGGTCGGACACGATGCTCACAGGTACTCCATGCAATCTTACAATCTCCTACATGTACCGTTCTGCCAACGCTTCCATTGATTGATTAACTCGAAATGGTATAAAATGAGCTGCCTTGGTCAATCGATCAACAATCACCCAAACTGCATTGTTGCCCTTTGGAAACCGCGGTAAAGCTGTCACGAAATCCATGGTTATATGATCCCACTTCCATTGAGGAATCGGAAGTGGTTGCAATAAACCAGCAACCCTTTGATGTTCAGCCTTAACTTGCTGACACACCAAGCACTTCGATACAAAGCGAGCAATCTCCCTTTTCATGCCTTCCCACCAGAAATGCTGTCGTAGATCGCGGTATATCTTCGTGCCTCCTGGATGTACAGAATATGCGGAACTATGTACCTCCTTCATCACTTCTTCACGAATGTCTCCTTTTGGCACACACAAACAGCTATTATATCACAACGAACCATCTTCATGGATTAACAAGTCCGTTCGAAGTCCAGCTTCAACCTGTTCTTGAAATTTCTGCAATCTTGGGTCCTGTGACTGCGCTGCTTTAATATTATCGATCAACGATGACTGTACTTGCAGCTGCATCAACTGTCCCGAAGAATGCGGTAGCACGATCTCCAACTCGAATCTCCGAAAGTCTTCGATAAGCTACTTCTGTGCAGTCAACATCCGAATTGCTGGCAACCGACTAAGCGCATCCGGCACAACATTAACTTTTCCCGGATGGTACTTAAGATCAAGATCATAGTTGCCTCATGTTAAGCTCTTTCTGTGTGAACACGTACTTCGGGATTTTGTGATCGGTGAATACTTCAACCCTTTCCCCCAATAAGTAGTGTCTCCAAATCTTCAAAGCAAAAATCACAGCTGCTAGCTCCAAATCACGAGTTGGGTAATTCTTCTCATGGATCTTCAACTGTATCGATGCGTAAGCTATAACCTTCCTATGTTGTATCAAAACACATCTTAAACCTTTCCCAGATGCGTCGCTGTGAATCACCAATACTCCGGAATTATCTGGTACGGTCAAAATAGGAGTGGTTATCAATCTCTGCTTTAACGCCTTAAAAGCTGACGCACATTTATCCGTCCATACGAACGGTACTTCCTTACGCGTAAGCTTGGTCAAAGGCTCAGCCAAACGAGCAAAATTCTCCACGAACTTTTTGTAATATCCGGCAAGTCCAAGAAAACTTCTGATCTTTGCTACATTATTCGGAATGGGCCAATCTTGAACTGCTGCAATCTTCTCAGGATCAACGGCGATTCCATCTCCGGATACGACATGCACCAAAAACTTCACTTTTTCAAGCCAAAACTCTCACTTGCTCATCTTTGCATATAATCTTTCTTGCCTCAATGTCTGCAGTGCGATCTTTAAGTGTTCTGCATGCTACTCTAGGCTCCTCGAGTAGACCAGAATATTATCGATGAACACCATTATAAACTGGTCCAAGAACGGTGAAAAGATTCGGTTCATCAAGTCCATAAATATCGCCGGTGCATTCATGACTCCGAATGACATCACTAAATACTCGTAGTGTCCATACCGAGTTCGGAACGCAGTCTTGCAAATATCCTCTGATTTAACTCGGACCTGATGATATCCGGATCGCAAATCCAGCTTCGAGAATACCCTCGCGCCACTAAGCTGCTCGAACAATTCGCCAATGCGAGGGATCGGGTATTTGTTCTTAATAGTCACCCGGTTTAATTCTCGATAATCGATGCACATCCTTCTTGTGCCATGTTTCTTCTTTACTAAAAGAATTGGAGCTCCCCAAGATGAATTGCTGTCGCGAATCCAACCCTTCTCAAGTAATTCAGTAACCTACTTCTTGACTTCTTCCAACTCCACTGGTGCCATCGGATAGTATGCCTTTGAGATTGACGCTGCACTAGGAACAAGATCGATCGTGAACTCCACATCTCATTTTGACGGTAAACCCGGGATGTCCTCGAACACGTCCATGAACTCTCGAACCACAGCTGGCGCTTCCTCCTTATCAACTTCCACTGTCGAAAGAACCTGTTTGTTGGCCTAGCTCTAAATTCGACTGGCCCGACAGAACTACTACCTCCAGCAAAACAAACTCCAGATGTCCGGGAATCTGGAAAATCACTTTCTTTGCCCTATAATCAATATGAGTGTGGAAAGTGCCAAGAAAGTCCATTCCTAAGACAACATCATAGCTTCCGGTATCAATCACCAAGAAATCTGCAAAACATGAACTGGTAAGCAATGAAACTGAGAGAACCAAGGTAATGAAACGACCATGGAATAAGGAAATGAATCAAGATCAGGACTCCAAGTTACTTAAATAGAGTACCGCATTGTAACCATGCAGCAGTTCATGGGTAAAATCACATAACTCCATTCAAGTCGCCCAAATCCTAGTATCAGAATAGAAAGAAACAATAGGGAACCAGAAGGTTTCAAGTTGAGATGCAAAGTTGTTTTCATATCGTTAAGAAAAAGGATCAAGAGAAAGATAAGATTCAAGAATCACGAGAACAAGGTGGCAGGACATGTTCCTAATTATGAGTTTTCCGATTCTTGTATTGGGTCAAATACCCAACTACAAAAGAATCAAACCCGATTAACCTATATCCCATGACTCTGATACCAAACAAACCCTGTCACGCCCCGCTTCTCAGAGTGCGCTAAGATAGGCACGTGACAGAGCCAACCATGCTACCTGTGGATAGGAAACATCCCTCCACAGTCACATTACGGCTGAGTAGAGATATCAAGAACAAGAAAATAAAATAAACTATCTAGTACATGTCCATATGCCAGAATAAACGAGTCAAGAAATAATATGCGGAAGCAATAAATCCAATAAACAGTAACATCTAGAAAGTACGGAAATAACTAAACTAACTGGATACTAACAGGATCCTCACTGCTCGGCCTGACGGTGGAAATACTCCTGATCAGCCTGCGACAAAGGTAGAGGATCTGGGCCATGCAAAACCCAGACGTCAATGCGTCATAATATCAACAATAACATAATCAGGGGGTAGCAAGACATGCAGGCATGAGTATGAACAGTAATAAAAGTATAACAGTAACACGAATAAGAAACAGTGAAGGGTATAAGCACATGTGACGTGCGGTGAGTAATCTGAACTAAACTACTGGGTTAACTACTCTCAAGTCTTTGAAATCAATTTAATGAATTGTCGATGTAACTCAATAGTATCCCGTGCATGCCCGGAACCACGGTCAAGACTCTCGGTCTGAATCCGAGACGTGCCGCTAGACAGAAAACAGGTAAGATGTACAGACGAATGATGTCAGTAGCATCATCCCGGGGCTGGCCTAGCCCGTAAAACTGATCAGTATAAGTATCGAACTGTCGAGTTACAAGTCAGGTTTCATCATTGATTTCCACATACCCCCAAGTTATGTGTTCAAGTCAGGTATTGATAAATCTGAAGCTAATGCCAACACAGGATCATGTAGGGTTACTAGGCACTCTCACAAGGGTATATAAGGCATCAACCATGCCCGATTTAAAATTTAGACGTGTCGAACAACCCTAACCAAGATCTTTAAACTAGATATTAGGCGAAACAAAGCATGTAAACAACTTTATATCTAAGAGATCGGGATTACAATCTTTGTAGTCCGTTCCTTCACTTCTAAAGCTCCGTGTTGTGGTCCCTTCGCTGCGATCATCAAGTTCCCGAACTCTAGAGAGGCTCCACGAAAAGAAAGATGCAAGCTTGCTTCCGATCTTCGATAACTAAGATGATTTACCTTGAAGTTTCTTTAACACAAGCTCTCACAAACTAAATGAAGTGAACACCCTAATCTAATTGGCAAGAATAGATTAGGATGATGAAGTAGGAATTTAGCCCTCATTTGTTTTCTTAATCTCACTCATTTTCATCACCTTTTAAAAAAGCTAGAAAGCTTTTCAAGCAAGAAGAAGAAGAAGATCAAAATCCTTATGTGATGAATAATGAATCAAGTGAGGTTAGAAATGCAACCATGGGTTAAATATGAAGACTTAACCCATGTAGAGATTTAACTATGGTTAAAGGGTTGGGTTGGGTTAAAGAAATATCACAAAATATCAAGGTCAAAGTCAAAGCTTCATGAATGTTTAACCCTAAACCAAACCCTAACCACAATTAAACTCCACAAAACATGTTGCATTTATAACCCTAATATGTTACAATATTATATATCACATATACAATATTTATTGTAACAAAATAAAATAATACTATTAACATATATCGCACATATATCAATGTATTACCCGAGTAAGAAAAAGAATCTTTTTGTGAGCTTATACTAGTTAATGTAATTTAATATATCTAATATATAATTATATATTAAATTACCGAATCAACACTTGATCCGATAATCCGGCTATTTCACAAATAACCGACTAATATAATCTGTATCACTTCATCGAATCAACACTTGATCCGATGACCCGGCTATATCATATATATCCGGCCAATATCTCATATCGTGAGAATCTAATACGGTATCACATACACGTATTGTTCTCGGTCCCGCACATATCATATATGTGCTCCTACTCCGTTTTTCCTGAGCCAAGAAACCTCTGTGTAGGACTCTAAAGAATCGTCAATACGCCGGCAGTAGGTGATGATCATATCAAACACCCACAAACTGCAAGCGGTCAGCTAAACGTAACAGCCATCCAGGTATTGAGCAATCAGAAGATCAACAAGCAAGCTTGTACATTCTCCTGCGAATCCAATCAGTAACACTCCCGTACAGTCCGGTCTCTTCGTCTGATATGTCGCATATCTCACCTAGGGGTAGTATACGTCAGACCCCAGTAGCTTGATAAGTCATGTCGATATGAGGTCTATAACAGTTCGAGAAACTACTGATAACACTTACCAGTAAATCTCAGCAACCCTTCCCAGGGATTTCCAGTTATAGCCAATCGAACACAGCACAACATCAACTCCCTATACCGGGAGAGACGAATCCCCTCCTATTGCTCATTGCCTCCATATGATTCGGGACTGTACCCAAAAGCCACCTTTTTGCACGCCCTCTTGGACGTGGTATGATGGAAATCAAAGCACAGTGGGAATCACACAAGACTCTATGACGATCTCGGGTCTGCAGACTACTCTGTACCGGTGTCACCAGAGAACTGCCATCTAACGTGAGGTATAATACCATCTGGGAGTTCTCGGCGAGTCCGTCCAGTGTACCCAGTCTCCACTGAGCACCCGTATACCTTCTCTGATATCAAACACCAATGGATATGAGATCATCCATTGCCCATCATATGGGTCAAGAAGCGCATACGCTAGTCTACTCTGGAGTATCGATGCCCTGTCTCGGTACTCCCATGACTAGGAACATTTGAAGGATGTACTTGGCGACTACACTGTCCCCACTTGTATGATCCGCATCATAGTCCTGGTAGTCAAGTACTCATCCTAAGGGCTTTATCAACATGTAACATAGAGACAATCAGAGTACATGTTAAGATAAAGAGCAACCAGATAGCGTACTATCATGTCGAGCAAGAAAGTCATCCCTATATATGTCCAAGCATCCACTACATTATACATCGTATATACAGTAATGGCCTCTATGGCATACATATAACTAACAATCTCCCACTTGCACTAGGGCCATCTGTTGTGGTATCGCATACCCAACAATCAGTTGTGGTTGAAGTATCTCATACTCAACCATCCCATAAAAGTCTCTACTGGGAAAAAGGCCTTTGTGAGTGGATCCGCGCTGTTGTCCTCTGTGTCTACTCTCCTATCCTCGATCTCCCTGGAGATCAACCATCTCCATGATCAGGTGATGCTGCCTAAGAATTATATCTGGATCTCTGATGGGTCGGGGGTTCCTCGGCATATGCCACAACTCCATTGCCACACAATGGTAGGAACAAAGTTCATCTTATGAACTAAAATATATCCAGACTGCCTCTTTGGTAGCATCCTTGGTAACGATGTATCTTGCCTTTAATCGTCTAGTAAGTCACGGTATCTAGCTTGGAACTCTTCCAACATACCGTCCCTCCACTGAGGGTAAAGACAATGCCTGCGACTGATATTCAGTCGTCCTTATCACCCTGGAACCTTTCCATTAATTCTCCCCAGGATTGTTTGATACCATCTCACTACAACTAGTGAGATTCCTAACATCCAATTAGATCTATCCCATAGATCCATAATCCAGGATTTAGGAGGTATCACCTTGATCCTATGTGGAGAATCATTGTGATAAGAGGAGTTTGACCGAGCGTAGCATAGGAAACTCCTTCCCAATCAAGAGTATGTCATCCACGTACTCTATGAGGATCACCACCATACTCTCTACTACCTTTTTGTATATACAAGGTTCATATACCATTTTGATGAAGTCAAACTCTTTGACTACCACATCAAAACAGACGTTCCAACTCCGCGATGCCTGATTTATCACATAAAACATCTTGCTCACGTTTCCGCTGCTCCCACTGTCTACGAAGCCCTCTGGCTGTATACTTATAGACGCTCTCTTCCAAATCATCATTTAGAAAAACAGTCATGACACCCAACCTCCAGATATCGTAGTCATGGTATATAGCCGTGGCAAGTAGGATCTGGATGGACTTAAGCATAGTTTTGAAAGTCTCAACTTTTCCATGTACACCAAGTAATCTTCTCAAGATATACTTGCTCCTGATGGGGATTTAACCCTTTAGATAAAGCAACCAAAGTCCATACTTATCGGTGTATAAGGATTCCATCTCAGATCGCTAAGCATCCAGCCATTCTTACAGAGTCCCACTTCTGATGGCCTGCTCGAAACTAGTTGGGTCATCATCTCATGATGCAATCCTCGCCCCCACTGTCATAGAGAAAACTGAAGTATCTCTCAGGTGGGTGAGGAACCCTAATAGATCTGCGGAGAGGCTGAGGTTCGTTGGAAACTATTGAATCTGTTGGTTCTACCAAATCATAAGTTGCAGTTTGTATAGCTGGAACTCTTTCCAGTTCTACCTCATGACCAATAATTTCTTTACAAGAAATTCCCTTTCACAAAGGTGGCATGCTGAGAAACAAAACATCTTTTGTTTCTCGGTTTGGTAGAAGATATTCCCTTGCGAATGCTTGGGATATCCAACAAACTTCCACAGAACTGACTTTGCCTCGAGCTTGTCCGGATTTTGCTTTTAGACATAGGCCGGACAACCCCAAATCTTAACTAACTTAAGATATGGGCTCTTCCCATTCCATATCACATATGAAGTGGTAGGTAACTGATTTGATTGGAACCCTATTCAATAGGTATGCAGCTTCACAAGTGCATAACTCCCAAAAAGAAATAGGAAACTCAGTAGTACTCATCATAGAGCGCACTATATCAAATAGGGTGTGATTGCTCCGCCCTGATACACCGACGTGCTGTGGTGCCTACGGAGGAGTAATGCTGAGAGAGAATCCCATTCTCCTTTAGAATAGTCCAGGAATCCTGTGCTCAAGTATTCTCCTCCTTGATCTCATCAAAGGACATAATACTTATACCCGGTTTTGGTTCTCTACTTCTAACTTATATTCTGTGATTATCTCAAAAGTTTCGGACTTGTGTTTCAACAGGAACATATGTCTGAATCTTAAGAGATCATTAGTGAATATAATGAAGTACAAAAGAACCGGTCCTGGCATGTGTAGATAGGGGACCTTCATACATCAGCATGTATCAATCCCAAGAGTTCACTAACTCTTTCTCTGTTTCCAATAAACAGAGCTGTGTTCATCTTATCTTTGTGACATGACCGGCAAGTTTCACAAGATGTAAATTCAAACAAATTTAAATATGCATCTAAATATAACTTCAGTTAGTTGGGTCACATTGATATGACCTAGTCTACAATACCTCAAGAAGGATTCGTTCATTTCTGAACTCTTCCTCTTGTGTGTATTCTGTATATTAAGAACTGTGGTTTGATTTAGAACGTCTATGCTTTTAGATAACGTGCCTGATCCGATCAACTCTTGATATAGGAAATGTTTAAAACATTATCCAACAATACAAAATTATATCCTTCTTTACTAATAAAGAGACTGATATGATGTTGTATATCAGGTTCGGTATCTAATAACATTCATTCGGAATCAATGTATTCTGATAATACAGGGTGATAACTACCAACAGACTTGGCTACAACACTTGTACCGTTTCTATCTCATGAAATTTATCACCCGTTCTCAGTTCTCTACCTTTCTGTAGCCCATGTAACAAATTACATATGTGGGATCCTGACCCGGTATCAAATACCCAGGACGTAAAGAATACTGAGAAACAGTTCTCGGAAATGAACACACCCGAAGAAGATGCATCAGCATGCACTTTCTTCGTTTGGGTGGCACGGGAATTCTGGTAATCCCCTATTTCCTGCTCTGTCTTATAACAATTATAAGTTGGAGTGGAACCAACGTTTCCTAGCGCAGTATAACAAGCGGGTTCGGTCAATACATCCGTATTATTTTCTTGATTAAGGCGTGACATAGTCGCAACCAGGAGAAAGAGAGAAGAAAACACTCAGCGTGCGATTTTACAAGATTAGATTGGTTATCAATTTATCTAATCAGGATATCTCCCACTGTTTTAGTCAAATCTTCCTTCAAACCTTAAAATGAAAGACTAGCCGGAATTAATTACACTTTACAAGTTCGCCAATTTTTCAGCCAGGCTAGTGCCGGTACTTTGAGGGAGGTTTCCCGCGCTTTCGCACGGACCTAATTAAAATAAACCTCGTTTTCCCAGAGGCATAACCCCTTTAACATCTTTCTAGACACCTACTTGATCGGCTAATTGTAATTTGTAAAACTCTCCCAGGAGTAACTCTTACTCGCAGCGGGTATCCGGATCTAACTATCTCATAGAAGGTATGCAATCTCATTGCAAATTTCAACACTTGAAATTCCCAATAATATTTTACCCCTAGCGTCCTATGACCTTGACAGAGGTCAACAAACCATAGGCTGCTAGTCAAGTTCAACCCGTCATTTCCTGATTGAAGTAAACCCACCCGCACGCCCCTTGACAGAGGTCAACAAGGTCGTACGACTACCCTAAATCAATCACATCATATATTTATAAAGATAAGCACTAATCAGTTACCGCACACTACGCCTTGACAGAGGTCAACAAACGCAGCACGGCTACTAAATACTACTTATCTGAAATGACGGAGAGCTACGACAGGTTTTTAAGAAAACCCTTTGCGTAATGAACTTGATATCGTTGTAGAATCGAGTGATTTTGAACGGAATGTTTTTGAGGCCTTTTCTAGTTTTGCTAAAGAGGTCACTCCCGGTGAAGGGATCGTCGGCTCTTTCCTCATCGAATAAGGTACAGGATATTTCACAAATATCACTATGCAAAGCAAAAACTATAGAAGCAATCAAAAGACAAACCGTGTTTGTAGCATCTGCTAATTTCGCTAAAGAGGTCACTCCCGGTGAAGGGATCTCGGCTCTTTCCTGATCGAATAAGGTGCTGGATGTTCTACAAGGAACACCGCTATGCAAAGCAAGAACTAGAGCTACCAGTTTTTAAACAAGTTTCTACAACATCTTTAGGTTTCTTTTAGTTTCATTAATCTCATTAATGAAGTCCCATTTTATTATGCTTCACAAGCATCACATTTGAAACGAAATTTGCAATACAACATATATCTCATATATATAATATAAACATTCGTCTCAGACAGTAATATGATCTCATCATAGAACATTGCAGCAGAAGAACATATATGAAATATTGGATATATTAGGAGGTCCGTGTTTTAATACGAGCCTGTATAAAACACGGATTCCACGGTCGTGATGAATAGCCAAACCCACATCCCTAGACCCCTACGAGAGCGGCAAGCAACACTGCCAATTCTAGGGTTAGGAGACCCGGTCTCGACTCCTCGAGATGGTCTCCCACTGGACCCTAGAACCTGGTTACTTGTGCTCCCCGCCTTGGGTCTACCTAATGCGGAAAAGTAAATAATATACAATGGTGACATCATCCTCAGCCCGGAAGTGCCCCAATAAAAGAATATTACATACAAATGAATTTTGCATGCATGAAAAAGAAAAAACTCTCATCTCACATAAAACCCCCGGCTATTCAGAACATGACGATCCAATATAACATATCACAGCAACACATAATATCTCATATCATCAACGTAAGCAAGTATGCGTATCCCGATTGTCGTTGATGTATAGCAACGAAGCCGGCGATACACCACATACTATGCTTATGGTCACAGAAAAGAAAGTGTAAAACTACAACAGTTGGAATCCGCAACCTTCTTAGACATCGCATGCCTAACCAAATGAATTCCTTGGACACCTCATGCCTAACAATTATAAACCCCGTATTTTAGTCTCATTATCGAAAGCTCTTTTCAATATCAAGTCGGGCAATTCAACAAGATTCTCGACATCCTGATCGAATGCTCGTCGCAAACTTTAGTAGACGGCCGCACCCCCGATGCCGTCGACGAAGTGCACTAAGGCGGAACACCGCTGCCGCGAGTACCCGAATGGATGCTTTTGGCGACGGGGTTCTCCTACAGTCACTTGGTCGGGGCTATGGGGCGTGACTATCTATTAAGTTTACGCAAAGAGTATCCGCGTACGCTACGTGATTGCGACGGACTTTTGATCACATCAAAATTCCGTGGCAACCGATCAACTGAGACTGAACTGCTAGATTTATAACATTCAAATTAGTTATCTCATAACTAATTGTGGATTCCAAATATTGTATCACATTCCAGATAAATAGACAGTGTTAAACTTTCCAATCGAATAAACAAACACCCAAGATTTCCGAAATAGCTCAACACTTGAGCGGAGTTCAAAAAATATCCATCACATGCCACAGTACCAATGGTCCAGCCGTAGAAGGGTCAAGCCAACGTCTCACATGTGGTAATGTCGTACTGCCCCTAAATCCTAAGGTTCAGAGGCGGTTCAGACGGTCACATAATCGAGTTAAGGTTTGTGTTCTTCTAGAGGGTCCACCGCGTTACTTGCATGATTTTCCGGAAGTTTCAAACTCGAGAAAAAATCCAACTTTTGAAAATTTTCCCACAGGGGAAAAAGTGAGTTATTGATATCCGTTTGAACTTTTTAACAGGTTCTAAGACTATCCGGAATAACTTAAACAAAGTTAAACTTTCTGATCGAATCAATGAGCTCCCAATACAACCCAGAAAACTCAACACTTGAGTGAAATAAAAAATTCCCAGAAACAATAAGGAAATTGGTACGGATATTATTGTATAAAACCAAAACCCTAAATTTACTGTTTAGCCGCGGAACCACCGCGCAAGCAGGGGTATTGCCGCGGTTCCGCGGCGCAATAAAGAGATTTGGGGCTCGTTTTTTACAGTAACCGATACAATTGCCTGCTGAATTTTCAGAGCATTTTTAATATGAAAAATATCAACTTTTTGAAAAATTTCCAGAAAAGGGTATAAACCGGGTATTCGGAGTTCGATCGGCCTTTAAAATTCGTCCAGACTTCGCCTAAAGCTCTAGCTTGGCTCTGATACCACTGTAGGGTTACTAGGCACTCTCACAAGGGTTTATAAGGTATTAACCATGCCCGATTTAAAATTTAGACGTGCTGAACAACCCTAACCAAGATCTTTAAACTAGAGATTAGGCGAAACAAAGCATGCAAACAACTTTACATCTAAGAGATAGGGATTACAACCTTTGTAGTCCATTCGTTCACCTCTAAAGCTCCGTGTTGTGGTCCCTTCACTGCGATCATCAAGTTCCCGAACTCTAGAGAGGCTCCACGAAGAGAAAGATGCAAGCTTGCTTCCGATCTTCGATAACTAAGATGATCTACCTTGAAATTTCTTTAACACAAGCTCTCACTCACTAAATGAAGTGAACACCCTAATCTAATTGGCAAGAATAGATTAGGATGATGAAGTAGGAATTTAGCTCTCATTTGTTTTCTTAATCTCACTCATTTTCATCACCTTTTAAAAAAGCTAGAAAGCTTTTCAAGCAAGAAGAAGAAGAAGAAGATCAAAATCCTTTTGTGATGAATAATGAATCAAGTGAGGTTAGAAATGCAACCATGGGTTAAGTATGAAGACTTAACCCATGTAGAGATTTAACTATGGTTAAAGGGTTGGGTTAGGTTAAAGAAATATCACAAAATATTAAGGTCAAAGTCAAAACTTCAAGAAGCTTCATGAATGTTTAACCCTAAACCAAACCCTAACCACAATTAAACTCCACAAAACATGTTGCATTTATAACCCTAATATGTCACAATATTATATATCACATATACAATATTTATTGTAACAAAATAAAATAATACTATTAACATATATCGCGTATATATCAATGTATTACCCGAGAGAGAAAAAGAATCTTTTTGTGAGCTTATACTAGTTAATGTAATTTAATATATCTAATATATAATTATACATTAAATTATCGAATCAACACTTGATCTGATAATCCGGCTATTTCACAAATAACCGACTAATATAATCTGTATCAGTTCATCGAATCAACACTTGATCCGATGACCCGGCTATATCACATATACCCGGCCGATATCTCATATCGTGAGAATCTAATACGGTATCACATACACGTATTGTTCTCGGTCCCGCACATATCATATATGCGCTCCTACTCCGTTTTGCCTGAGCCAAGAAACCTCTGTGTAGGACTCTAAAGAATCGTCAATACGCCGGCAGTAGGTGATGATCATATCAAACACCCACAAGCTGCAAGCGGTCAGCTAAACGTAACAGCCACCCAGGTATTGAGCGATCAGAAGATCAACAAGCAAGCATGTACATTCTCCTGTGAATCCAATCAGTAACACTCCCGTACAGTCCGGTCTTTTCGTCTGATATGTCGCATATCTCGCCTAGGGGTGGTATACGTCAGACTCCAGTAGCTTGATAAGTCGTGTCGATATGAGGTCTATAACAGTTCGAGAAACTACTGATAACACTTACCAGTAAATCTCAGCAACCCTTCCCAGGGATTTCCAGTTATAGCCAATCGAACACAGCACAACATCAACTCCCTATACCGGGAGAGACGAATCCCTTCCTATCGCTCATTGCCTCCATATGATTCGGGACTGTACCCAAAAGCTACCTTTTTGCACGCCCTCTTGGACATGGTATGATGGAAATCAAAGCACAGTGGGAATCACACAAGACTCTATGATGATCTCGGGTCTGCAGACTACTCTGTACCGGTGTCACCAGAGAACTACCATCTGACGCGAGGTATAATACCATCTGGGAGTTCTCGGCGAGTCCGTCCAGTGTACCCAGTCTCCACTGAGCACCCGTATACCTTCTCTGATGTCAAACACCAATGGATATGAGATCATCCATCGCCCATTATATGGGTCAAGAAGCGCATACGCTAGTCTACTCTGGAGTATCGATGCCCTGTCTCGGTACTCCCACGACTAGGAACATTTGAGGGATGTACTTGGCAACTACACTGTCCCCACTTGTGTGATCCGCATCATAGTCCTGGTAGTCAAGTACTCATCCTAAGGGCTTTATCAACATGTAACATAGAGACAATCAGAGTACATGTTAAGATAAAGAGCAACCAGATAGCGTACTATCATGTTGAGCAAGAAAGTCCTCCCTATATATGTCCAAGCATCCACTACAATATACATCGTATGTACAGTAATGGTCTCAAGGGCATACATATAACTAACAGATCAAGCAGGAACAGGTTTGTCTATACAGACAACAGCATATATCCATCGGGACAACATGTCAGGATTGTCGGCATTAGAAACAGGATCAAGTAACATGTCAAGTAGTGGTGTATCAGGTCATGTCAGGTAGTGTGCATGTATCAAGTTATGTCAAGTGGTGGTGTATCAGGTCATGTCAAGTAGTGCACAGGTGTCAAACGGGTGCTCATAATCAAACTGTAGCAAGTATTGAATCAAGGTGAAAGTACAGATGTACAATAAAAGCATGGATGCACAAATATCGATCAGGGGTCACATCATGATTAAGTAGGATGCACAATTATCAAGCATGGTGCACTAATACAACAGTAACATGAAATAATATGGTCTCGGCGTGCAACTAGATATGTAATAAACCGTACGGATACAGACGGATACTATAAAACTGTAAATCGGTAAAATTTGCTGAATATTAAAACACAAGCACTATTATTTATTAAATAGATATTGATATAATAATATTAACATGGATGAAATATTCAAACCGATTAATAACTATAAAAGTGGTATTGATTAACCATGCACAAGAAAGTTCCGTTCAGAAATTCAGCGTCACCCTGATTTGTAAAATAGCTTAAAAATAACAAATGTTCTCCAAAAGGGACGTGTCTTATACCAAAACAAAGGTAATTCAATAAGGTTTTCATTTTTATAAGTTGACGTATCTCAGGTTGTTCCTACCAAAAACTATGAACATTCGAAATTGAAAGTTTGCTACTGGAATTTCTCTGGACAGCAGTTTAGAGATATTTTCATTTGCATTTTACGTTATTTAAACAATTTATTTTGCAAGTAAATATTCACAGAGTTATATTATTATGAGTTAGCTTCATAACGAACTAAAGAACGTATACTAATGATTTTTCTATAATTTATAATAAATTTTATAAGGTAAGGTGTACAGTAAATTTCATATTTGTCGTATCCGCTTTGCAACGACGTTTCATGTGTAAACTATAATATTTTCAAACTATATTTTGTATAACATTATAAAATGCAGATTATAAACTAATTAAAAATAATAAGAACAAATATTACGACGGTATATATTTTAAATGATATGGATGCAAACGGGTATCCGAAAACGGTAAAAGTTTAATATGGATGTACAGTGCAATCAACGTGTGATATTTTTATTCATATGGATGCAAAATAAGATACATAGCATATAGCAAGATGAATTAGCATGCGACTAGATATGTAAATAGTGATATGGATGCATACGGATGTCCGAAGACAGTAAAACTGTAAAATGGTAATGTAGGATGCATAACTAAACATTATGTGATGTTATTATTCAAATAGGTGCAATATATTGTAGTCTAGTATGTAACAAGATAAATTTGCATGCACTAGATACGAAATAAATTATACAGATGCAAACGGACGTCGTAAAACAGTAAAATGATAACAGGGGATGTACAATACACTAAACATGAAATATTATTATTAATATGGATGTAGTATATATCATAGCATATAGCAAGATAAACTTGCCTCGATCGAATCACGCGACGGATACGCACGGCACGTTCGACGTAGGTAAATCGTCGCAACGCACACGCGGCACGCGGGACGGGTCCAGGCAAGGTAAGAGGGTGATCACATAGGCAAGGTACGTTCACTGGATCACTCGGATCGCTAGGGACAAGCACGGCTCCGGCGGTAATCACCAAAATCAAGAAACAAGATCAAGAAAAAGAAAAAAGAAAAAAGAAAGAAGAAGAAGTAAGAAGAAGAGGCTGTGTATTAAATGAGGAAGAAAATAAATAAATAAATAAAATATATATAAATATATATATGCAGAGGAAAGAGAGAAAGAAAGGGGTTGTTAGTTTGTTAGGAAATTAGTTTAGAATTAAATTTTAAAAAAATCTTATATTAGTTAACTAAATTTTAATTTGTATCAGTTTATAAAATTAAAATTATATAAATAAAATTTGATATTCTGGTAAATACAAACATTGTCCAAAACATGTCGGGGTCGGGTCTAAAATTCAGTTTTAAAATACGAAAAATATACATGTCGACCAAAATTAAAGTTGGATATCCGGGTAACGAAAAAATGCATAGCCCCAAGAACGGATGCACGCACATGCACGTAGTCATCCAAACAAGTCCGTTTCACTGAACGGGACGAGAACAGGATGCGCGGATGCTACCACAGGGTTAGGGGTATCATGCAGGCCATACAATATATTTTTAAAATATTTTATGTGACTTAAAATGTTATATTAAAATGCAGATGCTAGATAAAATGCGAGTATGCAATGTACAAATAAATGAAAGTGCACGAGTCCATGTAACAGGTCAAGATAAATCATAGACATGAATCAAGACTGGTTTCAAGCATGCGGGTCGGGTCGGATGCAAATACAAATGTCAAATACACTATTCGCACACAAAACACAATAAATCAAGAAAATACCATAAATAAAGAATACTAGAATTGGTGTAAATGAACTAGAGTGTTACAACCGGCACTTAAATTACGAAACGTCTCGAGCCGTACGTAATCTAAGTAAGCCAAAATCCAGAAATCAAAACCAAAGAAGCAGTAGAGTGAAGGAAAAACCAATTTAAAGCAAGTAGTTTTAACAACATAGGCCGAAATATGTATTTTTAAAATCTCAAGTATTTTCTGAAAATTTCGGCACAGTCTCCTTTGTAAATACCGGTCCCCAAACGGGATACAATATGAATAGTATACGAAATACAAAAAAGGCATTCCCAAGCGGGAGCTAGCTCTTCGTCAAACGACGGTCAAAACCACACAAGCAATATAATATACAACGCCGAAAGGCGAGAATCAAAACTCAAAAGAAAACCCAAAATCAGCATGAAAACCATAATAATACAACGCGCTACTCTAAGGTCGAAATAATAACAAGTTCGGTCTTCTATCTCTATCAAATATACAATCTGGTTAATGGAGTTTTACTGGATACAACCGAAATAACAATATACAATGGTGGTCCTGATGCAAAGAACCCACCCGTCAATGCAATCACCTGGAAGGAACAGTGTGACAGCAAAGCCGCAAAGAACATGTACGGCAAAACCTGCAAGGAACTGTGGCACAACGGGGGTGAGTTGCCAACTCGTGAGTAGAAAACATCTACCAGCAGAAATCGCATGTATAACGCAATTCTAGGTCATACAATCAGTAATATTCACAAATAATAATAATATGGCCTGAAGCATAATATAACGGTAAAAGGTAGACATCTATCCGTATAGTGTAAAACCAAAAACTTGTGTTAGTGCCTCAGGTAACAACATGTCACTAATATGATGTAAAAATGTCAGGTAGCAATATATCACTAAAATGATGTGCAGATGCGTATAATGAGAACAAAGCACATCATGAATCAAGAACTGTTTTTCTTTATTTAATGAGATTTCTGTATGTATATAAATCGAGATATCATCAATGAAATCAACATCAAATCCGTGTTAAACATTGACACAAAACATAAACCTCAATATCTCAATATCTCGGGCTCCGGCTATCCGCACTGGCCTGTATCATCAAATCTATATATCTCAGTGTCTCAAATCTCAATATCTCAATATCTCAGGCTCCGTCAATCCGGATCAGCCCATATCATCAATCACACGACCATGAACGGTATCCTCCGGATATCCGCCGCACCAGATAAAATCATCGGTAGGCAGTCTGCCCCTGCCGGGCTCATCGTCTACAACTCGAGCTTCTTTCCCCGGGGTACCATACATGGTCCACCATGTACCCGAGACGGTTCATCCAACTCCTCGAATCGGGTCTTTAAAATATCTCCGAACCGAGAAAATATCATGGTGGACGACTCATACATCACGAGAAAACCACACTTTTCATTTTTAAAAGGATAATAAGTTTATAAATCCTTGCGGTTTTCCCCCAAATCCAGAAATATCATGGAAATCCGAAATCATCAATATCATGAAATCAATAAGCAATGAAAACCGGGATAAATCTCCATAACACTGTATAACCAATGAATATATGGATGCATCTGATATCATGCAATAAATTAACTTACATATGAAAGCTAAAACATGTAGCAACTATCAGTTAGCAAGTTATGTCAATGAAATAGTGTTTTCTAAAGTGTACGTGACATGGCAATTACCGATGATGATGTGTGTGAGCCTGCAAGAAAGTGTATGTGGAATATACGCATCATCGGTAATGGTGCTGGTGTCGTGACAACATGGTTCATAATCAATAAGTACAAAATCAACATGCAATGAAACGATAACAACATGATAAATGACAATGAATAGTAATTGCAACAATAATATGTGGAACATGAATGATAACGTAACAATAAGAAATCTACGTCGCTACACCCGTGTTATACTGTTTGGCCGTTTGAAATAGTACGAATCGTGGTGTTTTGAAAATAAGGGCTACGGTGTTTTTAAGAAAAGGTACGTCTTTTGAAATATTCGTAGTATCCCTTGACATGTCTTTAAAATCCTCGCGATTCGTTAGTTTTGGAAATGGTATGACTCGGGTCCAGTCTAACATCTACTAGGTAACTACAGGTCTAACTAACAACCAATCGGAAGGGGTATAGAAACTACCTGAATCTGAGTCGATATATATATATATATATATGTGTGTGTGTGTGTGTGTGTGTGTGTGTATAATAGTCGGTGATCCCGCCTCAATAGTTCCATATGATACCCTATATAATATGACATCCTTGAGTCAAGAGTGCAGATCTATCATCAATATATAGCTCGTACGGTAAATCCGTCGTATGACCTCCCAAATCTGGGTACGGGTCAAATGTCATATCTATCACATTATTCATCTGGTATCCTCTTTATCAAATATCATGGTCAGGGTACTGATCTACGTCTAGTACAAAACTGATACCATCTATGTATGCATGCATGTGAATGAAAACACCACGCCTAAAGGACCCGCTAAACATATCACGTCGTAACTCAAATACGAACCATGCCACATCACCGATCTCACGGCCTCAAGCCCAAACTCATCGACTCGTCCCCAACTATCATCCACTATCCTCATTATATATATATATATAGTCCCATACCTATGTGTATATAAATATATACATATCCCATTTACGCACAAGTACTAAAATGCATGCAAGTGTGTGAGGGTGTGTGTATGCAAATCTTTACTCTAGGGTTTCGCGACCAAAATCAACTAAACCGCTTTCCTCAAATCTCGCTAAAACTAATCCATGATCTCCTAAAGCTTGCTTGCTAAGTATCCATATCTCACAATCACACATAAATGTATAACTAAACTACATCACATCATTTCTTACAAGTTTGCGGGGGTGCTATATGCCATCCATCCGACTTCCCCCGTAGATAAAATCTACTCATCTGATCTTCGCTTCCCGGTGCCGACGTCTCCACGCGCTTTCTTGTTGTCTCGAAGTCTACATGGGGGTACCTACATGTCACAACGTATCGTTTCGCATAAAAACCCAATTCGAAATTAAAACGGCATACGGAAAATAAATCGGCACGCGTATCACGCATAGGTCAAAACCTATCGCCTACGCATGCAAGAATAACCAAACCAACCCTCGATATCGATGTATAAACGTCAAACCATCGAGAAAAACCCAAACACCCCAATTGTGTTTTCACAATCACTAATTATATAAGAAATAGGGTTTAATTCATTAAAAACCTTAAAATTAATCAAGTCATTTTATTTCCCAAAAACCTAGTAAGCGGTCATTAACCATTTCACTTCAAAACATGATATTTTGGCAAAACTAGTGGTCACACTATTCACTAATTATCTTAATTAGGCCACATAAACATTTACTAGATTTTTATCACACCATTTTGTATTAATCGCTAAAATTTAGTTTGCAAATTTGTCCAATTTTAACCATTTCAAAGTAATAATACACTATTTAACAACTAAACTAGGTTTTGCATCAATTAAGATGTTAAACTAGACATCATAACTAGCACCAAGTGATCAAACCCAAATCTTGAATTCATAAAACCCTCACTTGAATTTTTATCTCTCCTATTTATATTATTTAAAAAACCCTAGTTTGCAATATTATGCAAATTGGACAATTTTAAATGTAGCAATTTACAAACAAGCAACAAGATTAAGTTTTTTTGTGTCTTAGCATGCTAACTACACCATGTAATCATAAACATTTTAATAAAACCCTAATTGATTTAAAAACCCTAAATCTTGAATTTCCAAATTAACAACTAAATCTAATTAAACACCTAATTAGCTTCAATTGAAGTATGATAGCAACAAATTAGTAACTTGGTTAGGATTTATACCTCACAACCATCTTGAGACCAACATGAAACTTTTTCCCAAAATGCAAACTTTTCTCCAAGATTCAAGTTAGAAAGGGCTAAGGAAAAATGGGTAGGGCTTGGATTTGAATTTTAGCTTGATTTTTGATGGAAATTTGATGAGTTTTTGATGGAAAAAGAGTGGGATTTTAGGGGAAGGGGGGCTGCTGCAGTTGGAGAGGGGGCTCGGCCTGAAGAGGGAGGAGAGGGGAGAGAGGGTGTGGTGATGTTATGAAGTCAAGAATTGACCAAAGTCAACAAAGCCCATACTTATATATATTTATTATTTCCTTTTTCTTTTCTTTTCATTTGTTTTGTTTAATTGGAGGGGAGAGTGGGGAGGGGCTGCTCAAGGTGGGCTCGGCCAAGCCATGGAGAAATGGGGGGGTGTGAGTGTAAGTGAGTGAGTGGGTGCATACACAAGAAGGTAAATACCAAACCTCAATTTCTATTTAATTTATTTTCACAATTTAAGCCTTTTTCTTCGATATTTTCTAAAACCGTTTGACGGTTTCATTTCATTTCAAAAACAATATTTTATATGTTAGTTTAATGTGTCATGATACACAAAATTTGTATCAACCCATTCCAATTTGTAATTTTCCCTAATTAAATATATTAGTGACGGCTTAAAATAATATTAAAATAATTAATTTCGGAAAAAAATTCAGTAAATTAGAAATTTTACAAGTGGCTCAATAAACACCAAATACTAGCAATTATATAGCTAGAATATGCATATTTAATTTTATATTAAAAGATATTTATATCTTGATTTTTACGGAAAACGCCCGTTGTTTTACCGATTTCCGAAATTTCACCTAAACGATTTTCAAAACGTTACAATCTTCCCCCCTTAAAGAAATTCGGTCCCCAAATTTAAATTAAAACTCCCCCCAAATACTAAAACATTTAAGCAAGACCATCAAGTCGTCGGGGCTCCGAAATCATAAATACATGAAACACATCGTAGCGCAATGCATGCGCATGAAAAACAGATATATAAACCAAAATCAAAACTCCGTCAAGTATCCCGCAATCATCGGAGTTATGTAGAAGGCATCAATGTCAAGATCCAATACGAAATCCAATATGATATACATCATTAAAACATCTGGAAGCAATGCATGCCAAACCCTTTTTTTTAAAAATCGCTGTGCGATGTGTGTATCACTGCACAGTGGCGGGCGTCCATTGTGAGAAAATAACTATATATATATATATATATATATATATATATATATATATATATATATATATACCTTTTATTTAACATACACGTCCTGCCGTTTTGAAAACAATTTATAAGGGTTTCCCTTGTAAAAAGTTTCATGTCATCACGGACACGTAGGTAAATACTGAAACTATAGCTCCTCTTTGAAAATCCCTTCGATAACTATCAATGCATGCAAAAATATACTCAGGTACTGTCCTCTGACTAGTCCTGCTCAGTACTAAACCGAATAGCAAGTATCATAAAATATACGGCTCCAAAAGAAATCAATCCCAATATATATACGAATGCCACGTGCGTCTGGTGTGCACGGAAATCGAAATCCATGAATGTGCCATACATATGCACAGAAACAAAATCTGAGTGCAACGGGTGTGCACGCAAACACCTGTCAAAGGCAATGTGTGTGCCTGACAGCAAAACCAGGTGCATCTAATATGCACGAAGAATCTCGATTTAGTGTATCTAGTGTGCACCTAAATCGCATCAAACGCCTTAAGTATGCGCAAAATCCAAATCAAGCACACAAGGTGCACGAAAACAAATATCAAATATCACAATCAAAATCGACGGTATACAACACATTTCAATCAAAATCCCAATCGGGTATACCATGGTATAAAATCTCACCATCCTGTGCATTGGCATGCACAAAAGTAAGTCAAAACACTAAAAGTGCATGAAAACTATGCCGAAAGCATAAGTCAAATCATATGCATGCCCTAGGCATGAAATCAAATATCATGAAACTCGGTCATCAAAACTCAATCATGAACTAAATCACCCAAAAATACTGAAATCCAAAGTGACGGATACGTGATAGTCAATCACAAAATCACAAATCATAAATGATGTCGTCGATATGTCCGTCCTACAAGGTCGAGAAGGTGTCGGTACACCCAATGCTAGCAGAGCAAGGTATCTACTTGCCTCCTGATCATGGCTTGTCGTCTAGTGCCCTTAGGCTCTCGTCTCTCACTGCGGATTGCTAAGTACATAGTTCCTCGGCTCAACGGTCCAATATAGAAACGATAACGGAAGCAGTCCGTTCTAACACATCCTCTGAGGATCTCTGGCCAACTATCATGGTTACTCATAACATGTCTCGTCGACGATGATGAACTCTGGCATGCTGGGTGTGCATCATATGACCGCTCCTGGGTCCAGGTCTTCTCGTTCAGTATTTCCAGAAAGGTCCTGTCGAAATCTCTCCCAAGTCTCATTTCTGTCGAACTGCCCGGAAGTCATCATCCTTACCAAATCTATTTCTTGTTCCGGAACGGCTGCATACTCATCACGACTCCTCCTGGAAGATATATCCATAGTCAACGCTTCTGCTTGTGTATCACATCTCTGATGTCAGCGGAGTGGAACGTCATCTCATCAAGATCTCGTACGAACCTCTAACTCCACTTTTATCTAATGTCGACCGATTCAGACTCGCCTCCTCGTGGCTGCATGGGCTATGCTCCAACGGCTATACTCGTATCTGGAGTCTCCCAGGCAATGTATCCCATCACATGATATCCGAATGAAGTCGAACTATCCAATCGATTGTCAAAACCTCATAATCACCCAAGAGCCCAACATCTTGGGTACAGTTTAATAGTATCGAATATATGCCACAGCACCTATGGACCAACCGTAGAAGGGCAGACCCAAGCCTCACTAATGGCACCGCTGAACTGCCGCAAACCCTAAGGTTCACCGGCGTTCCATGGTCATTAAGTCGAGTTAGGGTTTCATTCTTCTAGAGGGTCCGTAGAATTGCTTGCATTATCTTTCGAATACTTTAAACTTGGAAAATGGATTCCTAACATTCGATCGTCTCTATCGACTCTCAACGTATCAGCATGAAGTCGTCTCTAGCTGGAATCAATTTATCTGATGACCTCGCATCGGGGTAGGCAATGAATCGCATGTCCTAGTCATTCATTCTTAGGTGACTAGCGATCCTCTATCATATCTCGAAGTATAACTCTTGCGGCGTTAGCTCCAACATCTGGGGCGATATCTCATCATTCACAGCAACAAATGGCTCATTCGTCTGCACGCTGAACAGTGCCTCAATCATCAAAATAATCTGTGCTTTAACGGTCATCACAATCTGGCTGGCCTCTTGCACTGGTCCTCTCCTCTGGTGCTGATTTGCACGTCCGAGAAATCTCGTAAAAGAGATCCATCAAATGCTCGTAGCGCGAAAACGCAATAAAACGACGCCTCCCTATGCAATCGTATGTCCCTGTAATCACCCCCTGGTCAGTCCTCGTTCGTGACGAGCTCGTGCTGACCGCAACTCTAGCCGTAGCTCTCTCTGCCCATGTAATTGTGGCAGCAAATCCATAACTGGTACTGATGAGGCTAGATCATAGGAAGAAATATAATATTGTGCAAGGAAATGTACATCCTAAGGCTTCTTAAGCGGAGTATCGTATAGTAAGTATGCCGCGAAATATACACACGGTACGTCACTATACTTGAGTCACCTACTCCATCAACCAAGGGTCATCCTACACTCCGAAGGTAAAACCTAGCGCTTTGATACCAACTTTATCACGACCCTAAAAGTACGGAACATGACAAGCACTTAAATTACGAAACGTCTCGATGCGTACGTAATCTAAGTAAGCCAAAATCCAAAAATCAAAACCAAAGAAGCAGTAGAGTGAAGGAAAAACCAATTTAAAACAAGTAGTTTTAACAACATAGGCCGAAGTATGTATTTTTAAAATCTCAAGTATTTTCTGAAAATTTCGGCAGAGTCTCCTTTGTAAATATTGGCCCCCAAACGGGATACAACATGAATAGTATACGAAATACAAAAAAGGTATCCCCAAGCGGGAGCTAGCTCTTCGTCAAACGACGGTCACAACCACACAAGCAATATAATATACAACGCCGAAGGGCGAGGATCAAAACTCAAAAGAAAACCCAAAATCAGCATAAAAACCATAATAATACAACGCGCGACTCTAAGATCGAAATAATAACAAGTTCGGTCTTCTATCTCTATCAAATATATAATCTGGTTGATGGAGTTTTACTAGATACAACTGAAATAACAATATATAATGGCGGTCCTGATGCAAAGAACCCACCCGTCAAAGCAATCACCCGGAAGGAACAGTGTGCCAGCAAAGCCACAAAGAACCTGTACGGTAAAATCTGCAAGGAACTGTGGCACAACAGAGGTGAGTTGCCAACTCGTGAGTAGAAAACATCTACCAGCAGAAATCGCATGTATAACGCAATCCTAGGTCATACGATCAGTAATATCCACAAATAATAATAATAAGCATAATATAACGGTAAAGGGTAAACATATATCCGTATAGTGTAAAACCAAAAACTCGTGTCGGTACCTCAGGTAACAACATGTCACTAATATGATGTAAAAATGTCAGGTAGCAATATATCACTAAAATGATGTGCAGATGCATATAATGAGAACAAAGTACATCATGAATCAAGAACTGTTTTTCTTTATTTAATGAGATTTTTGTATGTATATAAATCGAGATATCATCAATGAAATCAACATCAAATCCGTGTCAAATATCGACACAAAACATAGACCTCAATATCTCAGGCTCCAGCTATCCGGACTGGCCTGTATCATCAAATCTATATATCTCAGTGTCTCAAATCTCAATATCTCAATATCTCAATACCTCGAGCTCCGTTAATCCGGATCGGCCCATATCATCAATCACACGACCACGAACGGTATCCTCCAGATATCCGCCGTGCCAGGTAAAATCACCGGTAGGCAGTCTGCCCCTGCCGGGCTCATCGTCTACAACTCAAGCTTCTTGCCTCGGGGTACCATATCGGGTCCACCATGTACCCAAGACGGTTCATCCAACTCCTCGAATCGGGTCTCGAAAACATCTCCGAACCGAGAAAACATAATGGTGGACGACTCATACATCACGAGAAAACCGTACTTTTCATTTTTAAAAGGATAATAAGTTTATAAATCCTTGCGGTTTTCCCCCAAATCCAGAAACCTCATGGAAATCCGAAATCATCAATATCATGATATCAATAAACAATGAAAACCGGCATAAATCTCCATAACACTGCATAACCAATGAATATATGGATGCATCTGATATCATGCAATAAATTAACTTGCATATGAAAGCTAAAACATGTAGCAACAATCAGTTAGCAAACTATGTCAACAAAATAGTGTTTTCTAAAGTGTACGTGACATGGCAATTACCGATGATGATGTGTGTGAGCCGGAAAGAAAGTTTATGTAGAACATACGCATCATCGGTAATGGTGGTGGTGTCCTGACAGCATGGTTCATAATCACTAAGTACACAATAAATATGCAATGAGACGATAACACCATGATAAATGGCAATGAATAGTAATTGCAACAATAATATGCGGAACATGAATGATAACGTAACAATAAGGAATCTGCGTCGCTACACCCGTGTTATACTGTTTGGCCGTTTGAAATAGTACGAATCGTGGTGTTTTGAAAATAAGGGCTACGGTGTTTTTAAGAAAAGGTACGTCTTTTGAAATATCCGTAGTATCACTTGACATGCCTTTAAAATCCTCACGATTCGTTAGTTTTGGAAATAGGTATGACTCGGGTCCAGTCTAACGTCTACTAGGTAACTACAGGTCTAACTAACAATCAATCGGAAGGGGTATGGAAACTACCTGAATTTGAGTCGATATATATATGTGTATAATAGTTGATGATCCCACCTCAATAGTATCCCATATGATACCCTATATAATATGACATTCTCGAGTCAAGAGTGTGGATTTATCATCAATATATAGCTCGTATGATAAATCCGTCGTACGGCCTCCCAAATCTGGGTACGGGTCAAATGCCAAATCTATCACATTATTCATCCGGTATCCTCTTTATCAAATATCATGGTCGGGGTACTGATCTACGTCTAGTACAAAACTGATACCATCTATGTATGCATGCGTGTGAATGAAAACACCACGCCTAAAGGACCCGCTAAACATATCACGTCGTAACTCGAATACGAACCATGCCACATCATCGATCTCACGGCCTCAAGCCCAAACTCATCGACTCGTCCCCAACTATCATCCACTATCCTCATTATATATATATATATATATATATATATATATATATATATATATATATATATATATATAGTCACATACCTATGTGTATATAAATATATACATATCCCATTTACGCACAAGTACTAAAATGCATGCAAGTGTGTGAGGGTGCGTGTATGCAAATCTTTACTCTAGGGTTTCGCGACCAAAATCAACTAAACCGCTTTCCTCAAATCTCGCTAAAACTAATCCATGATCTCCTAAAGCTTGCTTGCTAAGTATCCATATCTCACAATCACACATAAATGTATAACTAAACTACATCACATCATTTCTTACGAGTTTGCGGGGGTGCTATACGCCATCCATCCGACTTCCCCCGTAGATAAAATTTACTCACCTGATCTTCGCTTCCCGGTGCCGACGTCTCCACGCGCTTACTTGTTGTCTCGAAGTCTACATGGGGGTACCTACATGTCACAACGTATCGTTTCGCATAAAAACCCAATTCGAAATCGAAACGGTATACGGAAAATAAATCGGCACGCGTATCACGCATAGGTCAAAACCTATCGCCTACGCATGAAAGAATAACCAAACCAACCCTCGACGTCGATGTACAAACGTCAAACCATCGAGAAAAACCCAAACACCCCAATCGTGTTTTCACAATCACTAATTATATAAGAAATAGGGTTTAATTCATTAAAAACCTTAAAATTAATCAAGTCATTTTATTTCCCAAAAACCTAGTAAGCGGTCATTAACCGTTTCACTTCAAAACATGATATTTTGGCAAAACTAGTGGTCACACTATTCACTAATTATCTTAATTAGGCCACATAAACATTTACTAGATTTTTATCACACCATTTTGTATTAATCGCTAAAATTTAGTTTGCAAATTTGTCCAATTTTAACCATTTCAAAGTAAT
Organism: Agapanthus africanus; assembly: GCA_030015575.1. Taxonomy (NCBI): domain Eukaryota; kingdom Viridiplantae; phylum Streptophyta; class Magnoliopsida; order Asparagales; family Amaryllidaceae; genus Agapanthus; species Agapanthus africanus. The sequence continues at coordinate 518,240,266 of JASDDO010000031.1, read as the reverse complement.
AATACACTATTTAACAACTAAACTAGGTTTTGCATCAATTAAGATGTTAAACTAGACATCATAACTAGCACCAAGTGATCAAACCCAAATCTTGAATTCATAAAACCCTCACTTGAATTTTTATCTCTCCTATTTATATTATTTAAAAAACCCTAGTTTGCAATATTATGCAAATTGGACAATTTTAAATGTAGCAATTTACAAACAAGCAACAAGATTAAGTTTTTTTATGTCTTAGCATGCTAATTACACCATGTAATCATAAACATTTTAATAAAATCCTAATTGATTTAAAAACCCTAAATCTTGAATTTCCAAATTAACAACTAAATCTAATTAAACACCTAATTAGCTTCAATTGAAGAATGATAGCAACAAATTAGTAACTTGGTTAGGATTTATACCTCACAACCATCTTGAGATCAACATGAAACTTGTCCCCAAAATGCAAATCTTTCTCCAAGATTCAAGTTAGAAAGGGCTAAGGAAAAATGGGTAGGACTTGGATTTGAATTTTAGCTTGATTTTTGATGGAAATTTGATGGAAAAAGAGTGGGATTTTAGGGGAAGGGGGGCTGCTGCAGTTGGAGAGGGGGCTTGGCCTGAAGAGGGAGGAGAGGGGAGAGAGGGTGTGGTGATGTTATGAAGTCAAGAATTGACCAAAGTCAACAAAGCCCATACTTATATATATTTATTCTTTCCTTTTTCTTTTCTTTTCATTTGTTTTGTTTAATTGGAGGGGAGAGTAGGGAGGGGCTGCTCAAGGTGGGATCGGCCAAGCCATGGGGAAATGGGGGTGTGTAAGTGTAAGTGAGTGAGTGGGTGCACACACAAGAAGGTAAATACCAAACCTCAATTTCTATTTAATTTATTTTCACAATTTAAGTCTTTTTCTTCGATATTTTCTAAAACCGTTTGACAGTTTCATTTCATTTCAAAAACAATATTTTACATGTTAGTTTAATGTTCCATGATGCATAAAATTTGTATCAACCCATTCCAATTTATAATTTTCCCTAATTAAATGTATTAGTGACGGCTTAAAATAATATTAAAATAATTAATTTCCGAAAAAATTTCAGTAAATTAGAAATTTTACAAGTGGCTCAATAAACACCAAATACTAGAAATTACATAGCTAGAATATGCATATTTAATTTTATATTAAAAGATATTTATATCTTGATTTTTACGGAAAACACCCGTTGTTTTACCTATTTCCGAAATTTCACCTAAACGATTTTCAAAACATTACAATTCCGGATCGGGAACCCGAGGTGTCTCATCACCGACCATGGGACGAATTTCGATAACGAAAAAGCCAAAGGATTCTGCAGCGAATACGATATACTGATGAAGTTCGACGCGGTCACGCATCCCTAGTGCAACGGGCAGGCCAAGGTCGCTAACCGGGACGTCATTCGAGGTCTTCGAGCTCGCCTGGAGGGACGACAGAGCAGTTGGATCGACGTGTTACCCCGGGTCTTATGGTCCTTGCGCACGTCAAAAAAGACCCCCACTGGAGAGACCCCCTTCAGCCTCTACTACGGTACCGAAGCGATGGTCCCAGCAGAGATCAGGCTGCCCAGTTACAGGGTTGAGCACTTCGACGACGAAGTAAACACCTCGGCCCTTCGGACTAATTTGGGCATCTTGTTAGAGAAGCGGGACCGGGCACACATCAGGGCTGCCGCCTACCAACAACAAACCGCCCGCTACTACAACGCACGAGTCAAGCATCGCGCCTTCAAAACCGGAGATTTGGTCCTAAGGCGAAATAAGTTCCTTGATCAAGGAAAGTTACACAACTATTCTCAGAAATGGGACGGCCCCTTCCTAGTCCCCGAAGTCTTGCCCGGCAGGGCCTATCGCTTACAAGACGCTGCGGGTCGCAAATTTCTACGACTTTACAACGCCGAAAAGCTCAAGTTGCACCTTTGAAAGTATATCTATGGATACATGTTTCTTCTTTGACAAAGCGATATAATTTTTTTTCTAAGTTTCTTAATAATAAGAAGGAACTTCCCCTATGTGTTTCCCTCTTTCTCGGCTCAAAGCCCATGGATTTCGTTTCGCAAAAATACTCAAATGTACCCAGAAGATAAAAAGGAAACAATAGAACATTGCAAAAAGGAGAACTTTATTTATCAAAAGGTTTTGTGGGCTCCTCAGCCTTACATAAAAATTGAAATTACAAAAGAGGGGGAACGGGGTCAAGGAAGCACTGCTAATGATACTCTCTAGAGATCTCCGCCAGACGAGCCCTTGCCTCTTCAGCCCGCTCCCACTGATGCTGCCCATGAACTCGGGATGCCACGGAAACGCCGGGCCCTCCTTCTGCCGAGCCCTGGCTCGCGATCTGACTATTTTGGAAGCACTCCAAAATAAGGACCAAAGATCGGTCGTGCCTGCTCTTCGAGATGAGGCCAAGCACGTAGATCGTACGCGTCTTGTCAAGCGCCTCGTCCAGCAACTCTTCGGAGAGGGGGTTGTACAACCTCGGGGACCTCCTCCAGATTGCGTACATCAGCAATTGGAGGAGGGACGACCGGCGAGGAAGGAGACGTCCGATGTGGTCCTCGATGCGCTGGACCACTTCCCGGTACCTCTCCTCGGAAACGGACTGGTCGTATAGATAGATGTCATCAGGAGTAATGATCTCTTCAATCACATAGATACGCCCGACCATCTCGAAAAAGCAATGCTGAAAAGTTGGCATCTCCTTCTCTATTTATAGCCTCCATAGAATCCCCAAGAGCCGAAATTTGCACGCGCGTGGGCGCGAATCCTGGGATTCGCTCAATTCTTCCAATACTGTACTGCCGTGTGGAGGGTATCCCATACTTCTCGACGAATAGAAGTCGGAACGACGCGGATCTTGGACCGCCACACCTCACCTATGAGTTTCGGCCGCATGCCGCCCGCGACGGTCACTCTTCTAGGTATTCACACATCTAGGAAGGCCAGGCAAAACCGAGCAGCTTCCTTGCTCGGTCCGTCCTTGGATGGTAGTTCACTACCCACCGACGCCAGGGATCGAAGCCCTCGTCAAGAGGCAACCGAGCAGCTTCCCTGCTCGGTCCATCCTTGGCTGGTGGTTTACTACCCACCGACGCCAAAGATCGAAGCCATCGTCAAGAGGCAACCGAGCAGCTTCCCTGCTCGGTCCATCCTTAGTGGGTAACTCCTTACCCGTCTACGCTAAGGATCGAAGCCCTCGTCAAGAGGCCACCGAGCAGCTTCCCTGCTCGGTCCATCTTTGGCTGGTAGTTTACTACCCACCGACGTAAAGGATCGAAGCCCTCGTCAAGAGGCAACCGAGCAGTTTCCCTGCTCGGTCCATCCTTAGTGGGCAACTCCTTACCCGTCTACGCTAAGGATCGAAGCCCTCGTCAAGAGGCCACCAAGCAGCTTCCCTGCTCGGTCCATCCTTGGCTGGTAGTTTACTACCCACCGACGCCAAAGATCGAAGCCCTCGTCAAGAGGCAACCGAGCAGTTTCCCTGCTCGGTCCATCCTTAGTGGGCAACTCCTTACCCGTCTATGCTAAGGATCGAAGCCCTCGTCAAGAGGCTACCGAGCAACTTCCCTGCTCGGTCCATCCTTGGCTGGTAGTTTACTACCCACCGACGCCAAGGATCGAAGCCCTCATCAAGAGGCAACCGAGCAGGTTCCCTGGTCGGTCCATCCTTAGTGGGTAACTCCTTGCCCATCTAAGTTAAGGATCGAAACCCTCGTCAAGAGGCAATCGAGCAGCTTCCCTGCTCGGTCCCTCCTTGGTTGGTAGTTTACTACCCACCGACGCCAAAGATCGAAGCCCTCGTCAAGAGGCAACCGAGCAGGTTCCCTGCTTGGTCCATCCTTAGTGGGTAACTCCTTACCTGTCTAAACTAAGGATCGAATCCCTCGTCAAGAGGAAATCGAGCAGCTTCCCTACTCGGTCCATCCTTGGTTGGTAGTTTACTACCCACTGACGCCGGGGATTGAAGCCATCGTCAAGAGGCAACCGAGCAGCTTCCCTGCTCGGTCCATCCTTAGTGGGTAACCCCTTACCCGTATACGCTAAGGATCGAAGCCCTCGACAAGAGGCAACAGAGCAGCTTCCCTGCTCGGTCCATCCTTAGTGGGTAAATCCTTACCCGTCTACACTAAGGATCGAAGCCCTTGTCAAGAGGTAACCGAGTAGCTTCCCCGCTCGGTCCATCCTTGGCTGGTAGTTTGCTACCCACCGACGCCAAGGATCGAAGCCCTCATCAAGAGGCCATCGAGCAGCTTCCCTGCTCGGTCCATCCTTAGTGGGTAACTCCTTACCCGTCTACGCTAAGGATCGAAGCCCTCGTCAAGAGGCAACCGAGCAGCTTCCCTGCTCGGTCCATCCTTGGTTGGTAGTTTGCTACCCACCGACGCCAGAGATCGAAGCTCTCATCAAGAGGCCACCGAGCAGCTTCCTTGCTCGGTCCATTCTTAGTGGGTAACTTCTTACCCATCTGTGCTAAGGATTCAAACCCTCCCAAGAAGTCACCGAGCAGCTTCCCTGCTCGGTCTATCCTCAGTGGGTAACTCCCTACCCATATATACTGAGGATCGGAAGCCCCAACCTTGTCTATGCCGACCTATCTTCAGAGAGATGGTCGCTAGTCCAACTCAAGGAAATGGGTGAGTCTATGCCTTTCTACTCGGAAGTACCAACCGGCATACCTTCAACGTACGATCGCCACCTCGACTCCAGGGCCGTAACGATGCCGACCTTACACTGGCCATTATAGACTTTGACAAATAATTGGATTTAACTCGATGTGCGATCGCCAACTAAAGGATCGGTCCCTGACCTAGTGCTCATCAGGCGAGCAAAAGGAAGACGTTATCACGAAATAGAAACATTGCAGCGAAATGGAAACATTGCAAAAAAAATTCTGCAAAAGGGCTTTATTTACAACTCGGGAACCTTTACAAAGGTATTGTGGGCTCCCCAGCCTTACAAAATCGCCCGAAGGCTTACAAAATTCCAAGACGAAAACAAAAATATACAAAAAAGAGGGCAGGGAGACTCAGGCCTTAGGGCCGGGAAGGACCTCGACGTGCTCCACGGCCACCTTGGGGGCCGGGGTGGCGGCTTGAGGGTCGGCTCCCACCGCAGGAGCTTTGGCACTGGGAGCTGGGGTGACTGCCTTCACCCCAACACCCCCACCAGGGGCTTTCCCCTCGGCGATGCTCCTGGTGGCATCCCCCCGCACCTCTCCTTCGATGGGGTACTCGAGCCGGAGCTTATCGTCGGGAAACTCTGACATCAGCGTCTTAACGGCATCGAGGGCATCATGCCAGACGAGGTCCGAGCCTTCGGCGAGGTCAGCGTAGAATTGATTCGACGTCTTGTAGCTCTCTACCGCCTTCACAACTCGGAGGTCAATGCGCCTCATCCCTTCTTTCAGCGCCTCGTTTTCCCTCTTGAGGGTGTCCCGCATCTTCTTCAGAGTGGCGGCGATCACCCTGCCATCCTCCAACTTAGCCTCAATGACCTTGTTGGACTCCATAAAAACTCGGATGGACTCCCGGCAGTTGGCGTTCACCGTCTTCTCGGTAGCCACCCGGTCTTCGAGGGCGGCGATCCTCTCCCTCGCCTGACGTAACTCCCGGCTCAGGCTCTTCTCCCGTGAGAAAGACTCGCCCGCTAGCTACAGCGCCGGGGCTATTTCCTCGTGATCCATGTTGGCGATGAGGACGCGGTGCTGGAGGACCTGAGGAAAACAAAATGAGGGTTTAAAACGGTATACGATCCTGCAAACAAAAAGGCTTAATGAAAACCCGAACGGGAGATGGACACTAATCTGCACGGCCTCCTGAGCTATGGCCGCGATTTGGGTCTTGAGGGTCCCCCAAGGGATTCTGCCCCCAGCCGACCGCTCCATCTCGGAGAGCAAGCTATCGGCGACAGAAAGCCCTGAGGGCACATCGTAGCGAAGATCCTCCTCCTGCAAGAAGATCGGGGAAGACGGGGTTCGGGACACCGTCCTCTTATGCCGCTTGAGAGGAGCTACAGTAGGGTCGGCCTCATCCGCCACATCCACAACCCGGGGCATCCCAGGAGGATATTGTAGGCCGATTGAATTCTAGCGATGATGAACTCCACAGGGACGATACGTATACAACCTTCCTCCCTGATGTTAAGTAGGAGGGTGACCACTCCTTCCACCGGGATGGAGTGATTAGTAAACCCCGATAGGATGTGGGTGGTAAGCCTCAGGTCCGACGGGCTAAGCCCTATACGTAGGAAGCAGTCGTAGAAGAGGATGTCTGCCGAGCTTCCCGAGTCGACCGGTATCCTTTGAACCTCGTAGCGGTGGACCCACGCTGTAATCACCAGGGGTCAGTGTGTAAGTCCACGTTGCCCACCCCGGTTCTTGCGGGGAGGCGGAAAACAGAATAAAAATCGGATTTTTACTACTTTAGGCCACATGGACTAGACAAAGAAGGATCTTTGCTAAACAAAAATAAGCTAAAACTAACTAGAAACTAGCTAAAGGGTAGAATGGTTATACCTAGGGCTTTATGTCCTTCTCTCCTTGCTCCTTGGAGTAGCAGAAAGGGATCACCTTTGTCGTCTTCTCACGTCGAAGAAGGATCCACCCGAAAGCCTCAACCTTTGGCTTCAACTTCAAGCTAGAAGTAACTAGAGTGCTAGAAGTGCTAATCCTAGAACCCTAGATGAGAGTATAGATTATCAAGAGGAGGTTTTTCTCAAGCTCAAGTGTTTCTAAACACATGAGAGGGGAGAGCTTGAGGAAGAGGAAGAGCAAGAAAGAGAAAGTATATGATAGAATGAGAGAATTATGAAGCATTCTCACATATATGTGTGAATTATTGTAAATTGATAATTAGTGAGATAATTGTCATGGCTTAATCAAGACATGACCATTATCATTTCATTTTTAATGCAAATTGCAAGGATCAAAGAGCATCTTCCAAATGAAATGATGATGGTCAAAGTGTCAACCTAGGTCAACAAGTCAAGAATGTCAAATGGTCAACAACCATAACCATGCACAATTATATTAAACTAATATCAATTAACCATAATACACACATAAGTATTAGGGTTAATAAAATGACAATGGTCATTAACCCTAATCAAAGTCCTCTCCGTCTGTCTCAAGCAACTGTGCATACGCACCCGTATTGGTGATCCGAGGAACACAAATACAAAGAGATAAAACCAATGCCAAATCATATACTAGGATCTGGCTTAAACCAAAGCCCACTAGTATAAGCTGTCCGGACAGCAAACGTGCACAAGTGCGCGGATGTGAACGAACCCTGTCGCAAAACCATGCGACCTCTACTCATTTTGCCTAAAGGCGAATAGCTCTCTGTGTGGGACTCTAAAGACTCGACACTACGCTAGCAGTGGGTTTAACCACAGACCGCAAGCGGCACTAGCTGTACGTAACGGTCCCCAGGTAGATGCCGATAAGAAGACTGACGAGGTGACCCCATCTGAACTCCTACTGAGCCTGTATGTGACAGTCTCCGTACAGTCCGGTCTGTTCGTCTGATACATCGCATGGCGGGCCTAGGGGGCGGTGAACGTCAGTCCCCTAATAGCGGTACAAGTCGTGTCGGAGTGTAGCCCAGAACACCCTGAGATAACACTGGAAATCTACCAGTATATCTCGCTTGCCCTGGCCAGGGACTACTTGTGTAATGGCTCTCCTGGACACAGCGCGATGTCAACCCCCAATACCGGGAGAGACGAATCCTGTCTAACCGTCACTGCCTCCAAGTGCTTCGGGACTGCACCCAAAAACTACCTGTTTGCACGACTCCTTTGAACCGTGGTAGGACAGTAATCAAAGTGCAGTGGGAACACACTCGAGGCGAAGTGACAGTGTCAAGTCAGCAGACTAAGCTGTACTCATGTCACCTGGGAACTGATAACTGACGATAGGTATAATACCAACCAACAGTTCCCGACGAGTCCTGTCCAGTGTACTCGTAACCTAACGAGCACCCGCATACTATCTCAAGTACGACATACTGACGGCTGTGGGACGGACCGTCTCCCACGCTGGGATGAGAAGCGCATACGCTAGTCTACTCCGGAGTATCGATGCCCTATCTCGATAGTCCAACGACTAGGGACCTGTATAAGGATGTGTTTATGGATTACCCAGCCCCCATGAGTGTGAGCGCCATCACAACGCTGGTAATCAAGCAAAGATCCTAAGGGCTCTACTAATATGTATATCAGCGATATGCTAAAAGAAACACATGCACATATTAAAGCAGAGACAAACCAAGTAGCATACTACCATTTCGAGCAAGATTGTATATACAACTGTGAATATCCCAAGCTTCCATCAAGTAATATACAAACTAGTATGATACAGTAATGGCCTCTAAGGCATATACACTAACAATCTCCCACTTGCACTAAGGCCATGTACTGGCGTATCGAAGACCTATCATCTCGATCAGCCGCTCGTACTGAGTTTGGGGCAAGGCCTTGGTGAATGAATCTGCAGTGTTATCCTCTGAAGCAACCCCCCGAACCTCGATCTCCTGGCGATCCACGATCTCCTTGATCAGGTGATACCACCTCAAGATGTGTCTGGATTTCTGATGGGACCTGGGTTCCTTTGCTAAAGCTATAGCCCCGTTGTTGTCGTAATACAGAGGTATTGGGTCAACAATGGACGGAACCACCTGAAGTTCTTTCAAGAACCTCCTCATTCAGACAGCTTCTTTTGCAGCATCAGATGCAGCGATGTATTCCGCTTCCATAGTCAAGTCAGCAACGGTTTCCTGTTTGGAGCTCTTCCAACACACCGCCCCTCCATTGAGGGTGAAGACAAAACCCGACATGGACTTAGAATCATCCTTGTCACTCTGGAAGCTGGAGTCAGCAAAGGCCTTAATCTGGAGGTCTTTTCCGCTATACACCAAGAACATCTCCTTAGTCCTTCTCAGGTACTTGAGAATGTTCTTTACCGCTATCCAATGTTTCTCCCCAGGGTTTGACTGATACCTGCTTACCACACTCAGTGCATAAGACACATCCGGTCTGGTACACAACATCGCATACATTATAGAGCCTACCGCAGAAGCGTAGGGTATAATAGACATCCGATCCCTCTCCAAATCAGTCTTGGGAGACATCTCTTTGGAGAGGGTGATCCCATGACAAGCCGGTAGATTACCGCGCTTGGAATCTTCCATACTGAATCTCTTCAGTATGGTGTCGATGTACCTGGATTGTGAAAGTCCTAATATCCTCTTGGATCTATCACGGTAAATCCGGATACCCAGAATGTATGAGGCATCACCCAGGTCTTTCATGGAGAACCTGTGTGACAAGAACCCCTTGACAGATTGTAGCATAGGAATGTCATTTCCTATTAAGAGAATGTCATCCACGTATAAAACGAGGAATACTACAGTTCTCGCTATAAATCTACAATAGATGCATGGTTCATCTGGATTTTTGATAAAGCCAAATTCCTTGACCGTCTCATCAAAACAGATGTTCCAACTCCGCGATGCCTGCTTTAGTCCATAAATGGACTTAAGCAACTTGCACACCTTTCCGCTGCTCCCACTCTGAATGAAACCCTCTGGCTGGTCCATATAGACACACTCCTCTAAATGTCCATTTAGAAAAGCTGTCTTTACGTCCATCTGCCAAATCTCATAATCGTGGAAGGCAGCAATGGCAAGAAGGATCCGAATGGATTTCAGCATAGCTACTGGAGAAAAGGTTTCGTCATAGTCCAAACCAGGTCTTTGACGAAAACCCTTTTGCAACCAGTCTAGCTTTATAGGTCTCAACCTGTCCATCTACACCAATCTTCCTTTTGAAGATCCACTTGCATCCTACGGGTTTTACCCCATCTGGAGCAATGTCCAACGTCCATACTTTATTGGTGTACATGGACTCCATTTCGGTCCACATTGCATCCAGCCATTTTACCGAGTCAATGCTCTGAATGGCTTGCTGGAAGCTAGTAGGCTCATCACAATCTATGATGCAATCTTCTCTATCCCCGTCAATGAGAAAACCGTAGTATCTCTCGGGCGGATGAGACTGCCTACTACTCCTGCGGAGTGGCGTGGGAATGTCCTGATCTTTCGAATCCTCTGGTTCTACTAAGCTTTCAGTAATAGCTTGTGGTTCTGGAATTTCTTCCAGTTCTATTGCGCTCCCACTGATTTCTTTTTCTAAGAACTGATGTTCCAGAAAATGGGCATTACGAGAAACAAGGACTTTTTGTTCCTCTGCGTAATAGAAAAGATACCCCCTGGAGTTCTTTGGGTATCCCACAAACTTGCACAGTACTAAGCGTGCCTCTAGTTTGTCCGCATACTGCTTTTTGACATAAGCTGGACATCCCCAAATCTTCAGGTATTGAAGATAGGGTTTCTTCCCACTCCATAACTCATATGGTGTGGTAGGCACAGTCTTAGTGGGAACTCGGTTCAAAAGGTATGCAGCTGATTCTAGCGCATATCCCCAGAATGATCGCGGCAACTCAGCGTTACTCATCATGGACCGTACCATATCCAATAGGGTTCGGTTCCGTATCTCCGATACACCGTTATGTTGCGGAGTGTATGGAGGAGTAAGCTGAGAGAGAATTCCATTCTTTTTTAAGTAACCCAGGAACTCGGCACTCAAGTATTCACCACCTCGATCAGATCTTAGTGTCTTGATACTTTTGCCTGTTTGTTTTTCTACTTCATTCTTATATTCCTGGAACTTTTCAAAAGCTTCGGATTTATGCTTCATCAAGAAGACATGTCCGAACCTTGAGAAATCATCCGTAAAAGTAATGAAGTAAGAATAACCGCTTCGTGCATGTGTAGACATTGGACCGCACACGTCGCTGTGTACGAGTCCCAAGAGCTCGCTTGCTCTTACTCCGTGTCCAGTGAACGGAGTCTTTGTCATCTTTCCTTTGAGACAGGATTGACAAGTTGCATACGATTGATATTCGAACGGATCCAAATATCCTTCTGCATGTAACTTAGTCAACCTTCTCTCATTGATGTGACCCAGTCTACAATGCCATAAGAAAGTTTTATTGATTTCTGGAGACTTTCTTTTGTGTGTATTCTGGACATTGAAAATCTGTGGTTGGTTTAATACGTATATACCGTTGTTCAATGTACCTGACCCAATCAAAACTTGATTAAGGTGAATGTTCACTACATTACTTACAAATGCAAATTCATAACCTTCTTTAGATAATAAAGATACAGAAATGATATTACAGGTTGCATTTGGTACAAAATAACAACTACGTAAAACCAAAAAGTGTCCATCTGACAATCCCAGGTGATAGTCCCCACGGCCTCAGCATCCATGCTAGCACCGTTTGCAACTATGAGGGTCATGTCACCTGCCTTCAAAACTCTACGCTTTCTCAACGTCTGCAAAGAATTACAGATATGAGATCCTGATCCAGTATCCAATACCCAGAAAGCAGAGTTTATTGATAGACAGTTTTCAATAACATACACACCTGAAGCTGAAGCCGCAACTCGCTTCAAATCCTGTGTTCTGGCCTTCCAAGCCTTGCAATCCTGTTTCTAGTGTCCACTTTTGTGACAATAGAAGCATTCTTCCTTTCCCACCAGCTTTCCCGCTACCTTTGTTGCCTTTCCCTTTCCCTTCGTATCCACTTTACTGACACCGCCTCTTGGTTTGGCGGGGGCTTTCTTCTTCTTACCCTTGGCTTTCGCCCTGGATCTAGAAGAGGTAGATCCTCCTACAAACAAAGTGGATGTCTCCCTACCCTTCTGTAGGGTGCCCTCAGCACTCCTCAACATGTTCAGAAGTTCGGAAAGTTCAACCTCCTTTCCTTGCATGTTGAAGTTTAGGACAAACTGGGCGTAAGTGGAAGGAAGGGACTGGAGAATCAAATCAGTATAGAGTTTATTCTCCAACGTGGTCCCAAGGTCCGCGAGCTCCTTTATGTAGCCAATCATCTTAAGCACGTGTTCCGCTACCGATGATCCGATGGCCAATCTTGCCGAAAATAGCTTCTTCGACACTTCGTATTTTGCGATAGGAGACTGCTCTCCATACAGTTCTTTTGTATGGAGAAATATGGACTCTAGGTCCATATTCTCATGCCTCCTCTGATGTTCGTTGTCCATCGAGGCAAGCACGAGGCATTTGGCCTTCGCGCAATCGATCTCCCATGTCTTACGGATTTCCTTATCCGCGACGCTAGAGGTGGGACCTGGGACAGGGGGAGCTTTGGTGGTAAGTACATACCCCAACTTGTCGTAAGTGATTGCCATCTTGACATTCCTGAGCCAATCTTTGTAGTTTGGCCTGTCAGTATGTTTTTATCTAGTAATAACTTAAGTCCGGTCATGTTGAATGGTCGCTGCAATTAGGAGAGAGAAAAGAAACACTTTAGCATGATGCTCTTGCAAGTTTAGAGTGGTTTTTAGTTTGTCTAAACTGGATGGCTCCCACTGTCTCTCGAATCCCTTCTCAAACCGTAAAGAAAGGATTAGTCGGGATCAATCTCACCGTACAATACTTGCTTAACCGTTCAGCCAGGCCAGTGTCGGTACTTCGAGGAAGGTTTTCCAACGCTTTCGCGAAGTTCCTTAATTTAAGAACATCTTTTCCCTGGGGGCATAGCCCCGCTAACACCTTTCTAGACACCTACTAGGTTTATAGCATTGATCGTTAAGTGAGAGTTTTCCCGAGGAGTAGCATATACTCATAGTAGGATCGGGATCCAAATATCATCGCGTGATAAAACTGAAGGAATCCTACCAGAATCATCACACTCCAAATGGTATGCAGCGCTAGCAAGTTTCAATACTTATGAAACTCCCGATGTGGATTTTTGCCCCATGCTCTTATGACCTTGGCGTGAGGCCAAAATGTCAGAAGTCGCATGTCAAGTTCTTCCCATCATTATCCCGGTTAATTTGAACCCACCCGTACCTATCCTTGACATAGGCCAAAATGGCAGTACGACTGTCTCAAACCAACGCATTCTATCTATACAACAGATAAATATCCGGCAGCTACCAATCACTATGCCTTGGCGTGAGGTCAAAATACATAGCTTGAATACTACCGAATATTTAACTGAAATGATGGAGGGCTACGAATGGTTTTGGCGAAACCGTGAATGTAGTAAACTTGATATAATCGATGGAACGAGATAGCTTTTAAAAGGAGTGGTTCAAGCTCCGCATTTAAAAGTTTAGTTTTGAAAAGAACCGAGTGGTTTTCAAAGTGTTCCAATCGACTTTTACTTGGTTTATTTTCTTGCATTAGTTCTTTTAATGTGTCCCATCATTTAATCCTACCATTGCAGAAAACAACCAAAATATGACGTACGCTTATGCCATTCGCATTCGCCACGGAGCCGCGTCATCACCCGTCAGGTTACTTAACTAACGACAGAGCGGGGGTTGGGCTAGCGCGGCTGTAAAACATAAGCAACGCCTAAATAGTTATCATATATAAATATATAGCAATGATAGACATTACAGATCACAGATGAATACATTGGATATACTAGGAATCCGCAATCCGTTCGAGCCTGCAACGAAAAGCGGATTACACGGTCGCGGTGAATAGCCAATACCCCACCCAAGACCCCTACGGGTGCGGCAAACTACCCGCCAAGTACCCGAAACGAAGCAACCTCCCTCAACACCGTGAGTAGGCCACTCGGCATTTCAAGATACCCGGTAGTTTGTGCACCCCCTCCATGGGTCTATCCTAGGAGCAAAAACAGTAAAAAGAATTATACAATGACGGCTACAACCCCGACCCGGTTGTGTGGCCATACAAATAATAAAACATCAATTTACATATTACAATGAATGAAAGAAAAAGAAACACTCATCTCACATCCACCCCGGCTATTCACCCGCGACAATCCAACGCATTCATATACACATACCATCATCAAACACAGATTACAGATATGTATAACCCCCACTAATCGACATATAGCGATTAGCCGACGTTCAATACATATAAACATCACAGATATAACCGATTAGTCAAAGTATAGTGAAGTTCGAAAAAAAAATACGGATTTATTGGCCCCCAAATACAAATTTCTTTTCTGGAAAACCTGGGCACAAATAAACCATCTTAAAAATTCCAAAACCAAGCCAGAAGAACACTGCACCAAACACGACCCTGAACCGAGTCAAAATGGCCGCGGTTCAGCGGCAATAGGCATGCATTTGCCGCGGAACCGCCGCGCTTTGAGCGATTCACTGGATCGTTTTTGGTGGCTTTCTTCACAAAACCCTGAGATGATTTTTGACGTAAGATTTATTTTATTTTGAACAGAAAAAAAATCAACAGAAACTTAGGGTTTTGCGTTTTCGTAGTTTTGCAATTTTTCCGATCGAACTTCTATACACTTCACTACCTAGCTAGTTTATGTTTAGTTAGGCTCTGATACTACTGTAAGTCCATGTTGCCCACCCCGGTGCTTACGGGGAGGCGGAAAACGGAATAAAAATCGGATTTTTACTACTTTAAGCAACATGGACTAGACAAAGAAGGATCTTTGCTAAACAAAAACAAGCTAAAGCTAACTAGAAACTAGCTAAAGGGTAGAATGGTTATGCCTAGGGCTTTATGTCCTTCTCTCCTTGCTCCTTGGAGTAGTAGAAAGGGATCACCTTTGTCGTCTTCTCACGTCGAAGAAGGATCCACCCGAAAGCCTCAACCTTTGGCTTCAACTTCAAGCTAGAAGTAACTAGAGTGCTAGAAGTGCTAATCCTAGAATCCTAGATGAGAGTAGAGATTATCAAGAAGAGATTTTTCTCAAGCTCAAGTGTTTCTCAACACATGAGAGGGGAGAGGTTGAGGAAGAGGAAGAGCAAGAGAGAGAAAGTATATGATAGAATGAGAGAATTATGAAGCATTCTCACATATATGTGCAAATTATTGTAAATTGATAATTAGTGAGATAATTGTCATGGCTTAATCAAGACATGACCATTATCATTTCATTTTTAATGCAAATTGCAAGGATCAAAGAGCATCTTCCAAATGAAATGATGATGGTCAAAGTGTCAACCTAGGTCAACAAGTCAAGAATGTCAAATGGTCAATAACCATAACCATGCACAATTATATTAAACTAATATCAATTAACCATAATACACACATAAGTATTAGGGTTAATAAAATGACAATGGTCATTAACCCTAATCAAAGTCCTCTCCCTCTGTCTCAAGCAACTGTGCATACGCACCCGTATTCGTGATCCGAGGAACACAAATACAAAGAGATAAAACCAATCCCAAATCATATACTAGGATCTGGCTTAAACCAAAGCCCACTAGTATAAGCTGTCCGGACAGCAAACGTGCACAAGTGCGCGGATGTGAACGAACCCTGTCGCAAAACCATGCGACCTCTACTCATTTTGCCTAAAGGCGAATAGCTCTCTGTGTGGGACTCTAAAGACTCGACACTACGCTGGCATTGGGTTTAACCACAGACCGCAAGCGGCACTAGCTGTACATAACGGTCCCCAGGTAGATGCCGATAAGAAGACTGACGAGGTGACCCCATCTGAACTCCTACTGAGCCTGTATGTAACAGTCTCCGTACAGTCCGGTCTGTTCGTCTGATACATCGCATGGCGGGCCTAGGGGGCGGTGAACGTCAGTCCCCTAATAGCGGTACAAGTCGTGTCGGAGTGTAGCCCAGAACACCCCGAGATAACACTGGAAATCTACCAGTATATCTCGCTTGCCCTGGCCAGGGACTACTTGTGTAATGGCTCTCCTGGACACAGCGCGATGTCAACCCCCAATACCGGGAGAGACGAATCCTGTCTAACCGTCACTGCCTCCAAGTGCTTCGGGACTGCACCCAAAAACTACCTGTTTGCACGACTCCTTTGAGCCGTAGGGTAGTAATCAAAGTGCAGTGGGAACACACTCGAGGCGAAGTGACAGTGTCAAGTCAGCGGACTAAGCTGTACTCATGTCACCTGGGAACTGATAACCGACGATAGGTATAATACCAACCAATAGTTCCCGACGAGTCCTGTCCAGTGTACTCGTAACCTAACGAGCACCCGCATACTATCTCAAGTACGACGTACTGACGGCTGTGGGACGGACTGTCTCCCACGCTGGGATGAGAAGCGCATACGCTAGTTTACTCCGGAGTATCGATGCCCTGTCTCGATAGTCCAACGACTAGGGACCTGTATAAGGATGTGTTTATGGATTACCCAGCCCCCATGAGTGTGAGCGCCATCACAACGCTGGTAATCAAGCAAAGATCCTAAGGGCTCTACTAATATGTATATCAGCGATATACTAAAAGAAACACATGCACATATTAAAGCAGAGACAAACCAAGTAGCATACTACCATTTCGAGCAAGATTGTATATACAACTGTGAATATCCCAAGCTTCCATCAAGTAATATACAAACTAGTATGATACAGTAATGGCCTCTAGGGCATATACACTAACACATTGTGCGGCAAGGATATCCCGTGGAGATCCTCGTCGGTAAAGGTGATGGGCTCGGCGACATTAGCCCTCTTCATTGGCTGGTTGCTTATCCCTTCAACCGGAAGGAGGCGTCGGATCTCACCGGCTCCAGGCGCACCCCCTGCTGATATGACCATGATTTGGCCGATCGTCAACTCGCCTGGAGGGGGACGCTGCTCTTGCTCTCGGTATGCTTGTCGCTTTTCCTACAAGTATTTTTCCAGGTGCCCTGAGCGAATTAGCTCCTCAATGTAATCTCGGTCTGCTTGTCGCTTTTCCCACAGATGGCGTCAACTGATGGAGGTTTGGATCTCCGTTAGATATTGTCTTCCGTTGATCTGTAGCGAGTGTTGATGGATGGCTAAGATTGGGTTTGAGGGTTTCCTCTTGATGCGTGTGGATCTCAGTGGGATTGGTTTGGAATGAAACCGAGCTACCTGCAAGGAAGTCCCGGGATGGTTCTACCATCGTGGACCCTCCGATGATCAAGTTAGTCAAGGTATTTGGGCAGAGTAGCGGCCTATTAGATAATAATTGCCTTACCTGAGTCGTCTGAGAGGGGGTTTATATAGTGGCAGCCATGGACTGGCGGGCATGAGATTTATGCCGGCCGTTACGTCCTTGGAGCCGCGCCTGCACGAATGGCGGGATCCTCCATTAATGGCGAGATACGCCCGTTAACGAGGGAACGCGATGGCATGGGACGCGGAATCGTAGAGCGGTGGATATCTCGTGTATGGAGAGATTCGCCGGGCCATGTCCGGGATGCTGATGATCTACGCTCGGGGTCGGTCGATGAGACCGAGGAAGCTGAGCTCGGTGGGAGGCTCGGAGGCGAGCGAGAGGCTGAGCAAGCTTGGTTCTGTGATAGCTCGGGGGCGAGATTGGAGGGCCGAGGAAGCTCGGCGTGCAGGAGGGCTCAGAGGCGAGCCAATGGTTATTTGTAAGACGAGCATAGGAGTGGTCTGGAAGGCCACCGAGGGTCGGGAACATCCTCGGGAGGAAGGCCCGCGACACACCTTCAACGTACCGTTCTTACTCCTTTCTCATAAACCTTGGGACACGTCGTCTGCCATGTGTCATGATCTGGGAAGTTCTCAGCATTGAGCATCATCATTAGTGCCCCACTCTCATCCCGACCTATTTATAGGTCGGGTCGAGAGTGGTCTGATCGGTCACCCGGGCTAAATTCTTATTTGAAGATATCATCGGCGTGGATTCCCGGGCAGTTAGTCGTATTTTTTGATGACGTCAGCGGATCAGAGAAGAGATCGTGCATTAAAGGGAAGCGCCGACTCGATCGTACGTTCGTTGAGGCGTCATGCCACGCGTCCGGCGCTGGTTGGATGACGTGACGGGCCACCGGTGTCCTTTGCGCTTGAAGTGACGCGTCCAATGCTCTTGAGACACGTGGAAAGTTGGTGGCCGTCGAACGCGAAACGTCTGTTTTGGCGGGAACCGATCGTCGCCATTGGATGCGCTTTGCCGAATGCTATAAATAGAGGCGGGACCCCCCCAGGGTCTACGCTTCGCTATAATTTCTTCATCACTGTGTGTGTTAGCTCGGCGTTCTTCCCTTCAGGTCGGATTTCTTGCGTTCCTCCCTCGGACGTCTCCTTCCTTTGCTCAGGTTAGATGTCTTCTTCTGGGGAGTCTGTTGAGGTAGTAGAGGTAGAGTCTAGGGAGTCTTCTGCCGCTTCTTCCTCTGCTTCTTCCTCATCCTCGTCCGAGTCGAAATCCTCCTAGGGAGCTAGGGTTAGTCCTACCACCCGGGGTCACGCGGGGGGGGAGGGGGGGACGGTCCCTAAAGCACGTATCAGGAGTGTCCATGACGCGCCTTCCCTCCTGAGGCATGTGGACGAGCTCACCACAATCCGGGCACGATTCCACATTCCTCTCGGCTACTAGCTTCGTTTGGCCAAGGAGGGAGAGAGGGCAGACCAGGTACGGGATAAGGAGATTGCCTTGTACTTGGAAGCCTTTTGGGCCGGAATGCGTCTGCCTGCCCTTCTCTCCTGAAGTGAGTGCGGCGTTGCGTTGCTTTCAATTAGTCCCGGGCCAGCTAGTGCCGAACTCGTAGAGAATTCTCATCAGGTTCCTAGTCCAGTTGAGACTGCAGGAGATCCCTTTCAGCCTGAACCTTCTCCTTTCTTCCCTCTGCTACAAAAATCACCCTGGTACTCGTAGGGATGAGCCTAGCTGGGTATACATTTCTTTTAGAAAACACAGAGGAGGGGCGGCCGGGTCGGGGGTCGTAGCGGTACCTTCTTCCATTCATGAATGGACGAGCCTAGCAAAGAAGCAAAAATACAAAGGGGGTTAGCAATGCCAGAAAGAATAGAAGAATACACAAGTCTAAACAGGTCGCCTAAGCTCCTAACTTACCCGCAAACCGAGCGGGGTTGAGCCCGGCCCAACTGAGGGCCTGCTCGGACAGCAACACATCGGCCCGATGGACGGGCTCCTACGCCGACACCGCCATCGCATCGGGATCGGACGATCGCCTCACCCGCGGGTAGTTGGGCCTATGCCACTGGACAGGCACAGGCCAATCCCCACCCTCGGGTGGCCCGACAAACAAGAACTTCTCCTTCCATTCATGAATGGAAGGAGGTACTGCTACGACCCCCGACCCGGCCGCCCCTCCTCTGTGTTTTCTAAAAGAAACGTATACCATGCTAGGCTCGTCCCTACGAGTACCGGGGTGATTTTTGTAGCAGAGGAAAGGAGAAGGTTCAGGCTGAAAGGGATCTCCTGCAGTCTCAACCGGACCAGGAACCCGAGGAGAATCCTCTACGAGTTCGGCACTAGCTAGCCCTGGGCCAACACAACGCCGCACTCACCTCGAGGGAGAAGGGCAGATGCATTCCGGCCCAAAAGGCTTTCAAGTACAAGGCAATCTCCTTACCCCGTACTTGGTCTGTTCTCTCTCCCTCCCCGGCCAAGCGAAGTGAGTAGCCGGGAGGAATGTGGAAGCAAGCCCGGATTGTGGTGAGCTCGTCCATATGCCTCAGGAGGGAAGGCGCGTCACGGAAACTCCTGACACGTGCTTTGGGGACCGTCCCCGCCGCGCGACCCCGGGTGGCAGGACTAAGCCTAGCTCCCTGGGGGGATTCCGACTCGGACAAGGATGAGGAAGAAGCAGAGGAAGAAGCGGCAGAAGACTCCCTAGACTCTACCTCTACTATCTCAACAGACTCCCCAGAGGAAGACATCTAACCAGAGCAAAGGAAGGAGATGTCCGAGGGAGGAACGCAAGAAATCCGACATAAAGGGAAGAGCGCCGAGCTAACATACACAGCGATGAGGAAATTATAGCGAAGCGTGGACCCTGGGGGTCCCGCCTCTATTTATAGCATTTGGCAAAGTGCATCCAACGGCGCCGATTGGTTCCCGCAAAAACAGACGCTTCGCATCCGACGACCACCAATTTTCCACGTGTCTCAAGAGTATTGGACGCGTCCCTTCAAGCACCAAGGACACCGGCGGCCCGTCAAGTCAGCCAACCAGCGCCGGACGCGTGGCCTGACGCCTCAATGAATGTACGATCGAGTCGGCGCTTCCCTTTTAATGCACGATCTCTTTTCTGATCCGCTGACGTTATCAAAAAATACGACTAACTGCCCGGGAATCCGCGCTGACGATGTTTTCAAATAAGAATTTAGCCCGGGTGACCGATCAGACCACTCTCGACCCGACCCATAAATAGGTCGGGACGAGAGTGGGGGGCTAATGATGATGATCAATGCTGAGAACTCCTCAGATCATGACACGTGGCAGATAACATGTCCCAAGGCTTACGAGAAAGGAGTAAGAACGGTATGTTGAAGGCGTGCCCCGGGACTTCCTCCCGAGGATGTTCCCGACCCTCGGTGGCCTTCCAGACCAGTCCTATGCTCGTCTTACAAATAACCATTGGCTCGCCTCCGAGCCCTCCTGCACGCTGAGCTTTCTCGGCCATCCCAGCTCGCCCCCGAGCTATCATAGAACCAAGCTTGCTTGGCCTCCGGCTCGCCTCCGAGCCTCCCGCCGAGCTCAGCTTCCTCGGTCTCATCGACCGATCCCGAGCGCAGATAATCAGCGTCCCGGACATGGCCCCGCGAATCTCGCCATACGCGAGATATCCGTCACTCCATGATCCCGCGTCCCACGCCATCGCATTCCCCCATTAACTGGCGTATCTCGCCATTAATGGAGGATCCCTCCATTCACGCACGCACGACTCCAAGGGCGTAACGGCTGGCGTAAAGCAATTATTATCCAATACTCCATGGCTGCCACTATATAAACCCCCTCTCGGACGACTCAAGTAAGGCAATTATTATCCAACAGGTCGCTATTTTGCCCAAATATCTCGACTAACTTGATCGTCGGAGGGTCCACGGTGGTACAACCATCCCAGGACTTCCTTGCAGGTAGCTCGGCTTCATTCCAAACCAAGCCCACTGAGATCCACACGCATCAAGAGGCAACTCTCAAATCTAATCTCAGTCATCCATCAACACTCACTACAGAGTAACGGAAGACAACATCTGAAGGAGATCCAAATCTCAATCAAAGTCCGAAAGGTTTTTTGTTCCCACCTTGTAGCAAACGACCAACCTGGCAGATTGTATGTAATCTATCGGATCGGTAGAGAAAGTACTTCTTAGAAATCTCAAGGATTCGAACATTCGATGACCCAACAAAAAATATTTATATGGTTACGACAAAATAAATAAATGTAAATGAAATACAAAATATTATTGGAACTATCCTATACAAAATACAAAAAATGTTTATGAAGGCTCATGGGCTCATGGCCTGAAACTATATTCCATGTACACCACAAAGGAAGTGGAAGGTCATGGGAATTTATTTCTTAAAAAAAACTCTCAATTGCATACCGATTGAATACAAACATGATTTTAAGAGCCACCAGTGCTCTATGGTGGACATGATCCATTGAAGCGGAATCACTCGTAAGATATGGATGCTAGGTGATTGAATCGTCTAGAGTTAAAAAGCATGCCAACATTTTTGGAAGGTCTGCTTGTGCTGGTCGGTGTTTGATATAATTTTCTTTTTTTTGTTTTCATCTTATTCCCTTCCTACTAGTTTCATTAAACTTTCCATTGAATGAAATTTGGGGTATTTTATTTTGTTTTGGTCAGAAAGAAGGGGAAATTAGTGGTATTTTTTAAAGTTTTGGTCAGAAATAAGGGGAAAAAGAACTTGAGCCATTGCATTTTCAATGGAAGCAAGTGATTACATCCAGGAAAGAAAGTTTATGTGTATTTCAAAACATTTACTGGTCTAGCCGTATGCATATAAATGATCAAAATCCTCTTCTTTTCTTAACTTAGCCTCGTCAATTGTATGTTTCAGGAATAAAATATTATCATAATATTGCATACCAAATATGAGATATATAGATGTCAATCCAACATATACGAATGGCATGTTATAGTCTTTACAAATACACTCATACACAATACTGAGATGACTGGAAAATTTGTTATCCAACATATGTTTAATGATGGAGAAGATGAGCTTTTATAAATATAATAGAAATACTTATTTATTTTGCTACTAACTAAAAATGAGACGGGTCGATACTTCAAATTGATCCCGTTGATGATTTTGGTGTTTTTTCTTTTTCTTTTTACAAAGATCTGCTCTTGTAAAGTTTAATTTTCAAACTCTTTTATTGGAGTAAAGTTTCACAAAATTAAATTCAAATGCAGAGAAGAAATTTATTACCTAAGATCATCCAATCAATTCTACAAATACCACAAAATTAAGATAAAAAATATTTGATAAACTAAAACCCTAGAACATTAAGAAAAGACACAAAAGAAAGAAATCCAATCACAACCGAAGCACACACCGAAACCATCGCAGCGCCGTCCACATCCGCCGGCGGCGAATCCAGCGACTCCGGCGACTCCGCGGGCCCATAAAACGCCGGGATCGGAGGTTCTACCGGCGACTTAACCGCCGGCGAAGGAGGCGTTGCTGGAGACGGCGACGGCGTTTCATCTGACGGCGACGGAGACGGAGACGGAGACGGAACCGGAGCCGGAGCCGGAGCCAGTGTAGGACCTTCGGCGGTCGACGGTGACGAAGACGGAGAAGGAGAAGATAACGGCTTCTCCGGTTCGGTGACGGAAGGTGACGGCTCTGGCGAATAAACTGGAGAGTGGGCCCAAGTTGAGGGTGGGTGAGCAGGTGGGTGCGTATGGTTATGTGATTGTGTGGGTCCCACCAGTGATATTAACACTATTGCCATCGCTATGAAAGCCATTAGAAATAGAGAGGTCTGGGGGAGGGGGGGTATTCTTTTAGGAAGAAGATGTGGGGCTTTTTTCAAATATATACAGAACTGCGAGGATTCAAATTTTGGAAACATTGGTAATATGCATTGAATTTGTTTCTATATAGATAATAATAATAATTTGGTGAAATAAAAGTTTGTTTCATTTGGTAATTTGTGAACGTTACGCAAGGAAAATAATTATGAATGTATAGCTAGCTGTTAAATTGTGAAAATAGTTTTGGTCACAGCTGTTAGTTGCTTAAAATGTAACATCCTATTCAAATTCTCATACAATTCTAATTTTGCTTTTAGATGTTAAAGTGGTTCTAAGTTTATGCTAAATATTCGAAAGATTAGGTTGGGATTGGATTAGTAGGAAATTGTTCGAGATCCTTTGATTATCTAAACGAACTGAATTTGAACGTGAGTCTATACTCGATAGATTTTCATACAAAGTATAATCTTTTGCTGCTCGACTTTTGTTTGAACTCTCACATTTGGGGGTTTTAATGGAAGCAGATAGATCAATTCATGTTCACCATGTATATAATTTGTTTGATGTTATGGATATATGATAAAAGCTGCTATTAACCCCAAACGAATATATATATATATATATATATATATCTCGCTGTATAACAAAGATACAAGTTATGGAGATTTCAACTCAGCGCATGCAATGTATGACAATCTTAAGGAAACTACTTTGGTTTTTTATAATAAAGAAAATACTTCTTTTTCTAATATCGATAGCCTATATAATTTATGAACCAAATAAAAAATTAAGACTTAAATTCACAAAACTAGCTGCCAAATAGTTTTATTGTTTGGCAACTATCAAGTACTTTCAAAATTATGAATAACTACCAAATTTAACGGTGACATACCAGCACTGTTTTCGTCACGCCTACGCCACGTCATCATATTTGACACGCCATTAAAATATTTTTTTATACCAAAAATACCCTTCTTCCTCTTCTAATCGTGGCCTAACCCTAACTCTAGCCTAAACCCTAACCCTAATCAGTTCCCCACTCCCCCGCCGGAAGCCTCCTCCTGCAACCCGTACCGGAGAGAGGGCTTGAGGGAGAAGCCGGCGTTGAGAGAGGAGGAGGAGGCGACATCACCACTAACTTCCGCCTTGCTTCCACCTCGACCTCTTCATCGTTGCCGCCGCCGCCGCCATAGCCACTCTAGCCACTGTTTCCCTAACCATGTTGTCTCGTTGTCGCCTCCAATGTCTCCTCATAGCATCTCATTTGTCATCTTCTTCTCTAAATCAAATCTTCATCTAATCGTATCCTTAACCCTAACCTTCCCGCCACCCGCCCTTCTCTTTTTCTGCCGCTGCCTTCTAACTTCATCATCACTATTGATCTCTCCGCCACTTCATCATCACCCTCAATCATCACCACCACCTTCTTCTTCTTCTTCTTCTTGCATTTACTAACCAAAACTCTAACCCTAGCCACCGTTGACCACCATCTCCATCGGTTGCCACCGTCGACCACCTCCTCCATCGGCTGGTGAGCATATTAATTGATTAACAATTATTAATAATTATTAATAAAGTAATTAACAATTATCTAATTTAATTAATTAAAAAGATAAAATGGTCATTTTACATACAACTTAACACCGTTAAGTCTTGACCGTTAAGATTGGTAGTTATTTATAATTTTGAAAATATTTGATAGTTAGTTGCCAAACAATAAAAATATTTGGTGGTTTTGGATTTTAAGCCAAACTTTAATCACTTGACCGAATAGCTGAGCTCATGATTTCGCTCTCAATGAGTTTCTTTCATTGTAGAAGGAGGGAGTTAGCTTTCCGAACAGAGCCTAACATACTAGGCAATTACCAGACATGTGTTATAACGGGCTTTAAACCCACCGTTGCCGGTCCCAAGTCCGGATGAGAAAGGGTGAGAGTTGTGGTAGGCTTGTGACAACCAACGTAAAACTTTGTCACATTCTATGACATGAACCATAATAAGAATATCGTTGGGGCATCCCCTACTCAGCGACGCGCTACATCGGATCCCGGGTGTAGTGTTAAGTATGCAAGGGCTTCTAGGTCGTCGTACAGATGCGGCACGCTACATCGGACCCCGGGTATAGTGACAAATAAGCAAGGGTCGTCGTCCCGAAACGGCGCGCTACATCGGACCCCGGGTGTAGTGACAAATAAGCAAGGTTCGTCGTCCAGAGACGGCGCGCTACATCGGACCCCGGGGGTAGTGACAAATAAGCAAGGGTCGTCGTCCAGAAACGGCGCGCTACATCGGACCCCGGGTGTAGTGACAAATAAGCAAGGGTTTCATAGGATCCGTCTAGCTTCCTGAAACATAGGTTCCCTTACGGGTAGACTAATAGAATTAGTGAAGGTGATGATTAGGAGAAGAGTTGGTATTATGTGTTTGCAAGAAACTAAGTGGGTAGCTGAAAAGAGTAGAGTCATAGAGCCTTGGGGTTATAAGCTTTGGTATACTGGTAGAGATAAAAATCGTAATGGAGTAGGCATAATCATAGATAGACGGTTGCTTGAGGATGTAGTTGAGATTAGGAGAAAAGGTGATAGAATTTTACTGGTTAAGCTTATTCTAGGTGGAGAGATCCTTAATGTTATTAGTGTTTATGCACCACAGATAGGTCTTGATGACGCTAGTAAGCGTCTATTTTGGGAGGATTTAGACGAGATGGTGTA
Organism: Agapanthus africanus; assembly: GCA_030015575.1. Classification (NCBI taxonomy): domain Eukaryota; kingdom Viridiplantae; phylum Streptophyta; class Magnoliopsida; order Asparagales; family Amaryllidaceae; genus Agapanthus; species Agapanthus africanus. The sequence continues at coordinate 518,214,747 of JASDDO010000031.1, read as the reverse complement.
AAGTATATCTAGTGGAGAGAAGTTATTTATTGGTGGTGATCTTAATGGACATGTAGGTACTAGTCGTAGTGGGTTTGATACTATCCATGGAGGTTTTGGTTTCGGACAAAGGAATGAAGTAGGTGACTCGATTCTAGATTTTGCCTTATCTTATGATTTGATCTTAGCAAACACCTGGTTTAGGAAAAGAGAGTCCCACCTTATCACTTTTAGGAGCGGATCAAGTGCTGGTCAAATAGACTTTTTTCTGACGAGAAGAATAGATAGAGGTTGTTGTATCGACTGTAAGGTAGTGCCAGGTGAGAGTGTAACCACTCAACATAGACTTTTAGTTCTAGATTTTCAATTTAGAAGAGAACCTAGAAAGATTAGACGTAAGGTAGAGCCTAGAATTAAATGGTGGCGATTGAAAGAAGGTAACCAAAAGGGTTTTATAGATCGTGTAGTCCAAGAAGCGGATTGGCAGTCGGAAGATGATCCAGACAAAACATGGAACAAAATGGCTAGTTGTATCAGGAAGGTAGCTAGAGATCTACTTGGTGAGTCGAGAGGTGGTGCTACACCATCTAAGGACATATCATGGTGGAATGAAGATGTAAAGGCTGCTATTAAAATTAAAAGGGATTCTTATAAAAATTTGAAGAAAAGTAGAGATGTGGAGAGATTTGAGAAGTACAAAATGGCTAAAAAGGAAGTTAAGAAAGCTGTTCGGGAAGCTAAATCTAAGGTCTATAAGGAGGTGTACGAGAAATTAGACACTAAAGAGGCTGCAAATGATATATACCGGATTGCTTGGATGCGGGAAAGGAAGACTAGAGACTTATGTGCGGTGAAGTGTGTCAAAAATGAAAATCAGAAGGTTTTAGTTCGAGATGAGGATATCAAGAAAAGATGGAGAGATTATTTTGACAAATTGTTCAATGAGAGCTTTACTAAGAATTTGGATGGACTTGTCATTCAATCTCAAGATATAAACCGTGATTTCATGCGTAAAATAAGACTACCTGATGTTACAGAAGCTTTGAACAGAATGAGTTTAAGAAAAGCGGTTGGCCCTGACGGGATTCCTATCGAGATTTGGAGATGCTTAGGAGAAATAGACGTTAAATGGCTGACAGATCTGTTTAATAAGATTTGGCATACAAAAAAGATGCCAAATGAATGGAGGAAAACTATCCTTGTATCTATCTATAAGAACAAGGGTGACATTTAAAGTTGCTCAAACTACCAGGGAATAAAACTTATATGTCACACCATGAAACTTTGGGAGAGAGTGATTGAACACAGGCTAAGGAAGGATATTAAGATAACAGAGAACCAGTTTGGGTTCATACCTGGACGATCGACGACAGAGGCTATTCATTTGCTTCGTCAACTTGTCGAGCGTTTTAAAGAGAAGAGAAGAGATTTGCATATAATATTTATTGATTTAGAAAAAGCGTACGACAAGGTATCTAGAGAGATATTATGGGGGACAATGATGAAGAAGGGGGTCCCCGTCAAGTATATTGACATAATCAAGGATATGTACGATGGAGTAGTGGCAAATGTCAGAACTTGCGGCGGCTTAACGAGTGATTTTCCGATTACTATTGGTTTACATCAAGGATCTGCATTAAGTCCATTCCTGTTTACCATCGTGATGGATGAGCTTACTAGAACTATCCAAGATGAGGTACCTTGGTGTATGCTATTCGCTGATGATATTGTTCTAGTAAATGAGACGAAAGCAGGGGTTAATACCAAATTGGAATTATGGAGGCAAACATTGGAATCTCGGGGATTCAGATTGAGCAGGTCCAAGACAGCATATATGCATTGCAAATTTAGTAACCAGAGAAGTCAAAACCATATTGGTATAACATTGGAAGGGCAAGAGATATCACCGAGCGACCAGTTTAGATATCTAGGTTCCATCATCCAAAAGAATGGGGAGATCGATAGTGATGTTAATCAAAGGATCCAAGCTGGTTGGTTGAAATGGAGGAGTGCAACAGGGATTTTGTGTGATCGTAACTTTCCGTTAAAATTGAAAGGGAAGTTTTATCGGAGCGCTATTCGGCCTGTCTTATTATATGGTACAGAATGCTGGGCTCCTAAGAAGCATCATACACAGAAGATGCACGTAGCGGAGATGCGCATGCTTCGTTGGATGTGCGGTAACACTAGAAAAGATAAGGTGCAAAATGAGGATATTCGTACAAAAGTTGGTGTCGCACCTGTGGAGGAAAAGATGCGGGAAAACCAGCTAAGATGGTTTGGTCATGTGCGACGCAGACCTATGGAAGCACCGGTCCGACGAATAGATACTCTCGATATGGGCAATGGCAAAAGGGCAAAAGGGAGACCGAAGAAAACATGGATGGATGTGATACGAAACGATATGGTTGCCAAAGGACTCAATGAAAGTATATTGTTCGATAGGAGTGAGTGGAGGCAGAGGTTCATGTGCTGGACCCGGCGTGATTCTCATGTTGGTTCATGTAGCCTACCCCATATGCTTGGGATAAAAGGCTCAGTTGTTGTTGTGTTATAACGGGCTTTTAAGGAATCTTTGGATGGAGATATAAAACAATGAAGCCAAAATTGATACATCTAATAAATTGTAAATATCATAATAAATAATCACTATCTACTTCCATGTATATACTTGCGATGATTGATTTCCTTCAAGACGGGAAATCAATAGAGTGTGGAAGCAAGGATCTGGTATCATGGAAGTAGGCGACAAATCGATAATTCTCTTTCAAATCTTTCTACTCGATTCATAATTATGATGGGGTGCATAGGGAAACCGAACGATATCAAGATTTGGAAATCCCCGATACCTTTAAAGGTACGGTTATTTATATGGTTGGTCTTAAATAATGCAATATTGAATCGAGACAACCTTTGTAGACGAAAGTGGGTGAGCCTAGCGCATTGCGGAATTTGGAAAGCACACGCGATCTGTAGAACGTCTGCTTTTTACGTGTAATGTGGCTAAGCAGAACTGGTATAGGCTCGGGTTTTTTTGTGAAGGGAATAGGCTTCCCATTGTACCTTTGGTGATCTTCGGGATTTGAGGATATTGTGCCTTCGGCTTATTGCATGAATATTTGGTTAGAAAAGAATAATAGGATTTTTAAAAATTCTAAAAAACTAAGTTTGGCTTATTGTAAATTGGATAGAAACAAATATCGTATGTTGGTCAGCTGCTGCAACAGCGAGGGCTACAGAAAAGCTTTCCACACATAGGGAGAGTTCAAATGAACTACATAGGGCTTGGAGTCACCGGCTATAGTAGAGGGGACAAGCCAAGGCTGGGAAGGAGCGATGCAATGATTTGGGGATGTGTTTTGGGAGGAACTCTCTGTTAGAAAGGTTTTTTTTAAAAGGACAATTTTTTAAATTAGGCAATTTTTTAAAAAAATATTATTAAAATAGGCCAATTTCCAAAAATATTGCTAAGTAGGCCTCTTTTGTTTGCTGGGTGCCACGTCAGTACCATCTGAGCACTGGTGCTGACGGAAATTTAAAAAACTTTATTTTCATCTTCTTTCTCCTCACTCAACAGCTGCCATTTTGTAACTGCACCCCATTCGTTTTTGAAGAGTTGCCCTATTGTCATCTTCATCTCCCTCCTCCTCGCTCAACAGTCGCCATCGCTGTCTCGCCCTTCGCTCAACAGCCATCGCTACCAAGATCACCACCGTCCACGTCACCATCATCACCGCCCCTCGCTCAACAACCCACCATCATCGCCATCTGTAATAACCAGTTTCATTGTACTCAAATCCGTATTTTAATAATTTTTATTTCCAATAATTTTCCTACTTTTCTCCTATAATCTCCTTATCTTCTTCTTATTTTTCCTACTTCTTTATTTTTTTTATTTTACATAAACACTTAAACCCTAATTAACCAAACCCTATATATATATATATATACACACACCTAACTCTAAATATTTTACCTAATCCCCTAACCCGGCCCAACCTCTATCTCTATCTCTCTCTCTCTCCCTTTTCGTCCCTCTATTTTCCCTGACCCACAAATCCATTCCTTTAACCCGAACCCAAGCCCACACGAGCACGCTTTCCTTCTCTTTCTCTTCTTTTTTTTCCTCCTTTTTCCCCAACGACTCCCCTCCTCTTATACTCACCCCGCGAGACCCACTCTTCGTCGACGCTGTCCCGCGATCCCAACTAACTCGAGATCCCTTCCTCCAAATCCCCGCCTTCCCTCTCTAAATCCTTATCTCTTTATCTCTTTCTCTATCTCTCTCTCTAACTCACTCACCTCCCTGCTCCACCACCGGCCGAACCAAGCACCGTTGAAGATCCCCTGAGCCCTACCAATGAGATCACCTCCTCACCACCAACACCTCGACCACCCCATCATAACCTAACTCCCAAGCTCCCATTGCACTACCTTCAATAATTAACACCACCGACAAGCCTCCCAAGCCACCGTCGACCACGTCCCAATACTCACCTTTCTGCTTCTAGACCCCGACGAGGAGAGGTGGCCGATCTCACAAACCATTAGTGTTGTGTCACCTAAGATAGTATACAGGTGCTCACTGGAGGTGATTACACTAGACGGACTCGCCGAGAACTTCTAAATGGTATTGTATCTATCGTCAGATGAAAGTTCTCAGGTGGCATGAGTACATGTTAGTTCTTTGACCTGAAATCGTCATTTGTCTCGTGTGAGTTCCTACTGTACTTTGATTACTACCCTACCACGGCTTAAAGGAGTCGTGCAATCAGATTTTAGTTGGGTACAGTCCCGAGCCACATGGAGAAAGTGGTCGATTATCAGGGATTCGTTTCTCCTGATATTAGGAGTCGATGCCGCGTTATGTTCAGTTGGCTATCACCAGAAATCCGTGGCCATGATGAATGAGATTTACTGATAGTTGATCAGTAGTATCTCTATTGATGATGAGCTTGACTCAGACACGACTTATCGGATTAGTAGGGGTCCGACGTTATCCATCCCTTAGGATACTCTTTGACGAAGAGACCGGACTGTACGAAGATTGTCACATTCAGGCTCGGTAGAGTAAGGATGCACTTGATTGTCGACCCCCCTTTCGACAAGTACCTAATTAGCCGTTACGTACAGTTAGTGCCGCTGTCTTGCTTGTGGTTAAACCCACTGTCAGCGTATTGTCGAATCTTTAGAATCCTACGCAGAGAGTTTTCCCGGTTCAGGCGATGGATGTAGGAGCTGTACGTTGGTACGTGCAGAGCTCTGATTAAATATATGTACGGGATACACGGAGTTTAATCGAGCGGTTGATAATACTAGCCGGCTTAGGATTAAACCGAATTATTAAATCGGGTTTTGATTTAATAATTTATATATATATATATATATATATTAGTATTATTGTTCACTGTTTATTTTCTTTCTTTAGTGCTATCCGAATTTTTATACGGATATGCGTATATGTAGCGATACATATACTAGGTGAAGTATTCTGTATTTATACTGGAATGTATCTAAAAGAAGAACACCTCATATTTGTTTTTCTATTTAGAAAAATAAAAAGAAATGAGGTGTAAAGTGAGGAGACAAGAAGCATGGTTGTTAACATGTAGGAAAGCATGACTTGGGTTTTTAAATTGATAAAATGATTTGGATGCACTATTGCACCATGGTTGGATTATATAGTAGCCATTCTTTTCTACATGAAGGACTTGATCATTTTTTGTTTCATCCAACATGCTTCATGCCTCATAGTGGAGAAAAATACTTAGCCATTTTTCTCTTCTCCTTCTTATTCTTCTTCTTGCATTCATGAGCATGGATTCTTGAGGGAAAAGTTTAGTGATATATTCCTACATCACCTACCATCCACACCTAGCAAGTTTGGATCATCAGTTAGAGCCTTCTCCGGGTCCTCTTGGGTGGATCGTCTTTGGCGAGAGCGATCAATTTTCAAGCGCGATCCCGTCGGTTACGAGCTTAAAGGGGTCTTGCACAATTGGATGGACACGCGATAAAGGTTGTAGTTTCTCAACACTTGTATAATTAGTTAGCTAGTTTAAGTTTTTGGATCGTTTTCCTGTTTATGGGTGTTTGGTGCTCGTGTAAATTTTTGTTTTCGCTTCCACCTCGGTCGCGGCCTCCGTGGCGCGGGCACCGAATCACAAACATGGTATCAAAGCCACTCTATAAATCTTAACTAGCTAGTTTTCATTAGTTCAGAGTTTCGATCGACGGAATTTTCTGATTCGCATTTCCATTTCATTGCCCGCTGTTCGAATTTTAAAATTGTTCAAAAATTGTTCAGATTGCCTTAAAATTATGTGCAGGAAATACTAGAGCCCAGAAATAAATTTGGGCACATGAGCCCAACTTTTGGCCACGGAACCGCCGCCTCACATGCTATTTGGCCGCGGTTCCACGGTCCAATTTGGGCCATTGTGCCCCCAAATTTTTTCTGGTGCTCTAGCTTATGGAAATGTGATTTTTGGGATATTTGATTTTGGCCCAGATTTGTTTGAGTACTGGTTTATGCTTGGGGCCAATGTGGAAAGTTTTAATCGATCGAAATTTTGAATTCGTGGTTTTCAGTGCGTTTGTTAGTTTCTGCGGCCGTGAATATCATAACGCGGTACAATCGACTAGTTTCTATATGTACAATCAGACGGGTTTACGAACATGATATTCACGTTGATGTTCTGTGTTGGACTGATGTTATGGATGGATTATCGTGATGGATAGCCTTGTGTGCGATGTTAGATGTACAATTTAGATTCATTTGTATATTCATTATTGCAGGGCGAGCGTCCGATATGTGGACTGTCGTTTCTGCCAGCTTGTATATTCTTTTATTAGGGCACGACTGGGTTGAGGTCGATATCACCGTTGTATATATTTTTTCTTTTCTATACTAGAATTACCCCGCGGAGGAGTACTCGAATAGTCGGGTTCTAGAGGGCAACAGGCCCGCATCTTATGGCGTTGAGACTGGGGGCCTTACTCTATAATTGGCGGGCTATTCACCGCACTCGTAGTGGGTATAGGTTGTGCAATTCGATGTCACACACTCCATAAAGCTTGTGGAGAAACTGAATTTACAAAAAAACGATTTTTTTACAAGTAATATCGACTAAATTTCCAAGATCATTCAGAAACCTTAACTAACTAAACTCATAAAGGTTCTAAAATACTATGATAGTGGCTTATACATTGATGATTCTAGTCCTTCGGGTCTTCTTGTCCCCTTCTTAAGCTCAGATGGTATGGATCAAGCTTGGTCGTCGGCTTCCTCATGTTGAAGATGATCCACCCGAGAGTCTATGGTTCAAGCTCTAACCTCAAGAATGAGGTAACTAAAGTACATACATTGCTAATCTAGGTAGCTTAGGAGTTGTAGAGAGTTAACTAGACTAATTTATCTCAAAGAACCCTAACTTTCACAACACATGTGAAGGTTAGGATTTGAGGAATAAGAAGGAGAGCAATGGAGAGAGAATGCAAAGTGTAGAATGAAGTCTAGAATGAGCAAGTGAAGAATGGCTAAGTCTTTTACAAAAAATCAATCATGCATTATTTTTCCATAGAAAAATGCAACTATGCTTGAATAGTAAAAGTAAATGACTAAACAAAAGAATTAGCCATGCTTCATCCTATGCCTCAAATATCTCCATTCCTCCACCTCATTATCTATTTTCCAAAAATAGATATATGCAAAATGAGGTGTCTCCTTCTAAAAGCACTTCTTGAAAAATTACAAGAATGTCCTTACCGTATATACATACCCGTATTCGTACTGCAAAAAATATGAATATCAAGAGATAAAGATAATCCAATAATATAATACCAGAATGCGGCTTAATCCTAAACCCACTAATATTATCCGTCCGAACAAAATCTGTGTAGCTAGTACACATATATGATCGGAACCCTGCACGTAAAACCATACGGCCTCTACTTCGTTTCACCTGAACTAGGGAAACCTCTGTGTGGGACTCTAAAGAATCGATAGTACGCTGGCAGTAGATTTAACCACAAGCCAGTCAGTGGCACTAGCTGTACGTTATGGCTACCCAGATACCTGTCGAAAAAGAAAATCGACGAGCAAACTCATCTGAACCCTTACTGAGCATAACCGTGACAATATCCGTACAGTCCAGTCTGTTCGTCTAAGAGTATCGCATATCAGGTCTAAGGGGCGGTTAACGTCAAACCCCTACTAACCCTGATAAGTCGTGCTGGTGTGGCTCAAGACCATCTGAGAAATTACTGGTCTAACTACCAGTAATTCTCAATCCGCCCTGGCCAGGGACTTATGGTGTCGGCCAACCGAACACAGTGTAATATCGACTCCCAATACCGGGAGAGACGAATCCCTAACAATCACTCACTACCTCCATGTGGCTCGGGACTGTACCCAATTAAAACTTGTTTGCACGACTCCTTTTAAGCATGGTAGGGTAGTAATCAAAGCACAGCGAGAACTAACACGAGACAAATGATGATCTTAGGTCTACAGACTATCTGTACATATGCCACATGAGAACTGCCATCGACGCTAGTTATAATACCATTCAGCAGTTCTCGGCGAGTCCATCCAGTGTACTCACCCACAGTGAGCACATGTATACAATCTTAGGTGAAACATACCAATGGCTGTGAGACTAACCATCGCCCCTCGTCAGAGTCTAGAAATGTATACATCAGTCTAAGCTGGAATATCGATGCCCTGTCTCGATATTCCTACGACTGGGGACACTTTTAAGGATATGCTTATAGACTGCCCAGCCCTCACAAGTATGACCGCCATCACAACGCTGGTAGTCAAGCATATCATATGGGCATTATCAACATGTATAAGTAGTACGTAATAACAAGTAGAACATACACACATGTTAAGATAAAGTCAAACCAGATAGCATACTATCATTTCAAGCAAGATTATCCTATATATACATATCCATAGAATCTATTACAAATAATGGCCTTTAGGGCATATATATATACACACATATCCATAGTACCTATTAAAAGTAATCGCCTCTAGAGCATATATATCTTATAATCTCCCACTTGCACTAGGGCCAGTTATTTGCATAACGCATCCCCAACATCTCGAACAGCCGCTCGATCTGTGCTTGAGGTAAGGCCTTCGTGAATGGATCCGCTGTGTTGTCTTTTATGTCCACTCTCTGAACCTTGATCTCCTTGCGATCCACGATCTCCTTTATCAGGTGATACCGCCTCAAGATATGTCTGGATTTCTGATGGGACCTTGGTTCCTTCGCTAAGGCCACAACCCTATTGTTATCACAATACAAAGGTATTGGATTGGCAATGGACGGAACCACCAGAAGTTCAGAAATGAACTTCCTTATCCAGATTACCTCTTTTGCGGTATCATTAGCAACTATATACTCAGCTTCCATCGTTGAGTCTGCGACGGTATTTTGTTTGGAACTCTTCCAAAATACCGCCCTTCCATTGAGGGTAAACACATAACCCGAGACGGATTTAGAGTCATCCTTATCACTTTGGAAGCTTGAGTTGGTAAAAGCCTCGATCTGGAGGTCCCCATTACCGTACACCAAGAATATCTCCTTAGTCCTTCTCAGGTACTTGAGAATGTTCTTTACTGTTATCCAATGCTTCTTATCCGGGTTTGACTGATACCTACTTACCACACTAAGTGCGTAAGCTATGTCTGGTCTGGTACATAATGTCGCATATATTATAGATCCTACCGCCGAAGCGTAGGGTATAATGCTCAAGTGAGCGCTCTCTTCATCAGCTTTTGGAGACATCTCTTTGGAGAGAGTGATCCCGTGACAAGCGGGTAAATTACCACGCTTGGAATCTTCCATTCTAAACCTCTTCGGTATGGTGTCAATGTACCTGGACTGTGAAAGTCCCAACATTCTTTTAGACCTATCACGATAGATCTTAATCCCCAGAATGTAGGAGGCATCACCTAAGTCTTTCATGGAGAACTTCTGTGACAAGAAGAGCTTGACTGATTGTAGTATAGGGATGTCATTCCTTATCAGGAGTATGTCATCCACGAACAGTACGAAGAAGACTACTGCTCCTCCTAAAATCTTCCTATAAATGCATGGTTCATCTACATTTTTGATAAAGTCAAATTCTTTGACCGTCTCATCAAAGCAGATGTTCCAACTCCGCGATACTTACTTTAATTCATAAATGGATTTAAGAAACTTGCACGCCTTTCCGCTGCTCCCACTGTCTAAGAAACCCTCTGGCTGATCCATGTAAACACTCTCTTCTAAATTTCCATTTAGAAAAACTGTTTTCACGTCCATCTGTCAGATGTCATAGTCATGGAATGCAGCAATGGCAAGCAAGATCCGAATGGATTTAAGCATAGCCACTGAAGAAAAGGTTTCATCATAGTCCAATTCTGGTCTTTGACGAAAACCTTTTGCAATAAGTCTAGCTTTGTAGGTTTCCACTTGTCCATCTGCACCAATTTTCTTCTTGAAGATCCATTTGCGTATAACGGGTTTTACCCCAGGAGGAGAAACTTCTAAACTCCATACTTTGTTGGTGTACATGGATTCCATTTCAGATTTCATAGCATCCAGCCACTTCACCGAGTCATTACTCGTGATAGCCTGCTGAAAATTAGTAGGCTCATCATCATTGACAATACAATCCTCTCGATCCCCGTCTATGAGAAACCCATAGTATCTTTCAGGCGGAAGATAATACCTACTAGATCTGCAGAGCGGCGTCGGTTCGTCGGTATCTATTGAAATATGAGGTTCTACTGAGTCCTTGGCAGTAGTTTATGGTTCTGGAATTTCTTCCAGTTCTACCACGCTCCCACTAATTTCTTTTGCAAGAAATTCGCTCTCTAAAAAGACAATGTGGCGAGCGACAAACAACTTTTTTTCTTCAGTGTAGTAGACAAGATATCCTCTTGAATTCTTGAAGTTTCCCACAAAATTGCATAAAACCGATCGTGCCTCGAGCTTGTCCAGATTCTGCTTTTTGACAAAAGCTGGACACCACTATATTTTAAGATACTTGAGACATGGTCTCTTCCCACTCTACATTTCATATGGAGTGGTAGACACAGACTTAGTTGGAACCCTATTCAATAGGTATGCTGCTGATTCCAGCGCAAAACTCCAGAAGGAAAGTGACAACTCAGCACTACTCATCATGGAACGCACCATATCGAGTAGTGTGTGATTCCTTCTCTTTGATACACCGTTATGCTGAGGTGTATACGGAGGAGTAAGCTGAGAGAGAATTTCATTCTCTTTTAAGCATTCAAGGAAGCTGGTACTTAAGTATTCTCCATCCCGATCAGATCAAAGTATCTTGATACTTTTACCCGTTTGTTTCTCTACTTCATTTTTATACTCCTTGAATTTCTCAAAGGCCCCAGATTTATGTTTCATTAAGAATACATGTACATACTTTGAGAAATCATCAGTAAAAGTGATGAAGTAGGAGTAACCGCTTCGTGTATGTATACACATCGAACTACATACATCGCTGTGTATGAGTCCGAAGAGCTCAGTGGCTCTTTCTCCGTATCCTATGAACGGAGATTTGGTCATCTTTCATTTGATACATGATTGACAAGTTGCATATGATACATATTCAAACGGATCTAAATATCCATCTTTATACAACTTAGTCAATCTTGTTTCATTAATATGACCAAGTCTATAATACCATAAGAAGGCTTGGTTTGAATCTGGAGCCTTTCTTTTGAGTGTGTTTTGGATGTTGAAAACTTGATGTTGATTGAGTACATATATGCCATTTTCCAGTGTGCCAAACCCAATCGGTTCTTGATTTAGGTGAATGTTCATGAAATTTTTTTCAAGTGCAAAATTATATCCTTCAGTAGATAATAAAGATGTTGATATAATATTACATAGCATACTGGGTACACAAAAACAGCTATACAACACCGAAATGTATCCACTTGTCAACCCCAGGTGATAATCCCCTACCGCAACATCATCCACGTTTGCTCCATTGCCAACCCTGAGGGTCATATCAACTGTCTTCAGTACTCTACGGTTTCTCAGAGCCTGCAAAGAATTACAGATGTGAGAACCAGAACCGGTATCTAGTACCCATAATGTAGAGTTTATTGAAAAATAGTTTTCGATTACGAACACACCTGAAGCAGAAGCATTAGCTTGCTTCGTGTCCTTACCCTTGGTTTTGAAAGCCTTCCAATCTTTCTTCCAGTGCCCCTTCTTGTGACAGTAGTAGCACTCATCCTTTTTCGCTTTTACTCTCTCCGATTTGTTCGTTCCATGCACCTTTTTGACACCTCCTTTCGGTTTGGTGGTGGTATTCTTCTTCTTCCCCTTAGCTTTCTCTTTGGATTTAGAAGAGGAAAATTCCCCAACAATAAGAATAGGTGTCTTCTCCTTTTTCAAGAAACTCTCCGATACCCTCAACATGTTGAAGAGGTTTGGAAGATCAGCTTCTATTCCGTGCATGTTAAAGTTCAGCACGAATTGAGAGAAGGTGTGAGGAAGGGACTGTAGAATAAATTCGATGTATAACTCGTTCTCTAACACGCATCCCAGGTTTCCGAGTTTCTCAATGAGATTGATCATCTTTAGGACGTGCTCTCCTACAGGTGATCCGGGAGCTAACCTCATCTGGAATAATTTCCTTGAGGTCTCGTACCTTACGATACGAGAGTGCTCTCCATACAAATCCTTGCAATGGAGAAAATGGATTTGATGTCCATATTCTCGTGCTGCTTCTGAGAGAAGGTGTGAGGAAGGGACTGTAGAATAAAGTCGATGTATAACTCGTTCTCTAACACGCATCCCAGGTTTGCGAGTTTCTCAATGAGATTGATCATCTTTAGGACGTGCTCTCCTACAGGTGATCCGGGAGCTAACCTCATCTGGAATAATTTCCTTGAGGTCTCGTACCTTACGATACGAGAGTGCTCTCCATACAAATCCTTGCAATGGAGAAAATGGATTTGATGTCCATATTCTCGTGCTGCTTCTGGAGTTCATTATTCATGGATGCCAGCACGATGCATTTAGCTTTCTCTCAATCCAGGTCCCACGTTTTATGGACCTCGATGTCCGCAACTGAGGAGTTTGGTCCTGGGACATGAGGAGCAGTACTGGTGAGGACGTATGCTACTTTGTCATAAGTAAGTGCAATGTTGACGTTTCTCAGCCAATCTTTATAGTTTGGCCCGGTCAGCGTATTTTTTTCAAGTAGTAGTTTAAATCGCGTCATGGTAGCTGCCAGAGAGAGAGAGAAAAGAAACACTCATCGTATGCTCTTATAAAATTAGATTGGTTTATTATCTTATCAACCTTAAAAGGAGAACTAGTCGGGATCATTTACACTTTACAAGTTCGCTAACCATTCAGCCAAGTAGGTGTTGGTACTTCGAGGGAGGTTCCTTGTGCTCTCGTACGGACCTAATTAAAATAAATCTCATTTCCGCAGAGGCTTAGCCCCGTTAACACTTTCTAGACACCTAATAGGTTAGCTAATTATGAAGTGAAAAGTATCTCCCAAGAGTAATCTTAGTCATCAGTGGATCCAACTATCACTGTTTGATAACCTAGATGGAAGCCACTCTAGTCACCACACTCTAGAAGATATGCTAAATCTGCAAATTTTCTTTGTGTTTGAGACAATATGATTTTTGCTCCAAGCTCTTATGACCTTGACGAAGGCCAATAAATCATAAGATACAAGTCAAGTTCTTCACGTCGTTGTCCTGATTAATTTAGACCTACCCGTACTCACCCTTGACGAAGGCCAATAAGGCTGCATGACTGTCCTAAACCAATGCATCTATCTATACTACAAACAAGCAACACACCGCTACCATTCACTGTGCCTTGACGAAGGCTAAGAAACATAGCATGAATACGATGTGCTACTCATTTGAAATGACGGAGGGCTATGGCTGGTTTTTGGCGAAAACCTTGAACGTAATGAACTTGATATCGTTGAAGGAACGATAGCTTTGAAAATGAATGGTTCAAGCTCCACTTTTTAAATGAGTGTTTTGAAAACAGCCGAGTGGGTTTTCAAAATGTTCCAACATCTTTTTAGGTTTCTTATCTCGCATTAATGAGGATTAATGCGGTCCCATCATTTAATTACTATCACACCAGAAAAGAACGAAAATAAAATGTACGTATATGCCATCCGCGTTCGCCATGGGGCCCCGTCATGCACCGTTAGGTTACTTAACTAACAGCAAAGTGGGGGCAGGACTAGCGCGGATGCAAAACATATACAACATCTACTAGTGTGTGTGTGTGTGTGTATAACCATTCGTCACAGGCATGATAGAAGCAACTTCACATAAAAACTAATAAGCAACAAGAATAGCGGATAATTTTGGAGCCCCGAATTTCATTTGAGCCATAAATGAAACTGTAACATTTCAGAAATATAAAATATTATTTTTTGGAATTTAAATATTAAAATAATATATTTCACGAAAACTAATCGATTTGCGAATTGGGGTTTTTGTAAAATGGTATAATTATATACCAATATTGGAAAATAATTGGATATTAAAATGATCTAATTATTAAAAAGGTATTTATTGGATTTGGTCATTTTATAATTAATTATATACAAGTTTAAATTAAACTTGATTAGTGCACTACTAATCACGATTAAGCCAAATCCGTATTTTTAATTAACCATGGCTAGTGCACCATGACATGTTGCATTTTGTTGCATGTTTGTTTCATTGTATTTGTGTTATGTGTTTGGTTTTAATAAGTGAGGGAAAAAGAGAAGAAAAGAAAAGAGAAGATGATTGATGAAAGAGAGGGGGGACAACATGATGGCATGAGAGCATACCATGAGAGAGAGTGAGAGAGAGAGAGAGTGTATGGCTCCTTGACATTTAATCCTTCATCTTTTCTTCACTTCACCATTCTTCATCTCCTCCTTCACCCTCCTCTACCTCTATGAAACCACCTCAAAACCATCACAAAACATCACACTCACTTCTTTAAAAATGACCACAACCTCATCCTACGCCACCTAATGAGCTCAAGTTTGGATTTTGAGCACTTTGAGCATCTAGGGTTTTTCTTGAGTTGCTTCCAAGAGGTATAAATTTCATCTTTCATCTTGTAATTAGTTTCCTAACTTTCTAGTGTAGTTTAGAGTTGGTGAGATTTGTGATCTTAGAAATTTCTAAGTTGATGTTTAGTGGATGTGTGGACTTGTAAAGTGGCAATTGAGATTTAGTGAGTGTCTACATGACCTTAGTGATGATTTTCTGGCCAAGACTAGAAGACTAGAAACCAAACCACGAACTTAGAATTTTCATGACATCGAATATTTGACAGTTTGTGATGTTATATTGGAATCTGGGATGATCCGAGAGACCGATAAAATAAGTTCCCATGACAGTGAGACGAGAAGGCAACCATGAAGCTATCCCTGAAACCTAAGCCCACTTCCCCAGGTTCAGGCCGCAGATAAAATCCTTGTGGTCGCAAATTACGGCTACACTGTAGGGGATGAAGTTGGATTTTGGTGTATGGTTTTGTTATCCAGTGTTTAGACCTACCCTATATGCAAAATCTTCTAGTTTGACCTAGGGTAGAATCTGGGAGTGGTTTTCCTAGGTTGTTGTTTTCATTTTTTACGATTTCTAAACTTGATTTTGATAATTGAGTTTGGATTTAGTCGTTGGATGTTTGAACGTCGACGACGGGGGTTATTTGGTTGTTTTTGCATGCGTAGGCTATAAGTTCTAACCTATGAGCATTTTGCGTGCCATATCGGTTTTTCGGACTTAATTTTAATAGCATTACGATTGTGTATTGATTGTAGGTACCTTCGCAAGGATTTCCGAGACGACGAAGCACATCGACTTCGGATAAACAAGGATTTTAGTAGGTGAGTAGATATATATCTACGGAGGAAGTTGGGTGGATGGCGTATAGCACCCCCGCAACCGTAGAATTTGAATAAGCGCACTCATAGGAAGGTTACTCTTAGTTTTAGTTTCTTAGTCGTGAGTCGTCGGTTTTACATTATCGCACACGCACACACCAACACACTTGATATATATATATATATATATATATATATATATATATATAGTATACATATACGTGTAAGATGAGGATATGATATGTTATATGGATATGAGTCGATACGATCGAACGGGATGCCAAGATATTATGATATATGATTGAGTTAATACATCGTTTATGATGTGATATATTAAAGGATTGTTGGGTGATATACGCATAACATGCGATAATATGTGACTTGATGATATAATAGGATGTACGTGACCTTAGATCCGTACCCTTGATATGATATCGTACGACGGATCATACCGTACGAATTATAATATATGACATTTAACCCATACTTTTGACTCAGGATTAGTTTAGCCTTTTAGTCTTTTAATTACTTAAGTAGATGTTAGAATAGGGTTCGAGTCTTGCCTATTTTCAAAACCAACGAATCGTGTACATTTTCAAAGGACAAATCGAGGGACGCTACGGATTTCAAAAGGTATTTCTTTTCTTTAAAAACATCGTAGTCCCTACTTTTCTAAAAATAAAGATTCGTGCTATTTTAGATACGATAATTGTATGGCTCGTATATCGAGGTATGTCTTAAGCTTGTTGCCTTACTATTTACCTTTCTCCTACGTTCATTTTACTCTCATTGCATTTTATATATATACATGGGCTTTCATTAGTTGTTATGATATCGTCTGCTAGTACACCTGCATAATTATCGATGATGCGCACGTTACACTTACACAGATTTGTCGGCTCACACACATTCATCATCGGTAATTGCCATATCACGCTCACTATAGAATTTGCCATGGATAAATATATTGTACCGCATTCATTATTAACAGTTAGACATTGATTCTTGTTCTATTGCGCATTATGAATTACATCATACATACATACATACATAGATTGCTATAGTAATATATATATTCTCATATGATGTTTTATTCCGATTTCGTGGATTTGGGAAACCGCAAGATACCTTTTGAAACTTGAAATATTTAAGAAGGCGGTTTTCTCCTTGATATGATATTTCGTGTCCACCATGAGTTTTCTCGGTTCTGAGCTTGTTTTCGAGACCAGATTCGGGAAATTGGATGAGCCGTCTGCGGATACATGGTGGACCCGGTAAGATACCCCGGGGCAAGAAGCTCGATATGTAGACGATGAGCCTGGCAAAAGGGATCACTACCTACCGGTGATAGGTCGGACTCGGTGGTTATCCGTAGAATACCGTCCGAAATCGTGAGATTGATATGAGGGCCAATCTGAGGATGCGGCGCCTGGATATATGAGGATTTATGTGTCGATACTGGACATGGGTTTCATGATATTTTTGAGTGTCGGTGTTGGACACTCAGGTTTCCATGATATTGATGTGTTATTGATGGACACACGTGGATGATATCCACATGCATACATGCATATGATTTCTGATGTTTGTTTTTACATGTCATTGGCATTGATTCTATTGTTGACATATATGCATACATGGTCATCCTAGATATCATAGTACTACCTTCATGATACAATATGACCTAGGAATCGTTGTTTATTCGATTTCAACCTGCTGATGTTTTCTAATCACGAGTTGGCAACTCACCCCCGTTGTGCCACAGTTTTCTTGCAGGTTTGACCGCTTTGGATCAGTAGCGGTATCGCTGGTATACAGCTTCATCCAAGGTGTTTTGCTATGGTAGGTGGGACACACATTGGATCGTTCCCACTCTTGTATTTATTATTTCTATTGTATCTAGATAAACTCCATCAATCAGAATCTAGATTTAGTATATTGGTAGAGCTAGACAGACTTATGTATTTGCGAGACTTAGAGCGATGGGTGTATGTTCGATTCTTTTGAGGTTTTTGATGTCTTGCTTTATTTACTGTTCTATCCATGTTGATATTCACCGTAGTGCGTCGTATATTACTGCTTTATTGCGTGGTTGTTGTTCTCCGCCGAACACAGAGACGTGACCGCGCAGTTCCGTCTTGCCTGAATTTGGGGGCAGATGCTAATTGGTGCTATCCGTCCACCTGTCCGAAGATGCCAAGTTGATTTATGGTCGAAGGTTTAAACGGATGCGGCTGATGTAGCAGACTTCGTCAGATTCCCCCTCATTTGAGGGGTTTTTGATTGTGGGGACGCTCTTCCCTGCAGGCGCAAGCCCCTGCAGTTAATTACACCACCGCATCGCGGTAACAACTTTCTCCTTCTCCAGATGGTCACTTCGTGTCGTGGGTGTTTTTCTTGTTTTTGGTTGCCTGTGGATTGTATACGGAGACTAATTTATGTTGTCGCCCGTAGGGCGTGGATTAGTCCAAATCCGTATATTCTTAGATTTGGGTTTGGGGGTTGGGTTTAAGGATACGTTAGTCTCATTTGGGACTAAGATCAACTTAAACGTATGTTAAGGATACGTTAGTCTAATTTTTATACTAAGACCAACATAACAGGATCGTTTAGATCCAACAAAAGAGCATTTGAACTCTATTGTTTAGTTTAGGGATATTGCGGTCGATTAGTTTAAGGACATTATGGTCCAAGGTTAAGGACATCATAGTCCATGGGCTTAAGAACACTACAGTCCGAGGTTAAGGACATCATAGTCCATGGGCATAAGGACCCCCCAGTCCAAAGTTAAAGACATCATAGTCCATGGGTTTAAAGACCCCACGGTCCAGTTTAAAGACTTCATAGTCTATGAAATGTATGGTTGTCGGGACCCGTCACCTCTCTAAAGACGTTGAAGGATTACAACGACAAATATCAGGAGTAAAGAGATGTACCCTTGAACCAACTTTGGTTGGGATCTGTAGTCCAATTTGGGACTAAGATATGAGATTTTATGAGCATATGGGCTCAGTTAATCTGAATTAAGGACTTATGGCCAATCTTGGGCTAAGTCCAATCAAGTTAAAAATGTTTAACATTTATTTTGGGATGTTGAGCATTTATTTGGGCTTGGCCCTTTTAACAATACTGAGCGTTGATTTGGATTCTGACAGTATTTCTGTCTTTTGTTGAATGCTGAGCATTCATCATAGCTCTGTGGCTTATTAAAGAAAAACTTATGTTCTATCAGCGCACACGTGAGGAACACGTAGTGCGTTTGGTGCTTTGCTCCAGTCAAAGAGCGCAGTGTGCTTCTGCCGAGTAGCGCACACGTGAGGGACACATGGTACGCTTGGCGCTGAGCGTCAGTCTATGAGCACATTGCGCTGATTTATGAGCGCAAAGCGCTATTAGTTCAGTGGCGCACACGTGAGGAGCACGTGGTGCGCTTGGCGCTGAGCGCCATTCCATGAGCGCAAAGCGCTAATCCAAGAGCGCAGAGCGCTAACTGTTAAGTGGCGCACACGTGAGGAGCACGTGGTGCGCTTGGCGCTTTGCGCCAGATCAGGAGAGCTGAGATGCTTCATTTTAATATGGAGCACTAAGGCTCTTTTATGCAGCGCTATGCACTGAGAATTAAATTCTCTTTTAAGAGACTTTGTCTCATAGATCTAAGAATAAAGTTCTTAGTTTATAGGAGATACTTTAATCTCTTATATTGATGAAAGGCTTTGCCTTTATGGATCTGTGATCCTTAAGAGAATTGAATTATTCTCCCCCCTTTCTTTTATAATGCGATGTTCATGATCTCCTTTTGTAAAAGACAATTTGTCTTATAGATCTGTGAGAAGAATTATGTTCTTCTTTTTGTTTTATAATGAGATCTTTTGATCTCTTTGTGAAAGACCTTGGTCTTATAGATCTATGATCTTAAAGAAAGAAATGAATTCTTCTTTTTAATATGAGATGATTTCATCTCTCCTTTTATTTTAACCTTGAAGAAAATCTTCTTTTTCTGAGAGCTTGACTCTTCTTTCTGAGATCTCTCAAAGCTTATGGGGGGTTCCTCTCTATGCTTCTGTCCTCTGAGACTTGAAGTCTGGTGGGGGCCTTTATATAGGGCAGGCTGATTTGTTCAATCAGTTAAGGAGATATTTTCTCCAATTGATTTGGGGATTATCCCATCGTTGGATCTTTGATCCAAGGGCTTCTGATTTACAGAAGGCAGTCTTCTTGTTTTTAACAAGATTGGGAAATCTTTTCCATACAGAATTTATTCTGTATTTTTGGTGATTTTTAACCACCATTGGATCATTGATCCAACGGTGTTCTGATTTACAGACCACAATCTTGTTGTTTGGAAAGATTTTGAGGAATCTTTCCTTAACAGAATTTAATTATGATTAATTAATGATTTATCATTATTATTGGATCTTTGATCTGACGGTGGGGAGCTTTTAGTTCCAGCGCTAGCGCACCCGTGCTTTGCACGTGGTGCGCTGCTTAGAGCGCAGCGCACTTAGCGCTAGCGCATACGTGTTTTGCACGTGGTGCACTGCTTAAAGCGCAGCGCACTTGGCGCTGCTTCTGAAGCGTTGCTTCATTTCAAAATTTGAATTTTGAACAGAGCTTTGCTCTGATTGGGGGAAATAAATGCCCCCCACCATTGCGCTCACGTGTCCCACACGTGAGTGCAGCGGTGGCAGCATTTGCGCCCTTGGATAAACTCAGAAGTTGAAATGGCATCTCAGTGCCTATAAATAGGACCTTTGGCCTTTAAGATGATTTCTATTCATCTTCCTCCTTGTCTTTTCCTGAGTATTAATTCTCTTTTTAGGGCAAAGCTCTTCATCTTAAGAATTTTCTTAAGGACGGAACTCTGTCAAAATTAAGGTAAAGATTAAATCTTTTAAAGGATCTAGGGTTTCACCCATTAACAGAGCTTTGCTCTTCATAGATATTAGATCTAAAGAAAACCCTTTTAGGGTTTCATTTACAGAGCTTTGCTCTCATAGATCTAAAGAGATCCGTTTTGGGGTTTCTTAACCCATTAACAGAGCTTTGCTCTCTTAAATAATGGAGATTTGTTAATCTCTCATGAAGAACTCTCAGAGTTTGTTCATGGATCTTGAAGATCTCAGTATTTTAATTCATATATAAAAAATTGATTTCAATTTTTCTGATGGATTATTCCATCATTTTTTCAGAGTAAGGCTCTTGAGGAATTTTTATTCCTTCATCATTAGAGTTGACAGATGTCACTCTGTCACAGAGCACTGCTCTCAAGGGGAGATTTACTCCTTAGCCCGAGGGGTTCTCATTGAATGAGAATCAATTGAAGATTTCCTCATTTAATGACAGTTTCATCAAATGATGAGATTGTTTTTATTAATGATGAACTGTCATCTAGATTATGTGAGTCCCCTTTGGTCCCTTTCTACTGCATTGCAGTGCGGTACGAATTTTAAAGTACCAAGTGTCAGAATTTAAATTATAGCACTGACGGTTGACTTTTGTTCTTTTTCGCGCAGGTGACATGTCTTTCGATAGTTCTTTCCCATTTGTTCATTCAGAGGGAAGATTCCCTGGAGCGCCTGTGGACAGGGAAGTCTTAGCATTGATCAGAGATCATGACCCAGAACATAAGAATCTTCATCTATGGGAAACATGGTACAATCAAATCGTTAAGGGTTGGCAGAGCTTTTCGTGCGCGGTACCCTCAGGGCCCATCATGGCGATCCACTACGCCGACTTACCCCCGGTGAACTATACCGTGGAAGAAGTCAACTGGACTTCGGGAGGTCTTCTTCAACCTGCTATGGCTTCGATGCCCATTCAGCCTCCAATGGCTTTGGATACCCTGGGGCGACGTATTTGTCAAGGCGAGTCACGCCCGTGGGGACAACCATATATGATAGGCCTAACTCCTCATCATCCAGCTGGATATCTGCAATGGGCCCGCTATATTCTATCAGTGAAGAAGTCGCAGCTGCTGAGGCTTGGGTTGTATCCCGCAATTTATGCTTCTATTTTTCAGTATTCTACGCTTCCTGCCTGGTGGGTTAAGGCCTTTCTGGAGCAGTGGAATATTCCGACTCACACCTTCCTTCTGCTAGATCGAGAAGTATCAATCTCTTTAGAGGAGTTTGCAGAAGTTTCTGGCTTACTGGTTATAGGGGAGCATTATGAGGAATTGCTTCCTACGGATGAATACGTTTTTAGTGCCAAGTCAGTGATGACAGGCCTTACCCCAGAGAACGCCATTCAACACCAATTTCCTAGTTTGATTAAAGTACTGAATATTTATGAGGGCCTTTTCCTCGAATCTGGGAGCCATGAGGTTAATTTCACGGATTTCATCGCTCGTTTTCTCCACCCGGAAGTCCTTTCGAAGGAGGCCGCTAAATTCGCCAAACTTGACGATCCTTTCGGCTTAGGTTTGGGCAACATGCCAACGGCGGAGGCAGATCAGAAGAGTTTCTTCCTCCCCAACACCCCGTCATCTCTTTTGCAGAGCTTGCAGTTCCTGGGATCGACGAGGAAACGTTTTTTTCGGGGTTTCTCGGGTTATGGCTGAGCTGGTTTGCGCTTCCGATGCACCCTCGCCGTATGAGGACGTCTGTCTTCTACCCAGCTCACCGAATGGTTATTGGGGTGAAAGTGGCTGTCGGGGTCGCTGGGTTAGCTCATTTGTATTACGGCCTCAGCCAAGCGGCGGATACCACTGAACCAGGAGTACAGCATATGAACTTCTCGATGCATTACTTTATGTCATGGCTCGAGCTACATGTACTTGGTGTTTTCGGTATCCATAAAAGGCCTTCCTTCTACGACAGGTGTGGCTTCCCCCGGATCATGCGGCCAGTTGACGCATCCATTGTAAATCCGACACCGTGGGAAGCTAGGGGTTTGCTCCTTCGTCCGCGCACGGTCGGAGATGGCATGACCTTTACCGACAAGGTTCTAACTATCGGCAAAGAGTCTGCAACAACGGTGCAGCCATTGCGGGACATTTTTAAAGACGGGGCCTCTGTCTTGAAAGCTCGGGAAATTCTCCATCTATACTCCATCAGGCCGGGCTTTCTCGTGCTTAGGCAGAATGATGCGACGTTGTTCATGAGCTACAACCTGCATCGTTTTGCCCAGCAGTTAAGCTACAATCAAGGCGTCCCGCTTGAGGCCTTCCTGTCAGAACCACCTGCGACTGAAGGGGGTATTCGAAACGCAATGCACCATTTTATGCGATTGAACACCGGCTCTAATTTCTTTATTAGTGAGCCGGGTTGCGTTCCAAAAGCCCTGAATGTATATGTGGCGTAGTAACAGCATTCGATGGTCATCGTTATCAGAGAAGAGAAGCGATTATTGCTCGATCGTAAAGGCACCGCCCCGGCGGGTAATACAGACGTTCCTCTGAAGTGACGAACCATCGTCCATCCTCCCTTGAAGGAAGCTGCTGCAGATGTGGTACCGCGTGATACACCTGAGTTACCGCTACCCCGTGCTCCCGTTGAAGTGGTGACTGTGGTGTCTTCCGAGTCTGGCGTGGATTCAGATATCGGGACTCGTCGTCCTAAGGTGCCCACCAAGCGTAAGCTTGTGCTAGCGGCGACCAGTACTCGCTCGCAGAAGAAGAAGAAGAAGAAGAAGTCAATTTTTTCTGCAGATGTTGTACTCGGCCAGGAGACTCATACTCCTTATAGCGAGGGCCTGAGCGAATATGGGACCAACGAGGGTCTATTTATGGCGTCGGATGATACCGATCTCGAAACTGCTATTGCAGCTTCTGAGCGATTAGCAAGCCACAAAGCAGGACTGGTCATCCTCGCACAATCAAGTAAACCTCAACCGTATCTTTTTTCTGTTATGTTTTTATTATCATGTTTTGACTGACACTCCTTCTTTAACAGGCATTTCCACTAAAAAGGCTCTCGCGGCTTCCCTCAAGACTTTTTAGGAGGAAGAGAGGCTTCGTGCTTCGTTGGGCCTTGGTATATTTCGGCTCATTGTGCCTTCATTCCCCTTTCTTATGGGTAATCTGACCCCTTTTTCATCTTATCGCAGGGACTATCTCGACTCAGGTCATCCCCAGTACAGTGCCAATCCCGCAGGGTGATGCGGAGATGCTTCCAGGGCCAGCTATCGAAGTCCCGGCCTCCTCAACATTGCCAAAAGAGGCTTTACTTAAGCAACCGATGACGGATGCCACAACGGCTCCAGAGGTAGCTCCTGTCGCGGACGATGACATCTCCTTGATGGAGGTCTTGAGAAGATCAGCTCTCACGGCCCAGGCAGAAAGGAAGCGCAGGAGGCGTACATCAAGAGAACGTAACGCCACCTTGGCTGTGGGTGCAGGCTCGAGCGCTGCTACCCCATGTCGGTGCTTCTTCAGAGGGTGCTCCGGTTACCCTGTCTACCGCTCACAGACAAGCGGCACGTGCGGCTCGGGAAGTAATTGAAAAGCCGACCCAAGGTAACGTAACACTGAGCCTTTTTGTCAAAGCTTTAATCTTTAGATTCTCATATATCTTATCCTGCAGGGCCAAGTCCTGGTGAGGAAGTGGTGGGTGAGATGACTGCAACTACTGAGCCCAAAGCGGCTACTCTTTCCCAGGAGTCCGGGACTGCTCCAATTGCCGCTCTTTCCGCCTGCGGTTCCCTGCCATCTCCTGGCGTTGTGAGTGTCACGACAGCTCTCGTGGAATCGGGGGACGAAGCTACGGGCGGCAAAACCATCCCCGCAAATGAGATTGAAGAAGTCGTGATGCTTGGCGTTGCTCCCATCGCGGTTCTGGTTGATGACCTGTCTGGTAGGTCTCGGGTCGCTGTATTCTTTTCGTTTCGCAATCCTTTCTGATGACATTCTTTTCTTTTAGAATGTAGGTGTGGCAAGTGCTGAGGTTGCGATACCTGAAGAAGCACCACCAGTTGCCGCTTTGACGGTCGTTTCTCCTCCGTCCTCTCTTATATATTCTCAAATGTTGGAAGGTATGGGTTTTTGATAAATTTAAATCGGGGACAACATCTTTCGTGTACTGACCATGTATCATCGTGATCTCGCAGGAGTTCATTTTGATCACTTGTATCAGGTGCTGAACCCGCACTTCTCCTTCCAGTCGGAGATTAGTCCGTCCGCTGGTGTCGGTGAGTATCTTTTCTATCCGACGTCCTTTCTTTTCTTTGACGGGCAGCCATGTCATTGCTAATTCCTCTTTGCATCACTTGTAGCCTTACAAATTGAAGGAGGGGATGAGGGCATCACCGCGCCACCAGTACTTCCAGCTCTGCCACCTGTTGTAGCCGGTATAGTAGACTCTATTGTTCGTGCATTTTTTTATTTCTTGAGTCGTCATCTGATTATGATTTGTTTTGCAGCGGTGACACTGACTCCAGCTCCATTCGAGTCTCGAATCATAATGCCAGCAGGGCCCTTTTCCATACGTCCATCTTTAAAAGGCACTGTGACCAGTCTGCGTATGCTGGGCGATTATATCGAGGAGCTTGATGCGGAGGCCCCTACATTCGCTGCAGATTTTGCTACCGAGATTAATCCAATGTTGGCGACACTTATGAACTTTCATAACGAAGGCGTCGTTGAGTCTTGGGTTAACCACTGCAGAAAGATTGAGACCTGCCTGCATGAGCTTGAGCTTAGGCGTCCTGCTCCTGAGATTCTGGCTGTGAACTCCCAACGAGCTGCATGGGTCGAGCAGAGTGTGTCCTTCCTCAGCCATTTTGAACAAGAAGCGATCTTGAGGCGGAAGGAACGCGAGGAGGCTTCGGATGAATCCTCCCGGCTGCACGCCCAAGTTAAAGCGAACGCCACACAACTGAGAGCCGCTTTTGACACCTTGCAGCAATGTATCTCAGAGGGGCTTGTATTGAGGCGGAAGCTCGACTCTATTGAGCGGGTTACGCAGAGTCGCGAAGCTACCCAACGGGAAATCGATGAAAATATTTCATCATGCTTGCAGTAAAGGGCTCGAATTGAAGTGGAGCTGGCCGCGGCGGCTGATCACGAGAAGGCACTGAAATGAGTGCGAGAGCAGCTTGCGGATTTGTTGAAAACACTTCCTTCTCGGTAGCTGTTTTGCTTGTAATATTTGAATGAAATGTATCCATTTTTTTTAATTCTTTCATACGATTCAACTTGTACTCCATTGAATTCATGAATAAAAGATACATATTTTTTGTTCTATTACTGCTTTCTTCTCTTCGATGTGTCATTGCCATGTAATTTCAGCAAATGTGGCTTGTAGATAGTAAGTGATGGTCCATCTTAGACTCTTTACAGGATAACGATGGCTTAGGAAACAGGTTCAGGTTTGCTACCTAAGACTTTTCAATTTTATGAGCCGTGAGGGTCTCATAAAGACTTTTCTCCCTACGAGTCGAGAGAATCTCATAGGTATATTTTCCCCTTAGGAATCGTGAGGATTCCCAAGTGTACTTTCTCTTGAGAGTCATAAGGATCTCACAAGAGAATTTTCCCTCTTACAAGTCGAGAGGACTCGTAAGTGGTTGTTTCCCTCCTTGTCGAGATTCGATTTTGGAGAGTGTGGCCCATGAATAGTATGCAAGAGTCCATTTTGGACCGACTTGCAGGGCCCCAGTGCTTAGGAAACATGTTTTTTAATCCCCAATGCCTAAGGCTTTTCCTTACGAGTCAAGAAGTTCTCGCAAGAATGTCCTAATGTCAAAGTTAACCTCTGCTCTTTACGACAGAGGTCCGTTAGGGTCTGTGGTACTAGGGTTTTGCCCGTCGTACCGTCGCGTTGGCTAATGTATTCCTTGATAGGCAATCTTACTGTTCGAGTAGCCTTGCGACTATCGTGTCTATGATCCCTTCGGGGGCTGGACAAAACGTCTTCAAGTAATCTTCCTAGGCAGTTTAACAGTCGGAAGAGCAAACGTTAGGAATTTTGCCATACCGCTTTTTACTTGAGGTTAGGGTCATTTTGGGGAGCCCCGATGAGTAATAACCACTCCGCGCTTGTGTGGGATGATCTCTGATAGTCTTTCAGGTTTTATATGAGTTACCGTCAAGAACCTGAAGGTAGGAATTTGGCCTTTGCTTCGTTTGCTGGCATTGCGTCTGCTGTATCGAGACGAATGTCGCGGTTGTGTCTATGTTGCTGGTGAACCGTCGAGGTTTGGAACTAGGGATTTTGCCGTGGCTCCGTTGTTTGATTGTCGTGTCTGAATCCTGCTGGAAGAACGCTGTAGTGACATCTCGTCTGCTGTATCGAAACGAACGTCGAGGTGGTGACCACTCCGTGCTGGTGTGAGATGATCTCCGATAGTCTTTCAGGTTTTATATGAGTTGTCGTGAACCTAAAGCTAGGAATTTGGCCTTCGCTTTGTTTGCTGGCATTGCGTCTGCTGTATCGAGACGAATGTCGCGGTTGTCTCTAGATTGTTGGTGAACCGTCAATGCTTGGAACTTAGGACTTTGTCGTGGCTCCGTCGTTTGATTGTCGCGTGTGAGTCCTGCTGGAGAAAGAACGCTCGGGTGACATATCGTCTGCTGTAACGAGACGAATGCTGAGGTGGAGCTGGGATTTTGCCATCACTCCGCTTTGTTTCAACCGTGAGGTCTTTCGTTGACGTTGCATCTGCATCCTGCCGGACTGCGAAGGAACGTCGTTGTTGACATTGCGTCTGGTGTAACGAGACGAATGCTGAGGTGGAGCTGGGATTTTGCCATCACTCCACTTTGTTTCGACCGTGAGGTCTTTTGTTGACGTTGCATCTGCATCCTGCCGGACTGCGAAGGAACGCCATTGTTGACATTGCGTCTGGTGTAACGAGACGAATGCTGAGGTGGAGCTAGGATTTTGCCACTTTGTTTCGACCGTGAGGTCTTTCGTTGACGTTGCATCTGCATCCTGCCGGACTGCGAATGAATGCCGTCGTTGACATTGCGTCTGGTGTAACAAGACGAATGCTAAGGTGGAGCTGAGATTTTGCTATCACTCCGCTTTGTTTCAACCATGAGGTCTTTCGTTGACGTTGCATCTGCATCCTGCTGGATTGCGAAGGAACGTCGCTGTTGACATTGCGTCTGGTGTAACGAGACGAATGCTGAGGTGGAGCTGGAATTCTGCCATCACTCCGCTTTGTTTACATTGCGTATGTGTCCTGTTGGAATGAGGAGGATCACTGTTGCTGATTTTTAGGATGTAGATATTGCCGTTAAGATTTGGAACTAGGGACTATGTCGTGGCTCCGTGATTGATTTTCGCGTCTGAACCCTGCTGGAATGAGGAGGAACGCTGTTGTGGGTCTCCAGGCTGTAAGTGTGGCCGTCGGGACTTGGCTTTCTTTCTGATGGAGCCTGGTGGGAAGATATGGTTCCCTCTTTGTTTGTACCCCTGGATTGTATACAGGGATCGATGTGATCTCACCTGTAGGGCAAAAAGTTTCATTTTATATATTTTTCTTTCCGCGATGCTCTATCATTTCAGCTTTTATATCACGAAAGTCGCGATTGCCCAATCATTTCGGCTATCTTTCGCGATGCCCAATCATTTCGGCTATTTTTTTTATTTACTCGCTGGTTTTATTGTGAGTTGCCCAACCATTTCGGCTATTTTGTATGCATACATTTTTACTTGCTGATTTCATTGCAAGTTGCTCCATCATTTCGGCTATTTCATATGCGTTCGTGGATTGCTGGCTTTTCGCTGCGAACTTGGGATTTGATACCGATTTAGGCATCAGCATCGCTATAACTGGGATATTGCCAGGAGCGAATCATCATTTGCCTTTGTCGATGTCGAACAAAGGTGGCTTATTAAACAGGGTTAAGATCCTGTCGACTAAGGCTTTTGACTTCATGAGCCGTAAGGGTCTCATGAAGGTATTTCTCTCTACGAGTCGTGAGGATCACGTAAGTGCGTTTTCTCCTTAGGAATCATGAGGATTCCTAAGTGTGTGTTCGTAAGGATCTTACAAGAGTGCTTTCTCCTTATAAGTCGAGAGGACTTACAAGTGTCTTTTGCCATATGAACATATCCCCAGTCTCTGGTGGGATTTTGTTAGGGAAATGTTTATTCGCGCCCGTGGATTGTATACAAGGGTCGATATTGAACCGCTTGTAGGGCAACACTGAAGATTGTGATGGCTTAAGAACAGGTTCAGATCCCTGTATTTTAAGGCTTTTGAATCCTATGAGCCATGAGGGTCTCAAAGGGGAATTCTCCTTACGAGTCGTGAGGATCTCGTAAGTGTAATTTCTCCTTAGGAATCGTAGGGATCCCTAAGTGTGTTTCTCCCTTGTGAGTCGTAAAGATCTCACGCAGGCATTTTCTCTTCACAAGGTCGAGAAGACCTTGCAAGTGTCTTTTAACGAGATCGCACCCTTTCGGGTTTTCACAAAACTCGCCGGTAGTCCTGCTATTTTTACTCACGGAGCCCTTTCGGGTTTTCATCCGTGCCTATTTTTGCTTATGAACATACCTTTTTTTTGTCAGCCTTAGGATGCTGCAATCCATAGTAGTTTATCGACGTCTCGGTCAGCAGCTAGTTTTAGGACATAGTGGTCCATCGTTAGTTTAAGGACGTTTCAGTCCGCAGTTGCCGTATTTGAGGCAAATTTCTAGTTTACGGACTTTTCGGTCCAAGGGGCTTTCTCTATAAATGAGCACGATGCCCCCGGCATGTCTATCTTTTTCGGATCATGTGGTTGTGGCGGGTTCATCTTCCATTTTTCAGATAGCGCGAATTTGCCCTGTTGGTATTGATCCTCAATCCAGCCTTTGAAGACGAAGCAATCTTCGATTGGATGGCTTACTGCTTGGTGGTAAGGGCAGTAATTAGGATTGTTGACATCGCCTAGCTGCAACGGACGTTTTGGGTCCGGCAGATTGATGAGTCTGTTGCGCACTGCCAGCTCGAACAGTCTCCTAGTTTTATCCCGGGAAAACGAGTAAGGACGTCCCAGTCTCTCCTCGAGGGATGGGCATGGATGCACGTTGTTTTTGTGAACAACCGGCTTTAAGTTGCTCGGCTGCTGTTGAGTATTGGCGACGAAGGTTGCTTTCCCTTTCCCTTTTTCATTTCGAGATTCCAGCTTCAAAGGAGATGGTCTATGACCCATCTGATCCATGTGGGCTAGCTTATCAATCAAGGCCTGGAAAGTAGTTGGCTTGAAGAACATCATGAATTGCGAAATGGTCGCCTGAGGGTCGAGAGTACCCACGAACATGCCTACCGCGGGAGCCTCTTAGATGCGTTGCTCGCACTTCGACCATAAATTCCACCACTGTATCACGTATTGTACCCATATTTCGCCTGGCTTTACCCTGGCGTTGATCAATGTCATGGTTGGGGTACGTTCACTGGCGCTCGCAAAACGTTGGGTGAACAGCAATTCCATTTCTGTAAAAGTTTTGACAGAGTCGTTGGGCAGCTCCGAATACCATTCAAAGGCCGTTTCCGCCAAGCTGCCGACGAATTGACGAAGTAACAATTTGTCGTCACCTCCGGTATTGCCGCAAAGAGCCCTGAACTGAGCGACATGTTGATGGGGATTGCCAGTCCCCTTGTATACATGAAACATAGGAATTGTGTATCCTGGCGGATACTTGATCTGATCGTACCATCCTGGATATGGTCGTCCAGTTCTTACGACTTGGCCAGTTGCTTCATTTGTTTGATGAGCCCGTATTTGTTGAGCTATATAAACATCGAGCGTGGCTTTGGAGATGGTCTCCTCTTTGGCTGCTGAACAAGTCGGAAGGGGATTTGACGTCTCCGCTCGGTCATCTTCGAAGATAATCGGAGGATCTTCAGCTGGAGGGTCCGGCTGGATCATCATGTCCACCATGTCTTGGAATAGAAGGGCCATTTGTTTTATGTTGGCCGCTTGTTCCGCGGCCTCTTTGTCCTTCTTCTCAAGCATTCTCCGAAGGAATTCAGCATCAGTTTCCTGCTCACGGCACTGCTACGAGGATGTCTCCGGGCTTGCTTTCGGTCCCGTAAGTGCGGCCATAGCTGTTAGCATCTCTTGGAGATTTTGTTGTTGTTGCTCCTGAGCCTTAGTCACTGATCGCGTAAGCGGTCGATAACCCGTGGAGATACGGTTTTCCTCTTTTCCGGATGCCATATAGACGGTATGCACCACCATGCCCCCAGCCTTGGGGTGTTTGGGCTCAGTGGTCTTGCGATTCGTCGCAAACGCAGGCTCCGGCCTTCTCTTCTTGTGGGCGGTCGAAGTTGAGGGGGGCGTTGCAGTGGGCACCCAAGTAGCTGTCGCCTTTTGTGGCTTGACAGGATGGTCGTCTTCTCGCCGAACTTTCACCTTTTTCTGTTGGCGAGCGTAATCTTGATCAATCACCGAGTCTTGGACTTGATGCCAGACCTTGTAAATTTTAGAGGATAGCCGTTGAGGGAGCTGCTCCAGCTTCACCTTGGTAGCATTCTCCATGGGTGGAGGAGATCGCTTCAGCACGGCAGTTGGAGAGTTTTTGCGCACTTTCCTTAGCGGTTCAAAGCTATTCCCAGTTGGAACAGCAACATCAACTTCCACTGTTGAAGCCGGCGGAGTCAGTCCGGAAGGAGAATTGCCCCCAGCCTTCCTCACTCGGCGCCAGTGGCGACGTCGAGCGTGTCAAGCCGTTGGGATTGTCTCAGCTGTAGGGGTGACTTCCTCATGCCCCCTGTGTTGGTCAGAAGTTGTCGTTGTCAGCCTATTGAAGACTGATGTCCGCTGAGCGGGGATAACCAGCCTATCGAAGGCAGACTTCCGAACAAGGGAAGCAGCCTTGACGATTTCGCCTGGGACAGGAGCTGAAACAGTCAGTCTTGTGAAGACCGACCCTTTGGCAGTAGAAACCGCCTTGACGACTTCATGAGCAGGAATGGATATCCGCTTAGGAATAACCCTTTCTGGTATCGCGGGCTTTTTCATGGGCCCAAATGAGTTTTGGCCCAGTCTGTCAAATACTGAGGCGTTGGAGCTGCACGACCCGTTGAGAGGGGCCACAGTAGTTGTGAGCCGATTAAAGACCAAGCTCTTCGGAGCTTCTTGCAATGGTACATAGGCGTTGAAGCTCATCGGTGGGAGCATGGTCCCGAAGAATATCCCAGTGGTGGCTTGAGTTACCTGCTCCACTGGCATTGTGAAAGGGGAGACCGCTTGGGGCCCGTAGGTTACACCTCTAGATGAGGTGGAACGGGAGTTGTAGTTGCAGCTGGAGCAGTTAGAGGCCATTTCTTTTTTCTGCATGAGATCAAAACCAAATCTTAGTACCTCGAACCCAAGAGCAACTATATTAAACCGCGATTCGTTCGCGAACACGACACACGAAGTGTGGAGTGGAAAGAGGAAAAGGTCCCACCGGGCGTGCCAGAATCTGTTCTCCGCTGAATACAGAGACGCAACCGCGCAGGTCCGTCTTGCCTGAATTTGGGGGCAGATGCTAATTGGTGCTATCCGTCCACCTCTCCGAAGATGCCAAGTTGATTTATGGAACCATGTATCGAAGGTTTAAACGGATGCGGCCGATGTAGCAGACTTTGTCAAATTCCCCCTCATTTGAGGGGTTTTTGATTGTGGGGATGCTCTTCCCTGCAGGCGCAAGCCCCTGCAGTTAATTACGCTAACGCATCGCGGTAACCACTTTCTCCTTCTCCAAATGGTCACTTTGTGTCATGTTTTTCTATTTTACTTTCGGTTGCCCGTGGATTGTATATGGAGACTAATTTATGTTGTCACCCGTAGGGCGTGGATTAGTCCAAATCCGTATTTTCTTAGATTTGGGTTTGGGGTTGGGTTTAAGGATACGTTAGTCTCATTTGAGACTAAGATCAACTTAAACGTTTGTTAAGGATACATTAGTCAAATTTTAGACTAAGGTCAACTTAACGGGATCGTTTAGATCCAACAACAGAGCATTTTGGCTCTAGTGTTTAATTTAGGGACATTGCGGTCGATTAGTTTAAGGACATTACGGTCCAAGGTTAAGGACATCATAGTCCATGGGCTTAAGGACCCCACAGTCCGAGGTTAAGGACATCATAGTCCATGGGCTTAAGGACCCCACAGTCCAAAATTAAGGACATCATAGTCTATGGGTTTAAGGACCCCACAGTCCAGTTTAAAGACGTCATAGTCTATGAAATGTATGGTTGTCGGGACCCGTCACCTCTCTGAAGACGTTGAAGGATTATAACGACAAATATCAGAGGAGTAAAGAGATGTACCCTTGAACCAATTTTGGTTGGGATCTGTAGTCCAATTTTGGACTAAGATCTGAGATTTTATGAGCATATGGGCTCAGTTAATCTGAATTAAGGACTTATGGCCAATCTTGGGCTAAGTCCAATCAAGTTAAAATGTTTAACATTTATTTTGGGTTGTTGAGCATTTATTTGGGCTTGGCCATTTTAACAATGTTGAGTATTGATTTGGATTCTGACAGTATTTCTGTCTTTTGTTGAATGCTGAGCATTCATCATAGCTCTGTGGCTTATTAAAGAACAATTTATGTTCTATCAGCGCACAGGTGAGGGACACGTGGTGCGCTTGGCGCTTTGCGCCAGTCAAAGAGCGCAGTGCGCTTCTGCCGAGTAATGCACACGTGAGGGACACGTGGTGCGCTTGGCGCTGAGCTCCAGTCTATGAGCACATTGCGCTGATTTATGAGCGCAAAGCGCTATTAGTTCAGTGGCGCACACGTGAGGAGCACGTGGTGCGCTTGGCGCTGAGCGCCATTCCATGAGCGCAAAGCGCTAGTCCAAGAGCGCAGAGCGCTAACTGTTAAGTGGCGCACATGTGAGGAGCACGTGGTGCGCTTGGCGCTTTGCGCCAGATCAGAAGCGCTGAGATGCTTCTTTTTAATATGGAGCACTAAGGCTCTTTTATGCAGCGCTATGCACTGAGAATTAAATCTCTTTTAAGAGACTTTGTCTCATAAATCTAAGAATAAAGTTCTTAGTTTATAGGAGATGCTTCAATCTCTTATATTAATGAAAGGTTTTGCCTTTATGGATCTGTGATCCTTAAGAGAATTGAATTATTCTCCCCCCTTTCTTTTATAATGTGATGTTCATGATCTCTTTTTGTAAAAGACAATTTGTCTTATAGATCTATGATCTGTGAGAAGAATTATGTTCTTCTTTTTGTTTTATGATGAGATCTTTTGATCTCTTTGTGAAAGACATTGGTCTTTTAGATCTATGATCTTAAAGAAAGAAGTGAATTCTTCTTTTTAATATGAGATGATTTCATCTCTCTGTTTATTTTTAACTTGAAGAAAATCTTCTTTTTCTGAGAGCTTAGCTCTTCTCTCTGAGATCCCTCAAAGCTTATGGGGGGTTCCTCTCTATGCTTCTGTCCTCTGAGACTTGAAGTCTGGGGGCCTTTATATAGGGCAAGCTGATTTGTTCAATCAGTTAAGGAGATATTTTCTCTAATTGATTTGGGAATTTTCCCATCGTTGGATCTTTGATCCAAGGGCTTCTGATTTACAGAAGGCAATCTTCTTGTTTTTAACAAGATTGGGAAATCTTTTCCATACAAAATTTATTCTGTATTTTTGGTGATTTTTAACCACCATTGGATCATTGATCCAACGGTGCTCTGATTTACAGAGCACAATCTTATTGTTTGGAAAGATTTTGAGGAATCTTTCCTTAACAGAATTTAATTCTGATTAATTGATGATTTATCATTATTATTGGATCTTTGATCTGACGGTCGGGAGCTTTTAGTTCCAGCGCTAGCGCACCCGTGCTTTGCACGTGGTGCGCTGCTTAGGGCGCAGCGCACTTGGCGCTGTTTCTGAAGCGTTGCTTCATTTCAAAATTTGAATTTTGAACAGAGCTTTTCTCTGATTGGGGGAAACAGTTGTTTCCGCCAATTGGCGAAGAGTTAGCTCCCTGTTTACCGCCGAAAACAGAGACGGATCCGGGATGGATCGTCTTGCCTGAATTTGGTGGCATATATTATTTGGTTTTATCCGTCCACCTCTCCGAAGATGCCAAGCTGATTTATGGCACTGTATATCGGAGGTTTAGACGGATGCGGCCATTGTAGCAGACTTCATCATATTCCCCCTCATTTGGGAGGTTTTTTTGATTGTGGGGACGCTCTTCCCTGCAGGCGCAAGCCCCTGCAGTTAATTACGTTACCGCGTAGCGATAACCAGCTTCTCCTGCTCCAGAAGGTCACTTCGCGTCGTTTGTGTTTGTTTTATTTTTGGTTGCTCGTGGATTGTATACGGAGACTAATTTATGTTGTCGCCCGTAGGGAATGGATTAGTCCAAATCCGTATATTCTTAGATTTGGGTTTGGGTTGGTTTAAAGATCGTTAATCTTGTTTGAGATTAAGATCAACTTAAATGTTTGTTAAGGATACGTTAGTCCGATCTTGGACTAAGATCTACTTAACGGGGGTTTAGGATCATTTTGATCCAACAAAAGAGCATTTGGGCTCCGTTGTTTTAGTTTTAAGGACGTTACGGTCCGTTGTAGTTTGAGGACGTTGCGGTCTATAGTGGGATGTGCCCGTCAATTTGGGAGTGCACCGAAGAGTTGTTGGTTATCGGGACCCACCACCTCTCTGAAGACGCTGAAGAATTATAACGACATGTATCAGAGATGTGAAGAGATATACCCTTGAACCAATGTCCGTTGGGAGATCTGTAGTCGTGTGTGGGACTAAGACCAATTTGGAAAAAGATGAGCATATGGGCTCGGTTGATCTGAATTAGGGATTGGTCAACTTGGACTCAGCCCAATCAGTCTTTTAATAAAGTGTTAAACACTTGCTTGGGCTCAGTCCCTTTTCTTTGCAAATAATGTTGGGCATTGATATGGGTTCTGACGCTCACCCTTTACTTTACTTTATTTTCCTTTGTTTTTTATGGAGTGTTAAATAGTCTTTATGGCGCCCACGTGTGGAATATGTGAGGCGCTTGGCGCTGAGCACCAACCACTGGGTGCTAGGCACTCCTTATTGAACAGCGCCCACGTAAGGGACACATGAGGCGCTTGGCGCCGAGCGCCAACTATTGAGTGTTAAGCACTCTTTATTAAGCAGCGCCCACGTGAGGGACATGTGAGGCGCTTTGCGCTGAGCATCAACCATTGAGTGCTAAACATTCTTTCTTGAGAAGCGCCCACATAAGGGACACGTGAGGCGCTTGGTGCTGAGCGCCAACCATTGAATGCTCAGCACTCTTTATTAAAAAGCGTCCACGTGATGAGCACATGAGGCGCTTGGCGCTGAGCGCCAACTATTGAGTGTTAAGCACTCTTTATTGAGCAGCGCCTACGTGAGGGACACGTGAGGCGCTTGGCACTGAGTTTTTCTTTGGGTGGTTCTGTTCTGAAGAGTTCAATTCTCTCTTCTTTTCTGAATCTTTGATCCCCAAGAACAAGTTCATCCCCATGAGAATTAAATTCTCATTTGTGGGAGACTTGTCTTATGGACCTCAGATCTAGAGAAAGAACTATGTTGTTTGAGAAGAGTTAAACTCTTGGATATGCAGATGAGATGCTCTGATCTTTTTTTTTATTTATCTCGAAAAAAGGTATTCTTCTTTCTTCCTTATTAAAACTTTCTTCTTTCTTTTTCTCAAAGCTTATGGGGGGTCTCTCTCTACAAGACTTGAAATCTTTGGTTCTTTATATAGTAGAGGCAGATTTGTTGATTCAGTTAAAGAAATCTCTCATTGAGAGATCTTTAATTAATTTGGGGAAGTTATCCACCGTTGGATCTTTGATCCAAGAACTTCTGTTTTACAGAAGATATCTTTCTTGTTTTTAACAAAATTAGGAAAATATTTTCCCATACAGAGCTTATTCTGTAGGTTGGTGATTTTTAATCACCATTGAATTTTTAATCTAACGGTGCTCTATTTTAAAAAGAATAATTTTCTTATTTAGAAATATTTGAGGAATATTTCCTCAACAGAATTTAATTCTGTACTCTGATGATTTATCATCTCCGTTGGATTTTTTATCCAACGGCTCTGTTTAACAGAGAGATTTGGTTCTGGCGCCGGCGCCCTCGTGCGAGGCACGTGAGGCGCTGCCTCAGAGTTTTTTTTATTTTAACTCTTGACGCTGGCGCCCTCGTGCAAGGCACGTGAGGCGCTGCCTCAAAGTTTTTAACTCTCAGCGCTGGCGCCCTCGTGCAAGGCACGTGAGGTGCTGCCTCAGAGTTTTTAACTCTTGGCGCTGCCTTTCAAATTTTGAACAGAGGTTTACTCTTTTATTGGAGAAACAAATGCCCCCCACCGTTGCGCTCACATGGCTCACACGTAAGTGCAGCGGTGGCAGCTTTTCCACCGTTAGATTTTCATAGAAGTTGAATCGACTACCCGCCAGAGATTGACCGAGCAGGGAAGCTACCTGGTAGCCTCCTGAGGAGGGCTTATGATCCTTGGCGTGGATGGGTAGGAGCTACCCGCCGGGGATTGATCGAGTAGGGAAGCTGCCCGGTGGCCTCTTGGTGAGGGCTTCGATCCTTAGCGTGGAAGGGTAGGAAGTTACCCGCTAAGGATTGACCGAGCAGGGAAGCTGCTCGGTGGCCTCTTGGTGAGGGATTTGATCCTTGGCGTCGGAGGGTAGGAGACTACCAGCCAGGAATTAATCGAGCAGGGAAGCTGCCCGGTGGCCTCTTGACGATGCTTCTTTGGTGTCGGTCCGTCTCCATTAACCCATAAAATCTGGAGAGAGAGACCGTCGAAGGAAACACGTAGCAGAGACGCGTGGGAAGGCATGACTCTCCGTAGTGCTCGTCGTTCTGACTTCCATTTGGCCATTAAGGGGCATGGTCGCCACGTGGCAGCTCTACATTGAGGACTTTGAAAGGGCCCCGTGAATCGCGCTGCCGCGCGCGCAAACTTCGACCTTTTGGGATTCTGTTGGGGCTATAAATAGCGAAAGCATGTTGGTTATTTTTAGCTTTGCGCTTCAAAAAAATGGCAGGTTTCATCTACTCCGTTCAAGAGATTATCTCTCATGACGACGTCTACTTGTACGATCAAGCCAGCACCGAGAAGACGTACCGGGCAGTGGTCCAGCGCGTGGAGGAACACTTCGGCCGTCTACTTCCCCGCCGATCATCCCTCCTTCAACTACTCATGTATGCAATTTGGAGGATGTCGCCGGGGCTGCACAACGCCCTGTCCGAGGAGCTTAAGGACGAGGCAGTTGACAAGCTGCACTCGCTCCACCACCACAGCCTGATCTCGAAAAGCAGTCGGGATCGCTCGGTGGCACTCATTCAGGAGTGCTTTCAGCAAAGGCAGATCGCCGATGGCTACCCGGCAGGCGTGGTCTCTGTCCGTTCTATGGTATCGCGGGTCCACGGTCAACATCTGAGGGAGCGGGCAGAGGAAGCGAGGGCTCGGCTGGCAGCGATCTCCTCGGAGTACCATCTGCAGTGTTTTCTTCACCCCCTACCCCCTCTGTTGTAATATTTTTGTATATATTTTCTTTTTTGTAAGGCTGGGGAGCCCATAATACCCTTGTCGAATAAAATTCTTCTTTTGCGACGTGTTATCGCCTCCTTTTTATCCTCTTTGTGTGTATGAGTATGTACATAAAACGAAACCAGGGACCTTTGAACCGAGGAAGAAGAAAACATATCGAAGAAGTTTCTCCTAATTCAGAAGACTTAAAAGAAAAATTACATCGGTTTAGCAAAAAAGAAACATATTCATTGATACAAATTTCGAAAATATATTCATTTGTACAATTTGAGTTTCTCGGCATTGTAAGGCCGCAGAAACTTGCGTCCTTCCGCGTCTTGCAAGCGATAGGCTCCTCCGGGCAATACTTCGGAAACGAGAAATGGGTCATCCCACTTCGGAGATGAAGAATGGGTCGTCCTACTTCGGGAAGAACTTGTGCGGCTTGCCTTGGTCTATGAATTTGCTCCGCCTTAGGACTAAATCTCCCATCTTGAAGGAAGGATGCTTGACTCGTGCGTTGTAGTAGCGAGCAGTTTGTTGTTGATAAGCGGCGGCTTTGATCTGTGCCCAGTCCCGCTTCTCTAGCAAGATATCCAAATTAGTCCGGAGCGTCGAGGTGTTTACTTCATCATCGAAGTGTTCGACTCTGTAACTGGGCAGTCCAATCTCTGCTGAGACCATCGCCTCGGTGCCGTAGCAGAGGCTGAAGGGGGTCTCTCCAGTAGGGGTCTTCTTCGATGTGTGTAAGGCTCATAAAACCCTGGGTAGTTCTTCGACCCAGCTGCCCTGTCTTCCTTCTAGATGTGTTCGAAGATCTCGAATGACGTCTCTGTTAGCGACCTCGGCCTGCTCGTTGCATTGAGGATGCACGACCGTGGAAAACTTCATTAGTATGTGGTATTCGTTGCAGAATCCCTTTACTTTGCCGTTTTCAAAATTCGACCCGTGGTCGGTAACAATACACCTCGGGATCCCGAAATGGGATATTATGTTGTTCTGCAGGAATTTGATAGTCGTGGTGGCGTCCGGTTTTCTGATGGGGACGGCCTCAATCCATTTTGTAAAATAGTCCACCGCAACGAGGATGTATTTGTGCCCGCCCGTACTAGTTGGGAGTTGGCCTACCATGTCCATCCCCCATTGGGCAAACAACCAGGGAGAGGTGAGGGCGGTTAGCTCGGTAGCCGGAAGACGGGGTATGTTGCATTGGAGTTGACAGCTTTTGCATCTTCTGACGAGCTTTTGAGCGTCTTGGTGAATCGTCGGCCAGTAGTACCCTTGGAGTAGCGTTTTCTGGACTAAGGCGCAGGCCCCTTAATGTGCTCCACCGACCCTTCGTGTATCTCAGGCAGGACGTAGTCGGCTTCGTGGGGGTCGACGCACCGAAGCAGAGGTTGCGTGTACGACTTCTTGTAGAGGTTCCCATTGCTCCAGACGAAGTGGCGGGCTTTGGCTCAAAGGCGACGTGCTTCCCTACGATCTTCTGGGAGTGTACCTTCCTTCAGGAACTCAACGAGGGGCTTCCTCCAATACCGGCCTTCGTCCTGAGTAGTGTATATTTGAAGTGTTGCCTCCCTTTCTTCCACGCTGGGCCGTGGCAAGACTTCGAAGAGGATATTCCTCTTATTTCTATCCGTATAGGAGGAGGCTAGCTTGCATAGGGCATCGGCCTGGGCGTTTAGGTGCCGAGGAATCTGCTCCACTTGAACTTCGTCGAAGTCTTTTCGTAGTTTCTTTACCTCGGCTAAATGCTTTACCATTTGTAAGTCCATGCTACCCTTTCCCGGTGCTTACGGGGTTGCGGAAGTAGTGAAAAACGATTTTCAAGAGGGTGGTAACATGGACTACAAATACGGATCTTTACTAAACAACTAACTAACAACCTAACTTGAGTTTACCTACTCGGTTAGGGGGCTATACCTTTCTTGAACTCCTTCGTCTTCAACTCCTCCCGGTGTATGGATCGGCCTCACCTCGTAGTCTCCTTGCGCCGAAGATGGATCCACCCGAAAGCTTCTACCTTTGGCTTCTTCTTCGAACTTTGAAGAAACTAGAACACTTGGCTTGCTAGGCCTTGTGAACTAGAATGAGTAGAGGAATGTTTTGGTGTCTTTTTATCTCTAAGGCAATGGGTCTCAACACATGAAAATGGTTTGCCTTGAGCTAGAGAGAGCAAGAGGAAGAGGGAGAGCTTGAGAATGAGAGAGCTCAAGAGAGAGAAAGCAAAATGAAAGAATGAGCCACTCTTTTCTCATCCAACCACTCATAATCCAAAAGCCATCATAACAAAAATAGTAATCAAGTATTGTGTGATGGT
Source organism: Agapanthus africanus (assembly GCA_030015575.1). NCBI lineage: Eukaryota > Viridiplantae > Streptophyta > Magnoliopsida > Asparagales > Amaryllidaceae > Agapanthus > Agapanthus africanus. The sequence continues at coordinate 518,174,129 of JASDDO010000031.1, read as the reverse complement.
TTAAGTCAAAATGGCTATATCATTTCATGCACTCATTTTGCATAAATAAACAAGCAAGCAAAAGTCTTTGCCATGGAATGATAGCCATTGTCATGATGATGGTCAACTAGTCCAACCTAGTCAACCGGTCAACAAAGTCAACCCCTCAACAACCATGTCACTATAATACTTAATTAATATTAATGTTAATAATATTTCTTATTCTCATTAGGGTTAAGCAAAAGTCAATGGTCAACGGTCAACAGTCAACAACCCCAATGAGAATCATCTGCATCTGTCTCTCTGTCAACTGTGCATACACACCCGCATCCGCGTTCCGAGGAACACGAATACAAACGAGATAAAACCAATCCCAAAACGTACACTAGGATCTGGCTTAAACCAAAGCCCGCTAGTGTTAACTGTCCGGACACTGTACGTGCACAAGTGCACGGATGTGACCGAACCCTGTCGCAAAACCGTGCGACCTGTCGCAAAATCATGTGACCTCTACTCTTTTGCCTAAAGGCGAATAGCTTTCTGTGTGGGACTCTAAAGACTCGACACTACGCTGGCAGTGGGTTTAACCATAGACCGCAAGCGGCACTAGCTGTGCGTAACGGTTCCCAGGTAGATGCCGACAAGAAGACCGATGAGGTGAAACCCATCTGAACTCCTACTGAGTCTGAATGTGACAATCTCTATACAGTCCGGTCTGTTCGTCTGATACATCGCATGGCGGGCCTAGGGGGCGGTAAACGTCAGTCCCCTAATAGCGGTACAAGTCGTGTCGGAGTGAAGCCCAGAACACCCTGAGATTACACTGGAAACCTACCAGTATATCTCGCTTGCCCTGGCCAGGGACTACTCGTGTAATGGCTCTCCTAGATACAGCGCGATGTCAACCCCCAATACCGGGAGAGACGAATCATGTCTAACCGTCACTGCCTCCAAGTGCTTCGGGACTGCACCCAACTACTACCTGTTTGCACGACTCCTTTGAGCCGTGGTAGGGTAGTAATCTAAGTACAGTGGGAACACACTCGAGGCGAGGTGACAGTGTCAAGTCAGCGGACTAAGCTGTACTCATGTCACCTGGGAACTGATAACTGACGATAGGTATAGTACCAACCAACAGTTCCCGACGAGTCCTGTCCAGTGTACTCGTAACCCAACGAGCACCCGCATACTATCTCCAGTACGACGTACTGATGGCTGTGGGACAGACCATCTCCCACACTGGGATGAGAAGCGCATACGCTAGTCTACTCCGGAGTATCGATGCCCTGTCTCGATAGTCCCGCGACTAGGGACCTGCATAAGGATGTGCTTATAGATTACCCAGCTCCCACTATTGTGACTGCCATCACAACACTGGTAATCAAGCAAAGATCCTAAGGGCTCCACTAATGTGTATAGGTGATATACTAAAATAAACACATGTACATATTGAAGTAGAAACAAACCAAGTAGCATACTACTATATTGAGCAAGATTGTCTATACAAGGTGAATATCCCAAGCTTCCATTAAGTAATATACAAACTAGTATGATACAGTAATGGCCTCTAGGGCATATACACTAACACCGTTATCGGCTCCCGGGCCTCGATACGGCCGGTCACTTGGCCTACGACTAGGGTGGAGTCGCTGGGAATTCGGATTGTCTTCAGCCCTACTCCGGAGGTGATTCGTAGTCCATCTAGTAAGGCCTCGTACTCCACGGTGTTTTTTGAAGCTCTGAACCCGAGCTTCAAAGAGTACTCCATCTCTGCCTGGTTCGGGCCTCGAATGATAAGGCCAGCACCGCTCCCCTCCTTGGTAGAGGATCCATCGATGTAGAGGACCCAATCGGGGACGGAGTCGGGCACTTCCTCGACCGAGGGCCGGGACTCGGGGACGGGCGCCGACACTGCTTCCTTGTTGGGGATAGTATACTCGACAACAAAGTCTGCCAGAACTTGCGCTTTGATGGCTTGCCTGGGGTGGTATTTGATGTCGAACTGGGATAATTCCCACCCCCATTTCTCCAGACGACCAGAAGATTTGGGTGAGGCGAGAATAGCCCCCAGGGGACGCTCGGTAAGGACGAGGATGGTGTGTGCCTGGAAGTAGTGCCGTGGCTTCCTTGAGGCGACGATAAGCGCCAAGACAATCTTTTCTATGGGCGGGTACCTTTTTTCGCATCCTTAAAGACGTGGCTCATGTAGTAGACCAGCTTCTGTACTCCTTCGACATCTCAGACGAGCACCAAACCGGCAACGTGATCGGACACCGCAAGGTACAGCAGCAGCCCATCTCCTTCGGCAGGCCGGGTGAGTAGTAGGGGAGTTTCCAGGTGCACCTTGAGTTGCTCGAAAGCGTTTTGACACTCTTCCGACCATTCGAACTTTGGGATTTTCCTCAGGGCTTTGAAGAACGGGAGACACTTTTCCCCGGATCTCGACATGAAGCGACTAAGGGCAGCCACTCTCCCCGTGAGTTGCATGATCTCCATGTTGCTTTTTAGCGTGGCCATGTTGAGGATGTCGCTGATCTTCTCCGGATTAGCCTCGATTTCTCGGTGGGTAACCATGAACCCGAGGAATTTCCCGCTAGTGTCACGACCCGAATGTACGGAACGTGACTGGCACTTAAATTACGCAACGTCTAGAGGTGTAGCGTAATCTAAATAAGGCAAAGCCCAGAAATCTAAACCATTTAAAGAAAATAGAATGAAGGAAAACTTGTTTTAAATAAAGTGGTTTTAACAAAATAAGGTCCCATTAAACATGTTAAAAGTATCAAGTTTTTCCAAAAAATTCGGCAGAGTTTCCTTTTTAAATGCTTGCCCCAAATGGGTACAAAACAAGAATATGCATAAGTAATAAATAAAGGCATCCCCAAGCGGGAGCTAGCTCTTTGCCAATGGCGGGATCACAACCACATGCAATATATATCATCATAATATGAGATAAGCATATGAAAATAAGAAATAAGAAAATACCACGTCGGCTCAAGTGAGCATCGACACTAGAAATAGAATACATACAAATCTCACGAGCTCACATCTAAGTCTAATATACAACTGGTGAAAAATGATAGATAAGATAGATGGAGTGTACTAGATACAATAATAATACACAAGGTGGGAACAAAATATCCTCGCAACCCACCTACGAGTAAACCGCGAGTCAATGCTAATGAAGCAAAAAGAGAAAGTACGCCCGCCGCTACTGCACTGACAGGTCAGACCTGTTAGAAGTTGTGGCACAATGGGGGTGAGTTGCCAACTCGTGAGTAGTAAGTAATATCTAATAAGGCCATCGTAAGCATGCACGTAAATGCGTCACAACCTACATATACCAATATAATGTGATGCACTAGTATGAATGCAACATGAATGGATAATTAACACGAAATACAGATATAACTGATATGAGAAGATCTGTATACTTATCTCAGTAAAACATTTGTGTTATAAAAACTGGAGTATCATCAATGAAATGGACAGAAAAGTCCGTGTCAAGTATCGACACAATATTCTCAATACTCGGGCTCTGTCAGTCCGGATCGGCCCATATCATCAAAACTCATGACTACGGTCGGTATCCTCCGGATATCCGCCGCGCCAGACATCACCGGTAGGTAGTCCGCCCCTTGCAGGCTCATCGTCATCCCCACAAAAACACTCTCGCCCCGGGATACCGTACCGGGTCCACCATGTACCCGAAACGGTTCATCCTACTCCTCGAATCGGGTCTCGAAAACCAACTCAAATCAGAAAAACTCATGGTGAACGACATATACATCATATCACGAGAAAACCGCAACTTGCATTTTTAAAATGATAATAAGCTTATAAAAGTCTTGCGGTTTTCCCAAAAATCCAGAAATCTCATAAATACTGAAATCTCCAAGAAGAATCACAATATATGAACATGTCGGAAATGATGAATGTCTATGATACGATAATATAAAAAAACGATGCATGACTAGAAGCTCTATATGAATGATGATGCGACGAGGTATATTGCTAACAATCCTGTATATCCATCCTAAGAAAATGAGAATACAACTAAACGTCTACACATAATACATTATGCAAATGCACAAATACCAATTTTAGCAAGTTCTATAGTGTTTGTGACATAGCAATTACCAATGGTGTGTGTGTTCGCATAAAATAGTGCACGTGCGGCATGAACCAATGGTAATGGTGTAAGTGTCCTAGGTAATAATATCATATGTAAGAAGATGCAATGCCATGACATGAATGATTGGAAAACTACGCATATAACTACAAGAACCACTGATAATCTTAACTATCGGGTGCCTTGCGCCATCCAGACGATCCCCCATAGATGTGTACATCTACTCACCGGGATGCCTCGGCTAAACTGATCCAATCACGGCTTTTCCTTCCCTTGCCGCGCCCGACGTCTCTGCAACCGATCCTATAATCGCACAAAAGTAAATAAGAGGATGGATATTTAGATAGACACGAAGTCAAGACGATACAAGGTAATTAATGCGCACTAACTAGACGCGCATGCACTTGGTACACAAAACGCGCGAAACATCGCTACGAACCACAACTAAGGGTCGCTATGCGTAGCAACCACCAATCCTAGAACCCAATCGTACCAATCGTGCATTCACATCACACTAAATATTATAGGAAATAGGTTGTAGATCATCACAACCTCAACTCAATTAAAACCTTTTTATTCTAAAAACCTAGTAAGCAACAATTAACCATTTTAGTGCAAAACTAGATATTTTAGCAAACCTAGTGGCCACAAATTACACATAAATATCTTAATTAAGCTACACAAATATTTACCAATTTTAATTTCACCTTTTACACACTAAACATAAAATTAATTTGCATAAACACCTAATTTAGACAATTTAAAACTAAAGATTAGTAAGTTTAACCACAAGATTATATTTGATAAACCATTAAATGTTAAACTACACTAAGCTAATTTAATTAAGCGATAAAAACCTTAATTTGAACCCAAAACATTCTCTTTAAAATCAAAACTTGTAATTAAAACCGTATTAACACCTAATTAAATTTATATTAAAGTAAACATTAACAAAACAAACTAGGATTTGGATTAAGTTTTATACCTCAAAAATTTTGGAAAGATCAACATGCTAACTTTGGCCACCCAAAACGCTAACTTGATTCAAGATCCAAGATTAGATTAGATTTGATTAAGGAATTTTAGTGAAGATTTAGCTAGAAATTAGTGTTGGATTTATAGATTTTGAGTGAGTTTTGTGGGGTTTTAATCAAATGAAGAAGAAGAATGGAGAGAGGAGGGGGCTGCCGCCAAACAAGGACGAAAATGAGAGGGGGAGATAGAGTGGGGGTGAGTGAGAGAGAGGTGATCATACCCCACACACACACTTCATACATCTTATTTTTCTTTTCTCATTTTATTATTTATTTTATTTTCTAGTTTTTATCATAGAAATATCTAGAACCCTTGAGAACATTTAGAAGAAAACAATATGTTACAAATTAAGTGTTAAGTTGTCATGGTGCACTAATATCTAATTAACTCATTCTAATTTGTAATTATCACTAATTTAGTGTGTAAGTGAAAGCTTAAAATAATATTTAAAAATAAATAATTAAGGAAAATAATTAAGTAAACTAGCAATTAATAAGTGACTAATTAAATACCAATACTAGCAATTGCATAGTTAAAATAGATATATTTAAGTATATGTGGAAAAATAATTATAACTAAGTTGTACGGAAAACACGAGTTGTATTACTAATTATCGGACAATTAACCTAAACGAATTTTCAGAACGTCACGGCTAGTGACCCCGAACGCGCACTTGTCAGAATTCAGTTTCATTTTGTACTTGCGGAGGATGTCGAATGTCTCGCCAAAATCTTTGGCGTGCTCGTCCGATGAGGTCGATTTTACGAGCATGTCGTCGACGTAAACCTTTATGTTCCTCCCGATCTGCGGTTTGAACATTCTATTGACCAGGCACTGGTATGTAGCTCCGGCGTTTTTGAGACCGAAGGGCGTCACTTTGTAGCAATATACCCCCTGGTCCGTTGTGAACGCGGTAAGCTCTTCATCTGCCGGGTTCATACGGATCTGGTTGTAGCCGGAGAAAGCATCTATGAAGCTGAGCAATTCTTGGCCTGTCGAGCCATCGACAAGCCGATCTATCCAAGAGAGGGGATAGTTGTCTTTCGGGCAGGTCTTGTTGAGATCTGTGAAGTCGACACGCATGCGCCACTTCCCGCTTGCCCTTTTAACCATAACCACATTCGCTAGCCATTCCGAGTTGGCCATATTTCGAATGAAGTTGGTTGCAAGCAACCTATCGATCTCTTCTTCTATCGCCCTTTGTTTGATCGGAGCGAAGCTTCGTTTCTTTTGCCTGACGGGTCGGGCCGTCGGATCGACCTTGAGCTTGTGAGAGATTACCTTGGGGTCGATACCGGGCATGTCGGCAGGCGCCCAGTCGAACACGTCCGAGTTTCCTCAGATAAAGTGGATCAAGTCTTCGCACCGAGCTCCTGTTAAGAGGGTCCAATCTGGACAGTTCGCTCATTGTTCCCCTTGACGAGGGGGACCTCTGTTAGCGCCTCCACCGGGGCCCCTCGGATTTCCTTTTGTTCGTCACGAGTATCCAAGGACTCCTGGAGATCACTCGCGCTTCTAAGGTCGTCGCTTCGCTCCTCGGAGGTGGATGTCGCTGTGAAGCAAACCTTGGCGATTTGCTGGTTCCCGTAGGCCTGCCTGATTAAGAGCTTTTGTGTACGTGCTTTTAAAATTCAAATTAAGAATACCATAATCAAGACGGTGTCGCTTGGTAGCTAGCCGGTTGAGTACGGGTCGGTCCACAGGGAAATCATGTTATTGTCTTTAAGTTCTAACGAGTTAAGTCCTAAGTTGGGTAGGGTTTTGTTTTGTTTTAAATTCTAAGAATGAGATTCAATCGATTTAAAGTCTTGCTAGGGTTAGGATTATGTTAGTTTAGAAAAGGGATTCTACTCACTGCTTTCTTTGCCCTAGTTAAGAATATAGGTGTTAGGGTAATAGTCAACAAAGGGGATTAGCACGACTAGGAAGAAACGTGGTTTCTTCCTTTTGGTCCTTGTACGTCCTTTCTTGGCTCTTAGCCCTAACCTCTATTTAAATCAATCACAACCAGTTTAACTAGGGAATCACCGCTATCTTGTAGGACAGGGTGCCGTAGTGAGCGGTGTGTGGTTAATTTAAATAGAGTCCGTATTAATTAAAATTATATGGGCAAGGAAAGGAGTGAGAGAGATTTCCTTCTCTCAAACCTTCCCTGTCCTAACCCAAACAAGTGAGGAATTACTCACCCATTAGGAAGTTAACGACAAAATTCATTTTTATAATTTTTATTTTAAAAGACTATCTGATTTGCTGATAATAAAAGACAGATAAAAAATGCACGAATTAAATTCAGATAAAAAAAAGAATGCAAGATAGAAATAAAAAGCCTTACATTTATTGATGACCTCTTCAACGATTACAATAAAATTAAAATTTAGATCTAGAAAATAAAAAGAGGCATGCCTAATTAGGCTTTCGGCTCTCCTATTTATAGATAGGAGAAACCTTAGGTTTTACATCTGATCCATATTTGAATTTACAAGACTACCCTAAGAAAGCCGGGTCAAAGAACCGACACCCACCGACATGTGCACCGACACGTGCACTGCACGGCCGCGGAAACGCGGCAGAAAGCCATGTTTGGCCGCGGTTCCGCGGCCAAACTGTGGGATCTTGAGTTCAAATTCTCAGGGCTGCTTCATGTTGCTTTTTCCTTCTGTTTTCTTCACTTAGTTCCTCAGAATCTTTTCTACTTTCTTCCAGATTTCCAACAGTGCAGATGATGTGGACTTTTTACCATGAGCTTCGCGTTGAAGTCTTGAATCTTGTACCGCCTTTGTGCTTTGTGCATTGAACTGTCTACTGATCTTCATTTGTTCCTTGAACTGGTAGGCGGCATCAACGGATCTATTGTTGGTCATAGTCTCACATTTGTAACGTCTTTTCATGAATTTCACTGTATTGTTCTGAGAACCTGTAACCTGCAACTATTTAGCAGATATGGATCAAAAGCACCTATTTATTTGTAATATGATTAAGAATGGGCGATATAATAATGCAATATTCTGATATGAACAAATACCCCCAAACTTATCTTTTGCTCGTCCTGAGCAAAGCCAATATATTCTCGAATAAATCTAACCACACTTTCGCAGGGAACGCGATTGCACTGAGCTCGTGCAACAAGTCGTTAAACCTCTAGGTGTCCCTAGTAGGAGGAGTGTTGTCTCCTGAGAATTTTCAGCGGATACTACCCACAAAATCCGATCAATTTGGCCTGTTGATTATCATTCTTCAATTCGGTATTCTAGCAAGAAATTCTATTATCTTTAACTTAGAAATCATCAACCCGTATTTTTCACACTCACTTATCATTTAACTTAAGATCGTATATGTTTTTCAAATTTATTAAGCTTTCAGCATCTTTTGAATTTTCCTTCTAAGATTCCATCTCAACTTAGGAATTTTTATCATCTCTACTGAAAGTGTAAGCCTTATCTTTCATTCTTATCTCTCATCCAAACCCCAATCGTATACCCCTACATGTGTGTATGTATCACCCCTACACTTGGAAATTCAATTCAAGCTATCATACTCTTGTCCATCTTCCAAAATACTTTTAGTTGGTGAATTTTAGATGAAATTGCTCACACATCCTTCATGCGACCGTTAATATTTCTTGAGGTACTAACAACCGATTACAAAATGTGTCCGTGCATTAAGGCGTAATTCCTCGTCTTGTAATACCTAAGGCTTTAGCAGTGACTCCCAAACCAGTTGGTCTAAGGCACTAGGTGATAAAGCACCCTCACTATAATTTTTTTATTTATGCAGCCTTAAGTAATTACAAAACCAGTGTTCATTTTTTTTTTTATATTTCTTTATTCACTCTTGTACTTTTTTTATTTTCCTTCATACTAAGGATTTTAGACAAGAGCATTTCAAGGTATCCTCTACTATCCCAAGTTTCAAGGTGCGTGTTTGTGCAAGTTGTAGGGTATATATTTTCAGAATTTAGACTTAAGATTCGGAATTATTTTTCAGACTTACACTTCAAATAAAAATTTCAATACTCTTCCCTTATTTTGACTTAGCCCAAGAACTGAACTCAAAATTTGCCTATTTCTAAATAAACTACAAGGACATATATTTTCTACAGTTAAATTTTGAGAAAGGTTATTTTTAGGGTTTTTAATTTACTAAGTTTAAGATCTAGTTTTTTTTACTATTCAACCGTCATGTTGAACTTAAGTCACATATGGCCAAAATTGAATTTTTTTTAAAATTTTTTTTAAAATTTTTAAATTTTTTTATTTGATTTTTTTTTTCATTTTTTTCCATTTTTTAATATTTTTTTATAAAGATGCAATGTGGAATTAAATATGCAAAGAAAGAAAAAACAAATATGTACAAAAATAAAAATATGCAAATGCAATGATAACTATTTACAAACCACCTCCGCCCCCAAACTTATCAAAAGCAGTGCCCTCACTGCTCATGCCTACGCTGTCCCCTTGAACGTGAACGGGAACGTTCCTCTCTCGCCAGCACGGTGGTCATACCGTGCTCTATTTCTGTCACTCGATGATACAGGTTGGTCACCGTCCCTATTAATTTGTCTATCCCCCTAGTGGCTTTTCTAAGTAAACATGCATGTGCTGCAGGGGTAAGCTCTTCCTCGCTCGCGGTCGAGCTGGAGCTGGGTGTCTTGGCGGGTATGTCCTCGGACGGCTCAGTGCGCGACCATACATCATTTAAGCGTGTGTAGGATGTGGATACGAGCTCAATAAGAGGTCTAATAGGGATCCCTCCATGCATATAAAACTCAAATTCCTCCACAGGGAGGAAATGGCGACACAGCTGTGTCACCAATAGGCATGGATAATTGGCAGCCCTTTTGCCTGCACCAATCGAATAAAGTAATACTGTGCACATATCATAGCTTGGGTTCCTAGTCATCAAGGTGTGCACGATATGAAGGGATAGTGTGAAAAATGTCGTATTGTGCGAACTACCAAAAATGTTATTTTGTGCCCAACGGCACACAGTCAATACGTTCGCAAAGAGGGTTCTAGACTGAATGCCATTACGTAGCTCCCTCGAATAATCATTACCGATCAAGGGTAGGTAATCCTCGAATTGGAGGGGTTGGTCATGAGTAGGTAGTTTGGGTATTAAGGTGACTTCATGGATGAAGTCCCTATCAATTATTATCTCCCTATTCCCCCCAAATTAGCCTAGTGAAACCATGTTGTGAGAGGCAACCATCCTCCATACACTCGTAAAATCGGGTGACGAGATCTGGAAGAGCGAAGGAGTTTGGATGGTTAAAAAGTAAGAAATTCCACCCTCGCCTTCTGATCTCTTCACCGAAATAGCTACCATAGATCGTGTGTGCAAAGATTTGGGAAAAGTCCCTCTCGAATTGCAAAGTGGGTGCCATCAAAGAAGTGCAGAATATTTCTTAAAAATTTAACAGAGAGATACAGAGAATGCAAACCTCCTCTGAAGTTTTCAGAGGGAGAAGACGGTAGTGAGCGGCGGAAGCGCGGCCGAATAGGGTCACTGGCGGCGGAAACGCGGCAGCTGGGGGCGATCTCGCTGCAGAAATGAAGCGGCGGCTAGGGTTTTGAAGAAATGAGAGATTAAGGTTATGAAAAGTCAGAGGGGGGTTCGGGTTCCTTTTATAGGGGTTGTTTTTTGTTATTTGCAAAAAAGACCTCTTAAAAAGAGGAATTTATTTGTAAATAAAAAATTCTATTATTTATTTTTTTCTAAAATTTTACAAAAATACCCCCAAAAATTGGAATTTTTTTTATTTCTGTTTTTATATAATTACAAATGGTACATACCCCCAAATTTATTTGAAACAGTGTTTCCACTGTTTATGTGGTGAAGTTCAGGATTAGGGGGGAAAGAGAACAGTATCAATCTATACAAAGCGTTACACAGGCCAAAAATGAGCATCAACCATTCAAATATTCTATCTCTGTAGTGTGTTGGTTGGTGAAAGAATGCGGAGAGGAAAAAATTGGAGAATACGCGAGACCGTATGGGAAGGAAGATGAAATACGGTCTCGGTATATTAGGAGAAGAATGGCGGAAGAGAGAAAGAAGTGTAGTACAAACTTGAGAGTGTAAATTGAGTGAATAAATTAGCACAAATTGTGATGACTGATGTGTAAAAAGCGATTGTGCTAATCTATCAACCCGTCAAGAAATGGGGTCAAATCCCTCAAGATTCGTGAGGAAACATGGGTACGTTGAACTTGGTAAACCAGACATTGAAAATGAAAGTGATACAGTTTCTTGCGTGGTCGGAACGATGGAAAGGATGAAGGGGGGTGATTTAGGAAGGGTAACAGTTAAAGGTTCAGGAGGGTGTACACAGTCGGTGGAAGGAACATGATGAATTGGAGAATCCGACTCATCAAACAAAACTGGTTCATCCTCAATACTATCCTCATAATTCCCCCCAAAAGTTATCTCATCCATGCAATTATCATAAAAATCCAGACGTATATGAAGTTCGGGAAAAATAGTTAATGACTCGGGATGATGATTTGGAGAGAGAAACTCATCCAAATTTGTAGGTTCATCATCCAAAATATTCCCAGCGTCAATATCCTCGATCAAGTGAAAATTAAATTTTTCAGACACCTCATCAAAAGCATGAATATCAATCAATTCAGGTTCTAGAGTGGAGGTGTAGAGGTCAAAAGGATTGGTGATGGTTTCACTCAAAAGGGACTTTTCACAGTCAGGTAAATCAAACACTACAAAGTCACACAACTCATTAAACGTTTTATCTTCAACTGGTGAATCACGTGGGACACTCGATAGACATTCAAAACCGGAGTTGTGGGATTCAATTGGGGATGGGTAGGTTTGATTTGGAAGGGTGTACAGCTCACTATCGCCACTCAAATTCTCAATCTGTCCAACCGCCCCATCATACATTGGAAAATTTGGAGCTAGTTGGAAACTAGCTCCCGGGTCACTAGGTTGTATATGGACGGCCATGGACACATTCAGATCCATCATCTGTTGGCTTGACGCTACCATAAAATCTTCCAACGACTGTTCCAGACTAGACATGGGTTTTGAAGGAGTTTCAGTAAAACATTCAAAGTTGTTTGGATACTGGAAACTCCCAAATGGCTGTGTAGAAGCAATATCCAGGGAAGGTGTAAAAGTTGGGTAGGATGGATAGGAATAGAATGGTTGGACAGGGGTAGGATCAACATTTGGATAAGAAGATGAATGGAATTGTTGATCCAAAGAATTCACAGTGATGAAAGGAGTGAAAGATAGGTTACGAGATTGTTCAATATGTTCAGCAATAGACATGGCTTTCGGAGTTACAACAGGACTCAAAAAAGGAGTATCAATGTAAGAAGGTGGTGAAGGTTGAAATGGTTGATACAAGGTAGATTGTGGAGTCCAATTGGTTGTTCTAGACGCGTCTATCCGATCTTTCAAAGAAATTTTGGGTATGGAGGGGTCGTTCGAAATTCGACCAAAACAAGAACCGTAGGAAGTAATGTCTGGTTGTGGGTACCAAAGTTCGGCAAGAGTTTTGCGAGGTGGGGTACCCATGATGTAATGAGAGAAAGGAGAAGAAAAAGAATGTGATTTTTTTTTGTAAAAAAAAATTTTGTTTTTTTTGCTTTTGTAAATTTTATGTTTTGTTTTTAGAGTTCAGAATTTTTTTTTAAAGTGTTTTTTTAGAAAGAGTTTTTACAAGAATGTGTACGGACTTACTTCAAACAATCACAGTTTAAATCATACACAATCAAACCTAGAGCTACGGTCTTCTAAGTCAACTAGACTGCTCCTAACTGTTCCAAAATGACAAGTTGTGAGATAGCCCTCAAATCGCCTCTTCACTGCCAATTGTGGCCAGGTAAGCACAAATGAAGAAAGGAGGGTTCCACTCATGAATCACCGTGAAACGGGCCTTTTAAAGTTACCTTTCTCACTTGTCTAGCCTAGGAACCACAAAGTCAAGTTTAGATAAACGATTGAATGCCCACAACCTTCCTCTGTCTTAATGAGCACGACAGTCCTTAGTTGGCTGAGTCTAGATATTTTTTTAATTAACTCAAGGGTGATGCATATACTTTTAGTGATTTTTTGGGGTCTTCGGAAAGGTAATGAAATCCCCACCCAATCTTGATTGGTGTTATAGTCCCTTAGATTCCGTATTAATTATGCAAAGCAATTAACACACCAAAAATCTAAAACACTTGCAAAAATTTTTTATTTGGCGGCGCAAAGAATTCTGCACAAAAACAATTTATTGGAGAGGGAGAAGAGGTTGCTGTGCAAAGAATCCTGCAGGAATTTTTTTTTGCAGTGGAGTGCAGAGGAAATGAGAGGAGAAAAAAGATACTTACAGAGAAATTCAACTGCTGACATCAGCAGTTGACTGCGGTTCCGCGGTCAAACGAGCAGAACAGCCTCGGTTCCGCGGCTGTTCTGAAGGTTGACGTCGTCAAATTTGTTCCCTGTGCCGAGTTGGTTCTCCTCTTTCTGTTTAGATCCCCTGTATATTGATTTGTTCACTGAATTTGCTTCAAATCTGAAATAGAGTTTGCTCCAAACCTGCACACTTGCACAAAAATCTTTCAAAAATAACAAGATGATTTTTATTTTTATTTTTATTTTTTTGTTTTAAAATTTTTCAATTTTTATAATTTTATTAAAATTTCAATTAACCCGAAATTACAAAAAGAAAATAACTACCGTTTCCCCGGCAACGGTGCCATTTGATTGATGTTGAGATTTTGTGTACGTGCTTTTAAAATTCAAATTAAGAATACCGCAATCAAGACGGTGTCGCTTGGTAGCTAGCCGGTTGAGTACGGGTCGGTCCACAGGGAAATGGTGTTATTGTCTTTAAGTTCTAACGAGTTAAGTCCTATATTGGGTAGGGTTTTGTTTTGTTTTAAATTCTAAGAATGAGATTCAATTGATTTAAAGTCTTGCTAGGGTTAGGATTAGCTTAGTTTGGAAAAGAGGTTCTACTCACTGCTTTCTTTGCCCTAGTTAAGAATATAGATATTAGGGTAATAGTCAACAAAGGGGATTAGCACGATTAGGAAGAAACATAGTTTCTTCCTTTTGGTCCTTGTCCGTCCTTTCTCGGCTCTTAGCCCTAACCTCTATTTAAATCAATCACAACCGGTCTAACTAGGGAATCACCGCTATCTTGTAGGATAGGGTGCCGTAGTGAGCAGTGTGTGGTTAATTTAAATAGAGTCCGTATTAATTAAAATTATATGGGTAAGGAAAGGAGTGACAGAGATTTCCTTCTCTCAAACCTTCCATATCCTAACCCTAACAAGTGAGGAATTACTCACTCATTAGGAAATAACGACAAAATTCATTTTTATAATTTTTATTTTAAAAGACTATCTAATTTGCTGATAATAAAAGACAAATAAAAAAATGCACGAATTAAATTCAGATAAAAAAAAAAGAATGCAAGATAGAAATAAAAAGCCTTACTTTTATTGATGACCTCTTCAACTATTACAATGAAATTAAAATTTAGATCTAGAAAATAAAAAGAGGCATGCCTAATTAGGCTTTCGGCTCTCCTATTTATAGATAGGAGAAACCCTAGGTTTTACATCCAATCCGTATTTGAATTTACAAGACTTCCCTAAGAAAGCCGGGTCAAAGCACCGATACGTGCACCGACACGTGCACCGCACGTCCGCGGAACCGCGGCAGAAAACCATATTTGGTCGTGGTTCCGCGGCCAAACTGTGGGATCTTGAGTTCAAATTCTCAGGGGTGCTTCATGTTGCTTTTTCCTTCTGTTTTCTTCACTTGGTTCCTCAGAATCTTTTCTACTTTCTTCCAGATTTCCAACAGTGCAGATGATGTGGACTTTTTACCATGAGCTTCGCGTTGAAGTCTTGAATCTTGTACCGCCTTTGTGCTTTGTGCATTGAGCTGTCTATTGATCTTCATTTGTTCCTTGAACTGGTAGGCGACATCATACGGATCTATTGTTGGTCGTAGTCTCACATTTGTAGCGTCTTTTCATGAATTTCACTGTATTGTTCTGAGAACCTGTAACCTGCAACTATTTAGCAAACATGGATCAAAAGCACCTATTTATTTGTAATATGATTAAGAATGGGAGATATAATAATGCAATATTCTGATATGAACACCGCCCTATTCCCCCTTGATCCAATGGAAACTTGATCGCGGGGTAGTAGATCGAGATTTGGGCCCTAAGGGAGTTTAGCGTCGGGCGTCCCAGGAGGATATTATAGGACGAGTGGATCCTGGAGATGATGAACTCCACCGGTACGGTTCTCATACGGCCTGCCTCCCCAATGTTAAGGAGGAGGGTAACCACTCCCTTTGCCGGGATGGAGTGGTTAGTAAACCCCGACAGAATGTGGGTGGGTGGCCGCAGGTCTGACGGGCCGAGCCCCATACGCAGGAAGCAGTCATAGAAAAGAATGTCCGCTGAGCTTCCTGAGTTGACCAGTATCCTTTGGACCTCGTAGCGGTAGACCCGTGCCATAATCACGAGGGGGTCGTTGTGAGGCAAGGATATCCTATGGAGGACTTCGTTAGTGAAGGTGATGGGCTCGGCTGCTTTGTTTTTCTTTCGGGGCTGGTCGCTGGTTCCATCGACTGGTAGGAGGCGACGAATCTCGCCGGCTCCATGCGGACGCCCCGAAGAGACGACCATAATTTGGCCGATCGTTAATTCTCCCGAGTGGGGGATGGTTTTCTTGTTCCCGGGCTGCCTGTCGCTTTTCCCGCAGGTACTTCGCCAGGTGGCCCGAGCGAATCAACTCCTCGATGTAGTCACAGAGTTATTTGCAGTTCTCGATCGGGTGTCCATGTGACCTATGGAAGGCGCAGTATGGGCCTCGAGTCCGTTTGGCCGCTCTATTGGTGACCGGGGGGAGCTTGAAGAATCGCTCGCCCATCGCCTCCTCCAACAGCTCAGTCTGAGAGATGTTGAGCGGAGTATACTCATGGAACTTCGGGGAGTATGGCTTTGGCCGGTCGACCTTCCTCTTCTCTTCTCTGCTCATCTTCTTTTGGTTGGCCTGGTCGCCCCGGGGTAGGTTTGTGTTTACTTCGGACTCGAGTTGGATTTCCCGCTCGGTCTAAGTTTTTACCTCGGCCATGGTCCTAGGTTGCGCCAATGCAAAGGAGCGGGGCCACTCCTTGTGCCTAAGACCTGACCTAAGAGTTGTGATTACAGTCTCATCCCGATACTTGGGAACTTCAAGAAGAGCGTTGTAGAAGCGAGTGACGTATTCTTTAAAGGATTCCTTGTCCCCGCTCTTTATAGTGAAGAGGTAACGACGGTCCCCTTCTGTCGTCTGTTCCCGACAAAGTGTCCGAGAAACTGGACGGCCAGCTCATCAAAGGTAGAGATGGAGCGTGGCGTGAGTCCTTGTAACACCCGAGCCCAATAGTACTGTGTATATTACTAGTTGAGGGTTATTTATTGCTCATTCCAATTTTCCTGATTTTCTGGTGTTTATTGCTAAATTTTACCCGGTTAAGTCATTTTAGCACATAACAATTTTTAACTCCGAAAATGAAATTAAAGATGTCCATGTTGGCCTACTCGTCACCACTAGTCGCGTGGTAGCGTCCGCGTGTCGAGATTCCGTTCCGTTTGGCTAAACGGGCAAGTTTGGACGACTACGTGCGCGTGCAAGTGTCCGACTTGGGGGCATGCATTTTAATCTTTAAACACCTCTTTTCAAAATTTGGAACCCGCTTAAAATCTTATAATTTGAATTTGGAACATTTGGGCGCAACCCGGGCGCGATTTGGAAATGTTTCATTTCGCGCCAAAAAGGGCCCGTTTCAATTTAATTTATATAACTATAATCACATACGAATCTCATTTCTTTAACTCAAATCCCTCACAGATCCTACGCTTTTCATTTTCAAATCATCTCGTGGCCAATCACAGGCCACCAACCCACCGCGTGGGCCCCTCCTTTCCCCATCTCTCTCTGCCTCTCTCCTCATTCTCTCTCTCTCTCCATCTCACCAAATCTCTCTTTCTCTCTCCAATCTCTCTCTCTCCTCTCGTATTTAACCCCCATGCAGCAGCCGCCTCGTTAACCCATCTTCCTCCATCGCGACCACGAACCCTAACCCTAACCCTAGTCTCGCGATCCCACTGCCGACTTCCCCGCGACCTCGCTGTCGCCGCCGGCAGCGCCCCCTCGACCGCCACACTTCCTCCCTCCTTCCTCCTCTCTCTCCCGCGCCGGCACCCATCTCCCCGACGCCTCCATCCCCTCACAACCTCACCGTCGACGTCGCCCATCGTCGTCGACGACCCCACGACTCCCTTTCACCCTACTCGACCCGACCTCGTCGTCGTTCCCTCCTCCCCTCGCCGGAAAAAGCAACCCGACCCTTCACCCAACGCCTGCACCTTCCCTGTTCGCCGGAAAAACGCGCCGGAGACCCCGTCGACACCACCTCCGACCACCTCCCTCTCTCCCACGACCACCAGAGCCGACCACACTCCTCCCCACTCACCGCAGCACCCCTTCCAGCGACCCCGAGCCGTTCAGCCGTTCCAACACCCTCGCCGCGCCTCCTGTTCACCGCCGGTGGGTCCATCGCCGTCGGGCCCGTCATAGTTACCCATGTTCCTCCTCTGTAAGCATCACTTTACTTCCTTTGGTGCGAAATCCCGTTGATCTTGTATGTTATCTTATTGCTAACCCGTTGCCGTTAACTTTTGCCGGAACCCGACCGTGCCGTTTGACGAACCCGACGCTTCAGCTAGGTCCCCTGGTCCGTGTGTTTCCGTTGACCTCTGTTGGGACTCGATCCGTGGCCCGTGCTTCCTTATCGCAGTTTCTGCCGACATCGCATCCGTGTTTCGGTTTGCGGAACCGCCGAGGCAAGTATCCGAATACTTGCTTAACATGCTACAACTTAATCATCATATTATAACCACACAACTAGTATAACATCGATACCTTTTATAACTGAGAATTGCTAGTCACGACTATCCGTAACTTAAAATCAATGAAATCATTGCTTGTATTAACCGGTCTGCTTTTAACTCATACTTAACTATTCAAACCCAGTAGATCACCCCCACTTCATTTGTGAAAATCACACGAGACAATTATTGTGTTTAGTTCAAATTCATGTAACTCTATTACGTATATTATCGATATTGTTCGCCTTGTGGCTTTTGCACCTCAAAGGTGCGTGAACCGGATTAATAAGAGAGTACTAATATCACTGTGTCCACATAGAATAATAATTGTTAATTGCTGTTCCCTGCTACTGTTCATTATTTGTTACTATACCTGTTATCATCATTGCATTACATATTGACCGATCTTGACACACCTGACACATGTACTGATACACCGGACACAACGCCCTGTACATATCGACTCTACCTGTTGAAAGCAACCTGACCTGTTACCTGATCTCATGCCTAATGCCGACAAACCTAACCATTCCTGCTGTCGATCCAGACAGACCTACCTTTACTTGACTTGTGTTGGCATTAGTCCTTGACTACTGAATACCTGACTGACATACATAGTTTGGGGGTATGGGGAAATCAAAGATGAAGCCGACTTGTAACTCAACAGTTCGATACATTGTTCTGATCAGTCTTACGGGCTTGGCCAGCTCCGGAGTGTTGATGCTGACATCACTCATCTATCCTACTACCTTTTACTGCTTAGCGGCACGTCTCGGATTCAGCCCCGAGAATTATGACCGTGGTCCCGGGCACGCACGGGATACTATTGAGTTACATCGACGATTCATCAATTGGTTTCAAAGACTATAGAGTAGAAAACCTGATAGGACAGTTTAGTCACTACTGCACATTACCCTGTTTATTACTTCTTATTACCGCTTTATTCATGTTCATGCTTGCATTGTTTATTACCATGTTTATGCTACATTACTTGATATCATGACGCGCTGACGTCTGGGTTTTGCATGGCCCAGATTCCGTGCCCTTGACGTCGACCGAGCAGGAGTACTTCAGCCAGCAGGCTGAACTGTGAGTTCTTGAGGGTTTAGTTTATTTATGTCATTTCATTTCCAGATGTGAGCCCGCATTATGGGACATACTGTTTATTCATTGTATTGGATCTTTAGCTTCCGCACTTATTGTTTATTGATTCTTGTTATTATGGATTTGGACATGTATTAGTTTAGTTTATTTTTTTTCTGTTCTTGATATCTTTACAACCGTAATGTGACTGTGGATGGATACTTCCTACCCACAGGTAGCATGGTTGGCTATGTCACGTGCCCAAATCTTGCGTACTCTGGGAAGCGGGGCGTGACATGGTTTTATGGTATCAGAGCCATAGGTTAATTGGGTTGATTCTTTGTAGTTGGGTATTACACCCGATACACGAATCATAATACCCGTAATTAGGAAACATGTCCTGCCACCTTGACCGTTTTACCGTTCTTGAATCATTCTTCCAGATCATGTCGACATGCAAACTTACTTTGCACTGTTAACTCGAAAACCTAACTTCTTGTTATCTCTAGGACTTAGGCGACTTGGGTGGAGTTAAGTAATTCGGCTATGATACCGCGGCATAGCTACAATGCAGCACTCTATTTAAGTATCTTGAAGTTCTAGCATTGATTTACATATATTGAATCTATCATCATGCTAATGTTGTTTGTTTTGATTTCAGGACCATGGCAGATAAGAATTTCAAGACGTATCAGAGGCGTGTGGATGAAGCCGCCATGTTAGGAGTGATACGTGGGATGTTGGAAAATCAGAAGAGGCAAACTGAACTGATCCAGCAGCAAGCCGATTCATTTCAGGAGGGTTTGCAGGCTATGCAGCAGTCTGTAAACACCGCTGTAGCGAAGCCAGTCGACCGAGTAGGGACCGTAGCAGATTTCAGACTGTTGGGTCCTACTACTTTCACTGGCTTGGAGGAGCCGTTACCAGCCGAGCAGTGGCTTGTGGACACAGAAAATTTATTGATTGCGGCGCAGATCCCAGAAGACAAGAAAGTTGATGTGGTGCGCATTCAGCTGGTAGATTACGCCCGAGAGTGGTGGCTCGTGGAGGAGACCCGCCTGTCCAAGCCAATCAGTTGGGCGGATTTCTCCAAAAGTTTCTTGGAAAAGTTCTTCCCGCGGACTGCACGGGAGGAAATGGAGGAGAGATTTATTGGGCTGAAACAAAATGGAGCAGCTGTGGATGTGCATGCAGCGGAGTGGACGAGACTTAGCCGTTTCGCTGGACCCTTAGTCGCCAAGGAGGCAGACAGGGCGCGAAGGTTCTTGCGCAGTTTGGATGTGGACATCCAGAGGCAAATTGTCTCCCTGGGTTTGACCACTTTCTCGCAGGTTCTTACGGCAGCCAGAGAGCAACAGAGCCTATCAGGATCGAAAGGGAACCTTCACCAGACAGCAGTTGCAGCCAGGAAGCCTGCATTTGTACCTAACCGAGATCATGGGCGCAGAGGTATTCCAGTAGACCGTCGAGGTGTAGCGCCAATGAAGAAGCCTGTGATCGTTGATCGAAGGAAGAGCGTGATTTGTGATTACTGCCGATTACCTGGGCACGTGCAGAAGGATTGTCGAAGGAGACTGGGACTTTGTCTGGTTTGTGGGGCAGCCGATCACGCAGTTGGTACTTGTCCGTCGAAGCTTCGCACGAGAGATGATATACGGAAGCCTCCGCAGAGACTATTCCAAGGGCAGAAGCAGCTGACACAAGGACCTAACCAGGGCCGAGCTTTCACTTTGACAGCTGAGGAAGCCAAGGCATCAGGAGAAGTGGTGTCAGGTACTGTACTCGTTCGTGGTTTTCCTGCTTTGGCATTATTTGATTCCGGAGCATCCCACTGTTTCATGTCATCAAAGTTTATAACTACACACTCGATCACCTGCACGACCATGTCTAGTTTTTGGGACATACACACTGGGAATGGGAAAATCATAGCTAGTAAGGAGTGTAGAGATTGTACTGTTGTTGTTTGTGGACGGGAGCTTTTTGCGGATTTCTTGGTGATTGATACGGGCAGTTATGATGTAGTCTTGGGAATGGATTTTCTTGGCACTTTCCACGCACACATTGATTGTAGGGCAAGGAAAGTAATTTTCCAGATTCCCGGACACCCTGAGTTTACTTTTATCGGAGGAAGCAGTTCTGTCGGGCCAGTCGAGTTTAGGGCTAGGCCGACGAACAATGTTCTTGCGGCTATGGTTGCGGATAGGAATGAAGAGCCGGCAGTTGTCCGCGACTTTATGGATGTGTTTGAAGATATTTCGGGCTTGCCGCCGAAGCGAGATGTGGAGTTTGCGATTGACCTCATTCCTGGTGCAGCGCCAGTATCAAAATCTTATTATCCAATGGCACCGGTGGAATTGGAAGAAGTTAAGAAACAAGTGGGTGAACTACTCGAGAAGGGATGGATTCGAAGCAGCAACTCACCTTGGGGAGCTCCAGTTCTTTTAGTAAAGAAGAAGGATGGCACGAGAAGAATGTGCATCGATTACCGAGAATTAAACCGGGTGACTATTAAGAACAAGTACCCGATCCCTCGCATAGGGGAGCTTTTTGAGCAGCTTAGTGGCGCGAGGGTATTCTCGAAACTGGACTTACGATCAGGATATCATCAGGTCCGAGTGAAGGCAGAAGACATTTGCAAGACGGCGTTTCGAACTCGGTATGGGCATTTCGAGTATTTAGTGATGCCCTTCGGAGTGACTAATGCGCCGGCAATATTTATGGACTTGATGAACAGGATCTTTTCACCGTTCTTGGACCAGTTTATTGTGGTATTCATTGACGATATTCTGGTGTACTCGAAGAGTCCGGAGGAGCATGCTGAACACTTAAGGATCGCACTGCAAACGCTGAGACAGGAGAAATTATTCGCGAAGATGAGTAAGTGCGAATTCTGGTTGGAAGAAGTGAAGTTTTTGGGGCATGTCGTGTCGGGCGATGGAATCGCCGTTGATCCCGAGAAGATTGCAGCAGTTCGAGATTGGCCTGTTCCAAAGAATGTTGCAGAGATAAGAAGTTTCCTTGGACTCGCCGGTTACTACAGAAGATTTGTGGAGAACTTCGCTCGTGTAGCTGAGCCGTTAACCAAGCTTACGCGTAAGGAGGTACCGTTTGTTTGGACAGATGGATGTGCATTGGCCTTCGAGACGTTGAAGCAGAAGTTGATAACCGCCCCTATCCTAACCGTACCGGATGTTTCAGGAGGACTGGTGATTCACAGCGACGCATCTGGAAAGGGATTGGGATGTGTTTTGATGCAGAATGGGAAAGTCGTCGCTTACGCATCGAGGCAGCTGAAGACTCATGAGCAGAACTATCCGACTCACGACTTGGAGCTTGCAGCCGTGATCTTCGCCCTGAAGATTTGGAGACACTACCTTCTAGGCGAGAGAGTTGAAGTCTTTACGGATCACAAGAGTTTGAAATATGTGTTCACTCAGAAGGAGTTGAACATGAGGCAACGCAGATGGTTGGAGCTGATGGCCGACTACTACCTTGATCTTAAGTACCATCCGGGAAAAGTTAACGTCGTGCCAGATGCGCTAAGTCGGTTACCAGCAATTCAGTTATTGACTGCACAGAGAGAGATCATTGAGGAGTTTCGGAGATTTGACTTGGAGGTGGTGCTACCGCGTGCTACAGGACAGTTGATGCAGTTACAAGTACAATCGTCCTTAGTTGAGAAGATTAAAGCGGCGCAATCGCAGGATCCTAGACTGCAAAAGTTTCGAGAGCAGGTTGGAGCCGGACTACGAACCGATTTACTGATCCATGAAGACGGTTCGTTGAGATACGGTAGCCGTGTGTGTGTGCCAAAAGGAGATGTGCGTGAGGAGCTTATGAAGGAGGCACACAGTTCAGCTTACTCTGTACATCCAGGAGGGACAAAGATGTACCGAGGTATTCGACAGCATTTCTGGTGGGAAGGTATGAAACGGGAAATCGCTCGCTTCGTGGCTAAGTGCTTGGTGTGTCAGCAAGTCAAGGCTGAACACCAAAGGGTTGCTGGTTTGTTGCAACCACTTCCGATTCCTCAATGGAAGTGGGAACATATAACCATGGATTTCGTGACGGCTTTACCGCGGAGTCCAAAGGGCAACAATGCAGTATGGGTAGTTGTCGATCGGTTGACCAAGGCAGCTCACTTTATTCCGTTTCGGGTTGGTCAATCGACAGAGACTTTGGCAGAGCGGTACATGCAGGAGATTGTCAGATTGCATGGAGTACCGGTAAGCATCGTGTCCGACCGGGACACTCGGTTCTTGTCACACTTTTGGAGGAGTTTACAAGAAAGTTTGGGGACTCGATTGAAGTTCAGCACAGCTTATCATCCCCAGACTGATGGACAATCAGAGAGAACGATCCAGACCCTTGAAGATATGTTGAGGGCTTGCATGTTAGACTTCAAAGGTTCTTGGGAAGATCATCTACACCTGGTGGAGTTTTCGTACAACAACAGCTTCCAAGCAACTATTCAAATGGCCCCGTTCGAAGCGTTGTATGGTCGTAAGTGCCGTTCACCTGTATGTTGGGATGATGTGGGTGAACGAAGGTTACTAGGGCCAGATTTGGTAGTACAGACAGTTGAGAAAGTGAATACGATCAGGAAGCATATGAAGGCAGCTCAAGACAGACAGAAGAGTTGGGCCGACACGTCAAGAAGACCTCTAGAGTTCGCCGTGGGCGATTTGGTATTCCTGAAGATATCACCGACTAGAGGGGTGATTCGCTTTGGAAGTCGGGGAAAGCTTAGTCCCCGATTCGTTGGACCCTTCGAGATATTGGAGCGTGTCGGAAAGGTATCGTAACGGTTGGCGTTACCATCGTCATTAGCAGGAGTTCATGATGTATTTCATGTGTCTCAACTACGGAGGTATGTTCGTGATGAGACCCATGTTTTGGATCACTCGGAGTTGACCGTTCGGGAAGACCTGACTTTTGAGGAGCGACCAGTCGAGATCAAGGATCGAAGAGAAAAGATTCTTAAGAACAAGGTTATCCCTCTTGTGCTAGTTTCTCGGGGTAACCGATCGCATGGAGAATCTACTTGGGAGCGAGAAGACGAGATCCGGCAGAATTTCCCTCACCTTTTCCAGTAGTTAGTTATCTTGTATCCTTGGAATTTCGAGGACGAAATTCTTTTGTAGTTGGGTATGATGTAACACCCGAGCCCAATAGTACTGTGTATATTACTAGTTGAGGGTTATTTATTGCTCATTCCAATTTTCCTGATTTTCTGGTGTTTATTGCTAAATTTTACCCGGTTAAGTCATTTTAGCACATAACAATTTTTAACTCCGAAAATGAAATTAAAGATGTCCATGTTGGCCTACTCGTCGCCACTAGTCGCGTGGTAGCGTCCGCGTGTCGAGATTCCGTTCCGTTTGGCTAAACGGGCAAGTTTGGACGACTACGTGCGCGTGCAAGTGTCCGACTTGGGGGCATGCATTTTAATCTTTAAACACCTCTTTTCAAAATTTGGAACCCGCTTAAAATCTTATAATTTGAATTTGGAACATTTGGGCGCAACCCGGGCGCGATTTGGAAATGTTTCATTTCGCGCCAAAAAGGGCCCGTTTCAATTTAATTTATATAACTATAATCACATACGAATCTCATTTCTTTAACTCAAATCCCTCACAGATCCTACGCTTTTCATTTTCAAATCATCTCGTGGCCAATCACAGGCCACCAACCCACCGCGTGGGCCCCTCCTTTCCCCATCTCTCTCTTCCTCTCTCCTCATTCTCTCTCTCTCTCTCTATCTCACCAAATCTCTCTTTCTCTCTCCAATCTCTCTCTCTCCTCTCGTATTTAACCCCCATGCAGCAGCCGCCTCGTTAACCCATCTTCCTCCATCGCGACCACGCCCTAACCCTAACCCTAGTCTCGCGATCCCACTGCCGACTTCCCCGCGACCTCGCTGTCGCCGCCGGCAGCGCCCCCTCGACCGCCACACTTCCTCCCTCCTTCCTCCTCTCTCTCCCGCGCCGGCACCCATCTCCCCGACTCCTCCATCCCCTCGCAACCTCACCGTCGACGTCGCCCATCGTCGTCGACGACCCCACGACTCCCTTTCACCCTACTCGACCCGACCTCGTCGTCGTTCCCTCCTCCCCTCGCCGGAAAAAGCAACCCGACCCTTCACCCAACGCCTGCACCTTCCCTGTTCGCCGGAAAAACGTGCCGGAGACCCCGTCGACACCACCTCCGACCACCTCCCTCTCTCCCACGACCACCAGAGCCGACCACACTCCTCCCCACTCACCGCAGCACCCCTTCCAGCGACCCCGAGCCGTTCAGCCGTTCCAACACCCTCGCCGCGCCTCCTGTTCACCGCCGGTGGGTCCATCGCCGTCGGGCCCGTCATAGTTACCCCTGTTCCTCCTCTGTAAGCATCACTTTACTTCCTTTGGTGCGAAATCCCGTTGATCTTGTATGTTATCTTATTGCTAACCCGTTGCCGTTAACTTTTGCCGGAACCCGACCGTGCCGTTTGACGAACCCGACGCTTCAGCTAGGTCCCCTGGTCCGTGTGTTTCCGTTGACCTCTGTTGGGACTCGATCCGTGGCCCGTGCTTCCTTATCGCAGTTTCTGCCGACATCGCATCCGTGTTTCGGTTTGCGGAACCGCCGAGGCAAGTATCCGAATACTTGCTTAACATGCTACAACTTA
This sequence comes from Agapanthus africanus, assembly GCA_030015575.1. Lineage (NCBI taxonomy): Eukaryota > Viridiplantae > Streptophyta > Magnoliopsida > Asparagales > Amaryllidaceae > Agapanthus > Agapanthus africanus. The sequence continues at coordinate 518,148,317 of JASDDO010000031.1, read as the reverse complement.
ATCATCATATTATAACCACACAACTAGTATAACATCGATACCTTTTATAACTGAGAATTGCTAGTCACGACTATCCGTAACTTAAAATCAATGAAATCATTGCTTGTATTAACCGGTCTGCTTTTAACTCATACTTAACTATTCAAACCCAGTAGATCACCCCCACTTCATTTGTGAAAATCAAACGAGACAATTATTGTGTTTAGTTCAAATTCATGTAACTCTATTACGTATATTATCGATATTGTTCGCCTTGTGGCTTTTGCACCTCAAAGGTGCGTGAACCGGATTAATAAGAGAGTACTAATATCACTGTGTCCACATAGAATAATAATTGTTAATTGCTGTTCCCTGCTACTGTTCATTATTTGTTACTATACCTGTTATCATCATTGCATTACATATTGACCGATCTTGACACACCTGACACATGTACTGATACACCGGACACAACGCCCTGTACATATCGACTCTACCTGTTGAAAGCAACCTGACCTGTTACCTGATCTCATGCCTAATGCCGACAAACCTAACCATTCCTGCTGTCGATCCAGACAGACCTACCTTTACTTGACTTGTGTTGGCATTAGTCCTTGACTACTGAATACCTGACTGACATACATAGTTTGGGGGTATGGGGAAATCAAAGGTGAAGCCGACTTGTAACTCAACAGTTCGATACATTGTTCTGATCAGTCTTACGGGCTTGGCCAGCTCCGGAGTGTTGATGCTGACATCACTCATCTATCCTACTACCTTTTACTGCTTAGCGGCACGTCTCGGATTCAGCCCCGAGAATTATGACCGTGGTCCCGGGCACGCACGGGATACTATTGAGTTACATCGACGATTCATCAATTGGTTTCAAAGACTATAGAGTAGAAAACCTGATAGGACAGTTTAGTCACTACTGCACATTACCCTGTTTATTACTTCTTATTACCACTTTATTCATGTTCATGCTTGCATTGTTTATTACCATGTTTATGCTACATTACTTGATATCATGACGCGCTGACGTCTGGGTTTTGCATGGCCCAGATTCCGTGCCCTTGACGTCGACCGAGCAGGAGTACTTCAGCCAGCAGGCTGAACTGTGAGTTCTTGAGGGTTTAGTTTATTTATGTCATTTCATTTCCAGATGTGAGCCCGCATTATGGGACATACTGTTTATTCATTGTATTGGATCTTTAGCTTCCGCACTTATTGTTTATTGATTCTTGTTATTATGGATTTGGACATGTATTAGTTTAGTTTATTTTTTTTTCTGTTCTTGATATCTTTACAACCGTAATGTGACTGTGGATGGATACTTCCTACCCACAGGTAGCATGGTTGGCTATGTCACGTGCCCAAATCTTGCGTACTCTGGGAAGCGGGGCGTGACAGTCCTCGAAACTGGTCTCGTCCAGCTCGGATGAGATTGGCGGGGAACGCTCGGCATTGGGCAGCGTCGGAGTTGTCCTGGAAACTCATGCCCGCCTTAAACGCGTCCAGGTGGTCTTTCGGGTCGGACTTCCCATCAAAGACAACCACTTTTGGAGGCTTGTTTCTAGATGAGATGCGGACAGCAAGCAGCTCTTCAGTGAAGGGCTTCGTAAGCGAGTCAACGGCATACCTGGCCCCCTCGTTTGAAAGATGACCCTCCCGGTGTATACCTTCGATTTTCTTTTCGACGGCATCGAGACGGTCGTGGTATCTTGAGGATTCGGCGTATTCGGAGTTATGGCCCTTCCAGCTGGCGGCCTACGCCTGGCTGCGGCTCCGGTTCCGTTCTATCAGGTTCCTCAGGTCTCCTGGCGAAGTCATTCTTGAGTCATCGCGGCGAGTGCCGCCCGCGCGACCCCGTCGAGGGAGATGGTGCCGGCCATGCCTGAGAGCAGGCGAGCTGACTGACACCTCCTCGGGAGGGACGGGAGTGTGATGGGCCTCGGGGCGGGGAGCTCTTTCACGAGACCTCGGTATGGAGCTGTGCGGCGCTCAACGGGTCATTGAATCAGTTGCCGCGAGGGACCTGTGGCCGCCGGAGATAGTGTAACAACCCCAAATTTCCTGTAAAACTTTCTATGCAAATTTTTCAAAATTTAAAGAAAGGGGTACTTTTGCCTGAGCACAAGTTAAATATTTGTTTTGCTAATTAATAGCAAGAAGGAGCTTGTGGCTCATTGGTAATACCTTGCACTGCTGAACCAAGCCACCAGAGTTCAAATCCCATACCCCACATTATTTTTAATATTGTTTTATTTTGAACCTTTAGAATACCAAGGGTTTACACGTGCATATCTCACAAAAACCCCACTACACCCTAAAATGTAACTATACCAGAGGATAGACCAGCCGTCGGGGGAGAATTCCGGCCGGCGAATCGGCCGACTCAGGCCGCCGTCCGAGTCACGGCCGAGTAGGCCGTTTCCGGCGACGACCCCAACACAAAAAAATGTGTCTTTTGGTCTCCCCTATACACCTGCAAAAAATTTTCCTCATACCATTTCCAGAGCTCTTTTAAAACCCCAATTACTCCACTTTTAATATATTTTATTACATTTATCACATTTTTTTCATTTTAACCTTTCACCTACCCTAACTCTAGCCTAACCATATAAATACAATCCCTAAACACTACCCCCTCACCCCAAAATTCTAACCAAACTCTCAAGAAATTCCTAGAAACCCTAATGTGCATTTTAAGTGAACAAAGAGGCAAAGTTCCAGCGAAATTTCCGGCGACAACCCTACGAGTTCCCGGCGACGAGACGACGCACCGGCGCCTCCTCCCTCTCCCTCTCCCTCTCCTCTTTAAGCTAAACCCATAAGTCCCACCTTCCCCCTTCTCTACTCTTTTTGAAAATACGAAATTCTAAAACCCGACGGAATCGGAGCAAATCCGATTTCCGATTCGGTTCTTCCTAAAATCTCACTTTTCCTTTAATACAATCTTATTAAACCAGTACATGTTGACTATTAAACACTAACTAATCATATTGAACAAGTTCCATATCAAAAGAAATTGCTATTTCCATTTTACCGTACTTTTTCATTAAAATACCATATAGTTTCATTTTCGACATTTAAACATCGTAAACTTGCTATACCTTTAAGTAGATCACGATGTAATGACCTACCTCCTCACAACACTCATATGCAACATAGCACAATACCTTTCGGGAACATAGAATACGGGAAAACGAAACATTTCAAATAAATACCATTACTGTTAAAACCGTTTTCTAAAAGATTAGTATTTTACACAAATCTTTGCAAAGCGCCGCTACAACCCATTTTGGGGAACTCGACTGGGATGGTGCAGATTATCGCATATCCCTGGGCTTAGTAGTGCGAGATGCAGACCTCCGTAAGGAGCATTCGGTCTCGAGAGATTAAAATACGACATCTTAAGAAATTGAGATTTTTAGAAATATAATATATATATTAAAATTATTTTTATATAATTATGTATATATGTAACATTAAAATATCTATTTTGAAATAATATAAATATTCCAACTCTTTTCAAAAATCACAAGAATCACTTTACATTAATATACCATGAATTCCATACAAGTTCAATACATTACAAATAAATACCCTTTATTATGAATTTAGGATATTTTCACTAGAAATATCACAATTATAAAATCTACATTCATGATGACTCTAAAGACGATAACTAAATACTTGGGGAGTATTTTGAAAAGTATATAAAAATATTCTTACATAAAACCCCTTCAAGTTCTATAAATTACACTAAGGACTCTAGTAAATATAGGTTTAAGCGGGACCAATCTCTTGAAGCTCAGGGAGCTGGAAAAATGGGTGCTTGCCTATTTAAGGTAGACAATTAACAATGGTATTATCAATACGGTAATCGTCTTTGAAAAAGACACAAATCCTGTCGCTCATGTGCAGCGGTTACCGATAACATCAAAACCATCAGGACTTCAATTTACTTTTCTAATTGTCTGACTCAGACTGAGTCTCATTAATAAACTGACTTGAATATAATTCAAGTACAATCTACAATCTACAATCTGCAATCTACAATATTACAATTCAATATGAATCCATTCAATCTATATTGACTGAACCGAACCATGGATATACTTCTATTTACATGATTATCCAGTTACATCCATTTACATGATTCTTCAGTTACAACCATTTACTGATATTATGGTTTCGGCAAGTCATCCAATTATATAATCTATAGTACAAGACAATACAAATTGCAATACAATTTACAATACAAACAATACAACTAAGACATTACGGGGTTTAAGGGGTAGATTGGTACGAAAAGTGTTAGAAGTGGCACGAGACAGCAACCATAAGACGTAATTACCTCCATACCGTTGTTCCGTGGTATTATCGACGGAGCCTTATACTTCTATTTTCCCTAGTCTCTAGCATATAGAGACTCCTCTTGTATACACTAGCATCCTTCTGTACCAAGCTACCAAGCTACAAACAACAGCGTTAACAGTAAATACAACTTTAAAAGTTACACACTCTCTCTTACTCTCTGTCTATTCAATTTCTCCCTTATCTTTGGGACTTACCGAGCGATCGGTTCGCTGAGGACATTCTCTTCTTTCTTCTTTGAATGTCGTCAGGTGATCTGGACACGTCAGAGATCGAGCCCAGCGCTGAAGACTTGGACCATTTTGTTGAAGATCCATAGCTTTAGTTCATTGTACACTTTTATATCAGTACCTTTCCTTTTCTGTTATGCCATTGTTTAGGCATACCTTTATTTCAGTTGTATTTACATTTCCATGCATTGTACAGAAAGAATGTGAATAAATAAAGTTGATGTTTTATTATATCTTATCTCTTGTGCGTTTTACTTTTATATTGCTTAGATACGCTTAGCGTATTTACTTAACAGTAAATACGTAGCGGCCTCGTCGTACCCCCTTCGCCGTACACCGGGAAGCGGGGTGTTCATACCAGAATTTTGCATTTCAATACCGCTCATTCATTATCTATTTTTTGTATATATCGGTACTATTAACCAGTGTCTGCTCAGTATTACAGATTACAGGTATCCGTGACAAAATACTGGAAATACGCTTAAAATCATGGATATATCATTTGTGAGCTGACACTGCAACCAGAACCGCAAACCGACCAGTACTTCATAAGTTTCTTCTTGCAACATTCATGTGTACACACTTTTTAAACAAATGGTCCAACACATACAAGTGTGCACAACTAGCTTGTTGGTTCATGAACCTAGTGATGAGGGATGCCCATGACATGATGACTTGGTGCAAGTTGGCATTAGTGTGATGTGCATTTAATGCAAAAAGAGTTGATGTAATTTGAAGCTACAAGTTCCCTCCAAAATTCTGAGTGCATCAAAAGACAAAACAGAGAAAATAAACAACACCAGAATGATACTGAAGACAACAGAAGACCACACCCCAAAAATGAGCCTAGGGGCTCGGATTTGGGCCGAGCCCCTCCTTCCGAGATCCGGCCTCGCCGGCCCCACATCCCCTATGTGGCTCCATCTTCCTGTGGGCCCCCCCTTGATACCACTTCAGCTCGTTTTTATTGTTTATTTATTCAGTTTTTGAGCCTATAAATACAGACCAGAAGCATGAGGAATGGTTCATCTTTTGTTTAGTTTTGTATCAAAACTCTTGTAATTTGTTAGCTTGCTTTCCCTTGTAATTCTTGAGCTCTTGCCCTTTTGCCTTGACCTTACAACTTCTTCATTGAACTTGCAAGCTTAAGGTTTAGGTTCTTGACTTCAAGATTTATGTAACTTGTTTATGATTCAATAAAAAGTTCTCATTTTATTACATGTCTTGTTCTATGTTTTCATCTTAAATTTGTGAAATTCTCACTTTACCTTGATCTTGCAACCTCTTAAGTGAGCTTGCAACCTTAAAACTTTGTGTTTGGATTTCACACTTCACCGGGGTTAAGAACGCTTGAGATATTCGCGCTTCGATTCATTGGTTCTTTCTTTATCTTTCTTTTATCGTATTTTGCATTATGTTCTTCTCTCTTTTCTCTTCTCTTTATTTTTACTTTGTGAATATGTGTGAATAGTTGCTTACTTGTTAAGGGTGAATATGGTTAGGTTGTATTTGAAGATGTTATTTGCTAAAAACCTTAAAAAACCTTAAACTTTGCAATTGAAACTCCGTGCAAATCACTTGCAATTCTGCTCTGCTAGGCATCCTATCCTACCACAATAGTGATGTTTCCTAATCGTGACCGGATTGCTATTGGGTTGCCGAAGGCCAGAATCAAGAGATAACAACGAAAGGACAAGGGACAAGGAAGACGGATTTAGCGAAATACCACAAATACCATATTTCAAGTTCCCTAATCCGCGTTGCTACCTATTGCTTTAGTGTCAATATCAAAGTTGGGTCTATAAGGATTCGGCAAACTTCATCTTCATACAATCTAACCTATTACTACCCTTAACAAGTCCTTTTATCATACATAATCTTTATTGCGACATTTAGATAAATCAACAAATCAAAACACGTTGTTAACTCGTTAAAACAAGCGTAAAAACTTACCATCTCCCTGCGAACGACCCGTACTTATCGCGGCTCGCTACTTGCGACACCGTTTTGATTGCGGTAATTTTAAAACTCTCTTTAAATACAACATGGCAAAAACTTATCAATCAAATGGCGCCGTTGCCGGGGAGACGGTAACGCTTTTATACTTGTAGTCTCGGGTTAATTTGTGCATATTTTGTATAAAAATTAACTTTCTAACACATTCAAATGAATAAAACCATTCTTTTTCAAAACCAACACAAACACAAAATATTCTTTTTTCTTCTCTGGATTTGTAATCTGCTAACACTCTAAGGTTTAAAGAAAATAATCAAGTCATAAAAATAGAATGATGTTACTTCACCGAGGAAACACACAAAACTTTATCCTATTCCCACACAAAAAAACCGACGACATACCCTGAAAAACCGAGGTCGCCGGCCTTCTTGTGTCATTTTCACTTGTGGTTTTCTGTGTTGCCTCCAGTGTTCTGATTTCATCCTATTTTTATTATTTGGTTTTCTTAATTATTTGTGTTCAGAATTTTGGCTATCCATATCGCTTTTTGGCTCAAATATCCGTATTTTTCTGACATTTGCAGATTTGACGGATTGTGAGCAGCGATCGTGCGGAACAAAAGGGGCATTTTCAAGAACAAGAGGAGTGAACACTTAGTGCCAAAGATCCGGGTAGTTGGACCCGCGCAAGCGAACCATTCGACCACTCGGAGGCAATATCGACACGAGTTTTCTTAAACTCGACACTTTTGGTACGTATTTCTCTAAACACTTCCTCTTCTCAAACCCGACGCTCCAATATCCTTGTTTTTGCAGGATTCTTAGCAATATCGCCGCAAAAAGAAAAAGAAAAGACTAATCGTATTTTTTGCAGCGCCACATTTAAAGTAAAAAACGAATTGATTGTTTGAAAACAAAACTTTGTTGATTTGCGCATTGCATCATTTAATACGGACTTAAGGGGCTCTAACACCAATCCAGATTGGATGGGGATTTCATCACCCTTCTTAAGACCCCGGAAATCACTAATTGCATAAGTGTCACCTCAAGCTTAATAAAAAATATCTAGACTCGGCCAACTAAGGACTTGTCGCGCTCAATAGGACAAAGGAAGATTGTGGGCATTCAGTCGTTTATCTAAACATGACTCTTGTGGTGCCTAGGCTAGACAAGTGAGGAGGTAATTTTAAAAGGCCCGTCTCACGGTGATTCGTGAGCGGAACCCTCCTTACCTCACTTGTGCTTACCTGGCCACAACTGGCTGTGAAGAGGCGATTTGAGGGTTATCTCACAGTTTGTCGCTTTGGAACAGTTAGGAGCAGGTCTAGTAGACTTAGAGGACCCTAGTCTAGGTATTGATTGTGCATTTGTGACTGTGCATTTGTGATTGTGTTTGTTGAATTGTCTTGTCATTTTCCCACTCTTTTGAAACAAACACAAATCTGCCATTTTTACCACCATCACCAAAATTTTCTCCACTTTCGTTTTCTTACCCCCGCATTCTACGCTTTGACTTCACTAAACTCGTTTAGTGTATGTCCGCTTGGACTAGGGACCCTAGTGCCCGCTTAGTCCGCGTTTCGTTAGTCCCTACGGACTACACGATCGACACCACAGTCGAAACTCCCTCCACCCCTTTATCACCCTCACCTTTGCCGACCAACTCCGACGTTGACCGGGAATCTGTTCATACATCTTCACCTTCACCATCACCAAATTCTTCTTCTGAGATGTCAGGATCTCCTCCTAACATCCCTTTACCACCCCCGGGACTGATTCCACCTCATCTGGGTGCGAATAACCAGCAACCACCTCCTGTTGTAGCGCCACAGCGAATCGCGCTCCAGGATCGTTTCTATCCCACTCTCTCTGCACTTCCTACCAGTCTTTTACTTCCGCCGGCTAATGGGGATAATTTCGAAATTAAGCTCCACTTCATCAACATGTTGCCCAAATTTCACGGGCTGGAATCCGAAGATGCCTATATCTTCATCAACAAATTCTAGAACGTCTGTGGAATGATGAAGACAACCCAACTGTCCGTTGACGCTATACGGTTATGAGTTATTCCTTTCACTCTATGTGATCTTGCTGAGAAATGGTTGTATAGCACCGCGTCGCATTCCATAACCAGTTGGGATGAGTTTGTAAAAGCGTTTTTGAAAAAATTCTACCCCAATCACAAAACCGCGAGAATCCAAAACGAAATCAACCAATTTTCCCAGCTTCCTACCGAACCCTTTTGAAAGTGCTTTGACCGATACAAAGACCTTCTTGTTCAGTGCCCTCATCACGGTATTGAGAGATGGCAACTTTGCCAAACCTTATACGAAGGCCTGAACCCAGCAACGAAGCAGTTGTTGGAAACCATTTGTCAATGCCACTTCCTATCCAAATCCGACGAGGAAGCTTGGCAATTCTTCGACGATCTTGCGGAACAGGCGCTTCATGTTAGTGTATATGCCCTAGGGGCCATTATTGTATCATACTAGTTTGTATATTACTTAATGTAAGCTTGGGATATTCACATGTATATAACAGTCTTGCTAAACATGGTAGTATGCTACTTGGTTTTTCTATCTTAATATGTGAGTATACGTATTGATAGAGCTCTTAGGATCTTCCTTGACTACCAGCATTGTGATGGCAGTCACACTAGTGGGGGCCGGGTAGTCTACAACCACATCCTTATTCAGGTCCCTAGTTGTTGGATTATCGAGACAGGGCATCGATACTCCGGAGTAGACTAGTGTGTACGCTTCTCATCCCAGTTGGAGAGATGGTATGTCCCACAGCCGTCAGTACGTCGTACTGGAGATAGTATGCAGGTGCTCGTTAGGTTACGGGTACACCGGACAGGACTCACAGGGAACTGTTGGTTGGTTTTATACCAGTCGTCAGTGAACAGTTCCCAGGTGACATGAGTACAGCATAGTCCGCAGACTTGACACTGCTACTTCGCCTCGAGTGTGTCCCACTGTTCTTAGATTGCTACCCTACCACGGCTCAAAGGAGTCGTGCAAACAGGTAGCAGTTGGGTGCAGTCCCGAGCACTTGGAGGCAGTGGCGGTTAGACAGGATTCGTCTCTCCCGGTATTGGGGGTTGATATCGCGCTGTGTCAGAGAGCCATTACGCAAAGTCCCTGGCCAGGGCAAGCGAGATTTGCTGGTAGGTTCAGTAGTTTTTCAGGGTGTAATGGGCTTCGCTCCGACATGACTTATACCGCTATTAGGGGACTGACGCTTGCCGCCCCCTAGGCCCGATATGCGATAGTCTTAGACGAACGGACCGGACTGTATGGAGATTGTCACATCAGACTCAGTAGGAGTTCGGATGGGTTTCCTCATCGGCCTTCTTATCGACATCTACCTGGGGACCGTTAGGTACAGCTAGTGCCGCTTGCGGTCTGTGGTTAAACCCACTGCCAGCGTAGTAGTCGAGTCTCTAGAGTCCCACACAGAGAGTTTTCCTACTCCAGGCGAAACGATATAGAGGTCGTATGGTTTTACGACAAGGGTTCGGACGCATACGTGTGTTTACGCACGTACGACTTTCGGACAGTTTTTACTAGTCGGCTTTGGTTTAAGCCAGTTACTAGTATCCGGTTATTGGATTTATACAGTCTAAAGTTTTTCCGTGTTTTCACGGATAGGAGGGGCATTCTCGTAATTGTGCGAGAAGCTTCTAGAAGATGGTGACTAAGGAGGTTTAGGTGGCATATACATTAAATGAGATTAGTGAGTCATATGGATGATTCATCCATGTCATTAATGCTTCATAATTGCTTAATGACTCATGGATGTGAATCACCATTAGATATTTATCAAGCATGGTTGTAAAACATTATCTTTTCTTTTCTTGATAAAACAATAATGCTTGATATATATTATGATAACTCATTTTCTTATTTCATTATTATTCTCACCTTCTCTCTCCTCAAGCTCTCCCTCTTCAAACCCTAATCCTCCCCTCTCATGTGTTGAGTACAAGGATTAGTTAGACTACTTAATCCATAACCATACTCTATTTCATCTAGGTACTTTGATTAGCACTTAAAGATACCTAGTTGCCTCAAGTTTAGAGGCAAAGCTTGGAGTTTAGCTCTCGTGGTGGATCGTCTACTACTTGGAGAAGGCCGAGGAGGAGATGAAGTTCGTAAAGACGAAGGACACGGTTCTTTAGGTATAATCCCTTTACATAGTAGTTTAGAACTTCTATGTTTGTTGTTAGTTATCGTTTAGCTTCGATTCATGCGGTTAGTCGATGTTTAGCATAAAAACAAGATCGTTTTTCATATTTCCGACTCCCCGCAAGTCGTGGGGTGTTGTACATCGACTTACAGTGGTATCAGAGCCTCGCTAAACAATAATTAACTCACTTGCAAAATTGTATGAATTTCGAACGGAAAAAACAAAACCGGAAAACTCCGAAATCATGTGTTTCTGTCGATTTTTAAAAGAGGTCCAAAAATTTTTCAGGGACCTTCAGAAAGCCTTAAATGATAGTAGAAGAACACCCAAGAAATTGGGATCATGAATCGGCTAAAGCGCCGCGGAACCGCCGCGGATCCCACCGATCCGCCGCGATTCCGCCGCCGAGTTGCCGATTCATCATCCCAAATTTCCTGTGTTGGTTCTCTGTGATATTTGGAATTTTCTGGAAGTTTTTAATTTTTGCTCAGGTTTCAGATTTACAGAGAAGTATTGGAGCAAAATTAAATGTGTTTAATCGATCGAAATTATACGGTATTTGCTTGTTGGATTATATCTGTGTTTGTATAATGTGTTCGTAAACCTCCCCTAACTGCTAGTATGTCGGTTGGCAGGGGGTTGCACATTTCTGTAATGGTTTTTACTGTTTGTGGATATGAACTGTGTTGGACTGTTATGATGTTTAGCCGGGGTTAAGTGATGGGTTATTATTTAATTCATTTGATGTAAATGTAATTTGTTGTAATATTATTTTGCGGGGCACATCCAGGTTGCGGTTGTAGCCACCATTGTATTATTTCATTTTACTGTTTTTGCTCCTAGGACAGACCCAAGGTGGGGTGCACAAACTGCCGGGTGGGTAGTTTGCCGTACCCGTTGGGGTCTTGGGTAGGGTAATGGCTATTCATCACAACTGTGTAATCCGTCTTTTGTTGCAGGCTCAAAACAAACACGGATTGCTTGCAAATCCAATAAAGTTCATCTGTGATCTGGAATGCCTATTATTGCGTCTAACGAATGTACAATATCTATATATGATAGCTATTTAGACGTCACTTATGTTTTACACCCGCGCTAGCCCAACCCCCGCTCTGTCGTTAGTTAAGTAACCTAACGGGTAATGACAGGACCCCGTGGAGAATGCGGATGGCATAAGAAGACGTTGTATTTTCGTTGTTTTCTGCAATGATGGGTTAATGATGGGACGCATTATTAATAATGCAAAGAAAATAAACCAAAAGTTTAATCGTTGGAACAATTTAAAAGAAACCACTCAGTTAATTTTAAAAACAGATATTTTTAAATGCGGGGCTTTAACCACTCCTTTTAAAAGCTATCAGGTTCCTTTGACTATATCAAGTTCACTACGTTCACGGTTTCACCAAAACCATTCGTAGCCCTCCGTCATTTCATCTGGGTATTCAGTAGTATTCAAGCTATATATTTTGACCTAACGCCAAGGCATAGTGTTTGGTAGCTACTGGATATTCATTTGTTGCATAGATAGATGAGTTAGTTTGGGACAGTCGTATTATCATTTTGGCCGAACGTCAAGGATATATACGGATGGGTTCAAATTGACAAGATAATGATGGGTAGAACTTGACATGTGACTTATGACATTTTGACCTAACGCCAAGGTCATAAGAGCATAGGGGCAAAAACTTATATCAGGAATTTCTAAAGAAACTGAAATTTGCAAAGAGATGCATACCATTTGGAGTTTGATGAATGTTGGTAGCATTCCTTCAACATTATCATACGATGATATTTGGATCCCGATCCTACTGTGAGTATATGCTACTTATCAGGATATTCGTCACTTAACGATCAATGCTATAAACCAAGTAGGTGTCAAGAAAAGTGTCAGCGGGGTTACGCCCCCAGAGAAAAGAGGTTCTTTAATTAAGGAACTTCGCGAAAGCGTTGGAAAACCTCCCTCGAAGTATCGACACTAGCTTGGCTGAACGGTTAAGCAAGAATTGTACAGTGAGAATAGTCCTGGCTAATTCTTCTTTTATGGTTTGAGGAAGGATTTGAGAAACAGTGGGAGCCATCTAGTTTAGATAAACTAAAAACCACTCTAAACTTGCAAGAGCATCATGCTAAAGAGTTTTCTTCTCTCTCTCCTAATTGCAGCGACCCTGAAAATGACTGGACTTAAGTTACTTTTAGAGAAAAATATACTGACAGGGCCAAACTATAAATATTGGCTGCGGAATGTCAAAATGGCTTTGACCTATGACAAATTGGGGTACGTCCTCACCGCTACGGCACCTGCTGTCCCTGGTCCCAAATCCAGTAATGCGGATAAGGAAATCCGCAAAACCTGGGATTTCGATTGCGCGAAAGCCAAGTGCATCGTGCTTGCCTCGATGAACAATGAACATCAGAGGAGGCACGAGGATATGGAACTAGATGCCATATTTCTCCATACAAAGGAACTTTATGGAGAGCAATCTCGTATAGCAAGATACGAGACCTCTAAGAACTTGTTTCGAGCGAGGTTGGTTGTCGGGTCATCAGTAGGAGAACATGTCCTAAAGATGATCGGCTATATAGAAAAGCTCGCAGACCTTGGGATGACTTTGGATAATGAGCTCTATACAGACCTTATTCTCCAGTCCCTTCCTTCCACCTACGCCCAGTTTATCCTGAACTTCAACATTCAAAGAAAAGAAGTTGAACTTCCGGAACTCCTGAACATGTTAAGGAGTGCAGAGGGCACCTTGCAGAAGGAAAGGGAAACACCCGCTATGTTTGTTGGCGGTGCATCTTCTTCCGGGTCCAAGGCTAGGGCCAAAGGAAGGAAGAAGAAGGCCATCCCCAAACCTAGAGGAGGTGTAAGTAAGGTGGGAGGGAAGGGAAAGAAAAAGTTTGCGGTACCGGTAGTTGTCCAGGATGAGTGCTTCCATTGTCACAGGAAAGGGCACTGGAAGAAGGATTGCAAGGCGTGGAACGCCAAGAACCAGGAACCGAAGCAAGCTGTGGCTTCGACTTCAGGTGTGTTTGTAATTGAGAATTGTCTGTCAATCAACTCTACTTCCTGGGTATTGGATACCGGATCAGGATCTTATATTTGCAATTCATTGCAGGCACTGAGAAACCGTAGAGTGCTGAAGGAAGGTGATATGACCCTAAAGGTTGCTAACGGAGCTAGCGTGGGAGCTGCGTCCGTTGGGGATTATCACCTAGGATTGACGAGTGGACACATTTTGGTTTTACATAACTGTTTTTTTGTACCAAGCTTAACGTGTAATATCATATCAGTTTCCTTGTTATCAAATAAAGGTTATGATTTCACGTTTGTAAGAGATGTTGTTAACATCCACCTTAATCATGGTTTGATTGGGTCCGGTACACTAAATAACGGTATATATGTTTTAAACCAACTCCAAATTTTCAATGTCCAGAACACACTAAAAAGAAAGTCTCCAGATTTAAATAAAGCTTTATTATGGCATTGTAGACTGGGTCACATCAATGAGAGAAGGTTGACTAATTTGCATAGAGAAGGATATTTGGACTCGTTCGAATATCAAACTTATGACACTTGTCAATCTTGTCTCAAAGGAAAGATGACAAAGACTCCATTTACTGGACAAGAAGTAAGAGCAAGCGAGCTCTTAGGACTCATACACAGTGATGTATGTGGTCCAATGTCTACACATGCAAGAGGTGGTTTTTCCTATTTCATTACTTTCACGGATGATTACTCAAGATACAGATTCATTTATCTGATGAAACATAAATCCGAGGCTTTTGAGAAATTCCAAGAGTATAAGAATGAAGTAGAAAACCAAACCGGCAAAAGTATCAAGACACTAAGATCTGATCGAGGCGGTGAATACTTGAGTGCCGAGTTCCTGGGTTACCTAAAAGAGAAAGGAATTCTCTCTTAGCTTACTCCTCCATACACTCCACAGCATAACGGTGTATCGGAGAGACGGAATCGAACCCTATTGGATATGGTACGATCCATGATGAGTAATGCTGAGTTACCGCGATCTTTCTGGGGTTATGCGCTAGAATCAGCAGCATATCTTTTGAACATGGTTCCTACCAAGACTGTGCCTACCACTCCATATCAGATGTGGAGCGGGAAGAAACCCCATCTACAGTATATTAAAATTTGGGGATGTCCAGCTTTTGTTAAAAAGCAGCATGTGGACAAGCTCGAGGCACGATCAGTAAAATGTAAGTTTGTGGGATATCCAAAGAACTCCAGGGGATATCTATTCTATTACGCAGAGGAACAAAAGGTATTTGTTTCTCGTAATGCCCATTTTCTAGAACATCAGTTTTTAGAAAAGGAATCAAGTGGGAGCGAAATAGAACTGGAAGAAATTCCAGAACCACAAACTAATACTGAAAGTTTGATAGAACCGGAAGTTCAAGAAGAACAGGACATTCCCGCACCCCTCCGCAGGAGTAGTAGGCCGTCTCATCCGCCTGAGAGATACTACGGTTTTCTCATAGATGGGGATAGAGAGGATTGCATCATAGATGATGATGAACCTACTGATTTCCAGCAGGCCATCCAGAGCGGCGACTCGGTACGATGGCTAGATGCAATGCGGACCGAAATGGAGTCCATGTACACCAACAAAGTATGGACTTTGGACTTTGCTCCAGATGGGATAAAACCCATAGGATGCAAATGGATCTTCAAGAAAAAGATTGGTGTAGATGGACAGGTAGAAACCTATAAGGCTAGACTTGTTGCAAAGGGTTTTCGTCAAAGACCTGGTTTGGACTATGACGAAACTTTTTCTCCAGTGGCTATGCTCAAATCCATTCGGGTCCTTCTTGCTATTGCTGCCTTCCATGATTATGAAATCTGGCAGATGGACGTAAAGACGGCTTTTCTGAATGGAAATTTAGAAGAGTGCGTCTATATGGATCAGCCATAGGGTTTCAATCAGAGTGGGAGCAGTGGGAAAGTATGCAAGCTGCTTAAGTCCATTTATGGACTAAAGCAGGCATCACGGAGTTGGAACATCTGTTTTGATGAGACAGTCAAAGAATATGACTTTATCAAAAATCCAGATGAACCGTGCATATATAGTAAAGTTGTAGCCAGAAGTGTCGTATTCCTCGTCTTGTACGTGGATGACATTCTATTGATAGGAAATGACATTCCTATGCTACAATCTGTCAAAGGATTCTTGTCACATAGGTTCTCCATGAAAGACCTGGGTGATGCCTCTTACATTCTGGGGATTCGGATCTATCGTGATAGATCCAAGAGGATGCTGGGACTTTCGCAGTCCAGGTATATCGACACTGTACTGAAAAGATTCAGTATGGAAGATTCTAAGCACGGCAATCTACCGGCTTGTCATGGAATCACCCTCTCCAAAAAGATGTCTCCCAAGACTGATTTGGAAAGGGAACGCATGTCTATTATACCCTACGCTTCTGCGGTAGGCTCTATAATGTATGCGATGTTGTGCACCAGACCAGATGTAGCTTACGCACCGAGCGTGGTAAGCCGGTATCAGTCAGACCCAGGAGAGAAGCACTGGATAGCAGTAAAGAACATTCTCAAGTACCTGAGAAGGACTAAAGAGATGTTCTTGGTTTACGGCGGAAAAGACCTCAGGTTGGAGGCCTTTGCTGATTCTGGCTTCCAGAGTGATAAGGACGATTCCAAGTCCATGTCGGGTTATGTCTTTACCCTCAATGGAGGGGCGGTGTGCTGGAAGAGCTCTAAGCAGGACACCGTTGCTGACTCAACGATGGAAGCGGAGTATATAGCTGCTTGCGATGCCGCAAAAGAAGCAGTTTGGATGAAGAAGTTCCTAACAGAACTTCAGGTGGTTCCTACCATAGTTGATCCAATACCTCTGTATTGCGACAACAACGGAGCTATAGCTTTAGCGAAGGAACCAAGGTCCCATCAGAAATCCAGACACATCTTAAGGCGGTATCACCTGATCAGGGAGATCATTGATCGTCAGGAGATCGAGGTTCGGAGAGTTGCTTCTGAAGAGAACATTGCTGATCCATTCACGAAGGCCCTACCTCAGATTCAGTTCGAGAGGCTACTCGAGATCATCGGTCTTCGATATGCCAGTATATGGACCTAGTGCAAGTGGGAGATTGTTAGTGTATATGCCCTAGGGGCCATTATTGTATCATACTAGTTTATATATTACTTAATAGAAGCTTGGGATATTCACATGTATATAACAGTCTTGCTAAACATGGTGGTATGCTACTTGGTTTTTCTATCTTAATATGTGAGTATACGTATTGATAGAACTCTTAGGATCTTGCTTGACTACCAGCGTTGTGATGGCAGTCACACTAGTGGGGGCTGGGTAGTCTACAAGCACATCCTTATTCAGGTCCCTAGTCGTTGGATTATCGAGACAGGGCATCGATACTCCGGAGTAGAATAGTGTGTACGCTTCTCATCCCAGTTGGGGAGATGGTCTGTCCCACAGCCGTCAGTACGTCGTACTGGAGATAGTATGCAGGTGCTCGTTAGGTTACGGGTACACCGGACAGGACTCACAGGGAACTGTTGGTTGGTTTTATACCAGTCGTCAGTGAACAGTTCCCAGGTGACATGAGTACAGCATAGTCCGCAGACTTGACACTGCTACTTCGCCTCGAGTGTGTCCCACTGTTCTTAGATTGCTACCCTACCACAGCTCAAAGGAGTCGTGCAAACACGTAGAAGTTGGGTGCAGTCCCGAGCACTTGGAGGCAGTGGCGGTTAGACAGGATTCGTCTCTCCCGGTATTGGGGGTTGATATCGCGCTGTGTCAGAGAGCCATTACGCAAAGTCCCTGGCCAGGGCAAGCGAGATTTGCTGGTAGGTTCCAGTAGTTTCTCAGGGTGTAATGGGCTTCGCTCCGACACGACTTATACCGCTATTAGGGGACTGACGCTTGCCGCCCCCCTAGGCCCGATATGCGATAGTCTTAGACGAACGGACCGGACTGTATGGAGATTGTCACATCAGACTCAGTAGGAGTTTGGATGGGTTTCCTCATCGGCCTTCTTATCGACATCTACCTGGGGACGTTACGTACAGCTAGTCCCGCTTGCAGTCTATGATTAAACCCACTGCCAGCGTAGCAGTCGAGTCTCTAGAGTCCCACGCAGAGAGTTTCCCTACTCCAGGCGAAACGATATAGAGGTCGTATGGTTTTACGACAAGGGTTCGGACGCATACGTGTGTTTACGCACGTACGACTTTCGGACAGTTTTTACTAGTCGGCTTTGGTTTAAGCCAGTTACAAGTATCCGGTTATTGGATTTATACAGTCTAAAGTTTTTCCGTGTTTTCACGGATAGGAGGGGCGTTCTCGTAATTGTGCGAGAAGCTTCTAGAAGATGGTGACTAAGGAGGTTTAGGTGGCATATACATTAAATGAGATTAGTGAGTATATGGATGATTCATCCATGTCATTAATGCTTCATAATTGCTTAATGACTCATGGATGTGAATCACCATTAGATATTTATCAAGCATGGTTGTAAAACATTATCTTTTCTTTTCTTGATAAAACAATAATGCTTGATATATATTATGATAACTCATTTTCTCATTTCATTATTATTCTCACCTTCTCTCTCTTCAAGCTCTCCCTCTTCAAACCCTAATCCTCCCCTCTCATGTGTTGAGTACAAGGATTAGTTAGACTATTTAATCCATAACCATACTCTATTTCATCTAGGTACTTTGATTAGCATTTAAAGATACCTAGTTGCCTCAAGTTTAGAGGCAAAGCTTGGAGTTTAGCTCTCGTGGTGGATCGTCTACTACTTGGAGAAGGCCGAGGAGGAGGTGAAGTTCGTAAAGACGAAGGACACGGTTCTTTAGGTATAATCCCTTTACATAGTAGTTTAGAACTTCTATGTTTGTTGTTAGTTATTGTTTAGCTTCAATTCATGCGGTTAGTCGATATTTAGCATAAAAACAAGATCGTTTTTCATATTTCCGCCTCCCCGCAAGTCGTGGGGTGTTGTACATCGACTTACACTTCAGTGGGAGAGCACCAGACCGAGTACTTCTTCTTCTCCCGGTCAGTCTAGGGCAGGCATTCATCAACTCGATATCTCAATCGCAATGAAGGCCGAGATGGCTGTAGGGTTAGCCTAGCACCTCGTCAAGGGTTTGGTAGCATCACATATGCCATAATCAAAATTTTAGAGGTGCTAAGTTAACTCGACAAGAATCGAAACTAGAAGTTTAGGGATTCATACAACTAAGCATCACATGCAAATGTAAAACTATCACTAAGAGTATAGATTACAACCTTTGTAGATCTCCCTCGGTGACTCCTTGGCACTATGAGAGTTTGGAACGGATCGATGGAAGCCTTCCTTGTCCACGATGATCCACCCGAAGTCCCTTTGCCCAAAGCTCCTTGCCTTACTTGTTTCGCAAACGAAATAGAGCAAACACCCTACACAAATCGGCTAGATGTGTGTAGTATGATAATGTGGTTTATATTCAACAATTGAAACCCTTTCTTTTATCAACTTCACTCTAGAGAAAAATCAAGAGAGGAAGAAGAAGATTATGGTGGCTAAGCTTGAGCTTTCTATCATACCACATATGATAACTTGTTTTCTTCACACCAATTTTTTTTCATGCTTGTTCTTCTTAATTGTACACCTTGTTTCATATCACATATGAAGCCTTATATAGTGATGAGAAGGAATAATCATCATTATTCCATTCCCACTATAATTATGGGTGGAAATTCTTTTCATAAAGAATTAAGCATGGGTGGAAATTCTTTTCATTAAGTTAAATAAAGCTTACCCACTAAAGAATAAAGGAGCATGAGTGGGTTTTCTTTACATTAACTTAAAATGATAAATATAAATAAAAGCTTCAATATAAGTCTTGCATTGCCACCATTCTTGTATCATCAACCATGATACTATGTATGTATGTATGTGTCCATGCACATCATCATGTGCATACATGCATGCATACAAAAGGATTTAATTAAAGAATTAATCTAAATGTAATTTGTTAAATCAACAATTGATTAGCAAACCGGTCATATCACATACGATCCGACAAATAGAAAATGCCCGATTAATATACGTTATCACATAACCGTATTTAATCGGGTCCCGCGCATATCTCATATGCACACCACACCTTTTTGCCTGAGCCAGGAAACTTCATTGTGGGACTCTAAGACTCGTCAATACGCCGGCAGTAGATGATGATCATATCAAACACCTACAAGCCGCAAGAGATCAGCTAAACGTAACGGCCACCCGGGTATTGAAACGATCAGAAGAAAACCAGCGAAGCTGTAAAAACTCCCGTCGAGCCAACTGGCAACACTTACCGTACAGTCCGGTCTCTTCGTCAGATATGCTGCATATCGAGTCTAGGGATGGAATCGTCGACCCCAGTAACTCAATAAGTCATGCTGGTGTATGGCTTATAACAGATCGAGAAACTACTGATAACTCTTATCAGTAAATCTCAGCAGCCCTGGCCAGGGACTTCATGTTATAGCCAATCGAGCATAGCACAACATCAACCCCCAATACCGGGAGAGACGAAACCCCTCCTATCGCTCATTGCCTCCATGCGCCTCGAGACTGTACCCAAAGCGCCTCGAGACTGTACCCAAAGACCACCTGTTTGCACGACTCAGTAGAGCCGTGGTAGGGTGGAGATCAAAGTATAGTGGGAGGACACACAAGACTCTATGACGATCTCGGGTCTACAGACTAACCTGTACCAGTGTTCCCTGAGAACTGCTATCCGACGATAGATATAATACCACATAGGAGTTCTCGGCGAGTCCGTTCAGTATACCCATTCTCCACTGAGCACCCGCATACAATCTTTGGTGTCTCCTCACCAGATGGATATGGGATCATCCATCGCCCATCATATGGGATAAGAATGGTATACGCTAGTCTACTCTGGAATATCGATGCCCTGTCTCGATACACCCTCGACTAGGAACAATTCAAGGATATGCTTATAGACTACATGTGCCCCACTAGTATGATCCGCATCATAATCACAGTAGTCAAGCAAATATCCTTTGGGCTTTATCAACATGTTTAA
Organism: Agapanthus africanus; assembly: GCA_030015575.1. Classification (NCBI taxonomy): domain Eukaryota; kingdom Viridiplantae; phylum Streptophyta; class Magnoliopsida; order Asparagales; family Amaryllidaceae; genus Agapanthus; species Agapanthus africanus. Next base: position 518,127,492 of record JASDDO010000031.1, on the reverse strand, counting down.
ATGATTAAATCTACATGTCCAGATAAAATAAACCAGATAGCGTACTATCATGTTGAGCAAGAAAGTCATCTATCTCCATATATATATGTCCAAGTTTCCACTATCCATATAATGGCCTTTAGGGCATACATATTACTAACAATCTCCCACTTGCACTAAGGCCAGTTATTGGCGTATCTCATACCCAACATTTCAAACAGTCGCTTATGCTGCGGCTATGGAAGTGCCTTGGTGAATGGATCCGCTGTGTTATCCTTTGTATCTACTCTCCGAATCTCGATCTCCTGGCGATCTACTATCTCCCGGATCAGATGATATCGCCTTAGGATGTGTCTGGACTTCTGATGGGACCTTGGTTCTTTGGCTAATGCTATAGCTCCATTATTATCACAATACAATGGTATTGGATCAACAATGGTTGGAACTACTCCTAGTTCCGCAATGAACTTCTTCATCCAGACGGCTTCCTTAGCAGCATCACTTGTAGCAATATACTCAGCTTCCATCATGGAGTCTGCAACGGTGTTCTGTTTGGAACTCTTCCAACTAACCGCTCCTCCATTTAGGGTAAATACAAACTCTGAGATTGATTTGCTGTCATCCTTATCACTTTGGAAGCTGGAATCGGTAAAGGCCTCCATCTGGAGATGCCCATTACCATACACCAAGAACAAATCTTTAGTCCTTCGCAAGTACTTAAGAATGTTCTTCACTGCTATCCAATGTTTCTCCCCTGGGTTGGATTGATACTTGCTTACTACAGCCAATGCATAAGCCACATCAGGGCGAGTACACAACATCGCATACATTATAGATCCTACAGCTGAAGCGTAGGGTATAACGCTCATGCGAGCTCTCTCTTCGTCAGTCTTCGGACAGAAGTCCTTGGAGAGAGTGATTCCATGACTAGCAGGCAAGGCACCACGCTTGGAATCTTCCATACTAAACCTCTTTAGAATGGTGTCTATGTACTTTGATTGGGACAGTCCCAATAACCTCTTGGATCTATCTCTATAGATCCTAATGCCCAAAATGCGCGAGGCATCACCCAGGTCCTTCATGGAGAACCTTTGTGATAAGAATAGTTTGATCGATTGTAGCATAGGAACATCATTTCCTATCAGGAGAATGTCATCTACGTACAATACGAGGAATGTGACAGTACTCCCTACAATCTTCTTATAAATACATGGTTCATCTTCATTTCTGACAAAATCAAACTCTTTGATTGTATCATCAAAGCAGATGTTCTAGCTCCTTGAAGCCTGCTTTAATCCATAAATGGATTTAAGCAATCTACATGCTTTCCCGCTGCTCCCACTATCAATGAAGCCCTCTGGCTGATCCATAAAAACGCATTCTTCTAAATCACCATTTAGAAATGCAGTTTTCACGTCCATCTGTCATATTTCATAATCATAGTGAGCAGCAATAGCAAGTAGGATCCTAATGGATTTAAGCATTGCTACTGGAGAGAAAGTTTCATCATAGTCCAAGCCTGGTCTTTGACGAAAACCTTTCGCTACAAGCCTTGCTTTATAGGTCTCCACCTGTCCATCTACACCAATCTTTCTCTTAAAGATCCATTTGCACCCAACGGATTTTATCCCAGGAGGCGCAATGTCTAAAGTTCATACTTTGTTGGTGTACATTGACTCCATTTCGGATCTCATTGCTTCCAGCCATTTCACTGAGTCACCACTCATGATAGCTTGCTGAAAACTAGTAGGGTCATCATCATCCATGATACAATCTTCTCCATCACCATCTATGAGAAACCCATAGTATCTCTCTGGTAGGCGAGAAGTTCTACTAGACCTCCTGAGCGGCTGAGGTTCTTGAAGTTCTACTGCAACATCAGTTTCAACCAATTCCTCTTGAGTAATTTGTGTCTCTAGAACCTCTTCTAGTTCTACCATATTGCCATTAGTACTTTCCGTAAAGATCTCATTTTCCAAAAATGTGGCATGCTGAGCAACAAACACCTTTTGTTCCGCTTTGTGGTAGAATAAATATCCATACGAATGTTTTGGATACCCCACAAATTTACACATGACCGATCGTGTCTCGAGTTTGTCTGGATTCTGCTTTTTAACAAAAGCTGGACAACCCCAAATCTTAAACCTTTTAAGAGATGGTCTCTTTCCATTCCACATCTCATATGGAGTGGTAGACACGGTCTTGGTTGGAACCCTGTTCAATAGATACATTGCTGTCTCCAATGCATGTCCCCAAAAGGAAAGCGGTAACTCAGCATCACACATCATGGATCGTACCATATCCAATAGGGTACAATTCCTCCGTTCTGACACACCATTGTGCTGCGGTGTGTAAGGAGGAGTGAGCTGAGAGAGAATCCCATTCTCTTTTAAGAAGTCTAGAAACTCTGTACTTAAATATTCTCCACCTCGATCCGATCAAAGTTTCTTGATGCTCAAACATGTTTGCTTCTCTACTTCAAGTTTATACTCCTTGAATTTCTCAAAGGCTTCGGATTTGTGCTTTATCAAAAACACGTGTCCGAATCTTGAGAAATCATCAGTAAAAGTGATGAAGTATGAAAAACCACCTCTTGCATGTGTAGACATTGGTCCGCATACATCACTATGTATGAGGCTTAAGAGTTCACCAGCTCTCTCTCTCCGTGTCCACTAAACGGAGTTTTGGTCATTTTACCTTTGATACAAGACTGGCAAGTCGCATAAGATTTATATTCAAACGGATTTAAATATCCATCTTTATGTAGCTTGTTTAGTCTTGTTTCATTAATATGACCAAGTCTACAATGCCAAAGAAAAGCTTCATTTATATCTGAAAACTTTCTTTTACTAGTATGTTGTATATTGAAAACTGTGTGTTGGTTCAGGACGTAAATACCGTTATTTAGTGTACCATACCCAATCAACTCTTGATTCAGGTTAATATTCATAACATTATTTTGCAATATAAAATGATATCCTTCATTGTCCAACAAAGAAACGGATATTATGTTACACAGCATACTTGGTACTAAATAACACGGGTTCAAAACCAAAATACTTCCTGAAGGCAACCCTAGATGATACTCTCCCACGGATACAGCATGTATATTGGAACCATTTCCAACCCGCAGAGTATAATCTCCTATCTTTAAAACTCTACTATTTCTCAATCCCTGCATACAATTGCAGATGTGAGAACCAGAACCGGTATCCAATACCCAGGATGCAGAGTTTAAAGAAAAACAGTTTTCAGTTACAAACACACCTAAAGTGGAAGCATCAGCATGCTTCTTCTTCTTGAGATCAGCAAGATATTCAGCACAGTTGCGTTTCCAATGTCCTGACTTTTTACAGTAAAAACATTCTCCTTTCCTGCTTCCCACAGCCCCGGCTTTGTCTTTCCCCTTTGCCTTCTAACTCCACCTTTCTGTTTGATGGACTTTTTCTTTTTCTTTCCCTTGGCCTTAGCTTTTGGGAATGAAGAGGAAGATGGCCCAACAAGCAGAGCGGGAGTCCTTGCCGTTTTCAACGTGTTCTCTGCACTTCTCAACATATTGAGAAGTTCAGGCAATAATTTCTCCAAATCATTCATATTGAAATTTACTATGAACGGAGCAAAGGCAGGGGGGAGAGACTGTAGAACAATATCCGTATATTGCTCATTATCCATAGTCCATCCCAGTTCCTCAAGTTCTTCAATAAGACCAATCATTTTCAAAACATGGTCTCATACTGATGCACCAGGGGCCATTCGCATCTGAAACAGCTTTCTAGATGCCTCGTATCTCAAAGTACGAGATTGCTCTTCATACAACTCCTTTGTGTGAAGAAAGATGGATTACACATCCATATTCTCGTGTTGCTTCTGATGGACATTGTCCATAGAAGCGAGCGCGAGGCACTTGGCCGTGTTGCAATCATTTTCCCAAGTTTTTCGGATCTCCCTATCCGAGACAGATGATTCAGGTCCTGGGACGGGTGGGGCTTCGGTATTGAGGACATATGATACCTTATCATATGAAAGTGCAATGTTTAAGTTCCTCAACCATTCTTTATAATTTGGTCCTGTCAGTTTATTTTTCTCAAGTAGTAGCTTAAGTCCTGACATCGGTAACTGCCATTCGGAGAGAGAAAAGAATACACTTAGCGAAATGCTCTTGCAAAGAATTAGATTGGTTATTATTTTATCTAATCGATGTCTCCCACTGCTTTTATCAAATTTTCTTTCAAAACCTGAAAAGAAAAGTAGCCAGGAATAATTACATTCTACAGTTTCGCTAACCGGTCAGTCTATCTAGACACCCACTGGATTAGCTAATTGTAAAGTGCAAAACTCTCCTGGAAGTAACACTTACTCACAGTGAGATCGAGATCCAACTATCATATAGATAGTATGCAATCTCATTGCAAATTTCAACTCTTGAAATTCCCGATATGGTTTTTACCCCTAGTCACTTATGACCTTGGCTATGGTCAACATATCATAAGTACTAGTCAAATTCTACCCGTCATTTCGTGATTAACTAGACCCACCCATATGACCCTTTACTATGATCAACATAATCACATGAATGTCCTAACTAATCGCATCATATGCTTTGTAGGAAGACATCACTTAGCTACCGTACAGTACGCCTTGACTATAATCAACATACGCAGCACGAATACTCAGTACTCTGCTTCCTAAAATGACGGAGGGTTGCGGATGGTTTTTAAGAAAACCTTTAACGCTTTGAACTTGATCTCATTGTAGAATCAAAACAGTTAAGAAAAGGAGTGGCTTAAGCTCCGTATCTTTTTGAAACTTGCATTTTCATAAAAAGCCGAGTTTGTTTCAAATCTGATTCTACAACATCATTAGGTTTCTTTTCTTTACATTAATCTCATTAATGTGATCCCATCATTTAAGTTCCTAAGCCATCACAGAATAGAACGTATACTTATGCCATCCGCATTCGCCACAGTGTCCCGTTATGCACCGTTAGGTTACTTAACTAACGGCATAGCGGGGCGGGACTAGCGCGGGTGTAAAATATAAACAACGTTTATTATATATCATATATATAATAATAATCCATTCGTCTCAGATACTAAGTAATCACATTACAGAATATCAACAGCAGAAGCACATAAAAGGATATCTAGGATATCCGTATTTTTTATCGAGCCAACAATAGAAAATACGGATTCCACGGTCGTGATGAATAGCCAAGCCCACACCCCTAGACCCCTACGAGAGCGGCAAGTGATCCCGCCAATTCTAGAGTTTAGGAGACCCGGTCTCGACTCCTCGAGATGGCCTCCCACTGAACCCTAGAACCCGGTCACTTGTGCTCCCCTCCTTGGGTCTATCCTAATGCGGAAAAGTAAATAATATACAATTGATTTATACATGAATGAAAATAAAACTCTCATCTCAAATAAAAACCCCCGGCTATTCATTCGCGACAATCCTACCCATCATATCTCAGCAACACATAATATCTCATATCATCAACGTAAGTAAGTATGCGTATCCCGATTTTCGTTGACGTATAGCAACGAAAACGGCGATACACCACATACTACACTTACGGTTGTAGAAAATAAAATGAAAAACTACAACATTTGGAATCCACAATCACCTTAGACATCATAAATTCGAAATATCACATACTTCGTATTTCATGCCTAACTATACGAATTCCACATATTGTATCACATTCTAGATAAAATAGACAATGTTAAACTTTTCGATCGAATAAACAAACACCCTAGATTTCCCAAACTGCACAACACTTGAGCCGAGTTCAAAAATTTCTAGAACATGTCACAGCCCCTTATGAACCAACCGTAGAAGGGTCAAACCAACGCCTCACATGTGGCAACGCTAAACTACCACAAACCCTAAGTTTCAGTGACAGTTTTGACGGTCACATAATCGAGTTAAGGTTATGTTCTTCTAGAGTGTCCACAGAAACGCTTGCATGTTTTTCGAAAATTTCGAACTCGGGAAAAATCCAACACTCGGAATTTTTTCAATACGGGAAAAAATGTGTTTCTAATATTCGTTCAAACATTGTAACACGTTCTAAAAATCTGAAAATCTGAACGAAGTTAAACTTTTCCGATCGAATCACCAAATACAATTTATCTCCAGAAACCTCAACACTTGAGTAAGTTTAAAATATCTCAGAGGCATGTACTATTACATACAGGTCTACTGTAGAAAACACTATTCCTAATTCCACAAAACGGCCGCGGAACCGCCGCAAAAAGCATGGTTAGGCCGCGGTTCCGCGGCGTTTTAGTGAGATCGTTGAATAATTTTTATACAGTAATTCATAGAAAAGCCTGCTGAATTTTTTAAGAATTTTTAATTTGGAAAAATCCAATTTTCAAAAAATTTCCAGAGAGCTGTCCAAATTGGTGTTTCGTGGTTCGATTGGACTTTTAACATCGCCTACGCATCGCCTAAAGCTCTAGCCTGGCTCTGATACCACTGTAGGGTTAGCCTAGCACCTCGTCAAGGGTTTGGTAGCATCACATATGCCATAATCAAAATTTTAGAGGTGCTAAGTTAACTCGACAAGAATCGAAACTAGAAGTTTAGGGATTCATACAATTAAGCATCACATGCAAATGTAAAACTATCACTAAGAGTAGAGATTACAACCTTTGTAGATCTCCCTCGGTGACTCCTTGGCACTATGAGAGTTTGGAACGGATCGATGGAAGCCTTCCTTGTCCACGATGATCCACCCGAAGTCCCTTTGCCCAAAGCTCCTTGCCTTACTTGTTTCGCAAACGAAATAGAGCAAACACCCTACACAAATCGGCTAGATGTGTGTAGTATGATAATGTGGTTTATATTCAACAATTGAAACCCTTTCTTTTATCAACTTCACTCTAGAAAAAAATCAAGAGAGGAAGAAGAATATTATGGTGGCTAAGCTTGAGCTTTCTATCATAACACATATGATAACTTGTTTTCTTCACACCAATTTTTTTTCATGCTTGTTCTTCTTAATTGTACACCTTGTTTCATATCACATATGAAGCCTTATATAGTGATGAGAATGAATAATCATCATTATTCCATTCCCACTATAATTATGGGTAGAAATTCTTTTCATAAAGAATTAAGCATGGGTGGAAATTCTTTTCATTAAGTTAAATAAAGCTTACCCACTAAAGAATAAAGGAGCATGAGTGGGTTTTCTTTACATTAACTTAAAATGATAAATATAAATAAAAGCTTCAATATAAGTCTTGCATTGCCACCATTCTTGTATCATCAACCATGATACTATGTATGTATGTATGTGTCCATGCACATCATCATGTGCATACATGCATGCATACAAAAGGATTTAATTAAAGAATTAATCTAAATGTAATTTGTTAAATCAACACTTGATTTAGCAAACCGGTCATATCACATACGATCCGACAAATAGAAAATGCCCGATTAATATACGTTATCACATAACCGTATTTAATCGGGTCCCGCACATATCTCATATGCACACCACACCTTTTTGCCTGAGCCAGGAAACTTCATTGTGGGACTCTAAGACTCGTCAATACGCCGGCAGTAGATGATGATCATATCAAACACCTACAAGCCGCAAGAGGTCGGCTAAACGTAACGGCCACCCGGGTATTGAAACGATCAGAAGAAAACCAGCGAAGCTGTAAAAACTCCCGTCGAGCCAACTGGCAACACTTACCGTACAGTCCGGTCTCTTCATCAGATATGCTGCATATCGAGTCCAGGGATGGAATCGTCGACCCCGGTAACTCAATAAGTCATGCTGGTGTATGGCTCATAACAAATCGAGAAACTACTAATAACTCTTATCATTAAATCTCAGCAGCCCTGGCCAGAGACTTCATGTTATAGCCAATCGAGCATAGCACAACATCAACCCCCGATACCGGGAGAGACAAAACCCCTCCTATCGCTCATTGCCTCCATGCGCCTCGAGACTGTACCCAAAGACCACCTGTTTGCACGACTCAGTAGAGCCGTGGTAGGGTGGAGATCAAAGTATAGTGGGAGGACACACAAGACTCTATGACAATCTCGGGTCTACAGACTAACCTGTACCAGTGTTCCCTGAGAACTGCTATCCGACGATAGATATAATACCACATAGGAGTTCTCGGCGAGTCCGTTCAGTGTACCCATTCTCCACTGAGCACCCGCATACAATCTTTGGTGTCTCCTCACCAGATGGATATGGGATCATCCATCGCCCATCATATGGGACAAGAATGGTATACGCTAGTCTACTCTGGAATATCGATGCCCTGTCTCGATACACCCTCGACTAGGAACAACTCAAGGATATGCTTATAGACTACATGTGCCCCACTAGTATGATCCGCATCATAATCACAGTAGTCAAGCAAATATCCTTTGGGCTTTATCAACATGTTTAAATGATTAAATCTACATGTCCAGATAAAATAAACTAGATAGCGTACTATCATGTTGAGCAAGAAAGTCATCTATCTCCATATATATATGTCCAAGTTTCCACTATCCATATAATGGCCTTTAAGGCATACATATTACTAACAATGGCAGCTATCACACGGAACCTGGAAGCAATTGAGAGCAAATTCTCATCTCCTTCTCCTGCCCCTGCTCCGCCCCCTCGTACCATCTACGCTTGTTGTTCTGATCCATCCCATTTGACCGAAGAGTGTCCTTACAACCACCCTCTCAAAGACAGGATTAGGTCAATGCTGCCTTTCAGTAAAGACCAAGAAGTGATCCATACTCTTCCACCTACAATCCCGGTTGGAGGAACCACCCCAATTTCGTCTGGAATTAGAACCAGCATCAATTCCAAGGCAACAACAACTTCCAGAGGCCTCCTCCGCCGTAACAACCAGCCCGCAACAAACTCAACATCAATTTCAGCAGCCCTTCCAACCCCAACCTTTTCAAAATTAGACGAACAATTTCGCACCCAACAATTCTTTTCCCCAAAACAACTTTGTTCCGTCAAACAACGATAAGGTTTCCTCGCTAGAACGGAGTCTGGAGGCATTTGTAAAGCAATCGACTCAATCCACCACCAACATCCAGTCTTCCATTCAGACTTTGGTGCAACACACTGCCGCTCACGGAAAAAGCATCAAAACCATCGAAGCCCAGATAGCACAGCTGAATGCGGCCTTAAACGAGCGAGAGAAGGGGAAGCTTCCATCTCAACCACTCTCAAATCCTGGTCACCCACATAATGTACATGTTGCTCTTGAACAACAGAACCATAATGTGAGTGCCGTGAATACATTGAGATCTAGAAGGATGCTGCACAACAACTTTGGGACACGGATAGATGATGACACCCCGGCCGCTTCTTCTTCCTCTTCTTCGTCTTCTGAGCCTATTCTCCCTTCTTCAAAAGGCTCTTCTTCTTCTGCTGCTCTGAACGGACCCACTTTCCACTCCACGAAAACTCCAGCTCTGGGATCCGTTCCAACTCTACAATCTCCTCCACAAGTATTGGACCCAACCAATTTTAAAAACGTTCCATTTCCAAATCGGTTGAGGTCCAATAAACAAAATCTACAAATGGAGAATATTCTGGAGTTGTTTAAGAAGGTTAACATCAACATTCCCCTTTTAAATGCTGTCCAACAAGTCCTTTCCTACGCAAAAATCTTGAAGGACTTGTGCACGAAAAAAAGGAAATCTCAGGTACCCAAGAAAGTTTTCTTAGCTAGTGCTGTGAGTAATGCTCTTACCCAATCTTTACCTCAAAAACGGAAGGACCCTGGTTGTCCTATGATTTCAATCACCATTGGGGATAAGAACATCAACCGCGCACTTTTGGATCTTGGTTCCAGTGTTAACCTGCTTCCGTACTCAGTATATGAACAACTAGGTGTAGGAGAGCTGAAACCCACACATTGTACTCTCTAAATAAACGACCGATCTATCACCCATCCTAGGTTAAGCTAGAGGATGTGTTAATCAAGGTTGGAGACTTCATATTCCCCATTGACTTTATTGTTTTAGACACACAGCCTGTAGCTAACCCCCGGAATCAAATTCCGGTGATACTCGATCGCCTATTCCTTGCAACCTCAAATACTGTGATCAATTGTCGAAATGGTTCGATGAACCTATCTTTTGGAAACATGACAATTGAACTCAACATTTTCAGGTTAGAGAATCAGCCCTCTGAACCTAATGCTCATATACTAGACGTTTGTTCGATCCAGGAGATCACCTCAGAGGACTGTGAATTTGAGGAATTTTTGTTCGATCACAGCGATCTTGACGCCACTAGTGCGTTCCTCTTCGAACCTGCTGCTGCTGCACCCGACTGTGATTACGAGTGTTTCACTTTCTCGAACGATATTGGCCAGTCACCACCCGAGTTTGAATCCTTTGATTTTCCGGATGAGTTAGCTGAACCATCCAACTCAGTCGCCTACACTCATTTTGAACCTCTGCTGGAGTCCTTTGAGTTCGAGACCTTTTCACCAATCTTGCCTTCAATCGTTTCACCGCCAACGCTCGAACTCAAGCCATTGCCGTCTCACCTTAAGTACGCTTACTTAGGTGAGAACGAGACCCTCCCTGTTATCATCTCGGCTTCTCTAGCTCCAGAGTAAGAGAAAGCCCTTCTTACGGTCTTGCACAGCAATAGGCAAGCTTTTGGCTGGTCAATGGCGGACATCAATGGGATTAGTCCCCTGATCGTTGAACATCACATTCATCTGACGGATGATGCTAAACCAGCTAGGGATCCACAAAGGCGACTCAACCCAGTCATGAAGGAGGCTGTAAAAAAGGAGATCGTAAAGTGTCTAGATAGTGGTATCATTTACCCTATCTCTGATAGCCAATGGGTTAGCCCCATTCACATTGTCCCCAAGAAGTCGGGCATAACGGTCATAACCAATGAGGCAAACGAGTTAATCCCTACTCGCACCCAAACTGGGTGGCGAGTATGCATCAATTATAGAAAACTCAACGCCGCAACGCGGAAAGACCACTTTCCGCTACCTTTCATTGACCAAATGCTTGAACGATTGGCTGGACACGAGTACTACTGCTTTCTGGATGGATACTCCGGCTATAATCAGATTCCCATCGCCGAAAAAGACCAGGACAAGACCACATTCACCTGTCCTTTTGGCATGTTTGCATATCGTCGCATGCCCTTTGGGTTATGCAATGCGCCCGCTACCTTCCAACGGTGTATGATGGGAATCTTCTCAGACATGGTGGAGAAATTCTTGGAGATCTTCATGGATGATTTCTCCATTTTCGGAGATTCCTTTGATGAGTGTTTGCTGCATCTTGACGCTGTCCTTACCCAGTGTAAGGATAAGAACCTCACTTTAAACTGAGAGAAGTGTCACTTTGTCACGCCCCGCTTCCCAGAGTACGCTAATATGGGCACGTGACATAGCCAACCATGCTACCTATGGCTAGGAAATATCCCTCCACAGTCACATTACGGCTGTCTAGAGATATCAAGAACAGTAATAAACTATCTAATACATGTCCATAAGCCAGAATGAAAGAGTCATGAAATAAATGCGGAAGCAAAATATCCAAGTACAATAATAAACTGGAATGTACGTCCCAAACACGGGCTCACATCAGGAAAAGAAAGTGCGGAAATAAAACTAAACTAACAAGATCATCACTGTTCGGCCTGTCGGCTGAAGTATTCCTGATCAGCCTGCGATAAAGATAAGGGATCTGGGCCATGCAAAACCCAGACGTCAGTGGGTCATAATATCAATAATTCTAAGCAAGCAGGATGAAATGAAATATGCAGGCATGAAGTATGAACAGTAACAAGTCATTAGTAACAAGTAAACAGTAACATGAATATAGATCAGTGAACAGGATATAAACAGGTGAAGTGTGGTGAGTAGTCTAAACCGTGCTATAGGGTTATCTACTCTAAAGTTATTCGAAATCAATTAGTGTACTCCTCCATGTAACCCAAAAGAATATGTCCCGTTATCCCCCGGGACCACGGATCAGGTAGTGGGAGTCATGAATGACTCTGTCCCGTTATCCCCCGGGACCACGGATCAAGTAAGAATCACGAATGATTCTGTCCCGTTATCCCCCGGGACCACGGATCAAGTAATACCCTTTTAAACTACACTTCGGTTACACTTTTGATTTCCCCATACCCCCAAGGTTAATCGTTCAAGTCAGGTATTGATAAATCTGGAGCTAATGCCAACACAGGATCAAGTAGGTACAGGTTTGTCTGAATAGACAACAGGAAATGTCCGTAAGGACAACATGTCAAGGTTGTCAGCATTAGTAACAGGATCAGGTATCAAGTCAAATAGTAATATATCAGGTCATGTCAGGTGGTGCACATGTATCAAGTCATGTCAAATAAGGTATCAGGAGTTTGGATCGTTCTTCCTGCAAGCTCGCAACATATCCTCAAGAGTTTGGATCGTTCTTCCTGACTGGCCATCTGTCTGGGGATGATAAGCAGTGCTAAACTTCAGTCGGGTCCCCAAACTTTCCTGCAAGCTCTTCCAGAAGTGCGATAAAAATCGGGTATCACGGTCGGAAATGATACTCATAGGTACTCCATGCAATCTCACAATCTCCTGCATGTACCGTTCTGCTAAAGTTTCTGTTGATTGACCAACTCGAAATGGTATGAAATGAGCTTCCTTGGTCAATCGATCAACAATCACCCAAACTGCATTGTTGCCCTTTGGACTCCGCGGTAAAGTTGTCATGAAATCCATGGTTATATGTTCCCATTTCCATTGAGGAATCAGAAGTGGTTACAATAAACCAGCAACCCGTTGATGTTCAGCCTTAACTTGCTGACATACCAAGCACTTTGCTACAAAGCGGGCAATCTCCCGTTTCATGCCTTCCCACCAGAAATGCTGTCGTATATCTCGGTACATCTTCGTGCCTCCTGGATGTACGGAATATGCTGAACTGTGTGCCTCCTTCATAAGTTCTTCGCGAATGTCTCCTCTTGGCACACACAAACGACTACCATAACGCAACGAACCATCTTCATGAATCAACAAGTCCGTTCGAAGTCCAGCTTCAACCTGTTCTCGAAACTTTTGCAATCTAGGGTCCTGTAATTGCGTTGCTTTAATATTCTCGATCAACGACGACTGTACTTGCAGCTGCATCAACTGTCCCGAAGAATGCGGTAGCACAATCTCCAACTCGAATCTTCGAAAGTCTTTGATAAGTTCTTTCTGTGCAGTCAACACGTGAATTGCTGGCAACCGACTAAGTGCATCCGGCACAACATTAACTTTTCCCGGATGGTATTTAAGATCAAGATCGTAGTCAGCCATCAGTTCTAACCATCTACGCTGCCTCATGTTGAGCTCTTTCTGCGTGAACACATACTTTAGACTTTTGTGATCGGTGAATACTTCGACATTTTCGCCCAATAAGTAGTGTCTCCAAAATTTTAAGGCGAAAATCACTGCTGCCAGCTCCAAATCGTGAGTTGGGTAATTCTTCTCATGAGTCTTCAACTGTCTCGATGCGTAGGCTATAACTTTCCCGTGCTGCATCAAAACACATCCCAAACCTTTCCCAGACGCGTCGCTGTGAATCACCAATCCTCCGGAACCGTCGGGTACGGTCAAAATAGGTGCGGTTATCAACCTTTGCTTCAACGCCTCAAAAGCTGACGCACATCTATCCGTCCATACGAACGGTATCTCTTTTCGCGTAAGCTTGGTCAAAGGCTCAGCTAAACGAGCAAAATTCTCCACGAACCTTCTGTAATATCCGGCAAGTCCAAGAAAACTTCTAATCTCTGTTACGTTCTTCGGAATCGGCCAATCTTGAACTGCTGCAATCTTTTCAGGATCAACAGCGATTCCAACTCCGGATACGACGTGCCCCAAAAACTTCACTTCTTCGAGCCAAAATTCGCACTTGCTCATCTTCGCATATAATCTTTCTTGCCTCAACGTTTGCAGTGCGATCTTTAAGTGTTTTGCGTGCCCTTCTAAGCTTCTTGAATAAACCAGAATATCATCGATAAACACCACTATAAACTGGTCTAAGAATGGTGAAAATATTCGGTTCATCAAGTCCATAAATATCGCCGGTGCGTTCGTGACTCCGAATGGCATCACTAAATACTCGTAATGCCCATAACGAGTTCGGAACGCGGTCTTGCAAATATCTTCTGATTTAACTCGAACTTGATGATATCCAGATCGCAAATCCAGCTTCGAGAATACCCTCGCACCACTGAATTGCTCGAATAATTCGCCGATGCGAGGGATCGGGTACTTGTTCTTAATAGTCACCCGGTTTAATTCTCGATAATCGATGCACATTATCCTTGTGCCATCTTTCTTCTTGACTAGAAGAACTGGAGCTCCCCAGGGTGAATTGCTGCTGCGAATCCAACCCTTCTCTAGCAATTCGGCAACCTGCTTCTTTACTTCTTCCAACTCCACTGGTGCCATCGGATAGTACGCCTTTGAGATTGGCGCTGCACCAGGAACAAGATCGATCGCGAACTCCACGTCTCACTTCGGCGGTAAACCTGATATGTCTTCGAACACGTCCATGAAATCTCGAACAACAGCTGGCACATCTTCCTTATCCACCTCTATCGACGAAAGAACATTGTTTGTCGGCCTAGCCCTAAACTCGACTGGCCCTACAGAACTGCTTCCTCCAGCAAAATAAACTCCGGATGTCCGGGAATCTGGAGAATCACTTTCCTTTCCTTACAATCAATATGAGCGTGGAAAGTGCCGCGAAAATCCATTCCCAAGACAACAAACAAAGGGGTGCACCAGAATTGAATAATCCTAATGCGGGAAAAACAAGAACAAGTAAGATACCGAGATGACTTCATCCAACGTCAAGATACTGAAGAGGATTAAGCACGGTAAACATGATTCAAGCTGGCGATAAAACAAGAACTGGTAAGCAATGAAACCGAGAGAAGCAAGGTAATATAACGATCGTGAAACAAGGAAATGAATCAAAACTAGAATTCCAAGTTACTTAAATAGAGTACTGCATTGTAACCATGTTGCAGTTCATGGGTACAATTACATAACTCCACTCAAGTCGCCCAAATCCTAGTATCAGAATCAAGAAACAGGGAGAAACAATAGAGAACCAAAAGGTTTCAAGTCGAGATGCAAAGTGGTTTGCATATCGTCAAGACGAAGGATAAAAGAAAGATATGATTCAAGAATCATGATAGCAATGTGGCAGGACATGTTCCTAATCACGAGTATTCTGATTCGTGTATTGGGTCCAATACCCAACTACAAAAGAATCAAACTCGATTAACCTATAACCTATGGCTCTGATACCAAAAGAACCATGTCACGCCCCGCTTCCCAGAGTACGTTAATATGGGCACGTGACATAGCCAACCATGCTACCTGTGGCTAGGAAATATCCCTCCACAGTCACATTACGGCTGTCTAGAGATATCAAGAACAGTAATAAACTATCTAATACATGTCCATAAGCCAGAATGAAAGAGTCATGAAATAAATGCGGAAGTAAAATATCCAAGTACAATAATAAACTAGAATGTACGTCCCAAACACGGGCTCACATCAGGAAAAGAAAGTGCGGAAATAAAACTAAACTAACAAGATCCTCACTGTTCGGCCTGTCGGCTGAAGTATTCCTGATCAGCCTGCGATAAAGATAAGGGATCTGGGCCATGCAAAACCCAGACGTCAGTGCGTCATAATATCAATAATTCTAAGCAAGCAGGATGAAATGAAATATGCAGGCATGAAGTATGAACAGTAACAAGTCATTAGTAACAAGTAAACAGTAACATGAATATAGATCAGTGAACAGGATATAAACAGGTGAAGTGCGGTGAGTAGTCTAAACCGTGCTATAGGGTTATCTACTCTAAAGTTATTCGAAATCAATTAGTGTACTCCTCCATGTAACCCAAAAGAATATGTCCCGTTATCCCCCGGGACCACGGATCAGGTAGTGGGAGTCATGAATGACTCTGTCCCGTTATCCCCCGGGACCACGGATCAAGTAAGAATCACGAATGATTCTGTCCCGTTATCCCCCGGGACCACGGATCAAGTAATACCCTTTTAAACTACACTTCGGTTACACTTTTGATTTCCCCATAGCCCCAAGGTTATGTGTTCAAGTCAGGTATTGATAAATCTGGAGCTAATGCCAACACAGGATCAAGTAGGTACAGGTTTGTCTGAATAGACAACAGGAAATGTCCGTAGGGATAACATGTCAAGGTTGTCGGCATTAGTAACAGGATCAGGTATCAAGTCAAATAGTAATATATCAGGTCATGTCAGGTGGTGCACATGTATCAAGTCATGTCAAATAGGGTATCAGGTCAAGTCAGGTAGTGCACAGGTAACAAATGAGTAATCATAATCAACTGTAGTAAGTATGGTATATGAATCTAGCAGTAACATGAAGCAATCAGGTTCAGGCATGCAATTAAATATGTAATATACAGCACGGATATGACCGGGTGTTGTAAAGCGGTAAACTGCAATATGGATGCATAATGTAATGAACATGTAATATTATTATTAATATGGATGTGAAATATGTATCATAGCATGTAGCAAGGTATACTTGCCTGAACAGATCTCACGACGGGTGCGTACGCCACGTACGACGTCGGTAATGTCGCGATGCACACGTGCGCACGGGACAGGACAGAACTAGGTAAAGAAAGAACGTGACCACGCTGGCTGGGGATATCCACTGGGTCGCCCGGATGGTCGGCAACGGCACGGCTCCGGCAATCACCGGAGAAATGCACGATCAAGAAAGAGAAGAGGAAGAAGGAGGAGGAGAAGAAGAAGATTGCACTGGGGTTTGGTGCTCTGGTGTTAGGTAGAAGGCGATGAGGTGGTTGCGATGACGAGGAGGCGACGGGAAAGGGATCGCCGGCGAAGGGCGATGGAGGCTCGGGTGTGCAGGGAAGAGAGCTCGGGATTTGGTTTGTGATATTGGTGAGGAGATGGTGGCGGTGCTGGTGACGAGAGGAGGCTGCGAGGATGAGAGGCTACGGCGATAGGTCGCCAGCGAGTAGGTGCAGATGAGGCCGGGCTAGGGATTCAAGGGCTCGGTTCATGCGGGGTTCTTGGGGAGTAAAAGAGTGGAGGAGGTGATGGAGAGGAGAAGGTCGAGGGCTAGACGAGTGGATGCGGCGGTCGGCGGCGGCGGCGGCGTGGCTACGAGGTCGGGTTCGGGGTCGTTGGGTTGTGTCGGTCGGGGCTTGTAGGGGTCGTCGGAGAGACTAGAAGGAGGAGAAGAGGTCGACGAGGTAGGTGAGGTGAGCGGACTCGAGGGTGGAGGCGACGGCGGCAGGCGAGTGCGACAGGCGCGGGCACGGGTTCTCGCGAGGACGAGGCGGGAAAGAAAGAGAAGAAGCGGTGAGAATAGGGAAGGGGAAGGTGAGGGGATCCTCGTAGTGGGTCTTAATATATATGAGAGAGAGAGGGAGAAAGGTGAGATTATATTAGGATTTAAAAAATTATTAGAATATATGTGTATGTGTGTGCAGAAAGAGAGAGAGAAGTTAGATCTAAATAGGTAAGGGGAAAATATAAAGAATTAGTATGAGAGAGAGAGAGAGGTACGTGGGTGAGTATGGGTTTAACAAAAGAATTAATATAGATATATACAGTAAGAGAGATAAAGAGAGCTGAGAAAAAGAGAGAGAATCGTGTGTTATAAAAAGAATATATATAATTATAGTTTAGAAATAAATTAATATAATATTAGTACGTTTTGAGATTTTGGCAAATACAAACTTACTCCAAAACACGCCCGGGCCGGATCTAAAAATTCAGATTTAAAATATGAAAAATATATGCGACGTCCAAATTTCAAAATGAATGCCCGGGTAACGAAAATGCATACCCCCAAGATTGGATGCACGTACGTGCGCGTAGCCATCCAAACAGGTCTGTTTCACTGAACGGGACAAGAACAAGATGCGCGGATGCTACCGCGGGGTTAGGGGTATCATGCAGGCCATGCAATGTATTTTTAAAATATTTTATTTGACTTAAAATGTTATATTGTAAAATGCGCATGTCAGATAAAATGCCAGTATGCAGTATTTATGAATGTGCACAAGTATATGTAACCAGTCAGGATAAATCATAAATATGAATCAAACAAGTTTCAAGCAAGCGGGTCGGGTCGGATACTAATATAGATGTCAGATATAATATTTGCACCCAAAACACAATATATCAGGAAAATACCATAAATAAAGAAATACGTGCACTGGAATTGGTATACATGAACTAGGGTGTTACACACTTCATGGTACGCGAAGGTATTGTCCTAGGACATATCATCTCGCAAAATGGCATTGAGGTAGATGAAGCAAAGATTGAAGTCATTTCTAATCTCCCTCCTCCCAAAAGCGTCAAAGACATCCGAGCCTTTCTTGGCCATGCCGGTTTCTATAGACGGTTCATCAAGGACTTTAGCAAGATTGCTAGGCCCTTGACTCTTTTGCTGGCCAAGGACACGACATTTGACTTCAACTCGAGCTGTGTGACTGCGTTCAAGTCATTAAAAAGATCACTCACTTCTGCTCCCGTTCTTTCCTCGCCTGACTGGACGTATCCATTTGAGATTATGTGCGATGCATCTGACTTTGCCATCGATGCGGTCCTTGGACAGCACATCGATAAGATACCGCACGTCATCTATTACGCTAGCCGAACCCTGAACGATGCTCAACAGAACTACACAACAACCAAGAAGGAATTCTTGGCAGTTGTGTTCGCTTTAGAAAAGTCCAGGCCTTACTTGATCGGCTCTCCAGTCATCGTCTACACGGACCATTCAGCTCTTCGTTATCTTTTTGCGAAGAAGGACGCAAAATCTCGGCTAATACATTGGATCCTCTTACTTCAAGAGTTTGACCTTGTCATCAAGGATAAAAGAGAATGTGAAAACGTAGTCGCCGACCATCTTTCACGACTCCCTTCTTCGCCAACGCTTCAACTTCCGATCAACGACGTTTTTCCGGATGAACAACTCTTGACGTTATCTTGCGAACCCTGGTTCGCAGATATTGTGAACTATTTGGCCACAGGATTACTACTGACTAAATGGTCAAGTCAGGACAGACTTCGATTCTTATCCCAAGTGAAACACTTTTATTGGGACGAACCCTATCTGTTCAAGTATTGTCCCGACCAGATTATTCGTCGGTGTGTTCCTGATAATGAGTTCAGGAGTGTGCTGTCATTTTGCCACGATCAAGCGTGTGGCGGGCACTTTGGCCCCAAAAAGACAGCCGAGAAGATCTTGCAGTGTGGTTTCTACTGGCCACAACTCTTCAAAGACGCTCATGATTACCGCAAGACTTGCTCCCGGTGCCAACACTTGGGCCGGATATCCAGGAGAAACGAGATGCCGCTCCAACCAATCTTGGTTGTAGAGATTTTCGATATTTAGGGGATTGATTTTATGGGGCCGTTTCCCAGCTCTTTTGGGAACTTGTACATCCTTCTCGCTGTTGATTATGTCTCTAAGTGGGTCGAGGCTGTGCCCAGCTGGACTAACGACAACAAGGTTGTCGTTAGATTTCTTAAGGAAAACATCTTTTCCTGGTTTGGGCACCCCCGCGCGATCATTAGTGACAATGGGACTCATTTCTGTAATAGGACTTTCGAGGCCTTGATGCGGAAGTATTCCATTAATCATAAGCTATCAACACCCTACCATCCCCAAACATGTGGGCAAGCCGAGGTTTCAAATCGACATATCAAGCATATACTGGAGAAGACGGTTTCCAAGAACCGTAAAGATTGGTCTTTAAAACTCACTGATGCCCTTTGGGCATTTCGAACTGCTTATAAGACCGATCTTGGCATGTCTCCCTATCGGCTTGTGTACGGAAAGGCTTGCCACCTTCTAGTGGAAATAGAGTATCGCGTATTTTGGGCGATAAAGGAGCTGAATCTATCTCTCGAAAATGCGGGCAGCCATCGAAAGCTGCAGTTGAACGAATTGAGCGAGCTTCGGAATGAGGCTTACGAAAACGCGGTTGTCATTAAGAACCGAACAAAGGTGTTTCACGATAAACACCTTTTGCGCAAAACTTTCACACCTGGTCAACAGGTACTGCTTTACGACACCCGGCTTCATTTCCATCCAGGTAAGCTCGGATCTCGCTGGAAGTGGCCATTTTTGTGCGGAATGTGTACCCGCAAGGCGCTGTAGATTTGGAAAATCCAAAGGTCGGTTCGTTTTTCCAAAGTAAACGGACACAGACTGAAACCGTACCTTAGCGCTGAACCGTCAGAGGAGCTCCTGGGCTTACAGGAGCCGGTTTACCCTGCATAATCTTCCTCTGCCTACCACCAAACTTCGGTTATCCAGCCAAAAACAGTGGACACTGTTTTCAAATAAATTTGGAGGTATGTATATATTGCTTTTTGTATATATATGTGGATATTCTTGTCCGGTGCATATCCATTTTTGACGAGCAATCTTGTCTGGTGATACTCAAAAAAAAAAGAGGAAAAGTGTATATATAACCGACGTTTTTGACCCCTCAATAATTTTTGCCTGCTTGATGTACAATGACAGTGAGGGTACTGTCCACTTTAAGTTTAGGGGTATGCTCGGTACGCATTTCTAACCTTCGCATTCATATGTATATTTTGCATCTAAATCCCATAAAAATTAGAAAAATTTTACAAAAATATAAAAACTTTGTCATCAAGTTGGCTAATAAGGTAACTTAGATTTTTATTCCGAAAATTTAGTTGATACGATAGAAATAACTAAATTCTAGGCTTAGAAATTGAAAACCCTAAAAATAACCCTCCTTCTGTTTAAACTTGGTAAGTATATGTCCTTACAGTTTTTTTTTAGAAATAGGTAATCTTGAGTTCAGTTCTTGAGTTAAGTCAAGATGAGGAGAAAGTATTGAAGCCTTACTGAAAGATAAGTCTGAAAAATAGTTTATATTCTTGAGTCCAAATTTAGAAAGTATATACCCTACAAACTGCACATACACGCACCTTAAAACTTGGGATAGTAGATGATACCTAGAAATACTCTTGCCTGAAAACCTAGTATGAAAGAAAAAACGGTATTTAAAGCTAAACACCAAAAGAGTATCATAGAAAAATATATCCGGTCTTGAAAAAAAAAGAAAAAGAAATAAAAAGAAAAAATAAATAAAGTCAAGACCTCGAAACTGCTAATTACGCTTTAAGCTCACGCATTCAGTAATCGGCCGTTAGTGCCTCAAGAAGCATTAATAGTCGCATGAAAGGGGTGTGAGCAACACCGTCCATCATTAATGAAAAGAAGTAGTATTAGGTATTAAGGCAAGGGTACTATAGCTTGAATTGAATTCTTGAGTGTAGGGGTGAAAATTTACACACACGTAGAGGTATACAATCGATGTTTGGATAAAAGATAGAAATGAAGAATAAGACTTATGTTTTCTGTAAAGTTGATAAAAATACCCGATTTAAGACCGCACTTTTAGAAGGAAAACTCAGGAGATACCAATATCTTTCTAAACTTTTTTGGAACGTATAGGATCTGAGGTTAATTAGATAGGAGGTGTGAAATATAAGGGTTGAATATTTCTAAACTTAGGATGATAGAAGTTCTAACGTAGATACTAAACTATAGGAGTAGAATCGATGTTAACTTATGAAACTAACTTGACGGGATTTTGTGGGTAGTATCCGCTGAAAACCCTCAGGAGACAACACTCCTCCTACTAGGGACATCTAGAGGTTTAACGGCTTGTTGCACGAGCTCGGTGCAATCGCGTTCCCTGCGAAAGTGAGGTTAGGATTCTTTTCTTTTTGTTTTGCTCGGGACGAGCAAAAGATAAGTTTGGGGGGATTTGTTCATACCAGAATTTTGCATTTCAATACCACTCATTCATTATCTATTTTTTGTATATATCGATACTATTAACCAGTGTCTGCTCAGTATTACAGATTACAGGTATCCGTGACAAAATACTGGAAATACGCTTAAAATCATGGATATATCATTTATGAGCCGACACTGCAACCAGAACCGCAAACCGACCAGTACTTCATAAGTTTCTTCTTGCAACATTCATGTGTACACACTTTTTAAACAAATGGTCCAACACATACAAGTGTGCACAACTGGCTTGTTGGTTCATGAACCTAGTGATGAGGGCTGCCCATGACATGATGACTTGGTGCAAGTTGGCATGAGTGTGATGTGCATTTAATGCAAAAAGAGTTGATGTGATTTGAAGCTACAAGTTCCCTCCAAAATTCTGAGTGCATTAAAAGACAAAACAGAGAAAATAAACAACACCAGAATGATACTGAAGACAACAGAAGACCACACCCCAAAAACGAGCCTAGGGGCTCGGATTTGGGCCGAGCCCCTCCTTCCTAGATCCGGCCTCGTCGGCTCCACATCCCCTGTGTGGCTCCATCTTCCTGTGGGCCCCCCTTGATGCCACATCAGCTCGTTTTTATTGTTTATTTATTCAGTTTTTGAGCCTATAAATACAGACCAGAGGCATGAGGAATGGTTCATCTTTTGTTTAGTTTTGTATCAAAACTCTTGTAATTTGTTAGCTTGCTTTCCCTTGTAATTCTTGAGCTCTTGCCCCTTTGCATTGACCTTGCAACTTCTTCATTGGACTTGCAAGTTTAAGGTTTAGGTTCTTAACTTCAAGATTTGTGTAACTTGTTTATGATTCAATAAAAAGTTCTCATTTTATTACATGTCTTGTTCTATGTTTTCATCTTAAATTTGTGAAATTCTCACTTTACTTTGATCTTGCAACCTCTTAAGTGAGCTTGCAACCTTAAAACCTTGTGTTTAGATTTCACACTTCATCGAGGTTAAGAACGCTTGAGATATTCGCACTTCGATTCATTGGTTCTTTCTTTATCTTTCTTTTATCGTATTTTGCATTATGTTCTTCTCTCTTTTCTCTTCTCTTTATTTTTACTTTGTGAATATGTGTGAGTAGTCGCTTACTCGTTAAGGGTGAATATGGTTAGGTTGTATTTGAAGATGTTATTTGCTAAAAACCTTAAAAAACCTTAAACTTTGCAATTGAAACTCCATGCAAATCACTTATAATTCCGCTCTGCTAGGCATCCTATCCTACCACGATAGCGATGTTTCCTAATCGTGACCGGATTGCTATTGGGTTGCCGGAGGCTAGAATCAAGAGATAATAATGAAAGGAGAAGGGACAAGGAAGACGGATTTAGCGAAATACCGCAAATACCATATTTCAAGTTCCCTAATCCGTGTTATTACCTATTGCTTTAGTGTCAATATCAAAGTTGGGTCTATAAGGATTCGGCAAACTTCATCTTCATACAATCTAACATATTACTACCCTTAACAAGTCCTTTTATCAAACATAATCTTTATTGCGACATTTAGATAAATCAACAAATCAAAACACGTTGTTAACTCGTTAAAACAAGCGTAAAAACTTACCATCTCCCTGCGGACGACCCGTACTCATCGCGGCTCGCTACTTGCGACACCATTTTGATTGCGGTAATTTCAAAACTCTCTTTAAATATAACACGGCAAAAACTTATCAATC
Source organism: Agapanthus africanus (assembly GCA_030015575.1). NCBI lineage: Eukaryota > Viridiplantae > Streptophyta > Magnoliopsida > Asparagales > Amaryllidaceae > Agapanthus > Agapanthus africanus. Next base: position 518,103,914 of record JASDDO010000031.1, on the reverse strand, counting down.
ATGGGGCGTGACAGATAGTAAGACGCTGTTCAGTGGTGCCAGTGTGGGCAGTGTCATCTCCCCCTCTACGGAAGTCGTGATCCCGGAGAGGGGGAACGGCGACCTGGGGGCTTGTCTCGCCGTTTGGACGCGGACAAGGGTATCCACTATGGATGTGAGCCTGTCGATCCATGCAGAGAGGGCGTGTACAGCGTTAGTGGGAGGAATGGATCCATCCACGCCTCCGTTGTAGGGAGGGCGGCGGCTTGTGTTTGGATCGTCACGGTGTTCACTCGCCATGAGTTCGAGATCGGAAGATCAACTTTCGATGAGTGGAATTTTCGTTTCGCATAGACGGCGCCAACTGATGGAGGTCAGGATCTCCTTCAGATGTTGTCCTCCGTCGATCTGTCACGAGCGTTGGTGAACGGCTGATATTGGTGTTGAGGGTTGCTTCCTTGAGTGTGTGGATCTCAGTGAGCTTGATTCGAGGTGAAGCCGGGCTACCTGCAAAGGAAGTCCCGGGTGGTTGTACCACCGTGGACCCTCCGACGATCAAGTTAACCAAGGTATTTGAGCAGAGTAGCGGCTTATTGTGTTAAAATTGCCTTTCCTGAGTCGTCTGGGAGAGGGGGTTTTATAGCGGTCTCCATGAACTAGCTGGCGTGAGATCTTCGCCGGCCATTACGCCCCTGGCGTTACGCCTGCGTGAATGACGGAATCCCTCCATTAATGACAAGATACGCTCGTTAATGGGGGGTTACGGCGGCGTGGAACGCGGGATCGTGGGGCAGCGGGTATCTCACGTCTGGAGAAATGCGTTGAGCCGTGGCAGAGGCGCCAGTGATCTGCATTCTAGGTCGCTTGGTAGAACCGGGGAGGCCTAGCTCGGTGAGAGGCCCAAAAGGGGGCGGGAGGCCGAGCTAGTTCGGTTCTGTGATAGCTCAGAGACGAGCTGGGAGGGCTCAGGATGCTCAGCGCATAGGGCGCTCGGAGACGAGCCCACGGTCATTTGTAAGGTGTGCGCAAGAGCGTTCAGGGGTCCATAGTAGGTCGGGAAACACCTCGGGACGATTGCTCGGAGAGAGTCTCCAACGCATAGTGTCTGCCCTGTTTGCGTGAGCCCCGGGACACGTCATCTGCCACGTGTCATGATTTGGGGAGTTCTTACTTATGAGCATCATCATTATGGAAATGTTTAAAACTACTAATCACAATAATTAAGCAAACTACAAAATAATCTTCTCTTTAAAAAGGAAAACATATCATTGTTTCTTTCATGTGAGAAAGAAACATAACATATATCAATCCAAAACATAAACAAGGATGATCCGATCACAACACCGCCGAAGATTGCAGCAACGGAAAACGAGGGCAAAGCAACGACAGTGGCATTAGCTGCAGGAGATGGGGCCGGTGCATACGATGGAGGATGAACCATAGGCGACTATGAGGGCGGCGACACCATGCCATCGGGTTTTGGTGCAGGAGCCGAAGGCAGAGGAGAAAGGGCCGACACCGGCTTCGGAGGGGATAAATGCTTTGAGGGGGAATGAGCAGTTGCCGGTGCCTGTGCATATGAAGCACCAGCACCAGCAACTAATGCTATTACCACCACCACCATCGTTACCTGAAACAAGTTACCAAAGAAAGCCATTTTTCAAAGTATTTGAGAGAGTAAAAAAATTTGGATGGGAATCAAAGCGAAAAGGCGTAGGTGTATATAGGAATTGTTGAGGGGATTGTAAGGAAAGTTTAAATTTGTAGGGATACCGCGTGAACCATTGGTGATAAGAAAAATATATTCATTGAAACGAATATAATTATATGAGTGAATCCAAAAATGATATGGTGACAACTGTAAATGAGTAGGGTTCATGACTTTTGGGCTCACAATTTCTCATGGGCCAAGTCTTTCCTTTTTGAGCCCTTTTTAAACAAATACGAAAGATTGTGCGAGAGAGATTTCTACACTGCTATATTTTTTCCTCCTTTTTTCCTGATTTAAAATGATCTTTGGAATAATATGAACTGGTAAATTAGCACAAAATCTTAAAATCTATGATAATTTTTTGATGGAATGAAATTTTTGATGGCAAAATGGTAAAACCGTCATTTGAGAACAATTCCACATAGAATAATACCGATATCTATTAACTTCTTCTCTCTTCTTATTAGCTAGTGTTTGCACGTGCGAAACACATATGTATATTAGAATTATGTATTAACTATATCCAAGTAAAATAATCACTGAAGTCTGTAGTCGAAGGATTTTATTAGGCAATATACAATTTTGAAAGATTATAATATATGAGGAATATTGAAAACATGTTAATTTATTAAAAAAGTTGAAGGAAAATGTGTAATTTTTCATTTTAAAAGGTGCTTTTCCTTTGATGAAATAAAGATCCTTGTGTGAGGAGAGAAAGAGAAGAGATATATAGAGAGAGAAGAGTGAAATTGAGTCGTCCGTCTCTATAATTCAGAATAAAACAGAGAAATTCTTGTTTTGAATTTCTCTATAATTCAGAATAAAACAGAGAAATTCTTGTTTTGAATTTTTATTTAATAAATCAACATACCATACACACTCATACCATTTGACTTTTATTTATTTATTTATAATAGATAGGATAAATTATCTCTCGTCAAAAAGGCTTTCATCTAAACTATAGCACAACAACAACAGCAACAACTGAGCCTTTTATCCCAAGCATATGGGGTAGGCTACATGAACCAACATGAGAATCACGCCGGGTCCAGCACATGAATCCTCTGTCTCCACTCACTTCTATCGAACAATATACTTTCATTGAGTCCTTTGGCAACCATATCGTTTCGTATCACCTCCATCCATGTTTTCTTCGGTCTCCCTTTTGCCCTTTTGCCATTGCCCATATCGAGAGTATCTGTTCGTCGAACCGGTGCTTCCATAGGTCTGCGTCGCACATGACCAAACCATCTTAGCCGGTTTTCCCGCATCTTCTCCTCCACGGGTGCTACACCAACTTTTGCACGAATATCCTCATTTCGCACCTTATCTTTTCTGGTGTTACCGCACATCCAACGAAGCATGCGCATCTCCGCTACGTGCATCTTCTGTCTATGATGCTTCTTAGGAGCCCAGCATTCTGTACCATATAATAAGGCAGGCCGAATAGCGCTCCGATAAAACTTCCCTTTCAATTTTAACGGAAAGTTATGATCACACAAAATCCCTGTTGCACTCCTCTATTTCAACCAACCAGCTTGGATCCTTTGATTAACATCACTATCGATCTCCCCATTCCTTTGGATGATGGAACCTAGATATCTTAACTAGTCGCTCGGTGATATCTCTTGCCCTTCCAATGTTATACCAATATGGTTTTGACTTCTCTGGCTACTAAATTTGCAGTGCATATATGCTGTCTTGGACCTGCTCAATCTGAATCCCCGAGATTCCAATGTTTGCCTCCATAATTCCAATTTAGCATTAACCCCTGCTTTCGTCTCATTTACTAGAACAATATCATCAACGAATAGCATACACCAAGGAACCTCATCTTGGATTGTTCTAGTAAGCTCATCCATCACGATGTTAAACAGGAATGGACTTAATGCATATCCTTGATGTAAACCAATAGTGATCGGAAAATCACTTGTTAAGCCGCCGCAAGTTCTGACATTTGCCACTACTCCGTCGTACATATCCTTGATTATGTCAATATACTTGACGGGGACCCCCTTCTTCATCATTGTCCCCCATAATACCTCTCTAGGTATCTTGTCGTACGCTTTTTCTAAATCAATAAATATCATATGCAAATCTCTTCTCCTCTCTCGAAAGCGCTCGACAAGTTGACGAAGCAAATGAATCGCCTCTGTCGTCGATCGTCCAGGCATGAACCCAAATTGGTTCTCTGTTATCTTAATATCCTTCCTTAGCCTGTGTTCAATCACTCTCTCCCAAAGTTTCATGGTGTGACACATTAGTTTTATTCCACGGTAGTTTGAGCAACTTTGAATGTCACCCTTATTCTTGTAGATAGGTACAAGGATACTTTTCCTCCATTCATTTGGCATCTTTTTTGTCTGCCAAATCTTATTAAACAGATCTGTCAGCCATTTAACGCCTATTTCTCCTAAGCATCTCCAAATCTCGATAGGAATCCCGTCAGGACCAACCGTTTTTCTTAAACCCATTCTGTTCAAAACTTCTTTAACCTCAGGAAATCTTATTTTACGCATGAAATCACGATTTATATCTTGAGATTGAATGACAAGTCCATCCAAATTCTTAGTAAAGCTCTCATTGAACAATTTGTCAAAATAATCTCTCCATCTTTCCTTGATATCCTCATCTCGAACTAAAACCTTCTGATTTTCATTTTTGACACACTTGACCGCACATAAGTCTCTAGTCTTCCTTTCCGGCATTCGAGCAATCCGGTATATATCATTTGCAGCCTCTTTAGTGTCTAATTTCTCGTACACCTTCTTATAGACCTTAGATTTCGCTTCCCGAACAGCTTTCTTAACTTCCTTTTTAGTCATTTTGTACTTCTCAAATCTCTCCACATCTCTACTTTTCTTCAAATCTTTATAAGAATCCCTTTTAATTTTAATAGCAGCCTTTACATCTTCATTCCACCATAATATGTCCTTAGATGGTGGAGCACCACCTCTCGACTCACTAAGTAGATCTCTAGCTACTTTCTTGATACAACTAGCCATTTTGTTCCATGTTTTGTCTGGATCATCTTCCGACTGCCAATCCGCTTCTTGTACTACACGATCTATAAAAGCCTTTTGGTTACCTTCTTTCAATCGCCACCATTTAATTTTAGGCTCTACCTTACATCTAATCTTCCTAGGTTCTCTTCTAAATCGAAAATCTAGAACTAAAAGTCTATGTTGAGTGGTTACACTCTCACCTGGCACTACCTTACAGTCGATACAACAACCTCTATCTATTCTTCTCGTCAGAAAAAAGCCTATTTGACTAGCACTTGATCCGCTCCTAAAAGTGATAAGGTGGGACTCTCTTTTCCTAAACCAGGTGTTTGCTAAGATCAAGTCATGAGATAAAGCAAAATCTAGAATCGAGTCACCTACTTCATTCCTTTGTCCGAAACCAAAACCTCCATGGATAGTATCAAACCCACTACGACTAGTACCTACATGTCCATTAAGATCACCACCAATAAATAACTTCTCTCCACTAGGTATACTTTGCACCACCTCATCTAAATCCTTCCAGAATAGACGCTTACTAGCGTCATCAAGACCTATCTGTGGTGCATAAGCACTAATAACATTAAGGATCTCTCCACCTAGAATAAGCTTAACCAGTAAAATTCTATCACATTTTCATCTAATCTCAACTGCATCCTCAAACAACCTTCTATCTATGATTATGCCTACCCCATTACGATTTTTATCTCTACCTGTATACCAAAGCTTATAACCCCAAGGCTCTATGACTCTACTCTTTTTACCTACCCACTTAGTTTCTTGCAAACACATAATACCAACTCTCCTCCTAATCATCACCTCCACTAATTCTATTAGTCTACCCGTAAGGGAACCTATGTTCCAGGTAGCTAGACGGATCCTATGAAACCCTTGCTTATTTGTCACTACACCCGGGGTCCGATGTAGCGCGCCGTCTCTGGACGATGACCCTTGCTTATTTGTCACTACACCCGGGGTCCGATGTAGCGCGCCGTATCTGAACGACGACCCTTGCTTATTTGTCACTACACCCGGGGTCCGATGTAGCGCGCCGTATCTGGACGACGACCCTTGCTTATTTGTCACTACACCCGGGGTCCGATGTAGCGCGCCGTATCTGGACGACGACCCTTGCTTATTTGTCACTACACCCGGGGTCCGATGCAGCGCGCCGCATCTGGACGACGACCGAGAAGCCCTTGCATATTTAACACTACACCCGGGATCCGATGTAGCACGTCGCTGAGTAGGGGACGCCCCAATGATATTCTTATTATGGTTCATGTCATAGAATGTGACAAAGTTTGACGTTGGCTGTCACAAGCCTACCACAACCCTCACCCTTTCTCATCCGGACTTGGGACCGGCAACGGTGAGTTTTTTCATCTAAACTATAGCCTCGGAGCTAAAGTTGCTAATTTTACAATCATAATCCCATCAATCTCATATCAACTTATTTTGCACTGGAGCCCTTTCTATAAATATGAACAATATTTCATTCTACAATAATTTAGAAACCGCATCCAAACCGCCGGTTAAAAACTCAAAATGAAGTCGGATGCTGAGAACATACAGAACTACAGAAGGTATAACGTCAGCGAGCGGGCCGGCAAAACTCCAGCCTATTAATTATGTAGCAGCGGATCATAATTTTCCAATATGTAAACGGGTCTGGCCCATTCAAAACTCAGGATCCGACCCGACCCGATCCATCTGGCTCCAAAACAGAGGATAACTAAAAAGCCACAGAAAGGACAAAAGAGAGACGGTTCTAGAAATACCCAGAACAATATAAAACTATCGTCCACCGTCGAAGATCCCTCCGCCTCATCTCCACCGTCCATCTAATCCCAATCCAACGTTCCAAATCCCTCGAACTCGAACCTTCTCGCAACCAAACCCATCGTATATAAACCACTCGACTCCATCCCTCTTTCCTCATCACTGAACAGAAATCAGCAATCGATCAATCTTCAAAAGAAAAAAAAAATCCCCAAACTTCATTTTTCATCAAAAATTAATTTTAAAAAAAACCTAGATTTTGATCGATGGCGGGAAAGGGAGATGGGCCTGCGATCGGGATCGATCTCGGCACGACCTACTCGTGCGTGGGGGTGTGGCAGCACGACCGCGTGGAGATCATCGCCAACGACCAGGGGAACAGGACGACGCCGTCCTACGTGGCGTTCACCGACACCGAGAGGCTCATCGGCGACGCCGCAAAGAACCAGGTCGCCATGAACCCCACCAACACTGTCTTCGGTGAGCTTTTCTCCATCTATTTGCTTCCATTTTGAGTGTGAATTTTGTTTGATTTTTACTACATTTAGAAAATTTGCTATGTGGTTGAACCGCTGTGCTGTTTGATTTGGGATTAGGATGCAAAACGTAATTTTTGGGAATTATTTGTGTCGATTATTAGGGGCACTTGACACCACTATGCAGAGATGCCACCTCTCTTTAGGCCGCTAAATGCTGAATAACTCATGATTTTGACATTTGCATGAATTTTTTTGGGGTCAAATTCGAGAGCAAGAAGCCCAATTTATATATTTGAAAAAAAACATAAAACGGTTTTAAAATGAAAAGAAAATACAAACCGACAAGATAAGGCTGTAACAAAATAATAGCTTAAGATCGAGCTTTTAAAAAGGAAGGTAAGTCATTTCAATTGCGGACAATCGGTCCAATACTAGTATTTAAGACATTATAGAATATTGCAACTCTAATGGAAGTGTCGAAGATGACATCGCGAAGAACATTTGCATGATTGGAAGAATGCACGATGTGTGAATATGCTGGAAGGATTTGTAGATCTCAATTTTATTAGAGCCATTTTCTAAAATGTTGTAAAAAGTTAAATATTGAGGAAATTTGTTAATTTTTAGAGGATTTATCAAAAAAATAGCGGATAAAAAGAATTTATATTTTTTATTAGAAGAAATTACCTTAATGAGATTGAAAAAAAAGAGTAATGAAAATCCAATCCACTTGAAACATAGCGTTTTGCATGCACATGGGATTATTAAAAATTGTGGGCAGCTATTTTAGGAGATAAGTTGGGTTTTTAATTACGGATCCATCAAACGTGGTTTCAATTTGATAATGAGAGGATTTGGGCTATAGTAGAAAAATTAGGATCTACAATATATTTTAGAAAAAAATCCATCAACAAAGGAGTGTAATACTATCATCATACTAGCAGTTAGTTTCGTTTTTGGTAGGCTTTTTTTTATTGGGCTTTATGATTTTATATACAAATAGGAGGATATTAAAATTTCTACGCATCTGAAATTGTTGCTGGTGTTCATAACCAGTTTGAAATGCACATCTGACATTTGTAATTGTTTTTCCTTGCAGATGCCAAGCGCTTGATCGGCCGTCGTTACTCTGACCCCTCGGTCCAGAGTGACATGAAGCTCTGGCCTTTCAAGGTCATTCCAGGACCCGGCGACAAACCCATGATTGTCGTCCAGTACAAAGGCGAAGAGAAGCAATTCTCTGCTGAAGAGATCTCCTCCATGGTCCTCACCAAAATGAAGGAGATCGCTGAGGCCTATCTTGGACGTGCAATTAAAAATGCAGTTGTCACCGTTCCAGCTTACTTCAATGACTCTCAACGTCAGGCCACCAAAGACGCTGGCGTCATCTCCGGCCTCAATGTGTTGAGGATAATCAATGAGCCCACTGCTGCTGCGATCGCTTACGGGCTTGATAAGAAGGCGAGCAGCACGGGGGAGAAGAACGTGCTTATCTTTGATCTTGGTGGTGGGACTTTTGATGTGTCTATTTTGACAATCGAAGAGGGTATTTTCGAAGTGAAGGCTACTGCTGGTGACACTCACCTTGGAGGCGAAGATTTCGACAATCGGATGGTGAATCATTTCGTTCAAGAGTTTAAGAGGAAGCACAAGAAGGATATAAGTGGGAATCCGAGGGCTCTGAGGAGGTTGAGGACCGCTTGTGAGAGAGCGAAGAGGACTTTGTCTTCGACTGCTCAGACCACTATTGAGATTGATTCGTTGTACGAGGGCATTGATTTCTACTCGACCATTACTCGAGCAAGGTTTGAGGAGTTGAACATGGACTTGTTCCGTAAATGTATGGAGCCGGTGGAGAAATGTTTGAGGGATGCGAAGATGGACAAGAGCGCAATCGATGACATTGTGCTTGTCGGCGGGTCAACTCGAATCCCAAAAGTTCAACAACTTTTACAAGAGTTTTTCAATGGGAAGGAGCTTTGCAAAAGCATCAACCCCGATGAGGCTGTCGCCTATGGTGCAGCTGTGCAAGCTGCCATTCTAAGCGGTGAAGGCAATGAAAGGGTGCAGGATCTGCTTTTGCTCGACGTGGCTCCACTATCTCTGGGTTTAGAAACCGCCGGTGGAGTAATGACTGTGTTGATCCCAAGAAACACGACGATCCCAACGAAAAAGGAGCAGGTTTTCTCTACTTACTCTGATAATCAGCCTGGTGTTCTGATCCAAGTGTATGAAGGGGAAAGGGCAAGAACAAAGGACAACAATCTCTTGGGCAAATTTGAGCTGTCCGGTATTCCACCGGCTCCTCGTGGTGTTCCTCAAATCAATGTGTGCTTCGATATTGATGCAAACGGAATTCTTAATGTCTCGGCCGAAGATAAGACCACCGGGCAGAAGAATAAAATTACGATCACAAATGACAAAGGGCGGTTGAGCAAGGAAGAAATAGAGAAGATGGTGCAGGAGTCTGAGAGGTACAAGGCCGAGGACGAAGAGCACAAGAAGAAGGTAGAAGCGAAGAACGCTCTGGAGAATTACGCCTACAACATGAGGAACACTATCAAGGACGAGAAGATAAGTTCTAAGCTGAGCCCTGATGAGAAGAAAAAGATTGAAGATGCGATTTTAGGGGCGATCCAGTGGCTTGAAGGGAATCAGTTGGCAGAGGCGGATGAGTTTGAGGACAAGATGAAGGAGCTGGAAGGTATCTGCAACCCGATAATCGCGAAAATGTATCAGGGCTCGGGAGGTGACATGGGTGCTGGAATGGATGAGGATGGCCCTGCACCAAGCGGTGGAAGTGGGGCCGGGCCGAAGATCGAGGAGGTTGATTAAGGTCACGATTGAGGATTGTGGGTGGTGATGGTTTGAGTGTGTGTCTGTTTTTAGCTTCATGGTCTGTTTGCTTTTTGTGCTCAGTTGCTGTTTCTGTGTTTGGTAGTATGTTTCAGTGTTTTAGTGATGTTTAGATTAGTAGGAGCTATGGTAAATGTATGGTGATCCTTCTAAACTTGAATGAAGTTTTAGATTTTAGAAGTTGTTATTTGTTGAGAGTTTGGTTGTTTTGATGCTGCTCATAGAACTTTGGAATGTGTAAGCAAATGCAAAACTATGATTTTTCTGTTAAAAATGACTCTTCTCGTTGAGTATGTATGACCTAGCTTCTGAACTGTGATCTTCAATATGAGCGAACAATTTAGGTTTACTGGATGATACATTCCAGATTACTGTGCCTAATCTCATTTAGCATCTGTTTATAAACCATTTCCTATGTGTTGGCCAATGCAAAATGAGCAAAGGTTTAAATGCTCATGAGCATCTGAAATGGTTTTATAAACAAGGTAGGGTAGTTTCTGGGAAATGGTTTTATAAACTTGAAACCAAAAGAATTTAGTTCAAAAATAATATTAAACAAATTTAGCCCAAGAATATATTAAGGAGAGTTATGGTTGAAGTGATGCTTTAGTAGTGAATGTATCCAAATGATATGGTTTCCAAAATAAGGCATCGCCAGTGATACATCCATATTAATCGACCGAATCAGCTACCATGCCTCAATTATTTGTGGTGAAGTTTCATTTCGAACAAGGACCGAAAGCTTGACGTCAAGAGGAATATTAATATCATATGCCAATTGATAACCAAAAAATATATGATATTCAACTCAATCTTCAAATAGATCTCCTGAACCAAGAGCACTTCTCATGATAGGAGATCTCCAAAATGATAAAGTGGTCCAAAAAACTGTATCTTCTCGAAGATGCCACAGACACTGAGTGAGTCCATCAAGCCCAAAGCCTCTCTTTGTGAAAAGGTTTTCAACATAGCTTTAACCGTGTTGCAAGATTGCAATCAAGTGTAATTGCTGCAAGCAAAATACCATACTATTCAATGTCTTATAAAAGGGCCTTGTCCTCTTAAAGTCTCACGTATCCTCATCTCCTTCATCCTTGTGGTCTAAACTCACTCACAAAGAAAAGGAGCTGTGGAGCCAAGATTTTGAAGCGTGTTCGTTAAATGGGCACATCAGCTGGGAATATAGCAATATAAGGTCTGGCTTATCTATATACACACAACTATGCCTTTGCCTGAAGAATATGTGCTCAGTATTCAATATCAGAAGCAACCTGGTTCTACCAGAAAAAGCCCCCTAAATTATAGTCTTGTTACCTTATCTACCAATCTCAACCTTTTTGAGTCATGAATACGTTATTACTATGAAGCCAAAAAATAACAAAAGTTTACATCTGGTCGTGAAAAAGATGCTCCTAAAAGAAAATATACTGGAATTCAAATAAGCCTGGAATGAAAAATCCTTCAATTCAGATATCCAATAACTTATATCTCACAAGATAAAGCTGCATATGCATTCTAATAATAACCAAATAAAGATGACAATTCAATCAGGCTTAATATCAAGTCTTGATGGGAAAACTGGCAAGCAATGCCGCGGTAGTGAAATTTTACTGATAAAATTTACATCCTCCGCATAATCAAGAATTCATATAACATCATAATCAAGGAAACCTAATTATTTGTTCACGTTGCTTTTAAAGCATATAATTTACTTCACCGATTCTAAAATTACACCTAAAAAATGTTTTTTAGCCAACAAAATAATTATGGATAACAAATAAAACAATCAGGAAAGTCTATGATGTTCTCAAATGTAAAACAAGGACAGGAGGGAGAAAAAAAAAACCCCATTAGTCAATTCCATGAACAAGAGATAAATTATAATATAGATGAGCTACAAGGATTTTCTCGTCTAAGACTGTTCATGCTTACGACTGGAATATCGATACTAAGCACAGCTTTCACAAAAAGATGATGTCGGCAGTTGCCAAACATTCAAAAGTCGAAAGAAATATTTTTCTATATTTAGCAGGAATTTATAGTGTGTGTTTGCTAAATGGTCGACCGAAATCATAGCGATAAAGGTTCCTCATATACAGAAATAAGCCTTTGCCTAGAATATGCACTTGCTGTTCAAAAGTTTGTTCTACAAGAAAATTCTTGCATACTATTGTTAGCTAACGGATCCTTTTGAGTCAAAATAGGTTTAGTATGCTAAAAAGCTCATTTTATGACAAAATTTTACATCTGCCAATGAGAAAAAAATCTCCCCTCATTGTATGACTGGACTAAATACCATAAGCAAGAAATGAAGCCAACAGTTACCGCTATGTGCTAGTTAGTGTTGATGAATAAAAAGGATGCTATTGATTACACAAGAAATGCATATGGGTCAGCTTATCAGTGGAATGCATAGATTGTGAGCTTGAAATGGAAAAATCCTAAAATTTACAATAAAAATTGCATATGCATTTTTGCCAGCAATATGTTTCATCAAAAAAGAAGTGATCAGATAAAGATAACCAGCAATTGCAGCAATTCAATCATAATAATTATCAAAATTTGAAGGGAAAACCGGAGGCAATACCATATTGGTGAATTGTTACTAATTTAATATACATCTTTCAGCATAGTAAAAATTCAGGGAAACCCTAATTATTTGTTTCCATTGGATTAATATCATAATTTACTTCACCAATCCCATAACCAAATACACACATCTTTAAACTTACAACTACGCAAAACAATCAGGTAGATAACAAAAGAGAAACATAAGAATTAAATCACCTGCCCATATCAGAGTCTGGACAGAATCGCTGAAAAGTGCGGATTCAGGTCAGCAGAAGCTCGTTCGCTCCAAGATGAGGCGGGCGCATGCAAACCCTGACCTCATGCTCCTCGGGCCCCACACGATGCTTGGGGACCATAATTTCAAGAACAGCACCAGTCTCATCATAATAAGCTTCGAGCTTCGCATCCTCTGGAATCCTGGTAGCAAGCGGAATCTCTCTTATGAATTCCCCAGGCGGGCAATGCTCAGGCAAAGGATCCGTTAGCTTAAAAGTCCGGTCATGCCTCTTTATATAAGGCATCCGAGCAGTGCTAACACATTGTATCTTCACTATGCCATGAGTGAGACTATTTCTCCATGAAACCTTCACCCTTTGTTGATCCGAAAAGGGAAGGCTCACCATTATAAGGTACCCTTCATCATCTTCATATATCGTTTTGGCTGCGGTAACGGGTCCATATGCATGCCTCATAACTCCGCTAAAATCGTTTAACCATGACGGCTCTATCGGGTGAATGTCTTCAGGCTGAGAATTGAAATCCTCATCCATCGCATGAGGGAAGAAATCTTTATCTTTTCGCCTTTTGCTACTAGGTGAGAGATCCATCCCATCGCAACTTGACTGGTTCGGGGATTGGGTCGATAGGTTGAGACCTGACCCGTTAAGCAGTTTCCTCGGTGGTGGATGAGTCGTGGTGCTCTTCAGAGGAGGCGGCCTCTCGAGCTCAAACTCGGTACTGGGTAAATTTCTCCACGATATGAAATCGCTGGCATCCTGTGGGATCGAGAAATTGAGGTCTCTCCCTGTCAAATCGATCCACTTCTTGCGATCAGTATCGGAAACCACCGATAAATTCGGCAGCTTCACTACCTCGATTCCATGCACACACTGAGGATTCGATAACCCCCGATACTGCTTCCTTTGCATCCGATGGGATCGAACAAAGCCCTTGTCAACGCTAAAAGGAAACTGCGGCTCCCCAAGCCTAGAATGCCCATTCATGTAGCTCCGCAATTGCATTTTACCAAGGGCATTCTCAGGCCTCTCTTTGAACACCCACATGTACATATTCTCCATATCATGTTGAACAAGAAACACATCAAGCTTCAAGTCCGATTTATCAAACCCTACAAACGAGTTGCCATCCCACACGATTTTGGCCTTGGATTTATCCGAAAGGACTGGCTTGAAGTAGAAATTGAAGAAGAACCAAGAGCCCCAGATGGAGTCTCCTCTCTTAGCACACTTGCGTGCACCGGCCTTGGTGGGGAGAATCAACGCAGTAGCTTCAGGGTCGAAGATCTGTTGCCCCGCAGGGCCTATGTCAAGAATCTCGGCTTGGTTCCAAGGGTGTTGGGGAGGAGAGTGTTCCGCCGATAAAGGGAGGTTTATATCGGGCGGTCCCGAGAGAGCCATCATCAACTCACGATCAGAGTCGTCGTGAGAGTTCGATTGGTTGTTGTTAGGCCCGCCGGTGGGGTCCATGGAGAGGAGGGTTGAAGGGTGGTGGTGGTTCTCCATGGACAAAGTGGTCAATAGGGATTCACCCATGATTTTGTTCTGTTCTGTTTTCTTTATCTTTTGCGATTTATATCTATGAATATTTTTTTTCCTTCTTCTTTTGTTTCTATGAAATTTTCTTCTCCTCCTCCTCCAAATTATGAGTGCTATCTATCTGGTGGGTTCCGAATTCCTCCGCAATCGAGGAAGGCATCCCAAAGGAAACCCTCACAAACCCATTCCATAAATCCTAAGCTCTAGATCTTCACAAATTGAAAGGAACCCCCAACCCCAACCCAATTAATAAAACCTAAAATAGTTTCAACCAAAAATAGGATTTTTATGTTTCTATTCAAAAGAAACCCTAGGACCACCAATCAAACTGAAATCAACAAAGTCCATGAACAATGATACTAAATAATTTGTAAGTCAATTGATATCCAGAAACCCCCAGCTTAATCTAATTAAAACCCTAGAGAAACAAATCAAAATTAAAAAGGGACCATTTTTCACAAATCCTAACGCTATCCCTAAAAATCAAAAGCAACCCAGAACCAAAAATCACGAATTGACTTCCAAAAAGTCGTCAAAATCTAATTTTTCCACAGATAGCAGCTAAACTAACGTCAGGGATCAAATCCATAGCTCAAAAAGGTGGGGGGGGACAAATCAGAAGCCCAAACCCAAGAAATTGAAAGAGGGCTCCTTAAGATTGTTACCTCAATTAGACACCATAAGCGATCTAGGGTTCCGACTCCACGAGATTAAAAATACCCTTTTTTTTATTTTTTTTGGGGGAGAGAAAAAGAGGAGAGGAGAAGAGCGAAGCGGGTCTGTTTAAGAAACCGCCATTTTGGTCTCGGCCTGCACTGGATGTCACCAAATCTGCCGTTACATAACGGCGACGGCGTCTAATTTAGACCTTTTTTTAATGTAATTTTGTGATTTGTTAGGGTTTTATACGTATATTGTTAGTATTACATACGGTTGGTTGATCGAAATTTTTCGGGCTCTTTTTTGTCACCGAAAGCAACCTGCAATTATTTGGGCAAAGACAAAAAGATTTTGATTGGATGCTTTAATCTTTAAAAATTGCATGTATTTGGATCCTAAATAGACTCCGTTTTTGTTTATGTTAGAATAAATTTTTGTCTCGATTCTTCTTTTTGGTCATTGGGAGCAAAGAAAACCGTATTTGGTTTTGTTATAAATTTTTAATCAATTGGTTGAAAGGGGACGATTTGACTCGTTTTATTAAAACTAGTTTTCTGCACATGCGTTACACGTATTAGTCCACTCAACTATATGGTATTTGTAACTGAGTTTATGAAGCGATGTTATCGTACTATTGGTTAAATGAATGGTTTTCTCATAGTTCTTTCAGTTGGTTATTGCAGAAAAAAATATATATTTGAACGTCACGGATGCGTTGAGTGATCAAATATATTGCAAAAAATTATTAAAAGATAATTTAAAAAATTCGAAATAAAAATACAGGGTTGTGGAAACTTCTAGAAAGTCAATCCTGCATAGTTTAGTGGATGTGCATTAAATGATTTTAAATAAAAAGTCATTCAAACGAAAAGGTAATTTTAAGAAAAATCTAGAAAGTTGAAATATGCCAGGGCAGGATTTTGTCCGGAATTTTTTTTATCTTATTCTTTTAAAGATTGAATTTTTAGAATTCAAATGACAATATTTCATTGTTGTGTTGTCCTTTTTGGATGACGTGGACATTTTAAGAATGGAGAAATTTTCTCCTTCTTTCTTTGCTTTTAAAAAACGGAGAAAGGTAAATCTAATCAAGTCCATTTGCATTATAATATAGATAGATAGAAGATTTATATAGTTTGAGCAGAAAATGCATTTCACATTCGGAGCGGTTCTTTTAATGGGTAAATTACACTAAAATGCCTTGAAGTATATTTGCATGACAAATGACTTTAAGTTTCCATAGAATTGGGAAAAATCCTCACGCACGTGCATCACATGTCGGTGGAAAATACATGCATACCAAAAAGATTTTGAGGGGTGTGGCTGTAAAGGTGCATTTTGGTGGGAAGCCGCTATAATTGATCTCCTCCACAAAATTTGATTGGGTAAATTAAAGGTAATGGATCAAAAGCCCGCAGCCTGTATAGAAGTTCACTAATAAAAATTAATGGGTAAATTGTCAAAAAGCCCTCGGCCCGCTCGGAACTTATGTAAAAAACCCTGGCCTTCTTAGCCTTTGTTAAAAAAAACATGGATCCCCGGTATTCCACTCTTGTATTTTCGTATAGCCCCAAAATTCCCCTTGCCCATGTGGGCTAACAGTCCTTTACAGTCGGATTTAGGACAGTTATGGTACGGAGGAGCTGCATGTAATATCCAGAGATTTGCCTGTACTATCTGAAGACTTGCACGTAATATTTAGAGATTTGCCTGTAATATCTATTTTGTTTACATTTTTCTCTCCAAATATATTTCTTCCCACCAAAAATTATTTCCTGCCGATTATACTTCATTCCCGCCAAAAACCTTTAAAATATCTAAACAGTCGCCTGTAATATCTAAGTTCTGCATGTAATATCTAAACAGTTGCATGAGTTACATGTAATATCTAAGCATCGTCCATGAGAGGGAGGGGTATGTTTGTAATTGTATTTAAAATAGAATATAAGGCCTAAATGAAATTCAGCCTAGGGATTTTTTTCATAAGCCCTTCTCAACAATTTTGAAAATACCAGATCGGGGGCCTTTTGACAATTTACCAGAAATTAATTCTTTACGCACATATAGGTTGCTGGCACAAGAAACGAGTGAAAAGTGGATGGTAGATTCATGTATGCCTGGGCTTACCCCCAATTTCACTCGTTTCATGTGTCCGCCGCCGGTAAGTTGTCTGTGGCCGTGCACAAGGATAATTCTATCTACACAAAATAATAATGGTTATTATATTTCTTAAACGTTGCAGATATTGATATCTATCAAAAGAATACTTTTCTATATCGGTCTAGTTTTACAAAAATCAAAATTATATAAGATATCCAAGCCTTCTTCTTCGGATAGAGACGCGAAAAGAAAATACAAAACTAGAAATTATTGCTAATTATAAAACTAGGCAATGTTCTTAGGGCTCCACTTTGAGGGGAAAAATAATGGTTTTAGTTGAGTAATTGTTATATTAAAACATAAGCTAATGCAAGCTTCACTTGTTAGTGCAAGGAGCATAGACGCTTATGGGCGGCTCCTCAACAAGCCTGCAGTTAAGTTCACAACAAATTGGGAGAATAACTTAGATTATGTATTTAATTTTTTTATTCCAAACAAACCAAACTTAGCCTACAATTTTAGTCAATTCAACCCCTTCAATCAAAAACATCACATAATTGGTTGACATCAATAGAGCTTCACGTGTGTATTTTTGACTATTTATGAAGGACAAGTCAATAATGGAACGGCATAATACTCTAGGACAAATGATTGATCAATAGACTATTTATATTCTTAATTTGGATGGTATTTGATAAAAATCGTTAAAATCAATTACTTTATTTATTTAGGGGTAATCTGTTTTTCATGACTTGATAAGAGAAAAATCATAAGCTGTAAAATTTTCCAAATTGAGTTTGTTTATATGGACTTGCTAAGCAGTATCAACTTTTGATACGCCGGCGTGTGTTGACAAACTAGAAATTGTATTTTTGAGGCCAATCATCCAATCATTACAATCAAACAACATATTAACAAATTCATTACCGGATTTTCCCACAGGTAATAACCGGAGTCTGGATTTTCATATTTTGGCAACCAAACAAATCCTTGATGGTTGAAGCTTATGGATTGCGGGCTGATAAATATACATCAAGCAAATTAAATTTACATCATATTTTCTTGATATCTAAAGAAGATTCAAAGTCCGAAAAACTCGGCGTTCCGGTACCGTGGTATTAGATATACACTTTTTATTCAAGATATTAAGTTGACAAAAGCAAACTTATGTAAGATCAATAATTTCAAAGATACATATCTAAGATTCTATAGAATAGTAGTCTTTGTTGCTTTCACCTCACCTTTGATGACACCCATAAAAGATTCTACAGAAATCTCTCATTGGTTCCATTGGCACTATATACACATCTCAACCATTAGCAATGCATGGACCACTCACATCAAGCCAATGAGCTCAATATAAAAAGGAGTCATCAATGAGTGGAGTTTTATTATCAATATAATAGGCCTATGATTGCAAATCTTTTTACCGACAACATAAAAATGGGAGGTTCCTAGAGCTGCAGGTGACAAATACATGCATTATCATCATATATATATTTAAGGCTATTGAGTTTGGATTATTACCCCAATTATACTTTTAAAAAACGTGATGCGGTGAGATCATAAAGGTCTATGTAGATTGAGGTATTTTGAGTTCGGATTAAAAAATCTTTCTGTTTGTTTGGATATGCAGGCCTGCGAGACAAGAAACGACAGCCAGAGATGCAAAAAAGGGGGGGAAATTCCTGTTAATTTCTGCATTGTCCGCGTTTTATACCGGCTCTGCATTGTCCCACGCAGATAGCACACAACACACAAGCACATACGAACTTGTTCCGAAAGAGTTAAATTGTAAGGCAATATTCAAAATATAGAGTTTTTTTTAACTGGCATATAAGCCTAATCTATGCATACAACTAGGGTTGTGCAACAGGTCGGGCTGGACCTGTTACCAGTCTGAACCCGTCCGCATTTGACGGGTTTTAAACCTGTTTTAAACCCGCCCGCATTTAAGGGGTACAAAACCCAAACCCGCCCGCATAAGAATTGGGCGGGTATTTAATTTTCTAAACCCCCGAGACCTGGACCGAACCCTCCTGCAACCCGAACCCGCCCGCAACTAAAATATCTGAGCCGTTGATTGTTTCACCTACGGCTAATATTAAACCATAACCATGTATAAATAAGTACATTCTATATACCTTATATATATAATAATGATGGCTCAATAGTTTGAGGTTTACTTCTTGCAAATTGCAGCATATGAAATTGTGATATATTTGGATCTTACTATATTTTGTATTTCTATGAATATGTTTTATATTAATGTAAGTATTGCTGACTTGTTTCCGGTTCAATTGTGTTACTACGAGCAAGATGTGTATGCAACTATAAAAACCATTGTTGAAATGTAAATTTGTTATGATTTATCGGTTTGATTGGTTTTTAGTATATAGAAACTATTGTTAAAATGTAAATAGGTAATATTGATGCTATGAGCTCAAATATTTATTTTTTTTGCACAGCATATATCAAGTTTGGTACGTGAAACCCGTTGATACCCGAAACCGTAATGAACCCGCACGAACTTTTTAGACCCGAGCCCGAAACCCGTTGGTGCGGGTTCGGGTTTATCCACCAATGGCAGCGGGTGGGTTTAAGGTAGCTCGAAAACCCGCCCGCTCTAGCGGATTCGGGTTTATTTATCGTCCAAAAACGTCCAATCCGACCCGTGCACACCCTTACACACAGCATACCCACACGCACGGCACACACAAGCACACAATACACCTGAGCAAAACAGAACAGGGAGACGTCGGCATTTGAATTGAAGTTGAAGAACGGGAAGAGTACTTTTGTTTAATTTATAAAGGAAAATATAAAATGAAAAAGACAAGGGACAAAGCACATGCTAATTAAGCATGGATTATTTATTATTATTGAAGAGTCAAGTCATCACCAGACGAAAAGGTGGCCCATTAGGCCTTGTGCGTCCAAGCGTCGCCGCATGCTTTAATCATAGATTATTATATTTGATTATGTTTTAGCTGCCTTTGATTTTATTATTACAAAAAAATGTTTAAAGTGTCTGTTTGAATATCTTTTGCAAAGATATAGATCTTTATATAGATCTCTACGTGCTCGCAAGGTATCCTACGCACATTCATGGGGCCAATGCAAATTTTGCTACTATTCAGGGGGCGTAGTAAAACTTTTTTGCAAATATTGAGAAGCCTAAAAGGGGCAAAATCAAATTTCCATGCAAAGCAAGGGACGGGTTCCAAATTTCAACGGAATCTTTTAATGTATGTGGGGCAAAGCTGGAGGGACCGAACACAAATGTCTCTGAAATCAAAGGGGCGGGATTAAATTTTCCTGGTAAAACGCCTAGAACCCGTGCATTGCATGGGTCAGTGGAAAATACTGGGAAAGTTATGCATTGTTATTTTTATGATTCACGATAAATTTAATTAATTCATATAAAAGAAGATATAAAAAGTTTATGGACTTAGACGCAAAATAATTTATGACAATTAAGGAAAGATAAAATGCTACAATCTATATTGATATAGTGTTTGAATAAAAATAATTAACATGAAAATGTAACTAAAGTAATAATTAAGTCATACCTGTTTGACAGGTTTATTTTTAGCAAAACAAAATCTTAAAATAAGCTAATTTTGTCATGTTTGTTTTAATTTACAAACCATACTAAATATAGGCAAGATTGATTCAAAGGTCGATTGCAGGCTCATGATTGTGATCACGTGATGCAATTGCAGCGATGAGTGCAATTCCAATAACAATAAAGACACATCATCCGTTTTTTTTTTTTTTTTGACGCGGCAGATCACATCCAATTTATTGTTGTTGACCGCAACTTCATAGAACTAAAAAATACATATAAGTTAAGTTAAGATAATGCCTCTACACATAATCAATTTCAAATGGAAAGAAGAATATATGAGAATCCAAAATGAATTTTTAAAGAATTTTAGCCATGTACAAATACATTGTAAAGAGGAATGGAAATTCCTCCGGCAAAAGGGGCGCTGATTGGTGTAATTTATTGCATATTTTTCTAACTCATTTATCATTTTATTGTCATATTTTATATTTGTCCGGATATATTTTGTGAATTATTACAGATAACAGGGCTTGAATGCAAAAAAACGGAAATTATGCTAAATTGATAATTACGTGCGTATAATAGAGACTTAAAGAGAATTATTCAGAAAATCAAAAGACAATTTGCAAATTTGGAAATATCATTACAAATCAGAAAAGGTTGAAATAAATAGAAGTGAATCAATAATCACAACAATAAATCAGTTGGAGAAACTAAACCAAATCAAATTAAAAGTAACAAATCAACATGTCTAATTATATACCAAATTTGGGAACAATTCAGAGATTGACGTAACTACAGAAATATAGCGAGATATTCAAGATTTTATCTGCTAAAAAATCATCTAAATTGACGATAAAACCACAGAAAAAATTTGAAGCCACGAAACCAAAAAAACGGCGGCGGATCATCGAGCTTGAGCCGTTCGATGAGAATTTTTATGGGCATGATCGTCTTTCTACATAAATTAATATGAGATGCAGGGTTTTTTCTTTTGAAAATTCTAAAGGCTCGCAACAGTATCCAACAGAGTAATTAGATTAGATTATCATAATTGTTAACAAGTAAATTCTCTTGTATTTTCTATTACTTGTTCTCCAATCTTTCTTAACCCTATATAAACAGTTGTATAGCCTTAGAATTTCATCTCTCTCTTGGCAATAAACTTTTGGGTTTTCTTTTGAGAGATCAACACCAGTGTAAATAATTTTTATGAATAAAATTTTTCTTTATTTTAATATGAAACGTAACTAATTTCTCTTCTAGGTTTTTTGTATTTATTTACTCTATTTGGTTGGATGTTATATTGCTTTCTTTTTCTTGCGCTTAAATATTAATCTCTTATTATTTAAATTCTTCTTATTAATTTTATCATCTAAAAAACTAATCTTTTTAATGATAGTTGATACTTAGAAAGAAGATTAGGGGAAGATGATAATATCAAGAAACTTATTAGGTTAAATGATAGGTTGACGCACTAGAGATCTAATGAGAGAAGATAAGAGATGAGTTTAATTAAAAAAAATTAAAACTAGGTAGTTAAGGATGATCTAAGTTATTCGATAAGATAATAGAAGTAGATTGATCACCTACTGTTATTAATCAAAGATTAAATGTAGATTATTTTTAATTAACCAGAACAAGTGTTTTAATATTGCTATCTAAATGATATTTTTATAATTGATAGGTTAATTTTAATAATATTAAATTAACCTATAATTTTATAGGATTAATAGAAAACATATTAAATATAGATCTAGAAAAGGAGTGTCATCTTTTAAACCAACCAATAGAGATAAATAAATACAAAATCCTAGATTTTTCTATATTCATAAAAACCCCACTTTTATTTGCGCTTTTAAAAAAAAAATCTAACTCTTTAACTTAGTTTAAAAGTAGTTAACACATCTCTTTGTGGGAACGATTCTCAAGTACGACTGTGATAATCTGTATACTTGCGGTTAAATTTGAAAATAATAAAAATCCATATCAAGTTTTTGGCGCCGTTGCCGGAGAGATGTAGTTTAATTACATTTAAATTTAACATTTAGATTTTAGTTGTAGATTAAATTAGATTTAGTTTACTTGATTCTACGAATTCTCTGTTTTATATTTCAGGAATTGAGAAAAACTTACTAGAAGAGAAGATCAAGACGAACAAAAACAAATTTAGATAAGATCTCGTTCTTCCTCAAATCTCGATTTGATTCCAACTAATAAATTTTTGCAGGATTCATTGCGCTAAAAAAATTAGTTTAGATTTTAGATCTTTAATTGTTTTAGACTGCATTGCATATTTTAAAAGATTCTAAGGGACAACAACCCAAATCCAGATTAGGAGGAGATTTCATCACCTTTTCTAGGCTCCACAAATTACAACTGAGCATCCGCATTGACCTATAGTAATTTAGAAAATATCTAGACTTCAACTCTTAAGGACATATCGCGCTCAATAGGACAAGAGGAGATTGTAGGTAATCTAACAGTTATCCGATTCAATCTTGAGGTGTCTAGTGACGTGTGACTAGTTGTGGTTATTTAATTAAGGCCCGCTATTTCGGTAATTCGTATAGCAGAACTCTCCCACTTAACTGGCACTGATCTGGCTTCAAAATTGTTAAAGAGCTGTTAGAGGATCTATCCTGCAATTTGTCTCTTGGCGGTTAGGAGCGGCTCTAGTAAACTGACTAGGTAATCCTAGATCTAGGTTTGTTTGCGCACTGTGTTATGAATTTGTTAGAATCTATAGCCATCTTAATTTTTGCATTAAAATAAAAAAAAACTTTTACATACGGTGTATGCACATGTGGGGTCGGGACGAAACAAAACGTTTGACTCGTCTTGATTTTATAGATACTATGACTGAAATCATCCCCGCTACACCTACTCTACAGAATAGATGTTATCCTATTCGCACATCATTGCCATCATGCATAATATTACCGTTAGCAGCCGGTGATTATGAAATAAAATCTGCTTTCATAATCTCACTTCCTAAGTTTTATGGTTTAGAATCCGAAGACGCCTATGTCTTCATAAGGGAGTTTGAGAATTTATTTTAAAGGTTTAAACTTAAGCAGTTGAACCAAAATTCAGTTAAGCTTAAACTTATTCCCTTTGCCCTCACTGATAAAACTAAGCATTGGCTTTAAAGTGTGCCAGCCAATACAATTAGGACATGGGATGAGTTTACGAAGACATTTCTTAAAAAGTTCTACCCACATTTTAAAACCGCCAAATTTCGAAACAAAATTAGGACTTTTTTTGCAAAAATAGGGAGAAACTTTTTAGAAGTATTTCGAACGTTTCAAGGATCTTCTCATAAAATGCCCCCATCATGGTATAGCTAAGTGGAGTTATGTCAGATAGTCTATGATGGCATGGAATCCAAGTTTATGATTGAGTTCATGTGTCAAGGAAATTTTATAATGAAGAAAGAGGATGAGGCATATGACTTTTTAGAAGAATTTTCCGATAAGACATGCAGTGGGAGAGTTCTAGTGAGAGAGGGCCAACAATTCTAAGGGCGGGATCCACACGGTTGAAACTAAAATTGGAATGCAAGCTCAGTTGGTTGCCATTCAGAAATCAATAGAAAATCTATCGACTACCTCCGCCCATGTTGCTCAAGTCAGTCAACCCTCTCCTTGTCTTAACTGTCAAGTCTCTTTCCACCTTTCAGAAGAATGTTCTCTTTTAAATGGTCCTCAAGGTCAAGAAACCATTAATGCTATCTACCAATGTAACAACAATAATAATCCTTATTCTCAAACCTACAACCAAAGATGGAGGAACCAT
Organism: Agapanthus africanus; assembly: GCA_030015575.1. Classification (NCBI taxonomy): domain Eukaryota; kingdom Viridiplantae; phylum Streptophyta; class Magnoliopsida; order Asparagales; family Amaryllidaceae; genus Agapanthus; species Agapanthus africanus. Next base: position 518,079,627 of record JASDDO010000031.1, on the reverse strand, counting down.
CCTAACTTGCAACGGAATTAAGGCAACACTAGCCAACAATTCTAAAATCAAAGATAAGGTCCTCTATCCAATCCTATCCAACCTAATGCTTATTAAAGGAGCGAGAATGAGAATAATTATATTAATATTGAGAAGCAAATGACCACCTATTTTAAAATGAGATAACACCAATTAAACAATCTATCTTTAATATAGAAAGGAAAATCGGCCAGTTAGCTGCAACATTAGGAGGACGTGAGCAAGGAACCCTACCTAGTCAACCCGTTATGAATCCTAAAGATACACGTACAAATCCAACGCAAGCAAATGCTATAATTACCTTGCGATCGGGTAAACAGGTTGATAATCAGGTTAGCATGTCCGAAGATTCGGAAAAGATCCCGACTAATGAGGAGCAGCAGTCTCCTACCCCGTTACATAGCCGGCATCTATTGATGCACCCACATCTCTACCACACCCATCTTTTATAGATACCCTTCTTGAGCCTAGAGCACCATATCCAAAACGTTTAAAGGCCAAGATTTAAGCAGCTAAAGTGGCAAAGATGATGGAGACGTTTAAACAAGTCAAGGTCAACGCCCCTCATTTGAACATGATTGACCAAGTTCCTTCCTATACTAAATTTCTTAAAGACCTATACACTAAAAAGAGGCAAACACAAGTGCCTAAGAAGGTTTTTCTAGCCGAAAATATTAGTGATGTCATCCGTAATGCAATCCCGTAAAGTATAAGGATCCCGGTTATCCTACCATTTCTTGTATTATAGGTGTCAAGGTCATAAACCAAGTTTTACTTGATTTAGGAGCTAGTGTGAACCTTCTACCTTTTTTGGTCTATGAACAGCTACGATTGGGTGATCTTCAACCTATGAAAATTACTTTACAATTGGCCGACTGATCCATTAAAAAACCGAAGGGTGAAATTAAGGATGTGTTACTTAAGATAGGGGAATTTATATTCTCTGTAGACTTCATTGTTCTAGAAACACAACCCGTATCTAACACTAAGAACCAAATTCTAGTGATCTTGAGTCGACCATTCTTAGCCACCTCAAATGCGTTGATCAACTGTCGTAATGGTTCTATGCAGCTTACCTTTTGGGAATTTAAAAATGGAATTGAATATTTTTAACCTAGGAAGACAACAAAGCGACATATATGATCAAAATCGCAAAGTAAATATAATTCAAGGAGTTTCTCACGATAAGGAGTTTAACTTTGAGGATGGTGGGTTGAAAGAGCTAAAAGAAACATTTAGAGAGAATGCATTTAATAGTGATGACGATGAGAGCGATTTTTCCGTTGTTGATACACATGATCAACTTAATGATACTTCTCATAATCTTCATTATTAACTTAATACGGTAATGTCTCGAAATAGTTTCCTTGAAAATAAAATTTTATTGTTAGAAAAGGAGAAAGGAATCGGCTTCGTTGAATGAATCTTTGTAAAGCGAAAAAGAGAATTTGATTTTGTCTCAAAATTCTTTGAGAGAAGAAAATGATAATTTGATTGAAATTTTTACTAGTGAAATTGATATTTTAAATTTTTCTACTAGTTCACAAGAAGTTTTGAGAAATATTGTTTTGATTGATAGATTAGAAAAATAGAAAAATGATTTTCTGGCACAAATTGATAAATTCGAGAAGGAGAAAATTGAGTTTATTTCAAAAATTAATATTCAATCAAAAACTATTGATGCTTTAAACACTGAAAATGAAAATTTGATTTTGTCATGTGATATTTTAAGAAATGATCATGAAAATTTGGTTTCATCTTTTTAAAGAGATTGATTCTTTGAAATTGTCCTGTATTTCTCAAGGAAAGTTGATTAAGAAAATTGATTCTTTCAAGAAACAAAATAATGATTTAACAGTTTCTTTTGCTAAGTTTTCAAAAGGACAGGAAACGATTGATCCTCTACCAAGTAAAGGGAAGAAATTTTTAAATAAAGGAGATATTAATTTTAAAACTTCGAAGGTTCAAAAATCTTCTTTATCTAAAATTTTCAACCACTATTTTAAATATAAATCTAGTCCCATGAGTATATCTAATCACACTTGTCACTATTGTGGTGCACATGGTCACTTTGCATATTCTTGTGAGTTGAAAAAAAAATATTTTTATATACCAATTTAAAATAGATCCCCAAAATTTAGCCCCAAAAACCCAAGTTAGTTTGGGTACCAAAATGCACACCCACATCTTCTTTTGTAGAAATTGAGAATTTGAAACCAAGAAGAATTCAATAAAAATAAGCACAACTATGCAGGTGTAACAAGATATGTACTCTAACACAATAAGAACATTGTCTAACATAAGGGGGGTTTGTACATAGGTAATTAAAAAAATGATAGAAAATTTTGAAAATAGAAATGAAGACGTGAAATATGTATATAAAAGAGAGAAATAGATATTTAGAAATATAAGAAAAAGAGATGGTTAAATGTGAAAGTTGTTAGTTATATGTATGCCCTAGAGGCCATTACTATACATAGGATGTATATTGTAGTGGATGCTTGGACATATATAGGGATGACTTTCTTGCTCGATATGATAGTATGCTATCTGGTTACTCTTTACCTTAACGTGTACACTGATTGTCTCTCTGTTACATGTTGGTAAAGCCCTTAGGATGTGTACTTGACTACCTGGACTATGATGCGGATCATACTAGTGGAGACATGGTAGTCCATAAGTACATCCTTCAAAGTCCCTAGTCGTGGGTGTATCGAGACGGGGCATCGATATACCAGAGTAGACTAGCGTGTACCTTCTCGACCCATATAGATGGGCGATGGATGATCCCATATCCATTGGTGTTTGACATCAGAGATGATATACGGGTGCTCAGTGGAGACTGGGTACACTGGACGGACTCGCCGAGAACTCCCAGATGGTATTATACCTTACGTCAGATGGCAGTTCTCTGGTGACACTGGTACAGGTTAGTCTGTAGACCCGATATCGTCATAGAGTCTTGTGTGATTCCCACTGTGCTTTGATTTCCACCTTACCATGTCCAAGAGGGCGTGCAAAACGGTGGTTTTTGGGTGCAGTCCCGAATCACATGGAGGCAATGAGCGATATGAGGGGTTTCGTCTCTCCCGGTATGGGAGTTGATGTTGCGCTGTGCTCGATTGGCTATAACAGGAAGCCCTTAGCCAAGGCTGCTTTAGGGATTTACTGGTAAGTGTTACCAGTAGTTTCTCGACCCGTTATGAGCCTCATATCGACACGACTTATCGAGTTATTGGGGTCTGACGTTTACCACCCCTAGGCGAGATATGCGACAAATCAGACGAACAGACCGGACTGTACGGTAAGTGTTACTGGTTGGATTCACAGGAGTGTGAGCGGGCTTGCTCGTTGATCTTCTGATCGCTCAATACCCGGGTGGCCGTTACGTTTAGCAGACCGCTTGCGGCTTGTGGGTGTTTGATATGATCATCACCTGCTGCCGGCGTATTGACGAGTCTTTAGAGTCCTACACAGGGGTTTCCTGGCTCAAGCGAAACGAAATAGGAGCGCATATGAGATATGTGCGGGACCGAGAATAATACCAGTATGTGATACTGTATTCTATTCTTGTGATTCGTATCATCGGTCGGTTATATGTGATATAGCCGGGTTACCGAATCAAGTGTTGATTCGATACATTGATACACTTGATATTAGTCTGTTATATGCGATATGACCGGATCATTAAATCAAGTGTTGATTTAATGATTTAATGTATAATTATATATTTGATATATTACTTTACATTAACTAGTATGGGTTCACTTAAAATTGATTTTCTCACTTGAATGTGCACATTGTTTATATGTGATATATGCAAGTATACAAGTTTGTATCATGCTTGATGATACATACAAGTTGTGTGTATGAGAACTAAACCAAATCAAGGTTAAATTAGGGTTTACTATTTTCCTAGCAAATAACAAAAGAAATGAGACTTTGGTCAAAGTTATCAAGCTTCATGAAGCTTGATAAACATTGACAAAGTCAACTCTTTTGTCATTTGTATAGGATATTAGTTAACCCGACCCTTAACCTAATGCTTTGGTTAATTCTCTACATGAGTTAAGCATGAGAGCTTAACTCAACCATGGTGCCATAAGTAAAATGATAAGTTTCATTTGGATTGATTATCTTATTATTCTTTCTTCTTCTTCATCTTCATCAAGCTTCAAGAAAGCTTGCTACCTCTAATGGTGCCATGAGATTTAGAGTGAGAAATCCAAATCCAAAGTGAACCCACTTCCTATTTCTTCATCCTCTACCACTTGACATGTTGTATAGGGTGTTCTCTTCACAAAGTTTTTGACCAAGTGAAGGAATAGCTTGAGCTTGAGTCTCCCCGACGTAGATCATCTTCGGCCTCGAAGCCAACGACCTAGCCCATTCATTTCTCCGACGAAACCATCGCTAGAGTCCGGGATCCCGATGATCGCAGCGGAGGGACGTCAACACTGTAGGGTGTTTTTCGTCACCCCATTGAGATGGGAATACGCGCGCGCTTGTCAGGCGTATACTACAGATTCCCCCTGCCTAGGGTAGGCCAGGGTTTATTGATTGTGGGGATCTGAATCTCCGGCAGCCGCGGACTAAGCTGCCGTTAATTACCCCTCGTTTTTGGGGCGAGGGAACCTCCGATTAACGGGTTAAAATCGTCATGCGAACTCAATGTGTGGTGTACGTGTGTTGTATTTTGAAAGGGGGGTTTGGATATTATCGGGAGCCACGCAGAGTTTTTACGGGGGTCCCGCTATCCGGATAGCGGGCTGGGGGTCAAGGGGGCTAGCAGCCCCCTTGCGGGGTTCGGGGCAGCGCCCCGGCCCAAAAAAATTTTTTGAGGGGGAAAGTGTGGCGGAGTATGTGTATGTGTACATTTATATACATATGTATATATATACATGTATATATAAATAAAGGGAAAAAAGACATCCAAATGATGCGTGGGGCCAGCGCCTAGGCGCTTGAGCGCAAGCGAGCCACGTGTCGGCACGTGGGCGCTTTGCGCTCGGACGCTGAGCGCTTGGGCGCAAGCGCGCCACGTGTCGGCACGTGGACGACTTGCGCTCGAGCGCTTGCGCTTGAGCGCAAGAGCGCCACGTGTCGGCACGAGGGCTACTTGCGCTCAAGCGCTTGTGCTGGAGCGCAAGAGCGCCACGTGTCGGCACGGGGGCGACTTGCGCTCGAGCGCTTGCGCTGGAGCGCAAGAGCGCCACGTGTCGGCACGGGGGCGACTTGCGCTCGAGCGCCACGTGTCGGCACGCGGGCGCTCTGCGCTTGAGCGCCGGCGAGAAAAAGGGGCTTTTAGCCTAAAAAATTTCTCAGAAGAGAAATCAGAGAGGAGTTGGACTCCTGAGTGTGTTTTTCTTCTTTTTTGGGGGTTTAGTGAAAGATGTTCTTCTTCTTCCTCCTTGTTTCCTGATTTAAAATCAGAAAAGCTTATGGGAAAAGCTTCAGAAAGAGGGGTCACGTGCTCACACGTGACCAGCAGTCACGTGTTGACACGTGACATATGAAAACAGCGGGAAAGGGCTCATTGGTTCCCTGATCAAGTCAGAGAAAAGGTTCCCTAATCAAGTCAAGAAAAAGGGCTTCAGATGAGGTCACGTGTTGGCGCGTGACGCTCAAAGGAGAGGACTCGTGCTACAGTTGAGTCAAGGAAAGGGGCTCCTAACAGGGGGTCACGTGTTCACACGTGACCAATGGTCACGTGTTAACACGTGATGGCTAAAACAGCAACCAGAAGACAGCGCAGAAAGAAAGAGGATTCTTCATTCCAAAGAGGATCACGTGTCTACACGCGACCATGGGTCACGTGGTCACACGTGACCGGCTTTCAAAGCCCATTTTTGACGACAGAATTAAATTCTGAAGGAAATTTGAATCTTTCCAAAGGAAAGTGATCATCTGGGACCAATCAAATTAAAGATTCAAAGATGATTAAATATCATCTATCTATGGAAAATCTCGGGTTTGGAAAGATTTCCCCCTTAAATCTAACCAAAATAACAAGGGAGAATCTCTGGATTTAAAATCCAATGGTGAATAAAATTCACCTAATAATCCAAAGGTCCAGAACGAATGAAGGATGCAAATAAAATCTCTCAATGAAGATTCGTCACAAAACTAATTTATTCGGCTGCTTCTCCTATAAATAGGAGCCAAGAGATACAAAAAGAAGGAAAGATACATGCGCAGAGAAGAAAAGAAAGAAAAAAGGAGGAGAGCTTTGATACTTTGAAAAGACTCGGATCTTCTGCAAAAACCCTAGGTAAGAAAGGGAAGGCCTTTTGAAAGAAAGAGAATTTAATTCTCAACAGAGTTTAACTCTGATACATAAAACAGAAGAGCATATTTCTTCTCTCTTTGATAGAGGATCTGCAAAGTGCACATCTCCCCTTAAGGTTGAGAATTTAATTCTCAATGGGTCGAGATCCTGCCATGCAGATCCAAAATATAGAGAAGGAATGCAAGTATGAGAATTTAACTCTCACAGAACCATAGGAATTTAATTCCTTTAAAATGAAATCAGGGCTCGACCCTGTATCATGGGAATTTAATTCCTTCAAAACAAAAGAAACAGGGTTGAACCCTAATTAAGAACATAGTTCTGTTGAAACAGCGGGAATTTAATTCCTTTAATCATAATGGGAGTTTAATTCCTTAAAAGCTTTTGTTAGGGTTTAACCCTATTTGGATCTTCACATATATGAGGAATTTAATCCCCACAGAAAATTCAGAGTTAAACTCTATTCCAGAATACAAGTCTTCGAAAGGAAGTGGGAATTTAATTCCTCGGAAATTTGCAGCTCGAGGAATGTAATTCCTGAAAAAGATTAACAGATCCTCTAAAAACATACATAGAGGCAGGGCCACGTGTTACCACGTGACCCCCCAAAGAGATCTACAGAAAGTCCCTTTGAGGTAGCACCCCACGTGATCCACGTGACCCTTGATAGAAGTTCTAATACATAGGCATTTGAATGCCCATCACGTGATGGCACGTGATGCTCTGAAAGACGCGATAATTTCAGCAGAACAAACGAAGGGAGGGCGCTCTCACGTGCTGCCACGTGACCCCTCTTGCCTTAGTGTTTAACACTAAATTAAAACTCTCAAACCCAGTGTTAAAACACTGTTGGGCCTTAGCATTCAACACTGATTAAAAAAGCCTTATTTGCAGTGTTCAACACTGAGCTGTTTTAGTGTTTAACACTAATTTGAAAAGCCTTGTTGCTGGTGTTTAACACCAATTATCTCTTAGTGTTAAACACTAACTTGTCAATCTCATTCCCAGTGTTCAACACTGACTGCTCTGTAGTCTTTAACGCTAGGCTTTGACCCAATTGACTTAAATGGATAGAGGCAAAGCCTCTCCTGATTGGACTTAGCCCAAGATGGCCATAAGTCCTCAATTTGTGATTAATTGGGCCAATGGACTCATAACATAATTAATTCGTCTTGACCCCAAATTGGGCCAAGGACTATTTAAGCCACTCCGGTTCTAGGGTACATCTCCTCACTCCTTTGATACTTGGCATTGTAATCCCTCAATGTCTTCAAAGAGGTGACGGGTCCCGACGACCACACATTGATATGGACTGTGGGGTCCTTAAACCCATGTCTAATACAAAATTCCTGGTTACGTGGAACGCGGATAACGTCACTCTTTGACCCCGTGGAAAACGTCCAGAGCGGAGCCTAGTCCTCGCCGAGCACGGCAGTAAACCCGTGTGAAGCATCTAGTGCAAAATTCCTGGTCACGTGGAACGTGGATAACGTCACTCTTTGACCCCACGGAAAACGCCCAGAGCGGAGCCTGGTCCTCGCTAAGCACGGCAGTGAACCCGTGTGAAGCATCCAGAGCACATACCGGACTGTGGAGTCCTTAAACCCATGGACTATGACGTCCTTAACCTTGACCGAGATGTCTTAAAACTACCCATGGACCGCAATGTCCTTAAACTACCCATGGACCGCAACGTCCTTAAACTACCCATGGACCGCAACGTCCTTAAACTACCCATGGACCGCAACGTCCTTAAACTAGAACAATAGAGCCCCATATGCTCTTTTGTCGGATCTAAACGGTTCCGTTTAAGTTGATCTTAGCCTCAAAGATGGCTAACGAATCCTTAAACCTTCAAGCAGACTGGACTACGAATCCCCCCCCAATTAACTCTGGCTCGAGGGTACATCTCTGAATCCCTCTGACACCCGTCGTTGTAATCCTTCAACGTCGTCAGAGAGGTAACGGGTCCCGACGGCCATACACATACGATGGACCACTATGTCCCTAAAACTGGAACAATGGAGCCCAAACGCTCTTCTGTCGGATCCAAACGATCCTGTTAAGTTGATCTTAGTCTCAAATCGGACTAACGTATCTTTAACAAACGTTTGAGTTGATCTTAGCCTCAAGCATGGCTAACGTATCCTCAAACCAAACCCCCAAACCCAAATCTAAGATAACTCGGATTTGGACTAGTCCACGCCCTACGGGCGACGACATAACTCAGTCTCCGTAAACAATCCACGGGCAACAAAACATAAAACAAACACACACGACACGAAGTGACCATCTGGAGAAGGAGAAAGTTGTTACCGCAATGCGGTAGCGTAATTAACTGCAGGGGCTTGCGCCTGCAGGGAAGAGCGTCCCCACAATCAAAAACCCCTCAACGAGGGGGAATCTGACGAAGTCTGCTACATCGGTCGCATCCGCTTAAACCTTCGATACATGGTGCCATAAACCAACTTGGCATCTTCGGAGAGGTGAACGGATAGCACCAATTAGCATCTGCCCTGAATCTCAGTGCCAAGACATCGCAGCCTTGCGCGCCGTCTTTCGGAGGGGAACAGATTCTGGCACGCCCGGTGGGACCTCTTCCTCTTTCCACTCCACACTTCGTGTGTCGTGATTCGCGAACCAATCGCGGTTCGCTAATGGTTGCCCTTGGGTTTCAAGATACTAAGAATTGGCGTCTTGCCTATTGCAGAAAACAAAGGATCGATGGCTGCTACTTCCGCGAAGTCCTTCTACTGCTCAAACTGCGATTGCGACCTACGCTCTACCTCGCCAGGAGGTATAGCCTATGGACCCCAAGCTGCTTCGTTGTTCACAATGCCGGTGGACCAAGTGACTCAAGCCACTATTGGATTGTTCTTTGGGACTATACTCCCCCCATCAAGCTTCGTGGCGCCGGTGCCGACAAAGGAAGCTCTCAGGAAGTCGGTCTTTGATCGTCTTACCCCTGCCGCGGCTCCTCTCAACGGTCGCCCAACGTCAACGCCTCGGTCTTCTCTAGATTGGGCCAGAAATCTTGCGAACTTATCATGGAGCCTACAATCTCAGAGGAGGCTACTTCTAAGAAAGTGGCCGCTCCTACCCCCGAAATTGCCAAGGTGGCTTCTCCGGCCAAAAAGTCGGTCTTTACAAGATTGACGGCTTCGGCTCCCGCTCCTACTGCCCAGAAGACATCGGTCTTTGACAGGCTAACACCAACGACAACCCCCCACCCACACAGGGGGCAAGACAAGACCATTCTTACCGCTGAGCCAACGCCGTCCGCTCGACGCGCTCGACGTCGTCATTGGCGCCGAATAAGGAAGGCTGGGGGCAATTCCCCCTCCGGATTGACTCCACCAGCCCCGGTGGCAGAAGTTAATGCTGCTGTTCCAACTGGGAACAGCTTCGAAATGCTAAACAGGGTGCGAAGAAATTCTCCTACTGCAGTGCTGAAGAGGTCTCCTCCCCCATTAAAGAAGGTTGCGGAAATAAAACCAGAACAACCCCAATCTCTTCAACGGCTGTCTTCCAAAATCTATAAGGTTTGGCGACAGGCCCGAGACTCGACCATCGATCCAAACTTCTCCCGCCAGCACAAGAAGCTGAAAATCCAACCGGAAGCTGGCCACCAGGCTGAACCTCGAAAGGTTGTCGGGACGCCCACCTCAACGGCCCCCTCAACCTCCATGGCTCATAAAAGGAGGGAGCCAGAGAAGACCCCTCAGTGTGCAACGACGGCTAAAAACACTGAGCCCAGACGCCCTAAGTCTGGGGGCATGATGGTCCACACAGTATACATGGCCTCTGGAAGGGAGGAGAGCCGCACTTTTACGGGCCATCGACCACTTACCCGATCCGTGACGAAAGCCCAGGAGCAGCAACAAAAGCTCCAAGAAATGATGAATGCTATGGCCGCACTTACCGGGCCAAAAGAAAGCCCAGAAACATCCTCAGACGCGCGCCAAGAAGAAGAAACCGACGCTGAATTCCTTCGCCGGATACTGGAGAAAAAGGACAAAGAGGCTGCTGAACAAGCAGCCAACATACAACGTATGTGCCTTCTCTTCCAAGATATGATAGGAATGATGATCCAGCAGGACTTGCCCGCCGAAGATCCCCCAATCGTTCTTGAAGACGACCGAGGAGAAACATCGAATCCACTGCCGGCCCTCTCAACGGCTAAGGAGGAGGCAATCTCTAAGGCAGACTTGGCTGACTACATAGCCCAGCAAATCCGGGTCCATCATGCGACTGAGGCAGCTGGTCAAGTCGTGAAGACGGGGCGGCCGTATCCAAGCTGGTACGACCAAATCAAATACCCGCAGGGCTATACGATACCAAAATTCCACGTATACAAGGGGACCGGCAATCCCCATCAACATGTCGCCCAGTTCCGGGCCCTCTGCGGTAACACCGGCGGTGATGATAAACTGTTGCTTCGCCAATTCGTGGGCAGCTTATCAGAAACATCGTTCGAATGGTATTCGGAACTCCCGAACGATTCTATCAAAACGTTCGCTGAAATGGAGTTGTTATTCACTCAGCGATTCGCAAGTGCCAGCGAACGCACTCCAATAACAGCACTGATTAACGCCAGAGTAAAACCAGGCGAAACCTGGGTCCAGTATGCTATACGCTGGCGGAATTTGTGGTCGAGATGCGAACAACGCATTGAGGAGGCACCCGCAGTGGGCATGTTCGTGGGAACCCTAGACCCCCACGCAACTATCTCCCAGTTTATGATGTTCTTTAAGCCAACCACATTCCAGGCTTTAATCGACAAGTTGGCTCAGATGGACCAGATGGGTCATAGACCACCTCCCCCGAAGTCGGAACCTCGGAATGACAAGGGTAAAGGGAGGGCGACCTTCGTCGCAAATGCCCAACAGCAACCTAACGCCCCGAAATCGGCAGATCAATTGGAAGAAAGACGCCGATATTATAATGAGAAGATGAAACGTCCCTACTCGTTCCCATGAGACAAGACGAAACGGCTATTTGAGCTGGCAATACGCAACAGACTTATAAACCTGCAGAATCCAAGGCGACCGCCACAACCCACCGAGGTGAATAACCCTAGCTATTGCCCTTACCATCAAGCGGTAAGTCACCCGATTGAAGATTGCTTCGTCTTCAAAGGATGGATTGAAGATCAATACCTCCAGGGGAAGTTTGTACTGTCTGAGAAGTGGAAGGTGAGCCCACCACAACCGCATACTCCTAAGAAAACAGATACATTGGGGGCAACCTGCTCCTTTATTGAAGAAGCTCCATGGGAGGTCGTGTTATCAACGAAAACAAAAAGAATGCTGAGAGACCTCCACGCGTGCCCTGCGATCGAATGGAAAGACCCTCTTGAACCTCAAATTATCGAGGGGATGTTGAGACCCCGCACAACTACGAAGACTCCTGATAAGGGCCCGAATACTCACGCCCAGCCGTCAAAAGCTTCGAAGAAAAAGAAGAAGAAATCCAAGAAGCCCGCGAAGCTTGGAGACGAGCGCACGAAATTGCAGAAGCAAATCGACGCGCTGGAAGAATACAATCAAAAGGCGCGAACCCCTGTCATATTGCAAGAGTTCCTCAACCACATCTTTCAAGAGGGAGATGATGAAGAGAGCTCATCGGATGAATCCGAAGAGTATGTGGCGAGTTGTAACGTAATCTCCCATTCGTTTACCGATGATGAGAAAACTCCTGACACTAAGAAGCTGGAGGCAGAACCTGAACCAGAGCGTGCGTCGCTGACAAATGAAATGATCAATGCCTTTCTAGACGAGATTCGTCTAAAAAGTAAAGCGGATCAGGAGCGTGAGATGGCAACGTCAGAAGGAACCAAATGCAGGCGACTGAATGAAAGAGTTGAACTACCCCCGCCAGATCAAAAGGCATCCGAAGTAGACAAGAAGATATTCAAGACGAGGAAAAGGTTCGCCAAAGCCATGTCAATGGAAATGAAGCTACCACCCTCAGAAGGAAATACACACGATGGGGCAGAGAGACACCCTAATTATTGCGCATATCATCGGAGAATCTCACACCCCACGGAGGAGTGCGACGCTTTTGAAATATGGTGGCAAGGATATGTTACTCGTCAGCAACATTTTAAGCGCATGAAACGCAAGAGCCGTCGGGAGCGAAGAGGTGCTGTCGAAGGGCACAACAAGACTACTGGCAACTGTTACATGGTTAACGCTGGGGGGTCACAAGTTCTCACCTTTGGGAGCGACTCTGATGAAGAAATGGCTCTGGGCCCTGTTCCCGCCAAAAATTTCTGCGCAAAAGAGTCCAAGGTATCAAATGGCAGCGATACGCTTAAGGAAATACGAACCAGTATCTTCCGGGCTGTTTTTTGACAAACTCCCGAAGGAGAAACGGATAAATTCTGATTGTATTGAAAGCGTCTCGAAAAACCCTTCGATTTGATATATTATGGGCCTCATAATTCATCCGGGATCAAAAGTTATGAGCAAATGTCTATGCACATGTGATATAAGGAAGACGATGCGAACCAGTATTTTCCGAGCTGTATTTTGACAAACTCCGGAATGAGAAATGGCTAAATTCTGATGATATTGAAAGCATCTCGAAAAGACCTTCGATTTGATATATTATGGGCCTCATAATTCATTCGGGATCAAAAGTTATGAGCAAATGTGTTATGCACGTGTAACCTAAAGTAATGCTCTACTACATGGGGAATGCATTTTTTAGTCCCACATCGGGAAAAGGAGAGATGGCTCCTCTACCACTCCCATATAAATAAGAGGGGATACCTCTTAGAAAGGTAGAGTTAAATCCTCAAAGGATTCAATACTCAAAGGAGCTTAGTTCTCCAAAGGAGCTTAGTTCTCCAAGATAGAAGCTTTGCTTCTCCTCATAATGCGCATGTGCGCCACGTGCAACGCACGTGTGCCCGCCATGCGGCACCACGTGCAACGCACGTGCGCACCACATGAGAACATTTTTTGCTTGGAAAAAAGCCAAGAGCTTCAAACAGAGAGAGAATTCTGAGAAAAGCTCAAAGAAAAAGAAGGTAAAAACCTTTGAGATAAGAGAAAATTCTCTCAAAGAATAGATCATTGATCTAGAAAACAAGATCAGTGATCTTCAATAAATAAATAAATAAATAAATAAAAATAATAAAAATAGTGCCTTGCACTTGCTATGAACCTTTGGTTTTCTGATATAAGAAAAACAAGAAGAATTTGTTTTTTCTTAGATCTAAATAAAAATAGTGCCTTGCACTTGCTATGAACCTTTGGTTCTCTGATATAAGAAAAACAAGAAGAATTTGTTTTTTCTTAGATCTAAATAAAAATAGTGCCTTGCACTTGTTATGAACCTTTGGTTCTCTAAGATAAGAAAAACAAGAAAAACTTGTTTTTTCTTAGATCTAAAAAATAGTGCCTTGCACTTGTTTTATGAACCATCGGTTCTTGAATCTAAAAGGTTCTTAAATTAATAGTGCTTTGCACTTTTATGAACCTTTGGTTCTTGAAATAAAAAGGAAAAAACTTGTTATTCTTTGATCTAAATTAGATCAAGAAATCAAATAGTGCTTTGCACTTCTTTTATGAACCATTGGTTCTTGAATCTAAAAGATTCTCAAATTAATAGTGCTTTGCACTTATAAATTTGCACTGTTGTGCTTTTTGATTGGCGCAAAGCGCTTGATAAATGCAATGCATTTTCTAAAGGGCAAGGCCCAAACCAAAATGACCTGACAGGCCAAAATAAATTGCAAGGCAATAAATGGGCAGAGCCCAAATAAATTGATGCTTTGCATCCTTTATACAAGGGCAGAGCCCAAATAAAATTGATGCCTTGCATCATTCCTAAAAGGGCAGAGCTCAAAACAAATTGATGCTCTGCATCCTTTCTGGGCAAGGCCCGAATAAAAATAAAAAAAGAAATGTAATGCAAAAGCAAATAAAATGTTGAACATTTCAACTGGACTTAGCCCAATTTTGGCCATAAGTCCTTAAATTAAATTGACTGAGCAAAATTGCTCTTCTAAATCAATTTACATCCGGTTCGAGGGTACATCTCCGAACTCCTTTGACATCCGTCGTTGTAATTCCTCAACGACGTCAAAGAGGTGACGGGTCCCAACGACCACACATCGATATGGACTGCGGGGTCTTTAAACTCGTGGACCGAAATGTCCATAAACTAACATCGGACCGAAATGTCCATAAACTAACATCGGACCGGAACGTCCCTAAACTAATATTGGACCGAAATGTCCATAAACTAACATCGGACCGGAACGTCCCTAAACTAATATCGGATCGAAACGTCCCTAAACTAATATCGGACCACCACGTCCCTAAACTGGCGATGGACCACCACGTCCCTAAACTGGAAAGTGGACCACTACGTCCCTAAACTGGAATAATAGAGCCTCCAAATGCTCTTTTGCCGGATCTGAACGGTCCCGCATCCTTAGACATTTAAATGAATGATAAAACCCCAAATCAACTCTGGTTCAAGGGTACATCTCTGAACTCCTCTGACACCTATCGTTGTAATTCTTCAACGACGTCAGAGAGGTGACGGGTCCCGACGGCCATAAATGCGATGGACCACCACGTCCTTAAACTGGAATATGGACCACAACGTCCCTAAACTGGCACAATAGAGCCCAAATGCTCTTTTGTCGGACCTAAACGATCCCGTTAAGTTGATCTTAGTCTCAAACTGGACTAACGTATCCTTAACAAACGTTCGAGTCGATCTTAGCCTCAAAAATGGCTAACGTATCCTCCAAACAGACTTTAGTCCCAAATTAGACTATGAATCTCCCAAACTGGAACAATAGAGCCCAAACGCTCTTTTGTCGGATCTAAACGATCATGTTAAGTTGATCTTAGTCTCAAACAGGACTAACGTATCCTTAACGAATGTTTAAGTTGATCTTAGCCGCAACGCGACTAACGTATTCTTAAACTAAAAACACCAAACCCAAATCTAAGTAAATACGGATTTGGACTAATCCACGTCCTACGTGCGACGGCATTACTCAGTCTCCGTATACAATCCACGGGCAACCACAAACAAAACAAACACACACGACACGAAGTGAAATTCTGGAGAAGGAGAAAGTTGTTACCGCGATGCGGTAGCGTAATTAACTGCAGGGGCTTGCGCCTGCAGGGAAGAGCGTCCCCACAATCAAAAACCCTTCACCCTGAGGGGGAATCTGACGAAGTCTGCTACATCGGCTGCATCCGTCTAAACCTCCGATACACGGTGCCATAAATCAACTTGGCATCTTCGGAGAGATAGACGGATAAAACCAAATAGCATCTGCCCCGAACCTCAGGCACGGACGTCCTAACGTCTCGGCCGCCTTTCGGAGGGGAACAGATTCTGGCACGCCCGGTGGGACCTCTTCCTCTTTCCACTCCACACTTCGTGTGTCGTGTTCGCGAACAAATCGCGGTTTGCTGTGATTGCCTGTGGATTCAAGGTACTAAGATTTGGTGTGGTGCTCCGTGCAGAAAACAGAAGATCAATGGATTCGAACTGCATCGCCTACAGCAACAGCTCTCGCTCCGTCATTGTTGGAGGAGTGACTTATGGGCCCCAAGCGGCCTCCCTTTTCAAAATGCCGGTGGAGCAGGTAACTCAGGCCACCACTGGATTATTCTTCGGGACCATGCTCCCACCGATGAGCTTCAATGCCCCAATGACATTGCAAGAAGCTCCAAAGAAGTCGGTCTTCGATCGACTCACCACTGCCGCGACCCCTCTCAACGGGTCATCCAACTCCACTGCTTCAGTTTTTAACGGACTAGGCCAGAGCTCTAACAGGCTCATGAAGAAGCCTGCCATACCAGAAGGTGTTATTCCGAAGCGGATAGCCATTCCAACTCCCGTTCCTGGAAAAATCACCAAGGTTGCTTCCCATGTTCAGAAGTCCGCTTCTGACAAGTTGGCCGTCCCCGTTCAACGGACGTCGATCTTTAAAAAGCTGGTACCAGTATATTCTGACCAACACAGGGGGCATGAGGAGGTCACCCCTATAGCTGAAACAACTCCATCAGCACGACATGCCCGACGTCGTTACTGGCGCCGAGTGAGGAAGGCTGGGGGCAACTCCCCCTCTGGACTTACTCCTCCAACTCCGATGGTGAGGATCGATGCTGCTGTTCCAACCAAGAACAGCTTTGAACTGCTCAACAAGGTGCGCAGAAACTCTCCTACTGCGATGTTGAAACGAACTCCTTCACCTGTGGAGAATACTCCAGAGAAGAAGTTAGAGCAGCCCCCTCAACGACTGTCCTCTAAAATTTACAAAGTCTGGCGACAGGTCCAAGAGTCGGTGATCGATCGAGACTGCCTCCGACGACAGAAAAAGATGAAGGTTCGGCAGGGGAAGGATTACTCTGTCAAACCACAAGAAGCAAAAGCTACTCGGGTGCCCACTACAACGGTTCCCTTAACTCCAATCACTCAAAAAAGGAGGCCGCAAAAAGCCCCTGTGTCTTCGGCAAATCGCAAAGACACCGAACACAAACGCCCCAAGTCTGGGGGCATGGTGGTGCATACTGTTTATATGGCTTCTGGAAAGGAGGAAAGCCGCACTTCTACGGGCCACCGACCGCTCACCCGATCCGTGACGAAAGCCCAGGAGCAACAACAAAAGCTTCAGGAAATGATGACTACAATGGCTGCACTCACTGAGCCAAAAGAAAGCTCTGAAAGGTCTTCGGATGAGCGTCAAGAACAAGAAACTGACGCTGACTTTTTACGCAGAGTCCTCGAAAAGAGGGACAAAGAAGCTGCAGAGCAGGCGGCTAACATAAAGCAGATGGCGCTCCTCTTCAAAGATATGGTAGGGATGATGTTACAGCCGGACCCTCCTGCTGAAGATCCTCCGATCGTCCTTGAAGACGACAGGGGAGAAACGTCAAATCCTCCGCCGGCTCTATCAACAGCCAAGGAGGAGGCAATCTCCAAAGTTGACCTAGACGAATATATAGCCCAGCAGATCCGGGTTCATCAGGCGAATGAAGCGGCTGGGCAAATTGTTAGAACCGGACGACCGTATCCGAGCTGGTATGACCAAATCAGTTACCCGCCAGGATATACGATCCCTAAATTCCACGTATATAAAGGGACAGGGAATCCGCATCAGCATGTCGCTCAATTCAGGGCCTTATGCGGCAATACTGGAGGCGATGACAAATTGTTATTACTACAATTCGTCGGCAGCTTAGCAGAAATAGCCTTTGAATGGTATTCGGAGTTACCTAACGACTCTATCAAAACATTTGCAGAGATGGAGCTGCTGTTTACACAAAGATTCGCGAGTGCTAGTGAACGCACTCCGATAACAGCACTGATAAATGCCAGGATAAGGTCGAGCGAAACGTGGGTCCAATACGCAACACGATGGCGAAACTTATGGTCGAAATGCGAACAACGCATAGAAGAAGCACCTGCGGTAGGCATGTTTGTGGGCACTCTCGATCCGCAGGCGACCATCTCGCAATGCATGATGTTCTTCAGGCCGACCACCTTCCAGGCCTTGATCGACAAATTAGCCCAAATGGACCAGATGGGCTATAGACCGTCTCCTCCAAGATCCGATCCCCGAAATGAGAAAGGAAAAGCGATCATCGTCGCCAACGCTCAGCAACAGTCGAGCAACTCAAAGCCAGTCGCTCGCCAAAACAACGTGCGTCCACGCCGATCCCTCGAAGAGAGGCTAGGACGTCCTTACTCGTTTCCTCAGAATAAAACGAGAAGACTGTTTGAGCTAGCAGTGCGTAACAGACTCATCAATCTGCCGAGTCCAAAGCGTCTGTCGCAGCCAGGTGATCTTAATAATCCCAATTATTGCCCTTACCACCAAACGGTAAGTCACCCAATTGAAGATTGTTTCGTCTTTAAGGGATGGATCGAGGATCAATACCTGCAAGGCAAGTTTGCGCTGTCTGAAAGCTGGAAGGTAAACCCCCCACAGCCGCACTCTCCAAAGAAGACGGACACGCCGGGGGCAACTTGTTCTTTCGTCGAGGATGAAAACGATGGAGAAAACTTATCGGATGAATCCGAAGACTACGTAGCGACTTGTCATGTGATTTCTCATTCACTGACGGATGATGAGGAGGATCCTTGCGCTGAGAAATCAATGGCGGACCCTGAAACAGAAATTCCGCGGCCGTCAGACAAGTTGATCGATGCCGTCCTAAATGAAATTCGTCTGAAAGCAAAAGCCAATCAAGAGCATAAAATGGCCATACTGGAAAGAACCAAGGTATTCCCGTCAAATCAAAAGCCATACACTGCGGGTAAAAACAAATTCAAGACGAGGAAACGGTTCGCCAAAGCTCTATCAGTAGGAATGAAGCTACCGCCCTCCGAAGAAAATCCTTTCTCTGAGGTAGAGATGCACCCTAACTTCTGTTTATATCATCAGAAGATCATACATCCTACCGAAGACTGCGAATCCTTTAACTGTTGGTGGCAAGGGTATGTCGCTCAAAAGCGACACTTCGACAGGATAAAGTGTGAAGCTTGTGGACATCGGAAAAATGCGATAGATGAGCGCAAAAGAGCCACCGCCGACTGTCATATAGCCGACTTCAAGGGATCACAAATTATCACCTTTGGAAGCGACTCTGACGAAGAAGCTACCCCCAACTCTTCCATCGGGGAATCTATTTCAAAAATAAAGGAATTGAGAAGCTGCGAGAACGTTCAGCCGTGCAATCGCATGCTACTCGGAAAAAATCCCGGCCCCGTAAACAAAGGATCGAACAAAAAGGATAAAGGAAAAAGAAAAACGGCCCTCGTCGCCAGCACTCACCAACAATCAGGTGACCCTAGACCGGTTGCTTGCCAAAGCAACAAGCGGCAATCCCTCCAGGAAAAGTTGAAACGTCCTTACTCGTTTCCGCAAGATAAGACAAGGGGACTGTTCGAGCTGGCAGTGCGCAACAGACTCATTAATTTGCCGAATCCAAAACGTCCGTTGCAGCCAGGCGACGTTAATAATCCTAATTATTGCCCTTACCACCAAACAGTAGGTCACCTGATCAAGGACTGCTACGTCTTCAAAAACTGGGTTGAAGACCAATACCAACAGGGCAAGTTCGCGTTATCCGAAATTTGGAAGGTGAACCCGCCACAACCGCATGCTCCGAAAAATATGGACACGCCGGGGGCATCATGCTCATTCATAGAGAAAGCCTAACGGACCACTACGTCCTAAAACTGGATAACGGACCGAAACGTCCTTAAACTAACAACGGACCGAAACGTCCTTAAACTAACAACGGACCGAGATGTCCTTAAACTAACGACGGACCGCAATGTCCTAAAACTTGCAAATGACCGAAACGTCGTTAAACTACTCCCAACCCGCAGCATCTTCAGGCTGACGTGTTAATAAAAAAAAAAGGCACGTCCACAAGCAAAATGGGCACGGATGAAAACCCGAAAGGGCTCCGTGAGTGAAAACAGCAGGGCTACCGGCGAGTGTTCGTGAAAACCCGAAAGGGCGCGACCTCGTAAAAAAAAATGTCCATAAGCAAAAAGGGCACGGATGAAAACCCGAAAGGGCTCCGTGAGTAAAAACAGCAGGGCTACCGGCGAGTGTTTGTGAAAACCCGAAAGGGCGCAACCTCGTTAAAGAAACACTTATAGGATCCTCTCGACCCTGTAAGGAGAAACCACCTGCGTGAGATCCTTACGACTCACAAAGGAGCAACACACTTGGGGATCCCCACGATTCCTAAGGAGAAAATACACTTGCGAGATCCTCACGACTCGTAAGGAGAACTCTCTTGTGGGACCCTTACGGCTCATAAGATTTGGAAGTCTTAAGTTACAGAAACCTTAACCTGTTCTTACGCAACCCCACAACCTTCGATATTGCCCTACAAGTAGTCCAATATTGACCCTTGTATACAATCCACGGGCACAAATAAATATTTCCCTAACAAAGTCCCATCCGTGACTAGGGATATGCTTGTACAGCAAACAACACTTGTAAGTCCTATCGACTTATAAGGAGAAAACCCTTTTGTAAGATCCTTACGACTTACAAGAGAACATGCACTTAGGAATCCCCACGATTCCCAAGGAGAAAACACACCTACAAGATCCGCACGACTTGTAGGGAGAAATACCTTTGTGAGACCCTTACGGCTCATGAAGTCAAAAGCCTTAGCCGACAGGACCCTTAACCCTGTTTATTAAGCCACCTTTGTTCAATATCGACAGAGGCAAATGATGATTCGCTCCTGGCAATATTCCAGTTGTAGCGATGCTGATGCCTAAATCGGTATCAAATTCCAAGTCCTTTCATGGCAAATGATGATTCGCTCCTGGCAATATCCCAGTTGCAGCGATGCTGATGCCTAAACCGGTATCAAATTCCAAGTCCTTTCACGGCAAATGATGATTCGCTCCTGACAATATTCCAGTCGCAGCGATGCTGATGCCAAGATTGGTATCAGACCCCAAATACCCTACTCGCAAAAAAAAAAAAAATCAGCGAGCCCAAAAAAAAAATGCATACGAAATAGCCGAAATGATGGGGCAACTTGCAAACAGAATCAGCAAGTAAAAATGTATGTATACAAAACAGCCGAAACGATTGGGCAACTCGCAATAAAAAGCAGCGAGTAAAAACATAATAAACAGCCGAAATGATTGGGCAACTTGCAATAAAAAGCAGCGAGTAAAAATAAAGTAAACAGCCGAAATGATTGGGCACCGCGAAAAATAGCCGAAATGATTGGGCAATCGCGACCTTCGCGATATAAAAGCTGAAATGATAGAGCATCGCGGAAAGAATAAAAAAAATGAAAGAATGAAACTTTTGCCCTACAGGTGAAATCACATCGATCCCTGTATATAATACAGGGGCACAGATAAAAAGGGAACAATACTTTCCCAACAGGCTCCACCAGAAAGCGAAGCCAAATCTCGACGGTTCATAGATAACCTAGAGACCATCTCGACATTTGTCGCAATATTACAGACACGATGTCAACAAATGAAGCAAAGGAAGGTCCCTAACTTCAGGGTCTCGACGTCAATAGCGACGACTTAAAGATCACCAACGGCGTTTCTCCTCACTCCAACTAGATGCAGACATGACGTCAACAACTGACCTCAGAATCGCAACGAAACGGAACCATGACAAAGTCCCTAGTTCCAAATCTCAATGGCCACGTCTAAAGCCTGGAGACCAACAACGGTGTGCCTCCTCATTCCAACAGGACACAGATGTTACACCATCAAGCGGAGCGATGGCAGAATCCCAGCTTCACCTCAGCATTCATCTCGATACAGTAGACGCAATGTCAACAACAGCGTTCCTCCGCAGTCCAGCTGGAGGCAGATGCAACGTCATCAAAAGACCTCACGGTCGAAACAAAGCGGAGTAACGGCAAAATCCCAACTCCACCTTAGCATTCGTCTCGTTACAACAGACGCAATGTCAACAACGGCGTTCCTTCGCAGCCCAGCGGGGTGTACATGCAAAGTTAACAAAAGACCCCATGGTCGAAACAAAGCGGAGTGATGGCAAAATCCCAGCTCCACCTCAGCATTCGTCTCAATATACCAGACGCAGTGTAAGCAAACGAAGCGAAGGCCACATTCCTAGCTTCAACGTCTTTACGGTAACTTACATAAAACCGGAAAGACAATCGGAGACCATCTCACAGAAAGTGGTCACCTCCTTGACGTTCGTCTCGATACAGTAGACGAAATATCAACCCCAGCGTTCTTCCTCCAACAGGATTTGGACACACCAAAGCAAACGAAGCGAAGGCCACATTCCTAACTTCGACGTCTTAACGGTAACTCACATAAAACCGGAAAGACAATCGGAGACCATCTCACATGAAGTGGTCACCTCCATGACGTTCGTCTCGATACAGTAGACGAAATGTCAACCTCAGCGTTCTTCCTCCAGCAGGGATTCAGACACGACAAAGCAAATGAAGCAAAGGCCACATTCCTAGTTTCAACGTCTTTACGGTAACTCACATAAAACCGGAAAGACAATCGGAGATCATCTCGCATCAGCACAGAGTGGTCACCACCTTGATGTTCGTCTCGACACAGCAGGCGCAACGTCATCAAACGAATGGAGCCATGGCAAAATCCCTAGTTCCAAACCTCGGCGGTTCACCAGCAACCTAGAGACAACCTCGACGTCCGTCTCGATACAGCAGACGAGATGTCACCCCAACGTTCGTCTCGACACAGCAGACGCAACGTCATCAAACAAACGGAGCCACGGCAAAATCCCTAGTTCCAAACCTCGGCGGTTCACCAATAACCTAGAGACAACCACGACATTCGTCTCGATACAGAGGACGCAATGCCAGCAAACGAAGCGAAGGCTAAATTCCTAGCTTCAGGGTCTTAACGGCAAGTCATATAAAACCGGAAAGACAATCGGAGATCATCTCGCACCAGTGTGGAGTGGTCACCACTTCGACGTCCGTCTCGATACAGCAGACGAGATGTCACCCCAACGTTCGTCTCGACACAGCAGACGTAACGTCATCAAACAAACGGAGCCACGGCAAAATCCCTAGTTCCAAACCTCGGCGGTTCACCAGTAACCTAGAGACAACCACGACATTCGTCTCGATACAGAGGACGCAATGCCAGCAAACGAAGCGAAGGCTAAATTCCTAGCTTCAGGGTCTTAACGGCAAGTCATATAAAACCGGAAAGACAATCGGAGATCATCTCGCACCAGTGTGGAGTGGTCACCACTTCGACGTCCGTCTCGATACAGCAGACGAGATGTCACCCCAACGTTCGTCTCGACACAGCAGACGTAACGTCATCAAACAAACGGAGCCACGGCAAAATCCCTAGTTCCCACCGCAACATTCGTCTCGATACAGCAGACGCAATGCCAGCAAACGAAGCAAAGGCCAAATTCCTAGCTTCAGGGTCTTAACGGCAACTCATATAAAGCCCGAAAGACTATCGGAGATCATCCCCACACCAGCGCGGAGTGGTTATGACTCATCGGGGCTCTCCAAAATGAGCCTAACCTCAAGTAAAAAGCGGCATGGCAAATTCCTAGCGCTTGCTCTTCTGACGGTCAAACTGCCAAGGAGGATTGCTTGAAGACGTCTTGTCCAGCCCCTGAAGGGATCAGAGACACGGCAGTCGCAGGGCTACTCGAACAGCACGATTGCCTATCGAGGACTATATCAGCTTATGCGACGGTACGATGGCCAAAACCCTAAGTACCACCAACCTTAACGGGCTTCTGTCGTAAAGAGCAGAGGTTAAATGCGACGTTAAGATGTTCTTGCGAGATCTGCTCGATCCGTTTCGACTCGTGAGGAAATTGATGTCTTTGCGAGATTTTCTCGATGCGTCTCGACTCGTGAGATAAAGCCTTAGGCAGTAGGGATTAAAAAACCTGTTTCCTAAGCACTGGGACCCTGCAAGTCGGCCCAAAACGGTCTCTTGCATACTATCCACGGGTCACACTCTCTAAAGTCGAATCTCGATAAGGAGGGAAACAACCGCTTACGGGTCCTCTCGACTCGTAAGAGGGAAAACTCTCTTATAGGATCCTTACGACTTATAAGAGAAAACACACTTAGGAATCCTCACGATTCCCAAGGAGAAAATACACCTACGAGATCCTCACGACTCGTAGGGAGAAAAGTCCTTATGAGACCCTCACGGCTCGTAAAGTTGAAAAGCCTTAGGTGGCAGATCCTACCCCTGTCTCCTAAGCCATCACTGCCCTACAAAGAAGTCAAGATGGGCCGACCATCTATAGGCCACACTTGCCAAAGCTACATGCCACTGAAATGGAGAACTTACTCATAAGCGTATGAACTACTCCACGCCAGAGTGAGACAAAAAAAGAAATAGAAGGATGCGGCTCATGGAGTTAAGGGTTGGAACTATATCCCTTAAGAGTTGAGATTTGAGTCAATGATAAATGACGACACTTGTGTCCGCTCGTTATCTTCTCAGATCAAGATTCTGAAAGTGATACATCAACCCAAAACTGGTATCTTCTCAGATCATGATTCTGAAAGTGATACATCAACCTAAAACTGGTCATACGCCATGCATAACTCTGCATAACTCTGCACTACTTCACCCACGTACATACTTACGTGGGCAAAGTAGTGGGAGGCATTTGTTCCCGCCAAAAATTTCTGCGCAAAAGAGTCCAAGGTATCAAATGGCAGCGATACGCTTAAGGAAATACGAACCAGTATCTTCCGGGCTGTTTTTTGACAAACTCCCGAAGGAGAAACGGATAAATTCTGATTGTATTGAAAGCGTCTCGAAAAACCCTTCGATTTGATATATTATGGGCCTCATAATTCATCCGGGATCAAAAGTTATGAGCAAATGTCTATGCACATGTGATATAAGGAAGACGATGCGAACCAGTATTTTCCGAGCTGTATTTTGACAAACTCCGGAATGAGAAATGGCTAAATTCTGATGATATTGAAAGCATCTCGAAAAGACCTTCGATTTGATATATTATGGGCCTCATAATTCATTCGGGATCAAAAGTTATGAGCAAATGTGTTATGCACGTGTAACCTAAAGTAATGCTCTACTACATGGGGAATGCATTTTTTAGTCCCACATCGGGAAAAGGAGAGATGGCTCCTCTACCACTCCCATATAAATAAGAGGGGATACCTCTTAGAAAGGTAGAGTTAAATCCTCAAAGGATTCAATACTCAAAGGAGCTTAGTTCTCCAAAGGAGCTTAGTTCTCCAAGATAGAAGCTTTGCTTCTCCTCATAATGCGCATGTGCGCCACGTGCAACGCACGTGTGCCCGCCATGCGGCACCACGTGCAACGCACGTGCGCACCACATGAGAACATTTTTTGCTTGGAAAAAAGCCAAGAGCTTCAAACAGAGAGAGAATTCTGAGAAAAGCTCAAAGAAAAAGAAGGTAAAAACCTTTGAGATAAGAGAAAATTCTCTCAAAGAATAGATCATTGATCTAGAAAACAAGATCAGTGATCTTCAATAAATAAATAAATAAATAAATAAAAATAATAAAAATAGTGCCTTGCACTTGCTATGAACCTTTGGTTCTCTGATATAAGAAAAACAAGAAGAATTTGTTTTTTCTTAGATCTAAATAAAAATAGTGCCTTGCACTTGCTATGAACCTTTGGTTCTCTGATATAAGAAAAACAAGAAGAATTTGTTTTTTCTTAGATCTAAATAAAAATAGTGCCTTGCACTTGTTATGAACCTTTGGTTCTCTAAGATAAGAAAAACAAGAAAAACTTGTTTTTTCTTAGATCTAAAAAATAGTGCCTTGCACTTGTTTTATGAACCATCGGTTCTTGAATCTAAAAGGTTCTTAAATTAATAGTGCTTTGCACTTTTATGAACCTTTGGTTCTTGAAATAAAAAGGAAAAAACTTGTTATTCTTTGATCTAAATTAGATCAAGAAATCAAATAGTGCTTTGCACTTCTTTTATGAACCATTGGTTCTTGAATCTAAAAGATTCTCAAATTAATAGTGCTTTGCACTTATAAATTTGCACTGTTGTGCTTTTTGATTGGCGCAAAGCGCTTGATAAATGCAATGCATTTTCTAAAGGGCAAGGCCCAAACCAAAATGACCTGACAGGCCAAAATAAATTGCAAGGCAATAAATGGGCAGAGCCCAAATAAATTGATGCTTTGCATCCTTTATACAAGGGCAGAGCCCAAATAAAATTGATGCCTTGCATCATTCCTAAAAGGGCAGAGCTCAAAACAAATTGATGCTCTGCATCCTTTCTGGGCAAGGCCCGAATAAAAATAAAAAAAGAAATGTAATGCAAAAGCAAATAAAATGTTGAACATTTCAACTGGACTTAGCCCAATTTTGGCCATAAGTCCTTAAATTAAATTGACTGAGTAAAATTGCTCTTCTAAATCAATTTACATCCGGTTCGAGGGTACATCTCCGAACTCCTTTGACATCCGTCGTTGTAATTCCTCAACGACGTCAAAGAGGTGACGGGTCCCAACGACCACACATCGATATGGACTGCGGGGTCTTTAAACTCGTGGACCGAAATGTCCATAAACTAACATCGGACCGAAATGTCCATAAACTAACATCGGACCGGAACGTCCCTAAACTAATATTGGACCGAAATGTCCATAAACTAACATCGGACCGGAACGTCCCTAAACTAATATCGGACCGAAACGTCCCTAAACTAATATCGGACCACCACGTCCCTAAACTGGAGATGGACCACCACGTCCCTAAACTGGAAAGTGGACCACTACATCCCTAAACTGGAATAATAGAGCCTCCAAATGCTCTTTTGCCGGATCTGAACGGTCCCGCATCCTTAGACATTTAAATGAATGATAAAACCCCAAATCAACTCTGGTTCAAGGGTACATCTCTGAACTCCTCTGACACCTATCGTTGTAATTCTTCAACGACGTCAGAGAGGTGACGGGTCCCGACGGCCATAAATGCGATGGACCACCACGTCCCTAAACTGGAATATGGACCACAACGTCCCTAAACTGGCACAATAGAGCCCAAATGCTCTTTTGTCGGACCTAAACGATCCCGTTAAGTTGATCTTTGTCTCAAACTGGACTAACATATCCTTAACAAACGTTCGAGTCGATCTTAGCCTCAAAAATGGCTAACGTATCCTCCAAACAGACTTTAGTCCCAAATTAGACTATGAATCTCCCAAACTGGAACAATAGAGCCCAAACGCTCTTTTGTCGGATCTAAACGATCATGTTAAGTTGATCTTAGTCTCAAACAGGACTAACGTATCCTTAACGAATGTTTAAGTTGATCTTAGCCGCAACGCGACTAACGTATTCTTAAACTAAAAACACCAAACCCAAATCTAAGTAAATACAGATTTGGACTAATCCACGTCCTACGGGCGACGGCATTACTCAGTCTCCGTATACAATCCACGGGCAACCACAAACAAAACAAACACACACGACACGAAGTGAAATTCTGGAGAAGGAGAAAGTTGTTACCGCGATGCGGTAGCGTAATTAACTGCAGGGGCTTGCGCCTGCAGGGAAGAGCGTCCCCACAATCAAAAACCCCTCACCCTGAGGGGGAATCTGACGAAGTCTGCTACATCGGCTGCATCCGTCTAAACCTCCGATACACGGTGCCATAAATCAACTTGGCATCTTCGGAGAGATAGACGGATAAAACCAAATAGCATCTGCCCCGAACCTCAGGCACGGACGTCCTAACGTCTCGGCCGCCTGTCGGAGGGGAACATGCCCTCTCTTTAAAGAATCCGTTTTAGGGAAAGAGGAGGAATCGGAGGCCTGTGAGAACATCCAGCTGCGCAATCGCACACTCCCAGAAAAGAATCTCGGGCCCGTGAGCAGAAAGGATAAGGGAAAGGAAAAGGTCATTGAAGATATCACTTTAGATGACCAGGTCACGAAAGAACTAACTACCAAAGACCCTCCTAAGAAGGGTAAGGTGGACTATAACATCCTCGCGCACTTAAGGAAGCTACCTTCTCAGCTTAGCATCCTTGATGCCCTCCTATTGTCAAAAGAATCGCGAGACTCGCTAATTAAGGCGTTGCAAGAACCTGAACAATTCCAAGCCTTCCTCGCCACTGAAAAGATGAAGGACGAACTGGAGGAAGTGCATACGGCCGACGTCACTTTCGGTGATGAAGACCTCCTTCTCGGGACGTGCGACCATAACCGTCCCTTATATGTCTCCGGATACTGCCACGACATCAAGATAGGCAAGATCCTGGTGGATAATGGATCCTCCGTCAATCTCCTTAATGTCCGGGTGTTGAAGGAAATCTGCATGAGTGTGCAACACCTCGCTCGTGACAAAATTACTATCTCCGGTTTCGATTCACAATCGTCACGGACTCTCGGATCTGTGATACTAACATTACGCTTTGGACTTCTCGTCACAGACATCAAATTTCATGTCATTGACGCCAAAACCTGCTACAACGCCTTGCTCGGTCGTCCTTGGCTACATGAGTACAACATCGTCCCTTCTACACAACATCAGTATATGAAGTACTTTAAGGATGGTTTCGAGTATACCGTAACAGGAGAGTTAAATCCATTCTCCGTGAACGAAGTTCGCAAATACGAAGATGCGAAATACTTTTTGCCAGACTTCGAAGATACAGAAAGGTGTCGCGACCCGGAGAACAAAGCCGCCGCCACCATCCCCGTTTTCGGAAGCGATACCGAAGAAGAGGAAGAAATAGCTTATACAGGGCCATCTCAGCGTAACAACCTGGGGACGCTCTCCCCCGTGTTGGTCTTCGGAAGTGATTCAGAAGATGAAGTTAATGCCGTATTCTCCAATCGGCTGTCAATGCAAGCACCCCTTGGCGATGACCATAGTTTGCAAATCACCATGGTACCGCGAGAACACTACAAGGATCTCGACACGCTGCAAGCTCATAATGTGCAGGACCTGCAAACATTTTACATCCCTCCCAGGCAAAGGGGTGAGAAGGTGATCCTATTCTACCGATCCTCAGAGTCGAAAATAGATAAAGAGATCTGGCATGGCGCGGATGCTACATGCGACAGACTCCAACCCATCCGTCTGCCCAGATACTATACAAATGGATTAAAGAAGCTATTGAAGCGCCAAGGAGTACCCTTAAAACAGACTGTTCGGCAGGCTCGGTTCTACAACAAGATTTGGGATGTCCCTGGGACTCAACGCAAATTGCCCAACGGGAAAATGGAAACACTCGGGCTTGGATACGCGAGAGCGGGAAAACGGGAACGGGTCCACAGTAGCTACGCCATATACACCTTTGATGAAGAAGAGGACGCCCTGTCAGGAGATGCCAACCCCTCGTCAAAATTACACCCCGCGATTGAAGCGCCGAGTCCGTCGTTTGAAGAACGAACGGACAAGCCTATCAGGAAAATGGGTCAGAAAGCTCGGGAAGACCACAACCGCGAGATGGCCATCTACGAGAAGGCCAGGACGCAACGTCTATTTCAACAGGCTCCAAAAGACAAAGACGCTCATCTTTGTCAACCCGTTGTGCGAAAGGCCCGATGCGGAGACGGAAATAAATTAAGAAGCGGGAAGAGGAGCCGACAACAACGACGCAGGATTAGAGGGTTACGGGTACTGCGCGGCTCGGATTCGTCCCTCATGGAAAAGATGAGTCGAGCGTACTCCTTCCCCCGAGACAAGACGGAGAAGTTACTCAAGCTCGCTTTAAAACATCAAATGATCGCGCTTCCAGAGTCTAGACACCCTGAGCAAGCTAACAAGGCTTCTCGTTCGAGCTATTGCTCTTATCACCAAGCCATAGGACATCCTACCGAAGACTGCTTCACCTTCAAGAACTGGGTCGAGGACCAGTACCAACGGGGCAGATTCGCTTTATCCAACAGCTGGAGGGTAACGCCGCCACAAAAGCATGAACCCAAGGCCGCAAGAGCAAAACCGGATCCACCTCAGTCCTGGGAACGGATTCGCACCTGTTATACGATTACGATATTAAAAGAAGAGCGCGAGAATATAGATGACTTTCCCCAGTGCTTTGAGAACAGCGACGACGAGGTGATCTCAGAATTTCCGCCAGCTCCGAGAGAACTGGAAGATGGTATACATACTATGGCGGATAACCTCAGGAAGATTGAGTTGGGATCGACAGATGACCCGCGACCGACATTTGTCAGCGAGCTACTCTCTGAAGAAAGGGTGGCCGCGTTAAAGAACGTGCTTCTACGGCATAAAGACTGCTTCGCGTGGAACTACTCTGAGATGCCAGGATTAGATCCGGAGGTGGCCGTACATAAATTAGCAATATCCCCAGATATCAAGCCAGTCAAGCAGGCGCCAAGAAGGATGCGACTCGAGTTAGAGATGAGCATCAACGCCGAAGTCAAAAAGCTGATCGATTCTGGATTTATTCAAGAAGTTCAATATCCCGATTGGGTCGCCAATATCGTCCCGGTAATGAAGAAGAATGGGACGGTACGCATATGCGTGGATTTCAGGGATCTCAATAAATCCTGTCCAAAGGATGATTTCCCAGTACCGGTAACCGAGCTAATGATAGATAACACGTCCACTCACGAGGTTTTCTCCTTTATGGACGGTTCGTCAGGATACAATCAGAAAAAGATGCATCCCGAAGACCAGAAGCACACCGCTTTCCGGACCCCTTTGGGTATATTCTGCTACAGGGTTATGCCCTTCGGTCTAAAAAATGCTGGCGCTACCTATCAAAGGGCCATGACAAAGATCTTCGATGACCTCATACATGACATCGTTGAGTGCTATATCGATGACCTCGTAGTAAAGAGCATGTCATACGAAGAGCATTTAAAGCATCTGGAGACTGTGTTTCAACGCCTTCGGCAATATAATTTGAAAATGAATCCCTTCAAATGCGCGTTTGGAGTCTCCTCGGGCAAATTCCTGGGATTCATCGTTCGACACCGAGGTATTGAAATAGATCCGTCGAAGATTAAAGCGATCATGGAAATGCCTCCGCCAAGAACCCTCAAACAATTGCGGTCTCTCCAAGGGAAGCTCGCATACATCCGGCGGTTTATCGCCAATCTTTCAGGCAAATGCCGTCCTTACAGCCACCTGATGAAAAAGGGGACTCCGTTCGTTTGGGATCACAAATGCCAAAGTGCACTAGACGAGATCAAGCAGTACCTCCAGAACCCTCCGGTGTTGGCTGCGCCGGTCAAGGGAAAACCCCTCATTCTTTATACAACCGCCCTCGAAGGTTCCTTGGGCGCATTATGGGCGCAAAAGAACGATCAGGGAAAAGAGAGAGCACTCTACTACTTAAGTCGAGTTCTGCTGGGGGCAGAAAGCAACTACTCTCCCATTGAAAAACATTGCTTGGCATTAATCTTCGCGATAACAAAGCTCAGACACTATGCGTTGGCGCATGAAGTCCGTCTTATTTCAAAAGTGGACCCCCTTAAATACTTGATGTCGAAAGCCATGTTGACGGGACGACTCGCTAAATGGGCCCTACTCTTGATGGAGTTCTCGGTAACGTACCAACCTCTCAAGGCGGTGAAAGTCCAGGCCATTGCTGATTTCCTCGCCGAGCACCCGATACCGGCCGATTCTCCTCTGAACTGTGCTTTGCCGGACGAGCATGCATTTGATGCGATTAGCGGCGGAAGCACCCGATGGGAACTCTATTTCGATGGAGCATCCTCCGTAAAGAAACAGAAACAAGGTATCCCAATGATCAAATCAGGGATAGGCCTCATCTTTGCAACTCCACAAGGAGGGATAATGCGCTTCGCCTTCTCCTTAACAGAGCCGAGGACAAACAATGAGGCTGAATATGAAGCTCTGATAGCAGGCCTCGAAATCGCCATCGACATGGGAATTGAAGACCTCTTTATATACGGGGATTCTCAGCTAGTTGTTAGTCAAGTAAATGGTGACTACCAAACGTGCAAGCCGGAGTTGGTAAAGTACGGCGAAAAGGTGCAACAACTGTTGGCCCAAATTCCCTCCTATATTTTAGAGAACATACCGCGCGCGGAGAACAGCAAAGCAGACGCGTTGGCCAAACTTGCTAAAGAACTGGCTGACGAGAACCTCGATGATGTCAGAATCGTGGTACAAAGCCGTCAAGTGCTCACCCCGGCAGAAATACCTCCGGAATTATATAAAGAGGGAGCGACTGAGCAGACGACCCTACAAATAAAAGACCAGGAGAAGGCCGAGGACTGGAGGGAAGTCTTCATAGACTACTTTAAGTCCCGCCGAATGCCCAAAGAAGCGTCCTCAAGATATCAACTCATGAAACGAGCCCTATCTTTCGCTCTCGTCAACAATACTCTATACAAGAGATCGTTTGATTCTCTATGGCTGAGATGCTTAGGATCTGACGAAGCAGAAAGAGTCATTCAGGAAGTTCATGACGGACTTTGCGGTTCTCACCAAGCAGGCCCGAAGATGAAGTTAAAGATTAAACGAATGGGCTACTACTGGCCCACGATGATCCAGGACTGCCTTGAGTATGCGAAGCAATGCCACTCGTGCCAGATTCATGGAGACTTTATCCACCAACATCCAAATCCACTACACCCAATGGTGGCCAGCTGGCCCTTCGAGATGTGGGGGACTGACATAGTCGGCCCCATTGAGCCAGCATCATCTCGGGGACATCGTTTTATCCTGGCGACAACTGATTACTTCTCCAAATGGGCAGAAGCAATACCACTGAGGGAAGTGAAGACGGAGAATATCCTCCATTTCTTCAAGACGCACGTCATCTATCGGTTCGGAACCCCACGGCGGATTATCTCCGATAACGGGCCAGCCTACAGAAGCCATAAGATTAGCCGCTTCGCGCAGCAGCACAATATAGACTGGAGATATTCTTCAGTTTACAACCCACGAGCTAACGGTCTGGCCGAGGCCTTCAATAAGACCTTGATGAAGATCATAAAAAAGACCGTTTTCCGGAATAAGAGAGACTGGCACGAGAGGCTGCAAGAAGCCCTTTGGGCTTATCGAACTACATTCAAGACGGCTACGAACACAACGCCGTACGCATTGGTATTTGGGACGGAAGCAGTACTCCCCCTCGAGATAGAGTTACCCTCTCTGCGAGTGGCAGTCCACCATGAGCTGACGGACGAAGAAAATGCCCACCTTCGGCTTGAGGATCTTGATGCCCTCGACGAAACCCGACTCATAGCGCAACAACATCTAGAAGCCTATAAAGCAAAGATGACGCGCTCGTACGAAAGATTGACCAGGCCGAGGATATTCCGCCAAGGCGAACTCGTGCTAGTGGTCAAGAGACCTATGATCCCCAATCGTGCCAAGCGGGGAAAATTTGAGCCAAACTACGAAGGCCCTTACATCATAGACAAGGTCTACCAGGGTGGAGCCTATCTACTCATGGACATGCACGGTGAAAGACCTTTCAGGCCAATAAACGGCCGCTTCTTAAAGAAATACTATGCTTAATGAGCCATAGCCTGGGTCAATGATAGATGACGACGACTATGTCCGCTCGCTATCTTCCTAGGCTCAGACTTTACAAGCAGCAGCTGGCCTTCCCATAACGACGGACCGAAACGTCCTTAAACTAACGACGGACCGAAACGTCCTTAAACTAACGACGGACCGAAACGTCCTTAAACTAACGACGGACCGAAACGTCCTTAAACTAACGACGGACCGAAACGTCCTTAAACTAAAAACGGACCGAAACGTCCTTAAACTAACGACGGACCGAAATGTCTTTAAACTAACGACGGACCGAAACGTCCCTAAAACTACTACCGCAGCATCCTTAGGCTGGCGAAAAAAAATATATATATATATATGAAAAAGAATAAAAAAAAACGGTATGTCCATAAGCAAAATGGGCACGGATGAAAACCCGACAGGGCTCCGTGAGTAAAAACAACAGGATTACCGGCGAGTGTTTGTGAAAACCCGAAAGGGCGCAACCTCGTTAAAAGACACTTATAGGGTCCCCTCGACCTTGTAAGGAGAAACCATCCGCGTGAGATCCTTACGACTCACAAAGGAGCAACACACTTAGGGATCCTCACGATTCCTAAGGAGAAAATACACTTACGAGATCCTCACGACTCGTAAGGAGAACTCTCTTGTGGGACCCTCACGGCTCATAAGACTTGAAAGTCTTAAGTTATAGAAACCTAAACCTGTTCTTAAGCAGATCCCCCACAACCCTCGATATTGCCCTACAAGCGGCTCATACTGACCCTTGTATACAATCCACGGGCGCGAATAAACATTTCCCCAACAAAGTCCAACCCTTGTAGGTCCTCTCGATCCATAAGGAGAAAACCCTTTTGTAAGATCCTTACGACTTACAAAGGAACACACACTTAGGAATCCTCACGATCCCTAAGGAGAAAATACACCTGCAAGATCCTCACGACTTGTAGGGAGAAATACCTTCGTGAGACCCTTACGGCTCATAAAGTCAAAAGCCTTGGTCGACAGGACCCTTAACCCTGTTTGCTGAGCCACCTTTGTTCATCATCGACAAAGGCAAATGATGATTCGCTCCTGGCAACATTCCAGTTGTAGCGGTGCTGATGCCGAAATCGGTGCCATGGGGAGATACATATCACCAAGGCTCGGCGATACATATCACCAAGAGTCGAACCTCCATCCCGTGAAATGCGGATACAATCAACAAAATTCCTGGTCACGTGGAACGCGGATAATGTCACTCTTTGACCCCGTGGAAAACGTCCAGAGCGGATCCTGGTCCTCGCAGAGCACGGCAGTGAACCTGTGTGAAGCATCCAGAGCGGAGCCTAGTCCTCGCCTAACGCGGCAGTGAACCCGTGTGAAGCATCTAGCGCAAAATTCCTGGTTACGTGGAACGCGGATAATGTCACTCTTTGACCCCGTGGAATACGTCCAGAGCGGAGCCTAGTCCTCGCCGAGCACGGCAGTGAACCCGTGTGAAGCATCTAGTGCAAAATTCCTGGTCACGTGGAACGCGGATAATGTCACTCTTTGACCCCGTGGAAGACGTCCAGAGCGGAGCCTAGTCCTCGCCGAGCACGGCAGTGAACCCGTGTGAAGCATCTAGTGCAAAATTCCTGGTCACGTGGAACACGGATAATGTCACTCTTTGACCCCGTGGAAAACGTCCAGAGCGGAGCCTAGTCCTCGCCGAGCATGGTAATGAACCCGTGTGAAGCATCTAGCGCAAAATTCCTGGTTACGTGGAGCGCGGATAATGTCACTCTTTGACCCCGTGGAAAACGTCCAGAGCGGAGCCTAGTCCTCGCCGAGCATGGTAATGAACCCGTGTGAAGCATCTAGCGCAAAATTCCTGGTTACGTGGAGCGCGGATAATGTCACTCTTTGACCCCGTGGAAAACGTCCAGAGCGGATCCTGGTCCTCGCAGAGCACGGCAGTGAACCCGTGTGAAGCATCCAGAGCGGAGCCTAGTCCTCGCCTAACGCGGCAGCGAACCCGTGTGAAGCATGTAGCGCAAAATTCCTGGTTACGTGGAACGTGGATAATGTCACTCTTTGACCCCGTGGAAAACATCCAGAGCGGAGCCTGGTCCTCGCCAAGCACGGCAGTGAACCCGTGTGAAGCATCCAGAGCAAATACCGGACTGTGGAGTCCTTAAAATCCATGGACTATGACGTCCTTAACCTCGACCGCGATGTCTTAAAACTAACGATCAACCACCCCTATTCCTTACAGATTTTTGCCTCGGTTTAAGGGTACATCTCTTCACTCCTTTGATGCCTGGCGTTGTAATTCCTCAACGTCTTCAAAGAGGTGACGGGTCCCTGCAACCAAACATCGGACTGTGGAGTCCCTAAATCCATGGACTATGAGGTCCTTAACCTTGACCGTGATGTCTTAAAACTAACAGCGGACTGTGGAGTCCTTAAATCCACGGACTATGAGGTCCTTAACCTTGACCGTGATGTCTTAAAACTAACAGCGGACTGTGGAGTCCTTAAATCCGCGGACTATGAGGTCCTTAACCTTGACCGCGACGTCTTTAAACTACGATATCCGGAGAAACCCCTGACTCCGTAAAACACGGACAAGGGTGACCACATCCAGCACTTACAAGTCCTCACGACCCGTAAGAAAGAAAAAACTCTCTTGTGAGATCCTTACGACTCTCAAGGGAAACCCGCTTAAGAATCCTCACGACTCTTAAGGAGAACTTACACCTATGGGATCCTCTCGACCTGTAGGGAGAAAAACTCTATATGAGACCCTCGTGGCTCGTAAAATGCAGAAGTCTTAGGAAGCAGATCTCAACCCTGAATCCTGAGCCATCGCTGTCCTGCAAGAAGATCAAGATAGAATATCCGCAGAATGCATTCAATAAAAAGGGGACACACCATTGAGAAGAAAAATGTATCTTTTATTCATAGACCAAAATGGATACAAGATACAATTCATGAAAGAAATAAAAAGGAAGATACTCTTAGCCATGAGTATGTACAAAAAAAGGGAGAAAAGATACAAGTCCTTAAGCCGGCGGGCGGTGCAATAATTTTACCAGCTCATCGTTCTGTTGCTGAGCCACGGCTTCATGACGCAAGATCTCCAAAAGACGAGCCTCCGCCTGAGCTTGCTGAGCCTGATACGAAGCAAGCCGAGTTTCGAGCTCTTTCTCGGTGGCCTTATGAGCCTCGACCCTCTCACGAGTGAACGTGGCGGCTTTATCGAGAGCCACCACCTCTTTGATGGATTCCTGAAGCACCCGCCACAGTTCATACGCTTTATTGGCCCTGGCTGTGAGATTAGCCCGAAGCTCGCTCAGCACCTTGGAAGCTAGCTCCCTCTCCGAAAATTTACGGCCGAGCCCTACGAGAATAATCGATCTAAGACGCGCTCACATCACCTGACGTGAAAGGCAACAAGAAGGATTTCCGACATGTCTCAAGCATGCGTTCGCAATCATATGAGTGTTCAAAAAAAATGTAGTAATAGCATTTGCAATTGCATGAACATTCATAATGCAAAAAAAAAGGGGGTCTAATGTGCAGGAAAGTGATGATGGCATTTGTAATTAAAGAAAGTTCTCATGAGAAGAATCCAAAGTTTATTTATGCAAGCGGAAACATACATACTAGTACCAAGCCTACATCGAAGTTCTGCATGAAGCGTAAAAAAGGAGAAACTAATTAAAAAAAAAATGTTCTACGCTAACGAAAAAGGTGACCAAACATGGGATCAACGGCACAGGGGTTAACGAAGCAAAGGACAAAATTCTCCATCTCTCTCTCTGCTTTCTCCAGCACATCAAAGCGACGGTTCTCACGAGGAGTCGCTCCCCATCGATTGGTGCCGTGTTCGTCCGCAAAAGCAAACATAATAGCTCGCCGGGCCTTAATCTGGCCTAGCAGATGAATCGAGCAATCCTTCAAAGCCTGAGTAATCAGGCACGCTTCATGAAAGCCCTCGAGCTTTTCTTCTGCCGCGTCGAGCATCGCCAGGGTCATCTCCGCCGGGTGAGGAGGAATGTCGGCAAGCACGGCCGTGAGAATCATCCGGAGCCAGAGAGAACCCATCGGGAGGGGAGACCCTCTACGGATCGAGAGCTCGTGCATGTCCGAGTCACATTCGTTGTCAGAAAGGAGGGGGTCCACCAACCGAGCAGCAAAGCGGGGGATCATCTCCTCAAGAGGAACTTCCCACGGCTGTCGACGAGCATGAGGGCGATTACAAGCCATGGCACTCGTTTCTCTCTTAAATATATATATATATATATATATATATATATATATATGATATGAATCTCTCTGTGAAAGGAGAAGAAGGCTATAGCCTCATATATAATGAAGTGCATTAAGTGCTGCGCGCGGCAAATCTTGCATGGTGAAATTATTCCCAAGGCCTAAAAAGGAAAAGGCACCGAAAATCAAGGAGATGGAACTCTTTCCAAGGCCCTTTTTTCGGCACCTAACATTGTGCACTGAAAATATGGCATGAGGAAAATCTTGTGAACAGCCACATCAAAGGATCCCACGTGTAAAACACGTGAGGCCTAAACCTGATGTGCATTTAAAAGGAAAATATGGAGTGGCACCCTGCATGTTAAAAAGCACAAACAACAATAGTAGCAAAATAATAAAATCTCAGAGAAAAGGCGTGCAAACATACAAGGACACAACAAGACTTATCATCCAGACTTCAAGAAGGGGATACAAAATAAAAAAAAAAACTTTTACAATGGTAAGGCTTCAGACGCAGGGCATGGGTTGAGAAACTCGAAATTAACTTTATTCAAGATCTTCCAAGCATTTCGAACCTCCCGAGTATGCTTTCTCTCACGGTCACAAGCATCGGGGTCCCCGCGGATGTCCTCTACCCTCCGGTAGGCGCCCAGTATGGCTGATTGCTGAAAAATCTGATGAAGGAGATCAATGAGATTATCCCGCCTTCTCTTTGAGATCAAGCCCATAAGGTACACCGAATGCACCTTGTCCTCGGCAGTGTCCAAGGCCCCGAGTGGTATGCCGGCACAAAAGAGAGGAAGAGCCTCCCGGATCGCCAGCACGATCAGCCTCAGAAGAGAAGAGCGACGGGGAAGTAGCCGATGGTTGTACTCATCAAAGCGGCTCATGATCTCGGCACACTGAGCATTGGTGAACTCCTGGTTCTGACTGCGGCCCAGCGCACGAATGTTCCCATACGAAATGATCTCGTCAAGACGATACAGATGGGCGTCTATGATACCTGAAATAAAAGTAACGAGAATCATTACAAAACCCCCGTTGCATTAGTGACAGGAAGAACAACCTAGGGCCAAGAGACCCCAGGAAGCCTCCGCGTGAAGAAACTGAGTTCTTCATAGGAATTAAGTTCCTTATTAAGAAAAGGGAATTAAATTCCCAGAAATATTTTTGATGGAATTAAATTCCACGGGTTGAAACGCCATCATCGTCTCCCCAAAGATCACCTAAACCCTAAGAGATCTACAGTTCGAAAGTTAAGTGGTTTCCTGTTCTTATGGAAAAACTTGAAGAAAAATGGGTTCTTTGCGAAACCATTGATGCGGATTTAAAATCCAAAGAGTTCTTTTAAGGACGAAGGCGCTTTGGCCGTTCAACATTATTACCTGAGGGAAAGGGATCCGTCAACAGAGTTAAACTCTGGAAAATGTCAAGACAGAGAACTAAGCTCTGAAAGCGAGAATTAAATTCTCAAAGAAAAAGTTCTCAGAAGAAGAAGATGAGCAGAGTGAAGGCTCCTATGAAGAGACAGCGGTATTTATAGAAGACAATGGAAACGTTTCATCTCCCCGGATCCCTAGAGGAATCCAACGGTCGCAAGAGGTGACATCGTTGCACTCACGTGCGGACACGTGAGAACAACGCTGTGGGGGCATTTGTTTCCTGATTTAAAATCAGAAAAGCTTATGGGAAAAGCTTCAGAAAGAGGGGTCACGTGCTCACACATGACCAGCAGTCACGTGTTGACACGTGACATATGAAAACAGCGGGAAAGGGCTCATTGGTTCCCTGATCAAGTCAGAGAAAAGGTTCCCTAATCAAGTCAAGAAAAAGGGCTTCAGATGAGGTCACGTGTTGGCACGTGACGCTCAA
Source organism: Agapanthus africanus (assembly GCA_030015575.1). Lineage (NCBI taxonomy): Eukaryota > Viridiplantae > Streptophyta > Magnoliopsida > Asparagales > Amaryllidaceae > Agapanthus > Agapanthus africanus. The sequence goes on along the minus strand of JASDDO010000031.1, from coordinate 518,040,218 downwards.
AGGAGAGGACTCGTGCTACAGTTGAGTCAAGGAAAGGGGCTCCTAACAGGGGGTCACGTGTTCACACGTGACCAATGGTCACGTGTTAACACGTGATGGCTAAAACAGCAACCAGAAGACAGCGCAGAAAGAAAGAGGATTCTTCATTCCAAAGAGGGTCACGTGTCTACACGCGACCATGGGTCACGTGGTCACACGTGACCGGCTTTCAAAGCCCATTTTTGACGACAGAATTAAATTCTGAAGGAAATTTGAATCTTTCCAAAGGAAAGTGATCATCTGGGACCAATCAAATTAAAGATTCAAAGATGATTAAATATCATCTATCTATGGAAAATCTCGGGTTTGGAAAGATTTCCCCTTAAATCTAACCAAAATAATAAGGGAGAATCTCTGGATTTAAAATCCAATGGTGAATAAAATTCACCTAATAATCCAAAGGTCCAGAACGAATGAAGGATGCAAATCAAATCTCTCAATGAAGATTCGTCACAAAACTAATTTATTCGGCTGCTTCTCCTATAAATAGGAGCCAAGAGATACAAAAAGAAGGAAAGATACATGCGCAGAGAAGAAAAGAAAGAAAAAAGGAGGAGAGCTTTGATACTTTGAAAAGACTCGGATCTTCTGCAAAAACCCTAGGTAAGAAAGGGAAGGCCTTTTGAAAGAAAGAGAATTTAATTCTCAACAGAGTTTAACTCTGATACATAAAACAGAAGAGCATATTTCTTCTCTCTTTGATAGAGGATCTGCAAAGTGCACATCTCCCCTTAAGGTTGAGAATTTAATTCTCAATGGGTCGAGATCCTGCCATGCAGATCCAAAACATAGAGAAGGAATGCAAGTATGAGAATTTAACTCTCACAGAACCATAGGAATTTAATTCCTTTAAAATGAAATCAGGGCTCGACCCTGTATCATGGGAATTTAATTCCTTCAAAACAAAAGAAACAGGGTTGAACCCTAATTAAGAACATAGTTCTGTTGAAACAGCGGGAATTTAATTCCTTTAATCATAATGGGAGTTTAATTCCTTAAAAGCTTTTGTTAGGGTTTAACCCTATTTGGATCTTCACATATATGAGGAATTTAATCCCCACAGAAAATTCAGAGTTAAACTCTATTCCAGAATACAAGTCTTCGAAAGGAAGTGGGAATTTAATTCCTCGGAAATTTGCAGCTCGAGGAATGTAATTCCTGAAAAAAATTAACAGATCCTCTAAAAACATACATAGAGGCAGGGCCACGTGTTACCACGTGACCCCCCAAAGAGATCTACAGAAAGTCCCTTTGAGGTAGCACCCCACGTGATCCACGTGACCCTTGATAGAAGTTCTAATACATAGGCATTTGAATGCCCATCACGTGATGGCACGTGATGCTCTGAAAGACGCGATAATTTCAGCAGAACAAACGAAGGGAGGGCGCTCTCACGTGCTGCCACGTGACCCCTCTTGCCTTAGTGTTTAACACTAAATTAAAACTCTCAAACCCAGTGTTAAAACACTGTTGGGCCTTAGCATTCAACACTGATTAAAAAAGCCTTATTTGCAGTGTTCAACACTGAGCTGTTTTAGTGTTTAACACTAATTTGAAAAGCCTTGTTGCTGGTGTTTAACACCAATTATCTCTTAGTGTTAAACACTAACTTGTCAATCTCATTCCCAGTGTTCAACACTGACTGCTCTGTAGTCTTTAACGCTAGGCTTTGACCCAATTGACTTAAATGGATAGAGGCAAAGCCTCTCCTGATTGGACTTAGCCCAAGATGGCCATAAGTCCTCAATTTGTGATTAATTGGGCCAATGGACTCATAACATAATTAATTCGTCTTGACCCCAAATTGGGCCAAGGACTATTTAAGCCACTCCGGTTCTAGGGTACATCTCCTCACTCCTTTGATACTTGGCATTGTAATCCCTCAATGTCTTCAAAGAGGTGATGGGTCCCGACGACCACACATTGATATGGACTGTGGGGTCCTTAAACCCATGTCTAATGCAAAATTCCTGGTTACGTGGAACGCGGATAACGTCACTCTTTGACCCCGTGGAAAACGTCCAGAGCGGAGCCTAGTCCTTGCCGAGCACGGCAGTAAACCCGTGTGAAGCATCTAGTGCAAAATTCCTGGTCACGTGGAACATGGATAACGTCACTCTTTGACCCCACGGAAAACGCCCAGAGCGGAGCCTGGTCCTCGCTAAGCACGGCAGTGAACCCGTGTGAAGCATCCAGAGCACATACCGGACTGTGGAGTCCTTAAACCCATGGACTATGACGTCCTTAACCTTGACCGAGATGTCTTAAAACTAACAATAGACCGCAATGTCCTTAAACTACCCATGGACCGCAACGTCCTTAAACTACCCATGGACCGCAACGTCCTTAAACTACCCATGGACCGCAACGTCCTTAAACTAGAACAATAGAGCCCCATATGCTCTTTTTTCGGATCTAAACGGTTCCGTTTAAGTTGATCTTAGCCTCAAAGATGGCTAACGAATCCTTAAACCTTCAAGCAGACTGGACTACGAATCCCCCCCAATTAACTCTGGCTCGAGGGTACATCTCTGAATCCCTCTGACACCCGTCGTTGTAATCCTTCAACGTCGTCAGAGAGGTAACGGGTCCCGACGGCCATACACATACGATGGACCACTATGTCCCTAAAACTGGAACAATGGAGCCCAAACGCTCTTCTGTCGGATCCAAACGATCCTGTTAAGTTGATCTTAGTCTCAAATCGGACTAACGTATCCTTAACAAACGTTTGAGTTGATCTTAGCCTCAAGCATGGCTAACGTATCCTCAAACCAAACCCCCAAACCCAAATCTAAGATAACTCGGATTTGGACTAGTCCACGCCCTACGGGCGACGACATAACTCAGTCTCCGTAAACAATCCACGGGCAACAAAACATAAAACAAACACACACGACACGAAGTGACCATCTGGAGAAGGAGAAAGTTGTTACCGCAATGCGGTAGCGTAATTAACTGCAGGGGCTTGCGCCTGCAGGGAAGAGCGTCCCCACAATCAAAAACCCCTCAACGAGGGGGAATCTGACGAAGTCTGCTACATCGGTCGCATCCGCTTAAACCTTCGATACATGGTGCCATAAACCAACTTGGCATCTTCGGAGAGGTGAACGGATAGCACCAATTAGCATCTGCCCCGAATCTCAGTGCCAAGACATCGCAGCCTTGCGCGCCGTCTTTCGGAGGGGAACACTCCTGTTGTTTGGCCGGATCTTGAAGATCAAGGGATGTGAGATTTTTAAAAATCTCTTCTTTTTGAGATCTAGTGGCAGATCTGAGTTCCCCTTAATGGGTTTTGTGGTGGGAAACTAATTTGTTTTATAAAAAGGAGAGTAGAACTCTTGATTTAATTCAAGAAAAAGAAGAAGGTTTTTGGAACCTTGAAGAAGGAGGAAAGAGCTCAGCTCTGAGACTTTTTTTTTAGAGAGAAAAAGTTGTTGAGATATTTCATTATTTTTGCCTTTATAGGCCATACACTTTACACATAGCCCCTTGGGCTTCCCAAAATGGCATTTTGCCTATCCCATGGCCCATGTGCCATTTCTTTTTGCACATAAGCCATGGGCTTTACAAAAATTTGGCCTTATGCCTATTTTTCTTACATTTATCCATAAAATAAAATAAAGGAAATGCAACAAAATTATTTATTAAATTTTTTTTATCTTGGCATGGGGGGAGGCCGGCCGCTTCATGTTCGGGCTCAACCCGGGCATGGGCCCACTGGATCTGGGCTTGGGCCCACTTGGCTTGGGGTTGACTTTGATTTTGACTTGGTCAACCGGGGTGTAAATTTTTACCCCAACAAACACGGAGCTAAAGAAGTGGAGGACCAGATCTACAAAGGTTGTATTCCCATTCACTTAGTAGCAAAGTTGTTTGCTAGCTTTTATTTTCGCCTATCCTCTAGTTAACGATCTTCATTAGGGTTTCTCGGCACATAAATTTTTGAATTTGGCATGGTTGATGCCTTGTGGAACCTCATGAGTGTGCCTAGTAACCCTACAGTGGTATCAGAGCCTAGCTAGAGCTTTAGGCAAAGTGTAGACGAAGCTAGAAGTCCGATCGAACCCGATATCCCCCGATTTCACCCCTCTCTGTACATTTTCTGAAACTGTGGAATTTTGTGAATTAAAAATATGCAGAAAAATCAGCAGGCTTTTTTAGGAGTTACTGTGCAAAACGTGTGCCTAATTCGATCAAGGCGCCGCGGAACCGCGGCACGAGCATGGCTCGTGCGGCGGTTCCGCGGCCGTACAGTCACTTCTTTCTATGCAGTTTGCACAGTAATGTTCTTATGTCATTCCTGATTCTTCTGGATAATTTTAATTTATACCCCACAGTTAAGTTTTCTGGGTTGTATTGGGAGTTCGTTGTTTCGATCGAAAGTTTAATTTCGTCTAAGTGTTTTTCCGGGTAATTTTAGAACATGTTAAAAAGTTCGACCGGATATAAATACCCAATTTTTCTCCTGCCGGAAAATTTCCAAGTGTTGGATTTTTCCGTGGTTTAAGAACGTTCTAAGTAGTGCAAGTAACATGATGGACCCTCTAGAAGACAACAAACCTTAACTTGATTATGTGACCGTCTTGAACTGCCCTTTGAACCTTAGGGTTTGGGGCAGTACGGCGTGCCACATGTGAGGCGTTGGCTTGACCCTTCTACGGCTGGACCGTTGGTACTGTGGCATAAAGTGAATGTTTTTAAACTTATTTCATGTGTTGAGCTGTTTCGGGAAAACTTGGGTGTTTGATTGTTCGATCGGAAAGTTTAACATTTTCTATTTATCTGGAATGTGATACAATATTTGGAATCCACAAGTAGTTATGAGATAACTGATTTGGATGTTATAAATCTAGCACTTTAGTCTCACTTGATCGGTTGCCACGGAATTTTGATGAGATCAAAAGTCCGTCGTAATCACGTAGCGTACGCGGATACTCGTCGGTAAACTTAATAGACAGCTACACCCCATAGCTCCGACTAAGTGACTGTAGGAGAACCCCGTCGCCAAAAGCATCCGTTCGGGTGCTTGCGGCAGCGGTGTTCCACCTTAGTGCATTTCGTCGACGGCATCTGGGGGTGCGGCCATCTACTGAAGTTTGCGACGAGCATTCGATCAAGATGTCGGGAATCTTGTTGAATTGCCCGACTTGATATTGAAAAGTGTTTTCGATAATGAGACTAAAATGCGGGGTTTATAATTGTTAGGCATGCGATATCTAAGGAATTCATTTGATTAGGCATGCGATGTCTAAAAAGGTTTATAATTGTTAGGCATGCGATATCTAAGGAATTCATTTGATTAGGCATGCGATGTCTAAAAAGGTTGCGGATTCCAACTGTTGTAGTTTTACACTTTCTTTTCTGCGACCGTAAGTGTGATATGTGATATCGCCGGTTTCGGTGCTATATGTCAACGATAATTGGGATGCGCATATTTACTTACGTTGATGACATGTGATGTTATGTGTTGCCGGATATGTTATATTGGATCGTCGTGTTTGAATAGCCGGGTTTTTTTTATGTGAGATGAGTGTTTTTCATTTTCATTCATGTAAAAACTTGTATGTAATATTCTTTTATTGGGGCACTTCTAGGTTGCGGAAAATGTCACCATTGTATATTATTTACTTTTCCGCACTAGGATAGACCCAAGGAGGAGGGCACAAGTAACCGGGTTCTGGAGTCCAGTGGGAGACCAACTCGAGGAGTCGAGTCCTGGTCTCCTAACTCTAGAATTGGTAGGGTTGCTTGCCGCTCTCGTAGGGGTCTAGGGGTGTGGGTTTGGCTATTCATCGCGACCGTGGAATCCATGTTTTATACAGGCTCAAAATAAAACACGGACGTCCTAGTATATCCAATATTTCATATGATATTTTATGCTGCGTTATCTGTGATGTGATCATGTGTTATGTTCAGATAGATATTATATATATATATATATATGATATATTATATAGATATTACTTATGTTTTACACCCGCGCTAGTCCTGCCCCGCTCCGCCGTTAGTTACCTAACCTAACGGTGCACGAGGGGACATCGAGGCGAATGCGGATGGCATAAGTGTACGTCGTATTTATCTGTGATGTTTAGGTGACTTAAATGATGGGACTTCATTAATATAATTAATGAAAGAAAAGAAACCTAAAAGATGTTGTGGAATCGAATTTTCAAAAATAGGTAGCTACAGTTCTTGCTTTGCATCGCGGTGTTCCTTGTAGAACATCCTGCACCTTATTCAATAAGGAAAGGGCCGAGATCCCTTCACCGAGAGTGACCCCTTTAGCAATGACTGGCAGATGCTACAACCCTCGATTTGTCTTTTGATTGCTCCTATAGTTCTTGCTTTGCACAGCGGTATATATGATATATCATGCAGCTTATTTGATGAGGAAAGGGCCGACGATCCCTTCACCGGGAGTGACCCCTTTAGCAAAACTAGAAAAGCCTAAAAAACACTCCATTTTAAAATCATTTGATTCTACAACGATATCAAGTTCATTACGCAATAGGTTTTCAGAAAAACCTGTCGTAGCCCTCCGTCATTTCAGATAAGTCCTGCTTAGTATTCGTGCTGCGTTTGTTGACCTTGTCAAGGCGCAGTGTGCGGTAGCTGACCAGTATTTATCTGCTTATGCATATGATGCAGATTGTTTTAGGGTAGTCGTACGGCCTTGTTGACCTTGTCAAGGGGCGTTAGGGTGGGTTTGATTCAATCAAGAAATGACGGGTTGAACTTGACTTGCGGTCTATGGTTTGTTGACCTTGTCAAGGTCATAGATCGTTCGGGGCAAAATTATCGGGAATTTCAAGTGTTGAAATTTGCAATGAGATTGCATACCTTCTATGAGATAGTTGGATCCCGATACCCACTGCGAGTAATTGTTACTCCTGGGAGAGTTTTACACATTACAATTAGCCGATCAAGTAGGTGTCTAGAAAAGTGTCAACGGGGTTACGCCTCTGGGAAAATGAGGTTTACTTTAATTAGGTCCGTGCGAAAGCACGGGGAACCTCCCTCAAAGTACCGACACTGGCCTGGCTGAAAGATTGGCGAACTTGTAGCGTGTAATTAATCCCGGCTAGTCTTTCCTTTTAGGGTTTGAAGGAAGATTTGATAAAAATAGTGGGAGCCATCCTGATTAGATAAAATAATAACCAATCTGATCTTGCAAGAGCGCACGCAGGGTGTTTTCTTCTCTCTCTCTCCAGGTAGCGACCATGTCACGTCTTAATCAAGATAATAAAACGGATATATTGACCGAACCCGCTTGTTATACTGAGCTGGGGAACGTTGGTCCCGCTCCAACTTATAATTGTTATAAGACAGAGCAGAAAATTGGGGATTACCAGAATTCCCGTGCCGCCCAAACGAAGAAAGTGCATACCGATGCATCATCTTCGGGTGCGTTCATTACAGAGAACTGTTTCTCAATGTCCTTTACGTCCTGGGTATATGATACCGGATCAGGATCCCACATATGTAATATATTACATGGGCTACAGAAAGGTAAAGAACTGAGAACGGGTGATAAGTTTCATGAGACAGAAAACGGCGCAAGTGTTGCAGCCAAGTCTGTTGGTCACTGTCACCCTGTATTACCTGAATACATTGATTCTGAACAAATGTCATTAGATACCGAACCTGATATACAACATCATATCAGTCTCTTTATTAGTAAAGAAAGGATATAATTTTGTATTGTTGGATAATGTTTTGAACATTTCCTATATCAAGAGTTGATCGGTTCAGGCACGTTATCTAAAAGCATTGACGTTCTAAATCAAACTACAGTTCTTAGTATACAGAACACACACAAGAAGAAGAGTTCAGATATGAACGAATCCTTCTTGAGGTATTGTAGACTAGGTCATATCAATGCGACCCGACTAGCTAAGTTACATTAAGATGCATATTTAAATCAGTTTGAATTTACATCTTGTGAAACTTGCCAGTCATGTCACAAAGATAAGATGACCATAGCCCCGTTTATTGGAAACAGAGAAAGAGTTAGTAAACTCTTGGGATGATACATATTGATGTATGAAGGTCCCCTGTCTACACATGCCAAGACCTGTTCTTTGTACTTCATTAAATTCTCTGATGATCTCTCGAGATTCAGACATATGTTCCTGTTGAAACACAAGTCCAAAGCTTTTGAGATATTCACATAATATAATTTAGAAGTAGAGAACCAAAAATGGGTATAAGTATTATGTCCTTTGATGTGATCAAGGAGGAGAATACTTGAGCACGGGATTCCTGGACTATTCTAAGAATGAGATTCTCTCTCAGCATTACTCCTCCGTATACACCACAGCACGTCGGTGTATCGGGGCGGAGCAATCACACCCTATATGATATGGTGCGCTTTATGATGAGTACTACTGAGTTTCCTATTTCCTTTTAGGGAGTTATGCACTTATGAAGTTGCATACCTATTGAATAGGGTTCCGATCAAATCAGTTGCCTACCACTTCATATGAGATATGGAAAGGGAAGAGCCCATATCTTAAGTTTGTTAAGATTTGGGGTTGTCCGGCCTATGTCTAAAAAGCATAATCCCAAGCATTCGCAAGGGAATATCTTCTACCTAACCGAGAAACAAAAATGTTTTGTTTCTCAGCATGCCACCTTTATGAAAGGGAATTTCTTGTGAAGAAATAAGTGGACATGAGGAAGAACTGGAAAGAGTTCCAGCTATACAAACTGCAGCTGCTGATTTGGTAGAACCAAAGGATTCAATAGCAACCAACGAACCTCAGCCTCTCCGCCGATCTAGTAGGGTTCCTCACCCACCTGAGAGATACTTCGGTTTCTCTATGACAGTGGGAGCGAGGATTGCATCATGAGATGATGACCCAACTAGTTTCGAGCTGGCCATCAGGAGTGGGACTCTGTAAGAATGGCTGGATGCTTATCGATCTGAGATGGAATCCTTATACACCAACAAAGTATGGACTTTGGTTGCTTTATCTGAAGGGTTAAATCCCCATCAGGAGCAAGTATATCTTGAGAAGATTACTTGGTGTACATGGAAAAGTTGAAACTTTCAAAGCTAGACTTGTTAAAGGTTTGCATCATTGACCAGGTATGGATTGTGATGAAACCTTTTCTAAGTACCTATGCTTAAGTCCATCCAGATCCTACTTGCCACGGCTGCATACCATGACTACGATATCTGGCGGTTGGGTGTCATGACTGCTTTTCTAAATAAAGATTTAGAAGAGAGAGTCTATAAGTACACAGTCAGAGGGCTTCGTAGACAGTGGGAGCAGCGGAAACGTGTGCAAGATGTTTTATGTATTAAAGCAGGCATCGCGGAGTTGGAACGTTTGTTTTGATGTGTTAGTCAAAGAGTTTGACATCATCAAAATGGTAGATGAACCTTGTATATACAAAAAGGGTAGTAAGGAGTATGGTGGTGATCCTCGTAGAGTACGTGGATGACATACTCTTGATAGGAAAGTAGTTTCCTATGCTACGCTCGGTCAATCTCCGCTTATCACAAGGATTCTCCATATAGGATCATAATGATACCTCCTGAATCCTGGATTTTGGATCTATGAGATAGATCTAATTGGATGTTAGGACACTCACCAGTTGTAGTGAGAAGGTATCAATTGATCCTGGGGAGAATCACTGGAAAAGTTCCAGAGTGATAAGGATGACTGAATGTCAGTCACAGGCATTGTCTTTACCCTCGGTAAAGGGACGGTATGTTGGAAGAGTTCCAAGCTAGATACCGTGGCATACTAGACGATAAAGGCTAGATAAATCGCTACCAAAGATGCTACCAAAGAGAAAGTCTGGGTGTATATTAGTTCATGAGATGAACTTTGTTCCCTCCATTGTGTGACAATGGAGTTGTGGCTTATGCCGAGGAATGACCGTCCCATCAGTGATCCAGACATATTCTAAGGCAAGTGTCACCTGATCATGGATATGGTTGATCTCCAGGGGATCGAGGTTAGGAGAGTAGACTCAGAGGACAACACGGCGGATCTACTCACGAAGGCCTTTTCCCAGAGAGAGACCTTTATGGGATGGTTGAGTATGAGATACTACAGCCACTGCTATCAGATTGCCCTAGTGCAAGTGGGAGATTGTTAGTTATATGTATGCCCTAGAGGCCATTACTATACATAGGATGTATATTGTAGTGGATGCTTGGACATATATAGGGATGACTTTCTTGCTCGATATGATAGTATGCTATCTGGTTACTCTTTACCTTAACGTGTACACTGATTGTCTCTTTGTTACATGTTGGTAAAGCCCTTAGGATGTGTACTTGACTACCTGGACTATGATGCGGATCATACTAGTGGGGACATGGTAGTCCATAAGTACATCCTTCAAAGTCCCTAGTCGTGGGTGTATCGAGACGGGACATCGATATACCAGAGTAGACTAGCGTGTACCTTCTCGACCCATATAGATGGGCGATGGATGATCCCATATCCATTGGTGTTTGACATCAGAGATGATATACGGGTGCTCAGTGGAGACTGGGTACACTGGACGGACTCGCCGAGAACTCCCAGATGGTATTATACCTTACGTCAGATGGCAGTTCTCTGGTGACACTGGTACAGGTTAGTCTGTAGACCCGAGATCGTCATAGAGTCTTGTGTGATTCCCACTGTGCTTTGATTTACACCTTACCACGTCCAAGAGGGCGTGCAAAACGGTGGTTTTTGGGTGCAGTCTCGAATCACATGGAGGCAATGAGCGATAGGAGGGGTTTCGTCTCTCCCGGTATAGGGAGTTGATGTTGCGCTGTGCTCGATTGGCTATAACAGGAAGTCCTTGGCCAAGGCTGCTTTAGGGATTTACTGGTAAGTGTTACCAGTAGTTTCTCGACCCGTTATGAGCCTCATATCGACACGACTTATTGAGTTATTGGGGTCTGACGTTTACCACCCCTAGGCGAGATATGCGACATATCAGACGAACAGACCGGACTGTACGGTAAGTGTTACTGGTTGGATTCACAGGAGTGTGAGCGGGCTTGCTCGTTGATCTTCTGATCGCTCAATACCCGGGTGGCCGTTACGTTTAGCAGACCGCTTGCGGCTTGTGGGTGTTTGATATAATCATCACCTGCTGCTGGCGTATTGACGAGTCTTTAGAGTCCTACACAGGGGTTTCCTGGCTCAAGCGAAATGAAATAGGAGCGCATATGAGATATGTGCGGGACCGAGAATAATACCAGTATGTGATACTCTATTCTATTCTTGTGATTCGTATCATCGGTCGGTTATATGTGATATAGCCGGGTTACCGAATCAAGTGTTGATTTGATACATTGATACACTTGATATTAGTCTGTTATATGCGATATGACCGGATCATTAGATCAAGTGTTGATTTAATGATTTAATGCATAATTATATATTTGATATATTACTTTACATTAACTAGTATTGGTTCACTTAAAATTGATTTTCTCACTTGAATGTGCACATTGTTTATATGTGATATATGCAAGTGTACAAGTTTGTATCATGCTTGATGATACATACAAGTTGTGTGTATGAGAACTAAACCAAATCAATGTTAAATTAGGGTTTACTATTTTCCTAGCAAATAACAAAAGAAATGAGACTTTGGTCAAAGTTATCAAGCTTCATGAAGCTTGATAAACATTGACAAAGTCAACTCTTTTGTCATTTGTATAGGATATTAGTTAACCCAACCCTTAACCTAATGCTTTGGTTAATTCTCTACATGAGTTAAGCATGAGAGCTTAACTCAACCATGGTGCCATAAGTAAAAGGATAAGTTTCATTTGGATTGATTATCTTATTATTCTTTCTTCTTCTTCATTTTCATCAAGCTTCAAGAAAGCTTGCTACCTCTAATGGTGCCATGAGATTTAGAGTGAGAAATCCAAATCCAAAGTGAACCCACTTCCTATTTCTTCATCCTCTACCACTTGCCATGTTGTATAGGGTGTTCTCTTCACAAAGTTTTTGACCAAGTGAAGGAATAGCTTGAGCTTGAGTCTCCCCGACGTAGATCATCTTCGGCCTCGAAGCTAACGACCTAGCCCACTCATTTCTCCGATGAAACCATCGCTAGAGTCCGGGATCCCGATGATCGCAGCGGAGGGACGTCAACACGGAGCTAAAGAAGTGGAGGACCGGATCTACAAAGGTTGTATTCCCATTCACTTAGCAGCAAAGTTGTTTGCTAGCTTTTATTTTCGCCTATCCTCTAGTTAACGATCTTCATTAGGGTTTCTCGGCACATAAATTTTTGAATTTGGCATGGTTGATGCCTTGTGGAACCTCATGAGTGTGCCTAGTAACCCTATAAAATTCTACCCTAGCACCACAATGAGGTCCAAGTAACATCAAACATGCCAAATTCAAATTTTTATAGGTGTTAAGCTAGACTAAAAAAATCGTTGCTAGAATATTAGGGTTTAGGTTTGATATCAAGAAAACTATATGAAATGAAAAATGACTTGTTTACCCCAATTAGAGCAAAGCTCTGTTCAAATTCCAAGGCGGAAGATGAAGCAAACGCTTCATCTTCCCCCAATCAGAGCAAAGCTCTACTTTGAAAATTCAAACTTTAATTAAAGAAGCAACGCTTTAGCTGGCCTGCGATCTGCGCTGCACGCCACGTGGCAGCGCAGTTGCGCTAGCGGAGTTACGCTGCGCTGTGCGATACGCGACACGTGGCAGCGCAGTTGCGCTAGCGCAGGTGCGCTGCGCTGCGCGACACGTGTCAGCGCAGTTGCGCTGTGCTGTGCGCTGCGCGACACGTGTCAGCGCAGTTGCGCTGTGCTGTGCGCTGCGTGACACGTGTCACGCTCTGGAGCATTTGCGCCAAACAGAATTAAAATTCTAAAGAAATCTTTTCTGTTCTTGTTAAAACAAGAAGATTTTCTTCTGTAAAACAGAAGCCCTTGGATCAAAGATCCAACGGTAGGGAAGATTCCCCAAATCACTCAGAGAAAGATCTCTTTAACAAAATTAACTAATTCATGGGCACTATAAAAAGGACCCCAAGCCTCAATTCAAAGGCACCATTTTTTTCTAAAAAAAAAGGAGAGAAAGAGAACTCTGAAGAACTCCTCAAGAACAAAAAAGGTAAAGACCTTTAGAAAAAGAGAAAGTTCTCTTATGAACAGATCATAGATCTTTAATAAAAAAAACAAAATAAAAATAGTGCTTTGCACTTCTTATGAACCACTGGTTCTTTAAAACAGGAAAAAACAAAAACAAATAAAAAATAGTGCTTTGCACTTTTATGAACCTTTGGTTCTCGAAATAAAAAGAATAACTTGTTTTTTTTAATCTAAATTAGATCAAGGAAACGAATAAGTGCTTTGCACTTCTTTTATGAACCATTGGTTCTTGAATCTAAAAGATTCTTAAATCATAGTGCCTTGTACTTGCAAAATTGCACTGTTGCGCTCTTGGGTTGACGCAAGCCACCAGAGAGCGCCACGTGTCAGCATCTGAGCCAATTGCGCTATACGCTTTTGAAACAGAGCCTTGCTCTCTAAAACTGGCGCAATTCACCACACCGCGCCACGTGTCAGCAGCGCAAGCGCAGCGCACTAGAACAGCGCTGTTGCGCTTGCGCTCGCCAGAGCATGACACGTGTCATCGCCATATGAGCTTGCACTCATTACTTGGCGCAAAGCGCCATACAAATGCACTGCATTGCTTACAAAAGGGCTAAGCCCAAATCAAAAAGGCCTAACAGGCCTAATAAAATGCATGCATTATTTTAAAAAGGGCAGAGCCCAAACCAAAACAGATGCTCTGCATCATAAATAATGGGATAAAGCCCAAATCAAAAAGGCCTAGCATGCCAGAATAAAATGCAGTGCATTATTAAATATGGGCAAAGCCCTAGCACAGGCCAAACATCAAGAAAAATGTTGAACATGCTCAACAGGACTTAGCCCAATCATGGCCGTAAGTCCCCAAACTAAATTGACTGAGCAAGAATGCTCTCCTAAATCAATTTACGACCGGTTCAAGGGTACATCTCTGAACTCCTCTGACACATGTCGTTGTAATCCTTCAACGACGTCAGAGAGGTGACGGGTCTCGACAACCGCATATCAACATGGACTGCGGGGTCCTTAAACTCGTGGACCGAAACGTCCTTAAACTAATGTCGGACCGAAACGTCCTTAAATTAATGTCGGACCACCACGTCTTTAAACTGGAATACGGACCACCACGTCTTTAAACTGGAATACGGACCACCATGTCCCTAAACTGGATTATGGACCACCACGTCCCTAAACTGGAGTATGGACCGCAACGTCCCTAAACTACCTATGGACCACTACGTCCCTAAACTGGAACAATAGAGCCTCCAAATGCTCTTTTGCCGGATTTAAACGATCCCGTTTAAGTTGATCTTAGCCCCCAAACACGGCTAACGTATCCTTAAACATTCAAACGGACTATAAAACTCCAAATCAACCTTGGTTCAAGGGTACATCTCTAAACTCCTCTGACATCTGCCGTTGTAATCCTTCAACGACGTTAGAGAGGTGACGAGTCCCGATGGCCAGATATTAAATGGATTATCACGTTAAGTTGATCTTAGTCTCAAACAGGACTATCGTATCCTTAACGAACGTTTAAGTTGATCTTAGCCGCAACGCGACTAATGCATCCTTAAACTAAAAACACCAAACCCAAATCTAAGTAAATATGGATTTGGACTAATCCACGTCCTACGGGCGACGGCATTACTCAGTCTCCGTATACAATCCACTGGCAACTACAAACAAAACAAACACACACGACACGAAGTGAAATTCTGGAGAAGGATAAAGTTGTTACCGCGACGCGGTAGCGTAATTAACTGCAGGGGCTTGCGCCTGCAGGGAAGAGCGTCCCCACAATCAAAAACCCCTCAAGCGAGGGGGAATTTGACGAAGTCTGCTACATCAGCCGCATCCGTCTAAACCTCCGATATACGGTGCCATAAATCAACTTGGCATCTTCGGAGAGGTGGACGGATAAAACCAAATAGCATCTGCTCCGAATCTCAGCGTCAGGACATCGCAGTCTTGTGCGCCGCCATTCGGAGGGGAACAGATTCTGGCACGCCCGGTGGGACCTTTTCCTCTTTCCACTCCACACTTCGTGTGTCGTGTTCGCGAACGAATCTCGGTTTGCTGTGGTTGTCTGTGGAATCAAGGTACTTAGATTTGGTGTCTTGCTCCGTGCAGAAAACAGAAGATCAATGGCTTCAAACTGCACTGCCTACAACTGCAACTCTCGCTCCGTCCTTGCTGGAGAAGTAACTTATGGGCCCCAAGCGGCCTCCCTTTTCAAGATGCCAGTAGAGCAAGTAACTCAGGCCGCCACTGGACTATTTTTTGGGACCATGCTCCCATCAATGAGCTTCAATGCCCTAATGACGCTGCAAGAAGCCCCAAAGAAGTCGGTCTTCGATCGACTTACCACTGCCGCGACCCCTCTCAACGGGTCGCCCAACTCCACTGCCTCGTTTTTTAACAGGCTAGGTCAGAGCTCCAACGGGCCCATGAAGAAGCCTGCAATACCAGAAGGTGTTATCCCGAAGCGGATAGCTTTCCCTACTCCAGTTTCAGGCGAAATCACCAAGGTTGCTTCCCCTGCTCGGAAGTCCGCTTCTGACAGGTTGGCCGTCCCCGTTCAACGGACGTCGGTCTTTAAAAGGCTGGTACCGGCAGATTCTGACCAACACAGGGGGCATGATGAGGTCACCCCTATAGCTGAAACAACTCCATCAGCACGACATGCTTGACGTCGCCACTGGCGCCGAGTGAGGAAGGCCGGGGGCAACTCCCTCTCTGGATTCACTCCTCCAGCTTCAACGGTGGGGATCGATGCTGCTGTTCCAACCAGGAACAACTTTGAATTGCTGAATACGGTGTGCAGAAACTCTTCTATTGCGGTGCTGAAGCGAACTCCTTCACCTGTGAAGAATATTCCAGAGAAGCAGTTAGAGCAGCCCCCTCAACGGCTGTCCTCTAAAATTTACAAAGTCTGGCGACAGGTTCAAGAGTCGATGATTGATGAAAACTATCTCCGCCAACAGAAAAAGATGAAGGTTTGGCAGGAGAAGGATCACTCCGTCAAGCCACAAAAAGCAATGGCTACTCGGGTGTCTACTGCTGCGACGGCCCCCTCAACTCCAATCACTCAAAGGAAAAGGAGACCGCAAAAAGCCCCTGTGAACATGGCGAAGCATAAAAGAGCTGAACACAAACGCCCCAAGTTTGGGGGCATGGTAGCGCACACGGTTTATATGGCTTCCGGAAAGGAGGAAAGCCGCGCATTGACGGGCCACCGACCGCTCACCAGATCCGTGACGAAAGCCCAGGAGCAACAATAAAAACTTCAGGAAATGATGACTGCAATGGCTGCACTTACCGAACCAAAAGAAAACTCCGAAGCGTCCTTGGATCAGCGACAGGAGCAGGAAACCGACGCTGACTATCTGCGCAGAGTTCTCGAAAAGAAGGACAAAGAGGAGGCAGAACAGGCTGCCAACATAAAACAAATGGCGCTCCTCTTCCAAGATATAGTAGGGATGATGTTACACCCGGACCCTCTAGCTGAGGACCCTCCAATCATTGTCGGAAACGACGGAGGGGAAACATCTAGTCCTCCTCCGGCTCTTTCAGCGGCCAAGGAAGAAACCATTTCCAAGGCTGCACTAGATGACTATATAGCTCAGCAAATACGAGCTCATTAGGCGAATGAATCGGCTGGGCAAACTGTTAGAACCGGACGACCCTATCCAAGCTGGTATGACCAAATCAGTTACCCGCCGGGATATACGATCCCTAAGTTCCGTATATAAAGGGACAGGGAATCCACATCAGCATGTCGCTCAATTCAGGGCCTTATGCGGCAATACTGGAGGCGATGACAAATTGTTGCTACGTCAATTCGTCGGCAGCTTAGCAGAAATAGCCTTTGAATGGTATTCGGAGCTACCTAATGACTCTGTCAAAACATTTGCAGAGATTGAGCTGCTGTTTACACAAAGATTCGCGAGTGCTAGTGAACACACCCCGATTACAGCACTGATAAATGCCAGGATAAGGCCGGGCGAAACGTGGGTCCAATACGCAACACGATGGCGAAACCTATGGTCGAAATGCGAACAACGCATAGAAGAGGCACCTGCGGTAGGCATGTTTGTGGGCACTCTCGATCCGCAGGCGACCATCTCGCAATTCATGATGTTCTTCAGGCCGACCACCTTCCAGGCCTTGATCGACAAATTAGCCTAAATGGACCAGATGGGCCATGGACCGTCTCCTCCAAGACCCGATCCCCAAAATGAGAAAGGAAAAGGGAAAGCGGCTGTCGTTGCCAATGATCAACAACAGCCGAGCAACTCAAAGCCGGTCGCTCACCGAAATAACGTGCATCCACGCCCGTTCCTCGAGGAGAGACTAGGACGTCCTTACCTCAGAATAAAACGAGAAGACTGTTCGAGCTGGCAGTACGCAACAGACTCATCAATCTGCCGAGTCCAAAGCGTCTGTCGCAGCCAGGCGATCTTAATAATCCCAATTATTGCCCTTACCACCAAACGGTAAGTCACCCGATTGAGGATTGTTTCGTCTTTAAGGGATGGATCGAAGATCAGTACCTACAAGGCAAGTTTGCGCTATCTGAAAAGTGGAAGGTAAACCCACCACAGCGGCATACTCCAAAGAAAACGGACGCGCTGGGGGCAACTTGTCATGTGATCTCCCACTCATTGGCGGATGATAAAGAGGCTCCTTGCGCCGAGAAATCGAGGGTGGACCCGGAACCAGAAATTCCGCGGCCATCAGATGAGTTGATCGATGCCTTCCTGAATGAGATTCGTCTCAAAGTTAAAGCCAATCAAGAGCGTGAGATGGCCATACTGGAAGGAGCCAAACGCCGACTACTTGACCAAAGAGTCAAAACACTTCCATCAAATCAAAATCTATCAGCTGCGGATAAAAACAAATTCAAGACGAGGAAAAGGTTCGCTAAAGCCCTGTCAGCAGGAATGAAGCTACCGCCCTCTGAAGAGAATACTCTCGGTGGAGTAGAGATGCACCCTAACTTCTGTTTATATCATCAGAAGATCATACATCCTACCGAAGACTGCGAATCCTTTAACTGTTGGTGGCAAGGATATGTTGCTCAAAAGCAACACTTCAACAGGACAAAGTATGAAGCTCGTAGACTTCGGAAAAATGCAATAGATGAGCGCAAAAGAGCCGCCGCCGACTGTCGTATAACCGACTCCAAGGGATCACGAATTATCACCTTTGGAAGCGACTCTGACGAAGAAGCTACCCCCAACCCTTCCCTCGGGGAATCTATTTCAAAAATGAAGGAATTGAGGAGCTGTGAGAACGTTCAGCCATGCAATCGCACGCTACTCGGAAAAAATCCCGGCCCCGCAAACAACGGAGCGAACAAAAGGGATAAAGGAAAAGGAAAAACGACCTTCATCGCCAGCGCTCAACAACAATTAAGTGACCCTAGACCGGTTGCTCACCAAAGCAACAAGCGGCAACCCCTCCAGGAAAAGTTGAAACGTCCTTACTCGTTTCCACAAGATAAAACAAGGGGACTGTTCGAGCTGGCAGTGTGCGACAGACTCATCAATCTGCCGGGTCCAAAACGTCCGTTGCGGCCAGGCGATATTAATAATCCTAATTATTGCCCTTACCATCAAACGGTAGGTCATTTGATCGAGGATTGCTACGTCTTCAAGAACTGGGTTGAAGACCAATACCAACAGGGCAAGTTCGCGTTGTCCGAAAATTAGAAGGTGAACCCGCCACAACCGCACGCTCCGAGAAAGATGGATACGCCGGGGGCATCATGTTCATTCATGGGGAAGGACCCATAGACCGAAAAGTCAATAAACTAGATATTCGCCTCAAATACAGCAATCCCGGACCGAAACGTCCTTAAACTAATGACGGACCGAAACGTCCTTAAACTAATAGCAGACCGAAACGTCTTTAAACTACTACCACAGCATCTTTAGGCTGACGAGATAAAAAAAACATATAAAAATAAAATAAAATAAAAACGGTATGTCCGTAAGCAAAAAGGGCACGGATGAAAACCCGAAAGGGCTCCGTGAGTAAAAACAACAGGGCTACCGGCGAGTGTTCGTGAAAACCCGAAAGGGCGCGGCCTCGTAAAAAAAAAATATATATATATATATATATAAATAAAAAGAATAAAAAAACGCTATGTCCATAAGCAAAAAGGACACGGATGAAAACCCGAAAGGGCTCCGTGAGTAAAAACAGCAAGACTACCGGCGAGTGTTTGTGAAAACCTGAAAGGGCGCAACCTCGTTAAATGACACTTATAGGGTCCTCTCAACCTTGTAAGGAGAAACCACCTGCGTGAGATCCTTACGACTCACAAGGGAGCAACACTTAGGGATCCCCACGATTCCTAAGGAGAAAATACACTTGCGAGATCCTCACGACTCGTAAGGAGAACTCTCTTATGGGACCCTCATGGCTCATAAGATTTGAAAGTCTTAAGTTACAGAAACCTAAACCTGTGCTTAAGCAACCCCCACAACCTCCGATATTGCCCTACAAGTGGTCCAATACTGACCCTTGTATACAATCCACGGGCGTGAATAAGCATTTCCCTAATCAAGTCCCATCCGAGACTAGGGATATGTTCGCATGGTAAACAACCCTTGTAAATCCTCTCGATTTAAGAGGAGAAAACCCTCCTGTAGGATCCTTACGACTTACAGAGGAACAAATACTTAGGAATCCTCACGATTCCTAAGGAGAAAATCCACATACAAGATCCTCACGACTTGTAGGGAGAAATACCTTTGTGAGACCCTTAAGGCTCATGAAGTCAAAAGCCTTAGTCGACAGGACCCTAACCCTGTTCGCTAAACCACCTTTGTTCGACATCGACAGAGGCAAATGATAATTCGCTCCTGACCATATCCCAGTTGTAGCGGTGCTGATGCCGAAATCGGTGTCTAATTTCAGGTTTACGGCGAAAATCCAGTAGGCCGCACATGCATATGAAATAGCCGAAGTGATGGGGCAACTTGCAATAAAAAGCAGCAAGTAAAAATGTATGCATGTAAAATAGCCGAAATGATGGGGCAACTTGCAATAAAAAGCAGCAAGTAAAAATGTATGCATGTAAAATAGCCGAAATGATGGGGCAACTCGCAATAAAAAGCAGCGAGTAAAAATAAAGTAAACAGCCAAAATGATTGGGCACCGCGAAAAATAGCCGAAATGATTGGGCAATCGCGATCTTCGCGACATAAAAGCTGAAATGATAGAGCATCGCGGAAATAAAACAAAAAAAATGAATGATAAAACTTTGGTCCTACAGTTGAGATCACATCGATCCCTGTACACAATCCAAGGGCATAAACAAAGAGGGAACCATACTTTCCTAACAGGCTCCATAAAAAAGCGAAGCCAAATCTCGACGGTTCACAGATAATCTAGAGACCATCTCAGCATCCGTCTCGTTACAGCAGATGCAATGTCAACAACAGTGTCCTTCCTCCAATAGGATTTGGACACACCAAAGCAAACGAAGCAAAGTCCAAATGCCTAGCTTCAAGGTCTTGACGGCAACCCATATAAAGCCAGAAAGACAACTGGAGACCGTCTCATGTCAGCGTGAAATGGTCACCACCTCGACGTTCGTCTCGACACAGCAGACGTAACATCATCAAACAAACGGAGCCATGGCAAAATCCCAGCTCCACCACGGCAGTCGTCTCGATACGTCAGACAAGATGTCACCCCAGCGTTCTTCCTCCTACAGGATTCGGACGTGACAAAGCAAACGAAGCGAAGGCTAAATTTCTAGCTTCAAGGTCTTGACGGCAACCCATATAAAGCTAGAAAGACAACTGGAGATCGTCTCATGTCAGCGTGAAATGGTCACCACCTCGGCGTTCGTCTCGACACAGTAGACGCAACATCATCAAACAAACGGAGCCATGGAAAAATCCCAGCACCACCACGGCATTCGTCTCGATACATCAGACAAGATGTCACCCCAGCGTTCTTCCTCCTACAGGATTCGGACGTGACAAAGCAAACGAAGCGAAGGCTAAATTCCTAGCTTCAAGGTCTTGACGGCAACCCATATAAAGCCAGAAAGACAACTGGAGATCGTCTCACACCAGTGTGGAATGGTCATCACCTCGACGTTCGTCTCGACACAGCAGACGCAACATCATCAAACAAACGGAGCCACGGCAAAATTCCAGCTCCACCCCGACGTTCGTTTCGATACAGCAGACGAGTTGTCACTCCAGCGTTCTTCCTCCAGCGGGATTCGGACGCGACAATCAAACAAACTGAGCCACGGCAAAATTCCAGCTCCACCTCGACGTTCATTTCGATACAGTAGACGAGTTGTCACCCCAGCGTTCTTCCTCCAGCGGGATTCGGACGTGACAATCAAACAAACGGAGCCACGGCAACATTCCAGCTCCACCTCGACGTTCGTTTCGATACAGCAGACGAGATGTCACCCCAACGTTCGTCTCGACACTTCAGACGCAACGTCATCAAACGAATGGAGCCACGGCAAAATCCCTAGTTCCAAACCTCGACGGTTCATCAGCAAACTAAAAACAACCGAGGCATTCGTCTCGATACAGCAGAAGCGATGCCAGCAAAACGAAGCAAAGGCCAAATTCCTAGCTTCAGGGTCTTGACGGCAACTCACATAAAACCTGAAAGACTATCGGAGATCATCCCACACCAGCGCGGAGTGGTTATGACTCATCAGGGCTCGCCAAAATAAGCCTAACCTCAAGTAAAAAGCGGCATGGCAAATTCCTAACGCTTGCTCTTCCGACGGTCAAACTGCCTAGGAAGATTGCTTGAAGACGTCTTGTCCAGCCCCCGAAGGGATCAGAGACACGGCAGTCGCTGGGCTACTCGAACAGCACGATTGCCTATCGAGGACTATATCAGCTTATGCGACGGTACGATGGCCAAAACCCTAAGTACCACCGACCTTAACGGGCTTCTGTCGTAAAGAGCAGAGGTTAAATGCGACGTTAGGATTTTCTTGCGAGAAACGCTCGATTCGTCTCGACTTGTGAAGAAATTGATGTCTTTGCGGGAAATTCTCGATGCGGCTCGACTTGCGAGATAAAGCCTTAGGCAATAGGCATAAAAGGAGCCTGTTTCCTAAGCACTGGGACCCTGCAAGTTGGCCCAAAACGGTCTCTTGCATACTATCCACGGGTCTCACTTTTCAAAGTCAATTTCGACAAGGAGGGAAACAACCGCTTACAGATCCTCTCGACTCGTAAGAGGGAAAATTCTCTTATAAGATCCTTACGACTTATAAGAGAAAACACACTTAGGAATCCTCACGATTCCTAAGGAGAAAACCCACCTATGAGACCCTCTCGATCCGTAGGGAGAAAAGTCTCTATGAGACCCTCACGGCTCATAGAGTTGAAAAGTCTTAGGTGGCAGATCTGAACCTGCGGCCTAAGCCCTCGCTATCTTACTCTATTACCTGCTAATTGTAACGACATGCTGAGAAAGAAGAAAAGCAACAGAAAGAGCATTCAATTTGCATTTGATCAAGAGTTCGAGACACATTCATTCATGCATGGGCAAAAAGACTCAGGACAAAAAATATATAATAAAGACAAGCTGGGATAAAAAAAAAATTCCATTAATATTGCCCGAAGTTCTTACAGTCATAAAAAACAATAAACGAAAGTTACAATGGAATAACCTCAGATCCAGGGCATGGATTGAGGAATTCAAAAGCGACCCTATCTATGACCTTCCAAGTCTCGCGGACCATCCTAGTGTGCTTTCTCTCGCGAGCACAAGCGTCAGGGTCCCCCCTGATGTCTTCCACCCTCCGATAAGCAGCGAGTATGGCAGACTGTTGAAAGACCTCGTGCAAGAGATCGATAAGACTGTCTCGCCGTCTCTTTGAGATAAAGTTCAACAGGTACACCGAGTGCACCTTATCCTCAGCGGCATCCAGCGCCCTAAGCGGCACACCGGAACAGAACAGGGGAAGCGCTTCCCAGATGGCTCCCACGATAAGCTTAAGAAGGGAGGAACGCCGGGGAAGCAGAGGACCGTTGTACGCGTCGAAGCGGCTTATGATTTCAGCACACTCCGCGTTTGTGAACTCTCGATTTTGAGAGCGGCCAAGTCGGCGGATGTCCCCGTAAGAGATGATCTCGTTAAGAGCATACATATGGGCGTCCATTGTTCCTGTGAAAGAAAATCAACAAAATGATCAGAAAGATTGATTAAGCAAAACGATATAATGCACTAAGGAATAAAATGTCATCTTTAAACTCCAAGATCAATGAAAAACTCCTAAGAGTTCTGTTGTATGGTTTGGAAGGAGCAAAGCTCCATTAATGAATTAAGAAAATCCAAGGAAAATCTTTCAGAGAGCAGAGCTCTATGGAACCCTAATAGGGTCCCCTTTAGTTCTCTTTAGATCCCTTTAATACCTGTAGAGCAAAGCTCTGCTAAATGAAACCCTAAATGGGTTTCCTTTAGATCAGGGATCTATTGAGAGCGAGGCTCTATCAATGAAAATTAATTTAATTTAATTTAATCCAAATTAAAATTTTCACCTAAAAGTTTTAAGAGTTTAACTCTTGAAGATTCTTGAAAATAAAGAGCAGGGCTCTGAGTTCTGAAAGTAAAATTTTAGAGATGAAAATCATCTAAGGGACCAAAGGTCCTATTTATAGGCATCAAATGCCCTTTTAGCTTCCAAGGGATGGCGTGACGGTTGGGAGTCTGCCACCGCTGCGCTCACGTTTGGAGGCCACGTAAGCGCAACGGTGAGGGGGCATTTGTTTACCCCAATCAGAGCAAAGCTCTGTTCAAATTCTAAGGCGGAAGATGAAGCAACGCTTCATCTTCCCCCAATCAGAACAAAGCTCTACTTTGAAAATTCAAACTTTAATTAAAGAAGCAACGCTTCAGCTGGCCTGCGCTCTGCGCTGCACGCCACGTGGCAGCGCAGTTGCGCTAGCGGAGTTGCGCTGCGCTATGCGACACGTGGCAGCGCAGTTGCGCTAGCGCAGTTGTGCTGCGCTGTGCGCTGCGCGACACGTGTCAGCGCAGTTGCGCTGCGCTGTGCGCTGCGCGACACGTGTCAGCGCAGTTGCGCACGCGCAGTTGCGCTGTGTTGTGCGCTGCGTGACACGTGTCACTCTCTGGAGCATTTGCGCCAAACAGAATTAAAATTCTAAAGAAATCTTTTATGTTCTTGTTAAAACAAGAAGATTTTCTTCTGTAAAACAGAAGCCCTTGGATCAAATATCCAACGGTGGGGAAGATTCCCCAAATCACTCAGAGAAAGATCTCTTTAACAAAATTAACTAATTCATGGGCACTATAAAAAGGACCCCAAGCCTCAATTCAAAGGCATCATTTTTTTCTAAAAAAAAAAGATAGAGAAAGAGAACTCTGAAGAACTCCTCAAGAACAAAAAAGGTAAAAACCTTTAGAAAAAGAGAAAGTTCTCTTATGAACAGATCATAGATCTTTAATAAAAAAAAACAAAATAAAAATAGTGCTTTGCACTTCTTATGGACCACTGGTTCTTTAAAACAGGAAAAAACAAAAATAAATAAAAAATAGTGCTTTGCACTTTTATGAACCTTTGGTTCTCGAAATAAAAAGAATAACTTGTTTTTCTTTGATCTAAATTAGATCAAGGAAACGAATAAGTGCTTTGCACTTCTTTTATGAACCATTGGTTCTTGAATCTAAAAGATTCTTAAATCATAGTGTCTTGCACTTGCAAAACCGCACTGTTGCGCTTTTGGGTTGGCGCAAGCCACCAGAGAGCGCCACGTGTCAGCATCTGAGCCAATTGCGCTATGCGCTTTTGAAACAGAGCCTTGCTCTCTAAAACTGGCGCAATTCACCACAGCGCGCCACGTGTCAGCAGCGCAAGCGCAGCGCACTAGAACAGCGCTGTTGCGCTTGCGCTCGCCAGAGCATGACACGTGTCATCGCCATATGAGCTTGCACTCATTACTTGGTGCAAAGCGCCAGACAAATGCACTGCATTGCTTACAAAAGGGCCAAGCCCAAATCAAAAGGGCCTAACAGGCCTAATAAAATGCAATGCATTATTTTAAAGAGGGCAGAGCCCAAACCAAAACAGATGCTCTGCATCATAAATAAAGGGATAAAGCCCAAATCAAAAAGGCCTAGCAGGCCAGAATAAAATGCAGTGCATTATTAAATATGGGCAATGCCCTAGCACAGGCCTAATAGGCCAAAGATCAAGAAAAATGTTGAATATGCTCAACGGGACTTAGCCCAATCATGGCCGTAAGTCCCTAAACTAAATTGACTGAGCAAGAATGCTCTCCTAAATCAATTTACGACCGGTTCAAGGGTACATCTCTGAACTCCTCTGACACATGTCGTTGTAATCCTTCAACGACGTCAGAGAGGTGACGGGTCCCGACAACCGCATATCAACATGGACTGCGGGGTCCTTAAACTCGTGGACCGAAACGTCCTTAAACTAATGTTGGACCGAAACGTCCTTAAACTAATGTTGGACCACCGCGTCTTTAAACTGGAATACGGACCACCACGTTTTTAAACTGGAATACAGACCACCATGTCCCTAAACTGGAATATGGACCACCACGTCCCTAAACTGGAGCATGGACCGCAACGTCCCTAAACTACCTATGGACCACTACGTCCCTAAACTGGAACAATAGAGCCTCCAAATGCTCTTTTGCCGGATCTAAACGATCCCGTTTAAGTTGATCTTAGCCCCCAAACACGGCTAACGTATCCTTAAACATTCAAACGGACTATAAAACTCCAAATCAACCTTGGTTCAAGGGTACATCTCTGAACTCCTCTGACATCTGCCGTTGTAATCCTTCAACGACATTAGAGAGGTGACGAGTCCCGATGGCCAGATATTAAATGGATTATCACGTTAAGTTGATCTTAGTCTCAAACAGGACTATCGTATTCTTAACGAACGTTTAAGTTGATTTTAGCCGCAACGCGACTAATGCATCCTTAAACTAAAAACACCAAACCCAAATCTAAGTAAATACGGATTTGGACTAATTCACGTCCTACGGGCGACGGCATTACTCAGTCTCCGTATACAATCCACGGGCAACCACAAAAAAAACAAACACACACGACACGAAGTGAAATTCTGGAGAAGGAGAAACTTGTTACCGTGACGCGGTAGCGTAATTAACTGCAGGGGCTTGCGCCTGCAGGGAAGAGCGTCCCCACAATCAAAAACCCCTCAAGCGAGGGGGAATCTGACGAAGTCTGCTACAACGGCCGCATCCGTCTAAACCTCCGATATACGGTGCCATAAATCAACTTGGCATCTTCGGAGAGGTGGACGGATAAAACTAATTAGCATCTGCCCCGAATCTCAGCGTCAGGACATCGCAGTCTTGTGCGCCGCCATTCGGAGGGGAACATGGCTATACCCTCGTAGATCGAGTCCTTCATTTCACATGCTCCGTGTAGTAGTCCCGCGACTCCACAAGGCTCCATTTGAGACTTTGGACGAGCTTCCTCCAACGACATTCGTGCCAAAAATGATACACGCGAAGTCCCTCCAACTCAAGCTACCTCTACACTAAACTCTTTAGCGTAGTAAACACGCTACATTTTATCGCTAGTCAAGTGTAGGATGGTGAAGTAGGGGATATTTAAAGCTCACAAGTTTGTGTTCAAGTTTCATAGTTCACATCACATGTGAGGGTTGGAGCTTGAACCATACCATTGAGGAGGAAGAAGAAGCTAGAGAGCAAATGGGAGCAACTTAAGAAAAATGGCTAAGTTTTGAGAATGGGCTAAGAATGAATGGTAACTCTTGACCCCCACTCTTTCAAGTATGGAATTTTGCAAAATAAAATTGCAACCATGTTTGAATAGTGAGTCAAGATGAATAAACTATGAATAAAGCCCATGCTTGAAACCATGCACTCATTTTCCAACTCATTTCTATTTTTCTCAGAAATAGAAAATCAAGCCATGCTACATACATATATTTATATATATATCATATATATATATATATATATTAATACATATAATAAAATATTTAGTGAGCTAATGATATTAGTTAAGATATAATTATATCACATATAATATATATCACATTATTAAATCAGCACTTGATTTAATAATCCGGTTATATCACATATGACCGACTAATATCATTTATATGAGTATCACATTATCAAATCAACACTTGATTCGATAATCTGGTTATATCACATATAACCTAACTTGATAACATATAACTGCCAGATTACAATACGGTATCACATACACGTATTTAATCAGGCCCACACACATATCACATATGTGTCCTACTTCGTTTTACTTGAACCAGGGAACTTCTGTGTGGGACTCTAAAGATTCGTCAATACGCCAGCAGTAGGTGATGATCACATCAGTCACTCACAAGCCGTCAGCGGCACTAGCTGGACGTAACGGCTACCCGGGTATTGAGCGATATGAAGATCAACAAGCAAGCTTGTCCATGGTCTCCATGAAAGCTATCAGTAACACTACCGTACAGTCTGGTATCTTCGTCTGATATGTCGCATACATGTCTAGGGGTGGTAAACGTCAGATCCCAGCAACGTGATAAGTCATGCCGATGTCTGGCCTATAACGGTTTGAGAAACTACTGATAACTCTTATCAGTAAATCTCGGCAGCAGCCCTAGTCAGGGACTTCCAGTTATAGCCAATCAAGCATAGCGCAACATCAACTCCCAATACCGGGAGAGACAAAACCCCTCCTATCTCTCATTACCTCCATGTGACTTGGGACTGTACCCAAAATCCACCTGTTTGCACAACTCCTCTTGAGCGTGGTAGGAAGGAAATAAAAGCACAGTGGGAGCCACACAAGACTCTATGACGATCGTGGGTCTATAGACTAACCTGTACCAGTGTCACAAGAGGACTGCTATCTGACGATAGGTATAATACCACATAGGAGTCCTCGGCGAGTCCTGTTCGGTGTACCCATTCTCCAATGAGCACCTGTGTACAATCTTTGATGTCACATACCAATGGTTGTGGGATCAACCATCGCCCTCTAAGGAACAAGAAACGTACACACTAGTCTACTCTGGAATATCGATGACATAGTCTCGATATTCCCACGACTAGGAACTTATTAAAGGATGTACTTTTGGACCACCCTGGCCCCACTTGTATGATCTCATCATAATCCTGGTAGCCAAGTACACATCCTAAGGGCTTTATCAACATGTAAGAGACAAACAATATAAATACCAATCTATATGTTAAGATAAAAGTAACCTGACAACATACTATCATTTCGAGCAAGAAAGTCCTCTATATATATGTCCAAGCATCCACTATATCATCAATAATGGCCTCTAGGGCATACATATTCCTAACAATCTCCCACTTGCACTAAGGCCAGTTTTTGTAGTATCTCATACCCAACGTCCCAAAAGTATCTCGAATAGCATCTAGGGGATGGCCTCGGTGAGTGGATCCGTTGTGTTATTCTCTGTGTCAACTCTCCTGACCTCGATCTCCCGGAGATCAACTATCTCCCTGATCAAATGATACCGTCTAAGAATATGTCTGGATCACTGACAGGACCGGGGTTCCTAGGCCAAAGCCACAACTCTATTGTCATCACAATACACAGGTATTGGATGCCCAATGGTAGGAACCTAGTTCATCTCATGAACTCTATTCATCCAGACAACCTCTTTGGCAGCATCGTTGGTAGCGATGTAATTAGCCTCTATCAACGAGTCTGCTACGGTATATAGCTTGGAACCCTTCCAATATACCGTCCCTCCACTGAGGGTGAAGACAAAACCCAAGACTGACTTTCAGTCGTCATTATCACTCTGGAAGCTCAAATCGATAAAGGACTCCATCTGGAGTTTACCGTTACCATATACCAAGAACATCTCTTTAGTCCTTCTCAAGCACTTAAGAATGTTCTTCAGCTGTCCAGTGGTTTTCCCAAAAATCTTTTCGATAATTATTCACTACACCTAGTAAGTAAGCTACATCTGGTCTGGTACATAATATCACATACATGATTGACCTGCCTGCCAAAGCATAGGGTATCGCTTGTATGCGAGCCCTCTCTAAATCAGTCTCGAGAGACATTTCTTTGGAGAGAGTGATTCCTGAATAAGCGGGTACATTACTACGCTTAGAATCATCCATACTAAACCCCTTTAGCATGGTGTCTATGTACCTGGATTAGGACAATCCCAAATCCATTTAGATCTATCTTTATAGATCTATATCCCCAGGATGTAGGAGATATCAGTTAGATCGTTCATGGAGAACCTGTGTGATAAGAGATGCTTGACCGAGTGTAGCATAGGAACACCCTTTCCTATCAAGAGTATGTCATCCGCGTACAATACGAGGAAGACAACCATACTTTCTATAAACTTGCTATTTATACATGGTTCATCTACCTTTTTGATGAAGTCAAACTCTTTGACAGCTTCATTAAAACAGATGTTCCATCTCCGCGATGCCTGCTTTAACTTATAGATGGATTTAAGCAGCTTGCATATGCTTCCGCTGCTCCCACTGTCTACGAAACCCTCTGGCAGTGTCATATACACGCTCTCTTCTAAATCACCATTTAGAAAAGCAGTTTTGACGTGCAGTCTGCTAGATATCGTAGTCATGATATGCAGCAATGGCAAGTAGGATCCTGATGGACTTAAGCTTAGCAACAAGTCTAGCTTTGAAAGTCTCAACTTTTCCATCTACACCAAATTATCTTTCTCAAAGATCCTCTTGCTCCCGATGGGTTTTACCCCTTCAGGAGCAACATCCAAAATCAATACTTTGTTGGTGTACATGGATTCTATCTTAGATCGCATAGCATCCAGCCATTTCACATTGCCTCCACTTGTGATGGCCTGCTCGAAACTAGTTGGGTCATCATCTACATGATGCAATCCTCGCTCCCACCGTCTATGAGAAAACCGTAGTATCTCTCAGGTGGATGAGGAACCCAACTAGATCTGCAGAGTGGCTGCGGTTCGTGGGGGACTATTGAATCCTCCAGTTCCAACAAATCGTCAGTTATAGTTTGTGTTTGCTGGAACTACTTCCAGTTCTACCTTATCGCCACTAATTTCTTCCACAAGAAATTCCTTTTCTAAAATGGTGGCATGTCGAGAAACAAAACATCTTTTGTTCCTCGGTGTGGTAGAAGATATATCCTCGCGAATAGTTGGGATATCCTACAAACTTACACAGAACTGACTTTGCCTCGAGCTTGTCCAGATTTTTCTTTTCAACATAGGCCGGACAACTCCATATCTTAACTTGTTTAAGAGATAGTCTCTTCCCATTCCATATCTCATATGGAGTGGTAGGCAACAGATTTGGTTGGAACTCTATTCAATAGGTATGTATCTTCTCAAGCGCATGTCCCTGAAAAGAAATAGGCAACTCAGCAGTACTCATCATAGACCGCATCATATCTCATAGGGTGCGATTCCTCCACCCCGATATACCGTTGTACTGTGGTGTATACGATGGAGTAAGCTGAGAAAGAATCTCATTCTCTTTTAAATAGTCCCGGAATTCCATGCTCCAGTATTCTTCTCCCCGATCATATCAAAGGACTTGAATACCTTTACCCATATGGTTCTCAACTTCGTACTTATATTCCTTGAAATTCTCAAAAGATTCAGATTTGTATTTCAACAAGAACACATGTCTGTATCTTGAGAGAACATCGGTGAATACAATAAAGTACACAGAACCATCCCTGGCATATGTAGACATAGGACCGCATACATCACTATGTATCTGTCCAAGAGTTCAGTAGCTCTTTCTCCGTTTCCAGTAAATGGAGATTTGGTCACCTTGGTCTTTGAGACATGACTGGTAAGTTTCATAAGATATAAATTCGAACGGATTCAAATATGCATCCTTATGGAACTTTAGCTAGTCTTGTTTCATCGATATGATCCAGTCTACAATGCCACAAGAAGACTTCGTTCATTTCTGAACTGTTCCTCTTGTGTGTGTTCTGTACGTTTAGAACTGTAGTTTGATTCAGAACGTGTACACAGTTATAAAAAATACTTTACCCAATCAACACTTGATTTAGGAAAATATTCATAATATTTTGGTACGAAATAACAGTCGCTCAGAATCATTGTATTACCAGTTGGTAACACCAGGTAATATCTGCCAACTGCTTTGGCTGCAACAATTGCACCATTCTCTACCACTAGAGACATATCACCATTTCCCAGTTCTCCACATGTCTATAGCCCATGTAATAAATTACATGTGTGGGATCCTGATCCGGTACCAATACCCAGGATGTAGAGGTAACTAAGAAACAGTTCTTGGTTACGAACACAGCTGAAGACAATGCATTAACATACTTTTTCTTCGTTTGGGTGGCGTGGAAATCCGTATATTCCCCTTATTCCTTACTCAGACTTATGACAATTATAAGATAGAGCGGAACCTAGCCCAGTATAATAAGTAGGTTCGGTCAACACATCCATATTATTATCTTGATTAAGGCATGTCATTGGTCGCTACCAGAAGAGAGAGAAGGATAATCACTTTGTGTACGCTCTTTGCAAGATTAGATTGGTTAACTTTATCTAATCAGGATGACTCCCACTGTTTTTATCAAATCTTCCTTCAAATCCTAAAGGTAAGATTAGCCGGGATTAATTACACCCTATAGGTTCGCTAATCGTTCAGCTAGGCAGGTATCGGTACTCCGAGGGAGGTTCTCTGTGCTTTCGCACGGACATAATTAAAATAAATCTCGTTTTGCTAGAGTCATAACCCCGTTGACACCTTTCTAGATACCTACTTGATTAGCTAATTGTAAAGCGCAAAACTCTCCCAGGAGTAACTCTTACTCGTAGTGGGCATCAGGATCCAACTATCATATAGAAGGTATGCAATCTTATTGCAAATTTCAATACTTGAAATTCCCGATAATAGTTTTTACCCCTAGCCACTTATGACCTTAACAAGGTCAACAAATCATAAACGCTAGCCAAGTTCAACTCATCATTTCTTGATTGAATTAATCCCACCCGTACGACCCTTAACAAGGTCAACAAAGCCGTACGACTACCCTAATCCAATCACATCACATGCTGCAGATAAGTACTAATCAGCTACCACACACTACGACTTAACAAGGTCAACAAACGCAGCACGAATACTAAATAGTACTTATCTGAAATGACGGAGGGCTACGCGGGTTTTAAAGAAAACCATGTGCGTAATGAACTTGATATCGTTGTAGAATCTAGTGATTTTGAAAAGGAGTATTTTTTAGGCTTTTGCTAGTTTCGCTAAAGAGGTCACTCCCGGTGAAGGGATCTCGGCTCTTTCCTCATCGAATGAGGTGCAGGATATTCAGGAATACTACCATGCAAAGAAAGAACTAGAGAAGCAATCAGAAGGCAAAACCGAGTGAGTTGTAGCATTTGCTAGTTTCGCTAAAGAGGTCACTCCCAGTGAAGATATCTCGGCTCATTCCTCATCGAATGAGGTGCTGGATATTCATCAAGGAATACCACTATCCAAAGCAAAAACTAGAGCCACCCTTTTTGAAACTTTGATTCTACAATATTTTTAGGTTTCTTTCTTTTCATTAATCACATTAATGAAGTCCCATCATTTAATATTTCCTAAACATTACAGAAAAGTAAAACGAAAATAGAACGTACGCTTATGCTATCCACATTCGCTACCGGGCCCCGTCATGCACCGTTAGGTTACTTAACTACCGGCAGAGCGGGGGCTGGACCAGCGTGGGTGCAAAACATAAGCAACGTTTATTAGATATCATATATATAATACAACATTCATTTCACGCAGTTATATGATCACATCATAGAACCAAGCAGCAGAAGCAACATATGAAATATTGGATATACTAGGATTTCCATGTTTTAAATTTAGCCAGTAATGTAAAACACGGATTCCACAGTCGTGAAGAATAGACAAACCCACATCCCTAGACCCCTACGAGAGCGGCAAGTAACCCTGCCAATTCTAAAGTTAGAAGATCCGGTCTCAACTCCTTGAGATGGTCTCCTACTGGACTCTAGAACCCGGTTACTTGTGCTCCCCGCTTTGGGTCTATCCTAATGCGGAAAAGTAAATAATATACAACAGTGGTGACATCATCTTCAACCCGGAAGTGCTCCAATAAAAGAATATTACATATAGATTTTACATGAATGAAAATAAGAAACTCTCATCTCACATAAAACCCCGGGTCTATTCATTCACGACGATCCAATAAATCATATCACCAGCAACACATAATATCTCGTGTCATCAACGTAAGTAAATACACGTATCCCGAAACTCGTTGACATATAGCAACCAGATCGGGATACCCTGCATATTACACTTACGGTCGCAGAAAAGAAATTGAAAAACTACAATAATTAGAATCCGTAATATCCATAGACATCATAAACCCGGAATATCTCATATTCTGAATTTCATGCCTAACTTATAAAACTTGCATTTTAGTCTCAAATTGAAAACTCTTTTCAATTGGTTGTCGGATAATTCAACAAGATTCCCGACTTAGTGATCGCATACAATACGCAATTGCGACGGAGTTTTGATCCGAATCAAAACTTCGTGGCAATCGATCAATTGAGACTAAACGGCTAGGTTTACAATATACTAACTAGTTTTCATAAAACTAATTAATCCGGATTCTAACAATTGTATCACACATCACGAACCTTGTAAAGTAACCGTGACATTAGAATTCCGCACGCAATTAGCAAACTAAACCAATTTTTCCAAGACATGAAAAATCCAGTGAGCTAAAGTTCCAAAACCGATCATTTTAAGCCAATCCGGGAGTCGAAACGAACTCAAAACCCGCCCGAATCTTTGCAGAGGCGAAGATTCCAAAATTAACTATTGAATAGGGGGCCTCGAGGGGGTACCCACCCCCAGAGTCCACCTCGAAGTGGCCCCTAGGGGAAGGCAGACCCGAGAGCACCCAGTTGGGGTGCTCTCGGGTCACCCACCCCCAAGGCCACCTTGTGGTGGTCTTAGGGTGTGGGTCCGGCCTTTGGTCCCCCCGAGGTGTGCGCACGCTCCATCCCGCGGCTTCTCGGTTTAAATCATGAGCCCTCGCGGTGTGCAAACAACTCAAAATATCATTTTGGAAACTGTTTTTATCGGCAGTTTTTGCGCGACAAAAACGGCGGATTTCCAACATCGCTACAAGCTACCCTAATGTTCTAGCTTAGCTCTAATACCATGAAAGTCTACCCTAGCACCACAATGAGGTCCAAGTGACATCAAGCATGCCAAATTCAAATTTTTATATGTGCTAAGCTAGACTATACAAGATCTTTGCTACAATATTAAGGTTTGCTATGATGATATGAACTACTAGAGAAAAGAAAGAAGGTTATACCCTCGTAGATCGAGTCCTTCACGTCACATGCTTCGTGTAGTAGTTCCGCGACTCCACTAGGCTCCACTTGAGGCTTTGGATGAGCTTCCTCCGATGACCTTCATGCCAAAGATGATTCACGCGAAGTCTCTCCAACTCAAGCTATCTCTACACTAAACTCTTTAGCGTAGTAAACACGCTACACTCGATTGCTAGTCAAGTGTAGGATGGTGAAGTAGGGAAAGTTTAAATCTCACAAGTTTGTGTTCAAGCTTCATGGTTCACATCACATGTGAGGGTTGAAACTTGAACCATGACATTGAGGAGAAAGAAGAAGCTAGAGAGCAAATGGGAGCAACTTAAGAAAAATGGCTAAGTGTTGAGAATGAGGTAAGAATGAATAGCAACTCTTAACCCTCACTCATTCAAGCATGAAATTTTGCAATATAAAATTGCATCCATGCTTGAATAGTGAGTCAAGATGAATAAACTATGAATAAAGCCCATGCTTGAAACCATGCTCTCATTTTCCACCTCATTTCTATTTTTCTTAAAAATAGAAAATCAAGTCATGCTACATATATATATATATATATCATATATATATATTAATACATATAAGAAAATATTTAGTGAGCTAATGATATTAGTTAAGATATAATTATATCACATATAATATATATCACATTATTAAATCAACACTTGATTTAATAATCCGGTTATATCACATATGACCGACTAATATCATTTATCTGAGTATCACATTATCAAATCAACACTTGATTCGATAATCTGGTTATATCACATATAACCCAACTTGATAACAGATAACTACCAGATTACAATACCGTATCACATACACGTATTTAATCAGGCCCACACACATATCACATATGTGTCCTACTTCGTTTCGCTTGAACCAGGGAACTTCTGTGTGGGACTTTAAAGACCCGTCAATACGCCAGCAGTAGGTGATGATCACATCAGTCATCTATAAGCCGTCAGCAGTACTAGCTGGACGTAACGGCTACCCGGGTATTGAGCGATATGAAGATCAACAAGCAAGCTTGTCCACAGTCTCCATGAAGCCTAACAGTAATAATACCGTACAGTCCGGTCTTTTCGTCTGATATGTCGCATATCATGTCTAGGGTTGGTAAATGTCAGACCCCAGTAACGTGATAAGTTATGCCGATGTCTGGCCTATAACGATTCGAGAAACTACTGATAACTCTTATCAGTAAATCTCGGCAGCAGCCTTGGTCAGGGACTTCCAGTTATAGCCAATTGAGCATAGCGCAACATCAACCCCCAATACCGGGAGAGACGAAACCCCTCCTATCGCTCATTGCCTCCATGTGATTCGGCATTGTACCCAAAATCCACATGTTTGCACAACTCCTCTTGAGCGTGGTAGGGAGGAAATCAAAGCACAGTGGGAGCCACATAAGACTCTATGTCGATCTCGGGTCTACAGACTAACCTGTACCGGTGTCACCAGAGGACTGCTATCTGACGATAGGTATACTACCACATAGGAGTTCTCGGCGAGTCCTGTTCGGTGTACCCATTCTCCAATGAGCACCTGTGTACAATCTTTGATGTCACACACCAATGGTTGTGGGATCAACCATCGCCCTCTAAGGGACAAGAAATGTACATACTAGTCT
Source organism: Agapanthus africanus (assembly GCA_030015575.1). NCBI lineage: Eukaryota > Viridiplantae > Streptophyta > Magnoliopsida > Asparagales > Amaryllidaceae > Agapanthus > Agapanthus africanus. Next base: position 518,004,017 of record JASDDO010000031.1, on the reverse strand, counting down.
ACTCTGGAATATCGATGCCCTAGTCTCGATATTCCCACGACTAGGAACTGATTAAAAGATGTACTTTTGGACCACCCTGGCCCTACTAGTATGATCTCATCATAATCCTGGTAGTCAAGTACATATCCTAAAGGATTTATAAACATGTAAGAGATAGACAGTATAAATACCAGTCTACATATTAAGATAAAGGTAACCTGATAGCATACTATCATGTCGAACAAGAAAATCCTCTATATATATGTCCAAGCATCCACTATATCATCAATAATGGCCTCTAGGGCATATATATTCCTAACAAAATGGATCTAGTAATAAGTTGTCATAAGCCCATTTCCAAAAGGCTAGTATCATGAAAGAGTTGCTAGGTTTGAGAAGATATAAGTGTAGCCTATTTTTAAGTCCAAACATTTGAACGTTGATACCCTAGTATATGCACATGCACACATCTTGAAACTTGGAATAGTAGAAGATACCTTTCAAGCCATTGTTTGTAATGCCCTAGTATGGAATTTTTTTTAATATCACCGAATTTTTTTTAATATCACAAAAAAAAATGAACACCATCTTGCAATTATCAAGGTAGTATAAAAAAAATTCAGCGAGGGTGCTTCATCACCCAGTGATTTAGACCAACTGGTTTGGGATCATTTGATGTGTCTTAGGTGTTGCAAGATTAGAATACTGCTATTTACACCCAATAAGTGTAACAACTCTGAAATTCCTGTACAAAAATTTCTTGTAATTGTACAGAAAAGGGTATTACGGTCTGTGTAAGAGTTATAGGTTATTTTTTTGTTAAATAAAAGAAAGAAACAGCTTGTAGCTCATTGGTTAAAGCTCTATACAGCAGCGACATAGCCTGTGTGTTCGAATCCTATCAGACCCAATTATTTTTAGATTTTTCTTTTTAATTTTTCGGAAGTCCAAGAGTTGCACGTGTAATTCACGGAGAAACGAAAAGTTTCAGAAAAATCAAACATGCGCAAAAAGAAGTAAACACTGACTAAACCACGTTACATGAATCTCGAGGCGATTCCTCAAGATCCGACCGCCAGTTCCTCCTTTGGGCTGGCGCCGACGGTCCGATGTTCTCCAATCACCTTCATGCTTTGCACACTAGTCCCTTCAGCTCCCCTCAACTCTCCCGCGCTGTTTGATTTTCCTGCAATTAAACAGTGACCTTTAAATTCATCATTTAGTATCATTTTAATTCTTTTAATCCAAATTTTTAATTCCCAAACCTTAATTTCTTCACTATAAATACCACCCCATACCCTAACTCCCTTTTATTCTGAAAATTTCTATCAAAATTATCCCAAAAGTACCAAGTGCAAATGGAGTCAAGTGGAGTTAGCAATCAAGCTCTTTCCGTCAAAAATCGAAGTCGTTTCTGAAGTTTTCGTGACACCACGGAACCCCCCTCATCTTTAATCTCTTTCCAACGCTACACAACGAGGAAGTCCCTTCATCTCTCTCCCTTTCCATCTCAAAACAATTTTTAAAACAAATCGACAAAAGTGGAGTTATCTCCGATATAATCTTCTTTTTGATATTTGTAATCCACGTGATAAGCAAATTAGATCAAACTAACATCCTATACTAATCTTAACCTTATTCACATCATTTAGTTTTTAGTTTAACCAAAATTTTCATGTGAAATAAACATATAATGAACTTTTTCATTAAAATACTATGACTTTAGTATAACCTTTCTTGAGAACTAGATTATCTACCTTTAGGAAAACTTCATGGGGTAACGACCTACCCCACACGCATACTATGGTTTCATAGCACGGTATTCTATATCTATGGTTCATTTAAAGAATAACTTTTTCATTAAAATACCATAACTTTTCAAAACGAGTTTCTTTTAATCGGTATTTTTGTAATACTTGGCAATTACGCCTCTACAACCCTCGTTAGGGGACCCGCTAATAGATGTTGTGGATTATCGTATATCCTTAGAACAGTAGAGCGAGATGCAGAACTCCTCACGGAGTATTCGGTCTCGAAAGTAAATAAAAATACGGGTTTTAAGAAATACGACTTTTCTAAATAAAAAAAACTAAATTTTGGAAAATTATTTAAAACTATGAATTCGTATTTTCAATAAAAATATATTATGAAACTATTTCCTTTTAAAATAAAATATTAGAATTTTTAATACCGCCAAGTTTCCAAAAGTAGTAGTTTTCATAAAAATACCATAAACTTTAAAAAATCTAGGTTTTATCATCAAAACATCACAACAATTAAAATACATGTTCATGAAAACCCTAAATATTATAAATCACTATCGAGGTTTAATTTTAAACTATATTAAAGTATTTTTCATAAAACCCTCTCGAGATATGCAAACAATACTTTAAGGACTCTAAATTAATATAGGTTTAAGCGGTATCATTTCTCTTGAGCCCCAGAGAGCCGGAGAAAGTGAGTGCTTGCCTATTCAGGTTGGATAACTTAACGGAGTTATCAAATGGCAATTGTCTTGAAAAAGATACAAATCCTACCATCCATTCGCAGCAGTTGCCGATTTCTCCCGGACATAAGATTTTTAACAGTTTAGAACGATCCATATGAAAAAGACTTGAACTCGAACTCAAATACAAACTCGAACTCTAACCCAACTCGAATCTAAACCCTAACATGAACTCGAACCCAATCTACTCGAACTAACTTGACTCGAAACAAGATTGCAATTGGCATGACTCGTATATTACTCGACTCACTCGGCTTCATTCTACACCTTTTGCAATCTATGGTTTTGATCAAGACATGTTATAATCAATCAATCAAATTTAGTTAAGTATACTATACAGTTATAAAATATTTATACTCGGGGTGTTTGGGATAGTATTTTGTGTGAATCCAACGGAGTTTCAGAAGTCCCATATTAACCTCTTTTTTATTTTACTCGAATATCAATCGGGTTGACACATCCACAGCCTAGAGCCCCGATGCTAACACATGAAATGGGCCTGTGTTTCCTTGCTCTTGGGGTCCTACTCTTGAGCCCGTGAATACTTCTACGGCTGCGTTGACATTCATTCTTGGAACATAACGTTAACATAATGACCATATAGAGACCTATAGTACATATTCACCCATGAACATATACTCTTACTCGTCATCTATATATTCTATATTTGTGATTTTCTTTTACTCTTACTTTATCTTTGGGACTTACCGAGTGCTAATTCGCTGACGGGTATTCCACCCACTTTTCTTCTCTTGAAATGTTCGTCAGATACGGTCGAGACGGAAGAGGTGGAAGTCACAGAGGAGGACTACAACCGGATCGCTACTCAGGACTAGCTCAGCTTATCTTTCCTTCAGTTTATGTATGCCACATGTTTAGACATTTTCTTTTATTGTATTTACTTTCCAGCTGAAACTCAGCTACTTGTAAATATTGGAAGTTGAATGTAAATAAAGATGTTTGTTGAAAAATTTTACAGTCTCCATTTATTCTTGCATTGTGTATTATTGTTTCAATACGCTTAGTATATTTATTTAAGTAATGACCTTCTCTGGATAAATATGTCGCGGGCTTGCCATGTCACCGTTTCCGTCTACTGGGAAGCGGGGCATGACAATAAGTGATCACATTCGTTAATCGGTTGGTTAGTGCCTTACGAAATATTGACGGTCGCATGAAAAATATGGGAACAAATCCATCAATTTAATACGCTGATTAAAAAAGTAATAGAGAGCTAAGAGCAAGAGTATGAGAGCTTGAATTGAATTCTCCGAGTGTAAGAATGATTGTTTCGACACACGTAGGGGTATATGATCATGTTTGGAAGCAAAATAGGTAGGAAAGATTGGAAGGATGACGATGTTTCCCCTAATCAGAGCAAAGCTCTGTTTTGAATTTCAAAATTCAAAAATTGAAGCAACGCTTCAGATCCCGTGCGCTGCGCGCCACGTGTCAAAAGCAGACACGCCAGCGCCAGGAGCGCTGCGCCCTAGGCAGCGCACCCCCAATCAAAGCAAAGCTCTGTTTCAAAATTCAAACTTAAAAGTTGAAGCAACGCTTCAGATCCGGCGCTCTGCGCTGCACGCCACGTGTCAGACACATGTGCGCTAGCGTAGTTGCGCTGCGCACCGCTTGTCGAACGTAGGTGCGCCAGCGCTGGAATTAAAAATTCCCCCACCGGCGCTCTGCGCTGCACGCCACGTGTCAAACATGGGTGCGCTAGCACAGTTGCACTGCGCTCTGCGCTTCGCGCCACGTGTCGAACGTCGGTGCGCTAGCGTAAGGTGCGCCAGCGCAAGGTGCGCCGGTGCTGGAATTAAAAATTCCCCCACCGTCAGATCTAAAGATCTCCTAATAATAAATTATTAATTAATCAAAACTAAAATTCTGTTATGGAAACATTTTTCAATCTTATTAAAACAAGAAGATTATCTTCTGTAAAACAGAAGCCTCATGATCAAAAATCCAACGGTGGGAAATATTCCCAAATCAATCAGAGAAAGATCTCTTCAACTGATTTAACAAATCATTTGGCCCTATATAAAGGACCCTAGACTTCAAGTCTAAAAGACAGAATACAAGATAGAGAATACAGAAGAAGAGAATAAAACCCTCTGCAAAAAAGAGCAAGCTCTTAAGAAAAGAAGATTTTTCTTCATATTCAAGGTAAAAAAGAATTATGTTCTTGAAAAACAGAGATGAAATCATCTCATAAAAAGAAGAAACATCTTCTAAAAAGATCTTAGATCTATAAAAAGACCAATGTCTTTGATTAAAAAAAAGATCAAAAGATCTAATCATAAAAAATATAAAAAGAAGTATTTTACTTCATTCACAGATCTTTTGATCTATAAAGGCAGAGCCTTTTTATAAAAACAAGAACTGTTGTTCTTGGATCTTGAGGCAAAGCCTCCTTTGAAGAACGTAAATTTGTTCTTTGATCTTAAAATTGATCAAAATGCGCTTTGCGCTATTAGAAAGTGCTTTGCACTCATGAACTGCGCCTTTGCACTCCTTGGATCGGCGCTCAGCGCCAAAACATGCCACGTGTCAACCATAGACACAATCTGCGCTTTGCGCTCCTGAAAACAGCGCACTGCGCTCTTGGGTTGGCCCTCAGCGCCGAGCGCGCCACGTGTCACTCACTGGCGCACCCATAAACTAGTGCAGCGCGCTCATAAATTAAAAGCGCAGTGCGCTAACAAACTAGCGCTTAGCGCTAAGCGCGGCACGTGTCCTCCTCGTGTGCGCTAACCGACAGAAGCGCAATCCGCTCTTTGAATGGTGCAAAGCGCCTAGTGCGCCACGTGGCGCGCTGTCAGAACATACTTTGTTCTGATAAATGCTATGTATTCAATAGAAGACAAAAATGTCAGAGCCCAATGCTTGGCATTATTAAAAGGGCAGAGCCCAAATAAAGGCCTAACAGGCAGAACAAAAGTAAAATGTTCAACATTTTTAACTGGACTTAGCCCAATTCTGGCCATAAGTCCTCAATTTAAATTGAACTGAGCTCATCTGCTCTTTCAATCAATTTACACCCGGTTCGAGGGTACATCTCTTCACTCTTTTGATATTTGTCGTTGTAATCCCTCAATGTCGTCAGAGAGGTGGCAGGTCCCGACAACCACACATTACTACGGACTGTGGGGTCCTTAAACTCATGGACTATGATGTCCTTAACCTTGATCATGATGTCTTAAAACTAACATCGGACCGTGGGGTCCTTAAACTCACGAACTATGATGTCCTTAACCTCGACCGTGATGTCTTAAAACTAACATCGGACTGTGGGGTCCTTAAACTCACGGACTATGATGTCCTTAACCTCGACCGCGATATCTTAAAACTAACAATGGACCGCAATGTCCTTAAACTAATTATCGACCGCAACGTCATTAAACTAAACAATAGAGCCCAATTGCTCTTTTGTTGGATTTAAACGATCCAGTTAAGTTGATCTTAGTCTAAAATTAGACTAACGTATCCTTAACAAACGTTTAAGTTGATATTAGTCTCAAATGAGGCTAACGTATCCTTAAACCCAACCCCCAAACCCAAATCTAAGAAAGATACGGATTTGGACTAGTCCACGCCTTACGGGCGACAACATAACTTAGTCTCCGTATACAATCCACGGGCAACCACAAACAAAACAAACACCCACGACACGAAGTGACCATCTGGAGAAGGAGAAAGTTGTTACCGTGATGCGGTAGCATAATTAACTGCAGGGGCTTGCGCTGCAGGGAAGAGCGTCCCCACAATAAAAAAAAACCCCTCAGACGAGGGGGAATCTGACGAAGTCTGCTACATCAGCCGCATCCGTTTAAAACTTCGATACATGGTGCCATAAATCAACTTGGTATCTTCGGAGAGGTGGACTGATAGCACCAATTAGCATCTGTCCCGAATTTCAGGCGAGACGGACCTACGCGGTCGCGTCTCCATGATTCAGAGGGGAACAGACGAGGAAGTAATTTTCATCATAGATCAAAGTCTATTAAGGTATGGTTCATAACAACTGAAAATCTAGTAAAATTTAAACTCTTGTTTTTCGTATTTTTCTTATCTATTTCTATCTGTGTATATAGTTTTCATTTTCTTATTTTTATTTCTTTTCTTTTCTTTTATAGGAATAGGAGTAGGAGTAGAATTTAGTTAGATGGTGGTTTAGTTTAGTTTAGAGTTTGAAAGTCTAGATTTGCTCGAGAATTAGCAAAAGATAAGTGTGGGGGTATTTGATTGGTGTAATTTATTGCACATTTTTCTAACTCATTTATCATTTTACTGTCATATTTTATGCTTGTTCGGGTATCTTTTATGAATTATTACAGATAACAGGGCTTAAATGAAAAATACAGAAAATTATGCTAAAATGAGGATTACGTGTGTATAATGGAGACTTAAGGGAATTATTCAGAAAATCAAAAGTCAATTTACAAATTTGGGAATATCATTACAAATTAATAAAGGTTTCAACAAATAGAGACGAATCAATCCTCACAACAATAAATCAGTTGGAGAAACCAAATCAAATCAAAAACAACAAATCAACCTACTTAATTATATAACAAATTTGAGAACAATTCAGAGATCGACGCAACTACAGAGATATAGCGAGATATTCAAGATTTTATGTGCTCAAAAATCATCTAAATTGATGATAAAACTACAGAAAAAATCTGAAGCCATAAAGCCAAAAAAACGACGGCGGATCAGCGGTCGATTTTGGGCCGTTTGATGATAATTTTTATAGGCACGATCGTCTTTCTATATAAATTAATATGAGATGTAGGTTTCGTCTTTTGAAGATTCTAAGGGCTCGCAACAGTATCCAACAGAGCAATTAAATTAGATTATCATAATTGTTAGCAACTAGATTCTCTTGTGTTTTTCTATTACTTGTTCTCCAATCTTCCTTAGCCCTATATAAGTACTTGTATAGCCTTAGGATTTCATATCTCTCTCTTAGCAATAAACTCTAGGCTTTTCTTTTGAGAGATCAATACCAGTGTAAGTAATTTTTATGAATAAATTTTTGCTTTATTTTAATATGAAGCGTAACTAATTTCTCTTCTAGGTTTTTTATATTTATTTACTCTATTTGGTTGGATGTTATATTGCTTTCTTTTCTTGCGTTTAAATATTAATATCTTATCATTTAAATTCTTCTTACTAAGTTTATCATCTAAAATGCTAATCTTTTTAATGATAGTTGACGCCTAAAAAGTAAATTAGGGGAAGATGATAACACCAAGAAACTTATTAGGTTAAATAATAGGTTGACGTCCTAGAGATCTAATGAGGGAAGGTAAAAGATGAGTTTAATTAAAAGAAATTAAAACTAGATAGTTAAGAGTGATCTAAATTAATCGATAAAATGATAGAAGTTAGTTAAGAGTGATCTAAATTATTCGATAAAATGATAGAAGTTGTAACGACTTTGAATTTACTGTACGGAATTTTCCAGTTTAATGTACAGAAATGAGTTTACAGCCTGAGTTTGAGTTATAAGTTAATTTTGTTAAATTACAGCAAGAAGCCACTTGTAGCTCACTGGTAAAACCCTTGCACTACTGTGACATAGCCCATATGTTCGATTCCCATCAGACATATTATTTTTTTTCTTTTTAACTTTTTGGAAGCCCAAAAGTCTACACATGCAATACACAGAAAAATGAAAAGTCAGAAAAATCAAACATGTGGAAAATGGAGTAAACATTGAGATGTATACGCGGCAAAAATCAAGAGCCCCAAAGCCTTAGATCGACCGACGGAAACTTCATTTAGGACGGCACCGACGGTTGAACCGAGCTCAATGAGACCCGGGCTTTGCACACTAACCCCTTCACATACCCCTAACACCCCTGCACTGTTTGATTTCTCTGCAATCAAACAGAGACCCTTCATCTCACCATTAAACCTAATTTTAATACTTTTTCATCCACCATTTTAATTCCAAAATCCTAATTCTACACTATAAATACCACCCCACACTTTGGCTCGGTATCATTCTGAAATTTCTAGCCAAAATTCTCAAAAAATTCTCTAAGTACAAATGGAGTAAAGAGAAGTTAGCAAGCGATCAACTTCCGGTGAAGAATGGAAGCAACATCCGGAGCTCCCGCGACGCTACGACAACACTCTTCTATTCTTCTACCTCTTCTTAGCGTAACCAAGTAGTAAGTCCCTCTCAATCTCTCTTCTTTTTTTTGAAATTCCATTTCAAAATGTATATCGGTAAGTGGTGTTAATACCGATATCTTTTTTTTCAAAACCTTAGAAAACTCCTTCTCTTTAATACTTTATTCAATCTAACTTGTACACATCACTTGTAACCTTAAACCATAATGTTTGGAATAAAATTTCATCAAAATTCTCATGTAAAATAACTTTAATTTAACTTTTTCATTAAAATACCATGAACTTTGATATCGCTCCTTTTAGTTTTGTTAAAACTATATCTTCAGGAAAAACTTCACGGGGTAACGACCTACCCCTCACGTACACTCTTGTTTCATAGAACGATGCCTTTTTGTATGAATTTTTGATATGAAGAAAGTATTACATTAAAATACCACTTACTTTAAAATTGGTTTTCTTTTAAAACAGTATTCTTATTTCCTTTGCGATTATATCTCTACGACTCTCTTTAGGGACCCGCTATTGGATGGTGCAGATTATCGCATATCCTTGGGCTAGTAGAGCCAGATGTAGACCTCCTCACGGAGCATTCGATCTCGAAAGGTTTTAAATATGGGTTTTTAAAAAAAACGAATTTTCTAAATAAATAAATAAAAATTTAATTTTAATAATTATATAAAAAAATTACAAATCCATATTTTCAAGATACAATAAACTTACATTTTTTCAAAAAAAATGAAAGAAGAATAAGTTTCAATAAAATACTCTCAAGATACCAAAAGACAAATTTTTTTCAATAAAATACCATAAACTTTCCAAAGCTAAAGGCTATCACTAAAATTCCTCAAATCCTTAAAACTCATGCTATTGAAAACCCTAATAAAATAAATAACCCCTCAAGGTTTATTTTTAACTATATCATAATATTTTTCATAAAAACCCCTTGAGATATATAAAACAATATTTAAGGACTTTAGTAAATATAGGTTTAAGTGGGATAAATTCTCTTGAGCCCCAGGGAGCCGAAGAAAGTGAGTGCTTGCCTATTTAAGGTAGACAACATAACGGAGTTATCAATGGTAATTGTCTTGGAAAAAGACACAAATCATGCCGTCCATGTGCAGTTGTTACCGATGACTCTCGAACCTAACTCAAGATCTAAATCAGTTTACAAGTGTCTGACTCAAGTCTGGGTCTATCTCAAACCTGAATCCAAACTCAAGTCTAAGTCTATCTAAACCTGAATCTATAATCAAACCTGAATACTGGAACATGAACATGAATACTTAAATTCAAACATCAATACGAAACATGAATACTTGACTTGACTGAACCTTGGTTATAACTTGACCTGACTACGTGAATACATGTGTAGTACCCAGTCCTTTTGTATACCAATATCCGTATTTTGTTACCCTTAAAACTTATTTATTTTAAAATTATTATTTTAGTATTTTACATCACTAACCCAAACCCTCATTCCCTTTCTCTTTTATTAATTCCTCCTTTCATTTTCGAGCCCAGCCATTTCTCCCCAAGCCCGACCCACTCCATTTCTTTTCATTTCTTTCACTTGAAAAAGAAATTAAAACAAATTAATTAATCCCCAATTGGCCCAACCCAACTCCAAGCCCGCAGCTTACCAAACCCGACCCGGCCCGCGCTGCAACCTCCCTCTTCCCCACTTCTAAAACTTTCCCGCTTCATTTCCTCTGCGCGAACCCACGTTTCCCCACGTCTCCGCGCTCGACCCCATGTTGCCGACGCCTCGCCCTCTTCGCCCATGACCGCGCACCCCTCGCGAGCCCCCTGACCTCAACCTCTCCTCACCCTCGTTCCTCTACCTCTCTCCCTCTCTCCTCTCTCCCTCTCTCCCTCTCTCCTCTCTCTCGGTCTCTCACTCAAATCCCTGCCTCCACGAGCTTCGAACCCCATCACCCTTACACCCCCGACGACGACGCCGACGACTCTCCCTTTCTTCCCTTCCTCCTCCTCCATCAACAGAGCCCACTCCCTACGCTACTCCACCCTCTTCAACTACCGAGCTCCCCTGCACCCATCTCGGCCACCACTGCAGCCACCGCCGGCGACCCCATCTCCCTCTACCTCAACCATACGCCGCCGTCCTCCTCCCTGAACCCACTACCGACAGCACTGCACCATCCCGTCTCCTCCATCGCAACATCTCACTATCCCATCTCCGCTCTCTACTCCTCAAGACCATCACCATCTCCGCCATACATCGAACGAGCTCCCAGAGGCCATCACTGCTACCTGTAACACCTCGACGGCACCTCATTACTGGCCCTGTCACCACCATTGCCTCGCCAGCAGCCTCATCCCTCTCGAACTCCTCAAAGCCAAGCTCAACCCCCGTCAAACACTTAGTTGCCATCACCGTAACAGCCACCGCTGACAACTCTATCGTCGACGCTGTTGTTATTGCCATCTTTGTGGTCATCACCGTCACCGTAGTAATCGCCGTCGCACCCACCGAGCCATCGAATCCAAGAGCCCGAGCCGAGGCCGCGAACCATAGCCGTGCCGTTCGTCGCGCGTTCGTACCGCTGCCGCTGCCGTGCATCACCAAAGCGTCTCCAGGCAAGTACCCTACTTGCTGCATGCTATATTATATCCGTTACAATTCATAATACTATAATTCCACGTTTACATTTCATGAAACCTTATATGACTTAAGTGTTTGATGCATGGCCCAAATGAAAACCTTCATTTAAACTGACGAAACTCGATTGCATATTCTGGCACGTCTGGCAATGAACCTTGTGTAGAAATTTCACTGGAAAATATAACTGTTAATGGCTTAAACGAACACCCCCAATTACACCCGTAAAAACTAGGAATTTCCCGCACCTGAAATTTGTTAAAATCACAATTTATTGTGTACATATTTAAATGAGGCGTTCGAGGGCTCAAATCGAAGCCGACTCGACGACCTGTAATCCTATGCAAGTTATTAATTGTTTCTATACTGAAATTATGACGAGAATTGGTTCGGAGACCGGTTCTGGACTGCAGTCCAGAGCGACTCTGGTTATTGTTTCTGTCCTGTAATGTTTACTACCTTTCTGCCTGAACTCGTATATTGCGGAACCCTACACCTTATTAAAGATGAATCTGTTAGCTAAATAACTCAAGTGATTTCACCCTGTTTTATCTTCGTTTACTATTTAAACTGCAATTTAAAAGATCGGGACGTATAGCAGTCCCAAACAGAACCAGAACCGATACTCTAGTGTTGAACAGTACATAACTTCTGACGTAGAGACGCGATTGAGAATCCGTCTATTGCGTTGGAAACCCTATTGAAAACCCTAAATTTAATTCAACTGTAGTGTTGCTAAATTCTGATCCCAACTGGGATTAAAATGTGTTACGAAACGGACTTCCGATTCTGAAACCGGATTTCCAGCAGTGAACGCTTAAAATGAAATAGCCATATCTAGTGATCCCGAAACCCGATTAACGTGAAACCAATTGTGATGGTTAGATAATCAAACATACTATTTATCCCCTGTTCATTGTTTTGCTAAATTATGCATGTACGAATTATGAAGAATTATGCATGTGGTAGGACATCGTCTGATGACATCTTAATCATGCCTTAAATACTGTTTTCTCATCACATCATATATATGTCATTGTATTGGCAATCTAGTGATCATGTGCATTACCCAGTGTTAGGTAGTAGTGGTGATTGTGGCAAGTACGTTAGTGTTTGAGCATGAATGGTTAAGTGAAAGTGACACGTACTTGTATACAATCAGTGGACCCTATTGATTTACTGCATTGTCGACGTCTGTGGGACGTGTATAAGTGTGACTATAATTGGTATGGGACAATTATGGAAGCACTTGTATAGGCACCAAACACTGTCCATTGATCTTGGGTATCAGTCGAGACATGCTTGATGGAGACCCTGTCTTCAGTTCTCGCGTAGGCTCGTCATGGACTTGCTGGTATTTGAGTTTATGGTTGGCGTTTGATGTAGACCACAGGGTGTGGGGTAGTTTGAGTGTGAGTTCAACAGATTCTCGGGAGTCCCATGCCGGCACATATGGAGATATATGGAGATATACATGATTATCACTGATTATTAGCGAGCGACTTGGGCCCGTGTTCCCTTGCCCTTGGGTCCTACCCTTGGACGGGGGATACTCACGAGTGGTTGACTCTCACACTTAGACTGACGATAGGCTTAGTGACCTATACAGTGAGACTTAGAGACTGATAGGGTTAGTGACATTGATATGCATCGCTTACTGATTTAACACACCTGACATGTTATTTTACTGCTTTAATACTCACCTGCTCTATTAGACACCCGCATTGGCTACTTCGTGTTCACATCTTTACTATCTTAATTTACTGTTATATATATTCATTATTACTGTCCGAGTTACTACTTGCACCTATATATATATATTGCTATCGCGTCGCTCTGACGACCTGAGTATGCATGCTCAGAGTGAGAAGTGGACCTAGTTTGGACCAGGACCAGACGTACATCGCGGACATCTTGATCAGCTATCCAGAGCTATACTCTTTTGACCTCCATCAGGTTAGTTCCTTGTATCTGTTTTGTTTCAGTTACTGCATTTCTCTTTACTTGTGCGTTGTTTACTGATTACCACGTAAAGCTAGAAGCCGAAGTGTGACTACGGAGAGATATTACCTCGACCGTAGGAGCATGGCTGGCCTTGTCAACCCCTTGTATTCCGTATTTTGGGAAGCGGGGCGTGACATGGTTTTGTTGGTATCAGAGCCAGGTTTTGCTATGATTGGGATTGCAGTTTCCAAGTAGAGCTTGACAATTTAAGTCGCTCTTTCGGTCTAGGTTGAAAACTTGTTATCCTTATTCTTGATTCACATAGTGTGTTCTGCTATACATTTTGATCCATCCGCTAGAGTTTTGGGTGACTTAGTAGAATTACATGGTTATAATTATGAACTGCATCATAGCTACAATACGGTACTCTATTGGGTAACTTGGAGTTCTACATTTGTTTTTCCGCTCGATTAAGTTTCACCTCACTGATATTCTTGTTTCATTGTCAATTTTATACCTTGTTCTGATTTTTCCCCTGTATCTTATGCCGTCCTAAAATTGTTGTTTTAGGATCATGTCTTCCAACGACTCTTTCTCTATCTCCACTCCCCGGAGTCAGACCGTAGAGATTCTGAATGCACTGCAAAGTCTGAAGGAAGCCTAGGAGAGAACAAACGACCTGTTAGCTGAGGGACTAAGAAGGCAGATGACTCAGGCACCAGCAGAAGTCCCCAATCGTAAAAGGATCCCTGTTAAACGAGGAAAGGAGGTGAAGATGAAGCGCCCACTTGTTCCCCCGCGACAGAAGCAGCAGAAGACCCAATGTTGTGGGTACTGCAAGAAACCAGGACACCTTCAGAGGGATTGTCGCCGCGCCAATAGGAGATGCCTGATTTGCGGATCCAGCGAACACTTTATCAATGATTGCCATAGAAGGAAGGAGCTATAAGGAGGCGGTTCGTCCACACGCTCCACTTCTGCTAAGTGATGGTTATTTCGTAGTTCGAGCGTCAAAGAACAGTACGGACCCAGCGTTGAATTCAACTCGCGTGACGAGATTGCAGCGGTCTAGAAATCCAAGAAGAGTTATCGTGTTTTCTGCTTTCAAAAAAAAAATGTTGTCACTCCTTTGTAAATATTTCTTTTCGTTTGAAATCTTGTAACCGTCGAAGAATTGATTTAAATTCAATATATACTTGGAGTAATTATTGTTGCTGATATCTCTTTAAGTATTTATTTCACTCCATAATTACAAGAAGGAGCTTGTAGCTCATTCGTAAGACCTTGCACTGCTGAACCAAGCCACCAGAGTTCAAATCCCATGCCCCACATTATTTTTGTATTTATTTTGTTTTAAATTCTTTTGGAAGTCAACAGTCAAAACGCCATAACTCACAAAACTTGCACTGAACCCAGAAAAGTAAATATACCATAAATTCCCCCTCGAGAATCCCCGGCCCCCGACCACCTGACTCGGCCGAGTCGGCCGACTCGGTCCGGCGCTGCCGGCCGGACTTGGCCGGACGGCCGAGTCACCTGAATGAAAAATCTGCATCTTGACTTGGTCTCCCCCCTGCACACTTTAATTGGTCGGATCGGTTACAGAGAGCCCAAAAAATCCCTTTTACTCCAAAATTTTAATGATTTTAATGATTTTTATATATTTTTAATTAAAACCCTAATCCTAGCCTAACCCTAGCCTAACCCTATATAAACACCCCATACCCTCTACCCTCTCATCCTAAATTCCTAAGTCCACTCTCTCAAAATTTCAAGAGAACTTGGTACGTTAGAAAACGAGCGAAAGGCGAAGCGCTGACGAAATCGACGGCGAAATTCCGGTGATCGTGCTAGGAGCTCTTAACGACGATTCGATGCGCCGGCAAACCCTCTATTTCCCTCTCACTTTCTAGCGTTGTCCAAACCCGTAAGTCCCCCTTTTCTACCTTTCTTTTCTTCCATAAAAATACGACTTTACAAACCCGATGGAAATCGGAACAAACCGATTTCCGATTCGGTTTTCTATCAAATCTCACTTATCACCAATTCCATAATGCTTAAACATCTCTATGTTGACTATTAATCACTTAACAACTAATTTGAATAGGTTTTCTCACATGAAATGATAACGTTTCCATTTATCGTATTTCTTGCACTTAAATACCATAATGTTTAGTTTTCACATTTAACCCCTTAACATTGCTATACCTTAAAGTAGATCACGAGGTAATGACCTACCTCCACACACACGCAAATACAACCCTAAAATGATATCATCAAAACCTAGAATACGAAAATACAAGATTTTACATTTAAATACCATTTTCTTAATAAAACCTTTTCTAAAAGTTTTAGGTTCGTTGCACTTTTAAAACACATATCTTTTAATAGGAAATTACGATATGTTGTGAACATCGATCGTTTATCTAAACCTGACTTTGTGGTGTTTAGGCTAGGCAAGTGAGAAAAGGTAATTTTAAAAGGCCCGTCTCACGATTCGTGAGCGGATCCCTCCTTTTCTCATTTTGTACTTACCTGGCCACAATTGGCGGTGAAGAGGCGATTTGAGGCTTCTAACGACTTATCGTTTAGACCATTTAGAAATAGCCTAGTTGAAATATAAAACCCTAGAATCTAAAATACGGAAAATCGACTTTTGCAAATAAATACCTTTTATTTTATAAAATCGTATTCTAAAGGTTTAGTATTCATAAATCTTTGCAAAGCGCCACTACAACCCACCTTTGGGGAACCCGTTAGGGATGGTACGGTTTATCATGCACCCTCGGCTTAGTAGTGCGAGATTCAGACCTCCGCAAGGAGCATTCGGTCTCGAAAGGTTTAAAATATGATATCTTGAGAAAATGATATTTTTAGAATATAAAATATTTATTGAAATTATTTTGCATAAATATATGTATATTATCATTAAAAGTTCTATTTTGTTATAATATAAATATCCCACTTTTTCTAAAAATCACAAGACTAGATTTTATATTAAAATACCATGAATTTCAAATAAATCAATATTACAGATAAATACCTTTATTTATGTAATTAGGATATTGTCACTAGAAACATCACCAAATAAAATTACACTCATTATAACTAAAAAGACGAATAATAAATACTTGGGGTGTATCTTGAAAACTATACAAAAGTATTTTTACATAAAAAACCCTCAAGTTTTATAAATTACAATAAGGACCCTAACAATTATAGAACTTCGATTTACATTTCTTCTGTCCGACTCGGGTTTGAGTTTGATCACAATCCGACTTGAATATGATTCAAGTACTATATAAATCTACAATATTCCAACTTAATATGAACACATGAATCCTAGAATCCAGTTAACAATCTATACAACTTGACTGAATCAAACCATGGATATACATCCATTGTTCCGTTATTCCATTTACATGATTATGCAGTTACAATCTGTTTACTGATATCATGGTTTTGGTCGGTTATCCAACTTACACACTACAATACAACAATACAATCAAAACACTACGGGGTTTAAGGGGTAGATTGGTGCGGAAGGTGTTAGAAGTGGCACGAGACGGTAAGATTAAGACACCTAAGCTATATTCCGTTGCTGTTGTACCGTGGCTTAACGGTTCCTTGTACATTCCGTTTGCCCTGGTTTCTAGCATACCCAGACCCCTCTCGTATACACCGGCATCCTTCCGTACCAAGCTACAAACAACAGCGTAAACAAAATATTCTACAATATTATACTTTAGAAGATACCTCTTATTCTGTAATTTCTAATTCTTCCTTATCTTTGGGACTTACCGAGCGACCTGTTCGCTGACGACATTTTATTTCTTTCTTCTTTGAATGTCGTCAGGTGTTTTGGACCCGTCAGAGATCGAGCCTACCGGTGAAGACTTGGATCAGTTCCACGAAGACCCCGAGCTCTAGACATTGTACCTTTTTCTATTCAGTATTTTTCATTTCCTGTTATGCCATTGTTTAGGCATCGCTTTTATTCCAGATGTATTTACTTTTCATGCATTGTACAAAAAAATGTTATTAATAAAGTTGCTGTTATTTTTATATATCTTGTCTCTTGTGATTATCTTTATATTGCTTAGATACGCTCAGAGTATTTACTTCACAGTAAATACGTAGCGGACCTCGTCGCGTCCCCTTCGCCGTATACTGGGAAGCGGGGCGTGACAGGTTTTTGTTGGTAGCCCATGCAGGTCAGAGCTGTATAGAACCATAGTATGCAGTTCTGTTCTGCGTGAACAACCTAAGCAATATAACACAAGAACCAGCAACTAAAACATTCTTTACAATTCATGTTTCTTAAATCTTACAAATTTCTATTCCTTGAATCTTATCATTTCATGTATTTGAATCTGTCCTAATCCAAATTTTTCTTTAAGGTTATGGATTCCCCGCACAACACCAGCACCAATGTCAACAACACACCTCCAGCACTACCTCTCACACCAGCTGTTCTTGCACCAACTACCAAGCAAACATTGCTACTTGAGGCGATCCGCAGCCTTCTCGAGGGACAACAACAACTCCTGAACCGTCCTGAGACCGACGCACCAGGGGTAAAGCAATTCAGGGCTTTGCACCCCAAGCAGTTCTCTGGTAAAGGAAGCCCTATTGAAGCGGAAGAATGGGCACAGAGCATAGAAGATGATCTGGCAGCAGCTCAAGTGCCAGACCTAGCTTGGGTCCGTGTGGCGAAACTACAGCTCACGGATAATGCTCGCAACTGGTGGAAGGCGGAAGAAAGCCGTCTGGTATAGCTGATTGAATGGAAGACTTTTCGCGAGAAGTTCGACGCGAAATACTTCCCTGTGACTGCCAGGTTTGCAATGGATAAGCAGTTCATTCATCTACAACAGGGTTCAATGTGGGACAAATCAGTAGATGAGTACGACGCTGAATTCACCATGCTAAGCCGGTAAGATATGTCACAACAGTTCAATTTTAAACCTCACATACTACATAGCTAACACAATCTTTAAACAGATTCGCGGCACACTTGATACCGACGGACGAGATCAGAGCCCGTCGCTTTCAACAAGGACTGGACACGGAGATTCAGGCTGCCCTAGCCACGGGAAAATTTTTGACTCATGAGTATGCTCTAGAAGCTGCCCGCAGTTATGAGGCAGTGATAAAAGCAAGGGGCAGACCTCAGTCTGTAGGAGTCAAACGCCCTGCCAATCAGATGGCAGGTGGAGCCTCGTCCAGGCCACTTTTCGTGCCAAGGCGACACGGAGTACCAAACCATCGTCCCAGCCCAGCCTTTTGCACCTACTGTAAGAGAACTAGACATATGATGAAAGACTGCCGTCGAGCCAACCGTCTTTGCTTAGTCTGCGGCCCAGTTACTCATGATATTGGGTCTTGTCCCCAAAGACAAAACCCAGTTGCTGCACCCAGGCCAGCAATTACCTACCCGCAGCGACCAGCTCTTCAGGCACCTACTCCAAGACCTGCACTACCTGCACCACCCAGAGGACCACAAGCTGCACCACCTCCTCGTCAGTTCCATCAAGCTCAAAGGAACGTTCTGAGGAATGCTCCTCAGGCCAGGAGGAATGTACCAAGGCGCCAGGGTTTCACGATGTCCGTGGAAGAAGCTGAGGCCACTGGCCAAGTCATCACTGGTAAACTTTTCTTTTCAAACTTTGCTTTTCTATCCTACTAATTAGTTGCATATTTTCTATACCTAAAAAAAATCCCACATACCTTAGGTACAATCTTAGTATCCTCAATCCCTGCACTAGCACTGTTTGATACTGGAGCATCACACTGTTTTATGTCGCAACGGTTTGTCCGAACCCATGCGATTCCAGTTTCACCGCTTGTATCCAGCTGGAATGTCAGTTCAGGAAATGGCGTTCTAAAGGCAACTATGGGATACAACTTGTGCCCAGTCGTCGTCTGCAATCGAGAGTTTTATGCTGACTTCAAAGTGCTGGACATACCGAACTTCGATGTGGTTCTAGGAATGGATTGGCTTAGAATTTTTTATGCTACCATAGACTGTCGTCAAAGGAGGGTAGTATTTGAGATTCCAGACCATCCGGTCTTCTATTTCAAAAGCGGAGACCGTACACTGGAACCAAGTACCTACAAAGCGAAGCCAAGAGAAGCAGTAGTTGCAGCAGCTCAAGCGGAGGAAGAACCAAGACCAGATGTGGTTCGAGAGTTCGACGATGTATTTCCTGACGATATATCAGGTTTGCCTCCCGATCGAGCTCTTGAATTCAGTATTGATTTAGTACCAGGAGTACAATCGATGATCAAAGCACCCTATCGTTTAAGTCCGGAAGGTTTGAAGGAAGTCCGAACACAGTTGGACGAATTATTGGCGAAAGGATGGATTTGTCCCAGCACTTCAAGTTGGGGATCACATGTACTACTTGTGAAGAAAAAGGAAGGTTCATACAGAATGTGCATCGATTATAGAGCCTTGAACGAAGTCACTATAAAGAACAAGTATCCACTCCCGCGCATCGATGATCTATTCGATCAGCTAAGTGGATCTTATGTTTTCTCTAAATTAGATCTTCGTTCAGGTTATCATCAAGTGAAGATCAAGGAAGCTGATATTCACAAAACAGCTTTCAGAACTCGCTATGGACTTTACGAATTTCTAGTGATGCCATTTGGAGTGACCAACACACCCGCAATATTCATGAACCTAATGAATCAAGTTTTCCGGGAGTACTTAGACAGGTTTGTTGTCATCTTCATCGACGACATCCTAGTGTATTCTAAGAGTCGGAAAGAACATGCAGAGCACCTACGAATTGTCCTAGAAACTCTTCGACAACATCAACTTTATGCCAAGTACAACAAGTGCGAGTTTTGGTTAAAGCAAGTTGGTTTTCTTGGACATATCGTATCAGAAGAAGGAATCTCTATGGATCTAGCGAAAGTTTCAGCAGTTAGCGAATGGCCTACACCAAATTCAGTGAAGGATATTCGAAGTTTCTTGGGTTTAGCTAGATATTACAGAAGGTTTATTGAAGGCTTTTCAAAGATAGCAACGCCCCTGACCAAGCTCACACGTAAAGATGAAGAATTTGTGTGGTCAGAAGCATGCGAACAAGCTTTCGTAGAACTCAAGTCAAGGTTGACATCAACACCTATTCTCGTCATACCGGATCAATCTGGAGGATTCGAAGTGCATTGCGATGCATCCGGTAAGGGATTAGGATGTGTTCTATATCAGCACAATAAAGTTGTGGCTTATGCTTCAAGACAGCTGAAGATTCATGAGCGCAATTATCCGACGCATGATTTGGAATTGGCAGCCGTCATCTTTGCTCTCAAGATTTGGCGTCATTATCTACTTGGTGAACGAGTGAATATCTACACAGATCATAAGAGCCTGAAGTACGTTTTTACTTAGAAGGAGTTGAATATGCGGCAGAGAAGATGGTTAGAACTCATGGTGGACTTTGACATCAACTTGCAATATCACCCAGGGAAGATGAATGTAGTACCTGATGCTCTTAGTCGCCAACCATTATCGATGAATCTCACCGCTCAGTGGAAGCTTCAACAAGATTTGCATCAGATGGAGATTGAAGTAATCATGCCAGGTAATGCTTCAAGTTTGATGAATTTACAAGTTCAATCAACCATTGTCAATCAGATCTAGGCAGCTCAAGCAAGCGATGCTAAGTTGCAAAAGATCAGAGAACAAGTGGAGAATGGACTCAGAACAGACTTTATCATCCATGAAGACGGATCTTTGAGATACGGCAACAGATTGTGTGTACCAAAAGGTCCTGTTCGGGAAGAGTTAATGAAAGAAGTTCTCAGCTCTCCCTACTCAGTACACCCTGGAGGTACCAAAATATACAAAGATCTACGTCAGAATTATTGGTGGCATGGAATGAAGCGTGAAGTAGCCAGAAGCGTCGCAAAATGCTTGGTGTGTTAGCAAGTAAAGGCTGAATATCACAGGACTGCTGGATTACTTTAACCGTTACCAATCCCTGAATGGAAGTGGCAACATATCACGATGGATTTTGTGACTGCTCTTCCTCGCAGCACAAAGGGTAACGATGCTGTATGGGTCATTGTGGATCGACTCACAAAGTCGGCTCACTTCATCCTATTTCGAGTTGGCCAATCTACTGAGACGCTAGCAAAGAAGTACATGGAGGTAATAATCTAATTAAGATTTAAATTCTTCATAATGTACTATCTCTGATACCCATGAACTCATACAGGAAATTGTGAGACTTCATGGAGTACCGGTCTGCATTGTCTCCGATCGTGACACCAGATTCCAATCGCAATTTTGGCAGAGTCTGCAAGGAAGCTTGGGAACAAGTCTGAACTTCAGCACGGCTTATCATCCGCAAACAGATGGTCAGTCGGAACGAACTATTCAGATCTTGGAGGATATGCTCAGAGCGTGTATGCTAGACTTCAAAGGATCGTGAGAAGATCACCTACATCTTGTGGAGTTTTCGTACAACAACAGCTACCAAGAAAGTATAGGAATGGCACCTTTTGCAGCATTGTATGGAAGGAAGTGTCGATCGCCATTAAGTTGGGACGACATCAGAGATAGGGAACTTCTTAGACCAGAGATGATAGTAGCGACTGTTGATGTAGTTCGTACTATCAGGGAAAGGATGCGCATAGCCCAAGATCGACAGAAGCACTGGGCTGATGCAAAGAGGCGACACTTGGAGTTCCAGTCAGGAGATCACGTATTCCTGAAGATATCTCCGAACCGCAGAGTGATCCGATTTGGAAGACGGGGTAAATTGAGTCCAAGATATATTGGACCGTTCGACATACTCGAATGAGTCGGTGAAGTGGCATACCGTTTAGCGCTTCCACCCTTATTGGAAGGAGTGCATAATGTGTTCCACATATCCCAACTCAAAAAGTATGTGAGTGGCCCCAGCCATGTTCTCGATCATTCCGAGCTCACGATACGGCCCGATTTGTCTTGTGAGCAACAGCCTGTGGAGATCCTGGATAGGAAAGTGAAGACACTTCGGAACAAGGAAGTTAACCTGGTTCAAGTGATGTGGAGGAAAGACACTCCAGGAGAGTCCACTTGGGAAAGGGAGGATGAAATGCGTACTAGATATCCACACCTCTTTGTAAACTAGTCCTCAAATAAAAGTTGTAAATTTCGAGGACGAAATTTTTGTAAGGAGGGAAGACTGTAACAACTCCATTTTTAATATACAAATAATTGATTTAAATTCAATGTATACTTGGAGTATTTATTGTTACTGATATCTCTTTAAGTATTTATTTCACTCCATAATTACAAGAAGGAGCTTGTAGCTCATTGGTAAGACCTTGCACTGCTGAACCAACCCACCAGAGTTCAAATCCCATGCCCCGCATTATTTTTGTATTTATTTTGTTTTAAATTCTTTTGGAAGTCAACAGTCAAAACGCCATAACTCACAAAACTTGAACTGAACCCAGAAAAATAAATATACCATAAATTCCCCCTCATGAATCCCCGGCCCCCGACCACCTGACTCGGCCTGACTCGGCCGGACGGCCGAGTCACCTGAATGAAAAATCTGCATCTTGACTTGGTCTTCCCCCATGCACACTTTAATTGGTCAGATCGGTTACAGAGAGCCCAATAAATCCCTTTTACTCCAAAATTTTAATGATTTTAATGATTTTTATATATTTTTATATTTTTTAATTAAAACCCTAACCCTAGCCTAACCCTATATAAACCCCCCATACCCTCTACCCTCTCATCATAAATTCCTAAGTCCACTCTCTCAAAATTTCAAGAGAACTTGGTACGTTAGAAAACGAGCGAAAGGCGAAGCGCTGACGAAATCTACGGCGAAATTCCGGTGATCGTGCTAGGATCTCTCAACGACGATTCGACACGCCGGCAAACCCTCTACTTCCCTCTCACTCTCTAGCGTTGTCCAAACCTGTAAGTCCCCCTTTTCTACCTTTCTTTTCTTCCATAAAAATACGTGTTCCCTGATTAAAAATTATGAGAAGCTTCAGAAGAGGCATCACGTGCTCACACGTGACCAGTTGTCACGTGTTGGCACATGACTCCTAAAAGCAGCGGCAAAAGGCACATTCATCCCCTGATTAAAAATCAAGAAAAGCTTCAGAGGAGGCATCACGTGGTCACACGTGACCAGTGGTCACGTGTTGGCACGTGATGGTCAAGCAGCGGTCAGAGAACAGAGCGCAGAAGAAGAGAAGCCCACTCCAGGGGTCATGTGCCTACACATGACCAGGGGTCACGTGCTCACACGTGACAAGGGGTCACGTGGCCACACGTGATCAACGGTCACGTGGCCATACGTGACCGGCTTTAAAAATCTTATTCTTTAACAGAATTAAATTCTGAGGATCAATCTTTCAAATCTTTCCAAAATGAAGAAGGGTTATCTAAAACCGTTGGATTAAAAATCTAAAAGTGATTAAATATCACCAATTTATGGTAAAATCTTGGACTTGGAAAGATTTCCCCCTAAATCCAACCGAAATAACAAAGAGATATCTTTAGATTTAAAATCCAATGGTGAATAAAATTCACCTAACAATCTAAAGGCCCAGATTAATGATAAATATAAATCAAATCTCTCAATACACAAATAAAATCTCTAAATGAGAGATTTACTAAACAGATTGATTCTTTTCCTCCTCCTATAAATAGGAGCCAAGAAAAGAAGAAAGGGGACCTTTTTCTAGACCTTTGGACCTTTTCTTTTGATACACAGAGAGAGATATATAGAGCCTTGGATTCTCTGCAAAAGAAAAACTTAGGTAAGAAAAGAAAATGGAGGCTTCACAAGAGAATTTAATTCTCAAAAGAGTTTAACTCTTATATAAAGAAAAGAACTTAGTTCTTTCTCTGGTGGAGGATCTGCAAAGTGCACATCTCCCCATGAATTGAGAATTTAATTCTCATTGGGTTGAGATCCTGCCATGCAGATCTAAAATACAGAGGAAGAACTGAGTTTTGAGAATTTAATTCTCACTAAATGATAGGAATTCAATTCCTTTGAGATAAAATTAGGGTTTAACCCTATGTTATAGGAATTCAATTCCTTCAAAATGAACAGAACTAGGGTTTAACCCTAATCGAGAACATAATTCTCTCAAAATCACAGGAACTTAATTCCCTTATGAAAAGAGATTAGGTTTAACCCTATAATTCTTCGAAAGAAAACAGGAATTTAATTCCTCTAAAGTTTGATGTTAGGGTTTAACCCTATGAAGAAATTAACTCTGAATAGATCTTTAAAACATGAAAACATGCAGAGTCGCGTGCTACTACGTGACCCCTGCAAAGGTCCATAGAAAAGAACTCTGAAGTAAACACCTCACGTGTTATCACGTGACTCCTGCGAAGACCTATAAAAAAGAACTTTGAGGCAATGCCTCACGTGCCCCACGTGATCTCTAAAGCACACAGAGAAAAAGGCAAAAGAAACAGAAAAGAGCTCTAGGGTGCCCTCACGTGTCAACACGTGACCCCTAATGAACATTCTAACAGATCAAAGCGTGAGCCCCCATCACATGCCCACACGTGATGGCTTTTCGAATTAAAAGTGTTAAACACTTATCTGCAGAACAAAATAAAGAGCTCTAGGGCGCTCTTACATGCTACCACGTGACCCTTTGGCTGAAGCCTTAACAGACAAGCACCAAAATTCTCATCACGTGACAGCACGTGATACCTCAAAGTATTCAATACTTTTGACAGGATAAAATAAAGAGAAGCAGAGCGCTCTCACGTGTTACCACGTGACCCCTCTTGCCTTAGTGTTTAACACTAAATTGAAACTTCTGTATCCAGTGTTTAACACTGATTTGCCTTAGTGTTAAACACTAATTTGGAATCTCTATTTCCAGTGTTTAACACTGATTTTCCTTAGTGTTAAACACTAAGTTGGAATCTCACACTGATTTGCCTTAGTGTTAAACACTAAGTTGGAATCTATATTTCCAGTGTTTAACAATGATTTTCTTAGTGTTTAACACTAATTTGAAAACTCTGTTCCTAGTGTTCAACACTGATTATCTTTTAGTGTTTAACACTAACTTGTTAGTCTTATTCTCTGTGTTCAACACTGTTGGTCTCTAGTGTTTAACACTAGCTTTAGCCCAATTGGCTAAGTTTCCGGAGGCAAAGCCTCTCTTTTAATGAACCAACAGAGGGCCAATATCCCAAACATGATTGGACTTAGCCCAAACTGGCCATAAGTCCTCAATTCAAACTTAACTGGGCCAATGGGCTCATAATATAATAATTGATCTTGGTTTCCAAATTGGACTACAGATCACTTAATCTACCTGGTTTAAGGGTACATCTCTTCACTCCTTTGATACTTGGCATTGTAATTCCTCAACGTCTTCAAAGAGATGACGGGTCCCGATGACCACACATTGATACGGACTGTGGGGTACTTAAACCCATGGACTATGAGGTCCTTAACCTTGACCGGAATGTCTTAAAACTAACAATGGACTATGACGTCCTTAACCTTGACCGAGATGTCTTAAAACTAAGATCGGACTGTGGGGTCCTTAAACCCATGGACTATGAGGTCCTTAACCTTGACCGGAATGTCTTAAAACTAACAACGGACTATGACGTCCTTAACCTCGACCGTGATGTCTTAAAACTAACATCGGACTGTGGAGTCCTTAAATCCACGGACTACGACGTCCTTAACCTCGACCGCAACGTCTTAAAACTAACAATGGACCGCAATGTCCTTAAACTACCTATTGACCGCAATGTCACTAAACTAAACAACAGGGCTCCCCTAATCGCTCTCTTGTTGGATCTAAACGATCCCGTTAAGTTGATCTTAGTCTACAAACTAGACTAACGTGTCCTTAACAAATGTTTAAGTCGATCTTAGTCTCAAACGAGGCCAACGTATCCTTAAACACAACCCCCAAACCCAAATCTAAGAAAGATACGGATTTGGACTACTCCACACCCTACGGGCAACGACATAACTCAATCTCCGTATACAATCCACGGGCAACCAAACGCAAAACTAAACACACATGACACGAAGTGACCACATGAAGAAGGAGAAAGTTGTTACCGCAATGCGGTAACGTAATTAACTGCAGGGGCTTGCGTCTGTAGGGAAGAGCGTCCCCACAATCAAAAACCCCTCAAGCGAGGGGGAATATGACGAAGTCTGCTACATCGGACGCATCCGTTTAAACCTTCGATACACGGTGCCATAAATTAACTTGGCATCTTTGGAGAGGTAGACGGATAGCACCAATTAGCATCTGCCCCGAATTTCAGGCAAGACGTCCTTGCGTCGTCTTCGCCGTCTTTCGGAGGGGAACAGATTCTAGCACGCCCGGTGGGACCTTTTCCTCTTTCCACTCCACACTTCGTGTGTCGTGATTCGCGAACCAATCGCGGTTCGCTAATGGTTGCCCTTGGGTTTCGAAGTACTAAGATTTGGTGTTTCATTTGCTGTAGAAAGCAAAAGGATCAATGGCTGGCAACTGTTCGAGATGCTCCAACTGCAAATGCAACCGACGCTCCGCCTCACGTGGAGGTGTAGCATATGGACCGCAGGCTGCTTCCCTATTCACTATGCCTATGGAGCAAGTGACTCAAGCTACCACCGGTCTATTCTTTGGGACCATGCTCCCGCCGGTGAGCGTTAACATCCCAATGCCCGTACCGGAAGCTTTAAAGAGTTCGGTCTTTGATAGACTTGCCACTCCCACGGCCCCTCTCAACGGGTCGTCCAACTCTTCAGTCTTCACCAGACTGAACCTGAACTCCAAAGGGCCAGCCAAAAAGCCCATGATACCTGAGAAGGCCATCCCAGAGAAGACAGCTGCTCCCGAAGTCGTCAAGGCAGCTTCTCCTCCCAGAGGGTCGGTCTTCGCGAGACTGACTACCCCCGTTCCCGCTCCCGCTAAGAAATCTGTTTTTGACCGGATGGACGTAGCTTCTCAACGAACGTTGGTCTTCAAGAGGCTGACACCGGTGGCAGCCCCTCCCCAGAACAGGAGGCAAGACGAAGCCGTCGCTGAATCAATCCCGACAACCCATCATGCCCGACGTCGCCACTGGCACCGGATAAGGAAGACCGGGGGAAACTCCCCCTCCGGATTAACTCCACCAGCTCCAACGATGGAAATTGAGGCTACTGTTCCAACTAGGAACAACTTCGAGCTGATGAACAGGGTACGCAGAAATTCGCCAACTGCGGTTCTCAAAAGATCCCCTCCACCTGCGGAAAACGTTACAGAAGCGAAGCCGGAACAGCCTCCTCAACGGCTGTCCTCCAAAATTTATAAACTCTGGCGGAAGGTTCAAGAATCGGTAATTGACCAAGATCACTCTCGTCAACCTAAAAAGGCGAAAGCGCAGGAAGAAAAGAACCGTCACGTCGAACAACAAAGGATGACAACCGCTTGGGCGCCCGCTGCAACGGCTCCCTCCACGTCGATTACTCAAAAGAGAAGAATGCCGAACAGAGTCCCTACTCCTTCAGCAAATATCAAGGTCAATAAGCCTAAACGCCCTAAGTCTGGGGGCATGATGGTGCATACGGTATACATGGCGCTGGGAAAAGAAGACAGTCGTGCATCCACGGGTCATAGACCGCTTACACGGTCAGTGACCAAAGCTCAGGAGAAACAACAGAAGCTCCAGGAAATGATGAACGCGATGGCCGCACTCACTGGGCCGAAAGAAAGCCCTGAAGCGTCATCTGATCAACGTCAGGAGCAAGAAACTGACGCTGAATTCCTTCGTAGAATATTGGATAAGAAGGATAAAGAGGCTGCCGAACAAGCAGCCAATATACAACGAATGACCCTCCTGTTCCAGGACATGGTGGGAATGATGATCCAACAAGATTCTCCTGCTGAAGATCCTCCAATCGTTCTTGAAGACGACAGGGGAGAAACGTCAAACCCTCCACCGGCTCTGTCAACAGCCAATGAGGAAACAATCTCCAAAGCTGACCTGGACGAATACATAGCCCAACAGATACGCATTCACCAGGCGACTGAAGCAGCAGGTCAAGTTGTTAGGACGTGGCGACCATATCCGAGCGGGTATGACCAGATCAAGTACCCGCCGGACTATACAATACCGAAATTTCACGTCTATAAGGGAACGGGCAATCCCCACCGGCATGTTGCCCAGTTCAGGGAGCTTTGCGGCACCACCGGCGGCGACGATAAGCTCTTGCTTCGCCAGTTCGTCGGTAGCTTGTCAGAAACGGCGTTCGAGTAGTACTCTGAGCTCCCAAACGACTCTATTAAAACATTTGCGGAGATGGAGCTGTTGTTTACCCAACGTTTCGCAAGTGCCAGTGAACGCACTCCGATAACGGCATTAATTAATGCCAGGGTGAAACCAGGCGAGACATGGGTCCAGTATGCTATACGCTGGCGAAACTTGTGGTCGAAATGCGAACAACGCATTGAGGAGGCGCCCGCGGTGGGCATGTTCGTGGGTACCCTAGATTCTCATGCAACTATCTCACAGTTCATGATGTTTTTTAAGCCAACCACGTTCCAGGCTTTGATCGACAAGTTGGTCCAGATGGACCAGATGGGTCACAGACCGTCTCCCCCGAAGCCAGAACCTCGGAATGACAAGGGTAAAGGGAAGGCAACCTTCGTTCTCAGCAGCAACCCAATGCCCCAAAGCTGGCGGATCAGCTGGAAGAAAGACGGCGGTATTACAATGAGAAAATGAAGTGCCCCTACTCATTCCCGCGGGATAAGACGAAGAGGCTATTCGAGCTGGCAATACGCAACAGGCTTATCAACTTGCCAAACCCAAGGCGACCGCCGCAACCCAATGAGGTGAATAACCCCAACTACTGCCCTTACCATCAAACGGTAAGCCATCCGATTGAGGATTGCTTCGTCTTCAAAGGATGGATTGAAGATCAATACCTACAGGGCAAATTTGCGCTGTCCGAGAAGTGGAAGGTGAACCCGCCACAACCTCACATTGTCAAGAAGACGGACACACCGGGAGCAACTTGTTCTTTCATTGAAGAAGCTCCATGGGAAATCGTGCTTTCAGCAAAAACCAAAAGAATGCTGAATGAGCTCCAGACATGCCCGGCGATCAGGTGGAAGAACCCGCTGGAGCCCCAGATCATTGAGGGGATGCTGAAGCCGCGCCCAACTCCGAAGATCAGTGGTGATGGCCCGAGCACTCACAACCAGCCGTCGAAATCTTCAAAGAAGAAGAAGAAGAAATCTAAGAAGCCCGTGAAGCCTGGTGATAAGCGCACGGACTTGCAGAAGCAGATCGACGAGCTGGAAGAGTACAATCAAAAGGTACGAACTCCCATCACACTCCAAGAGTTCCTCAACCACGTTTTTCAAGAGGAAGATGAGGGGAAGAGTTCGTCGGATGAATCCGAGGGATACGTGGCGAGTTGTAATATGATCTCCCACTCGTTTACGAATGATGAAAAAACTCCTGGCACTAAGAAACTGAGGGCAGAGCCTGAACCGGAGCTTATGTGGCCGACAGACGAAATGATCGACGCCTTTCTAGACGAGATTCGTTTGAAAAGCAAAGCCGACCAGGAGCGTGAGATGGCCGCATCAGAAGGAGCCAAACGCAGGCGACTAAACGAAAGAGTCGAAGCACTCCCGCTAGATCGAAAGACACCCGACGTAGATAAAAACATATTCAAGACGAGGAAAAGGTTTGCCAAAGCCATGTCAATGGAAATGAAACTACCACCCTCGGAAGAAAACACGCTCAATGGGGCGGAGAGGCACCCTAATTACTGCTCATATCATCGGAAGATTTCGCATCCTACTGAAGAGTGTGACGCCTTTAAGACATGGTGGCAGGGATATGTTGCTCATCGGCAACATTTTAAGCGAATGAAACGCAGAGCTCGTCGGGAGCAGAGAAGTACGACCGAAGGACACAAAAGAACTACCGATAACTGTTACACGGTCAACGCCGGAGGATCACAAGTTCTCACCTTTGGGAGCGACTCCGATGAGGAAATGGCTCTGGGTCCACTCTTTAAAGAATCCACCTTGGGAAGAGAGGAAGAACTAGAAGCCTGCGAAAACATTCAGCTGCGCAATCGCACGCTTCCGGAAAAGAATCTCGGACCCGCAACTAGAAAAGATAAGGGGAAGGAAAAGGTCGCTGAGGATATCACCTTAGATGACCAAGTTATGAAAGAGCTGACTGCCAAGGACCCGCCTAAGAAGAGTAAGGTGGACTACAACATCCTAGCGCACCTGAGGAAGCTACCCTCGCAGCTTAGCATTCTCGACGCCCTCCTGTTATCAAAGGAAGTGAGAGATTCATTAATCAAGGCGCTGCAAGAGCCCGAACAATTCCGAGCTTTCCTCGCCGAAGAAAGGATGAAGGATGAACTAGAAGAAGTGCACACGACCGATATAACTTTCGGTGATGAGGACCTTCTCCTTGGGACATGCGACCACAACCGTCCCCTCTACGTCTCTGGATATTGCCACGATATAAAGATAGGCAAAATCTTAGTTGACAATGGGTCTTCCGTTAATCTCCTTAATGTATGGGTGTTAAAGGAAATCTGCATGAGCGTCCAGCATCTCGTTCGGGACAAAATTACCATCTCCGGTTTCGACTCCCAGTCATCACGGACTCTCGAATCTGTAATATTAACACTACGCTTTGGACTACTCGTCACCGACATTAAGTTTCATGTCATTGATGCCAAGACCTGCTACAACGCCTTGCTCGGTCGTCCTTGGTTACACGAGTACAACATCATCCCGTCTACACAACATCAGTGTATGAAGTATTTCAAGGATGGTCTCAAGTATACCGTAACAGGTGAGATAAACCCATTCTCCGTGAACGAAGTCCGCAAATACGAAGATGCAAAGTACTTTTTGCCAGATTTCGGGGATACAGAGAGATGTCGCAAACCGAAGAACAAAGCCGCTGCCACCATCCCTGTTTTCAGGAGCGATACCGAAGAAGAAGAAGAGATAGTTTACGCTGGGCCGTCTCCGCGCAGCAACTCGGGACCGTCCGCCCCCATATTGATCTTCGGAAGCGACTCGGAAGACGAGGTTAATGCTGTGTTCTCCAGCCGGCCGTCAATACAAACATCCCCTAGTGATGATCAGAGTTTGCAAATCACCATGATTCCGCGGGAGCACTATAAAGATCTTGACACGCTTGAAGCTTACAATGTGCAAGACCTGCAGACGTTTTACGTAGGCGAAAAGGCGATCCTATTCTACCGGTTCACGGAAACAAGAGTCGAGAAAGAAATCTGGCATGGCGCGGATTCTACACTTGACAAGCTTCAACCCATCCGTTTGCCCAGATATTACACAAACGGACTGAAAAGGCTATTGAAGCGCCAAGGGGTACCCTTAAAACAGATTACTCGACAAGCTCGATTCTATAACAGGATTTGGGATGTCCCTAGGACTCAGTGCAAATTTCCCAACGGGAGAATGGAAACGCTTGGGCTTGGATACGTGAGAGCCGAGAAACGAGAACGAGTTCACGGTAGCTACGCCATATATAACTTCGATGAAGAAGAGGACGCCCTGTCGGGAAACGCCGACCCCTTATCAAAACTAGATCCCGCAATCAAAGTGCCGAGTCCGTCATTTGAAGAGCGAATGGACAAGCTTATCAGGAGAGCGGTTCAAAAGGCTCGAGACGACCATAACCGTGAGATGGCCATCTATGAGAAAGCTAGGATGCAACGCCTTCTTCAACAGGCTGCCAAAGACGAAAATGCTCCTCCCTGTCAACCCGTTGCGCAAAAGGCCCAACACAGAGGCAGAAGTAAGTCAAAAAGCGGAAAAGGGAGTCGACAACGACAACGCAGGATCAAAGAGTCATGTGATCGGGTATTGCGCGGTCCGGATTTGTCCTTCATGAAGAAGATGAGTCGAGCGTATTCTTTCCCTCAAGACAAGACGAAGAAGATACCTGACATCGCTATAAAACATCAAATGATCACACTTCCGGAGTCCAAGCACCCCGAGCAAGCTAACGAGGTCTCTCATCCGGGCTATTGCTCTTATCACCGAGCCATAGAACACCTTATCGAAGACTGCTTCACCTTCAAGAACTGGGTCGAAGACCAATACCAGCAAGGCAGATTTGCTCTATCCGACAGCTGGAAGGTAACGCCGCCACAAAAGCACGAACCCAAAGCCACAAGAGCAGAACCAGATCCACATCGGTCTTGGAAGCGAGCTCGTACCTGTCATATGATAACGGTATTAAAAGAAGAGCCCGAGGACATGAATGACCTTCCCTGGTGTTTTGAAAACAGCAATGACGACGAGGTAATCTCGGAATTTCCTCCAGCACCGAAAGAGCTGGAAGATGGCATACATACTACTGCAGATAACCTCAGAAAAATTGAGCTGGGAACGACGAACGACCCGCGACCGACATTCGTCAGCGAGTTGCTATCTGAAGAAAGGGTGGCCACGTTAAAAGACGTGCTTATGCAGCATAGAGATTGCTTCGTATGGAACTACTCCGAAATGCCAGGACTAGATCCAGAAATTGCTGTGCATAAGCTGGCGATATCCCCGGACGTTAAGCCAGTCAAACAGACGCCGAGAAGAATGCGGCTCGAGCTTGAGATGAGCATTAACGCCGAAGTCAAGAAGCTGATCGACTCTGGGTTCATCCAGGAAGTTCAGTATCCTGATTGGATCGCCAACATCGTCTCAGTAATGAAGAAAAATGGGACAGTGCGCATATGCGTGGACTTCCGGGATCTCAATAAAGCTTGCCCGAAGGACGATTTCCCAGTACCGGTAACCGAGCTGATGATAGATAACACGTCCACTCACGAAGTTTTCTCTTTCATGGACGGCTCATCAGGGTATAATCAGATAAAGATGCATCCCGAAGACCAGAAGCATACCGCTTTTCGGACCCCTCTGGGAATATTCTGCTACAAGGTGATGCCCTTCGGTCTAAAGAATGCCGGTGCCACCTATCAAAGGGCCATGACGAAGATCTTCGATGACCTCATACATGAAATCGTCGAATGCTATATCGATGACCTCGTCGTGAAAAGCAAATCATACGAGGAACATCTCGAGCATCTAAAAATCGTATTTCAACGCCTTCGGCAATACAGCTTGAAGATGAACCCCCTCAAATGCGTGTTCGGGGTATCCTCAGGCAAGTTCCTAGGGTTCATTGTCCGGCACCGGGGTATCGAGATAGATCCGTCGAAGATCAAGGCGATCATGGAGATGCCACCGCCAAGGACTCTCAAACAATTGCGGTCTCTCCAGGGGAAGCTCGCATACATCCGGCGGTTTATAGCCAATCTCTCTGGCAAGTGTCGTATTTACAGTCACCTGATGAAGAAGGGAACCCCGTTCGTCTGGGACCAAAAATGCCAAAATGCGCTAGACGAGATCAAGCAATACCTGCAGAACCCGCCAGTGTTGGCTGCTCCGGTCAAGGGAAAGCCCTTCATTCTTTATACAACCGCCCTCGAAGGTTCCTTAGGCGCGTTATGGGCGCAAGAGAACGATCAAGGGAAAGAAAGAGCACTCTACTATTTAAGTCGAGTTCTGCTGGGGGCAGAAGGCAATTACTCCCCCATTGAAAAACACTGCCTGGCGTTGATCTTTGCGATAACCAAACTCAGGCACTATGCGTTGGCGCATGAAGTCCGTCTCATTTCGAAGGTGGACCCTCTCAAATACTTGATGTCAAAAGCTATATTGACGGGACGACTCGCTAAATGGGCCTTGCTCTTAATGGAGTTTTCGATAACCTATCAGCCTCTTAAGGCGGTGAAAGGCCAGGCCATCGCCGACTTCCTCGCTGAGCATCCAATACCTGCCGATTCCCCTCTGAATTGCGAACTGCCGGACGAACACGCGTTTGATGCGATCGACGGTGTTAATATCCGATGGGAGCTTTATTTCGATGGAGCATCTTCCGTGAAGAAGCGCAAACAAAGCACCCCTATAATCAAATCAGGGGTGGGTCTCATCTTCGTAACTCCACAGGGAGGGTTAATGCGCTTTGCTTTCTCCTTAACAGAGCCGAGGACGAATAATGAATCTGAGTACAAAGCTTTGATAGCAGGCCTTGAGATCGCCATCGACATGGGAATTGAAAGCCTCCTTATATATGGAGAGTCCCAACTGGTCATCAATCAGGTAAACGGCGATTACCAAACATGCAAACCAGAGCTGGTAAAGTATGGCGAGAGAGTACAGCGACTACTGACTCCAATCCCCTCCTACACCTTGGAAAGTATACCGCATGCCGAAAATAGCAAAGCGGATGCATTAGCCAAGCTCGCTAAAGAACTGGCTGATGAGAACCTCGATGACGTCAGGATCGTGGTACAAAGCCGTCGAGTACTTGCCCCTGCAGAAATATCTCCGGAATCACCCGAAGGAAGGGGAGCAATTGAGCAGACGGCCCTGCAAACAAATGACCAAGAGAAGGTCGGAGATTGGAGAGAAGTCTTCATAGACTACTTCAAATCCCGTCAAACACCTGAAGATGCGTCCTCAAGACATCAGCTCATGAAACGAGCCCTATCTTTCGCCTTCATCAATGATACTCTGTATAAGAGGTCATTTGATTCTTTGTGGTTGAGATGCCTGGGACCTGACGAAGTAAAAAGAGTCGTTCGGGAAGTTTACGATGGACTCTGCGATTCTCACCAAGCAGGCCCGAAGATAAAGTTGAAGATTAAACGGATGGGCTACTACTGGCCCACGATGATTCAGGACTGCCTCGAATACGTGAAGCAATGCCACTCGTGCCAGATCCATGGGGACTTCATCCATCAGCATCCAAATCCACTACATCCAACGGTGGCTAGCTGGCCATTCGAAATGTGGGGGACTGACATAATCGGCCCCATCGAACCAGCATCATCCAGGGGACATCGTTTCATCCTAGCGACGACTGATTACTTCTCCAAATGGGCAGAGGCAGTACCGTTAAGGGAAGTGAAGACGGAAAATATTCTCCATTTCTTCAAGACGCACGTCATTTATTTGTTTGGAACTCCGCGACGGATCATTTCCGATAACGGGCCAGCCTACAGAAGCCACAAGATTAGTCGCTTCGCGCAGCAGCACAATATAGACTGGAGATACCCCTCAGTTTATAATCCCTGAGCTAACGGTTTAGCCGAGGCTTTCAACAAAACCTTGACAAAGATCGTGAAGAAGACAGTGTCCCGAAACAAAAAGGACTGGCACGAGAGACTGCAAGAAGCTCTCTGAGCATATCGAACTATGTTCAAAACGACCACGAACACAACGCCATACGCGTCGGTATTCGGTACAGAAGCAGTACTCCCCTAGAGATAGAGCTACCCTCTCTACGAATGGCGGTTCACCACGAGTTGACGAACGAAGAAAATGCTCACCTTCGGCTTGAGGAGCTTGATGCCCTTGACGAAACACGGCTCATAGCGCAACAAAATCTGGAGGCTTATAAAGCAAAGATGACGCGCTCATATGAAAGATTGACCCGGCCGAGGACATTCCGCCAAGGCGAACTCGTGATAGTGGTCAAAAGACCTATGATCCCCAATCGTGCCAAGCGTGGAAAATTCGAGCCGAACTATGAAGGCCCGTACATAATAGACAAGGTCTACCAGGGTGGAGCGTATCTACTCATGGATATGCACGGTGAAAGACCTTTCAGGCCAGTGAACGGTCGCTTCCTGAAGAAATACTACGCTTAACGGGTCAAGGCCTAGGTCAATGATAGATGACGACGACTATGTCCGCTCGCTATCCTCCTAAGCCCGAACTCTAAGTAGTAGCCAGCATCCTTTAAAACGGACCGAAATGTTCTTAAACTAAAAACGGACCGAAATGTCCTTAAACTAACAACGGACCGAAACGTCCTTAAACTAAACAACGGACCGAAACGTCCTTAAACTAACGACGGACCGAAACGTCCTTAAACTAATAACGGACCAAAATGTCCTTAAACTAACAACGGACCGAAATGTGCTTAAACTAACAATGGACCACTATGTCCTAAAACTGGCTGTTGACCGAGATGTCGATAAACAACGGTGGATCGCAGCATCTCAAAGCCGATAAAAAAATAGAATAAAAATAAAATAAAATAAAATAAAGACGGTATGTCCATAAGCAAAGTGGGCACGGATGAAAACACGAAAGGGCTCCGTGAGTAAAAACAGCAGGGTTACCGGCGAGTGTTTGTGAAAACCCGAAAGGGCGCAACCTCGTTAAAGGACACTTGCAGGGTCCTCACGACCTTGTAAGGAGAAACCACCCGCGTGAGATCCTTACGACTCACAAGGAAGCAACACACTTAGGAGTCCTCACGATTCCTAAAGAGAAATTACACTTGCGAGATCCTCACGACTCGTAAGGAGAACTCTCTTATGGGACCCTCACGGCTCATAAGATTTGAAAGTCTTAAGTTACAGAAACCTGAACCTGATCTTAAACAAAACCCCCACAACCTTCAATGTTGCTCTACAAGCGGTTCAATACTGACCCCTGTAGACAATCCACGGGCACGAATAAACATTTCCGTAACCAAGTCCCATCCGTGACTAGGGATATGGTCGTACGGTGAACAACCCTTGTGAGTCCTCTCGACTTATAAGGAGAAAACCCTTTTGTAAGATCCTTACGACTTACGGGAGGACATGCACTCAGGAATCCTCACGATTCCCAAGGAGAAAACACACCTACGAAATCTTCACGACTTGTAGGGAGAAATACCTTTGTGAGACCCTTACGGCTCATGAAGTCAAAAGCCTTAGTCGACAGGACCCTTAACCCTGTTTACTAAGCCACCTTTGTTCAAACTCGACAGAAGCAAATGATGATTCGCTCCTGGCGATATCCCAGTTGTAGCGGCGCTGATGCCGAAATCGGTGTCTAAAACCAAGCTTGCAGCGAAAAACCAGCAAGCCACACATGCATACGAAATAGCCGAAATGATGGGGCAACTTTCAATAAAAAAACAGCAAGTAAAAATGTATGCATGAAAAATAGCCGAAATGATTGGACAACTCGCAATAAAAAGCAGCGAGTAGAAAATAAAATAAATAGCCGAAATGATTGGGCACCGCGAAAAAATAGCCGAAATGGTGGGGCAATCGCGACCTTCGCGATATAAAAGCTGAAATGATAGAGCATCCCGGAAAAAAAAATAAAATAAAAATGAAATTTATGCCCTACAGGTGATGTTACATCAATCCCTGTATACAATCCAGGGGCACAAACGAAAAAGGAATCACACTCCTCCTCCCCAGGTTTCATCAGAAGAGGAAGCTAAATCTCGACGGGCCGCAAGTGACCTGGAAATCGTCTCAACACTCGTCTCGGAACAATGGACACAACTTTAAGCGAAGCAGAACTGCGGCAACTCCCAGTTCCATGGCTCGGCGATATACAGATCACCAAATGTCAAACCCCCACTCCGTGAAATGCGGATATAATCAATAAAATTCCTGGTCACTTGGAACGCGGATAACGTCACTCTTTGACCACGTGGAAAACGTCCAGAGCGGATCCTGGTCCTCGCAGAGCACGTCAGTGAACCCGTGTGAAGCATCCAGAGCGGAGCCTAGTCCTCGCCGAGCATGACAATGAACCCGTGTGAAGCATCTAGTGCAAAATTCCTGGTCACGTGGAACGCGGATAACGTCACTCTTTGACCCCATGGAAAATGTCCAGAGCGGATCCTGGTCCTTGCAGAGCACGGCAGTGAACCCGTGTGAAGCATGCAGAGCGGAGCCTAGTCGTCGCGGAGCACGGCAGTGAACCCGTGTGAAGCATCTAGTGCAAAATTCCTGGTCACGTGGAACGCGGATAACGTCACTCTTTGACCCCGTGGAAAACGTCCAGAGCGGATCCTGGTCCTCGCAGAGCACGGCAGTGAACCCGTGTGAAGCATCGAGAGCGGAGCCTAGTCCTCACAGAGCATGACAGTGAACCCGTGTGAAGCATCTAGTGCAAAATTCCTGGTCACGTGGAACGTCGATAACGTCACTCTTTGACCCCGTGGAAAACGTCCAGAGCGGATCCTGGTCCTCGCAGAGCACGGCAGTGAACCCGTGTGAAGTATCCAGAGCGGAGCCTAGTCCTCGCCGAACACGACAGTGAACTCGTGTGAAGCATCTAGTGCAAAATTCCTGGTCACGTGGAACGCGGATAACGTCACTCTTTGACCCCATGGAAAACGTCCAGAGCGGATCC
Organism: Agapanthus africanus; assembly: GCA_030015575.1. Taxonomy (NCBI): domain Eukaryota; kingdom Viridiplantae; phylum Streptophyta; class Magnoliopsida; order Asparagales; family Amaryllidaceae; genus Agapanthus; species Agapanthus africanus. The sequence continues at coordinate 517,965,585 of JASDDO010000031.1, read as the reverse complement.
TGGTCCTCGCAGAGCACGGCAGTGAACCCGTGGGAAGCATCCAGAGCGGAGCCTAGTCCTCGCCGAGCACGGCAGTGAACCCGTGTGAAGCATCTAGTGCAAAATTCCAGGTCACATGGAACGCGGATAACGTCACTCTTAGACCCAGTGGAAAACGTCCAGAGCGGATCCTGGTCCTCGCAGAGCACGGCAGTGAACCCGTGTGAAGCATCCAGAGTGGAGCCCAGTCCTCGCCGAGCACGGCAGTGAACCCGTGTGAAGCATCTAGTGCAAAATTCCTGGTCACGTGGAACGCGGATAACGTCACTCTTTGACACCGTGGAAAACGTCCAGAGCGGATCCTGGTCCTCGCAGAGCACGTCAGTGAACCCGTGTGAAGCATCCAGAGCGGAGCCTAGTCCTCGCCGAGCACGGCAGTGAACCCGTGTGAAGCATCTAGTGCAAAATTCCTGGTCAGATGGAACGCGGATAATGTCACTCTTTGACCCCGTGGAAAACGTCCAGAGCAGATCCTGATCCTCGCAGAGCACGGCAGTGAACCCGTGTGAAGCATCCAGAGCGGAGCCTAGTCCTCGCCGAGCACGGCAGTGAACCCGTGTGAAGCATCTAGTGCAAAATTCCTGGTCATGTGGAACGCGGATAACGTCACTCTTTGACCCCGTGGAAAACGTCCAGAGCGGATCCTGGTCCTCGCAGAGCACGGCAGTGAACCCGTGTGAAGCATCCAGAGCGGAGCCCAGTCCTCGCCGAGCACGGCAGTGAACCCGTGTGAAGCATCTAGTGCAAAACTCCTGGTCACGTGGAACGCGGATAACATCACTCTTTGATCCCGTGGAAAACGTCCAGAGCGGATCTTGGTCCTCGCAGAGCACGGCAGTGAACCCGTGTGAAGCATCCAGAGCGGAGCCTAGTCCTCGCCGAACACGGCAGTGAACCTGTGTGAAGCATCTAGTGCAAAATTCCTGGTCAAGTGGAATGCTGATAACGTCACTCTTTGACCCCGTGGAAAACGTCCAGAGCGGATCCTGGTCCTCGCAGAGCACGGCAGTGAACCCGTGTGAAGCATCCAGAGCAGAGCCTAGTCCTCGCCGAGCACGGCAGTGAACCCGTGTGAAGCATCTAGTGGAAAATTCCTGGTCACGTGGAACGCGGATAACGTCACTCTTTGACCCCGTGGAAAACGTCCAGAGCGGATCCTGGTCGTCGCAGAGCACGGCAGTGAACCCGTGTGAAGTATCCAGAGCGGAGCCTAGTCCTCGCCGAACACGATAGTGAACCCGTGTGAAGCATCTAGTGCAAAATTCCTGGTCACGTGGAACGCGGATAACGTCATCTTTGACCCCATGGAAAACGTCCAGAGCGTATCCTGGTCCTCGCAGAGCACGGCAGTGAACCCGTGTGAAGCATCCAGAGCGGAGCCTAGTCCTCGCCGAGCACGGCAGTGAACCCGTGTGAAGCATCTAGTGCAAAATTCCTGATCACATGGAACGCGGATAACGTCACTCTTTGACCCCGTGGAAAACGTCCAGAGCGGATCCTGGTCCTTGCAGAGCACGGCAGTGAACCCGTGTGAAGCATCCAGAGTGGAGCCCAGTCCTCGTCGAGCACGGCAGCGAACCCGTATGAAGCATCTAGTGCAAAATTCCTGGTCACGTGGAACGCAGATAACGTCACTCTTTGACCCCATGGAAAACGTCCAGAGCGGATCCTGGTCCTCGCAGAGCACGTTAGTGAACCCGTGTGAAGCATCCAGAGCGGAGCCTGGTCCTCGCCGAACACGGCAGTGAACCCGTGGGAAGCATCCAGAGCAAAATTCCTGGTCACGTGGAACACGGATAACGTCACTCTTTGACCCTGCGGAAAACGCCCAGAGCGGAGCCTGGTCCTCGCCAAGCACGGCAGTGAACCCGTGTGAAGCATCCAGAGCAAACACCGGACTGTGGAGTCCTTAAAATCCACGGACTATGATGTCCTTAACCTCGGCCGCAATGTCTTAAAACTAACGATCAACCACCATGATTCTAGACTGATTTTACCTTGGTTTAAGGGTACATCTCTTCACTCCTTTGCTACTTGTCGTTGTAATTCCTCAACGTCTTCAAAGAGGTGACGGGTCCCAATGACCACCTATTGGACTATGGAGTCCTTTAATCCACGGACTATGAGGTCCTTAACCTTGACCGGGATGTCTTAAAACTAATATCGGACTGTGGAGTCCTTAAATCCACGGACTATGAGGTCCTTAACCTTGACCGTGATGTCTTAAAACTAACGTTGGACTATGGAGTCCTTAAATCCACGGACTATGAGGTCCTTAACCTTGACCGCGATGTCTTAAAACTAACATCGGACTGTGGAGTCCTTAAATCCACGGACTATGAGGTCCTTAACCTTGACCGTAATGTCTTAAAACTAACGTTGGACTGTGGAGTCCTTAAATCCACGGACTATGAGGTCCTTAACCTTGACCGTGATGTCTTAAAACTAACATCGGACTGTGGAGTCCTTAAATCCACGGACTATGAGGTCCTTAACCTTGACCGTAATGTCTTAAAACTAATATCGGACTGTGAAGTCCTTAAATCCACGGACTATGAGGTCCTTAACCTTGACCGCGATGTCTTTAAACTACGATACCCCGGAAACCATCCCAAACCAACCCCTGACCCCGCGGAATACGGATAAGGGTTGACCGCACCCAGCACTTGCGGGTCCTCACGACTTGCAAGGAAGAAAACTCTCTTGTAAGATCCTTACGATTCCCAAGGGAAAACCCGCTTAAGAATCCTCACGATTCTTAAGAAGAACTCACACCTGCGGGATCCTCTCGACCTGTAGGGGGAAAAACTCTTTATGAGACCCTCACGGCTCATAAAGCTCAAAAGTCTTAGGAGGCAGATCTTAACCCTGAATCCTAAGCTATCGCTGCCCTGCAAAGGAGACCTAGATAAATTGTCCGCAGAACATATTCAACAAGAAGGAGACAAACCATTGAGAAGAAAAATATGTCTTTATTTATAAACCAAAATTGGTACAAAGTACAATTCATGAAAGAACAAAAAGAAAATACTCTCGTTCAGAAGTATGTACAAAAAGAAAAGGAATAGATACAGGTTTTTCAAGACGGCGGGAGATTTAGCAATTTCGCCAGCTCACCCTGCTTTTGCTGGGCCATGGCTTCATGATTCAGGATCGCCAGAAGACGGGCCTCCGCCTGAGCCTGCAGGGCCTGATACGAGGCAAGCCAGCCTTCAAGCTCTTTCTCAGTGGCCTTGTGAGCCTCGACCCTTTCACGAGTGAACACGGCAGCTTTATTAAGAGCCACCACCTCTTTGATAGACTCTTGAAGCACCCGCCAGAGTTCATACGTTTTTTTGGCCTTGGCGGTAAGATTAGCTTGAAGCTCGCTCAGCGCCCAAGAAGCCAGCTCCCTCTCCGAGAATTTGCGGCCGAGCCTCTTCTCGCATGATGCCATGTTTGCCGCGCACCGTGCTATCAGCCCCCGCAACTCCGCCTTTGCAGCCACGGCCTCCGAGGAAAGACGGGTACACTCGAGCACGGTATAAACAAGCCTCCATTCAACAGCGATACCCGATCTAGAACACGCACAAATCACCTGATATGGGAGGCGACAAGGAAAATCTCCGGTGCATATCCTACTGAGCATGCATTTACAATTATATGAATACTCGAAAGGAAATGACACCCGAAGCTCTGATGTGCATGCGACATAACAATAGTGCTAGCAATTAAAGAAAATTTCCATGGAAAAATATGAAGCGCATTTACGCTAGCAAGATGCACATACAAGTACCCGACAAACATGAAAATTCAACAGAAAAGCATACAAACAGCCAATAAAAAAAGGGGGGTACATCGATTTAAGCATACTACACTACCGGGAAAAGATCGCCAAACAAGGGATCGGTGGCACAAGGGTGAACAAAATAGTATTCAAAATTTTCTAACTCCCTCGCCGCCTTCTCCAGCACATCGAAGCGACGGTTCTCGCGAGGAGTCGCTCCCCACCGATTGGCGCCATGTTCGTCCGCAAAATCAGACATGATAGCCCGTCGGGCTCTTATTTGGCTCAATAGGTGAACGAGCAATCCTTCAAAGCCTGAGTAATCAGGCACGCTTCATGAAAACCCTCGAGCTTTTCTTCAGCCGCGTCAAGCATCGCCAGGGTCATCCCCACCGGGTGAGGAGGGATGTCGGAAAGCACGACAGCAAGAATCATCCGAAGCCAGAGGGAGCCTATTGGAAGGGGGGACCCTCTACGGATCGAGAGTTCATACGTCGCTGAGTCGCATTCGTCGTCAGTGAGGAGGGGATCCACCAACCGTGCAGCAAAACGAGGCATCATCTCCTCGATAGGTACTTCCCATGGCTGTCGACGAGCATGAGAGCGGTTGCAGGCCATGGCACTCAGTCGTCTCCTCAAAATAAATCACACTAGGTTGAGAATAAATTTCTCTGTGAAGAGAAAAAGAAGGCCATGGCCTCAGGTTATAAAGAGGAGCATTAAATGCTGCGCACGAAGAATGCTGCATGGTGGAACTATTTCCGAGGCCCAAAAAGGGGAAGGCACTGGAAATCAAGGAAAGGGAACTATTTCCAAGGCTCCTTTTCTGCGTCTAATGCCATACACAGTGTCACGCCCCGCTTCCTGGTGTACGGGCAAGGGGACGCGGCGAGGCCCGCTACGTGTGTACTCAGAAGTACATACGCTAAGCGTATCTAAGCAATATAAATACACAAGAGACAAGAGTATAACAGAACATCAACTTTTATTTAATAACATTCTTTTTACAATACATAGAAAGGAAAATACAACTGAAATAAAAATGCCTAAACAGTGGCATAACAGGAAAAAGGAAAGTACTGAAAAGAAAGTGTACAATGAAATTATACTGCTGGGTCTTCGGCAAATTGCTCCAAGTCTTCTTCTGTTGGCTCTACTTCTGCCGGGTCCAAGTCACCTGACGACATTCAAAAAAGAGAGAACAGAATGTCGTCAGCGAACAGATCGCTCGGTAAGTCCCAAAGGTAAGAGGGAAGTAGAGAAGACATTACAAGAAGATACATTGTTAAAGTGTAAACTATTGTTGTAATATTATGTTAACGCTGTTATTTGTAGCTTGGTACAGAAGAATGCCAGTGTATACGAGGGGAGTCTCACTTGCCAGAGATTAGGGCACGTGTAGTACAAGGAACCGTTATGCCACGGTACAACAGCAATAGGATTCAGGTTAGGTGTATTAATCTGACCACCTCGTGCCACCTTTAACACCTTCCGTACCAATCTACCCCTTAAACCCCGCGATGTCTTGTTTGTATTGTTATCTTGTAAAATTGTATTGATTGTAAGATTGATTAACTGACTGACCGAAACCATGATATCAGGAAACGGCTAAAACCGTAGAGTCATGTAAATGGAATATTGGGAAACATGTAAAAGGAATATCCATGGTTCGGTTCAGTCAAGTTATATAGATTGTTAACTGGATTCTGGGATTCATGTATTCATCTTGGGTTGGAATATAAAAGAATATAGAATGACTTGAATCATTTTCAAGTCAGAAATAGTCAGACTCTAACCCGAGTCAGACTAAAAGAAAGTAAATTAAAGTTCAATAATTGTTAGGGACCTTATTGTAATTTATAAAATTTGAGGGGGTTTTATGTAAAAAGTACTATTGTATATTTTTCAAAATACACCTCAAGTATTTATTATTCGTCTTTATAGTTATAATGAATGTGAATTTTATTTGTGTTATTCTAGTGAATATATCCTAATAAAAGTATTAATTGATTTATTTGAAATTCAAGGTATTTTAATGTAACTTTTAATCTTGTAATTTTAGAAAAAGATGGAAACTTGTTATTATAATAAAATAGATGTTTAAATGATAATTAAATATATATTAATACAAGAATAATTTCAAATAATATTTTATTTTCTCAAAATCTCATTTTTTCTTAAATGCCGTATTTAAAACCCTTCGAGACCGAATGCTCCTTGCGGAGGTCTGAATCTCGCACTACTAGCCCGCGGGTGCACGATGAACCGTACTTTCCCTAACGAGTTCCCCAAAAGTGGGTTGTAGCGGCGCTTTGCTTAGGTTTAACAAATACTACTCATTTAAAAAAAACGGTTTTATAAATATAAGGTATTTATTTGTAAAAGAGTATAGTTTTCCGTATTTTAGTTGTTAGGATTTCCTAAGCCAACTAGCCTATTTCTACGGTCTAAACGATGAGTCATTAGAAGCCTCAAATCGCCTCTTCACCGCCAATTGTGGCCAGGTAAGTACAAGTGAGGAAGGAGGGATCCGCTCACGAATCGTGAGGCGGGCCTTTAAAAGTTACCCAAGCTCACTTGCCTAGCCTAGACACCACAAAGTCAGTTTAGATAAACGATCGATGTCCATGACCTATCGTGCTTTCATTATAAAAGATTTTATTTAAAATTGTGTACAACTTAAAGCTTTCAAGAAAGGTTTATAAAGATAATGGTATTTTAGTGAAAAGTCCTGTATTTTCGTATTCTATGTTTTGACGTTTATCAATTAGGGTTATATTTGTGTGTGTGTAGAGGTAGGTCATTACCTCGTGAGTTTTCTAAGGTAAAATATGATAAAAGAAATCATATGTAAAGTTTATGGTATTTAAACGTAAAATGCAATAAAAGTTACATAACATGGTATTTGTTGTGAAATACCAAAATTAGCAAAAAATATAGTTTTAAATGTTTACCATTAATTTTAACAATATATAGAATTTAATATAAATTTTTCCATATTTTAATAATTATTAAACTAATTATCGATAGGTTTTATTAAATCGTAAAATAATTACTTTTATTCCGGCAAAAGTTGTCCCGGTCATGATAGTTGTCTTATGACTTATTTAAGTATGTCCAAGCATGAATTCATAGTTGTTTGTTATCCCGTGATTTTATCATGAGGGATAACTGCTAAAAGTTCATTATATTAACATGGTTTAATATCGATTTTAATCGTCAAAACTCGAAAAATAGATAAAGTAGTTAAATCTTCATATTTAGGTCCTAAAAGATTTTTCACAGATAGATATTTTCATGATGAAGATAACAAGGGTTCAAATGTTGAGAGATCTTACCTGAAATGATCTATAAAAATAAAAGTCGGCGAGCGTCGGGTTGTACGAGAAAATAAATATCTTGAATCTGAGATTATTTCTACCTTGGAGACTTATTCTAGAGTGTAGAGAACTCAAAGAGGAAGCTCTGGAAATTTTTTTCAGAATTTTGTGTCGAACAGATATTTTTTGAGGAATTTTAGAAGTTCATGGCTATTTATAGGGATTTCTGGGATTAAAAAATTATTTTGCTACAGTAGCCGATCAGATCTGACCGTTGATTTGGTCAGATCTGACGGCCCACGGTTTACACCTGTGAACAGTGTCGGGGGTTGGTGTGGATGTTTTTTGACCGTTGAATCTTGATCCGACGGTCCAGATTAAAGGCAGATATATATATATATATTTATTTTAAATATATATATAAATATATATATATTATAATAAAAATCTGTCGGCAAGATCTGGACCGTTGATTTTTAAATCTGACGGTCCAGATTTATTTCAGATTAATAAAATAAAATAAAATTATTTTTATTATTTAAAAATGTTTTATAAATTGTTTTTGTCTTCTAAAAATTATTTTAAAATAGTAAAAATATTTTAAAAATCTGAAAAAATTATATAAAATGTATTTTGATATTTTATATCTTTTTCAACCAATAAAATTATTTTTTATTATTTAAAATTGTTTTAAAAATTATTTTTTTGGTTCTAAAAATTATTTTAAAATAGTAAAAAGTATTTTAAAAATCTGAAAAAATTATATAAAATGTATTTTGATATTTTATATGTTTTGCAACCAAATTTGGTCTAAAATAGATCTTCTCATCGGTTATAAAAATTTCCCTTCGATAAAAAAAAAACATTTAAATTCTTAAAAATTCCCAAACATTCCTAAAAATTCCTAAAATCATATTAATTTATTTTAAACATGGAAAAATATTTTTAAAGTGTTTTCTACCAATGTAAGCAGTAAAATAATTGTTTTGATCTCGAAAAAATTATAAAATGTTTTTATTACGTATCTAAGGTATACAGTCGTTACAATCTACCCTCCTTAGAGAAATTTCGTCCTCGAAATTTACAATTATATAAGGACTAATTTATAAATAAGAAAGGGTATCTTGCACGCATGTCGGCTTCCCTTTCCCAAGTGAACTCTCCCGGAGTGTCTTTCCTCCACATCACTCGGACCAAGTTAACTTCTTTGTTTCGAAGTGTCTTCACTTTCCTGTCCAGGATCTCCACAGGTTGTTGCTCACAAGACAAATCGGGCTGTATCGTGAGCTCGGAATGATCAAGTACATGGCTGGGGTCACTCACATACCTTCTGAGTTGGGATATGTGGAACACGTTATGCACTCCTTCTAATGAGGGTGGAAGCGCTAAACGATATGCCACTTCACCGACTCGTTCGAGTATATCGAACGGTCCAATGTATCTCGGACTCAACTTTCCCCGTCTTCCAAATCCGATCACTCCGCGGTTCGGAGAGATTTTCAGGAATACATGATCTCCTGGCTGGAACTCTAAGTGTCGTCTCTTCGCATCAGCCCAGTGTTTCTGTCTATCTTGGGCTATGCGCATTCTTTCCCTGATAGTACGAACCACATCAACGGTCGCTACTATCATCTCTGGTCCAAGGAGTTCTCTATCTCCGATGTCGTCCCAACTTAATGGCGATCGACACTTCCTTCCATATAATGCCGCAAAAGGTGCCATTCCTATGCTTGCTTGGTAGCTGTTATTGTACGCGAACTCCACAAGATGCAGGTGATCTTCCCACGATCCCTTGAAGTCGAGCATACATGCTCTGAGCATATCCTCCAAGATCTGAATAGTCCGTTCCGACTGACCATCTGTTTGTGGATGATAAGCCGTGCTGAAGTTCAGACTTGTTCCCAAGCTAGCTTGCAGACTCTGCCAAAATTGCGATCGGAACCTGGTGTCACGATCGGAGACAATGCAGACCGGTACTCCATGAAGTCTCACAATTTCCTCCATGTACTTCTTTGCTAGTGTCTCAGTTGATTGGCCAACTCGAAATGGGATGAAATGAGCCGACTTTGTGAGTCGATCCACAATGACCCAAATCGCATCGTTACCCTTTGTGCTGCGAGGAAGAGCAGTTACAAAATCCATCGTGATGTGCTGCCACTTCCATTCTGGAATTGGTAACGGTTGAAGTAGTCCAGCTGTCCTGTGATGTTCAGCCTTTACTTGCTGACACACCTAACATTTTGCGACACTTCTGGCTACTTCACGCTTCATTCCATGCCATCAATAATTCTGACGTAGATCCTTGTACATTTTGGTACCTCCAGGATGTACTGAATAGGGAGAGCTATGAGCTTCTTTCATTAACTCTTCCCGAACAGGACCCTTTGGTACACACAATCTGCTGCCATATCTCAAAGATCCGTCTTCATGGATGATGAAATCTGTTCTGAGTCCATTCTCCACTTGTTCTCTGATCTTTTGCAACTTAGCATCACTGGCTTGAGCTGCCTTGATCTGGTTGACAATAGTTGATTGGACTTGTAGATTCATCAAATTTGAAGCATTATCTGGCATGACTACTTCAATCTCCATCTGATGTAAGTCTTGCTGAAGTTTCCACTGAGCGGTGAGATTCATTGCTAATGGTTGGCGACTAAGAGCATCAGGTACTACGTTCACCTTCCCAGGATGATATTGCAAGTTGATGTCAAAGTCCGCCATAAGTTCTAACCATCTTCTCTGCCGCATATTCAACTCCTTCTGAGTAAACACGTACTTCAGACTTTTATGATCTGTGTAGATGTTCACTCGTTCACCAAGTAAGTAGTGGCGCCAAATTTTGAGAGCAAAGATGACGGCTGCCAACTCCAGATCATGCGTCGGATAATTGCGCTCATGAGTCTTTAGTTGTTTTGAAGCATAAGCCACAACCTTACCGTGCTGATGTAGGACACACCCTAATCCCTTACCGGATGCATCACAATGTACTTCGAATCCTCCGGATTGATCCGGTATGACGAGAATATGTGCAGATGTCAATCTTGACTTGAGTTCTACGAAAGTTTGCTCGCATGCTTCTGACCACACAAATTCTTCATCTTTTCTTGTGAGCTTGGTCAGGGGTGTTGCTATCTTCGAAAAGCCTTCAATGAATCTTCTGTAATATCCAGCTAAGCCCAAGAAACTCCGTATATCCTTCACTGATTTTGGTGTAGGCCATTCGCTGACTGCTGAAACTTTCGCTGGATCCACAGAAATTCCTTCTCCTGATACGATGTGTCCAAGAAAACCAACTTGTTTTAGCCAAAACTCGCACTTGCTGTATTTGGCATAAAGCTTATGTTGCCGAAGAGTTTCCAGGACAGTTCGTAAGTGCTCTGCATGTTCTTTCCGGTTCTTAGAATATACCAGGATGTCGTCGATGAAGATGACAACGAACCTGTCTAAATACTCCCGGAAAACTTGGTTCATAAGATTCATGAAGATTGCTGGTGCATTGGTCACTCCAAATGGCATTACTAGAAATTCGTAATGTCCATAGCGAGTTCTGAAAGCTGTTTTGTGAATATCATCTTCCTTGACCTTCACTTGATGATACCCTGAACGAAGATCTAGTTTAGAGAAGACGCAAGATCCACTTAGCTGATCGAATAAATCATCGATGCGCGGGAGTGGATACTTATTCTTTATAGTAACTTCGTTCAAGGCCCTATAGTCGATGCACATTCTGTATGAACCTTCCTTCTTCTTCACCAATAGTACAGGTGCTCCCCTGTTCCCCCAATCAGAGCAAGGCTCTGTTTGAATTTTGAAAATTCAAATTTTGAAGCAACGCTTCGGATCCCGTGCGCTGCGCGCAACGTGCCACGTGTCAGAAGTTGACACGGCAGCACAACGCCCAAGGCAGTACGTCCAATCAGAGCAAGGCTCTTTAAAAAACATAAGCAACACTCAACTGCGCAAGCGCACGGCTGCGCGACACGTGTCTGCGCAGTTGCGCAAAGACAACTGCGCAAGCGCACCGCTGCGCGACACGTGTCTGCGCAGTTGCGCAAGCACAACTGCGCAAGCGCACCGCTGCGCGACACGTGTCTGCGCAGTTGCGCAAACACTGTTGCGCAAGTGAAGTGCACCGGTGCGCGACACGTGTCTGCTCAACTGCGCAAGCGGAGTTGCGCAAACGCTTCACTGTTCAACACGTGTCTGCGCAGTTGCGCAAGCTCAGTTGCGCAAGCGCTTCACTGCGCGACACGTGTCACTCACTGGGGGAGTTGCGCAAAACAGAATAAATCTTGTTAAAACAAGAAGATTTTCTTGTATAAGGCAGGAGCCTTTGGATCAAAGATCCAACGGTGGGGAAAATTCCCCAAATCACTCAGGAAAAGATTTATTGAACAAATTTAACTAATTTTTGAGCACTATAGAAAGGACCCCAGACCTCATTTCAAAGGGGAACATCTGGTTTTAAATAAAAAAAAAAGAAAGAAGAGAACTCTTGAGAACTCCTTGAGAACACAAAAAAGAAGGTAAAACCCTTTAAAACAAGAGAGAATTCTCTTAGGAATAGATCATTGATCTAAGAAAAAGATTAGTGATCTTCAACAAATAAATAAAAATAATACAAATAGTGCCTTGCACTTGTTATGAACCTTTGGTTCTCTGAAACAAGGAAAAACTTGTTTTTCTTTGATCCAAATCAAGGGATAAAAAGTGCCTTGCACTTCTGTTCTTGAATCTAAAAGATTCTTGGTGCTTTGCATAAATGCAATACATAACTTGAAGGGCCAGGCCCAAATCAAAAAGACCTAGCAGGTCAAAATAAATTGCAAAGCAATAAAAAGGGCAGAGCCCAAATGAAATTGATGCTTTGAATCATTTATAAAGGGCAGAGCCCAAAACAAATTGATGCTCTGCATCTTTTTGGGCAAAGCCCAAATAAAAATAAAAAGAGATGCAATGCAAAAGCGAATAAATGTTGGACATTTTCAACTGGACTTAGCCCAATCATGGCCATAAGTCCTTAAATTAAATTGACTGAGCAAAATGGCTCTCCTAAATCAATCTACATCCTGTACGAGGGTACATCCCCGAACTCCTTTGACATCCATCGTTGTAATTCCTCAACGACGTCAAAGAGGTGACGGGTCCCAACGACCAGATACCCATATGGACCGAAACGTCCTTAAACTAATATTGGACCGAAACGTCCTTAAACTAATATCGGACCGAAACGTCCCTAAACTAATATCGGACCGAAACGTCCTTAAACTAATATCGGACCACCATGTCCCTAAACTGGTGATGGACCACCACGTCCCTAAACTGGAACACGGACCACTACGTCCCTAAACTGGAACAATAGAGCCTCCAAACGCTCTTTTGCCGGATCTAAACGGTCCCGTTTAAGTTGATCTTAGCCCCAAACACGGCTAACGTATCCTTAAACATTCAAATGGATTATAAAACTCCCAATCAACTCTGGTTCGAGGGTACATCTCCGAGATCCTCTGATACATGTCGTTGTAATCCTTCAACGACGTCAGAAAGGTGACGAGTCCCGATGGCCATACATTAAATTAATCACTACGTTAAGTTGATCTTAGCCTAAAACAGGACTAACGTATCCTTAACGAACGTTTAAGTTGATCTTAGCCGCAACGCGACTAATGCATCTTTAAACTAAAAACACCAAATCCAAATCTAAGTAAATACGGATTTGGACTAATCCACGTCCTACGGGCGACGGCATTACTCAGTCTCCGTATACACTCCACGGGCAACCACAAATAAAACAAACACACATGACACGAAGTGAAATTCTGGAGAAGGAGAAAGTTGTTACCGCGATGCGGTAGCGTAATTAACTGCAGGGGCTTGCGCCTGCAGGGAAGAGCGTCCCCACAATCAAAAACCCCTCACCCTGAGGGGGAATCTGACGAAGTCTGCTACATCGGCCGCATCCGTCTAAACTTCCGATACACGGTTCCATAAATCAACTTGGCATCTTCGGAGAGGTAGACGGATAAAACCAAATAGCATCTGCCCCGAAACTCGGGCTCAGACGCAAAGTCCAGGCCGCCTTTCGGGGGGAAACAGATTCTGGCACGCCCGGTGGGACCTTTTCCTCTTTCCACTCCACACTTCGTGTGTCGTCTTCGCGAACCAATCGCGGTTTGTTAATGGTTGCCTTCAGATTTTAAGTTACTAAGATTTGGTCTTTTGCCTGGCGCAGAACTCAAGCATCAATGGTCTCTAACTGCACCAACTGCTCGAAGTGCCACTGCAACGGACGCTCCACCTCCCCTGGAGGTGTAGCATATGGGCCCCAAGCGGCCTCTTTCCTTGCTCTGCCGGTAGAACAGGTGTAGCCACATTTTACCATTAATTTTAACAATATATATAATTTAATATAAATTTTTCCATATTTTAATAATTATTAAACTAATTATCGATAGGTTTTATTAAACCGTAAAATAATTATTTTTATTCCGGCAAAAGTTGTCCCGGTCATGATAGTTGTCTTATGACTTATTTAAGTATGTCCAAGCATGAATTCATAGTTGTTTTTTATCCCGTGATTTTATCATGAGGGATAACTGCTAAAAGTTCATTATATTAACATGGTTTAATATCGATTTTAATCGCCAAAACTCGAAAATAGATAAAGTAGTTAAATATTCATATTTAGGTCCTAGATGATTTTTCATAGATAGATATTTTCATGATGAAGATAACAAGGGGTCAAGTGTTGAGAGATCTTACCTGAAATGATCTATAAAAATGAAAGTCGGCGAGCGTCGGGTTGTACGAGAAAATAAATATATTGAATCTGAAATTTTTGCTACCTTGGAGACTTATTCTAGAGTGTAGAGAACTCAAAGAGGAAGCTTTGAAATTTTTTTTCAGAATTTTGTGTCGAACAGATATTTTTTGAGGAATTTTAGAAGTTTATGGCTATTTATAGGCATTTCTGGGATTAAAAAATTATTTTGCTACAGTAGCCGATCAGATCTGACCGTTGATTTGGTCAGATCTGACGGCCCACGGTTTACACATGTGAACAGTGTCGGGGGTTGGTGTGGATGTTTTTTGACCGTTGGATCTTGATCTGACGGTCCAGATTAAAGGCAGATATATATATATATTTATTTTAAATATATATATAAATATATATATATATTATAATAAAAATTTGTCGGCGAGATCTGGACCGTTGATTATCTGACGGTCCAGATTTATTTCAGATTAATAAAATAAAATAAAATTATTTTTATTATTTAAAAATGTTTTATAAATTGTTTTTGTCTTCTAAAAATTATTTAAAAATAGTAAAAATATTTTAAAAATCTGAAAAAATTATATAAAATGTATTTTGATATTTTATATCTTTTTCAACCAATAAAATTATTTTTTATTATTTAAAATTGTTTTAAAAATTATTTGTTTGGTTCTAAAAATTATTTAAAAATAGTAAAAAATATTTTTAAAATCTGAAAAAAATATATAAAATGTATTTTGATATTTTATATGTTTTGCAACCAAATTTGGTCTAAAATAGATCTTCTCATCGGTTATAAAAATTTCCCTTCGATAAAAAAAAACATTTAAATTCTTAAAAATTCCCAAACATTCCTAAAAATTCCTAAAATCATATTAATTTATTTTAAATATGGAAAAATATTTTTAAAGTGTTTTCTACCAATATAAGCAGTAAAATAATTGTTTTGATCTCGAAAAAATTATAAAATGTTTTTATTACGTATCTAAGGTATACAGTTGTTACACACAGAAAATGTGGCATGAAAAATTAAATAGCCCCATAAAAGGGCCCCACGTGTGGAGCACGTGAGCACCATGCTTTGTGTGTACTAGGAAGTGAAATAATGCCCTGTACGCCAAACACATCAACAGCTACAATAGCAAAAATGACAAAATCACACAAAAGGGCATGCAAACACAGAAGGGCACGATAAAACTTATCACTAATACTTTAAAAAGTTCATACAAAATAAAAAAGGGAGGAAAACGATTACAACGGCAAGACCTCAGACGCGGGGCATGGCTTGAGAAACTCAAACTTGGCTTTGTCTAAGATCCTCCAAGCATTTCGAACCATCCGAGTGTGTTTTCTCTCGCGGTCACAAGCCTCGGGGTCCTCACGAATGTCTTCTACCCTTCGATAGGCAGCAAGTATGGCCGACTGCTGAAAATCCTGGTGCAAGAGATCAATGAGGTTGTCTCGCCTCCTCTTCGAGATCAAGCTTATCAGGTACACCGAATGTACCTTATCCTCGGCGGTGTCCAATGCCCTGAGCGGCACGCCGGTGCAGAAGAGAGGAAGCGCCTCCCAGATCGCCAACACGATGAGTCTTAGAAGAGAAGAGCGACGGGGGAGTAGCCGATGGTTATACTCGTCGAAGCGGCTCATGATCTCAGCACATTGAGCGTTGCTGAACTCCTGGTTCTGGCTACGGCCCAACGCACGAATATTCCCATAAGAAATGATTTCGTCAAGATCGTACATATGGGCATCCATGATACCTGAAATAAAGATCATGAGAATCTATTACAAACCCTTTTCTTCTGAATTGTGATGAGGACAACCTAGGGCAAGAAAACCCTAAGAAGCCTCCATGGGAAGAACTGAGTTCTTCATGGGAATTAAATTCCTTATTAAGAGAAGGGAATTAAATTCCCAGAAGCATTTTCCTTAAACGGAATTAAATTTCTCGGGAAAAAGCAACCAACATCATCATCTGCCTAAAGGATCAGATGAACCCTAAGGAGATTTACTGGTGAAGATTAAATGATTTCACATTTCGGTTGAAAAACGTGAAGGAAAAATGGGTTCATGTTAAAAGGGGTGAAACCCTTGCTATGGATTTAAAATCCAGAAGGACATGAGAGTTCAACATTCATTCAAAAGCATTACCTGAAGAAAAGAGTTCTTTTCAAACAGAGTTAAACTCTGAAAAGTTTGAAGCAGAGAACTAAGCTCTGGAAAAAGAGAATTAAATTCTCAAGAGAAGGAAATTCTCAAAGGAGGAAGATGAGCAAAGTGGAGGCTCTTCTGAAAAGACATGGGCATTTATAGGATGGGATGAAAAAAGTTTCATCTACCTTACTCCAAAGCAGATCCGACGGTCACAAAAGTGACAGCGTTGCACTCACGTGCAGACACGTGAGAACAACGCTGTGGGGGCCTTTGTTCCCTGATTAAAAATCAGGAGAAGCTTCAGAAGAGGCATCACGTGCTCACACGTGACCAGTTGTCACGTGTTGGCACATGACTCCTAAAAGCAGCGGCAAAAGGCCCATTCATCTCCTGATTAAAAATCAAGAAACGCTTCAGAGGAGGCATCACGTGCTCACACGTGACCAGTGGTCACGTGTTGGCACGTGATGGTCAAGCAGCGGTCAGAGAACAGAGCGCAGAAGAAGAGAAGCCCACTCCAGAGGTCACGTGCCTACACGTGACCAGGGGTCACGTGCTCACACGTGACAAGGGATCACGTGCTCACACGTGACCAACGGTCACGTGGCCACATGTGACCGGCTTTAAAAGTCTTATTCTTTAACAGAATTAAATTCTGAGGATCAATCTTTCAAATCTTTCCAGAATGAAGAAGGGTTATCTAAAACCATTGGATTAAAAATCTAAAGGTGATTAAATATCACCAATTTATGGTAAAATCTTGGACTTGGAAAGATTTCCCCCTAAATCCAACCGAAATAACAAAGAGATATCTTGGGATTTAAAATCCAATGGTGAATAAAATTCACCTAACAATCTAAAGGCCCAGATTAATGATAAATATAAATCAAATCTCTCAATACACAAATAAAATCTCTCAATGAGAGATTTACTAAACAGATTGATTCTTTTCCTCCTCCTATAAATAGGAGCCAAGAAAAGAAGAAAGGGGACCTTTTTCTAGACCTTTGGACCTTTTCTTTTGATACACAGAGAGAGAGAAATAGAGCCTTGGATTCTTTGCAAAAGATAAACTTAGGTAAGAAAAGAAAAGGGAGGCTTCACAAGAGAATTTAATTCTCAAAAGAGTTTAACTCTTATATAAAGAAAAGAACTTAGTTCTTTCTCTGGTGGAGGATCTGCAAAGTGCACATCTCCCCATGAATTGAGAATTTAATTCTCATTGGGTTGAGATCCTGCCATGCAGATCTAAAATACAGAGAAAGAACTGAGTTTTGAGAATTTAATTCTCACTAAATGATAGGAATTCAATTCCTTTGAGATAAAATTAGGGTTTAACCCTATGTTATAGAAATTCAATTCCTTCAAAATGAACAAAACTAGGGTTTAACCCTAATCGAGAACATAATTCTCTCAAAATCACAGGAACTTAATTCCCTTAAGAAAAGAGATTAGGGTTTAACCCTATAATTCTTCAGAAGAAAACAGGAATTTAATTCCTCTAAAGTTTGATGTTAGGGTTTAACCCTATGAAGAAATTAACTCTGAACAGATCTTTAAAACATGAAAACATGCAGAGTCACGTCCTACCACGTGACCCCTGCAAAGGTCCACAGAAAATAACTCTGAAGTAAACACCTCACGTGTTATCACGTGACTCCTGCGAAGACCTATAAAAAAGAACTTTGAGGCAATGCCTCACGTGCCCCACGTGATCTCTAAAGCACACAGAGAAAAAGGCAAAAGAAACAGAAAAGAGCTCTAGGGCGCCCTCACGTGTCAACACGTGACCCCTAATGAACATTCTAACAGATCAAAACGTGAGCCCCCATCACGTGCCCATACGTGATGGCTTTCCGAATTAAAAGTGTTAAACACTTATCTGCAGAACAAAATAAAGAGCTCTGGGGCGCTCTCACGTGCTACCACATGACCCTTTGGCTGAAGCCTTAACAGACAAGCACCAAAATTCTCATCACGTGACAGCACGTGATACCTCAAAGTATTCAATACTTTTGACAGGACAAAATAAAGAGAAGCAGGGCGATCTCACGTGTTACCACGTGACCCCTCTTGCCTTAGTGTTTAACACTAAATTGAAACTTCTGTATCCAGTGTTTAACACTGATTTGCCGTAGTGTTAAACACTCATTTAGAATCTCTATTTCCAGTGTTTAACACTGATTTGCCTTAGTGTTAAACACTAAGTTGGAATCTCTATTTCCAGTGTTTAACAATGATTTCCTTAGTGTTTAACACTAATTTGAAAACTCTGTTCCCAGTGTTCAACACTGATTATTTTTTAGTGTTTAACACTAACTTGTTAGTCTTATTCCCAGTATTCAACACTGTTGGTCTCTAATGTTTAACACTAGCTTTAGCCCAATTGGCTAAGTTTCCGGAGGCAAAACCTCTCTTTTAATGAACCAACAGAGGGCCAATATCCCAAACATGATTGGACTTAGCCCAAACTGGCCATAAGTCCTCAATTCAAACTTAACTGGGCCAATGAGCTCATAATATAATAATTGATCTTGGTTTCCAAATTGGACTTCAGATCACTTAATCTACCTGGTTTAAGGGTACATCTCTTCACTCCTTTGATACTTGGCGTTGTAATTCCTCAACGTCTTCAAAGAGGTGATGGGTCCCGATGACCACACATTGATACGGACAGTAGGGTCCTTAAACCCATGGACTATGAGATCCTTAACCTTGACCGGAATGTCTTAAAACTAACAACGAACTATGACGTCCTTAACCTTGACCGGGATGTCTTAAAACTAATATCTAACTGTGGGGTCCTTAAACCCATGGACTATGAGGTCCTTAACCTTGACCGGAATGTCTTAAAACTAACAACGGACTATGACGTCCTTAACCTCGACCGTGATATCTTAAAACTAACATCGGACTGTGGAGTCCTTAAATCCACGGACTACGACGTTCTTAACCTCGACCGCAATGTCTTAAATCTAACAATGGACCGCAATGTCCTTAAACTACCTATTGACCGCAATGTCACTAAACTAAACAACAGGGCTCCCCTAATCGCTCTCTTGTTGGATCTAAACGATCCCGTTAAGTTGATCTTAGTCTACAAACTAGACTAACGTGTCCTTAACAAATGTTTAAGTCGATCTTAGTCTCAAAGGAGGCTAACGTATCCTTAAACACAACCCCCAAACGCAAATCTAATAAAGATACGGATTTGGACTAGTCCACGCCCTACGGGCGACGACATAACTCAGTCTCCGTATACAATCCACGGGCAACCAAACGCAAAACTAAACACACACGACAAGAAGTGACCATATGGAGAAGGAGAAAGTTGTTACCGTAATGCGGTAACGTAATTAACTGCAGGGGCTTGCGCCTGCAGGGAAGAGCGTCCCCACAATCAAAAACCCCTCAAGCGAGGGGGAATCTGACGAAGTCTGCTACATCGGACGCATCCGTTTAAACCTTCGATGCACGGTGCCATAAATTAATTTGGCATCTTCGGAGAGGTAGACAGATAGCACCAATTAGCATCTGCCCCGAATTTCAGGCAAGACGTCCCTGCGTCGTCTTCGCCGTCTTTCGGAGGGGAACAATACGACTTTACAAACCCGATGGAAATCGGAACAAACCGATTTCCGATTCGGTTTTCTCTCAAATCTCACTTATCACCAATTTTATAATGCT
The DNA here is from genome assembly GCA_030015575.1 of Agapanthus africanus. Taxonomy (NCBI): domain Eukaryota; kingdom Viridiplantae; phylum Streptophyta; class Magnoliopsida; order Asparagales; family Amaryllidaceae; genus Agapanthus; species Agapanthus africanus. Next base: position 517,945,838 of record JASDDO010000031.1, on the reverse strand, counting down.
TAAACATCTCTATGTTGACTATTAATCACTTAACAACTAATTTGAATAAGTTTTCTCACATGAAATGATACCGTTTCCATTTATCGTATTTCTTGCACTTAAATACCATAATATTTAGTTTTCACATTTAACCCTTTAACATTGCTATACCTTAAAGTAGATCACGAGGTAATGACCTACCTCCACACACACGCAAATACAACCCTAAAATGATATCATCAAAACCTAGAATACGAAAATACAAAATTTTACATTTAAATACCATTTTCTTAATAAAACATTTTCTAAAAGTTTTAGGTTCGTTGCACTTTTAAAACAAATATCTTTTAATAGGAAAATACGATATGTTGTGAACATCGATCGTTTATCTAAAACTGACTTTGTGGTGTCTAGGCTAGGCAAGTAAGAAAAGGTAATTTTAAAAGGCCCATCTCACGATTCGTGAGCGGATCCCTCCTTTTCTCATTTTGTACTTACCTGGCCACAATTGGCGGTGAAGAGACGATTTGAGGCTTCTAACGACTTATCGTTTAGACCATTTAGAAATAGCCTAGTTGAAATATAAAACTCTAGAATCTAAAATACGGAAAATCGACTTTTGCAAATAAATACCTTTTATTTTATAAAACCGTATTCTAAAGGTTTAGTATTTATAAATCTTTGCAAAGCGCCACTACAACCCACCTTTGGTGAACCCGTTAGGGATGATACGATTTATCGTGCACCCTCGGCTTAGTAGTGCTGGATTCAGACCTCCGCAAGGTGCATTCGGTCTCGAAAGGTTTAAAATACGATATCTTAAGAAAATGATATTTTTAGAATATAAAATATTTATTGAAATTATTTTGCATAAATATATGTATATTATCATTAAAAGATCTATTTTGTTATTATATAAATATCCCAATTTTTCTAAAAATCACAAGACTAGATTTTATATTAAAATACCATGAATTTCAAATAAATCAATATTACAGATAAATACCTTTATTTATGTAATTAGGATATTGTCACTAGAAACATCACCAAATAAAATTACACTCATTATAACTAAAAAGACGAATAATAAATACTTGGGGTGTATCTTGAAAACTATACAAAGGTATTTTTACATAAAACCCCTCAAGTTTTATAAATTACAATAAGGACCCTAACAATTATAGAACTTCGATTTACATTTCTTCTGTCCGACTCGGGTTTGAATCTGATCATAATCCGACTTGAATATGATTCAATTACTATATAAATCTATAATATTCCAACTTAATATGAACACATGAATCCAAGAATCCAATTAACAATCTATACAACTTGACTGAATCAAACCATGGATATACATCCATTGTTCCGTTATTCCATTTACCTGATTATGCAGTTACAATCTGTTTACTGATATCATGGTTTTGGTCGGTCATCCAACTTACACACTACAATACAACAATACAATCAAAACACTACGGGGTTTAAGGGGTAGATTGGTGCGGAAGGTGTTGGAAGTGGCACGAGACGGTAAGATTAAGACACCTAACCTATCTTCCGTTGCTGTTGTACCGTGGCTTAACGGTTCCTTGTACATTCCGTTTGCCCTGATCTCTAGCATACTGAGACCCCTCTCGTATACACTGGCATCCTTCCGTACCAAGCTACAAACAACAGCGTAAACAAAATATTCTACAATATTATACTTTAGAAGATATCTCTTATTCTGTAATTTCTAATTCTTCCTTATATTTGGGACTTACCGGGCGACCTGTTCGCTGACGACATTCTATTTCTTTCTTCTTTGAATGTCGTCAGGTGTTTTGGACCCGTCAGAGATCGAGTCTACCGATGAAGATTTGGATCAGTTCCACGAAGACCCCGAGCTCTAGATATTATACCTTGTTCTATTCAGTATTTTTCATTTCCTGTTATGCCATTGTTTAGGTATCGCTTTTATTCCAGATGTATTTACTTTTCATGCATTGTACAAAAGAATGTTATTAATAAAGTTGCTGTTATTTTTATATATCTTGTCTCTTGTGATTATCTTTATATTGCTTAGATACGCTCAGCGTATTTACTTCACAGTAAATACGTAGCGGACCTCGTCTCGTCCCTTCGCCGTATACTGGGAAGCGGTGCGTGACAGATTACTAGCTCTTCTTGTACCTATTTTTATTTTGTATGCCACTGTTTAGACACTGCATATTTAATTGTATCTTTCCTTTTTAAAACAGTTGTATGGAAAGATGAATGTAAATAAAAGTTGCTGTTTATTTTAACTTTCTTGTCATTCTTATGCATTTTATATATATTGCTTAATTACGCTTAACGTATTTATTTCTTAGTAAATACGTTGCGGCTTGCCACATCATCGTCTCCATCTATTGGGAAGCGGGGCGTGACAGAAGTAGATTGAGCACCTACCGCTATTAATCGAAGATTAAATATAGATTATTTTTATTTAAGTAGAACAAGTGTTTTAATATTGCTATCTAAATAATATTTTTATAATTGATAGGTTAATTTTAATAACATTAAATTAACCTATACTTTTATAGGATTAATAGAAAACACATTAAATATAGATCTAGAAAAGAAATATCATCTTTTAAACCTACCAATAGAGATAAATAAATAGAAAACCCTAAATTTTTCTATATTAAAAAAAAAATCCACTTTTATTTGCGCTTTTAAATTTTTTTTAATTATTTAACTTAATTTAAAAGTAGTTAACAAATCTCTCTGTGAGAACGATTCTCAAGTACAACTGTGATAAGCTGTATACTTGCGGTTAAATTTGGCGACAATAAAAATCCACGTCAGGCGTAAACTAATTATCCGATACTTTGAGTTTCTGTGAGTGAACATAATGGTTCAAATGCAAATCTTAAAACATAGGGGGCAGAGGGAAATTTTTTCATCACAAATTACCATTCCTTAATGGTGAGAGGTCAAATACAAATTTCCATAAAATCTAGGGGGAAGGATAATTTTCCGGGGATAAAGCCCAAAAATGGCTGGAATCTGCTCTTAATAGGATATATATATAATACATAATAACTAGCAGGAGCCCCTGCTCAATGTGATTGAGTAGGCTGTAGGGACACCCAAGTTTCTATATGTATATTTTGAAGCTAAGTGGACATTACAGCAACCGACGTTCTCCCAATAGAGTTGCAATAAGATTTGTCCTAAATTAATTATTATGCACCGAAAACGTCAAAAATGATGATCCGTTTAAGGACTGCAAATATTATGTTTTGATTTGTTGCATGATGTATAATCTTGGGCTTTGTACTAAAAAACCCCTCTCTGTTCATCACAATTATTTGCATAAAATATCGCTCATTTTGTATCATTATATTAATAAACAAATGTTATTAACCCTATGACAGCTATTGAGTACATGATTATAGGTTTGCTGGGTTATGAATCCCAATTGGTGCGAAACATACACATTTGATATGATTTCAGATTCAATTGGCCGGCGGATAACAAAATGATCAAAACACGTGTAACGACAACTCAAATCAACTACGTGCATTTCACGAGCTTCTAGAAATTCAATAAGATACTTCACTATTGTTTTGGACAGCAAGAAGACTTTCATCAAGTTGAAAATATTGTGTGGAGGATGTAAATGCGTGTGGTAATTGAATTTGTAGAGTCAAACTGAAATAGAATCGTTTAGCAAGAAAACCCAAGAGCATTTCTGAAAGAATTTAGAGATTTTGTATACACGAAAAATGAGGATTAATTGTATAAAGCTTACTGTAAAAATTGGAAGTTCCAGTTCATTTATATGGCCGCAAATTTGCGGCCATAATTGGGATTTATCATGTCGGCAAAGGAGCAAAATTCTATGGTAGAGTCCACATTAGTTTGACGATGCAAGGTTGCTCTGAAACTCTCTATAAATATCAGATCAGTGGTAAAGCATTGGGGGAGAGAAAAAATTGCTTAAAACTAGTGTTAGCTCTAGTTTTTAATAGCTTATGGTATTTTAGTGGAAAATCAATTTGATTTAGCCATTAGAGTTGTTCATCATCTTCAAGAGTTTACTTGATCTTCATCTTCTAGTTAAGAGTAAGTGTTTTTGGTAAGTTTAATTTAGTTTCATTCATGTATTTTTTAAGTATTCTTAAATGGATTTTTATTGTTATTCATGTCTTTACAATTTCTATCTTTTGCTTTGGTATATATTTAGTTCTTAAATGGTGTTTTATTTTTCTTCTTGTTTTTATGATTAAAGTACTTATTATTGGTTCGTTTTTTCTTTAGTTTAGGTTACATCCGTAGATTGCTCTCGCAAGAATCCTTAATAGCTAGCACTTTTCTTGTTAGGGCGAGAGGAGGATGTTTGATGAATTGATTTTGATTGCTTTACTATTCTTCGATCCAATATTTTGAACTTCATAACAGGCACATGGGAACCTCTCAATTCCGGACTTTTCAACCTCTCTAGTTCTCAATACGGGATTAGATTTCTAGTTCACAATGCGAGGCTAGATGTTGACTTGAATCTGGTTATGGGAATAAGTGGTGAGTGTTGAATATGATGGTTAGTAATAAATTAAATAAGTGGAAGGATACGGAAATTTAGGTGATGATTCTTATAAAGGGATGGCTGAATCTCTAATTTTACAAGTTTCTGACCAAGGTAATGGACAAGTGCATGGTAGGTTTACATATACCTGCACACCGTTCACTTTCTAATCCATATATTTTTAGTTTATTATTAGCACAATTCCAATTAGTTACTGGTTTTGGTGTGTTTTGACGGTTTATGTTCTGCTACTCTAATCGGTATGTGTTTGATATTCCGTGCTTACAAACACCATGTTAGTGGCCAGTTAAAAGCTTAACTAATTAAATACAGATTGATAACCCGTATTTGATAGGATATGAATTGAAAGAGAAGTATAGCGATTATAACTATTCATCAATATCCTATTCTTATTTCTAGCAAGTGATTCTTTTATTCTTTAAACTTGTATAAAACAACCTAGATTAAAACAATTCTTTCTCATACAGCTTGTCTACATCATCCAAATAATTATATCGTTCCCTGATGACGACTCGTATTCATCACTTGCTTATTGCAAAATATTGATTACGATATTTAATACTACAAGATTCTAGAATTCCCTAATTTTAAACTCTTAACATTCGCATACACGGAAAATCAACCTCAACAAAAATGGCGCCTCTGCCGGAGAACTGTGTTAATAAAAAAGATGCTAATCAAGTTGTTTTTGTAAATATTTTAAACCAAAAACAGAATAAAAACTTTCAAAACAAAAACAAATTTTTTTCAAAATCAAGACAAAAACAAAAAAATCTCTTCAAAATAAAAAACAAAGAAAAAACTAACTAGTATTCTTTTGCATTTTTTTCTTGGAATCTAGTATTTTGTGCTTAAAAATTCAAAATTGACTTGCAAATTCATAAACAGTGCACCGTCACGTGATTTGTTCTTATTTTTATAGGCGATTGCATTAAAGAGGTGTACTATGAATTCCTTAAAGTTGGCAGCGCGCGTGCACTTTAGAAAAGAGGAACAACGTCCAAAGACTTCACTTCGAGGCATGCTTCCTGGCCACAACCTTTTGATGAGATCTTTTCAGTTTCTTCTCCAACCTGTCATCTCCACTGCATTCAATTTTCTGCAGGTTTCTTCAAAGTCGCTCCGCAAAGTAAAAGAGACCAATCGTGTTTTATGCAGCGCCAAAACAAAAAAAAACAAAAAAATGTTTATATTGGTTGATTGAATTTCTTGCGCATTGCATTCAAAATACGAAATTAAGGGCATTTAACCCAATAAGATAAGGTAAGAGATTTCATCACTCTTTCCCTAGCCCACAAAGCACAAACCAAGCATCTCGGATTCCCACGTTAATTTAAAAGTAATTAGAATTTCAGCCTCTAAAGACATCGCGCTTATGGGGCAAGTTGATCATATTTAAAATTCCGCTTAACGATGTGTTATTGGAGGGATGTCTAGACAAGTGTGTAAGGCGCAGCCGCCGAAAGAATGAAAGTTGCTCTGATTAATGAACTTCGCGAAAGCGTTGGATAATCCTCCTGATCTCTGCACTTACCTGGCTTCTTCATTAATACATCATGAGTTTGATTTTCGATATTGATTTTACTTCAAAATCAAGTGTTGAAGCAGGTCTAGTTGATTTAAAACAACATAGATTGATTAGGGGTGAGGTTGTTTGTGTCGTGAATTTTGTGAATACACTAACTATAAAAAATATATATAATAAAAAAAATATAAAAAAATAAAAACCAAAAAGAGTTTGGATTAGTGCATGATCGATTGGGGCTGTGATTCAAAAGGCCGATTGATTCGTGTCACTAAAGTCTTGACCGATTCCTCCGTCGACTCTGTAGTCGACGTTTCTTCTTCTAATCCTCCAATTTCTTCGCCTTCTTCCACATCATGCGAAATGAGTGAAGAACAGACAACTCCTGTTCATCGCATCGCTCTTCAGAATAGATGCTATTTCACTCGCACTCCTCTTTCCAACTGGCTAAGTTTACCACCTCCAAATGAAGACCACTTTGAAATCATGCTCCAATCCATCGATTTGCTACCGAACTTTCACGGTCTTGAGACCAAAAATGCGTACTTGTTTATTAGCAAGTTTAACCAGGTCTATTCAATGATGAAAACATCGCAGCTGATGGATGACGCGATCAAACTTCGTTCCGTAACATTCACTCTCTGCGATCTGGCAGAAAAGTGGTTCTATAGCGCCTCCACAAACTCAATTTCCACATGAGACGATTTCTTTAAGGCATTTCTTAAGAAATTCTATCATAACCACAAAACTTTGACCATCACGACAGAAATTCAAGGATTTCATCAAGTTCCGTCAGAACCATTCTAGAAATGCTTTGAGCGTTTCAAAGATCTTCTGATTCAGTGTCCCCACCATGGCTTAGAAACGTGGAAACTCTGCCAAATCATCTATGAAAGGATAGAACCAGGAACGAAAGCATTGCACCAGACCATGTATCAGGGGCAGTTTCTTGAAAAATATAAAGATGAAGCTTGGACGTTTTCGGAAGGCCTAGCGGAGCAAACTTTTCACTTGGAAAGTACGAAACCCTTGTCAATTTCCTCCTCTAGATGTTCATCTAGAGGAGGACTACATCACATTGACACTTCCATAGCCATGAAGGCTGAAGTAGCCGCTCTGCAGCGGAAAATGGAAGTGTTAAAAGGAAAGTTTTCGTTATCTTCTTATTCAAACCCGCCACTTCGAACAATGTGTACTTGTCCAACGCTTCTGAAAAAAGAGTGTCCCTTGAATCCTCCGTTTCAGAGATAAGAACAAGTTAATGCTGCTTGAAATCTAAACCAGCGGCCGAGAAATGACCCGTACTCTTCTATATATAATCCGGGGTGGAGGAACCATCCAAATTTCAATTGGAACCAGAATCAATCGACAAATCCATAGTTCCAATTGAACAATCAATTTCAAAAGCCACAAGTTCCTCCACATGCACCACCGCAACAACAATTCCAACCCCAACCCTCTTAGCAACAATTTCAAAATCCTTCAGTCAATAATTCGCTTACCCCACCACCAAACAACAACTTCATTCTCTATAACAATTCTTTCAATCCATCAGGAGTAGATGATCGGAGAGTGTCAACATTGGAGAAAAGTCTTCAGGAGTTGATAAAACACAACGCAGTTCCCCCCAATAAAATTGGTCGGATTGGGACTCAAGTCCAAGTGCTAGAAGAATCTTGGCGCTTCTCCATGTGCAACTTACGTGGACATGCGCCAAGTTGATCTGACGCTGATAATATCTGAAGCCCTACCTTCTCATGCTATATTAGAAAGTTAACTTCCCATATCTTTCTTAAAATAGAAAGATATCATAAAATCGAATAGTTTAAACTATTTTGAGAAAATATTTTCTCTATCTTTCTAAAACGAGAAAGATCAACATCAATAACATGAAACTAATTTTAACCCATCACCTTAATTGATATGTTTCAATTATGGATTAATTAAAATCAAATCAAATCAATCACCGATGAAGTTGGGAAGAGTTAGACTTAAGTCCAAATGCCAGAAAACTCTTGGCGCTCCTCCACGTGCAACTCACGTGGACATGCGCCAAGTTGATCTGGCGTCGATAATATCTAAAGCCCTTACTTCATATAGCTTAGGCTATATTTGGAAGTTAATTTCCCATATCTTTCTTAAATAAGAAAGATATATCAACAGAAGCTTAAGTTTCGAAAATCTTTCTTAAAACAGAAAGATATAAATTGTTAATTGATATAACCGAACATCTTAAGCTATTTTGAGAAAATATTTTTTCTATCTTTCTAAAACAAGAAAGATCAAAATGAATAACAGGAAACTGATTTCACAAAATGATGCTGATTAGCATTAACCCTTGGATCCATAATCCAACGGTGCTTAAGCACCTGAGCTGATATTAGCTCTTTTCATATATTCTTTTAAGCAAAAAGAATCAATGCAATATCTTATCTGAACAAGAAAAATATTAATCATATCAATAGATAACCCTTGGATCCATAATCCAATGGTGCTTAAGCACCCGGACTTGATCTTAATCAATCAGAGAAATCTCAAAGAGAGATTGTCTCTACTTGTCCAACAACATTCACACCCTATATAAGGGACCCTAGAGGTCAAAATTGAAGGATATACATCACATACAGAGAGATCTCCGATCTCATCATGTAACAACTCCAATTTTAGTGTACATAAAATTCATTTAAAATTAATGTACACTTGGGGTATTTACAATTTCTGTGAGTACTATAAAAAATTGATTTACTTTTGAACAACAAGAAGGAGCTTGTAGCTCATTGGTAAGACCTTGCACTGCTGTTATAAAGCACCAGAGTTCAAATCCCATCAGTCACACATTTATTAAAATTAAATTCTTTTAATCTTTTAGAAGCCCAAGAGTTTACACGTGTACAACCCGTAAATCCAAGAGTCACAGCCTAAACAAACATGTGCATGAGGCTAGTCCAAACGTCAGAGACACACGGCACCAATACGAGCCCCCAACTCGTGACTCGGGCCGGCGCCTCCAGTTCAACTCGGACCAACCCCCATTTTTCTTCAACCCTAGCGACTCTTGGACTCCCCCCATAACTTCAGTATTATTGTTTTCCCAGTACATTTAGAGAGCACAATAAAACTCAGATTTAATCCATTTTAATACAAATTTTAAATACACCCTTTCACTACCCTAAACCCTAATTTTTCCTATAAATACCACTCTCAAATCACCCCTCCTCACTCATAAATCACTGCCCAAACTCTCAAGAAAATTTCAAGATCTTTTTGTGTGCAAGTGGAGTTAACAAAGGGCGAAACTCCGACGAACTTCCGGCGACAACTTAAGAAGTTTCCGACGACGAAACGACGCACCGGCAACTCCCACCTCTTCCTCTTTCTCTCCTCTGTCCAATCATGCAGTAAGTCCCTACTTCTCCTTCTTTTCTCTATTCTAAAAACATTCAAAACTAAAACCTGACGGAAGCGGAGTTAGTCCGACTTCCGATTCGTTTTTTTTTAAAAACTATAATTTTTCTTAATCAAGATACCTTCATATCATCACATATTGTTCATTAAACATTAATAAACATCTTTAACAAGTTTCATCGCAAAGGATTGTTATATGCATCTTTTATCGTAATTTCATATTAAAATACCACAAACTTTAGTTTCCGACATAAACTCTATAATACCTTTATACTTTTAGATAACTCATGAGGTAATGACCTACCTCCTCACAATACACATATCTAATATAGCACGATGGAATTTGAGAACATAGATTTGGAAAAAATACGACTTTACATATAACTAGCTTCAACTTATAAAACCTTTTTCTACAAGAAGTGTATTTAACAAATCTTTACAATTGCGTCTCTACAACCCATTTTGGGGAACCCGTTCGGTATGGTGCAAATTATCGCACATCCTCGGACCTAGTAGAGTGAGATGCAGACCTCCGCAAGAAGCATAAGATCTCGAAAGATTTTAATACATTTTTCTTTAGAAAATATGATTTCTATTATAAATAAAACTTATATTTTTAATAAATAAATAAATATGTAATTAATATTAAAATATATATTTATAATATTTATAATATTTCACATTTCCAAAATTCAAGAAAAACATTCCATTTACAAGAAAAATACCATACAATTCCAATATTTCAAATAAATACCTTATACTTTACAAACTAGGTCATATTCACTAGAAATTTCACATTGAATAAAAGAAACATCATGAAAACTATAAAGACGATAATTAAATACTTGAGATATATTTTGAAAGTATAACAAAACTATTTTATATAAAACCCCCTCAAATTATACTAAATTACAATAAGGACCCTAGTAAACATAGGTTTAAGCGGGACCAGTCTCTTGAGCCTCAGGGATCCAGAGATATGGATGCTTGCCTATTTAAGTTAGACAACTTAACAAACGGTGTTATCAACACGATAATTGTCTTTGAAAAAGACATAAATCCAGCCACCCATGTGCAGCAGTTACCGATAGTACCAAAACATAATTCAGGACTTCAATTTCTTTTCTAATTGTCCGACTCAGACTGAGTCTCAATATAATCAATCTGACTTGAATAAGATTCAAGTATGAAATTACAAAACTACAATTCAATATGAATCCATATATTCAATCTGTTCAATCTATATTGACCGAACCGAACCATGGATATACATCCATGTACATGATTCTCCAGTTACATTCATTTACTGATATCATAGTTCCGGCAAGTCGTCCATCTATATAAATCAATACAATACAATACAAATAATACCATCAAGACATCGCGGGGTTTAAAGGGTAGATTGGTACGGAAGGTGTTAAAAGTGGCACGAGTCTGTAACCATAATACACCTAACCTGAACATCCATTGCTGTTTTACCGTGGCTGAACGGTTCCTTGTGCTCCATATACCTTAGTCTCCGAAATAGTGGGACTCCTCTCGTATACACTGGCATTCTTCTGTACCAAGCTACAAACAACATCGTTAACACTAAATACAACATTATAACAATATACTCTCTAGTATGTCTATTCCATTCTTGTCTATTTACGGGACTTACCGAGCGATTTGTTCGCCTACGATATTCTCTTTCTTTTTTTCTTTGGAATGTCGTCAGGTGATTAGGACTCACTGGAGATCGAGCCCACCAGCGAGGATTTGGACCAGCCAGCTTTCGACCCAGAGCTTTAGATTCCTTGTACACATTTACATTCTGTATTTTTTATTTCTGTTATGCCACTGTTTAGACATTGCTTTCCATTCCATGTATTTACTTTTTAGATGTATTGTAAAAAGAATGTTAATAAATAAAGTTGCTGTTCATTTACATTTTGTCTCTTGTGTACATTTACTTTTATATTACTTCGATACACTTAGCGTGTTTACTTCTGAGTAAATACGTAGCGGACCTCATCGCGCCCTCTGCCCGTACATCGGGAAGCGGGGCATGACAGGTTTTGTTGGTGGCCGATGCAGGTCAGAGCTGTATGGAACCCTACCATGCAGGTAAGCATTGTATGGACAACCTAAGCAATATAACATAAGAACCAGCAACTGAAAACATTCTTTACAATTCGTATTCCTTGAATCGTATCATTTCATATACTTTGAATCTGTCCTAACCCAAAATTTTCTTTCAAGGTTATGGATTCCCCAAACAAAATCAGCACGAATTTCAACAACACTCCCCCACCACTACCACTCACACCTGCCGTCGCTGCTCCGATCAACGAGCAGACGGTTCTGCTTGAGGCAATCTGCAGCCTCCTAGAAGGACAGCAACAACAGACTGCTATTCTAATGAACCGTCCCGAGGCAGAAGCACCTGGGGTGAAGCAATTCAGGGCCTTGCACCCCAAGCAATTCTTAGGAAAAGAGAGCCCTCTAGAAGCTGAGGAATGGGATCAAAGAATTGAAGATGATCTGGCAGCGGCACAAGTGCCAGAGATAGTTTGGGTCCGAGTTGCGAAGTTGCAGCTCACGGACAATGCGCGGGTTTGGTGGAAGGCGGAAGAAAGCCGTCTTGATCAACCCATCGAATGGAAGACTTTTCGCGACATGTTCGACGCAAAGTATTTCCCAGAGACTGTCAGGTTCGACATGGAACAACAGTTTATCCCCTTACAACTGGGTTCGATGTGGACCAAATCAGTGGATGAGTACGATGCTGAGTTCACCATGCTCAGTCGGTAAGATATGTCTTAATAATTCGATTTTTCAATAAATCACATACTACACAGCTAACACAATACTTTAACGGATTTTCGGCACACTTGATACCGACGGATGAGATCAGAGCTCGTCAATTTCAATAAGGGTTAGATCCAGAAATCCAGGCTGCATTAGCCACAGGAGATTTTCCGACCCATGAATCGGCTCTGAAAGCTGCCCACCGTTATGAAGCAGTGGTAAAGACGAAGGCAGATTTCAATCTGCTGGAGTTAAGCTCCCTGCCAACCAGATGCTTGGAGGAGCCTCTTCAAGGCCGCCATTTGTGCTCAGGAGACCGGGAGTACCAATCAACCAGCCCAACCCAGCTTTCTGTACCTACTGCAGGAGAGATGTACACTTGGAGAAAGATTGCCGGCGGGCCAACCATCTTTGCTTAGTTTGCGGCTCAGCTACTCATGATATTGGGTCTTGTCCCAGAAGACACAACCCAATTACTACACCCAGGCCAGCAATCACTTAACAGCAGAGACCAGCCCTTCAGGCACCTGCTCCAAGACTCGCTCTCCCTGCTCCACCACCTAGAGGACCACCGACTGCACCTCCTCTTCGTCAGTTCCATCAAGCTCAACGGAACGTTCCGAGGAATGCTCCTCCGGCCAGGAGGAATGTACCACGGCCACAGGCTTTCACGATGACCGTGGAAGAAGCTGAGGCCACTGGCCAAGTCATCACTGGTAGCCCTTTCTTCTCAAGCTTTTCTTTCAGTCTTAACACCTGCCTACATATTTTTCCTATACCTAAAACATATCCCACATATCTTAGGTATAATCTTTGTAGCCTCACTTCCTGCACTAGCACTATTCGATACTGGAGCATCTCATTGCTTTATGTCGCAACGGTTCGTTCGAACCCATGCGATTCCAGTCACACCGCTTGTATCCAGTTGGAATGTCAGTTCAGAGAACGGCGTTCTAAAGGAAACAATATGATACAGCTTGTGTCCAGTAGTCGTCTGCAGCAGAGAATTCTATACTGACTTCAAGGCGTTCTAAAGGAAACAATGGGATACAGTTTGTGTCCAGTAGTCGTCTGCAGTAGAGAATTCTATGCTGACTTCAAGGTACTTGACATACCGAACTTCGATGTAGTTCTAGGAATGGATTGGCTCGGGACATTCTATACTACCATTGACTGTCGTCAAAGGAAGGTAGTATTCGAGATTCCAGAGCATCCAGTTTTTTATTTCAAAAGTGGAGACCATACACTGGAGCCAAGCACTTACAAGACGAAACCAAAGAAGGCAGTGATTGCGGCAATTCAAGCGGAGGAAGGATCAAAGCCAGATGTGGTTCGAGAGTTCGACGATGTGTTTCCTGACGATATAACAGATTTGCCTCCCGATCGAGCTCTTGAATTCAGCATTGATTTAGTACCAGGAGCACAACCAGTAATCAAAGCACCATATCGATTAAGTCCGGAAGGTTTAAAGGAGGTCCGAAATTAATTGGACGAATTATTGGCGAAAGGATGGATTCGTCCCAGCACTTTAAGCTGGGGATCTCCAGTTCTGCTCGTGAAGAAGAAGGAAGGTTCATACAGAATGTGCATCGATTATAGAGCATTGAACGAAGTTACGATAAAGAACAAGTATCCATTACCGCGCATCAAAGATTTTTTTGATTAGCTAAGCGGATCTTGTGTTTTCTCTAAATTAGATCTTCATTCAGGTTATCATCAGGTGAAGGCCAAGGAAGCTGATATTCATAAAACAGCATTCAAACTCGCTATGGTCATTACGAATTTCTTATGATGCCATTTGGAGTGACCAACACACCAGTAATATTCATGAACCTGATGAATCAAGTTTTCCGGGAATACCTAGACATGTTCGTTGTCATTTTCATCGACGACATCCTGGTGTATTCTAAGAGCTGGAAAGAGCATGCCGAGCACCTACGAATTGTCCTAGAAACTTTACGACAACATCAATTATTTGCCAAGTACAACAAGTGCGAGTTTTGGCTAGATCAAGTTGGTTTTCTTGGACATATCGTATCAGGCGATGGAATCTCTGTAGATCCAGCGAAAGTTTCAGCAATAGGCGAATGGCTGACACCGAAGTCAGTGAAGGACATTCGAAGTTTCTTGGGTCTAGCTGGATATTACAGAAGGTTCATTGAAGGATTTTCCAAGATTGCAACACCCCTGACCAAGCTCACACGTAAATATGAAAAATTCGTGTGGTCAGAAGCATGTGAGTAAGCTTTCATAGAACTCAAGTCAAGATTGACATCAGCGCATATTCTCATTATACTGGACCAATCTGGAGGTTTTGAAGTGCGTTGCGATGCATCCGGTAAGGGATTAAGATGTGTTCTACATCAACACGGTAAGGTTGTGGCTTATACTTCAAGACAGCTGAAAATTCATGAGCGTAATTATCCGATGCATGATTTGGAATTAGCAGCCGTTATCTTTGCTCTTAAGATTTGGCGCCATTATTTTCTTGGTGAACGAGTGAACATATACACAGATCACAAGAGTCTGAAATATGTGTTTACTCAGAAGGAGTTGAATATGCGGCAGAGACGATGGTTAGAACTCATGGCGGACTTTGACATCAACCTGCAATATCACACGGGAAAAGTGAATGTGGTACCTGATGCCCTTAGTCGCCAACCATTAGCCATGAATCTCACAGCTCAGTGGAAGCTTCAACAAGACTTGCATCAGATGGAGATTGAAGTGGTCATTCCAGGTAACGCTTCAAGTTTTATGAACTTACAAGTTCAATCTACCATTGTCAATCAGATCAAGGCAACTCATGCAAGTGATTCTAAATTGCAAAAGATCAGAGAACAAGTAGATAATGGACTCAGAACAGACTTCATCATCCATGAAGACGGATCTTTAAGATACGGCAGTAGATTGTGTGTACCAAAAGGTTCTATTCGGGACGAGTTAATGAAAAAAGCTCACAGCTCTCCCTACTCAGTACATCCTGGAGGTACAAAGATGTACAATGATCTGCGTCAAAATTACTGCTGGCATGGAATGAAGCGTGAAGTAGCCAGAAGCATCACTAAATGCTTGGTGTGTCAGCAAGTAAAGGCTGAATATCACAGGACTGCTGGATTACTTCAACCGTTACCTATTCCAGAATGGAAGTGGCAACACATCACAATGGATTTTGTGACTGCACTCCCTCGCAGCATAAAAGGTAACGATGCGGTATGGGTTTTTGTGGATCGACTCACGAAGTCGGCTCACATCATCCCATTTCGAGTTGGCCAATCTACTGAGACATTAGCAAAGAAGTACATGGAGGTAAGAATCTAAGTAAGATTTAAACTCTTCAAATATGTACTATCTCTGATACCCATGAACTCATACAGGAAATTATGAGACTTCATGGAGTACCGGTCTGCATTGTCTCTGATCGTGACACCGGTTCCGATCGCAAATTTGGCAAAGTCTGCAAGCGAGCTTGGGAACAAGTCTGAACTTCAGCACAGCTTATCATCCACAAACAGATGGTCAGTCTGAGCGAACTATTCAGATCTTGGAAGATATGCTCAGAGCGTGTATGTTAGACTTCGGAGGATCGTGGGAATATCACCTACATCTTGTGGAGTTTTCATACAACAACAGCTACCAAGCAAGTATCGGAATGACACCTTTTACAGCACTTTATGGAAGGAAGTGTCGATCGCCATTAAGTTGGGACGATATTGGAGATAGAGAACTCCTTGGACCTGAAATGATAGTAGCAACCGTAGATGTGGTCCGTACTATCAGAGAAATAATATGCAAAGCCAAGGTCGACAGAAGCACCGGGCTGATGCAAAGCACTGTCATTTGGATTTCCAGCCGGGAGATCACGTATTTATGAAGATATCTCCAAACCGCGGAGTGATTCGATTTGGAAGACGGGGTAAGCTAAGTCCGAGATATATTGGACCGTTCAACATACTCGAACGAGTCGGTGAAGTGGCATATTGCTTGGCACTTCCACCCTCATTGGAAGGAGTGCACAACGTGTTCCATATATCCTAACTCAGAAGGTATGTGAGTGACCCCAGCCATATTCTTGATCATTCCGAGCTCACTGTATCTTGTGAGCAGCAACCTGTTGAGATCCTGGACAGGAAAGTGAAGTCACTTCGGAACAAAGAAGTCAACTTGGTTCGAGTGATGTGGAGAAAAGACATTCCAGGAGAATCGACCTGGGAAAGGGAAGATGAGACGCGTGCAAGATATCCCTACTTATTTGTAAACTAGTCCTTAAAATAAATTGTAAATTTCGAGAATGAAATTTTTGTAAGGAGGGTAGACCGTAACAACTCCAATTTTAGTGTACATAAAATTCATTTAAAGTTAATGTACACTTGGGGTATTTACAATTCCTGTGAGTACTATAAGAATTTGATTTACTTTTGAACAGCAAGAAGGAGCTTGTAGCTCATTGGTAAAACCTTGCACTGCTGTTACAAAGTACCAGAGTTCAAATCCGATCAGCCACACATTTTTTTTAATTAAATTCTTTTAATGTTTTAGAAGCCCAAGAGTTTACACGTGCACAACCCGTAAAAGTAAAAGTCGCAGCCTAAACAAACATGTGTACGAGGCTAGTCCAAACGTCAGAGACACGCGACACCAATACGAGCCCCCAACTCGTGACTCGGGCCGGCGCCGCCGGTTCAACTCGGACCAAACCCCATTTTTCTTCAACCCTAGCAACTCTTGGACTCCCCCAATAACTCCAGTATTATTTGTTTTCCCTGCACATTTATAGAGCACAATAAAACTCACATTTAATCCATTTTAATACAAATTTTTAATACACCCTTTCACTACCCTAAACACTAATTTTTCCTATAAATACCATCCTCAAATCACCCCTCCTCACTTATAAATCCCTGCCCAAACTCTCAAGAAAATTCCAAGATCCTTTTGTGTGCAAGTGGAGTTAGCAAAGGGCGATACTTCAACGAACTTCCGGGGACAACTCAAGGGGTTTCCGACGACGAAACGACGCACCGGCAACTCCCACATCTTCCTCTTTCTCTCCTCTAGCCAATCATCCAGTAAGTCCCTACTTCTCCTTCTTTTCTCTATTCTAAAAATATTCAAAATAAAACCAGACGGAAGCGGAGTTAGTCCGACTTCCGATTCGGTTTTCTTTAAAAACTACAATTTTTCTTAATCAAGATACATTCATATCATCACATATTGTTCATTAAATATTAATAAACATCTTTAACAAGTTTCATCACAAAGGATTGTTATATGCATCGTTTATCGTAATTTCACATTAAAATACCACAAACTTTAGTTTCCGATATAAACTCTATAATACCTTTATAATTTTAGATAACTCACGAGGTAATGACCTACCTCCTCACAATAGACATATCTAACATTGAACGATGGAATTTGGAAATATAGATTTAGGAAAAATACGACTTTACATATAACTACTTTCAACTTATAAAACCTTTTTCTGCAAGAAGTGTATTTAACAAATCTTTGCAATTGCGCTTCTACAACCCATTTTGGGGAACCCGTTCAGTATGGTGCGGATTATCGCACATCCTCGAGCCTAGTAGAGTGAGATGCAGACCTCCGCAAGGAGTATACGATCACGAAAGATTTTAATACATTTTTCTTTAGAAAATGTGATTTCTATTATAAATAAAACTTATAATTTAATAAATAAATATATATGTAATTAATATCAAAATATATATTTATAATATTTATAATATTCCACATTTCCAAAATTCAAGAAAACATTCCATTTACACGAAAAATACCATACAATTCCAATATTTCAAATAAATACCTTATATTTTAAAAACTAGGTCATATTCACTAGAAATTTCACATTGAATAAAAGAAACATTTATAAAAACTCTAAAGACGATAATTAAATACTTGAGATATATTTGAAAGTATAACAAAACTATTTTACATAAAACCCCCTCAAGTTATACTAAATTACAATAAGGACCCTAGTAAACATAGGTTTAAACAGGACCAGTCTCTTGAGCCTCAGGGAGCCGGAGATATGGGGTGCTTGCCTATTTAAGGTAGACAACTTAACAAACAGTGTTATCAACACGGTAATTGTCTTTGAAAAGGACACAAATTCTGCCGTCCATGTGCAGCAGTTTCCGATAGCACCAAAACATAATTCAGGACTTCAATTTCTTTTCTAATTGTCTGACTCAGACTGAGTCTCAATATAATCAATCCGACTTGAATATGATTCAAGTATGAAATTACAAAACTACAATTCAATATGAATCTATATATTCAATCTGTTTAATCTATATTGACCGAACCGAACCATGAATATACATCCATCTACATGATTCTCCAGTTACATTCATTTACTGATATCATGGTTCCGGCAAGTCGTCCATCTATATAAATCAATACAATACAATACAAATAATACCATCAAGACATCACGGGGTTTAAGGGGTAGATTGGTACGGAAGGTGTTAAAAGTGGTACGAGTCTGTAACCATAATACACCTAACCTGAACATCCATTGCCATTGTACCGTGGCTGAACGGTTCCTTGTGCTCCGTATACCTTAGTTTCCGAAATAGTGGGACTTCTCTCGTATACACTGGCATTCTTCTGTACCAAGCTACAAACAACAGCGTTAACACTAAATACAACATTATAACAATATACTCTCTATTCTGTCTATTCCATTCTTGTCTATTTACGGGACTTACCGAGCGATTTGTTCGCTGATGACATTCTCTTTCTTTTTCTTTGGAATGTCGTCAGGTGATTCGGACTCACTGGAGATCGAGCCTACCAGCGAGGATTTGGACCAGCTAGATTTCGACCCAGAGTTTTAGATTCCTTGTACACATTTACATTCTGTATTTTTTATTTCTGTTATGCCACTGTTTAGGCATTGCTTTCCAATTCTATGTATTAAATTTTCAGATGTATTGTAAAAAGAATGTTAACAAATAAAGTTGATGTTCATTTACATTTTGTCTCTTGTGTACATTTACTTTTATATTGCTTAGATACACTTAGCATTTTTACTTCTGTGTAAATACGTAGCGGATCTCGTCGCACCCTCTGCCTGTACACCGGGAAGCAGGGCGTGACACATCGGTTCATAAAGAACTTAAGTTTTCTGCCTTTGAGTTTCTCCTTCTTCTTTTTCCATACTACCGAGGTAAATAGGAGATCAATCTCCATCATCATAAAAACTTAAGACTCATTCATAAGAAGGTTAACCATCATTGATAGTGCTCAAGTCCTTTATCAGATTTTACGATCTCTAAATTAAGATCGTTCTTTTTTCATAAGAAACTTAAGTTTCATAAAGGAATTGTTTTGATCTTAAGATCTAGGGTTTGAAAAAGGAATCGAACCCTCTTTATAAAAATATGATGTACATCAAGGTGATGAGATGACCAAAAGGATGCATAATGATTGAGAGATCCTAGATCATTAAAATAATGATCTTGGTGATCGTTAATGGAAACAGTGCCATTAACAAAAGCTTAAGCTTCGTAAAACTTAAGTTTCACATAACCAAAGGCAGATGCGTAGATGGTTTATAGGACTTAAGTTCATGGCCAAATACTTAAAAACTTAAGTCTCTAAGCGCCAGATCCATATAAACACTTGTGGGTAAGCGCCAGAGGCAGATGCGCCAATGGGCATGCGCCACATGGCATGCGCCAGCGGCAGCAGAAGCATCCGAGGCTAATATGATGAGTGTATATGAATCCAGGAGCGCCTGTAGGCATGAACCAAAAGCAGATGCGCCAAAGGGCATATGCGCCATGCAGCAGAAGCGCCAGTGGCATATGCAACATAAGAACTTAAGTTTTAAGCACCAACGGCCCAAATATAAGGATCCATGAGCCAGTAGCAAAGTGCCACGTGGCAAGCGCCATCCCTATAAGCACCAATGGTCATGGGGACCCCATATACATGCGCCCAAGTCTTATATGCATGTTTCTTAGCCCAATATTGGCTAAGATATTTCTCTGAAGCTTAAGCTTCTGGGCCCAGTGCTCAACACTGTTAGGTTATGTAAAGCCTAAAATAAACCATGGCCTGGTGCTTAGCACTGTTGGGTAACAAGACCCCACATTTAGTCTAAGATCAGACCGACTCCCTGAAGTTTCAAATTTCTTTGATTTTCAAAGGAAAATCAATTGATTATACAAATTTCAAGTCGATTTTAATCTAAAACTAGATTAATGGTTCTTATACGCATTTTAAGTCGATCTTAATCTAAAACCAGGTTAATGATCTTTAAACCCCTGGACTTATGGACCTCATTTATATGAGATCTACGTCCTAAGTTCACGCAAAATATGATTTACGGGTTTGGACTAATCCATGCCCTACGGGCGACAAAATTAGTCTCCGTATACAATCCAAAGGCAATCCCTATATAAACAATATAGATATAACACAACATGAAGTGATCTACCTGGACCAGGTGAAAGTTGTTATTGCAATGCGATAACATAATTAACAGTTGGGGTTTGCGCCTGCATGGACGAGTGTCCCCACAATAAAAAAACCCCTCAAATGAGAGGGAATCTGATAAGTCTGCTAAAACGATCGCATCTATCCAAACCTCCGATATACGGTGCCATAAATCAACTTGGTATTTTCGGAGAGGTGGATGGATATGTTTTATATAGCATCTATCCCTAAATTCAGGCTAGACGTGTCTGCAACTCTGTCCAGTTTTCGGCGGTAAACAGATTCTGGCACGTCCGGTGGGACCTTTTCCTTTTTGCACTCCACACTTCGTGTGTCGTGTTCTTCGCGAAAAAATCGCGGCATATTATGTTTATGGTTTCCCTTGGGTTTTGGATACTAAAGCCGGTGTTCTCCTCCCTATGCAGATCCATTGTCATCATTCAACAACAACAACCGCAACATTGGCCTCATCACCACTCTGGCCATAATAACATGGTCAGGGCAAGCCATGGCCCCTGTGCTCTGCATACCGATGGTCCAAGTGGCACAAAAACTTGATGGGCTCTTTTTTGGGTCCATGCTTTCACTTTCCTCTCTTGGAATCCCAGCTCAAAAGGAGGAGACGCCCAAGAAGTCAGTTTTCGATAGGCTGACAACTACCACAGTAGAGCCAGATGATAAGCCTTCTTAATATGAAGGATCGAATCCTTCCAAAGATTGAAGCACAACTCCATAGACCCCTGCAAGAAGCCCATGATCCTGAAGAAATCAGCCTTCAAGAGGCTGAGCCTTGCTGCTCCGGATTCTCCACCCCGGTCATTCCAAAGAGGATAGTCATTAAGAGGATGATATCTGCAGCCCCTGTTACTTATGAGGCGCCAAAGGGTGCTTCAACTCTACGCCAGTCTGTATTCAATAGGCTGGCACCTCATGCTCATACTCCAATCTAGCTAAGGATATGTCCCAGCTTCGAAAGAACACAGGGGGCAGGATGCTTCGGCCCAGAAGCTATGCAGGGGAAAATCCATGAAGCCCCGGAAACTGAAGAAACTCCAACTTCATGAAATGCTCGACGTCGATACTGGCGCCAAGTGAGACAAGGTGGGGGCAGTCCGCCATCCGGGCGAACCCCGCTAGCTCCAATGCTGCAGGCTGCTGTTCCAACCGGGAACAGGTTTGAGGCGCTGAACATGATGAAGCGCAACTCTCCAAGTCCTATATTGAAGAAAACTCCACATTCTACCGAGAGGAATGACATGCCAAACTGGTTCGATCGGTGAAGCAACTTTTCTCGGCCATTCATAAGGTCTGGAAGGAAGTGCAAGGGTCAGTGATCAATAAGGATTACTCTCCTCGACCCAAGATGCTGAAGAGCTATGATAAACGCTCTTCCCATCATCCGAAAGAGGCTCTTAATATGATGGTTCTTCCAAGACCGGCCTCTCACAAGAGAGAGAGAGAGAGAGAGGCCAGAGTAGACATAGAGGTCCGAGGCATACTCCAAAGATCCACACTCCAAATGCTTTAAGACTGGAGGATTGGTAGTTCACACCATTTATACAGTGAACTCTAAGGATGAGAGCAAGACTTCCGTCTTCCACATACCGATAACGCGGTCTGTAACCAGATCCACAGAAGCTGTAGGAGTTTGATAGCTTAGGCGGCAGAAATAATGAGTCCCCTACCTGGTGCAAATCTGGACGGCTCTTCCGAGGAACGAGCGAACTAGGTGTCTGATACGGACTACCTGAAGCAGATACTTCAAAAGAAGGACGAGAAAGCTGTAGAAATGGAAACCCGAATGGACAAGATGGCCCATTTGTCCCAAAGTATGCTCGGGATGATGGCTCACCCCGAACCACCAGCAGATGAACCGCCGGTGGTCGTCGTCGAAGACAAAGGAGATACCTCCAGTTCCCTCCAAGCCACCTCAACGGCAAAGGAGGAAGTCATATCCAAATCACAGCTGAATGAATACATCGCTCAGTAGTTCAAGGCTCACTTATCTAATGAAGCCGTCAGCAAGGTTATAAAGAACGACCGACCTTATCCGGCGTGTTAAGACCAGACAGTACCCACCAGGATATACGATTTCGACGTTCCCCATATATAAAGGGGCCGGAAATCTGAAACAACATATTACCCAGTTCAGATCAAAGTGCGGCAATACCGGGAGTAATGATATACTGCTCCTGTGACAGTTCGTTAGCAGTCTAGCGGGCGTAGCATTTGAATGGTACTCGGAGATTCCTAATGACTCAATCAAAACCTTTGATGAGATAGAACTCCTTTTTGCCATAGATTCGCTAGTGCAAGCGAGTGCACTACGGTAACTGCCTTGGTCAATGAGAGGCCCAGATCAAACGTGACATGGGTCTTATACGCAATGTGATAGAGGAACCTTTGGTCTAAATGCGAATAAAGGATCCCTGAAGCTCTGGCCATAAGTATGTTCGTTAGCACTCTCGACAAAAAGTCGCAAGTATTTCTATACTTGGCTCTTCTCAGCCTAGCAACTTTTTAAGAGCTCATCGATAAGTTAGCTCAACTAGATGCAATGAACTGAGAACCTTCCTCTTCTAATGAAGACTCACAAAACTTCAAAAGAAAGGGTAAGGCAGCGTTTGTCGCTAACACGCAACAACGGCCGAATGGTCCTAAGATGGCTGGTCGTCAAAATAACATCCGCATGGGACCCACTCTTGAAGAAAGAATGGGACGGGAATATTCCTTCCCTCGTGACAAAATGAGGAAATTATTCGACCTCGTAATGAAGAGCGGCTTTCTAACTTTGCTCGATTCATAGCGATATGTCCAACCCAATGACATCAACAACTCGACTTATTGCCTATATCATCAGGTGATCAGTCATCCGATCGAGAATTGCTACGTCTTCAACAACTGGGTCGAGGACCAGTATAAAAACGGCAAGTTCATGCTCTCCAATAAATGGAAGGTGAACTATCCTCAAAAACATATCTCTAAAGGGACTAACACGCAGGGAGCATCCTGCTCACTCGTTGAAGAAACCCCATGGGAGATGATGTTGTCTTCTAAAACAAAGAGAATGTTAAAAGATCTCCAAGCATTCTCTGTGATCAGGTGGAAAAGTCCGCTTGAGTCAGAGATCATACCAGGGATGTTGAAACCGTGTCCTACTCCGAAAGCTATTGATAAAGGGAAAATCCCCGAAGTCAAAAGGTCTTCCAAAAAGAAAAACAAGAAGAAGGCGAAAAAGTCTGTATAGCCAGTTGAGCATGTTGACGGCTGTACGGACATCCAAAAATTAACTGACGTATTAGAAGAATACAATCAGAAAGCGTGGTCGCCTGTCACTCTTGAGATGTTTATCAAACACATCCTTGAAAATAGTAGAGAGGATGAGGATGATCACTTAGAGGGAGAAACAGAAGGCTGTGTGGAAAGTTGCCACATGATATCTCACTCCTCCATCTATGATGATGAGGCTCCTCCCGCGTCCGAAAGAAATTCAGACGAGCAAGGGATAGAATCATTGCCTGAAGTTCCAAATTCTCCATGACAGGATCCGATTGAGAAGCTCCTAAGGGAAGCCTTTCAAAGAAGCCGGGAAAATCAAAGGCATGAGCTGGCTATCTACGAGAAAGCCAGACAACAACATCTGAAAAGGGAAGCCACGGAAGAGGCAAGTTATGTAATTCCCCAACCAAAGATGAATATGCAACCAAAGTAGAAGATACTCCTAAAGAAATGCAAGTCCGAGAAACATTTTGCTAAGTCTTTATCCAAAGGGATGAATCTGCCGCCTTTAAAGATGTATACCCCAGGGGTCGTAGACTTTGAAGGTGGAGAAGAGCATCTAAAATATTGCCTCTACCACTGGAGGGTCTGCCATCCCATCGACGAATGTAAGGCGTTTGGAAAATGGTGGAGAAAATATATTCTCCACAACAGGCATCTGAAAATAAAGAAGTGGATTGCCAAGGCTCACCCTCCCCAACATAATTATCCCAAGGCGAATGACCAAGCAGGGATGATCACCGAGATGTTATATGATCAAGGCTTAAGCTTCAGAAGGAGGAAGTTCAACAGTGCCGACTTTCGGAAGTGATTAAGAAGATGAACCTCCCGTCGATCTCCCCTATATAAGTTTCTCATTAGGAGACAAAGAAAAGGCAGAGGATTGCGGCAACATTCGTTTGCGGAACCGTACTCTCCCCGAGAAGAACCTTGTGCCCGCAAATAATGTTTCTAAGAATCAAGATAAGGGTAAAAGGAAAATTCCCAAAGAGATCACTCTTGATGAAGAGGTGGCTAAAGAACTAGCTGCTAAGGATCTCCCCAAGAAAAGTAAGGTGGGCTACAATGTGTTAGTCCACCTGAAGAAGTTATCCTCGCATTTGAGCATATATGATGCTTTGCTCTTGTCTAAGGAACCACGGGAGTCATTAATTAAAGCCCTCAAAGAACCAGACCTTTTTCCTGCGCACTTTGCCGTAGAAGCTATGAAGGATAAAATGGCGGAGGTATACACGGCTTACATCTCCTTCAGCGAAGAAGATCTTCTCCTGGGGACGTTTGAGCACAATCGGCCGCTCTACATCGCCGGGTACTACGATGATCAGAGGATAAATAAAATTTTCGTCGACAACGGTTCTTCGGTCAACCTTCTTAATGTTAAGGTACTCAAATAGCTGTCTATGGATGTACGATATCTCGGCCGAAAGAAAATAACTATCTCCGGATTCGACTTCCAGTCTTCAAGAATGTTGGGGTCCATAGTGTTGACACTCCGCTTTGGACAACTTATCACAGATGTCAAATTTCACGTCATTGACGGCAAAACCTGCTACAAAACTTTACTGGGTAGACCTTGGTTACACCAGTATGGCGTCATCCCTTCTACCAAAGATCAGTGTATGAAGTATTTTAAGGATGGCCAAAAGCACACCATCTTATGGGAGCTCAACCTGTTCTTGGTAAACGAAGTGCGGAAATATAAAGATGCAAAGTACTTCCTATTAGACTATAAAGATATAGAGAAGTGCGACAAGCCTATGGACAAACAAGTTCAAGCGGTGGTCATCCTAATCTTTGGAAGTGACTTTGAAGAGGAAGAAATAGTACTCATGGGTCAGCCTCCAAAGGAAGCTGATAAACCAAGCTCGTCGGCTCTTATCCTGATCTTCATCAGTGACTCTGAGGAGGAAACTAATACGGTTTTCCTAATTCATCAGCGGGTGAAGGTCCCCGATGAAGCCGATCGAGCTCTGCATATTACAATGGCTCCACCACATTATTATAAGGAGCTCGATGCACTCAGTACCTATAGCATGCAATAGTTAGTAACCTTCCACGCGCCTTCCAGATGTAAAAGAGAAAAGGCTATTCTCTTTTATAAGTCAAAAGGAACTATGGCGTAGAGAGAAATTTGGCACGGACTCGAGCCGAATCTCAATAGGCTGCAACCAATCCCTATACCAAGATACTATACAAAGAGCTTGAAGAAACTCCTTCATCAGCAGGGAGTACCATTCGAACAGATCGCCCGTCAGGCCCAGTATTTCAAGAAGATTTAGGAAGTGCCAGGGACTTGCTAGCCAGCTTCCCATGGGAAGCTCGATACTACTGGTCTGGGCTATGTCCGACCGAAGAAGAAGCGAGCTCACAGTTGCTATGCCTCAAGAAAAAGGGAAGATGCATGGATGACAAACAACCCAGCCAAGCAAGGTTTAAACACCTCGCAAAGTATCCCAACTGGATAATCTGAACAGATGCTCGAGTTGTTGATGGACCTAATCATGCAATTACCACCGAGCATGCGATATAATGAAGTTCCACAAAATATTGTGACTTGATCGACAGAGGACCTGACTGAGAAGCTGATGAGAGAAGCTTATCAAATGGGTCATACAGCTTTGTATGAAATAGCCGGAAGCTTGCACCCAAGCAAGCAATCCATGGGAGAGACGAGTCACGATCCACATCCTTGACGGCTGCCTATACCTTCCTTTAAAAATAAAGGAGCTCAAGCTGGCGACATCAAAGATAGCACACCGTCCATGGCCAAGCCGCAAATTCGCCCGGCCATATCTCTTGAAGAAAGGATGTGATGGGGATATTCTTTTCCCCATGACAAGGTGAGGAAAATATTTAACCTTTCCATAACACATCAGATATTAACTCTACCCAAGTGTAAGTGGCTTCATGAAGCTAATGCTCGTGGATCATCCTGACTACTGTCCTTACCATCGGGTCATTGGTCATCCAATCAAAGATTGTTTTGCTTTCAAGAATTGGGCGGAAGACCAGTATAGGCAAGGCAAGTTCAAACTAAGCGACAAACGGAAAGTAGAACCTCCGCAAAAGCAAGAGCCAATATGAGCGAACCCCGCCAAGTCAGAGCATAACGAACCCAAGTTACGGAAGCTCACACATACTTGCCACATGATAGGACTCCTTAATGAAGAGGGGGATGAAGATGCGCTTCAGTGCCTCGATTGCTTCACCAATGAAGACGAGGAAATCTCGGAGCTCCCGCCAGCGCCAAAATAATTTTTAGATGGGGTCCATACCACCGCTGATGAATTGAAAAAGATAAACCTGGGAGCTGAAGGAGATCTTGACCTATATTCGTCAACGAGCGGCTGTTAGATGAACAAGTAGTTGATTTAAAAGAAGTACTCATAGAGTACAAAGACTGCCTTGCATAGAATTACTCCGAAATGCCAGGTCTTGATCCAAATGTAGCAGTTCACAAATTGGCCATATTGTCAGAAGTAAAGCCTGTTAAGTAAGCGCCAAGAAGGATGCGGCT
This sequence comes from Agapanthus africanus, assembly GCA_030015575.1. Classification (NCBI taxonomy): domain Eukaryota; kingdom Viridiplantae; phylum Streptophyta; class Magnoliopsida; order Asparagales; family Amaryllidaceae; genus Agapanthus; species Agapanthus africanus. The sequence continues at coordinate 517,918,301 of JASDDO010000031.1, read as the reverse complement.
TGAACTTGAGATGAGTATCAATGCCGAATTCAAAAAACTTATAGACTCCGGCTTTATCCAAGTGGTCTAATACCCCGACTGGATCGCCAACATCGTCCCCGTGATGAAGAAGAATAGGACCGTCCGGATCTGCGTGGACTTTCGTGACCTCAATAAGGCGTCTTTGAAAGATGAATTCCTCGTGCCAGTCACCAAACTGATGATCGACAGTACCTCTACCCATGAGGTCTTCTTATTTATGGACGGATCATTGGGGTACAATCAGATCAAGATGGATCCCGAGGACTAGAAGCATACAGCCTTCCGCACCTCGCTAGTCGTATTCTGTTATAAGGTGATGCCTTTCAGACTAAAGAATGCCGGGGCGACATATTAGAGAGCAATGACTAAGATATTCGATGACATGATACACGACATCGTTGAATGCTACATCGACGATCTCATGGTCAGGAGCGTGTCATATGAAGAACACTTGGAGCATCTGAGGACAGTCTTCAAGCGCCTTCGTAAATACAACCTGAAGATGAATCCGCTGAAATGTGCCTTTGGAGTCTCCTCAGGAAAGTTTCTGGGTTTTCTAATCCGCTACCGACGGATCAAAATCGACCCCTCAAAGATCAGGGCAGTTATGGAAATGCCCCCTCCGAGGAATCTCAAACAACAGCGATTTCTCCAAGAAAAGCTCGCCTATATCCGACGGTTCATCGCCAATCTCTCTGGAAAATGCCGTCTATACAGCCATCTGAAGAAGAAAGGCACCCCATTTATATGGGATCGGTAATATCAATAGGCGCTGGAAGAGATCAAGCAATATTTGTAGAATTTCCCAGTCTTGGCCGCTCCGGTTAAGGGAAAGCCCCTTATCCTCAATACAACCGCCCTTGATGGTTCTCTAGGCGCGCTGTGGGTTTAAGAGAATAACTAAGGAAAGGAAAAGACTCTATACTACTTAAGTCGAGTCCTGCTAGGAGCAGAAAGCAATTACTCTCTTATCGAAAAGTATTCCCTGGAATTGATCTTTGCCGTCGTAAAGCTCAGACACTACACCCTGGCTTATGAAGTCCATCTCATATCGAAGGTTGGACCCTTTCAAATACCTCATGTCTAGAGCTATGCTAACCTAGAGGCTCACCAAGTGGACCCTTCTGTTGATGGAGTTCATGATTACTTATCACCCACTCAAAGCGGTAAAGGGTCAAGCCATCGCCGACTTCCTCGCAAAGCATCCAATCCCAACCGACTCTCTGTTGAATAGCGAGCTGTCAGATGAATATGCATTCAGCACAAGTAAAGAGATAGAAGAATCTGGAAAATGCCGGTGGGATTTATACTTCAACGGAGCATCTTCAATGAAGGCCCGAAAGAGAAATACCTCGATAATCAAAGTCGGGGTAGGTCTTATCTTCTTGACCCCCCAAGGCGGAATACTCCGTTATGCCTTTTAGTTGATGGAACCGAGAACCAACAATGAGGCTGAATATGAAGCTCTCATTGACGGTCTCAAAATTGTGATCGACATGCGTTTCAAAAATCTTCTGATATACGGAGATTCACAGTTTGTTGTCAATCAAGTGAACGACAACTATAAGACATGCAAGCCGGAGTTAATAAAGCATAACGAAATGGTACAACAATTACTAATGTAGATTTCCTTTTGTGTACTGAAAAGTGTATTGCGAGCGGAAAAAAACAAAGCAGACGTGTTAGCAAAACTTGCTAAAGAAATGGTAGACGAAAATCTCGACGAGGTAAGGATCAATGTCCAAAACCATACGATCCTATCGCCAGCCGAACTTCCTTTGGAGTCTCCAGTAGAAACACATGAAGAAGAAGAAGAGATCCTTGAAGAGAAGGTTCTCCAAGCCGAAAAAGAGAAAGAAGATGAAGATTGGAGGCAAGTCTTTATAGACTACTTCAAGCCCCAAACAACGCCTCAAGATGCATCACAAAAACACCAGCTCGTCAAACACGCAATTTTTTCACCCTAATCGATGGAAATTTATATAAAATATCCTTCGATCATTTATGGTTGAGGTCTTTAGGTCTACAGGAAGCCAAAAGGGTTATCCAGGAAATCCACGATGGTCTTTGTGGGTCCCATCAAGCGAGCCCTAAAATAGAATTGAAGATCAAAAGAATGGGTTACTACTAGCCCATGATGATGCAAGATTGCATCGAACACGCGAAGCGTTGCCATTCATGTCAAATTCACGGGGATTTCATACATCAACACCCCTATCCACTGCATTCGACCGTAGTCAGCTGGCCGTTTGAGATGTGGGGAACCGATATCATAGGTCTTATCGAACCAGTGTCATCAAGAAGGCATCGATTCATCTTGGAGATAACCGACTACTTCTCCAAGTGGGCAGAGGTTTTGAGAGAAGTAAGAACGAAGAACATTCTCCATTTTTTCAAAATTCATGTGATATACCGGCTCGAAGTTCCACGGAGGATAATCTTGGACAATGGACCTACCTATAGGAGCCATAAAATAAGCCGCTTAGCTAGGCAACACAAGATAGACTGGAGGTATTCTTCCGTCTATAACCCTCAAACCAACGGTCTAGCTGAAGCCATCAACAAGACGTTGATGAAACTCATAAAAAAGATGGTGTTCGATAATGAAAAGGACCGGCAAGAAAGGTTGTATAAAGCTCTTTGGGCGTACCGGACGACATTCAAGACAGCCACAAAGACAACACCATATGCCTTGGTGTTTGGGGCCGAAGCAGTGCTCCTATTGGAGATAGAACTTCCCTTGCTAAGGATGACAGTTCACCATGAGCTTACGGAAGTGGATAACGCCCACCTCCGACTCGAGGAACTCGATGCACTTGTTGAGACCCGTCTCGCGGCCCAGCAAATCCTGGAAGCCTATCGAGCGAGAATGACCCAATCATATGAAAGATTGACCAGATCGAGAACATTCTGCCAAGGCGAACTCATGCTAGTTGTCAAAAGACCTATGACCCCGAACCGCGCAAAGTGCGGGAAGTTCGAGCCAAACTATGAGGTTACATATGTTATAGAGGAAGTCTACCAAGATGGAGCTTACCAACTCGTGAATATGCATGGAAAAAGAATATATCGACCAATAAATGGTCGATTCCTCAAAAAGTATTATGCTTAAAAGGTTACGACTTAGGTCAATAATAAATGACGACGCCTATGTCCGCTCTTTATCTTCCTAAGTCGGAACTCTGAGAGCTAGGCATTTGGTCCCGAATACGGGAATGTTGGACCGAGATGTCCCTAAACTAATGTTGGACTGAAATGTCCCTAAACTATCATTTCGTCCCAAACACGGGAATGTTGGACCAAAATTTCCTAAACTATTATATCATCCCGAACAAAGGAATGTTGGACCGAAATATCCCTAAACTAGTATATCGTCCCGAACAATGGAATGTTGGACCGAAGTGTCCCTAAACTAACATATTGTCCCTAACATGGGAATGTTGGACCAAAATGTCCCTAAACTAATACAACATCTCTAGCACGGGAATGTTGGACCGAGATGTCTCTAAACCAATTTGTCGTCTCGAACAAGAGAATGTTGGACCGAAATGTCCCTAAGCTAATATGCCGTTCTCAAACACGGTAATGCAGACCATAATGTTACCCCATACACTCTTGGAGATTCATGTTGCACTCAAAGTCTCACCGGAAAGATCATAACTCGAGTTTCACCCGCAAGATTGCAACTAAAGTCCACCAACAAGGGATTTTGGACCGCGACGTCCTTATTCTAATATGCTCATTGAGATCGACATTGCAACTTAAGTCCCACCGGTGAAGATTGCAACTCAAGTCTCACCTGCAAGGCTGAACTTGAAGTCCTATCGGTTATGAAGCTCCACCGATGATGCGGTCCTTAAAAAAATAGTATGTCCATAAGTAAAAGGAGCATAGATGAAAACCCGAAAGGGCACCATGAGTAAAAACAGCAGGACTGCCGGTGAGCTTGTGAAAACTCAAAAAGGCACAAACTCGTAAAAATATAATAATACACTTGCAGAGTCCTCTCGACTTGCAAAAGAACACCTAAGTGAGATCCTTATGACTCACAAAGGTAAAAGACACTCAGGAATCCCTATGATTTCTAAGGAGAATATATGCTTACGAGATCCTTTCAACTCGTAAAAAGAAAATACCCCTCTATGAGACCATTAAAGTTTATAAAATTCAAAAGCCTTAGGTTACAGATTAGACCCTGTGTCTAAGCCATCATATACCCCTCTAAAATAGCCCTACAAGTAGTTCAATCTTGACTCTTGTATACAATCAACGGGCACAAATCAACATAAACAAACTAATTTTCCACATGGTGGACGACACTTGTAGGTCCTCTCGACTTATAAGGAGAAAAATACTCTTGTAGGATTCTTACGACTTATAAGATTTACTTAGGAGTCCTCATGATTCTTAGGGAGAAAATGCACCTATGAGATCCTCTCAACTTATGGGGAGAAGATAAATTTACGAGATTCTCATGGCTCGTAAACATTGAAAAGCCTCAATTGATGGGCCTTAACCCTGTCTTCTAAGCCACCTCTGTCTGAATAAGCGACGGCAAATGATGAGCCGTTCCAGGCAATATTCTAGTCGTAGCGATCCTGATGCCAAAATTGGTATCAGATTCAAAAAAATGAATATAAAAATAACCGAAATGATCAGGCAACTCGCAATAAAAAGCAATGAGTAAAAATAAAAAATATATAGTCGAAATGATTTGGCACCGCGAAAGAAAAAAATAGTCGAAATGATTGGACGATCGTGACTTTCGCGATATGAAAAGATGAAATGATAGAGCATCACGGATATAAAAAAATGATGATAAAATAAATATTTTCTACCCTGCAGATAGGTCGAATCTCGACTTCTGCAGACAGTTCATGGACGTCCGACTCGCTCCGGTGAAGTAGGATTACGATGTCAGAAAGGACCAAAGGGTCAAATCAAAGTGGAGTGCTGGAAAAACCCTAGCTCCAGATCTCGATGGCAATATCTACAGCTTAGAGATTATCTCGACGTCCCTCCAGCAGAGTGCAGACGCGAGATCATGAAAGATTTAAGGAGCCAAAGCTAAAATGGAGAAATGGCAAAATCCTAGCTATAGATCTCAATGGAAATCTATGCGGCCTAAAGATCAGTTCGACGTCCTTCTCATTCCACCAGGGTGTAGATGCAACGTCGACAAGGACCAAAGGGTCAAAGATGAAGCTAAGTGACGGCATATTCCTAGCTTCGGGTCTCGATGGCAATACATGCGAAGCCTAAAGACTATCAGATGTCATCACACCCCGGAAGGGTGTGGTTATGACTCATCGAGGCTCCAAATAGAGCCTAACCTCAAGGTAAAGAACCACGGTGTCGCCTAACGCTAAACTATCTGACGACAATACGGTCATAACAGCCTAGGAAGGTAACTTGAGACGTTTCTTGCAACGGTAGGATTGGGTGTTACAGCAAGTACGTGGCTACTCGAAACCTGCGACCTGAGTGGGCGTGGATCGAGATGATATCCGCCGACGTAAGAGTGCGATGGACTTAACTCAGCATCATAAAACTTAACGAACGCTTATGTCACTAGGGATTATCCATGTTTTACGTTAGGATGAGTTTATACACATACCTAAGGGAAGGATAAACTGAATGCTCCTGAACGAGTAGATAAACTAAGCTAAGCCATTTCAGCACAAAAAAAAAAAGAAAAGTGCAGAAATGAAAGAAAAGTTGCTTTTCATTTATACTTCAGAAAAAAGGAACTACATACTGTCAGTTGAGGACGACTACAAAGAAAACAAATGACAATATTAAAAGCAAGTGCTACTACATCATTCAGGATTTACAATGGTAAAATGCTAAATTCCGGACACAGATTCTCAAACATAAAGGCAAGTTTGAGCAAAGCATCTTCAGCTTCATCAACCATCTTCTTGTGCATCTTCTCTCAGATGCAAGCTTCGGGATCACCGCTGACATCCTCCATTCTCTGGTATGAGGATATTATTGTTTTCTGTTGGAAGACGCGATACAAAATAGTGGCGAGATCATCTCTCCATTTCTTCGAGATCAGGCCCATCAGATATACTGAATGCACATTTTCCTTAGCGTCATCGAGTGTGTGGAGTGGCATAGCCTCAAAAAGCCCAGGTAAAGCTTCCCAGATCGACCCAACGACAATCTTCAAAAGGACAGAGAGACGAGGGAGCAATCAGCACATTGAGCGGCAGTATACTATTGGCCTTGAAGATGAACCTGAATACGAATTTCTTTGTAGAAGACAATTTTCTCGATGTCATACAAACGACTAGCCATGGTGGCACCTGAAGAAGGAAAAGACAGACTCCGTCAACAAAAGAACAAGAATTACAAGTTAAAACAAGATGGAAATTTTAGCTAAAAAGCTAAAGACCCCATTGATCCAAAAAGTTGGATCTTTCCCCTTTAAATAATTATTGGGCGCAAGCACATGGGTTCCCTATAGAAAATATATATTTTCTATGGAACTTAGAACTTCTAATAGCCTTTGCGGGTGCAAGAACAGTTCTTATAGAAAATAATACGATTTTCTATAGAACTTATGTTCTAACATAGCATCTGCGGGCGCAAGAACAGTTCCAATAGGAAATAATATGATTTCCTATAGAAGTTAAGTTCTAAAATCCACATTGGCGCAAGTTAATATATGCGCTTTGTAGAGAATAAAATATCTTTCTTTATAGAAATTATTTTCTACAAAATCCCAATATGGGGAAGGCCAATACGTGTTAGGCATATGCGCTAGATCTTAAGATCAGGGAAAACCTAAAAATAGGTTTTAATATTCATATTTAAAGATCAAAACTCAGGTTTTGGTTTTTACCAAGATTGCTGATGTGATGCAAGTGTTTTCCTCGATGTAATAAGGAAGAGATGGGAGTTTAAGCCTCGAAACAGAGCTTAAGACCTTAAAGAAAGAAAACATAAGTTTTCACAAGATAAAGAAAAAAGAGAGGCGCAGAAACCCTAAGGCCTCAAGCCTTATTTATAGCAGGGCTGAGAGTCGGCTGGACTCCCTTAAAATCTCGAGGAAATCTAAGAGCTAAGATTCGACACCTGAACCCCTATGTAATAGGCACGTGGCGCCACTGGTGGGGGGCATTTGTTCCCACCAATAAAATCGGTCAGATTGGGACTTAAGTTCAAGTGCCAGAAGACTCATGGTGCTCCTCCACGTGCAACTCACGTGGACATGTGCCAAGTTGATCTGATGCTGATAATATCTGAAGCCCTAGCTTCATATAGCTTATGCTATATTAGGAAGTTAATTTCCTATATCTTTTTTAAAACAGAAAGATATCATAAAATCGAATAGCTTAAGCTATTTTGAGAAAATATTTTCTCTATTTTTATAAAATAAGAAAGATCAAGATCAGTAACATGAAAAAGATTTTAACCCATCATCTTAATTGATATGTATCAATTATGGATCAATTAAAATCAAATCAAATCACTGATGAAATTGTGCAGAGTTGGACTCAAGTCCAAGCACTAGAAGACTTTGGGCGCTCCTCAACATGCAACTCACGTGGACATGCGCCAAGTTGATTTGGCGCTGATAATATTTGAAGCTCATACTTCTTATAGCTTAGGCTATATTTGGAAGTTAACTTCCCATATCTTTCTTAAACAAGAAAGATATATTAACAGAAGATCAAGCTTCGAAAATATCTCTTAAAACAAAAAAAATATAAATTGTTAATTGATATAATAGAACAGTTTAAGCTATTTTAAGAAAATATTTTCTCTATCTTTCTACAATAAGAAAGATCAAAATCAATAACAGGAAATTGATTTCGCAAAATGATGCTGGTTAGCATTAACCCTTAGATCCATAATCCAACGGTGCTTAAGCACCCGAGCTGATATTAGCTCTTTTCATATATTCTTTTATACAAAAAGTATCAATGGAATATCTTATCTGAACAAAACAGATATTAATCATATCAACAGATAACCCTTGGATCCATAATCCAACGGTGGTTAAGCACCCGGTCTTGATTTTAAGATCAATCATAGAAATCTCAAAGAGAGATTGTCTCTACTTACCTAACAATATTCACACTCTATATAAGGGACCCTAGATGTCAAATTGAAGGATATACATCACATACAGAGAGATCACCGATCTCATCGGCTTTCATAAAGAACATAAGTTCTTTGCCTTTGAGTTTCTCCTTCTTCTTCTTCCATACTACCGAGGTAAATAGGAGATCAATCTCCATCATCATAGAAACTTAAGAATCATTCATAAGAAGGTCAATTTTATGAATTAGATTATTAAGCGGTTGGTCATCAAATACATTCGGTTGGAGTTCAGGATGGAAGGTGTTGAGATCAAAAAAATTGGTTTTGGTTTGACTATGAGGGATCCCTGGTTCTTTCTCACTACTCAATTCCAACTCTACTTCAAGACTAAACATGGTCTATGAAGAAGTTTCAATAAAGGATTCTCTTTGAACCGTGGAACTTCCTATTTGATGTTCAGAAGCACTGTCTAGATAAGGTGCAAAAGTTGAGTATGGTTAGAATGTGTTTAATTGTTGGTTACGGACGAGTTCAATGTGTTCCGCAATTGAAATGGGTTTACGAATTGCCACATTAGTCTCAAGAGAAGTATCAACATGAGAGGGTGTGAAAGTTTGGTACTGTTGATAAGAGTTAGAAGGGTGGGTTCAATTTTCATAGATAAGATTAGGATCAACATTGTGATATAAAGAAGATTGAGAATGGTTGAATTGTTGGCGACTGGTTTTTGCAATTTTCTCAGTAATGGTCATGGGTTTAGAAGTTGCCATATTCGCCTCAAAAGGAGTTTCAACATTTTCATATGGAAATGATTTTAATTGTTGTCCTAAGGGTTTTGGAGCAGTGAAAGGTATGAAACTTTAGCTATGGGCCTTCGCAATATGCTCAGTAATGGACATGGGTTTAAAAGTTTTCTCACTAACCTTAAAAGGATTATCAATATAAGAAGGTGTTGAATTTTGACACGGTTGATAGGAATTTGAGTGAGGTGTCCAACTGCTATTTCTAGAGTCTTCTATCCTATCCTTAAAGAAATGGTGGGGTCGGAAGTTCTACCAAAGCAATAATGATATAAAGAAATATCTGATTGTGTGTAGCAAAACTCGTCAAGAGTTGGTTGGTTTGGGTTTCCCATCATAATAGAATGAAAAGATGGTGAAATGATAATACTTTTTTTTCCTGATTTTTAAAATTGTTTTGCTTGGAAAGAGGGAATCGACTCAACCAATCACAAACGTACACAAATAATCCACAGAGCTAGGATCACATAGGTCAAATCACTAGACCGCTTCTAGACTTCCAAAGGACAAAACGTAGGATAAATTCTTTATCACCTCCTTATCAATCTTGCAGGCAGGTAAGTGCTAGGTAAGTGGGAGGTATCCGCTATACGAATCACCGAAATAGCAGGCCTAATTAAGTAAACCACTTTCCTTAGTTACACTTGCCTTAGACACCATAAGAAAAATGCGGATAAGCTTTAGATTACCCACGACCCTCCCTTATTCTAATTGAGCGCGATTGTTCTTAGAGGTTTGGTCTAGATATTTTTTTATTAATGTAGGGTAATGCGTATGCTTGTTTGTGATTTGTAGGGTCTAGGAAGGGTGATGAAATCCCCACCTAATTTGAATTTCGGTTTCTTGTCCCTTAATGTCCGTTTTAAATATACAAAACAAATCAAAATCTAAAACACGCAAAAAGATTTTTTTAGCGGCGCTGTTTGCAAAGAATCCTGCAAATGAAAACAGTTTATTGGACTTCAAAGGAGAGAGGAAGACGATAAAATAATACTAGAAAAATTTGGGGACCTAACTCTCCTATTTGGCCGCGGTTCAGCCGCCAAATGCTCCAATTGGCCGCAGTTCCACCGCCTTCTGGTGGAATCTCTTCACCAAATTTTTGTACCACACTCCAATACTTCTCTGCACTTATTTGAAAATCTCTGAATCTCTGTTGGTTCGCTCTAAGTGCTCCAGATTTCTCACAAAACTCGAACAAGAATCGTTAAAAAAAACAAGATGCGGTTTTTATTTCTATTTATATTTCTATTTTTTTTGATTTTTTTAGAAATCAACCCGAATAACAAGAAAAATAATACTACCGTTTTCTCGGCAACGACGCCATTTGATTGTTATGAAAAACCGTGTCTTTGTATGCTTCCTAAATATCGCAATTAATAACGGTGTCGCAATAGCTAGCTGATAGTGAGTACAGACAGGGAAATAGTGAATTATCTTTCTTATTTTAGACGAGTTAATAAAGAAAGGTGAGATTTTTATCGTTTTATACTAAAGTGATTGAAAATTTTATAAGAAAAGGGCTTGTAGGGTTTTTTTTGGATTGAGTAGTTAAAGGATGGAGTTTTAAAAATAATTATTTTTGTCTTTTAATTATTTAATACTAGAGAAATGGCGATGAATGTAGATTACGGTTCTTGGAGGGATTATGGTTTCCCTCTACTGACCCTTGTCCTTCCATTGATCTCTATTAATCCCAAGCTCTGAACAAAGTAAGTATTAAAGAATCTCAAATCGTGGTCGTAAGTATTATGAATTGATAGCATGCCCGTATAAGAGGGTTAAGACTCCTTTTGCTGAGTTTTATAAAAATTAAAACATAAACTGAAGTTAAAGGATTTTTTCATCCATTATATTACCCTATCCTACAAACCCTAATAAGCGAGAATTTACTCAATCATTGGGAAAAACGAAGTAAACGAGGAAAGATAGAAAAGTAATAAACCCAAAAAAATAACAAAAAATAAAAGTGCGGAAAGTAAATGCAGAAAATAAATGCGGAAAGTAATGGGACAAAATTAGAAAAACTACCTTTTATTGAAACTTTTACATTACAGAATTTGATTGCTGAAAAACTAAACTACAAATCCTAGTTTGCTCGATAGATCTAGATTGCTCGATCGATAGATCGATGGATAAATCATAGATAGATTGTAACCCTAATTGATCTCGGACCTTTATATAGGGTCTGGATCTTGAAACCCTAGACGTCATATTAAAATATGTGAAAAGAAGATCAAGCCCCTGAAATTTCACATCCAACGGCCATGAGTTGACCGCGGAACCGCCGCCATATACCCCATTCCACCATGGATCCACCGCCCTTTGGTGTGATCTCGCCCCCAGATTTCTTGTGTTATCTTCTCGTGATGTTAGGAGATTTTTCTGATAAAAATATTTTGAAAATATCTCTTTCTCTCTGCAGTTCTGAGATTCTTCAATTTACTTCTAACATTCGGCAGATTGGGTTTGCTAATTCAATTTGATGTGATCTCATCAATCCTCTTTGCATTCTTGAACTGATTTGTTATTTTAAACCTGCACAATATCTCAAATCAAATTATTAGTAGCATTTGTCTTATTTGAGATAATATCCCAACCAATTAAATTATGGATATGATATGATATGATATATTAATAATATTGGTTAAGAATATTTGATATGATATGATGTGCATATTAAGAATCTCATGGATATTTTATTTAAATATGATATGCATATTTCCCCCCAATTATATTAATTATAAATTAAGAAACATATGATAAAATCTTTTTACAAATAAACCCACATATTTTCTTAAATTATAAATAACACCATTTAGTAATTAATAAAGTAGGGAAAATGACCGTACAAATGTGCAATAAATATGACTGATCAATAATACATAAGATAAAGTCTATGTGATCCTTGCTTGACTACTAGGATTGTGTTAAGGATCATACTAGTAGGACCTGGTAGTTTATAACCACATCCTTAAATATCCGTAGTCATAGGAGTATCGAGACTGGGCATCGGTACTCCTGTTTAGACTAGTGTATATGTTTCATGACCTTGTGGCTGTCGTCAGCTCGTGTCGTGAGATGTTTGGTCAAGTCCTATAACGAGCGAAACCCTCATTTTGTGGGCGATGGCTGATCCAATAATCATTAGTGTCTGACACCGATGACTGTATACATGTGCTCATTGGATGAGTTATACTGGACGGACTCGTTGAGAACTCCTAAATGGTATTATACCAAAGTCAGATAGCAGTTCTCTGGTGGCATGGGTAAGGGTAATCCCTAGACTTGAGATCGCCATAGTGTCTTGTGTGTGTCCCACTGTACTTAGATTACTACCCTACCATGGCTCTACTGAGTCATGCAAACAAGTTTTAGTTGGGTACAGTCCCGAAGCACATGGAGGCAATGAGCGGTCGAGAGAATTTGTCACTCCCGGTATTATGATTTGAGATCGCACTGTGCAGGACACGACTATAGCCAGAAGTCCGTGGCCACGGCAGTAGAGATAAACTGATAAGTGTTACCGGTTGTATCTCTTTGGTTATGAGTCCTCTATCAGCACAACTTATCGGGTTATTGGGGGTCTGACAGATTCCACCCCCAGACCCAGTATGCGATACTCTTTGACGAACAGACTGGACTGTATAGTGACTGTCGCTTATAGACTTTGTCGGGTTCGGATGAGTTCTTCTTTTAAGGTTTGAAGGAGAATTTGACGGAACAGTGGGAGCCATTCTTATTAAATATATATACCAAACTAATATAGGATAGAGTGCACATTGAGTGCTTCTTTTCTCTCTCTCTGGCAACTACCATTAACTCAACTTAGACTAAGACTTGTTAACCATATTGACCGACTATTTTACAATCGACAGGTTTGGAATGTTTGGATCACCCTAATCCACGACATAGTCACATATGTCCTTACCTATTCTACTTCCCCTTGTGCTAACTTCAGACCCTCTGTATTCGGTACAGAGATCCATATTGCTTGGAAGACCATTGTATGGTTTGATACGAATTCAATGAAATTGTTTTAGTCCGAGAATGGCCACTGGTTCTGGATTAGATGAATTGTTCGTTTGTTTCTCCCTCCTACATTGTCACAAGTTCGAGAGCTCCTTACATGTAAGGAGTGTAAACCAGTTATGCTCAATGAATAGTCTTCTTCCAATCCTGAAGATGGTGCTGAAGGAATAGTAAGAAGAAAACCAACTAGCATAAGTTCGGTTTACAGGGAGGTAAAATAGAGAGATATCAAAAGGGCTGAAGTATAAGAAAAAGAAATTGCGACTACTGTCATGAGCCCGGGTATATAGATACCGGATTAGAATCCCACACCCGTAAGGCATTACAGATGCTGAGAAGAAGCAGATAATTGAAAATGGATGATTTTATCCTCAATGTCGGTTTCAGAACAATTGTTGCCATTGAGGAAAATCATCAGGTTTTTCCTAAACCACAAACTTTTGGTTTCTTTTAACCAAAGGAATATTTTTCAATTAACAGCACGCGGAAAATGAGTCAGTGAACTCTAGGGACTTATACATATTGATGCATGTCGTCCGATATCCATACGGACATGGGGTTGGTACCGGGTATTCCGTAATGAGAATGTGATTCTTTCTCAGATTGCTCATCCACGGGTGTGCTCCATGATGAGTAATACTGAATTTCCTTCTTCAATTTTGGGGATGCACTAGAAATAGATGCATATCAATGGATAATGGTTCCACCTAAACAGGTGCCTCTATTTCTAGATGTGATATAGAATGGTGTTCATCTTAAAGTTGTTAAAAAGTTGGGTTATCCGATTTGTGCTTAAAAACATAATCTGGACAGACTCGAGGCATGTTTCGGTAATAGTAGTTTGTGAATTATCCCAAGCTTTCGCTAGGGATAACTTTTACCATTTTTTAAGATCAAATGTGTTTTGTTCTTGACTCGCCATCTCCTTGCTAAAGGAATTTCTTGTAAAATTAATTAGTGGGAGTATGGTAGAACTGTAAGTGATTCCAGAACTACAAACGGTTACTGAAAGTTTAAAGGAACCTGATAATCCAATTCACCCTGACTGACCATGGCTACTCCGCAGATTTAGTAGGTGACCTCATCCACCCGAAAGAAGCTTCGGTTTCCTTGTAGATGGTGACTAGGAGGCTTGCATCATGTGATGATGACCCTACTAGTTATCAGCAGACCATAAGAAGTGGTGACTTCAGACTGATGGCTGGATACCAAGTTATCTAAGTTGGACTCCATACACTACAACAAATTATTGACTTTGTTGTGTACTCCTGAAAGGGGTAAAACCCATAAGGAGCAAGTTGATCTTTCGAGATTAGTGCAAATGGAAAGGTATTAACCTAATAAGTCTAGACTTATAGTATACAGGTATTCAGCAAATGCCCGATGTGGATTGTGATGATACTGTTACTTCAAAATTTGTACTGAAATCTATATGAATAAAATTTTCCACTGTTGTTTTCATTACTATGATATCTGGTACGAGTATGATTATAACGTCTTTCTAAATTAGATTTAGAAGTGTACATGTATATGACTCTATCAGAGGGTTGTTTTAGTCAATGGGGGCAGCGAATAGTGTGCAAACTGCTTAAGTCTATTTGTAGACTAAAGCAGGCATAGCGGAGGTGGATCATCTGTTTTTTGACGCTACAGTCAAAATATTTGACTTCATCAAAATAAGAGATAAACCTGGTATTTGTAAGAAAGAAGTAGGGATTAGGGTGAGGTTTCTCATATTGATGTAGATGACATACTCTTGATAGGAAGTGATATTCCTATACTACGATTCGATGAAACATTGGTTGTTACTTTTCTCTTTTATGGATTATAAATACATCATTGATTCTGGTGACTAGGTCTATAGAGTTAGACCTGGTAAGGGTATTGGGATTATCCCAATTCAGGTATAATGGCACCATTCTAAAGGGTTTATAATGGATGACTATTAGCGAGGTAATGTACTCGCAGGTAATGGGGTCACTCTCTCTAAAATGATGTCTTTCTGGACTGATAAAGAAAGAGACTCGCATGAATGACATTCGATATGCTTCGACAGTGAGGTCAATCATGCGATATTATATACCAGACCAGATGATACTTTTACACTTAGTGTAGTAAGCAGATATTAGTCCAATCCTGGAGAAACATAAGAAGAAGTAAAGAACATATGAGATGTTCTTGGTGTATGGTAATGGTAGACTCCTTCGGGAGGTGATTACCGATTCCAGCTTCCGAGGTGATAAGGATGACAGAGTATCTGTCGCGAGTCATTAGTTTACCCTCTTCTGAGGAGTGGTATATTGGAAGAGTTCCAAGCGAGATACTGGGATGGTCACGGCGTTTGATGCTGATTGTGAATCAGCAGAAGATACATCCTAACTATTTATTTGGATAAATACGTTAATTTGTGAACAAGGTCCGATCAGCTATCCAAACAATATTCTAAGGTAAGTATCACTCTTTTCGGGAGATAGTTGATCTCCACAAAGTTAAGATTCAGAGAGATATAGTTAGAAATATTATAGCGGATCCACTCACGGAGGCTATTTCTCGAACACAGTTTGCGAAATTGTTAGTACAGAAGTTGGGTATGCAGTAGCACATAAAATGTGTGTATGCAATACTACAATAATTGGCGTTGAGTCCAAATGGGAGATTGTTGGATATAGGTGCCCTCAAGGCAATTATCGTAATTGTAGGAATGCAATTACTGAATTCATGAGGACCTATACAGAGAACAATCTTACTCGAGATGATAGTATGTTATCTGGTTTGTCTTTATCTGTCATGTGTATACGTATTACTAGTTATCACAAATCGATAATACATGATACAAAGCCCATATGATCTTTGCTTTACTACCGGCATTGTGATAAGGATCATACTAGTGGGACCTGGTAGTTTATAAGCACATCCTTAAATATCCCTAGTCCTAGGAGTATCGAGACTGAGTATCGGTACTTAAGTTTAGACTAGTGTATATGTTTCATAACCTTGTACTAGGCGATGGATGATCCCATAGCCATTAGTGTTTGACATCGATGATTGTATATAGGTGCTCATTGGATGAGTTACACTGGACAGACTCGCTGAGAACTCCTACATGGTATTATATCAATGTCAGATAGTAGTTCTCTGGTGACATGGGTACAGGTAGTCCCTAGACCTGAGATCGCCATGGTGTCTTGTGTGTGTTCCCACTGTACTTAAATTACTACCCTACCATGGCTTTACTGAGTCATGCAAACAGGTCTTAGTTGGGTACAGTCTCGAAGCACATAGAGGCAGTGAGTGGTCGAAGGAATTCGTCACTCCCGGTATTGGGAGTCGATATCGCACTGTGTAGGACACGACTATAGCTAGAAGTTCGTGGCCACAGCAGTAGAGATAAATTGGTAGGTATTACCAGCTGTATCTTTTTGGTTATGAGTCCTCTGTCAGCAAGACTTATCGGGTTATTGGAGGTCTAACAGATTACACCCCTAAACCCAGTATGCGATACTCCTTGATGAAGAGACTAGACTGTACGGTGACTGTCACTTATAGACTTTGTCGGGTCCGGATGAGTTCGCTCATCGACCTGCTTTTATCTTGCTCATATCTGGGTAGTCGTTACGTACATCTAGTGCCATTGATAAGCTTATGGGTTAACTTGAAAGGGGGTTGAATCTGAAAGTGTTTTAGATTCAATCGAATGTGATCCTATATAACTTACTGCCAGCGTATTGACAGGTCTTTAGAGACCCGCAACGAAGGTGCCTGCCCGGGCAAAACGCGATGTGACGTGCCTATAAGGATACGTGCATGAGTTTTATAAAACTTGCATATTGGATATACGCATTTAATCGGACTACTGTTATACTAGCCGGTTTTAAATCCGGAATATCAAATCAAGTGTTGACTTGATAACCGTATAAATGATGCGGTTTCTAGTATAGTGTATATGATACACACACTCTACGGTTTATGATACTGAGAAGATATTGATGGCATTTCGTGTATGTGATACATGATGTGTATGTGTATGAGATACATGTACTAATACTTATTTAATATATATATATATATAATTATATTAATTCCTAACATTTTATCTTATGTGTAAATAAATATACATATATGTGTGTGTGTGTATGTGTGTGTGTGTGTAAATGTATATATATGTTTATATATATATATATTAATGTATATGTATACATTATTATTTATTTATTATACTTAATAAATGGTGGGATCCACCCTCTCTCTCATATGTGTGACACACACATTAGAGAGAGTGTGAGAGAGTGACTCATGTCATATTAGTATGACATCGGTGGAAAAAAGGAATTAAGTTAATTCATTTATTTTTTAAGCCATCAAACATTTTCTTCTTTCTCCTTCTAAAGCTTTAGCTTTCTAGGTTAATGGCAAGTATAGCCATGGCGAGAGAGTGACAAAAAGAGAGAGTACCCAGCGTTCACACCGTCTTCCTCTATGCCCGGTGACGGAGTTGGAGCTAGGGCAGCCCGCTTTCAATGTGGATCATCTACGGTGAGGCGGTCGGCGTTTAGACGGGTCCGGGAGCTCACAAAATCTAGATGGGGTCTTCCGGGATTAGCCGGACATGCTACAAAGGTTGTAGCGCATCTCTACTCTTTTCTAGTTGCACATTGTATTGTATTTGATGATCTTGGTGATGGATTGGGGTTATAGTTTGTAAAATTATTGTTTTTCAAATTCCACCGCGGCCTTGATTGTCATGACCCTAACCCACATCCACTTATAGAAGAAGCATTCTAATGCATCTTCTTCGGGTGTGTTGGTTATTGAGAACTGTTTCTCAGTTTGCTTTACGTCCTGGGTATTGGATACCGGATCAGAATCCCACATCTGTAATATGCTAAAAGGGTTAAAGAGAAGTAAAGCACCGGGAAAGGGTGATATATTCCTCAAAGTAGGGAACGGAGAAACTGTTGCTGCCAAAACCGTTAGCGAATATCACCTGGTGTTACTTAGTGGCAACAATGTGATTATGAACAACTGTTACTATATACCCTCCATTCTTTGCAATATCATATCTGTTTCTTTACAAGATAATGATGGATATAACTTTGCATTAGATAGAAATGTTATGAACATTTACCTTAATCAGGTGTTGATTGGGGTAGGTATATTATGTAATGGTATATATGTTCTTAATCAAAATACAATTTTCAATATACAAAATACACGCAAAAGGAAGAGTTCAGAAATGAACGAAGCCTACTTGTGGTATTGTAGACTTGGTCATATCAATGAGACCAGACTCGCTAAGTTACATAAAAATGGATATTTGAATCCTTTATAATTCACATCTTATAAAACTTGTCAGTCTTGTCTCATAAGAAAGATGACCAAAACTCCATTTATAAGACATGAAGCAAGAGCTACCGAACTCTTAGGACTGATACATAGTGATGTATGTAGTCCTATGTCTACACATGCAAGGGGTGGGTACTCTTACTTCATTATATTCACTGATGATCTCTCTAGGTCCGGACATTTATTCTTATTGAAATACAAATCTGAAACTTTTGAGAAATTCAAAGAATATAAAAACGAAGTAGAGAACAAAACGGGAAAAAGTATCAAAATTCTTCGATATGATCGAGGAGGACTTGAGTACAGAATTTCTTGACTATTTAAAAGAGAACGGTATTCTCTATCAACTTACTCCTCCGTATGCACCACAACATAACTGTGTATCGGAGCGGAGGAATTGCACCCTATTGGATATGATTCGCTCTATGATGAGTAATACTGAGTTACCTCTTTCCTTCTGGGGATATGCACTAGAGTCGGCGGTATATCTTTTGAAATAAGTTCCATCCAAATCTGTGCTTAAAACTCTATATGAAATATGGAAAGAAATGATACCATGTCCTAAAAAGATTAAGATATGGGGTTGTCCGGCTTATATTTAAAAACAAAATTCGGACAAACTCGAGATACGATCATTATTATGTAAGTTTGTGGGATATCCAAAACATTCAAATGAATATCTGTTCTACCCCACCGAAGAACAGAAAGTGTTTATTGCTCAGCACACAATTTTCTTAGAAATGGAATTTCTTGCAAAAGAAATTAGTGGGAGCACGGTAAAACTAGAAGAAATTCCAGAAACACAAACTAAAACTGAAGATTTGGTAGAACAATAGGATTCAATAGTTCCAGATGAACCTCAGCTATTTCATAGATCTAGTAGGCATTCTTATCCGTCCGAGAGATACTACGATTTTCTTATAGACGGGGATCGAGAGAACTGCATCATGGAAGATGATGAGCTTAATAGTTTTCTGCAGGCTATTTCAAGTAGGGATTCTGTAAAATGGATGGATGCTATGCGATCCGAAATTGAGTCCATGTACACCAACAAAGTATGGACTTTGGACGTTGCTTCTCCAGGGGTAAAACCCGTTGGATGCAAATGGAAAGAAGATTGGTGCAGATGGACAGGTTGAAACCTATAAGGCTAGACTTGTTGCAAAAGGTTTTCGTCAAAGACCAGGTGTGTGGATTATGATGAAACTTTTTCTCCAGTGGCTATGCTCAAATCCATTCAGATCCTACCTGCTATTGCTGTCTTCCATGACTATGACATCTGGCAGATGGGCGTTAAAACGACTTTTTTAAATGGAAGTTTAGAAGAGTGCGTTTATATGGATCGGTGATTAGTCGAAAATATTGTATATTTTAACCAGCAATTTCCTCATCATTTGCATTCATATAGAAGTGTTCGGCATTCATATTTTACATATTAGCAAAACTGTCGCAAAATATCAGATTACATGTATTAGACTCTAAAACCAACACTATAAAGGAAATTGACCATATTTCATGGCATCGCATCATCCCTACATTTGCGCAACACTTGTTTTGAGATCTGTACAGAAAAATCCAGAAGAAATGCCAAAATTTATACGGTACCGATCAAATATTACGCCAACTCAATGATTTCAGTTCTGGTACCAATCCAAAAGGCAAAGTAAAATTCAACATATCAAATTAAGCTCCAAATAGCATGCTAAGACAACACCAGAAGAACCAAGCCACAAGAAGCCTACTTGGCCGCGGAACCGCGGCCTAAGCCGCCTTGTGCCGCGGTTCCACGGCCGTCTTGCCACGTCATCCACCAAACTTTGCAGCACAACTCTTACCTGTATGTCTACAACTCAAAAAGACACTCCAAGTTCCAGAAGACTCCAGAGACTTCTGCCAGATCAGCAAGCTTTGGGACCAATACTAAACTAGCCTTGTATTCTAGAAACTTCTTCCTAAACCCTAACTTAAACCCTAAGCTAAGCCTAACAAACTCTTTCTAGAAGTCTTTCAACAAACTTTTGGAGGGAACTCAAAGGCTTAGGGTTTGGGTGCTCTATAAATAAGACCCTAGGCTCACTTGTAAAATATAATTCATGAGCTTGGAAAAATCAATCCATTAGTTCATTTGAGAGCCATTCTATCTCTTTCTTCATCTTCTTCTTCCACAAGTCTAGTGAGAGGATTTGTGTGAAACCCTAACCCTAATTCCAATCAAGATCCCGAGTACCCATTCAAGCAAGAAGCCTTGCAACCTTTTAGGAGCCGAGCCGGTTTTCAACAGAGCAAGTGGTCCAAGCCGATCCGCGACTCAGGGAGCCGAGCAAAGCCAAGTCGACAATTTAATTCTTCCTCTTGTAGTTCTTGAGCGACTGTAATCAAATTGTTGATATAAATAAAAGGTGATATTCTTTTATCTTGTTTTCTTTAAATTCTTGCATCATGAGTCAATCTAAATTTCTAGTTACAATTCTTGTTGTGATGTTTGAGTAATACTCCGCTCGTCGAGGAGTCGAGACGATCAATAGAATGATGATGTAATATATCTTAAATCGATTCTTGAATCCTACGAGTTTTGTAAACCCTAGCAAGATCAAGAATCGACGACCCAATTCGTTGCGATGCTTTCTTGATTGATATTGCTCGAGATTGGGGAGTTACGATCGTTTCTTGAAAATGCTAGAGGCTAGAATGTGAATGATAATCGACGAAAGAACAAGGGTTAAACGATGAAACCCTAGTTTCATCAAGAAAGCCATAACTCTCGTCGACCATCATCGATCTAGTATCAATCCTTCGAAGGACAAGAACACGAAATCTTGATATTACATCACGTCTATCGATCCGATCGATTCCTACGAGCCTCATTTAGATTCTTGACATTTTGGTTGGAAATATTATCGAAACCCAATTCTTGATTGTTTATCAGCTTCTTGATTCTTGATTAAACTCGTGACACCTGAATCAATTGATAAATTCTTGAATCATGTTTTCTTTTCTTTTCGATTAACTTTTCAATTCAAACAAAGCAAATATAAAAACGAATCGCACAATCCCTGTGGACGATCCGCACTCGCTTACGATTTACAACTGACACCGTAGTTGATTGCGGTCAAATATAATTTTTTGATTGTGAACTTTATTCAATTTTCTAATTACCGACACAAAGAGACTCTTATCGATTTGATTTACTTACTCAGTCTCGCATTTTACGATCAATCAAATGGTACCGAAATCGGGGACTATTTGAATCGATACTTTTATACTTTTACATTTACACAATCCGAAAATTGTTCGAATCAAAATGTTAACCTGCTCTTTTAGACCTTGGCGCAAGTGTTAATCTGCTCCCTTATTCTGTCTATGAGCAACTAGGGATTGGAGAGCTGAAACCTGCTCACTGCACTCTCCAGATGGCAGACCGCTCAATCACCAAACCAAGGGGTGAATTAGAGGATGTGTTGATAAAGGTCGGGGAATTTGTTTTCCCTGTAGACTTCATTGTGCTCGACACACATCCAGTAGCAAACCCCCGGGGCCAAATTCCGGTGATTCTAGGTCGTCCTTTCCTTGCCACTTCCAACACTGTTATAAACTGTAGAAATGGTTCAATGAACTTATCATTTGGAAATATGACCATTGAACTAAATATCTATAAAGTTGGAAGTCAGCCATCAGAACCCTCTGCTCATATTTTAGATGTGTGCTCTGTCCATGAGATCGCTCCTGATAGTTGTGGAGCCGAGGAACTTTGCTTTACTGATCTCGATGACATTACCACATCTCTGTTTGACTTTACACAAGATCTTAGTGAGGACACTTTACTTGCACTTGAGTCCTACACGTTTGACTTTTCTCCACCCGAGTCTGTATCTTTCACAGGCTCTGAGCTTCTTTGTAAATCCAAAAATCATTCTATGATACCTCCTTCTATCATTTCTCCGCCTGAATTAGATCTCAAAATTTTACCGTCTCATCTGAAATATGCTTATTTAGGTGAGAAGGAGACTTTACCGGTTATAATTTCTGCTTCTCTAGCATTACAGCAAGAGAATGCACTTTTATCGGTATTGAGATCTAACAAAGAGGCGTTTGGTTGGAGTATGGCGGACATCAAAGGGATTAGTCCCTTGATAGTTGAACATCATATACATGTGATGGATGATGCCAGACCAACCCGAGAACCACAGAGACGGTTGAATCCCGTCATGAAGGAAGCTGTAATGAAAGAGATCGTCAAATGCTTAGATAATGGTATTATATACCCCATCTCCGATAGCCAATGGGTAAGTCCTATACATGTCGTTCCTAAGAAATCCGGCATCACAGTTATAACCAATGAGGCGAATGAGTTGATTCAGACACGCGCCCAAACTGGGTGGCGTGTATGTATCGATTATAGAAAACTCAACGCTGCCACGAGGAAAGACCATTTTCCTCTACCATTCATTGATCAGATGCTGGAACGCTTAGCAGGACGAGAGTATTATTGTTTTATGGACGGATACTCAGGCTACAATCAGGTCCCCATCGCCAAAAAGAATCAAGATAAAACCACTTTTACTTGTCCTTTTGGTACCTTTGCTTACAGTCGCATGCCCTTCGGGTTATGCAATGCTCCCGCTACCTTTCAGCGGTGTATGATGGGGATATTCTCTGATATGGTAGAGAATTTTCTGGAGATCTTTATGGACGATTTCTCGATTTTTGGAGACTCTTTTTCCGATTGCCTAGCGAATCTTGACGCTGTTCTTACTCGTTGCAAAGAGAAGAACTTGACTTTGAACTGGGAAAAATGCCATTTTATGGTCCAAGAAGGAATTGTTCTTGGACATGTCATTTCACAGAAAGGCATTGAGGTTGACAGAGCTAAGATAGATGTCATTCAAAACCTCCCTCATCCCAAAAGCGTCAAAGATATTCGCTCTTTCCTTGGCCATGCGGGCTTTTATAGGAGATTCATTAAGGACTTTAGCAAAATTGCTAGACCTTTAACTCTTCTCCTGGCCAAGGATACGACCTTCCATTTTGACTCGGATTGCGAGACAACTTTCGACTCACTTAAACACTCACTCACTTCAGCCCCCGTTTTATCATCACCAAACTGGGACTACCCCTTTGAGCTGATGTGTGGCGCATCTGATTTTGTAGTAGGTGCAGTCTTAGGACAGCACATCGAAAAGATGCCACACGTGATTTACTATGCAAGTAAGACCCTGAATGATGCGCAAATCAATTATACAACCACAGAAAAAGAACTTTTAGCGGTTGTATTTGCATTAGAAAAATTCAGGCCTTACTTAATCGGCTCACCTATAGTTGTGTATACTGACCATTCCTCTTTAAAACATCTTTTGGCGAAGAAAGATGCAAAAGGTCGACTAATACGTTGGATCCTACTGTTACAAGAATTTGATCTTGTTATCAAAGATAAGAAAGGATGTGAAAACGTAGTAGCTGACCATCTTTCACGGATCATTTCTTCCCCTGTGACCCTGCCGATCAATGACTCGTTCCCTGACGAACAACTCTTGAGCGTATCCAATGAACCATGGTTCAGGGATATTGTGAACTATCATGCCATGGGATTGATACCCAGCGATTGGTCAAAACAGGACAAATATCGTTTTCTATCCCAAGTAAAACACTTTTACTGGGACGAGCCCTATTTGTTTAAATATTGTCCTGATCAGATCATTCGCCGATGTGTCCCGAATGAAGAGTTCAAGAGTGTTCTTTCTTTTTGTCATGATCAGGCCTGTGGGGGTCACTTTGGTCCTAGAAAGACAGCGGAAAAGGTTTTGCAATGTGGATTTTATTGGCCGACCTTATTCAAGGACGCATTTGAGCATTGCAAAACCTGTACACAATGTCAGTATACGGGTAGAATCTCCCAGAGGAATGCAATGCCTCAGCAACCCATCTTGGTTGTTGAAATATTCGATGTTTGGGGTATAGATTTTATGGGTCCTTTTCCCAACTCCTTTGGGAATTTGTACATACTGCTGGCGGTTGATTATGTCTCAAAGTGGGTAGAAGCCATTCCATGTCGCACTAATGACAAGAAAGTTGTCATTAAGTTCTTGAAAGAGAATATCTTCTCGCGATTTGGACACCCACGCGCTATTATTAGCGATAATGGGACACACTTCTGCAACAGGTCTTTCGAGACTCTGATGCGGAAATACTCAATCAACCACCGACTTTCTACACCATATCACCCCCAAACAAGCGGGCAGGCTGAAATCTCAAACAGACAAATCAAACTTATCCTGGAGAAAACCGTTGCTAAAAATAGAAAAGACTGGTCGACCAAACTGACGGATGCTCTTTGGGCATTTCGAACTGCATATAAAACCGACCTAGGGATGTCTCCATATAGGATAGTGTTTGGGAAAGCATGTCACTTACCTGTCGAGATAGAACATAAAGCATTGTGGGCTATTAAAGAAATAAATTTTGATCTAAACCTTGCTTGCAACTTTCGGAAGCTGCAACTAAATGAGCTAAGCGAACTCCGCGATGAAGCTTATGATAACACTGTAATCACAAAGAATAGGACTAAGGTTTTTCACGATAAAAACATTTTGAGGAAAACATTTTCACCTGGTCAACAAGTCCTTCTTTATGATTCACGATTACACCTTCACGCGGGTAAGCTCCGATCTCGATGGAAGGGACCTTTTGTTGTGCGGTCTGTATACCCGCACGGGGCAGTAGAAGTAGAAAATGTTAAAAACGGCACATTTTTTAAAGTAAATGGACATAGACTAAAGCCGTATTTTTCCACTGACCCTACGGAGGAGCTCTTGTTCTTACAAGAGCCAGTTTATTTGGATTAAAATTCCTCCGTCTCACCTTCATATCCAGTATATCATTGCATCATCTTTTGAATGAAGGTGAGTGAAAAGAATAAGTTTGGGGGAGGTTTGTGCTTATTTTTGCATCATCTGCATATCATCTGCATAAGCACAAAACATTTCTTTTAAAAATCTATAAAAATTGAAAAAATTTCAAAACCCATAAAAATTTAAAATTTTTCAAGTATAAAAATAATTTTAATATTTACACTTTTTTGTATATAAATAAGATAATGAAAGTTTAGATAGTGAACAATTACATCCATGAGATTAGAAAAATTTAAGAAAAACTAAAAAAATTAGAAGTTTTCTTATACGAACTAGTAATAAGTAGTTATGAGCCGTTGTCCCAAGGGTTAGTAAGATGAAGGATGTCACTAATCTGAGGATAAAAATAAGTCTGAAAAATAGTTTCTATTCTGGAAGCCAAACATTTTGAACGTTGCTACCCTGCTATTCGCACTTACACACGTCTTAAAGCCTGGGATAGTAGAGGATACCTTGAAATGCTCGTCTTAAAGCCAAAAGTATGAAGGAAATAAAAGAAAAAAATGAATAAAAGAATATAAAGTGGTGAGAAAAATGGACACTGGTTTTGTTATCACCGAGGGCAATAAAAAATATATAGCAAGAGTGCTTCTTCACCTAGTGCCCTAAGGCCAACTAGTCTGGGAGTCACTGCTATGCCAGGTGGTGCAAGACAAGGAAAATACACCAAGTAAGCAAGCACAGTAGTAATCGGTCGGTTAGTACCTCAAGAAGTATTAACGGTCGCATGAAAGTGTGTGAGCAATCTCATCTAAATATTCATTAATTAAAAAGTACTGAGGCTGATGGGCAAGAGTATCATAGCTTGAATTGAATTCTCCGGGTGTAGGGATGTCTTTACACACACGCAGGGTTATATGATCGATGTTTGGAAGAAAGATAGGAATGAAGAATAAGACGATGTTTTATTGAGGGAGGACGTGATTTCTGACATTTTTTCATGACCATTAAGATAGGGCTCATGACAACCGAAAAGCTAGCTTAGTTGGAAACCCTAATTTTCAAAGTCTTTCTTTTACAATTCTTTTCTTTAAATGTAATATTCATGATCTTTCTTTTATTATTGGATTTTGTGGGTGCAATCCGCTGAAAACCCTCAGGAGACAACACTCCTCCTACTAGGGACACCTAGAGGTTTAAAGGCTTGTTGCACGTGCTCAGTGCAATCGTGTTGCCTACGAAAGTGTGCTAGTTAGTTTTTTCTCTTTCTTTATTTTCTCCTTCTCTTTTTAATTAAACAGTTCGCTCGAGACGATCGAAATTAAGTTTGGGGGAATTTGATTCGTCGAAAATATTGTATATTTTAGCTGGCAATTTCCTCATCATTTGCATTCATATAGAAGTGTTCGGCATTCATATTTTACATATTATCAAAACTGTCGCAAAATATCAGATTACATGTATTAGACTCTAAAACCGACACTATAAAGGAAATTGACTACATTTCATGGCATCGCATCATCCCTACATTTGCGCAACACTTGTTTTGAGATCTGTGCAGGAAAATCCAGCAGAAATGCCAAAATTTACAGGGTACAGCTAAAACGTTACGCCAACTCAATGATTTCAGATCTGGTATCAATCCAAAAGGGAAAATAAAAATCAACATATCAGATAAAGCCCCAAATGTTGTTCCAAGACCATACCAGAAAGCCCAAGGCCCAAGCCCCACAAAGTGCCGCGGATCCGCGGCAGGAGCCTGCTTGCGCCGCGGATCCGCGGTGGGTCCAAGGAATCAGCTTCCCAAATTTGGTGCAAAATTCTCATCTCTGGGTCCAGACTTCAAAAAGATATGTCAACTTCCAGAAGACTCCAAAGACTTCTGCCAGATCAGCAAGCTTTGGGATCAACACTAAGCTAGCCTATCATTCTAGAAACTTCTTCCTAAACCCTAGCTTAAACCCTAAGCTAAGCCTAACAAACTCTTTCTAGAAGTCTTTCAACAAACTTTGGAGGGAGTTTGTTAGGCTAGCTTAGTGTTGATCCCAAAGCTTGCTGATCTGGCAGAAGTCTCTGGAGTCTTTTGGAAGTTGACATGTCTTTTTGAAGTCTGGACCCAGAGATGAGAATTTTGCACCAAATTTGGGAAGCTGATTCCTTGGACCCACCGCGGATCCGCGGCGCAAGCAGGCTCCTGCTGCGGGTCCGCGACACTTTGTGGGGCTTGGGCCTTGGGCTTTCTGGTATGGTCTTGGAACAACATTTGGGGCTTTATCTGATATGTTGATTTTTATTTTCCCTTTTGGATTGATACCAGATCTGAAATCATTGAGTTGGCGTAACGTTTTAGCTGTACCCTGTAAATTTTGGCCTTTCTGCTGGATTTTCCTGCACAGATCTCAAAACAAGTGTTGCGCAAATGTAGGGATGATGCGATGCCATGAAATGTAGTCAATTTCCTTTATAGTGTCGGTTTTAGAGTCTAATACATGTAATCTGATATTTTGCGACAGTTTTGCTAATATGTAAAATATGAATGCCGAACACTTCTATATGAATGCAAATGATGAGGAAATTGCCGGCTAAAATATACAATATTTTCGACTAATCAATCGGCCAGAGGGTTTCTTAGACAGTAGAGCAGCGGGAAGGTTTGCAAGTTGTTTAAATCTATTTATGTATTAAAACAGGTATCGCGGAGTTGGAACATATGCTTTGATAAGACGGTCAAGGAGTTTGACTTCATCAAGAATGTAGATGAAACGTGTATATACAAGAAAATTGTAGGGAGAGCTGTCGTATTTCTCGTATTGTACGTTGATGACATTCTCCTGATAGGAAATGATATTTCTAAGCTACAATCGGTCAAGATTTTCTTGTCACAAAAGTTCTCCACGAAAGACCTGGGTGATGCCTCATATATTCTGGGGATTAAAATCTATAGGGATAGATCTAAAAGATTGTTGGGACTATCACAGTCCAGGTACATAGATACCATACTAAATAGATTTAGTATGGAGATTCCAAGCGTGGTAATTTACCCGCTTGTCACAGAATCACCCTCTCCAAAAAGATGTCTCCCAAGGCTGATGAGGAGAGGGCTTGCATGAGCATTATACCCAATGCTTCGGCGGTAGGGTTTATAATGTATGCGAAGTTATGTACCAGACCCGATATAGCTTACGCACTTTGCATGGTAAGCAGGTATCAATCAAATCCAGAGGAGAAGCATTGGATAGCTGTGAAGAGCATTCTTAAGTACTTAAGAAGGACTAAGGTGATGTTCTTGGTATTTTGAAATGGAGACCTCCATATGGAGGCTTTTACCAATTCGAGCTTTCAAAGTGATAAGGATGACAACAAATCCATCTCAGGTTATGCGTTTATCATCAACGGAAAGATGGTTTGTTGGAATAGTCCAAACAGGAGACTGTAGCAAAATCAACGATGGAGTCTGAATACATTATTGCCAACGATGCCGCAAAAGGATCAGTCTGGATGAGGAAGTTCATTTCTAAATTTGAGGTGGTTTCGTCCATTGTTGATCCAATACCTTTGTATTGCGATAAAAATAGGGTTATAGTGTTGACGAAGGAGCCACGGTCCCATCAGCGATCCAGACATATGTTGAGACGATATCACTTGATCAAGGAGATCGTTGATCACTGGGAGATCGAGGTTCGGAGAGTGGACATAAAAGACAACACGGCGGATCCATTTACCAAGGCCATCCTTCAAGCGCAGTTCGAGTGGCTATTCGAGATGTTGGGTATGCGATACGCCAATAGCTGGCCTTAGTGCAAATATTGGGTATATGATACACCAATAAATAGCCTTAGTGCAAGTGGGAGATTGTTGGATATGTATGCCCTAGAGGCCATTATTGTATTGGATGCTGGGGGTATGTATGTACAGGACAGTCTTGCTCAATATGATAGTATGTTATTTGGTTTTTCTTTATCTTAACATGTGTATATATTTTACTTGTTATTACATATCGCTAATACATGTTGATAAAGCCCGTAGAATCCTTGCTTTACTACCAATATTATGATGGTGATCATACTTGTGGGGGATGGGTAGTGCATAAACACATCCTTAAATGTCCCTAGTCGTAGGAGTATCAAGACTGGATATCGATATTCCAGAGTAGAGTAGTGTATACGTTTCTTGTCTCCGAAAGGGGCGATGTCTAGTCCCACAGCCATTGGTGTGTGGCACCAAAGATTATATACGAGTGCTCATTAGAGAATGGGTTATACTGGATGGACTCGCCAAGAACTCCTAGATAGTATTATACCTATAATAAGATAGCAGTTCTCTGGTGACATGAGTACAAGATAGTCTTTAGACCTGACATCGTCATTTGTCTTGAGTGTGTTCCCACTGTACTTAGATTACTACCCACCACGGCTCTAAAGAAACGTGCAAACAGGTTTTAGTTGGGTACAGTCCCGAAGCACTTGGAGGCAGTGAGTGATAGAAGGGATTCGTCTCTTCCGGTATAGGGAGTTGATGTCGCGCTATATACGGTTGGCCAACACCATAAGACCTTGGCCAAGGCAGATGGAACAACCCTAATTTTCTTATACACTTTTTCCTATACAAATTTTTTTCAAAATATTTTTAAAATCCACAAAGGGGTATTTTAGCCTAAGCACAAGATTTAGGTAATTATTTTTGTTTTTAATTACAAGCTACAAGAATGAAATAACTCCATTTTTACAAAAAATTATTTTAAATTTAATGTATACTAGGAGTATTTATTCTTGCTGCTATCAGTTTAAGTAATTAAAAACCACAATAATTACAAGAAGGAGCTTGTAGCTCATTGGTAATACCTTGCATTACTGAACCAAGCCACCGGAGTTCAAATCCCATGCCCCACATTATTTTTGTATTTATTTTGTTTTAATTTTTTTTTTGGAAGTCAACGGTAAAAAGGCCATAACTCCCAAAATATGTACTGGACAAAGAAAAGTAAATATACCAAATTGTACCCCCAGAAAATCCTCGGCCACTGGAAGCCTGACTCGGCCCGACTCGGCGCCGCCGGCCGTCGAATCGGCCGACTCGGTCCGGCGCCGCCGGCCGGACTTGGCCGGACGGCCGAGTCACCAACTGAGAAAAGTTGGCTCTTGACTTGGTCAACCCTCTTGCACACTTATTATACCTGGATCGGTTTTAATTTGGCCAATAAATCCCTTTTACTCCTAGGTTTAATGATTTTTATATATATATTTTCTAATTAAAACCCTAACCTTAGCCTAGCCATATATAAACACCCCTACCCTCTACCATTTTACCCTACAACTCTAAGTCCACTCTCCCAAATTCTCAAGAGAACTCGGTACGTTAGAAAAAGAGCGAGAAGCGAAGCGCTGCCGAAACCGACGTCGAATTCCGGCGATCGTAGTAGAACCTTCGCGACGTTTTCGACGCACCGACAACCATCACTTCCTTAGCCTCCTTAGTTTGTCCAAACCCGTAAGTCCCATCTATTCTATCTCTCTTTCCTTTTAATAGAAAAATACGACTTTTTGAAACCCGACGGAAATCGGAACAAACCGATTTCCGATTCGGTTTTTCTACAAATTTCCACTTGTCACCTAATACATAATACCTAAACCTATCTATGATGACTATTAATCACATAGAAACCAATTTAAATAAAGTTTCTCACATGAAATGATAGCTTTCTTGTAAAACCGTATTCTTTTTCATAAAAATACCACAAAGTTTATTTTTCTTGTTCTAATTAAATCCCTCACTCCTAAATATGTTTATCTTGATCACTAAACTTGTAGAAATCAATTTGAATAGATTTTCACACATGAAATGATAACGTTTTCAATTACCGTATTCTTGCGCTTTAATACCTTCAAGTTTAATACATCATAGTTAACCTCTAAAACTTCATTAAACCCTAAAATAAGTCACGAGGTAATGACCTACCTCTACACACGCACAAATATAACCCTAATTGATAAACGTCAAAATATAGAATACGAAAATATAGGACTTTTCACTAAAATACCATATTCTTTATAAACCTTTCTTGAAAGCTTTAAGTTGTACACAATTCTAAATAAAATCTTTTAAAATAAAAGCACGATATGTCATGGACATCGATCGTTTATCTAAACTGTCTTGTGGTGTCTAGGCAAGTGTGTCTAGGCTAGTGGTTTTTAATTAGGCCCACGACTGTGGTTCCTTCCCACTTACCTGGCACTTACCTGGCCTCAATTGACGGTGAAGAGGCGATTTGAGGCTTCTAATGACTTATCGTTTAGACCTTAGAAATAGGCTAGTTGGTTTAGGAAACCCTAGAAAATAAAATACGGAAATCTATACCCTTTCACAAATAAATACCTTTTATTTATAAAACCGTTTTCCTAAATGAATAGTATTTGTTAAACCTAAGTAAAGCGCCGCTACAACCCACTTTTGGGAAACCCGTTAGGGATAGTACGGTTCATCGTGCACCCGCGGGCTAGTAGTGCGAGATTCAGACCTCCGCAAGGAGCATTCGGTCTCGAAAGGTTTAAAATACAGCATTTAAGAATAATGTGATTTTGGAAAATAAAATATTTATTTAAAATTATTCTTGTATTAATATATATTTAAATACCATTTAGACACCTATTTTATTATAATATAAAGTTTCCACATTTTCCTAAAAATTACAAGATTAAAATTTACATTAAAATACCATGAGTTTCAAATAAATTAATTAATACTTTTATTAGGATATATTCACTAGAATAACACAAATAAAATTCACACTCATTATAACTATAAAGACGAATATTAAATACTTGAGGTGTATTTTGAAAACTATACAATAGTACTTTTTACATAAAACCCCCTCAAGTTTTATAATTTACAATAAGGCCCCTAACAAATATCGAACTTCAACTTACCTTCTTTTAGTCTGACTCGGGTTAGAGTCTGACTATTTCTGACTTGAATATGATTCAAGTCAATCTATATTCTTTTATATTCCAACTCAACATGAATACATGAATCCCTGAATCCAGTTAACAATCTATTCATTTTTGACTGAATCAAATCATGGATATTCATCCATTATCATGATATTCCATTTACCTGATTATACAGTTACAACATGTTTACTGATATCATGGTTTTGGTCAGTCACCCAATTTACACAATATAATACCACATTACTGTTAAAACACTACGGGGTTAAGGGGTAGATTGGTATGGAAGGTGTTAAAGGTGGCACGAGGTGGTCAGAATAAGACACCTAACCTGAATCCTATTGCTGTTGTACCGTGGCATAACAGTTCCTTGTACTACACGTGCCTTAGTCTCTGGCAAGTGAGACTCCCCTCGTATACACTGGCATCCTTCTGTACCAAGCTACAAACAACAGCGTTAACTCAATATTCCATAATATTCAACAATATAATATTTTAGAAAATACTTTTACATTGTCTTCCTAATTCTTCTTTACCTTGGGACTTACCGAGCGACCTGTTTGCTGACGACATTCCATTCTTTCTTCTTTGAATGTCGTCAGGTGCGTTGGACCAAGCTGAGATCGAGCCCACCGGTGAAGATTTGGAGCAGTTCCGCGAAGATTCCGAGCTCTAAATACTGTACCTTGTTCTTTCCAGTATTTTCATTTTCTGTTATGCCACTGTTTAGGCATCGCTTTTCATTTCAGTTGTATCTTCTTTTCATGCATTGTACAAAGAATGTTATTAATAAAGTTGCTGTTATTTCTATATTATTCGTCTCTTGTGATTTATTTTATATTGCTTAGCTACGCTTAGCGTATGTACTTCTGAGTACATACGTAGCGGGCCTCGTCGCGTCCACTTCGCCGTACACTGGGAAGCGGGGCGTGACAGGTTTTGTTGGTGGCCCATGCAGGTCAGAGCTGTATGAATCCCTGTCATGCAGTTCTGGTCTGCGTGAACAACCTAAGCAATATAACACAAGAACCAGCAACTAAAACATTCTTTACAATTCATGTTCCTTGAATCTTGCAAATTTCTATTCCTTGAATCTTATCATTTCATGTATCTGAATCTGTCCTAATCCAAATTTTTCTTCAGGGTTATGGATTCCCCAAACAACACCAGCACCAACGTCAACAACACCCTTCCAGCACTACCTCTAACACCAGCTATTCCTGCACCACCCACTGAGCAAACGATGCTATTCGAGGCGATCCGCAGCCTTCTCGAGGGACAGCAACAACTTTTGAACCGTCCTGAGACCGATGCACCGGGAGTAAAGAAATTCAGAGCTTTGCACCCAAAGCGGTTCTCTGGTAAAGGAAGCCCTCTTGAAGCGGAAGAATGGGCACAAAGCATCGAAGGCGATCTGGCAGCAGCTCAAGTGCCAGACAACGCTTGGGTCCGTGTAGCAAAACTACAGCTCACGGATAATGCTCGCAATTGGTGGAAGGCGGAAGAAACCCGTCTGGTACAGCCGATTGAATGGAAGACATTTCGCGAGAAGTTCGACGCGAAATATTTCCCTGTGACTGCCAGGTTCGCTATGGAGCAGCAGTTTATTCATCTACAACAAGGATCAATGTGGGACAAAGCGGTAGATGAATACGATGCTGAGTTCACCATATTGAGCCGATTCGCGGCACACTTGATACCGACGGACGACATCAGAGCCCATCGCTTTCAACAAGGTTTGGACACCGAGATTAAGACTGCTCTAGCCACAGGAAAGTTCTTGACTCACGAGGAAGCTCTAGAAGCTGCCCGCAGTTATGAGGCAGTAATAAAAGAGAGGGGCAGACCTCAGTCTGCAGGAGTCAAGCGCCCTGCCAACCAGATGGCAGGTGGAGCCTCTTCCAGGCCATTGTTTGAACCCAGGAGGACTGAAGAAATTTGCCATTACTGCCGTAGAAAGGGACATTTGTGGAAGGACTGTAGGCGCGCAAAAGGCCCGTGTCTAATTTGTGGCGCATCCAACCACGGAATTGGGAACTGTCCTTACAACAGCAACTCATCTCACACATACACCAACCAACCGCAGCGGCCAACCATCCAGGCTCCTGCAACTCGTCCTGCACTACCTGCTCCACCACCTGCACAGCCTACGCGCCAATTCCAACAGGCAATGAGGGACATGCCTAGAGGGCAGAGAAATAGGTCTCAAAGGCAGAATGTGCCTCCAGCTAGAAGGAATATACCACGGCGACAGACCTTCACATTAGAAACTGTAGAAGCCGAGACTGTAGGTTAAGGTAACACCGGTAAGCCTTTTTTTTTCACCTTCGTATCACTTTTATTCTCCAAACTTTTTTGCACCGTTACACTTTCCTTTTACAAATTTCGAGGACGAAATTTTTATAAGGAGGGTAGAATGTAACAACCCTAATTTTCTTATACACTTTTCCTATACAAATTTTTTTCAAAATATTTTTAAAATCCACAAAGGGGTATTTTAGCCTGAGCACAAGATTTAGGTAATTATTTTTGTCTTTAATTACAAGCTACAAGAATGAAATAACTCCATTTTTAGTGTACAAGAAATTACTTTAAATTTAATGTATACTAGAAGTATTTATTCTTGCTGCTATCAGTTTAAGTAATTAAAAACCACAATAATTACAAGAAGGAGCTTGTAGCTCATTGGTAATACCTTGCACTGCTGAACCAAGCCACCGGAGTTCAAATCCCATGCACCACATTATTTTTGTATTTATTTTGTTTTAATTTTTTTTGGAAGTCAATGGTAAAAAGGCCATAACTCCCAAAATATGTACTGGACAACAAAAAGTAAATATACCAAATTGTACCCCCAGAAAATCCTCGGCCACTGGAAGCCTGACTCGGCCCGACTCGGCGCCGCCGGCCGTCGAATCGGCTGACTCGGTCCGGCGCCGCCGGCCGGACTTGGCCGGACGGCCGAGTCACCAACTGAGAAAAGTTGGCTCTTGACTTGGTCAACCCTCTTGCACACTTATTATACCTGGATCGGTTTTAATTTGGCCAATAAATCCCTTTTACTCCTAGGTTTAATGATTTTTATATATATATTTTCTAATTAAAACCCTAACCTTAGCCTAGCCATATATAAACACCCCTACCCTCTACCATTTTACCCTACAACTCTAAGTCCACTCTCCCAAATTCTCAAGAGAACTCGGTACGTTAGAAAAAGAGCGAGAAGCGAAGCGCTGCCGAAACCGACGTCGAATTCCGGCGATCGTAGTAGAACCTTCGCGACGTTTTCGACGCACCGACAACCATCACTTCCTTAACCTCCTTAGTTTGTCCAAACCCGTAAGTCCCATCTATTCTATCTCTCTTTCCTTTTAATAGAAAAATACGACTTTTTGGAACCCGACGAAAATCGGAACAAACCGATTTCCGATTCGGTTTTTCTACAAATTTCCACTTGTCACCTAATACATAATACCTAAACCTATCTATGATGACTATTAATCACATAGAAACCAATTTAAATAAAGTTTCTCACATGAAATGATAGCTTTCTTGTAAAACCGTATTCTTTTCATAAAAATACCACAAAGTTTATTTTTCTTGTTCTAATTAAATCCCTCACTCCTAAATATGTTTATCTTGATCACTAAACTTGTAGAAATCAATTTGAATGGATTTTCACACATGAAATGATAACGTTTTCAATTACCGTATTCTTGCGCTTTAATACCTTCAAGTTTAATACATCATAGTTAACCTCTAAAACTTCATTAAACCCTAAAATAAGTCACGAGGTAATGACCTACCTCTATACACGCACAAATATAACCCTAATTGATAAACGTCAAAATATAGAATACGAAAATATAGGACTTTTCACTAAAATACCATATTCTTTATAAACCTTTCTTGAAAGCTTTAAGTTGTACACAATTCTAAATAAAATCTTTTAAAATAAAAGCACGATATGTCATGGACATCGATCGTTTATCTAAACTGTCGTGTGGTGTCTAGGCAAGTGTGTCTAGGCTAGTGGTTTTTAATTAGGCCCACGACTGTGGTTCCTTCCCACTTACCTGGCACTTACCTGGCCGCAATTGACGGTGAAGAGGCGATTTGAGGCTTCTAATGACTTATCGTTTAGACCTTAGAAATAGGCTAGTTGGCTTAGGAAACCCTAGAAAATAAAATACGGAAATCTATACCCTTTCACAAATAAATACCTTTTATTTATAAAACCGTTTTCCTAAATGAATAGTATTTGTTAAACCTAAGCAAAGCGCCGCTACAACCCACTTTTGGGGAACCCGTTAGGGATAGTACGGTTCATCGTGCACCCGCGGGCTAGTAGTGCGAGATTCAGACCTCCGCAAGGAGCATTCGGTCTCGAAAGGTTTAAAATACAGCATTTAAGAATAATGTGATTTGGAAAATAAAATATTTATTTAAAATTATTCTTGTATTAATATATATTTAAATACCATTTAGACACCTATTTTATTATAATATAAAGTTTCCACATTTTTCTAAAAACTACAAGATTAAAATTTACATTAAAATACCATGAGTTTCAAATAAATCAATTAATACTTTTATTAGGATATATTCACTAGAATAACACAAATAAAATTCACACTC
Source organism: Agapanthus africanus (assembly GCA_030015575.1). Lineage (NCBI taxonomy): Eukaryota > Viridiplantae > Streptophyta > Magnoliopsida > Asparagales > Amaryllidaceae > Agapanthus > Agapanthus africanus. Next base: position 517,881,623 of record JASDDO010000031.1, on the reverse strand, counting down.
ATTATAACTATAAAGACGAATATTAAATACTTGAGGTGCATTTTGAAAACTATACAATAGTACTTTTTACATAAAACCCCGTCAAGTTTTATAATTTACAATAAGGCCCCTAACAAATATCGAACTTCAACTTACCTTCTTTTAGTCTGACTCAGGTTAGAGTCTGACTATTTCTGACTTGAATATGATTCAAGTCAATCTATATTCTTTTATATTCCAACTCAACATGAATACATGAATCCCTGAATCCAGTTAACAATCTATTCATTTTTGACTGAATCAAACCATGGATATTCATCCATTATCATGATATTCCATTTACCTGATTATACAGTTACAACATGTTTTCTGATATCATGGTTTTGGTCAGTCACCCAATTTACACAATATAATACAACATTACTGTTAAAACACTACGGGGTTAAGTGGTAGATTGGTACGGAAGGTGTTAAAGGTGGCACGAGGTGGTCAGAATAAGACACTTAACCTGAATCCTATTGCTGTTGTACCGTGGCATAACGGTTCCTTGTACTACACGTGCCTTAGTCTCTGGTAAGTGAGACTCCCCTTGTATACTCTGGCATCCTTCTGTACCAAGCTACAAACAACAGCGTTAACTCAATATTCCATAATATTCAACAATATAATATTTTAGAAAATACTTTTACATTGTCTTCCTAATTCTTCTTTACCTTAGGACTTACCGAGCGACCTGTTCGCTGACGACATTCCATTCTTTCTTCTTTGAATGTCGTCAGGTGCGTTGGACCAAGCTGAGATCGAGCCCACCGGTGAAGATTTGGAGCAGTTCCGCGAAAATCCCGAGCTCTAAAAATTGTACCTTGTTCTTTCCAGTATTTTTCATTTTCTGTCATGCCACTGTTTAGGCATCGCTTTTCATTTCAGTTGTATCTTCTTTTCATGCATTGTACGAAGAATTTTATTAATAAAGTTGCTGTTATTTCTATATTATTCGTCTCTTGTGATTTATTTTATATTGCTTAGCTACGCTTAGCGTATGTACTTCTGAGTACATACGTAGCGGGCCTCGTCGCGTCCACTTCGCCGTACACTGGGAAGCGGGGCATGACAACAGATGATATTTACTGATAGTGAGATCAATAGTTTTTCGAGATGGTCTTGAGCCACATCGGCACGACTTATCGGGTTATTAGGGGTCTGACGTTATCCATCCCATAGACCCGGTATGCGACACTCTCAGACCAAGAGACTAGACTGTACGGAGATTGTCACTTGTAGACTTAGTAGGGGTACGGACGATGTTCATAACGAAAAACTGTATTTCAATATCGCTCATCCGTTATCATTTTTTTGATATATCGGTACTATTAATCCGTGTTTGCTCAATAAGTACATGATACAGGTATTTGTGACAAAACACTGGAAACACACTCAAATACACGGATACGAAATTTGTGAGCTGATACTGCAACCGGAACGGAAAACTGATCATTATTCATGAAGATTTTGCAACAAAGAAAATGTGCACAACCATTTTATACAAATGGTCCAAACATCTCACAACAATAATTGCAAGTATGAACACAGGTATTTTGGTGCATGAACTATATGGGCTGCCATGATGTGAACTCAAGATATGCAACTGGGTTTCGAGTAATGAGTGTGAAGAAAAGTTATGATGTGATGGATTCCAAGCTAAACATTATCCTTCCAAAACTACAGCTTTCACCTAGATGATAATTAGAAGAAATTTCAAATACAGTGAGATGGTGGAGCAGTCAGGAGATCACACAACCAAGACGGGCTCCACCACCCAATTCTTGGCCGCAGATTTATTACAAATAGCCGCAATTTGCGGTTCCCCTCTCTCCAAATGTGCTTATTTTTCTTGTGGGTCCTCCTCTCTGTCATATCACCTCACTCCTATAGTCTATTTTTGGTGATGAGTTTCTTATAAATACCAGATCAGAGAGCACGTTTGGGGCCATATATAGCCATACTTAGACTACTCTTTTGCCACTTTCATTCTATATTTTGTAATTTTATTTTAGTTCTTTGTACATAGTAGTAGGTAACTTTGAGTTTCTTACCTTCTCCTGATCTTGTAAGCTCTTCATTGAGCTTGCAAGTTTGGGTTTTGGTTATTGGACTCATAACTTGTATCTTGGATTTGAACTTTTAATGAAGATTACATTCTTGCACTTTGGTTCTTAATATTCCTTACCTTTACTTGCAATTAATTTTCTTGCACTTACTTACTTTCAATGATGTTTTTCTTTGATCTATTCAATCAAATGGCATCGTTACCGGGAAGACGGTAACGCTTTTATACTTATAGTCTCGGGTTAATTTTGTGAATATTTTGTGTATAAAACAAACTAACTTTGTGATAAACCAAAAACTGGTAAATTTTCAAAAACCAAAACAAAAACTTAACGTTTTTAATTTTTTGCTCTCTCTTATTTTGATCTGCTGTCACTTGGAGATTCAAAGGAAAATTTAGAGTATAAAAGTAGGATACTTATTGAACACTATGACCACAGTAAAAATTTGAGGCCCCAATTCAAATTTTCGACGGCCGAAATATTCTTTCTGGCCGCAAATTGCGGCCAGACTTGCTCTGATTTCCCCAATTTTTATTGTGGTGTTTTCTTGTTCCATTGTACCCCATTTTCATACTCTAAATTTCATAATTTTGTGTGTGCAGAACTTTGGCTATCTATACCGATTTCTAGCTAAAATATCCATTTTTTCGAACATTTGCAGATTTTGACGGATTGGCGAATAGCGATCGTCCGGAGCAAAGTGCGTTTTCAAGTTCAAGGCGATAGAAAACCACGGTGCCAAAAATCCAGGTAGTTTGACCCGTGCAAGCGAACCATTCAAGTACTCGGGGATTACTTCTATAGGGGTTTCTTAACCCAAAGTATCGATACGTATTCTCTAACGCCTCCTTTCTCAAATCCGACGCGTCCACTATTCTATTTTTGCAGAATTCCTTGCAAGTTCACCACTAAAAACTAAAATTGACTAACCCGTATTTGTTGCAGCGCCGCGCTTAAACTTAAAAAACGATTGTTTGATGTTTTGAACAACTTTTTATTGAATTGCACATGCATCCATTAATACGGATTTAAGGGCAAGCGAACCTCATAACATATGGTAAAGGATTTCATCACCTTTTCTGTGACCCACAAATCACAAAATTAAGCATAACGTTTACCCGCAATTTTTTATAAAAGAAACTAGATTTTAAGCCTTTATGAATTTCACGCTCATTAGGAGAAATTAACTGTATTTAGAACACTGCTTAACGTTATATCGTTCATGGGGTGCCTAGGCAAAGTGTTCACGGCACAACCGCCAAAAGAGAAAGGGTTATTCTAATTAAGGAATTTCATGAAAGCGTTGGAAAACTTCCCCTTATCTCTGCACTTAGCTGGCCTCGTGATCAGTATATCTTGAGCCTGTTTCTCGACACAGTGTTACTTCGACAATCAAGTTCTGGAGTAAGTCTAGTTGACCTAGGTGAACCCTAAACTGTTTATGTGTGTGGTATTTGTGTCATGATTGTTTTTTTTTTTACTTTTTGTATGTATAACTTCTTTTCATTCTTTTGTTAATAACTAACAATAAAAAAAATCTCACCACATTTTTCATTTCTTCTTCTTTTCATTTCATGGGTACCTCTAACCGACCATGTCACACCCCGCTTCCTAAGATACGTAAATACGGCACGCGACAGTGCCAACTATGCTACCTATGGGTAGGAATAATCCCTCTATAGTCACATTACGGCTGTCAAGATGATGTCAAGAACAGTAAAATAAAATCTAGCTAACACATGTCCATCTGCCACAATAAATAAAATCAAGAAATGCATATAGTGGAAACGAATCAAGATCCAATAAAATAACAATATCTGAATTACGCCCCTTAAGAGATCACATCGATAAAATAAAACTACGGAAATAAAAGAGACTAAGCATCTTTAAACTAAACGGCTAGCTCCTCATTGCTCAGCTTGCTTGCTAAAATACTTCTGATCTACCTGCGATAATGTTAGAGGAACTCGGCCATGCAAAACCCAGACATCAGTGCGTCATAACATCAAAATAATAGTAATAACCAGGATAGGATGCTATGATTAAAATGAGTATAAATAATAAACATAGGTATAAAACAGTGAGATACATGTATGTGATGTGTATCATAAAGTCTGTGCCTCTAGATTATCTATTCTACAAGTCTTTGAAATAAATTTAGTGGAATCGTCGATATAACTCAATAGTATCCCATGCGTGCCCGGGACCACGGTCAAAATTCTCGGGCTGAATCCGAGACGTGCCGCTAAGCAGTAAATATGTAACATGTACAGATGAATGATGTCAGCATCATCATTCCGGGGCTGGCTGAGCCCGTATAGACTGATTAGTATCTGGAAGTATCGAATTGTTGAGTTACAAGTCAGGTTTCATTATTGATTTCCTATTACCCCTAAGGTTTTGTAGTCAAGTCGGGTATTGATGATATAAATCTAATGCTAACACAGGATTAAGCAGGTACATGTCTTATCTATGTAGAAAACAAGTCACGTCCGTCAGGACAACAAGTCAGGATTGTCGGTATTAGTAAAAGATCCAAGTAACAAGTCTGGTAGTGGGTCGTGAATATGGTATGCAATATATTTTAACCCAAATAGACACCGAATGTAAAACTATAACCAATATCGAAACACGGTAACCATAACTAATGCCAGGATGTATATGTATCTATTTATAATAACCGTTTCACGTCCATTACCATGTATATTGCAATCTAGATAAAATACTGAACTGATATTGTAGTATGATGATATTGTGATGATCCGGCATGCAACTAGATAAACTATTATCGGTACGGATACAGACGGATACTATAAAACTGTAAATCGATAATATTTGATGAATAGTAAAACACATGTACTATAGTTAACCATATAATTATTGATAAAACAAACTAGCATGTTGAAAGTTTAGAACTTTCCTGATCGAATCTCACATTGAGATACGGATATCACTTCCAACGCCGAATAACATCACGATACCAAACTCACTTACGCAGAACTTAACCTGGCTGAGCAACTGCATGACGTGATAACTGGGCTAGACGATGATGGTGACTAGGTCATCTAGGTTGTCGGCGACGTGCGCAACTTCAGCGAGACGATCGGGAAAAGAGAGGAAAAGAAAGAAGAAAAAGAAGAAAATAAGAAGAAGAAGAAGAAGAAATAGAAGATGGCTGTTGGGATTCTGGGGTTAGTGAGGGCACTGAGATGGGAGAGGCGGTCGGCGACGAAGTGGCGGGACGAGGCCGATGGCGAGGGAGGTTGGAGGTGAATTACAGGCGATCGGGGATGAGAAAGAGGTGCGGTGGTAGTGGTGTGTGGGTGCTCTGGGGTTGTTGACATGATAAGGGGGAGATGGAGGGTGAGGGTGGTGGTCGGGTTTTGGCGATGGGGTCGACGACGAGGGGTTTGATGGTAGGTTCTTGATGCTGGGTGTCTTCAATCGAGGTCTCGGGAAAAAGGAAAGGAGGAAGGAGGTGTTGTCGGCTAGAGGGAGGCAAGGAGATGGGGACGACGAAGACGAGAGGGGCAGTGATGAGAGAGAGCGGCGACGGGAAGGTGATGGCGCGGTTAGGGTTCGCGAGGCAGAGAAGGAAAGAAGACGAGGGGGAGAGAGAGGGTATTTTATAAATTATATATATATATATATATATATATATATATATATAGAGAGAGAGAGAGAGAGAGTTTTCTTTATTTTATTTTTAAATTAATATATATTATATGTTAAACTGGTGTGTATATATATTAGTTATAATATTATATATATATATATATATATATATATATATATATATATATTGTAGGATTTTACAGATAATACCATATTACTCCGAATATTATCCGTATCCTTTCAAAAATCTAGTTTTTAAATATGAAGAATATACGTAAGGATTTTAACCATAATGCAAATGTCTATAATTAAAAACATATACCCACAAATAAAAATCTACATAAATATATGTAGCGATCCAAATACTACTCTGTCTAACCCTTAGGATACGAACATGATATATGAGCGCAACAACCTGATATGGGGTATTTTGTCATGTAAGACTAGATGGGAAAAATATTGTTTGGTTTTATATTATATTATATTATAAAAAGATATTTAGAGTTTAGAAATATTATATATGTATATATATTCTAGATTTGCATGGATACACTGTACTAGTAAATATTTGATATAATCTCGAACTATGTTGGGTTTCAACCATGCGGGTCGGGTCGGATAATAACCACAACTACTAATTGCATTATTCGCAACCCAAAAGCAACAATAGTAAGGAATTTTGCCGCAAGATTTGAAATACCCAAAATATATTATATGGATGTATCAGGGTGTTACAAACCAACTCTTTCCGAATTTTGGTACCCTCAACCAGACATTTCATCATACGGGCCTTTCTTGGGTAAAACTTCAAACGATCCATCCATGCCTAAAATTTCTTTGAAAGATCGGATTGAAACTTTTAGAAACACCATTTGGACACCACAATCCACGTCATATCAACCATTTCAAACTTTAACATCTTCATATGTTGATACCCCTTCTGAGGGTAATATGGCGACTTTTAAACCCATATCCATTGCTAAACGTATTGCATAATCCCGTAGTCGATTTCTCGCGCCTTTCACCACTCCGAATTCTTTTGATCAACAATTCCAATCATCTTCATATCAAAGTGTTGATCCTAATCCTGCACATTTTTACCCATCCATTCGATTCCTATCAATCCTACCTAAGTTTTACACCTTCCCTAGATATTGCTTCTGAAAATCAATTTGGGAATTTCGCGTATCCAAACGAATTTGATTTTTTAATTCAAACCCCTTCACAACCCATGTCTAGTCTTGAACGAACAATGGAAGAATTTTTGGTAGCTTCGTGCCGATAAATAAAGGAATTGAATGCATCCATGGCTACACTCATACAACCTTACGAAGCAGTAGCTAGTTCCCATTTAGCTCAAAATTTTACAATGTATGATGTGACGATAAAACAAGTTGATGAGTTGAGTAGTGAAAGTGAGCAATCCATCCTTCAAAATCAAACCTACTCGTTCCCAATTGAATTCCACTGTAAGTCAATGTCGCGCACCCCACGTGTTCGCGGGGAGGCGGAATTTGCAAAAAATGTTTTTTACGAGCTTCGCAACACCGACTAGAACTAAGGATCGTCCATAAACCTTAGCTTGAAAACTACTTGAGGTTTAACTACTTGGATACGAAGTTATACCTCACGATTCAATTCCTTCGGGTCTTCTCCGCTGTCCTCCTCATCATCGTAGGCTCCAAGGATCGATCCGGATCGCAGCAACCTCCACGGCCTCCTCGAGTCAAAGACGATCCACCCGAGAGTTTATAGTCCGAGCTCCACCTCAAAACCGAGGTAACTAGGGCAACAAGCTTGCTACACTTGATGGCCTAGGTGATGTAGAGTATGAAGATGGATTTATTTGTCTCTTGAAACCCTAGGATTCTCAACACATGAGAGCTTTTAGGGTTTTGATGTGAGGAAGAAGAAGAGAGCTAGCTTGAGGAAAGAGAAATGATTTTTGATAATGATAATGATAAATGAAAATGAGATGGATAACTTGACATGACCACAAGCATGGCATGAAAAATATCTCATCAAAATATCTAGGTCACAAAATATCTCACAATAATATCTAAGTTAAATAGTCAAACCAAGTCAAGTGGTCAAGCCAAGTCAAATGGTCAAACAAAGTCAAGTAGTCAAAATAAGTAGCCATGCCTCAATTATCATTTACAAAAATAACAAATACTTTCCTCCACCTCATAATTGTTTTAATCAAGTCAATGGTCAAAACCCTAATGAGGTGTCTCCTTCTATGCCCCTCTCATCCGTATATACATACCCGCATTCGTGTTCAGAGAAACACGAATATAAAGAGACGAAACTAATCCATCAATATAATACTAGGATCCGGCTTAAACCAAAACCCATTAGTATAATCCGCCCGAACATCATACGCGCACAGTGCACGTAAGTGATCGAAGCCCTGCCGTAAAACCATACGGCCTCTACACCTTTTGCCCGGTGCTGGGAAACTCTCTGTGTGGGGCTCTAAAGACTCGACACTATGCTGGCAGTGGGTTTAACCACAGGCCGTATGCGGTACTAGCTGCACGTAAAGGTCCCCGGGTAGATGTCGATAAGAAGGCCGGTGAGGAAAACCCATCCGAACTCCTACTGAGCCTGAATATGACAATCTCTGTACAGTCCGGTCTGTTAGTCTAAGAGTATCGCATATCGGGCCTAGGGGGCAGTAATCGTCAGACCCCTAATAGCGCAATAAGTCGTGTCGAAGAGTAGCCTAATACACCCTTAGAAACTACTGGAATACCTACCAGTAAATCTCGCTTGCCTTGGCCAAGGACTTTGTGTAATGGCCTTCCGAACACATCGCGATATCAACCCCCAATACCGGGAGAGACAATTTCTATCTAACCGCCACTGCCTCTAAGTGCTTCGGGACTGCACCCAACTACTACCTGTTTGCACGACTCCTTTGAGCCATGGTAGGGTAGTAATCAAAGTACAGTGGGAACACACTCGAGGCGAAGTAGCAGTGTCAAGTCGACGGACTAAGCTATACTCATTTTCCCTGGGAACTGCTATCCGACGACAGGTATAATACTCACCAACAGTTCCCGACGAGTCCTGTCCAGTGTACTCATAACCTAATGAGACCTGCATACTATCTCCAGTACGACGTACTAATGGCTGTGGGACAGACCATCTCCCCTGCTGGGATGAGAAGTGTATACACTAGTCTACTGTGGAGTATCGATGCCCCGTCTCGATAATCCTACGACTAGGGACCTGTATAGGATGTGCTTATAGATTATCCATCCCCCACTAGTGTGACTGCCATCATAACGCTGGTAATCAAGCAAAGATCCTAAGTGCTCTACCAATATGTATAAGCGATATGCTAAAAGAAACACATGCACAAATTGAGGTAGAAACAAACCAGGTAGCATACTACCATTTTGAGCAAGACTATTACTATATCCATGTATATCCTAAGCTCCCATTAAGTAATATACAATCCAGTATGATACAATAATGAGTTGTGAAAGTTTTGAGCATGACTATTACTATATCAGGTTTCTCTAGGGCATTTATCACTAACATTCCACAACTCCAGTTCTGAAAGTGTATCGAGTAGACCAAATGATTCACCAATTAAAGATAGAATATTTGATGAGTTGTGAGACTACGTAGTATTTGATTTACCCGATTGTGAAGGGTCTCATTCAAGAGAAATCAATACCATTTTCTTTGATCTCTACATCCCCACTCTAGAATTACAACCGATTGAATACCATGCTTTTGATGAGATGTCTGAAAACTTTATGTTTGACTCGATCGAGGATTTAGATATTGGGGATAATGTCGATGATGAACCCACATTTTTGGATGTGTTTTTCTCACCAATTCAACACTTTCCTTCAGATCCATGCGGACATCATCCCAATCCATTAACTGTTTTTTTCTGAATCCCATTTGCTTCTTGATATTACTGATGATGATTTGAATAAATGCTTGGATGAGCTTAATTTTGAGGAGAATTTTGAGGATCTCTTTGAGAGTAAACGTGTTTTATTGGATAATTCGGATTTTCCGATTCATCATGTCCCTTCCATTGACAGTGAACATCCTCCTGAATGTTTAACCGCTGCCATTCCCCAATTGCCTCCCTCTATCTATTCCATCATTTCCCAACTGCAAGACGACTTCATACCTTCATCTCTCACATCTGGTTTACCAAATTCGGCCAGCCAATGTTTTTTTGCGAATCTTAATAGGCTTGATCCCATTTCTCATAGTATTGATAAATTAGTGCAGTTAAACAATTCTAGTTTCAAATCATTACAGATTGTACTAATTTATTCAATCAATTTTCAACCTCAAGTTCGTGCTCCATTTCTTTATCCCTATCCTTCATTTTATCATTTCCATCTACTGAGACCATATACCACTTTTGTCCATACACTGTCTCGCGTATTCTCCATTTCCTTTCTCCACGCTTCCTTTCACCAAACCTGGCCGCATCACGTTAGAATTTTTGAATAGTTGGTGTTAACTTTTGGTCTGTATAAGACCTTGTAGAGATTGACAATGTTCTTTCCCTTTTAACTTTGAACTTTAACGTTTAAACAGTGAAAATACTGTTTCACTTAAATTCGGGGGAGGGGAGCTTTTATGTATATATATTGTTTGTTTTTTCTTGTATAAAAAAACAAAAAAATAAATATAATATAAAAAATGGGATCTAATAAGTTTTGAACCCTCAACAAATTTTGACCCTCTTTGTAACATAAAAGTGAAGGCATTGTCAAGTTTAAATTTGGAGATGTACTTGGTAAGCATCTCTATCTTTTGCATTCATTTGTATATCTGCATTTGCATACATATTCGAAAACTCATAAAAATCAGAAAATTTTCCAAAAACATAAAAACTTTTGTCATCAAGTTAGCTAGTGGCAGAACTTAGATTCGAAATATCGACGGTTTAATTTAATAAGATAGAAACAACTAGATCCTATTTTTAGAGATTGAAAACCCGAAAGATAACTCTCCTTTGAATTTAACCCTATCTAATATACATCTTTGCATCATACTACACGTGTCGTGAGTTTAGAAAATTAGATGACAAGTTTGATATGTTTTAAAAACTTTTAAATTGATAAACTATTATTTTAGGATCAAACACGTTTGTTTTGAAATAAATAATATCAAGAATAGTTTATTAAGTGAAGTGGATATGAAAAGATATTATTAATGCTTTAATGAAAGCTATGTCTGAAAAATAACCCATCTGGAACTTAATTGGAGTGATTACACACCTGATCCACACAAACATGTCTTTTATCCTAAAATAATTTAACAATTGGCTAAATCTCCGTTTGCATTGGATTGTTATGATTTTCACGCCAAAATGAGTTCTTTTGTTTTAGGGCCTAGGTGACTTGAGCAATTAAGTTCGCTGGGGTGTTTTTACACCTAATGCCCTAAAACCAACTGGGTTGGATGCATTAGCCCAAAACTCGTTAAGAAACCTAGAAAGTCCAATTTAAAATAAAATCAAGCAAGTGTTCTCTCCGAGTTAAAATTCCTCACGGTTTTTTGTGTGAGAATAATCTTGACAAAAGATGAGTTTTTATAAAAATATTTTTTAAGGTAGATATGAAGGTTTTACTCAATAATAAAGACTATTACACGTTCACAAAGGTGTGTATGAAAAAAACAAGTAAAAAGTGGAGTGAAGAATAATAGCTAGTTTTCTGTTAAGGATGATACAAATTCTGAATTTGAAACCTAGCTGGAGAACAAAACTTGAGAAAAATTTAACTCTTTATAAACTTGTGTGATCCTTTTGAAGTTTTATCCGGTCTTTATTTTGTGACATTATGACTCTAATCGAACTTTTTGAAACGTAACGACGCTATTTGCACCGCACGTAAAGATGTATAGGATCTTAAGTTAAATAAGAAGTGAGGTGTGAAAAATAAGGTTGAATAGGCAATTGATCATGCATATTCAATGAAACGGCGCCATTTGATTGAATAGGCAATTGATTGTGTTGTATTAAGTTCTGTAAGTGACCAGTTGCCCACAAGAAAAATGAGCACAATTTTTTTTGTGTTAGTTATTAATAAAAGAATGAATGGAAAATATACACACAAAAAGGTAAAACAAAAAAAATCACGACACAAATGCCACACACCTAAACAGTCTAGGATTCATCTAGGTCAACTAGACCTGCTCCAGAACTTGATTGTCGAAGTAAAACTGTGTCGAGAAATGGGAAACGTAACTGGTCACTTACAAAACTTAATACGACACGATCAATTGTCTATTCAATCAAATAGCGCCGTTGCCGGGAATACGGTAACACTTTTATGCCTATGATCTCGGGTTAACTTCTATATATTTTGTGTATAACACTAACACTATTCTGAAAACAGAAGAAAAATCGAAAAATTTCTAAAACCAAAAAAATCTAACTGTTTTAAACTTTTGCTCTCTGTTATTTTGATCTACTTTCACTCTGAGATTAATTGAAAATTTTAGCGTATAAAATTAGGACAATAGAAGAACAGGGTTCACACGGTAGAAAGTTGGAGCCAAAAATCCTCATCTTGGCCGCAATTTGCAGCCCAATTTTCTTGGATTGGCCTAAATTTTTGTCGTGTGCTCTCTTGTTCTATTATTATCCTATTTCTATACTTTGAATTTTATAATTTTGAGTGTGCAGGAGTTTGGCCACATTTATTGCTTTTTTGCACTAAATATCAGTTTTTCGACATTTTCAAATTTTACGGAGTTGCGAGCAGCGATCGTGCAGAGCAAAATACCATTTTCAAGACCAAGGTGATAGACAAGTACAGTGCCAAAAATCCGGATAGTTTGACCTGCGTAAGCGAACATTCAAGCACTCGGGGATCAATTCGACAGGGTTTCTTAACCCAAAATATCGTTACGTAATTTCTAATGCTTTCTTTCTCAAATCCGACGTGTCCAATATAATATCTTTGCAGGATTTTTTGCAAGTTCACCGCCAAAAGCTAAATTGACTAACCCGTATTTGTTGCAGCACCGCGCTTAAACTTAAAAAATGATTGTTTGATGTTTTGACCAAATTTTTATTGAATTATGCATTGCATCCAGTTAATACGGACTTCATGGCAAGCGAACCCCATGACATACGGTAAAGGATTTCATCACCTTTTCTGTGGCCCATAAATTACGAAATTGGGCATAACATTTAATCGCACAAATTTTAAAAGAAATTAATCTTTAAGCCTTTAAGGATTTCATGCTCATTTGGAGAAATTAACCGTATTTAGAATACCGCTTAACATTATATAGTTCATGGGGTGTTTAAGAAAGTGTTCACGGCGCAACCGTCCAAAGAGTTATTTTAATTAATGAATTTCATGAAAGCGTTGGAAAACCTCTCCTTATTTTGCACTTACCTGGCCCGCGATCAGTATATCTTGAGCCCGTTTCTCGACACAGTTTTACTTCGACAATCAAGTTCTGGAGCAGGTCTAGTTGACCTAGGTGAACCCTAGACCGTTTAGGTGTGTGGTATTTGTGTCGTGATTGTTTTTGTTTTACCTTTTTGTGTGTATATTTTCCATTCATTCTTTTGTTAATAACCAACACAAAAAAACCTTCACCATCTTTTTCATCCCCTCTTCTTTTCATATCATGGATACCCCATATCGAACAACTCTTGCCGAACTTTGGTTTTCTCAACTAGATAGTTCTTCATAGGGCTCTTGTTTTGGTAGAACTTCAAACGTTTCATCCACGCCAAAAATTTCTTTGAAAGATCAGATAGACGCTTCTAGAAACACCACTTGGACACCACAATTCACGTCATATCAACCATTTCAAACTTTCTCCCTTCATATTTTGATACGCCTTCTGAGGGAAATTTGGCGACTCTTAAACCCATGTCCATTGCTGAACGTATTGCACAATCCCGTAGCTGATCTTTCAAGCCTTTCACTACTCCGAATTCTTTAGGACAAAAGTTCCAACCATCTTCCTATCAAGATGTTGATCCTAATCCTACCCATTCTAGGCAACCATTCGATTCCTATCAATCCTACCCGACTTTCATACCTTCCGTAGACATTTCTTTTGAACATCAATTTGGGAGGTTCGCATGTCCAAACGAGTTTGATTTTTTTACTGAAACCCCTTCACAACCCATGTCTCGTCTGAAAGAACATTGGAAGAATTTCGGCTAGCTTCGTGCCGACAGATAGAGGAATTGAATGCATCCATGGCCTCACTCATACGGCCCTATGAACCAGCAGTTAGTTCCCAACCGGCTCATAATTTTACAATGTATGATATGGCAATAGAAAAATTTGATGATTTGAGTAGTGAAAGTGAGCAACCCACCCTTCAAAATCAAACCTACTCGTTCCCAATTGAATTCCACAACTCCAGTCTATCAAGTAGACAAAATGATTCACCAATTGAAGATAGAATGTTTGATGAGTTGTGCAACTACGCAGTGTTTGATTTACCTGATTGCGAAGGGTCCCTTTCAAGTGAAACTAATGCTTCTTCTTTTGATCTCTACATCTCTAATATAGAAAACAACCGATTGAAAACCATGCTTTTGATGATGTGTCTGAGAAGTTGATGTTTGACTTGATTGAGGATATTGATGTTGGGGATAATTTTGATGATGAACTCACAGTTTTGGATGAGTTCTTCTCACCAATTTAACACTTTCCTTCAGAACATCATCCCAAACCATTAACTGTTTTTCTCGAACCCCATTTGCCTCTTGATGTTATTGATGATTATTTGAATGATTGCATGGATAAGCTTAATTTTGAGGAGAATCTTGAGGATATCTTTGAGAATGAATCCATTTTATTGGATGTGTCGGATTTTCCAATTCATCATGTCCCCTCCATTGACTGTGAACATCCTCCTGAGCTTCTAACCGATACCATTTCTCAGTTACTTCCCTCCATCTCTCCTATCGTTTCTAAACCGCAAGACGACTTGACACTTTCATCTCCTACATCTGCTTCACCAAGTTCGAGCCCATGTTTTCTTGCGAATCTTGACATGTTTGATCATATTTCTCGAAATATTGATAGATTAGTACAATCCAGTTTTACACTTCGATCATTACAGATTGTACTAATTTATTCAACCAATTTTCAAACTCAAGTTCATGCCCCATCTCTTTCTTCCTTTCGTTCATCTTCTTATCTACCGAGACTGTATACCACTTTCATTCATCCACGGTCTCGAGTAATCTTCACTTCCTTTTTCTACACGTTCTTCTACCAACCCTGGGCGAATCATGATAGAATTTTTGAATGGTTGGTGTTAATCTTTGGTCTGTATAAGGCCTTATATAGATTGACGATGTCCCCTCTCCCTTAACTTTGAACTTTAATGTTTAAACAGTAGAAACACTGTTTCACTTAAGTTCGGGGGGATATTTTTGTGTGTATATGTTTTTTTGTTTTTTCTTCTTTAAAAAAACCAAAAACCAAAAATAAATATAATATAAAAAAAGGGGAACCGACAAGTTTTGAACCCTCAACAAATTTTGACTCTCTTTGTGTAGCATGACAGGGAGGGCACTGTCAAGTTTAACTTTGGGGGTGTGCTTGGTAAGTACCTTTATGTTTTGCGTTCATTTGTATATTTTGCATTTGCATACATATTCGAAAACCCATAAAAATCAGAAAATTTTCCAAAATCATAAACTTTTTTCCAAAATCATAAAAAATTTTGTCGTCAAGTTAGCTAGTGAGAAAACTTAGATTCAAAATTCCGACGGTTTAGTTTGATAAGATAGGAATAGCTAAATCCTATTTTTAGAGATTGAAAACCCGAAAGATAACCCTCCTTTGAATTTAACCCTAGCTAATATACGTCTTTGCATCACACTACACGTGTCGTGAGTTTTAAAAATTAGATGATAAGTTTGATATGTTTTAAAAACTTTTAAATTGATAAATTATTTTTTTTAGGATCAAACATGTTTGTTTTGAAATAAGTAATATCAAGAATAGTTTATAAAGTGAAGTGGATATAAAATGATATTATTGATGCTTTAATGGAAGCTATGTCTGAAAAATAATCCATCTGGAACTTAATTGGAGTGATTACACACCTGATCCACACAAACATGTCATTTATCCTAAAATAATTTAACAACTGGCTATATGTCCGTTCGCAATGTATTGTTATGATTTTCACCCCAAAATGAGTCCTTTTGTTTTAGGACCTAGGTGACTTAGGCAATTAAGTCCGCCGGGGTGTTTTTACACCTAATGCCCTAAAACCAACTGGTTTGGGTGCATTGACCCAAAACTCGCTAAGAAATCTAGAAAGTCCAATTTAAAACAAAGTCAAGTAAGTGTTCTCTCTGGATTAAAATTCCTCACGGTTATTTGTGTGAGAATAATCTTGACAAAAGACGAGTTTTTATAAAAATATTTTTAACGGAGACCTAAAGTTTTACTCAATAATAAAGACCATCGCATGTTCACGAAGGTCAGTATGAACAAAAATAAGTAAAAAGTGGAGTGAAAATAAGACCTAGTTTTCTATTAAGGACGAAAGAAATTCTGAATTTGAAACCTAACTGGAGAACGAAACTTGAGAAAAACTTAACTCTTTGTATACTTGTGTTATCCTTTTGAAGTTTTATCTGGTCTTTATTTTGTGACTTAACGACTTTAATCGAAGTTTTTGAAATGTAACGACGCTATTTGCATCTCACGTAAAGACGATAGGAACTTAAGTTAAATAGGAAGTGAGGTGTGAAAAATAGGGGTTCGATATTTCTAACTTAGGATGATAGAATTTCTAGCTTGGATACGGTACCTTAGGGTTAGAATCGACCATGATTTCACGAAGCTAGCTTGACGGGATTTTGTGGGTGTAATCCGCTGAAAACCCTCAGGAGATAACACTCCTCCTACTAGGGACACCTAGGGATTTAACTACTTGTTGCACGGGCTCAGTGCAATTGCGTTATCTACGAAAGTGAGATTAGGATTTTGTTTTGCTCGGGATGAGCAAAAGATAAGTTTGGAGGTATTTATTCATCACAAAAAACTGCATTTCAATACCGCTTATTCGTTATCATTTTTGTGATATATCGATATTATTAATTCATGCCTGCTCAATAAATACAGAATATAGGTATTCACGAAAAAACAGTGGAAATACAGTCAAATGCACAGATACGACATTTGTGAGCCAATACTGTAACCGGAACGGAAAACCGATCATTATTCATGAAGATTTTGCAACAAAGCAAGTGTGCACAACCTTTTTATACAAATGGTCCAAGATGTCACAATAATAATTACAAGTGTGAACACAAGTATTTTGGTGCATGGACCATATGGGCTGCCATGATGTGAACTCAAGATGTGCAAGTGGGCAAGTGGATGAGCAAGTGGGTCTTGAGTGATGAGTGTGAGGAAAAGTTATGATGTGATGGATTCAAAACTAAACATTTTCCCTCCAAAACTACTGCTTTCACCCAGATGATAATTAGGAAAAATTGCAAATACAGTGAGATGGTGGAGCAGTCAGGAGATCACACAACCAAGACGGGCTCCACCACCCAATTCTTGGCCGCATATTTATTACAAATAGCCGCAATTTGCGGGCCCCCTCTCTTCAAATGTGCTCATTTTTCTTGTGGGCCTTCCTCTCTATCATATCACCTCACTCCTATAGTCTATTTTTGGTGATGAGTTTCTTATAAAAGCCAGATCAGAGAGCAAGCTTGGGGATATACTTGGCCATAATTAGACTACTCTTTTGCCACTTTCATTCTATACCTTGTAATTTTATTTTAGTTCTTTGTACATAATAGTAGCTAATTTTGAGTTCCTTGCCTTCTCCTGATCTTACAATCTCTTTATTGAGCTTGCAAATTTAGCTTTTTGGTTATTGGACTCATAGCTTGTATCTTGAATTTGATTTTTTAATGAAGATTACATTCTTGCACTTTGGTTCCTAATATTCCTTACCTTTACTTACTTGCAATTAATTGTTTTGCACTTACTTACTTGCAATGATGTTTTTCTTTGATCTATTCTATCTTGTGTTCTCTTTTCATTGTTGTAATGTTTTGTGAATAATTTTCTTCTTGTTAGGGAATGAGAAGGTGTTATTTAAGTTAAGATTATCATTACTTCTTTTCTTAGCCATTTACTTGGCAATTGAACTCCGCCCAAACTTCACACAAGCGCTCCGTTAGGCCTTTTATCCTACCACAATAGCGGTGATTCCTAGCCATGACTGGTTGCATTTGGTTTGGCCGGAGGCGAAAGTTAAGAGACAAGAACGGAAAGACAAGGGTCAATAAGTCGGATTTTGCGCACAATCGCAAATACCGTAGTTAAGCACCCTAATCCACGTTGTTACCGATTATCCTAGCATCAATAGTCAAGTGAGGCACAAAAGAATAAGTGTGGTTTCCTAACTTAAACTAATCCATATCGATCCTTAACAAATGTTCTTTTTCATAAATACAAAACATATAGGTTAGAATCGAATAATTCCGAACTTTGGTTTAACTCGTGAAAACAAGAACTTAAAACGTACCTTCTTCCTGTAGACGACCCGTACTCATCACAGCTAGCTACATGTGATGCCATCTTGATTGCGGTAACTTTCAAACTAAATACGACACGATAAATCCTCTTCAATCTGACGAGCTTGCTTATCGACCTTCTTTTCGACAGATACCTGGGTAGCCGTTATATACAGCTAGTGCCACTGACGTGCTTGTGGTTATAGATTTTATCCAGTGACTCACTGCCACCGTATTGTCAAGTCTTTAGAGTCCCACACATAGGGTTTTCCCGGTTCAGGTGCAACGATGTAGAGGCCATATGTTGATACGTGCAAGGGTCCGATTAAATACGTGTACTGGATACACAAACTTTAATCAGACGTTCTATAATACTAGCCGGCTTAGGTTTAAGCTGGGTTATTAAATCAGGTAACGATTTAATAATATATATATATATATATATATATATATATATATTGATAAATATATATTCTAGTATTATATTCATTTTTTATTTTCTCTCTAATTGGTATTCATATTTTGATACGAATATGGGTATGTATACGATATATATATGAGAAAGTTATATTTTGTATTTATACAAAACATAAGTTTCTAGAAGGAGGATACCTCATTTAGACATTTTCCTTTTATGGAAAATTAGAAATGAGGTGGAGGGATGAGGTGTAAAGAGAGTATGGTGAGAGGAATAGGCTTTGATATTTTAGGAATGGGCATGTTATTTTATTTGGAAAATCTTTTATCCAAACCATTTTTGTTATGGCTCATTTCTCTTTTATGTTTTGATTCTCTCTTTCTCTCTATCTCTCATCACCTCACTCTCATCTCCTCCTTCATTCTTCTTCCTTCTCATGAGTTGAGAACAAAAGGGAAAAAGGCTCTCTTGATATTTAACAAGAAAACCAAAAAGAGAAAGAAAAAAGGAAGTGTAAAACCACAGGTGGAGTTGGGGATGTATACCACCTACCCCGTAGGAAGTGAGGTATTATCCGGTATCGATGTGGGGATGTAAATGATATGGATACACATGGGGACCCACCATAGAACAATGGGGAGTTTCGGATTACATTCCGAAAGAGGGCAAATTCAGAACTATAAATGAAATGATACCGCTCCTATAACATGGAGGTGCCTTTTGGGTGAACCGAAACTCTGAAGTTTGAAGAACTCCATTGTCAAGCGTGCTCTATCTAGGGAAATTCTGGGATGGGTGACCTTTTGGGTAGCGGCCCCTTCTCGAGTTCGATTCATTCCAAGGGAAAAAACCGTAAGGTTTTAGCCAGAGAGGAAAATACCATCTGCGTATGGGGGTGGGTCATGACAAATATGGTATCAAAGCTGGTCCCTCAATGTTAGTTCTATGGTTCGAGGACGAACCATTGTTCCAAGTGGGGGGAAATGTCATATCCCAGGTGGAGTTGGGGATGTATACAACCTACCCTATGAGAAGTGAGATGTTATCCGGTATCGAGGTAGAGATGTAACTGAAACAGATACACACGGGGGCCCACCAACGAACAATGGGGAGTTTCAGATTATATTCCGAAAGAAGGCTGATCCTGAACTATAAATGAAATGTTACCACTCTTATAACACAGTAGCGCATTTTGGGTGAACCGAAACTCCGGAGTTTGAAGAACTTCGTAGTTAAGCGTGCTTAAGCTAAGGAAATTCTGGGATGGGTGACCTCGTGGAAAGTGGGCCCTTCTCGAGTATGTTTCATTCCAAGGGACAAAACCGTGCGGTTTCGGCCAGAGCGGACAATACCGTCTGTGTTTGGGGGTGGGTCTTGATAGGAAGTGAACATCTCTACATCCTTAACACATCATTCTTAGTAAGCTTAGTGTGTTAGTTTCTTCATTTAGGGTTTCTTGAAGTGGATCTAGAGCTTGGATTGGTTTCTCTTAGGTGGATCATTTTCGACGAAGGGTGACAGGCTTGCAAGCATGATCCGGAGCACTCGAGGGCCTATCTAGAGTCCACCACATCATCACTTGTTCACCGCTACATCACTAGTTTACTACACGTTCATATGGATGCTACAAGGACCACCGGGACACAAGCTCGTTCCCGGTGGCTGTAGGAGGGGGTCTTCCGCAATTAGGAGGACACGTTATAAATATAGCTAGCTCCTCTAACCTGTAGTTAAGATATTCTAGTTTGCTAGTTTAATGTTTGGAACGATCGCTAGGTCGTAATAGCTAGTACTTGCAAGAAAAAAATTTGTTATCGATTCCGCCTTGGTCGCAAGTTAGCGGCGCGAGCACTAGTAACTACTTTCAAGGAATACAGGAATACATGAAGTTAAACCATTTATAAGTTGACACAGGTTCACGAATACGTGAATACATGTGTAGGGGAAGTCATGTCAAAGGCAAGTCATAATTTAAGATAACTATGCACACATGTAACATGAAATTTCAACCATTACAATAAATTCAGTCCAGGAATCAACTATAAATTCGCATGCATAAAAGAGTGCCTTTGGATTGGAATTTGGAAATATTAAATAAAGAGTAATTTGTAGATCAGGGTGTCGTGTAAATAACGAGACTGAGTTTGCCTTGATCAAGTTCCTTGTGAGAGAGTTATAGATGTTTTTGTAATGCTGCGCAGAGCAGGCTAGTGCAGATTTCAGAATACATGCATTGGTGGTATTTAACATTTTCGAAAAGGTTAGGTTCAGATTGTGGTTTCAAATAATAAACAACAAATGAGCGTCAGTAAGTTGTGAATGATTACCCATAAAACTATTCGAGCTATAATAATCAAAGAGGGAGTTATTACTATTTTATGACAGCTACACAGATAATTCCTGCTGTTGTCCAGATTCGATACATATTTTTAAAACGTGTTTTAAGATGGTTTTCATTAGCTTTCAGTAAAATTAACCAAGGATAAAATTGTAGTTATTTCTTTATAGATGTTCTAGAAACTTGAGTTTGCTCAATTTGGATATCAAAACTAGGAGTTATGTCTATTCTAAGGCAGGTGTAAAATAATTTTCAGCATACAAGAAAAAAGATTTCACATGTAAAAGAAAACAACATGTAAATCCGATTTAACTCGAACTATAAGTTGTGTACTGACCACGGGGAGATGTCTTGCACCGTAGATTAGTTTACTATGGTAGAGCGGTCGCTGGATCATTACGAAATATAATTATAGTTAAGTTTTACGTATATGGAAATATAGGATATGTATATATGTATAAATGTACTTATATATACAAACATACATAAATATCCTACTTCCCTAAACCATTTACCAACAAGTCAGACCTATGAACACAGTCATCCACAACGCATCCGCAATATCAACTCACCCATAATATAATGTGGTAAAATACACATATACATATACAACTATCTCTAAACAATTAAACAAAATCAATAAGGTGCATCCATGACATGAGATGTACCGAAAAGTAATTAACAAGACAATGATGCACCTGTGACATGAGGGGCATCAATAATGGAATATAAAATAACAAGACACTCATTACCTAAGGCGTTAAACAACCAAAATTTATAGCAAACTTCATTGGAACAAACACCCTTAAGTTAGGGTTTTAGACTTAAATATATGAAAGAATTTTAAATACTATATTGGAATTATTACAATGATCTAGGATTCTAATAAAAAATTCCTTTTAATAATAGTAACTTGGATTTACGTTTTTTTATCACTTTCCTCAAAACTATCTTTTTGCTAGATAATACAAACTAGGGTTTGTGTACATTATCAAAATGTGTCCTTTTTCTTATATATAAATATATATATATATATATATATATATATATATATATATATAATAGATGGATAAAAATAGGTAGGACTTACATACATCACATAACTATAAACAAATACAATGATCCAATTAGATGACAACATAACTCTTACATATTTAATACTCCAACATGTAAAATATGAACTTATGAAAATAAAAGGACTTTTTTTATTTAAAACAAATTAGGGGTTGATTAAAAATAGTTCCATTTATTTAAATTCCAAAGTTTTAACATGTTAAAAAGGTAAAAGGCGAGGGAAAAACTAACAATTAAGGAAGATCAATGATTTTCCTTAGGTGATGAAGAAGATGCCTCGATCTGTTCGAGACGATGAAGACAACGCTTGGAGGAGCTCCTTCCTTGTGGTAGCAAGAAATCCTAGGGTTTGAGCGATGAATAGTAGGATGAGGGGAGAAATCAAAGGATGTAGAAGAAGGTTCGGATTACGAGAATACGGCTCACAAGAAAAGTAGAATTAGGATTTTCAGAGGTGTGTATTGGCTTTCGGTGTCTTGGATCGATTTACAAAACTTAGGGTATAAAAATATAAGCAACAAGGTCACACAAGAAATATTGTGTGGATTGGGGCCTACAGAACCACCTGGGGCGGTCAAACTACCGCCTGGGGCTCCCTCTGATGGCCGATGGCCTCGGGTCTCCTCAGTGGGTCTCATTTAGTCCATTTAAGCCTAAAACACATTTTATATTTGATATAATTGCTTCGTGGTTTGTGTGGCATGCCCATAAAGCTGTAAATCTGAAAAAGAAACAAAAACGGAAATAAACAAGATATTGCAAAAACCGGGAATCGAACTCGTAACTCATGAGATGACAATGCATGTGGGTAACCAGTATGAACTATTAATAATTTTGCGCCTAAATCACAAGAATATCAACATATACCTACTTGATTCAAAGAAAAGATTTTATTAACGAAAGGAATTTTAAAAGGTAAGTATATTAAATTTTCAGTTGTTACAATCTACCCTCCTTAAGAAAAATTCGTACTCGAAATTCAGAAGGGTTGTGTCTCTTTTGAACGAGATAAGGATGCCACAGGCGCCTACTGTTTTTGTACCCCATCAGTAGATATGCCAACTAAACAGAAAAGGTTAGACCGAAAAGAACACAATATTAGAAGATACCTTCAAATCAAAGAAGTCGAAAGCCGAGACAAGACTTCTAAAATAAAAGGATTAAAGACGTAACAATGGACCAATCGGGAGTCGAGGAATCAAGAAGGAATCGTGCAAGTTATAAGACCGGATCAAGACAGAGATGAACTACTCGTACTTCTGTTTCCTTCTCATTGAGACGGTATCGCCATGGAAATCAAATAAAATTAATACGGATTCAGAAAGGAAAATTAAAAGAGTACAATAAATGGTAGGATCCAAAGATCAACTTTTGTTCTCAGAGAAGAATTCATGATGAACCGGGGTATCGAATACTGCCCTTCTTTGACGGCGATAGAGGGTGTCATAGAAAGTGCTACCACGAACTAAGGATTCATGTAATCAGGAGGTGCTTACTTATAGAAAAATTCAAAAGCTGAAAACGGACAGGATTTTAGGAATCAGGAATTCTAAAAGTGATCTGCAAGAAAATCTAACAAAGGAATCGAGATGGAGTTGTAGTGTTCACACTTCTGTTTCCTTTTCATCGAGACATGTTTGTTAGGAGAGAAAGAAAAGATTCAAGGGTAAAAGTTCTAAGAAAGAAATCATTGTGCATTCGTTATAAATAGAGATTCAAGGAATTAAGAAAAATCAAGATAGGATGTAAGAAGGATCAAGACGGTGACAAAAGGATTGTACTTCCGTTTCTTTTTGCATCAAGCCATGGCCGTTAAGGAAATCAAGAAAGGATTTAAGAGAATAAGATTCAAGAATGAAACCGTAGTACAGTTCATACAATCTACCCTCCTTAAAAGAATTTCGTTCTTGAAATTCTCTAAATGAGTATGTTGTAATAGAGAAAGGAAAAAGATAACGCCTTCGCGCTCCCGATTGTTGAGCTATGATATTCAAGGTGAAAACAGTCTTAGAGGGGGGGGTGAATAAGACTTTATGAAAAACTCAGCGCAATTGTGCGGAATTAAGAAATTTAGCAGCGGAATAAAAAATCAGAGTATAAAATTAAACAATTTCACAAACACAGAATTCACAGAAAGTAAATGACACAGATGATTGTTAACGTGGTTCACCAACTCTGTGGCTAATCCTCGCATGAGAACTCCTGCTCAGAATTCAAATTCAGTATCCAGTAACTCTTTACGGGTGGAGAAACCCAGATCTTTTCTCAGACTCAGATCTTAAAACCTTTAAACTTGCAGGCGATAAACACCTAGAATTTTTACCAAAGGCTCAAGTCCGAAACCTTTTACACTTGCAGGTGGTGACCATCTAGATTTTTTCCCAAGGCTCAAGTTCGAAACCCTTGCAATGTAAAGATCTTAGACCTTTCTTCATTAGGTCTTACAAACAAGATTTTTATCAAATATTTACAAACCAACTATACAATCCTATTGATCTCAAAGGATAAAATAAGTTTCGTCTCAAAGGAGAATGATTGTGTTTTTAGAGATTAAAAACGTTTAAGAACTATCCAAAGAAGTTTTTGAAAAGATTAAGAAAAACTTAAAACAAAACTTCTTTAAAAATTAAAGATCTTTTATTTTGTAAAGACTAGAAACTTCTAAGGCCCTGAAAGATCTCTTCTTTTAAAAAGATTATTAAAAATTTAAAACCGATTGAAGAAGTTTTCAAAACGGATTAAGAAAAGTTTAAACAAAAACTTCTTCGACAGCTTGAGATCTTTCGTTTCTAATGATTAGAAAAATCTAAAACCCTGAAAGATCTCTTTTCTAAAAAAGATTAGCAAAAACTTGAGAATGAGAGAGACAGAGTTTTCACGAAAAGAGATCAGTAAAAAACGTTAAAATCATGTATTCGTGAGAAAAAACTCTTTAGGAAATGAGTCCTTTAATAAAAAAAAACAATGAAGGGCAATTGGGGCAGTTAAAATAACTGTCCCTGAAATGTCGGACCATTATTGGCAGCTTATGGTCGTTGGAATTTGAAATTCAAACCGAAACATAATTTTTGAAAAGGCCATAACTATTATAGACGTCTGGATGGACGTCTACAGGGACGTCATAAGGGACGTTTGATGTGATATTTCAGACACATATGCCCTTTTGGATATATAAAATATTTTTAAAAGATTTGGTTTATTTTTGAAAGATCTAATCAAAAGTATAGATATCTCGTTAAGTAACATGGTATCTAATATGGAAAGTTAGGATCAGAAAAGAGATTCTAACCATTAAAATCGACTCTAAATTCAAAAAAAATAAAAGTCTTGAATACGTCCGTTGGTTGACTTCTTCTGTATTTCCTTTGAACTTACATTTTGGTCTTCAGAGTATTTTGTTGTTACTGTTGAGATGTTAGTTGCAGTGTCGATTGTTCTCTTGCTTGAATAAATTCATTGTTTTAGCAGTTTAACTTTTCTGATATGGTTAGTAACATATGATATCCTTGAAATATGATTTTTGTAAAATAATCAAAACTAAAGTGAATGAGACTCATAGATCAACAATTTCTCTCTTTTGATATTTTACAAAACCTAATTAATAATTGTTGGGGTAAAAATTTACACCCCGGTTGACCAAGTCAAAATCAAAGTCAACCCCAAGCCAAGTGGGCCCAAACTTAGGTCAAGTAGGCCCATGGCCGAGTCGAGCCCAAACATGAAGCGGCCGGCCTCCCCCATGTCATAACAAAAAATTTTGTAATAAATAATTTTGGTGTTTTTTTATGAATGAATGTAAGAAAAATGGGCATAAAGCCAAATTTTTGTAAAAATCATGGCTTATGTGCAAAAGAAATGAGCACATGAGACATGAGATGGGCAAAATGCCATTTTGTAAAGCCCAAGAGGCTATATGTAAAATGTTTAGCTTATAAAGGCAACATGATGAAAAAATCAAGGATAACTTTTTCTCTCTCAAAAAAAATTAGGGTCTGTGCCTCCTTCTCCTTCCTTAAGGTTCTAAACCTTCTTTTTTTTTGAATTAAATCAAGAGTTTAACTCTTTCTTTTCCAAAAATAAATAGTTTTTTACCATAAAACCCACTAAGGGGAGCTCGGATCTTCCATCAGATTTCAAAAATGGGAGATTTTTAAATCTCACCCCCTCTTTTTCTCCAAGATCCGGCCAACCAAGAGGAAGAAGAATGAGACCCACCTCCAAAAACCCCACTTTGGGGAAGATCCAGGGCTCGAGGAAGAAGAAAGGGTCCCCTTTCATCAGCTCCAAAAATATTTTAGAAGTTCAACTCCTCAAAAAAAAATACATATATATACATATATAAAACAATAAATCTTTCTTTTTGGGAGTACAACTCCCACTGTAGGGGCTAAGCCCCTTTGTCCTCTTTGTCAGGAGTTCAGCTCCAAAAGTCAAATCGGGAGCACAACTCCCAGTGCAGGGATAAAGTTCCTTTTTCCTGCTGGCACAGGGCGCCCCACGTGCCTGGCGCTCACGCGTCCTTTAGACGCTATTTTCCCCCTCATTTTATATAGCATGTGAGGCGCTGGCTTTCACATGTCCTTTGGACGCCTTTTCCCCCTCATTTTATATACACTCCACACTAAAAATACCTCCCCCGTTAGAAAAAAATTCTAACGGGGCATTGCTAGCCCCGCACCCTGCAAAGGGGCTACTAGCCACCTTGACCCCCAGCCCCACTATCCGGGTAGCGGGACCCCGTAAAAACTCCGCGGGGCCCCCGATATATCCAAAACCCCTTCAAAACACAACACTGCACATTGAGTTCGCATGACCTGTTTGACCCGTCAATCGGAGGTTCTCTCGCTCCAAAGGCGAGGGGTAATTAATTGCAGCTAGTTCGCGGCTACCGGAGATTCGGATCCCCACAATCAATAAACCCCAGCCTACCCTAGGCAGGGGGAATCTGTAATGCGCCTGACAAGCGCGCGCGTATTCCCATCTCAATGGGGTGACGGAAAACTCCCTACAGATTCTGGCACGCCCGGTGGTACTTTTCTCTTCTCCAGTATGTCTGGTCAAGTGTTCATGCGAACTCATTTAACATATATACCGATGTTTGTGCTGAAATAATGTTTTTATTCGGGCAGCAATCAACTTTCAATGACGATGTCTCCTAAGATGAATTCAGCTTCCGATGTGACCCCGATCTCATACGTGGTCAAGATCAATGCCCGTGTAGTTCTCCCTGCCAGTCTCAGCCGGCAATGGGAGGAGCCACCCCGTCAATTTGGTTCCGTCATCATCTACCCTGCCGGAAGCGCTCATCTGGCGGATGTCACGGCAAACCAAGCGGCCAAACCGACTTCCAGGGGCAGGAGGCCGAACGTTGTGGTCACCAAAGCATCCCACCCCAATTGCAAATCTGTATTCGAACGGCTCTCCACTATTCCGACTGGGGACAAGGCCGTCAACACCAATGGAGCCATAAAGCATCTCCAGCAAGCTCAGGTGGTGCCCTCGACAATCACGCGAGTAGGCATCTTCTCTGGGCTCTATGTCAATCGGTCTACGGCGTCTTCCCGAAGAGCCGAAATCTGCCAAGTGCTTAAAATAGAAAAGTTAAGGCAGAAGCGGCTCAGGTATCGAGCCAACAAGAGGGCCCGGACTTAGGCCAAGTGGAATCTTGTGAGGTTCCAAGAGTAGGGTTGCTTCGTGACGACGGCTGAGTCGGCCGTAAAAGTCAGCAATTCCTTTGAACCTCTGAAGTGGGTTTAGAAAAATGCCATGACCGCCAGAATCAAGAAGACATCGGTCCGAACAACGCTACAAAGGGACGTGTCCCAGCCCCAATAGAGAAAGCATGGCACTGTATTTTTAAGAGTCTATCAGGCGATCTGTGCCGCGCAAAAGCAGCGAGGCAGATCTAGAAAAGAGGCGCCAGCACCACTCATGAATCCGGTCAGGCCAGCCATCTTCAATTGATTGTCCACTATCAAAACAGAAGGGCCAAGACGGTGATCCACAAATTCATCTACCAATAATGAAATGATGGCCGGATATATTTTCCACACAGTCTATATGGTGGGTACGTTCCCCAGTGACAACCTGCGCAGCAAAAGCAAGGATGGGACCACCACATCCCAAGCCCAATCTGGCTTGAATGTGGTTGCCACTTCCCAAGATCAGCCGCCTCCACTGGATGAGGAAAACCCTCTCGATGAGGATGATAAGCAGAAAGACCCCTCAGTCCATGTAGAGTCAAGCTCAGACAGCGAGGAAGAGCCAACATTCTGCCCCAGGACCGCAGAGCAAGAGCTGCTTCAAGAGCTTCGAAAACAGCTCAGGAGCAAAGATAAGGAAATGGCCAAGCTTTACTCCAAAATCGACGACCTGATGAATGTTGTGATGTAGCTCACGGCTCAAATTGCTCGAGCGCCTTCCAATAAGGTACATGTCTCTACTCATGAGCCGGGTGATGGCAACCCGAAGCAACCGACGCATGTCCCCTTGGGTCCAAGATTGGGTGAGCCGCACGAAAGCCAGCCACATTCCTCTTCTGGGGACGCCTTGGCCCCAGATAGCACTATCCCGCTAACACAAGATCGGATAATGGATTTGGTCACTAACAAGGTTAGAATATTGGTAGCCGAAGCCGAAGCTCAGAAAGAAATCGGCAATAGTAAGCGGACATATCCCGCACAGTACGATCTGATCGAGTTCCTAAGCGGTTATGTCATTCCTAAGTTCGGAAGATTTGACGGGACGGGAAACGCAAATCAGCACGTCACCCACTTTAAACCATCGTGCCGAAATACAGGGGGCAATGATGCGCTCCTTCTTCGTCAGTTTTTCAACAGCCTGACCGGTGTCGCTTTCGACTGGTACGCGAGTATACCAGACGAGTCCGTCATTACCTTTGCCCAAATGGAGTATCTGTTTTGGCAAAGGTTCATAAGTGTCAGTGATAAAATCACCATTGCTGACCTTGTGAGGACCAAGCCGAAGAAAAATGAAAGCAATACCGACTTTATCGCCCGATGGCGCAACCTCACTTTCAAGTGCGAACCGCCGTTAGAGCAGGACCGGTCCGTCAGTCTCCTCATTGGGAATCTCAGCAATTGGATGGTTCCATTCTTTTGTACAGCAGACCTCAAGTCGTTTCAAGAGCTAACCAAGAAAGTACAAATGTTGGAACCCTCGAAGCAAAAGTCTACTTCAGACTCTTAGAGAGACAAGATTTGGAAAAGCAAGCTGGAAGACAACCGTAGAAGCGGGAATTCCAGCAATACCAATGTCTTCAATAGTCCGACAATGAAGACAGGTGAAAGGAAGGCGAATCCAAAACCAACCGGTCTCGAAAGCCAGTGCTAGGAGGAGAAAGGCCTTCCCTAGAGGAGAAAAAGAACAAGATTTACTCTTTTAAAAGGGACAAGGTCCGCAAGATATTCAAAGATGTCTTGAACAACGGGCTACTATTGCCAGAGTCAAAAAGACTCATCAGCAAAAATGACCAACAATCCTCTGTATTGCCCGTAACACAGAGTAGTGAGCCATTCGATCGAGGATTGCTATCTTCAAGGACTGGGTCAAGAAGCAGTACAAGACTGGAGAGATCGAGCTGTCTAAGAGTGTGTTGGTGAACAATCAAGTTGCAACCACCAACTTTATACAGACAGAAGCTGAAGTTTTCTGGGAGCAGACAACTAAACCCGCTGCCCTGAGAAATGAAACTGACTCACCGCAGTCCCTATGGAGTATGCACATATCTAATAAGATGAAGAAAATGCTAAAGCTACTTCGGAAAGAGCCCAGAACAGAATGGGAAGGGCAGAAGAAGCCTACCATTCCAGCTACCAATTTGGCTCCATCAGGCTCAAAATCTAAAATGCTCAAGAAGAAGAAAAGTGTAGCTCGACACGAAAAAGAGCCTGCAGGGAGATCGGCCATTAAAAAATATATCGATTCCCTCAAAGACTATGAACAGAAGGAAAGAACTCTAATTCAATTGAAGGAGTTTTTCCCTGTAGAAGCGGCTGAGATTATGCGTGTGCTAGAAGAAAGCTCCAATGAAGAGATCTCTATAGTGACCTGCTACACCATCCATCTTGGCAGCGAATCTGAGGAGGAGCTTTGTTTTCCCGAAGAGGATGAGGAGCTCGCCATAAAGGCCAACCAAATCCAGCTCAGAAGCGGCAGGGCTCTGCCGCCAAATCAGGGCAACGCCCCAAAAGAAAAGGAAAAATATGTGGCTAATGGGGAAGATGGCAGAGAACCGGCTAATGAAAACTCAAGTCCTTCATCAGTTGACTACAATGTCTTGGCTCATCTTCGGAAGTTGCCGTCTTTCTTAAGCATTTTTGATGCTCTGGTCCTGTCCAAGGATCTCAGAGACATTCTTATTCATGCTCTACAAAATAACGAGCGGTACCATGCCAGCTTTGCGGAAATTAATATGAAAGAAGTCCAGTACACCCTGCATACCGCCACAGTCACGTTTAAGGACGAAGACCTACTACTGGGAACAGCTGAGCATAACATACCGCTTTACGTGACAGGGTACAGCGACGGAGATCGGATTAATCGCATATTGATTGATCATCATGCACTTGCGGACTCTGAAGAGTTTGTCAATGGACGTCCGACACCTGTCAAGGGAAAGGATTGCCATTCAAGGCTTCAATCAAAACTGCCAGCAAGTTCTGGGGTCTATGGCTTTGCCAAGCAAATTTTGGGATCTGCAAACCGAAATTAAGATATACGTGATAGACACTAACACGTCTTATAAAATTCTTTTGGGACGGCCGTGGCTCCACGATTACGGCATCGTTCCGTCAACTCTCCATCAACGCATGAAGTATACTAAAAATGGTGAAGAAAGACGCATTGACGGAGACATCCAGCCGTTCGGTGTGCACGAAGTCCGATATGAAGATTCTCGGTACTTTGTGGATTCCTAAAATACTGAGCCACGACTGACCAAGGACAGAACGGCTCCGAAGCTCAAAAGAAGATCCGAGCCGGTTGTCACTTTCAAAAGCAAAAACCTCCAAGTGCGTCCGCATTTTGGCAGTGACACTGATGAGTCCGACGCTGGAAGTCCGTCCTTCCGTAAAACCCGCCCTCACTTTGTTAGCGAAACGGACGAGTCTGATACTGAAGGCCTATCCAGCAGCAAAATTTGCCCTCGTTTAGATAGTGATACCGAAGAATCAGAAGAAGAGGATCCGTCCTGCAACAACTATGTGGACTGGGCCCTCATGAAAAAAGGGAAGCTAAGAGAAACCTTCAAAACTACAGAAGGGTCCCTAGCCGTCACAAGGGTGCCGGAGCAGATGTGCAAAGAGTTAGATGCATTGTCAGTCTCCACCGTGGACCAGCTAAAAACTTTCTACGTTCCCGGAAGGAAAAGTGGATAGAAGGGTATCTTGTTTTATGGGTCAAATCCTGTCGCGCATCCGGACGATTTGTCTGTGACATTCCTTTCATACGAGAGAGGTATAAGGGCCGTCCTCAATGCCAGATATTATATGCCCGAGATGCGGGAATATTTCAGAAAGTGCGGGTGTCGGCTATATCAAACGGAGTCCGAAGCAATGTTTTATGAAGGGCTATGGAATCCGCCTCAAGTCCGAGCACTCATTGATGGACGAATTCCAGATAGACGGTGCATAGGTTTCATCCAGCCTGATTCCAAGGCATGCTACATGATCCATGTTGGTGAAGCCAACGAAAGGTCAAATGATGATGACGAGATAGCTGAGCCAGAAGAAGCTCCTCAAGAGCTCGAAGATGGCGGATAGGCAACCTTCGATGAGCTAACCGAGATTGATTTGGGAACGCCTGATAATCCAAGACTGACCTACATCAGCTCACTCTTGTCAGAGAAAATGAAAGAGCAGATAATTGCCCTGCTGCATGAGTTCGTCGACTGCTTCACATGGACGTACAAAGAAATGCCTGGCCTCTCCCTTGAAGTGGCCGCGCATAAGCTGGCTATATCTCCTGATGCCAAGCCTGTCAAACAAGCTCCTCGAAGAATGAGAAGGGAGCTGGAAGAAAAGGTCATCGAGGAAACTAAGAAACTTATCGATGTTGGCTTCATCAGGGAAGAGAAATACGCAGACTGGATCGCATGCATTGTCTCAGTAAAGAAGAAAAATGGGCAGATCCGGGTTTGTGTCAATTTCAGGGACCTTAACAAGGCATGCCCTAAAGATGATTTACCGCTTTCGGTAATGGAAATGATGGTCGATGACACCTCAAATTACGAGCGATTAACCTTCATGGACGGTTCGTCTGGGTACAATCAGATAAAAATATCGCCTGAGGATGAGAGGCATACAACATTTCGAACCCCGATCGGCATATACTGTTACAAAGTGATGCCGTTCGGACTGAAGAACGCAGGTGCTACATATCAAAGGGCAATGACCAATATCTTTGATGACCTACTCCATAAAGTTTTCGAATGTTATGTTGATGATCTGGTCGTCAAGACTAAAGCCAAAGCTAATCACATCTAAGATCTTAGGACCGTTCTCACTAGACTGAGGGAATACGACCTGAAGATGAATCCTCTGAAGTGCGCTTTTGGCGTGTCATCGGGAAAATTCCTGGGCTTCATAGTCCGACATCGAGGGATCGAAGTTGACCCATCCAAGATAAAGGCCATCATAGAGATACCCCCTTCGAAGAATCTGACGCAGCTGAGATCTTTTCAAGGCAAGCTTGCTTACATACGGAGGTTTATCTCAAATTTATCGGGGAGATGTAGGCCCTTCTCAAAGCTCATGAAGAAAGGAGCTCCTTTTGTCTGGGATGCCGAATGTCAAGGAGCGTTGAAAGCATCGAACAGTACCTGTTGAACCCTCCAGTGCTTCCTACTCCTATTTCAAATAAACCGTTGATTCTCTGTACTGCCGCGCTAGATGAATCACTCGGTGCACTCCTTGCCCAGAACAACGAGGAGGGAAAAGAAAATTCCCTCTACTACCTCAGTCGAACTTTAGTTGGGGCGGAACACAACTATTCCCCGATCGAAAAGCAATGCCTGGCTCTGATATTCGCTGTGAAGAAGCTGAGGCACTATCTGTTTGCCCATCGGGTTATGCTGATCTCCAAGGTCGACCCGCTCAAACACTTAATGACCAAAGCAAGCATAGCCGGTAGAATGGCGAGATGGGCTATCATGCTGCTTGAATTTGACATAATTTATACTCCTCAGAAAACAGTAAAAGTGCAAGCTCTCGCCGACTTCCTTACTGCTCATCCCATACCAGAAGGGTGGCCGCTCAATTGCGAGTTACCCGACGAACAAGTGCTGCTCCTTGAGGATGACGAGCCATATTGGGAGTTCTACTTCGACGGAGCCTCATCAGTCAGGACCACCAGCAAGTCAAGCATCCCATAGATAAAAGCAGGGATAGGACTGGTGTTCATCACGCCATCGATGGGAATCCTTTGGCGTTCTTTTGCTCTCACCGAGCCTCGCACAAACAATGAGGCTGAGTATGAAGCTCCGATTTGGAGCTCGCTATAGAAATGGAAATCCTTCGGCTACGAGTCTACAGTGATTCCCAACTTATTTTCAACCAAGTAAGTGGCGACTATAAGATATACAAAACCCGCGTTAGCTCGGTACAGAAGCTGGTTGGCGGAGCTTATGAAACAGTTCACCCATATTGAGCCGATGGGAGTTCCTAAGGCGTTGAATGGAAAAGCTGACGTATTCGCTCGCTTATCCAAAGAGCTGGCAGATCCTGACATGGACGAAATTCTGATCATAGTCAGAAGCCGGTAAATTCTACCCCTAGTCTCTCTACGAGAAGAGGAAAGTGCGGAACAGAAGAGCATACCTGCAGAAAAAGCTTCAATCGTTCAAGACGGGCCCGATTGGAGAGAGCCCTTCATAGAATACCTCCGATACGACAAGTTGCCCGAAGGAAAATCTGTGAGGATTCAACTGAAGAAGAGAGCTCTTCGATATGTGTTTGTAAATAATACGCTATACCGCAGATCATATGACCAACTCTGGCTCAGATGTCTGTTATCGGTCGAAGCCCAGAAAGTCATGAAAGAAGTTCACTCAGGCGTCTGCGAAGCTCACTAATCCGGCCCTAAAATGCGGCTTCAGATCAAACGGCTTGGATATTACTGGCCCACCATGATAAGGGATTGCGAAGAGCATGCAAAGAAATGTCATCTCTGCCAAATTCACGGTGATCTCGTTCACAAGCATCCCAATCCGTTACATCCTACGGTGGCGTCGTGGCCTTTCGAAGTTTGGGGCGCCGACATAGTTGGTCCAATTGTTCCTCTGTCATCCAAAGGCCACCGGTTCATATTGGCAACAAGTGATTATTTCTCCAGATGGGCTGAAGCTGTCCCGCTAAAAGAAGTCAAGACGGAAAATATTCTGAAGTTCTTCCAGCATAATATTCTCTACCGCATCGGTACACCAAGAAGAATCATTTCTGACAACGGGCCTTCTTTCAAGAGCTTCAAAATCTCAAGGTTCGCTACTCAGCACAAGATAGACTGGAGATATTCCTCCATCTATAATCTAAGAGCCAATGGGCTAGCTGAAGCCTTCAATAAGACTCTATGCAAGCTCCTGAGGAAAAATGCTTCAGCCAACAAGAGAGACTGGAATCTCAAACTTCATGAGGCGTTGTGGGCATATCATACCATGCACCGTACTCCAACTCAGTCCACTCCATACTCATTACTCTTCGGAGTGGAGGCGATCCTCCCCCTCGAAGTCGAAGTTCCAAGCTTTAGAATGGCCGTTCAGCACGAGTTGACGGAGGAGGAAAACGTGCTCCTTCGGCTCGAAAAGCTCGACGCCCTCGAAAAAAAGATGCTCGCATTATAGCAAAATCTAGAGCTGTACCGAGCCCAAATGTCATGGGCCTATGACAAGATAACCCGTCTCCGCGCTTTCAAGAAAGGCGAATTGGTGTTGGTCCTCAAAAGACCGATTATCCCCAATCGACATGCCAAGAGAAAATTCGAGCCAAACTGGGAAGGACCATACGTCATCGAGAAAGAGTTTGATAAAGGATTCTACCAGCTGATAAATGCCGAGGGAGAAAGGCCTATGCCACCCATCAATGGCCGATATCTCAATAAATACTACGCATGAATGCTCCAAGTCGCAGGAGAATTGAGCACACCGGCCCTATGGTCTGGATCATACATCCTGCAAAACCGTATACAATCCACAGGCGTAAAACGATCCCTATCTCTCCCAAGTCCTACCGGTGAGACTATATTTAAAGTCCCACCAGCAATGAAGATTCTCCAATGTAAAAAAAAAAGGTATGTCCATAAGCAAAACGGGCCCGGATGAAAACCCGAAAGGGCTCCATGAGTAAAAACAGCAGGACTGCCGGCGAGTTTGTGAAAACCCAAAAGGACGCAAACTCGTAAAAAGAAGAAGATGAAATACACTCGCAAAGTCCTCTCGACTTTGTGAGATCCTTACGACTCACAAAGGAGCAACACACTTAGGAATCCCTACGATTCCTAGGGAGAAAATACACATGCGAGATCCTCTCGACTCGTAGGGAGAAAGTGTTTTTATGAGACCCTTACGGCTCATAAAATTGAAAAGCCTTAGGTGATAGGGATTTAAACCTGTCTCCTGAGCCACCGCTCCTTAACGGGCAACGACAAATGATGAGTCGCTCCTGGCATTGCTTCAGTGTTAGCGGTGCTGATGCCGACCCAAAAACCTAATCCCAAGTCCTCCGGGGGCAAATGATGAGTTGCTCCTGGTATTATTCCAGTGCAGCAATGCTGATGCCAAACAAGATCCAAATTCCAAGTCACCAAACGGCGAATGATGAGTCTCTCATGATACCATATTCCAGTGCAGCAATGCAGACGACAACCAAATTCTAATTTCCCAAAATTCTCCTAGCCCTACGGTTGGTCCCCAAGTTGACTACCGTATACAATCCATGGGCTCAAATAATTCTCATCATACCCATGCCCTACCGCAATCACCAGTTACACGGCTGGTCTCCGCCCATGGAATTATGCTCCATTTGAGAAGACCCACTCATGTGTCCTCGCGATACATGATGAGAACAAACTTATGGGATCCTCAAGACTCATAAGAAAACACCTTCGTGGGATCCTTACGACTCACAAAGGAAAAACACACTTGGGAGTCCTCACGACTCCTAAGGAGAAAGTACACCTACGAGAACCTTTCGACTCGTAGGGAGACAATGCTTTTATGGGACTCTTACGGCTCATAAAATTGAAAAGTCTTACGTGATAGGGACCTAAACATGTCTCCTAAGCCATCGCTCCCCAACAGGAAAAGGCAAATGATGAATTTCTCCTGGCACATGTGCTTCAGTGTTAGCAACGCTAATGCCTACCCTAACCCCAAAATTCCAAACTCTAATCCAATAGACCCATAAGTCTTTAAACTAGGAACAGATGACCTCTAAGTCGTTAAACTGGGAACAGATGACCCCTAAGTCGTTAAACTGGGAACGAGGGAAACCCTCTCATGGCAAATGATGATTCGCTCTTGGTACTATATTCCAGTGTAGTGATACTGATATCAACCCAAATCACATCAAATTAGCAAGACAACGAACGACCTCCCAGGCGGAATCAACCTCCACCTCGGAAACAAGTCGAATCGCAAGTCAGCTTCAACCCTGACACCGCAAGAAGCGGAGCAAGTAAAATCAAGCACCGACCATCCACGTCGCTAAAAGGGCAGCACCGACCGTCCAAGTCGTTAAAAGGGCAGCACCGACCGTCCAAGTTGCTAAAAAGGCAGCACCGACCGTCCAAGTCGCAAAAAGGGCAGAGCCGACTGTCCAAGTCACAAAAAGACACGTCGCTAAAATGGCAAAAAAATGACCGTCCATGTCGCAAAAATGGCAGCACCGACCGTCCACGTCGCAAAAAGGGCAGCATCGATCACCACGTCGTCAAAACGGGAACCAAATTAAATCAACCTCCACGCGAAAGAAGATCCATCAATTTCATGCACACAACCCACATATGTAGTGTGCATTTATTGATGGGGGGCAATTTGTTGGGGTAAAAATTTACACCCCAGTTGACCAAGTCAAAATTAAAGTCAACCCGCCAAGCCTAGGTCAAGTGGGTTCATACCCGAGTCGAGCATGAACGTGAAGCGACCGACTTCCCCCATGCCATAACAAAAAATTTTGTAATAAATAATTTTGGTGTTTTTTTGTGAATGAATGTAAGAAAAATGGGCATAAAGCCAAATTTTTGTAAAACTATGGCTCATGTGCAAAAGAAATGAGCACATGAGACATGGGATGGGTAAAATGCCATTTTGTAAAGCCCAAGGGGCTATATGTAAAATGTGTAGCCTATAAAGGCAACATGATGAAAAAAATCAAGAATAACTTTTTCTCTCTCTCAAAAAATTAGGGTCTGTGCCTCCTTCTCCGCCGTCAAGGTTCTAAACCTTCTTCTTTTTTTGAATTAACTCAACAGTTTAACTCTTCATTTTCCAAAAATAAATAGTTTTTCACCACAAAACCCACAAAGGGGAGATCGGATCTTCCATCAGATTTCGAAAATGGGAGATTTTTAAATCTCACCCCCCCTTTTTCTCCAAGATCCGACCAACCGAGAGGAATAAGAAGGAGAACCACCTCCAAAAACCCCACTTTGGGGAAGATCCAGGGTTCAAGGAAGAAAAAAAAGGTCCCCTTTCATCAGCTCCAAAAATATCTTAGGAGTTTAACTCCTCAAAAAAATACATATATAGATATATAAAACAATAAATCTTTCTTTTGGGGAGTACAACTCCCACTGCAGTGGCTAAGCCCCTTTGTCAGGAGTTCAGCTCTAAAATTCAAATCGGGAGTATAGCCCCCAGTGCATGGACAAAGTCCCTTTTCCTGCTGGCACCCAGCGCCCGCTTGCCAAGCATGTGGGGCGCGAGCGTCCAGCGCCCGCATGCCAAGCACGTGGGGCGTAAGTACGCCCGGCGTCCGCGTGCTAGGCACGTGAGGCGCTGGCGCTCACGCGTCCTTTGGACGGCATTTCCCCCCTCATTTTATACACACTCTACACTAAAAATACCTCCCCCGTTAGAAAAAATTTCTAACGGGGTGCTGCCCCGCACCCTGTAAGGGAGCTGCTGGCCATCTTGACCCCCATCCCGCTATCCGGGTAGCGGGACTTCCGTAAAAACTCTGCGGGGCCCTCGCTATATCCAAAACCCCTTCAAAACACAACACTGCAGTTCACATAACATATTTGGCCCGTCAATCGGAGGTTCTCTCGCTCCAAAGGCGAGGGGAAATTAACGGCAGCTTAGTTCGCGGCTACCGGAGATTCGGAATCCCACAATCAATAAACCCTAACCTATCCTAGACAGGGGGAATCTGTAATGCGCCCGATAAGCGCACGCGTATTCCCATCTCAATTGGATGACGAAAAACACCCTACAATAATATTTAAGATATACATAATTTTTAAAAGATATATATTTAAATGCTCCCTCTGAATATATGTATATTAGTTCTCCCCCTTTTTAGAAATTTTAAGAAGTTAAAAGTATGGAGGAGAAATTTAGAAAAGTGAGGTAGCAAGTGAATAATGTGTGTGTGTAATTAAATAATCATACTAAAATAATAATACAAATACAATAATTAAAACATACAAATCCTACTAAAATAATAATACAAATATAATAATTAAAACATAAAATTCATACTAAAATAATAGTACAAATACAATAATTAAAACATAAAAATCATAATAAAACACCCTCTGGCGGATTTCTAAAAATAACAGATTCCTAAAGACCCGGGATAAGCTTCCAGTACTCCGTTATCTTCGTCTCCCATTCCTTGACGAAAACCCTTTTAACCCGATCAAATATCTGGGTATGAACATCATTCACTTCATATTGAGCAATGAACATGAAACGCAGAGTAGGAGGCAGATGAACATAGAATGGATTATCAGCTCCAATCCATGTCCAGTTGGGTCAAAGTGATACCGATTATTATTAGGACCATTTGGTGGTGGTCCTTGATCTACTGGATCGGCAGTCGAGGGATTTTCCATGGGAGGTTCTTCCGTCTAAGGTGCATGAAATGGGTGCTTTCCGAAAGACTCTTCTGATGGATCTTCCGAAGGATCCTCAGTGGATGAACTTGAAGGGGAGGGAGGAAGGATAAACAACAAAATCCAAGATAGATTCAGTATTAGTCGAATTGGAGAAAGATACTCTTCATGATCTTAATATTAGGTTTCTTGCAGAAGGGGACCATTTTCTCGACAATTGGGGTGTTCCTAAAGGAAATAGTGCGCTTCTACATTGTGAGGGAAGTGTAGGTTATGTGTGGTATGTAAAATGACTGAAGAATGAAAAAGTGAATTGGAAAAGGAAAATTCCCATGAATTTATAGAAGGAAGAGAAGGGAGTTTTAAAAACAGAAAAATGTTCCCAAACTTTTGAAATTTCAAAAACCGATCCGGTAGTTTACAAAACTGCTATGCAGTTTCTGATCAGACGTCTATATGGACGTCTACATGGATGTTTGCAGAGACATCCAAGGTCCTATGAAACTTAGAATTTATTATAATTTCCTAACACTTAGTTAATAAAGAATTTTAGTGTTTAGGTTTCAAATTTAAGCATGTTGAGTTCCCCTCTTATTTTTGCAAAGCGAGATCTATCTAAAGGTTTAGTGAATATATCAACCAACTGAGATTCAATCGGTACATATTCAAGATCTATATCTCCTTTAGGATAGTTATCTCGTAGAAAACGATATCTAATATCAATGTGTTTGGTTCTTGAATGTTGGTCAGTGTTCTTGGTCATTTGGACAGAGCTAGTATTGTCACATAATATTGGAATTTTAGAGACTATTTCTTTATAGTCTTCTAAAGTATATTTTATCCAAAGACTTTAGACACATCATGCACCAGTGGCAATATATTCTGCTTCAGCAGTAGACAATACTACCGATACTTGTTTCTTAGAATTCCAAGATACAAGGCAGTTTCCTAAGAAATGACATGTGCGGCTAGTATTATTTCCATCTGTTTGATTTCCGGTATAGTCAGCATCTGAATAATTTTTTAAATAGAACACATTATTCTTAGGATACCATAATTCTAGATTGATAGTGCCTTTAAGATATCGAAAAATTCTTTTAACGGCTACTAAATGAGTCTCTCTAGGATCTGCTTGGAATCTAGCACATAGACATACGCTATATATGATATCAGGTCTACTTGCAATTAAATACAACATACTACCAATTATATCTTGATAGAGTCATATATCTACCGTTTTTCCGGTATAGTTGTTGGTAAGTTTAGTTGTCATTGCCATTGGTGTTTCACATGTCTTTGTATCTCTAAGCCGAACTTCTTCATAAGTTCTCTAGTATACGTAGCTTGAGTGATGAATAGTCCTTCTTGACTTTGTTTGATTTGAAGTCCGAGGAAGAAATTCAACTCTCCCATCATACTCATTTCAAACTCATCCTGTATAGAATTTGAGAACTTTTTGCAGAGCTGCTCGTTAGTAAAACCAAATATGATTTCATCAACATAAATCTGAATTACTATAATATCATTTCCATGGGTTTTTATAAATAAGGTTTTATCAACTATACCTTTTATATATCTTATCATTATTAAGAATGTACTTAATCTCTCATACCAAGCTCTAGGAGCTTATTTGAGACCGTATAACGATTTTTCTAGTTTTTGAATGTATTCAGGATGTTTATGAACAAAGCCTGATAGTTGTGTACATATACTTCTTCATCGATTCTAATATTATTAAGTCCTTAAAGTAAATTTTATTGAATTACCAATTACTTTTCCTGTTCTTCCTGTTGATTAGTTTGAACTTGTTTGATCTAGTAACTACTCCTTTATCTATTTCTTCTATTATTAAATCTTTCGCGTGGTTTTTGTTGAATTGCCAATCTTTTGGAAGAGAAGTATCAACTACTTCCTCTTATTGTTCCAATTGATTGGTTTCAACATATTTGTCTATTAATGAATTATCTAAACCTTTTAATAGGTTAGAATTATTATCGTCTATTAGATTATTAGGATTAATGGAGTTAGTTCTATTAAATTGATCATGTATATTTTCTTGAATTATTAAAGTTCGTTTGGGTTGATTATTGTTGAACTTAGGAACCTATACCATTTTTGGTATGCTTAGGTCTGTCTTTGGAGAAAAGTAATATTTGTAAAATTAATTATTTTTAATTTTACAGTATTGAGAAATATGCCCTGCAGTGCAACAATAATTACATGTAAAATTAGCATATTTGTTTCCATAACTATAATAATATTTATTTCTAAGTGGTTTGGTTTTTTAGACTAATTCAGAATACTTGTCATACCTTATACCTTCTTTCTTATAGTGTTTGATTGATTGTTCTAACATTACATCTAAATTATCTTTACTTTTAGTGAATTTTAGAATCATTTTATCTTGTAAATATAATTTCCTTTTTAAGTTAAAAATTTCAAAATTTAACGTATTATTATTTTTAATTAACTTATCATCTGTTAAGGTTATGGATTTTAATTTTTCATTTTCTATTTTAATTTCATTTAACTTACTCTGGGTTGATATTTCTAAATTGTTTTTAGTAGATATGTTTCATTTTAACATTTTATACTTAGTATTAATCTTATCATTATTATCCTTAAGAAAATGACAAAGATCCATTAAATTCTTTTTACTAGAAGATTCTAAATCAAATTCATTATCGGTTACCTCATCTTTGTGTGCCATGAAGCATATGTTTGCGAATTCTTCGATTTTGAGTCACTCAGTGTCATCCCAAATTACTTGAAATGATCGCCTTTTTTTATTCCTTCTTTGACTTCCACTTATCCTTATTTAGCGTAGGATACTAAGAATTGACATGGCCTTTCTTATTGCATTCAAAACAATGAATGATTTCATTGGAATTAAAATCTTTATTAGATTTATATGTACCTTTCTTCGAAGAGAATTTTCTTGACTTCAGATACTTCCTAAAGTGTCTAACAATGTTGGTCATATCTTCCTCATCACTAGATGTCTCCTTAGTCTTGGACTTACTAGTTAAGGCCATTAGCATGATGTTTTCCTTCTTCTACTTTTGCTTTAGATCGTCTAATTGTATCCCGTACGTCTTTAACTTTCCTACTAGAGAATGGAATTTCAATATTGTCATGTCATTCTTTTTCGATGGAAGTGATCTTGGGTTGCCATGAGATCGTTAGGGATCTCAGTAACTTGTAACACTTTTTTCGCTCATCGAATTTCTTTCCTAAATTGAAAAGTTCCGTAATGACATTATTGAACCTAGAATACATAAAATCGATGGTTTCATTGTTTCTCATTTTCAACATCTTATACTCGTGCATGAGACGGTTAATCTTACTCTCTTTAACTTGACTGATTCTTTCATGGGCAGTCTGGAGAGTATTCCAAATCTCGTTAGCAGTTTGACATATAAAGATTCTATTGAATTCTTCTGAATTCAAAGAGCAATGAAGTGTATTCATTGCCTTGATACTCAATGCCATTGATTTCTTGTCATCATCGGATAAAGGATTCGTGGTAGTCATGACAAAGGGCTTTTCAATGATTTCTAGATCGATATACTGAAGGTAAACTTTAATTTAAGTATTCCAGAATTGATAATTGGTACCATTGAAAAGATGAGGACGGTTAGTGGATTGT
Organism: Agapanthus africanus; assembly: GCA_030015575.1. Classification (NCBI taxonomy): domain Eukaryota; kingdom Viridiplantae; phylum Streptophyta; class Magnoliopsida; order Asparagales; family Amaryllidaceae; genus Agapanthus; species Agapanthus africanus. Next base: position 517,838,837 of record JASDDO010000031.1, on the reverse strand, counting down.
CCTTCTATGTGGTTTGCCACAAGATCAGAAACTTAAGAGATTAATCTTACAAATAGAGTAACCTACTTTGATACCAATTGAAAATAGCTTTAGAGGGGAGGTGAATAAGGCTTTATGGCAAACTCATTGCAATTGTGCGTGATTAAGAAATTTTGCAGCGGAATAAAAAATCAGAGCATAAAATAAAACAATTTCATAAACAAAGAATGCACAGAAAGTAAATGACACAGAAGATTGTTAACGAGATTCATCAACTCTGTGGCTAATCTCCGCCTGAGAACTCCTGCTCAAGATTCAACTTTACTATCCAGTGACTCCTTATGGGTAGAAAACCCCAGATCTTTTACCGGGCTCAGATCTTAAAACCTTTACACTTGCAGGCGGTGAACACCTAGACTTTTTACCAAAGGCTCAAGTCCGAAACCTTTTACACTTGCAGGTGGTGAACACCTAGACTTTTTTTCAAGGCTTAAGTCTGAAACCCTTACAATGTGAAGATCTCAGACCTTTCTTCATTAGGTCTTACAAATAAGATTTTTATTAAATCTATACAAACCAACTATACAATTCTATTGATATCAAATGATAAACCAAGTTTCGTTTCACAGAAGACAATGGATTGTGTTTTTGGAGATTAAAAATGCAACGACCCTGAAATCCCTATACAATTGTAACACAATCAATGTATAGAAAGGTGTATTTCATCCTGACCAGGAGTTATAAGTTAAATTTGTTCAATAAAAGCAAGAAACTCTTTGCAGCTCACTGGTACTCTTTACTACTATTATTTAGCCTGCAAGTTCGAATCCCATCAGCCCCAATTATTTTTAATATTTTTCTGCTTAACTTTTTGGAAGCACAAGAGTTGCCCGTGCATTACACGAAGAAACAAAAAGTTTTAGATAAAACAAACTGGATAAATGAGGTGTTAAATACGATTAACACACAGGGAACAAATCTTGAGGCACGTGGCAAAATCTGGGCCGCCCATTGGCTCTAACCAAGGGTTTTGATGAGGCCATTTACCTCCGTGCTTCACCAGTGTGTTTCTACAGCTCCCCTCTACTCCTTTTTCCTATTTATTTTCTCTGAATTAAACCAGAGAATTTACACCCTTTCATTTTCCTCCATTAACACAATTAAATCCATTTTAATTCAATTTTTATTTTCCCATACTCTCATATTTTACCCTATAAATACCACCCCATCTCCTAGCTCTCCCTTATTAAGAAAAACTATAGAAAAAAACCTCTAACAAATTCTCTAAACTTTTCAAGTCCAAGCAAATATGAGTTAAGCCCAAATGAAGTTATCCAAGCCATCGATCAATCTTTTCCACATGTTTTGGTCTCGTTTCTTCCAACCGAGACTTTCTTCCTCTTATCTACGATCCCGTAAAGATCTAGCGCAACCCGTAAGTCCATTCTCTTTCTCTTCTTCTCTCGATCCGTTTCATCTCCAACACTTTTAAAACAATATCGATAAAAGTAGTGTTAGGTTTTTACAATCTCTTTAAAACAATTTTTTTGTCACAATTGTCATGCCAGTTAAATTACACCCATGTTCCTACAACCACCTTAAAATAATGTCATCCATTTAATTTTGAATGTGTTTAAAATTCTATGCTAAATAAATCATACATCGAAAATTACGCAAAAATACCATGAACTTTACATTTACCCTTTTAACGTTATCATAACCTATAACTTTAGAAAATTCTTGGGGTAACGTCCAACCCCACTCACATACACTGTAGTTCATAGCACGATATTTTAGATACAATTTTTTATTACAAAGAAATACTTTTCATTAAAACACCCTAGCTTTATAAAAATACGTTTTTAATCTCTATTTTTAACACCTTTACAATTACGCCTATACAACCCTCGTCAGGGGACCCGTTTGTGGATGGTGCGGCTTATCGCACGTCCTTGGGATAGTACAGCGAGATACAGAATTACTCACGGAGAATTCGGTCTTGAAAGGAATAAAAAATACGATTTTAAATAAATATGATTTTTAAAACAAATTAAATCCTCGGAAAATTATATAAATCATAAATCCGTATTTTTTATGAAAAAAATTTTGAAAACTATTTTTTTATGAGAAGATTAAAGTTTAAAGAAAATACCATCAAATTTCAAAATGTGGCAGTTTTCATTAAAATACCATAAATTTTAAAAGTTAGATTTTTTACACTAAAATACCACAAAATATAAAATACGTTTTTTTTATACAAAAGCCTTGACTTTTTAAATAACATATTTTTATTAAAAACTTATTCGAGAGTTTAGGATGAATTAAAAACCCTCGAGAATTTTTTAAATGACATTTTTACTAAAATACCCTAGAAATCAAAAGACTGGTTTAGATTACGTATTTAGATTGCAGATTGGTTTGAGTGGCATCTTCTCTTGTCAGTTGCCTCAAGGTGCCAGAGACAATGATGCACCATTTGCCTCTCCCTAAATATGGATTGTAACTTTACGGTGGAAATTATAAAATGATAACCGTCTTTGAAAAAGATACAAATCCTGCCGTCCATATGTAACGGTTATCGATATTTTCCAAACTCAAGGATTCATAAGATTTAAATCTATTAATAAGATATGACTATAACCTAAATACAAACTCAAACTTGATTTGAACTCGAACACGAATCCAAACTCGAATCTAATCTTGAACTTGAACTTGAACACCTAACCTGACTCGACCCAGGATTGTAAATGACATGACTCACATTCTACTCGACTTACTCGACTTCATTCTTCACCTTTTGCAATCTATGGTTTTGATTAAGACATGTTATAATCAACCAATCAAATCAACTAAGTCAATCTAACAGTTATAATCAATTATACTCGGGTTGTTTGGGACAGTTACAAGTGTGAATCTAATAGAACTTCAGGAGTCCCGTATTAACCTATTCGAATTCTATTTACTCGGATCTTAGTCAGGCCGACTCCTCTAAAGCTTGGAGTCCTGATGCTAACACATGAAATGGACCCATGTTTCCTTACTCCTGGGGCCACACTCTTGAGCTTGTGAATACTTGCGTTGATATTCACACTTGGACTTAACGTTAACATAGTTACCATACAGAGACCTATAGGACATATACTCATGTTCACTTTCACACACTATACTTGTCATTTACTTTACTTCATTTTATACTATACCTATCACTTTTCATACTTACTTTACCTTTTGGACTTACCGAGCGCTAGTTCGCTGACGGGCATTCCACCCAGCATTGTTTTCTTAGAATGTTTGTCAGTTACTATTGAAACGGAGGAAGTGGACGCCACTGAGGAGGATTACAACCAGATCACTACTCAGGCTTAGTTTAGCTTATCTTTCTTTCAGTTTATATATGCCACATGTTTAGGCATTTCTGTTCTTGTATTTCCTTTTCAATTGAACTTATGTATTGTAAATATTTCAATTTTGAATGTAAATAAAAAAGTTTGTTGAAAAATTGTCAGTCTTCATTTATTCTTGCATTGCGTATTTTTACTTCAATACGCTTAGTATATTTATTTAGGGAATGACCTTCTCTGAATAAATATGTACCGGGCTTTCCACGTCACCGTTTCTGTCTACTGGGAAGTGGGGCGTGACAAAAAACGTTTAAGAACTATTCAAATAAGTTTTTCAAAAGATTAGGAAAGACTTAAAACAGAAATTCTTTGAAAATTAGAGACCTTTCTTTTCTAAACACTAGAAACTTCTAAGGCCCTGAAAGATCTCTTCTTTTAAAATTATTATTAAAAATTTAAGAATGATTGAAGAAGTTTTCAAAATGGATTAAGAAAAGTTTAAACAAAAATGTTTTCGACAACTTGAGATCTTTCATTTCTAATGACTAGAAAAATCTAAAGCCTGAAAGATCTCCTATCTAAAAAAAATAGTAAAAACTTGAGAATAAGAGACATAGTTTTCACAAAAAGAGAATAGTAGAAACGTTAAAATCGTGAGTAAAAACTTTTTAGGAAATGGGTCCTTTATATAGAAAAACAATGGAAGGCAGTTGGGGCAGTTATAATTGTCCCTGAAATGTAAGACCATTATTGGCAGTTTATGACCGTTGGAATTAGAAATTCAAACCGAAAAAAGAATTTTTGAACATACCATAACTGTTATAAACGTCTAGATGGACGTCCTAAGGGACGTTTGATGTCTGATATTTCAGAAACAGATGCCCTTTAGAATGTATAAAATATTTTTTAAAATTTGGGTTATTTTGAAAACTCTAATCAAAAGTATAGATATCTCGTTAAGTAATAAGGTATCTAATATAGAAAGTTAGGATCAAAAAAGAGATTCTAACCATTGAGATCGACTCTAGACTCAAAGAAAATAAAAGTCTTGAATACGTCTGTTGGTCGACTTCTTCAGTATTTCTTTTGAACTTGCATTTTGGAGTTCAGAGTCTTTCGTTGTTACTATTGAGATATCAATTGCAGTGTCGATTGTTCTCGTGCATGAATAAATCCACTGTTTTAGTACTTTAACTTATCTGACATGTGTTAGTTGTGTGTATGCCCTAGAGGCCAGTACTGTACAGATGATGTATATTATATTGGATACTTGGACATATATAGAGAGGAATTTCTTGCTCGATATGATAGTATGCTATCTGGTTGCTCTTTATCTTAACATGTATACTTGTTTCTTGATACTGTCTTATAGTTACATGTTGGTAAAGCCCTTACGATGTGTACTTGACTACCTGGACTATGATGCGGATCATACTAGTGGGGACATGGTAGTCCATAAGTACATCCTTCAAGGTCCCTAGTCGTGGGTGTATCGAGACGGGGCATCGATATACCAGAGTAAACTAGCGTATACCTTCTCGACCCATATAGATGGGCGATGGATGATCCCATATCCATTGGTGTTTGACATCAGAGATGATATACGGGTGCTCTGTGGAGACTGGGTACACTGGATGGACTCTCCGAGAACTCCCAGATGGTATTATACCTCACGTCAGATGGCAGTTCTCTGGTGACACTTGTGCAGGTTAGTCTGTAGACCCAAGATCGACATAGAGTCTTGTGTGATTCCCACTGTGCTTTGATTTCCACCTTACCACGTCCATGAGGGCGTGCAAAACGGTGGTTTTTGGGTACAGTCCCGAGTCACATGGAGGCAATGTGAGATAGGAGGGGTTTCGTCTCTCCCGGTATTGGGGGTTGATGTTGCGCTGTGCTCGATTGGCCATAACAGGGAAGTCCCTGGCCAGGGCTGAGTTAGAGATTTACTGGTAAGTGTTACCAGTAGTTTCTCGACCCGTTATGAGCCTCACATCGGCACGACTTATCGGTTATTGGGGTCTGACGTTTACCACCCCTAGATTTGATATGCGACATATCAGACGAGGAGACCGGACTGTACTGGAAGTGTTACCGGCAGGCTTTTACAGGAGTTGGAGCGGGCTTGCTTGCTGATCTTCTGATCGCTCAATACCCGGATGGCCGTTACGTCCAGCTAGTACCGCTGACGGCTTGTGGGTGTTTGATGTGATCATCACCTACTACCGGCGTATTGACGAGTCTTTAGAGTCCTACACAGAGGTTTTACTGGCTCAGGAAAAACGAAAAAGGAGCGCATATGTGATATGTGCGAGACCGAGAAAAATGCGTGTATGTGATACCCTATTCTATTCTCGCGACTTTTTGTATTGGTCGGTTATATATGATATAGCCGGGTTATCGAATCAAGTGTTGATTCGATAAGTCGATACATTGGATGTTAGTCGGTTATATGAGATATGACCGGATTATTAAGTCAAGTGTTGATTTAATGATTTAGTGTATAATTGTATATTAGATATACTGGTTTACATTAACTAACACTTGTTCACTTAAGGATTATTCTCACATGTGCACAACTTTAACATATATATGATATATGTTAAAATGTGTTTTCTTTTTGTATCATGGTTGATGATACATCTTTCATGGGTGTATGAGACTTACACCATGCTATTTGTTATGTTAGGTTTTAATATTTAAAAGTAATTACAAAATTAGTGGAAAATTAGAAAATGCATGAAGCTTGTAGAAGCTTGTGGATGCATTGACTAAAGTCCACAAAGTTTGTTTTTACTTTGGATCTTTGCTAACCTAACCATCACACTTAGACATGATTAAGTCTCTACATGAGTTAGTATATTATACTCACTCACCATGGTTAGCTCACTCACTTGATCATTATCTTCATCTTTTCTTTTGTTCATCTTCTTCTTCTTTGAGCAAAAGAAAGTAGCTAGGGTTTTCAAGAGAGAGTGAAACATTGAAAGAAAATAAATTCTAAAGTGAACCCACTTCCTATTTCTCCATCCTCTACTAGACTAGCACTTTAGTTTAGGGTGTTTGCTTCACTAATTCTCTAGTTAGTGAAGTAGAAGCTTGAGTTGATATTCCCTCGATGTAGATCTTCTTCGGCCTCGAAGACTTCAAGCAAGGACGCTTCTTTCGCCTCGTGAAGCCATGCAAGAGCCCGGGAGAACCACGATCGCAGCGAAGGGACTTCAATAAGGAGCTAATGAAGTGAAGGACCGATCTACAAAGGTTGTATTTCGTATTCACTTAGTCATAGATGCTAATTACTTGCATGTGAAACCCTAATTTTCTAGCAAAGATCTTGTTTAAGGTTGTTAGGCACGGCTAAAATTTTAATCGGGCATGTTTGATGCTTTGTAGAACCTTGTTAGAGTGTGCCTTGTAACCCTATAGTGGTATCAGAGCCTAGCTAGATCATTAGGCGATGTGTTAACGAAGTTAAAACCCCGATAGAACCCGGAAACGTCAAGATAACCCCCTCTCTGTACATTTTTTAAAAACTGGGTTTTTTCTGAATTAAAAATACCTAAAAAAATCAGCAGGGAATTTTAAGGGTTACCATGAAAAACGAGCCCTCAAATCCTCCATATAGCCGCGGAACCGCGGCACTAAGCCACCATTCGCGGTGGTTCCGCGGCAGAAAAGGAGTATTGGGGACGATTCTTTATGCAGTAATATCCAATACCATTCCTGCATCTTTCTGGATATTTTTATTCTGACTCAAGTGTTGAGTATTTTGGGGTTTATTTTGTAATCGTCGATTCGATCGGAGAATTTAATTTTGTTTTGTTATTCCGGATAATATAGAAAGTATTAAAATGTTCGAACGGATATTATTAACTCAATTTTTCCCGGCACGAAAAACATTCAAGTGTTGAATTTTTCGCGGGTTTAAATCTTTCGGAAAAACGTGCAAGTAATGCGATGGACCCTTTAGAAGACAACAAACATTAACTCGATTATGTGACCGTCTTGAACTACCTTTTGAACCTTAGGGTTTGGGGCAGTACGGCGTGCCACATGTGAGGCGTTGGCTTGACCCTTCTACGGCTGGACCGTTGCTACTGTGACGTATTCTGGAATTTTTGAACTCCGCTCAAGTGTTGAGCTATTATGGAAATCTTGGGTATTTGATTATTCGATAGGAAAGTTTAATACTGTCTATTTATCTGGATTGTGATACAATATGTGGAATTCACATTGTTAGGCATGAAATGCGAAATATGTGATATTTCGGATTTACGTTGTCTAAAGAGATTGTGGATTCCAAATGTTGTAGTTTTACACTTTTTTTTCTGCAACCGTAAGTGTAATATGTGATATCGCCGGTTTCGTTGCTATATGTCAACGACAATTGGGATGCACATATTTACTTACGTTGATGACATGCGATGTTATATGTTGCTGGATATGTTATATTAGATCGTCGCGTTCTGAATAGCCGGGGGGTTTTATGTGAGATGAGAGTTTTTATTTTCATTCATATAAAATTAAATGTATGTAATATTCTTTTATTGGGGCACTTCCGGGATGAGGTTGATGTCACCATTTGTATATTATTTACTTTTCTGCACTAGGATAGACCCAAGGAGGAGAGCACAAGTAACCGGGTTCTAGAGTCCAGTGGGAGACCAACTCGAGGAGTCGAGTCCGGGTCTCCTAACTCTAGAATTGGTAGGGTTGCTTGCCGCTCTCGTAGGGGTCTAGGGGTGTGGGTTTGGCTATTCATCGCGACCGTGGAATCCGTGTTTTATAGAGGCTCAAAATAAAACACAGACGTCCTAGTATATCCAATGTTTCATATGTTTCTTCTGCTGCGATATCTGTAATGTGATCATTTGATATATGATGATAAATACTATATATAGTATATATGATATATTATATAGACGTTACTTAAGTTTTACACCCGCGCTAGCCCTGCCCCGCTCTGCCGTTAGTTACCTAACCTAAAGGTGCACGAGGGGACATCGAGGCGAATGCGGATGGCATAAGTGTACGTCGTATTTATCTGTGATGTTTAGGTGACTTAAATGATGGGACTTCATTAATGTGATTAATGAAAGAAAAGAAACCTAAAAGATATTGTAGAATCAAATTTTCAAAAAGGGTAGCTACAGTTTTTTGCTTTGCATAGCGATATATATGATATATCCTGCACCTTATTCGATGAAGAAAGAGCCGAGATCCCTTCACCGGGAGTGACCTCTTTAGCAAAATTGGCAGATGCTATAACACTCGGTTTGTTTTTGATTGCTTTTAGAGTTTTGCTTTGCATAGTGATATATATGATATATCTTGCACCTTATTCCATAAGGAAAGAGCCGAGATCCCTTCACCGAGAGTGACCTCTTTAGCAAAACTAATAAAAGCCTCAAAATCACTCCATTTCAAAATTCACTCGATTCTACAACGATATCAAGTTCGATACGCAATAGGTTTTCAAAAAAACCTGTCGTAGCCCTCCGTCATTTCAGATAAGTCCTGCTTAGTATTCGTGCTGCGTTTGTTGACCTTGTCAAGGCGTAGTGTGCGGTAGCTGACCAGTATTTATCTGTTTATGCATATGATGGAGATTGGATTAGGGTAGTCGTACGGCCTTGTTGACCTTGTCAAGGGTCGTGCGGGTGGGTTTAATTCAATCAAGAAATGACGGGTTGAACTTGACTTACGGTCTATGGTTTGTTGACCTTGTCAAGGTCATAGATCGTTTGGGGAAAAATATAATCGGGAATTTCAAGTGTTGAAATTTGCAATGAGATTGCATACCTTTTATGAGATAATTGGATCCCGATACCCAATGCGAGTAATTGTTACTCGTGGAAGAGTTTTACACATGACAATTAGCCGATCAAGTAGGTGTCTGGAAAGGTGTCAATGGGGTTACGCCTCTGGGAAAACAAGGTTTACTTTAATTAGGTCTGTGCGAAAGCACGGGGAACCTCCCTTAAAGTACCGACACTGGCCTGGCTGAAAGATTGGTGAAATTGTAGGGTGTAATTAATCTCGGCTAGTCTTTCCTTTTAGGGTTTGAAGGAAGATTTGATAAAAACAGTGGGAGCCATCCTGATTAGATAAAATAATAACCAATCTGATCTTGCAAGAGTATACGCTAAAGTGTTTTCTTCTCTCTCTCTTAAGGTAGCGACCATATCATGCCTTAATAAAGATAATAATATGGATGTATTGACCGAACCCGCATGTTATACCGTGCTGGGGAACGTTGGTTTCGTTCTTTCTTATAAAAGTTATAAGACTGAACAGGATATAGGTGAATACCAGGATTCCCATGCCACCTGAATGAAGAAAGTACATGATGATGCATTTTCTTCGGGTGTATTCGTTACAGAGAACTGTTTCTCTATTTCCTCTACGTCCTGGGTATTAGATACCGGGTCAGGATCCCATATATGTAATCAGTTACATGGGCTTAGGAAAGGTAGAGATCTTGGAGAAGGTGATAAAGAAATAAGGGTTGGAAATGTAAGTCTACGGTAGCACCCCGGCCGTCTACAGACGCCAAATGCGGAACAAAAACTTTTTAACTGGCGCTATCGTATACTTTAACCCGGATCTACCATTATTGCTAAACTAACTAACTGTAAAGAGAGTAGAAAGGTTATACCGAACGATCCGAGTCCTTCGTTCTTTAACCATCATCCCACGCTCCGTTGCGGCTGCTCTGATCTCGTCGATCTCCGATCTCCTCGTCAAGGTGGCACCACGTCAACGATTCTTTAAACGGGCTCCTGCCTCTGACTCGAGGCAACTCGGTCGTCAAGTTTGCTAAAAGAGACGACCAAGATTGATGTAGAGAATGAGTATATGACTTTGTCTCACTTCGTCCAAATCCGTGGACGATCGGTTAATGAAGTTGCCATGGGAATCGGGTGATGGAATGATATGAGCTGTGAAATTCCATACACCCCAAAATCTATCATAATCTTTTACAACCATCAAGTGAGAGAGTGAGAGAGAGAGGGGAGGGGTCGGCCATATATATAGGAGTGGGGGGTGAGTGTAGGAGAGGGGGAGGTAACCACAAGAAAAAAGATCAAGGGAAAATATCCTAAGCAAGAACAAAATGCATTAATGAAATGGATGACACATCTAAACCTAGTCATCAATTCATTAAACGCAAAGATAAGTCACCCGACACCTCATCACCCTAGTCACCATTTCTAGAACCTTCTAGAAGCATGACCCACCCTCATCTAAGAAAAGATAAATCCGTCCTTAACCGAATGTTAAAAGACGGCTGATAGAAAACGGGAAACTGGCAACTTCCAAAAGTGATCCTGAAACGACTTTCAGGATAACCCCGTAACTGTATAAATATACCCGCATTTGTATTACGACCGAATACAAATGCAACTGAGACAAAGATATTATATCTACTCAATATAATACTCGGATCCGGCTTAAACCAAAGCCGACCAGTATCATCTGCCCGAAAAATGACACGTGCGTAAACGCACGTGTATTTTTTGAACCCTGCCATAATACCATACGGCCTCTACAACGTTTCGCCCGAACTTGGGAAACTGTCTGTGGGGGACTCTAATGACTCGTCAGTACCCTGGCAGTGGGTTTAACCACAAAACGTCAGCGGCACTAGCTATGCGTAACGGCTGCCCATGGACTGACCTCAAGGGAGGCCGATGAGCGAACTCATCCGGAAACCCTACTGAGCCTAACAGTGACAATGTATATACAGTCCGGTCCGTTCGTCTATGAGTATCGCATATCTGCCTAGGGGGCTAGTAACGTCAGACCCCCAATAGCAGTATAAGTCGTGTCGGAGTGTAGCCCAATAACACCCTGAGATACTACTGGAGTACTTACCAGTAAATCTCCTGCCACGACCGTGGGTTTTGTGTAATGGCTCTCCTAGACACAGCACGATCTCGCCCCCAATACCGGGAGAGACGAATCCCCTGCCGATCCGCTCACGTGCCTCCATATGGCTCGGGACTGTACCCAAAAACTACCTGTTTGCACGACTCCTTTGAGCCGTGGTAGGGTAGAAATCAAAGCACAGTGGGAACTCACACGAGACAAATGACGACCTCAGGTCGATGAACTAACCTGTACACATGTCACCAGGGAACTGCTATCTGACGATATGTATAATACCAACTAGCAGGTTCCCTGCGAGTCCTGTCCGGTGTACTCATAACCCAATGAGCACCTGTATACATCTTAGGTGATCCAACTGACACCAGTGGCTTGTGAGACCGGCCACCGCCCCTCGTCGGGGTCTCGACTGTATACACTAGTCTACTCCGGAGTATCGATGCCCTGTCTCGAAACTCCCACGACTAGGGACCACTATCAAGGATATGCGTATAAACTACCCAACTCTCACGTATATGATCGCCATCATACTGTTGGTAGTAAAGCAAGATCCTAAGGGCTCTATCAAAGTGTAACATGTAATCAGTCACCTGAACATGTACACGACTGATAAAGGCAAACCAGATAGCATACTATCATCTCGAGTAAGACTGTCCTACCGGTATAGATCCTCCACAATCATTGCAATCACGTACCTGCGATCCAATAATTGACTCTGAGGGCACTATCTCCAACAATCTCCCACTTGCACTCAAGGCTAATTATTGCGATGTCGACTACTCACAGCCCGTGTGAAACCGAACATCCAACTCCTCTACTAATCAGTTTCACAAAGCCCGTTTGTAAAACTATTGTGTTCGAGAAATAGCCTCAGTGAGTGGATCCGCCTAGATATTTCTTTCTATATCTCTCTTAATCTCAAGTTCGAGGAGAAAACCATCTCCCGAATTGAGTAATACATGTCTTAGAATATGTCTGGATATCTGATGGGACCTAGTTCATAAATGAACTCCAAATCCAAACTTCTTAGACTGTATCGATCACTGAACCTAATCAGTATCCGGCACCATGCCTCCCACATTATCCTCTTGGACCACTTGTCCATAATACTGTCCCTCTTCGTCAGAGGGAAAAACTATAACTCTGACAGTCACTCTGTCAACCATGTCCCTTTTGAAGCCTGGAATGATAACCGTCTCCCAAAAGAGGCTGCCGTCATCAAATCCGTAGAACAAGTACTTATGTTCTAAAACTGCTTCCTTATGTTTCCTCAGGATTGGATTAATACAAACTTATTGCGTCTAGTGCAAAAACAACATCTGGTGTGGTACTTGACATCTCATGATTGACTCAGTTGCCTAAGCAAGTGATCTGCCAATCATGCCCATCCCTCTCCTCTTTAGTCTGTAAGACAGCTTTAGAGAGGGTGACTCCATCACCTGCAGGTACACCACCATGCTAGGAGTCATCTATTCTAAAAACCATTAGAATACTGTGAAAGTACCCACATTGGGAAACTACCCAAATCCAGATCTAAAACCATAGATCTAGAAACCAGAATGTCAAATATTATATCTATATCCTGTCTGGAGAAACAAATGTGTGACGACCACAGTACAACCGATCGTAGTATAGGAATTTTACTTCCTACTCTGTGTATGTCATCCAAATACCATGACATCACACCCTACTACCTTCTTAACAGATCCATCCCCTATCTTGATTGAAGTCAAACCCATGACCGTCACATCAAAATTAGATGATCTATCTCCGCTATAACTGCCTAAGTCTATAAACAGACATAAGCATCTTGCCCACTATGCTTCCGCTGCTCCCACTGACTGCGACAACCCTCCTACCGGGTCTCATAGCCTGGAACAACAGTAGTGTCAAGTCTGGGTAGATAAGAACCTCCCTGTCACCGTCCTTGAGGCTACCGGAGTACCTCTCGGGTGTCTGAGGTTACCCATTATATCTGCGGAGTGGCTATTGGAATGTCAAACCTGATTGAATATATAGATCCTATTAAATTTTCCGTAGTCGTTCGCGGTTCTGGAATCACTTCCAGTTCTACCATACTCCCACTACTGTTTTCTGAAAAAGATCCATTTTACTAAAACTGTGGCGAGTCAAGAACAATATTACTATTGATCTTCCAAATGGTAGAATATCAACCCTCGTCATAGCCAGGGTCAACCCACAAACAGCCATTACAGAAACGTGCCCTGAGTTGTCCAGAGTCTGGTTTTAAGCATAAGCTGGACAACTCCCCGTACCTTAACATCTTTTAAGGTATGAACCATTCTATATCCAATATAGAAACTTTGGCACTTATTTAATTGGAACCAGATTCAAATCATGCAGCTGTCTCCAGTGCATATCAACTTAATGAAAAGAGGCTAATCATCATTACTCAACTTAGGAATCCATCCAATTATGAGTAACCTGAAAGGGAAACAAGTTTCTCAAAACCATTACTATCATCTGAATACCAATCACAAGAATCTACATCTTCGATCTCTTTGAAGAATCCCGATACTTGTGACACCTGGTTCTCTACTTTATTCTTATACCCACAACTTCTCAAAACTTAGACCTTGTATTTCTACGAAACACTTGTCTAAAAACTAGAGAAGTCATAAGTAAACAGAACATAGTACGAGGACCTACCCCTTTGTCCTGATGGACACTTGGACAACATACAATACTCTGTATAAGTCCGCTGAGTTTAAGCAACTCAAAACCTGTGCGTCGTAGGTTAAAAACTGTACCCTGGCGATTTCCTCAAATATCACCAATTACAACGAATTCCGATATAATGAGGATAATCACCTAATTCCCAATAACTTACTCCCACTCATCATCTGTAAAACCATACAGATATGAGAATGAAACCTGGTAAATACATACCCTTGGAGTAAGTATCTAATCGGGAAAACAGTTTTTCTTTAACAATGCACTGAAACATGAAAATGGGATTCTCTCTCAGCTAACTCCTCCATATACACCACAGCACAACGGTGTATCGGAACGGAGGAACCGCACCCTATTAGATATGGTGCGCTCTATGATGAGTATAGCTGAGTTACCTATTTCCTTCTGGGGATATGCACTGGAGACATCAGCATACCTACTGAATAGGGTTCCTACCAAATCTGTGCCTACCACCCCATATGAGATATGGAAGGGGAAGAGACCATATCTTAATTTTATTAAGATATGGGGTCGTCCGGCTTATGTCAAAAGACAAAAACTGGACAAACTCGAGGCAATGTCTGTTTTGTGTAAGTTTATTGGATATCCTAAGCATTCGCTAGGGTATATCTTCTACCACAGTGAGGAACAACGGGTGTTTGTTGCTCAACATGCCACCTTTTTAGAAAAGGAATTTCTTGCAAAAGAGATTAGTGGCTCTGAGGTAGAACTGGAAGATGTTCCAGCTGTACAAACCACAACAGAAGATTTGGTGGAACCAGAGGATTCGGTAGTTCCTGATGAACCCCAGCCACTCCGCAGATCTAGTAGGGTTCCTCACCCACCTGAGAGATACTACGGTTTTCTCATGGATGGTGGGAGCGAGGATTGCATCATGGTTGATGATGACCCAACTAGCTTCGAGCAGGCCATCACGAGTGGGGACTCAGTGAAATGGCTGGATGCAATGCGGTCCGAGATGGAATCCATGTACACCAACAAAGTATGGACTTTGGAAGATGCTCCTGAAGGGGTAAAACCCATTGGGAGCAAGTGGATCTTCAAGAAAAAACTTGGTGTAGATGGGAAAGTGGAGACTTTCAAAGCTAGACTTGTTGCAAAGGGCTTTCGTCAAAGACCAGGTGTGGACTATGACGGAACCTTTTCTCCAGTGGCTATGCTTAAATCCATTCGGATCATGCTTGCCATTGCTGCATATCATGACTACGAAATCTGGCAAATGGATGTTAAGACCGTCTTTCTAAACGGTGATTTAGAAGAATGCGTGTACATGACTTAGCCAGAGGGCTTCGTAGATAGTGGGAGCAGCGGGAAGGTGTGCAAGCTGCTTAAATCCATTTATGCATTAAAGCAAGTATCGCAGAGTTGGAACATCTACTTTGACGTCGTTATCAAAGAGTTTGATTTCGTCAAAAACGTAGATGAACCTTGTATCTACAAGAAGGTGGCACAGAGTAAAGTTGTCTTCCTCGTATTGTACGTGGACGACATACTCTTGATAGGAAATGACATTCCTATGCTGCAATCGGTCAAGCTCTTCTTATCACAAAGATTCTCAATGAAAGATCTAGGTGATGCCTCCTGCATACTGGGAATTATGATCTATAGAGATAGATCTAAAAGGATATTGGGATTGTCCCAATCCAGGTACATTGACACCATACTAAAGAGGTTTAGTATGGAAGAGTCCAAACGTGGGTTTTTACCCACGATCTCAGGGCTCACTCTCTCCAAAGAGATGTCTCCCAAGATTGATTTGGAGAGAGCTCGCATGCAAGGGATACCCTATACTTCGGCTGTAGGCTCTATCATGTACGCGATTCTATGTACCAGACCCGATGTAGTATACTCACTAAGTGTAGTGAGTAGGCATCAAGCTGATCCTGGAGAGAGTCACTGGACAGCTGTGAAGAGCATTCTCATGTACTTACGAAGGACTAAAGAGATGCTCTTGGTGTATGGTAACGGAGAACTACAAGTGGAGTCCTTTACCAATTCGAGCTTCCAAAGTGATAAGGACGACTCTAAGTCGCACTCGGGATTTGTCTTTACCCTTTATGGAGGGGCGGTTAGCTGGAAGAGTTCCAAGCAGGAAACCGTGGCAGACTCGACGATGGGGGCTGAATACATCGCTGCCAACGATGCTGCCAAAGAGGCTGTCTGGATGAAGAAGTTCATCACTGAACTTGGAGTGGTTCCATCCATTGAGCATCCAATACCTTTGTATTGCGATAACAATGGAGCGGTGGCTTTGGCCAAGGAACCTAGGTCCCATCAGCGATCCAGGCATATTCTGAGGCGGTGTCACCTGATCCGGGAGATAATTGATCGCCGGGAGATCGTGGTCAGAAGGGTTGACACGAAGAACAACACTGCAGATCCACTCACGAAGGCCATTCCCCAGATACAGTTTGAGAGACTCTTCGGGATGCTAAGTATGCGATACTATAGCAGCTGGCCCTAGTGCAAGTGGGAGATTGTTAGTTGTATGTATGCCCTAGAGGCCAGTATTGTACAGATGATGTATATTATATTGGATGCTTGGACATATATAGAGAGGACTTTCTTGCTCGATATGATAGTATGCTATCTGGTTGCTCTTTATCTTAACATGTATACTTTTCTCTTGATACTGTCTTATAGTTACATGTTGGTAAAGCCCTTAGGATGTGTACTTGACTACCTGGACTATGATGCGAATCATACTAGTGGGGACATGGTAGTCCATAAGTACATCCTTCAAGGTCCCTAGTCGTAGGTGTATCGAGACGGGGCATCGATATACCAGAGTAGACTAGCGTATACCTTCTCGACCCATATAGATGGGCGATGGATGATCCCATATCCATTGGTGTTTGACATCAGAGATGATATACGGGTGCTCAGTGAAGACTGGGTACACTGGACGAACTCGCCGAGAACTCCCAGATGGTATTATACCTCACGTCAGATGGCAGTTCTCTGGTGACACTTATGCAGGTTAGTCTGTAGACCCGAGATCATCATAGAGTCTTGTGTGATTCCCACTGTGCTTTGATTTCCACCTTACCACGTCCATGATGGCATGCAAAACGGTGGTTTTTAGGTACAGTCCCAAGTCACAAGGAGGCAATGAGCGATAGGAGGGGTTTCGTCTCTCCCGGTATTGGGGGTTGATGTTGTGTTGTGCTCGATTGGCCATAACAGGGAAGTCCCTGGCCAGGGCTGAGTTAGAGATTTACTGGTAAGTGTTACCAGTAGTTTCTCGACCCGTTATGAGCCTCACATCGGCATGACTTATCGGTTATTGGGGTCTGACTTTTGCCACCCCTAGATTTGATATGCGACATATCAGACGAGGAGACCGGACTGTACGGGAAGTGTTACCGGCAGGCTTTTACAGGAGTTGGAGCGGGCTTGCTTGCTGATCTTCTGATCGCTCAATACCTGGGTGGCCGTTACGTCCAGCTAGTACCGCTGACGGCTTGTGGGTGCTTGATGTGATCATCACCTACTGCCGGCGTATTGACGAGTCTTTAGAGTCCTACACAGAGGTTTTACTGGCTCAGGCAAAACGAAATAGGAGCGCATATGTGATATGTGCGGGACCAAGAAAAATGCGTGTATGTGATACCGTATTCTATTCTCGCGACTTTTTGTATCGGTCGGTTATATATGATATAGCCGGGTTATCGAATCAAGTGTTGATTCGATAAGTCGATACATTGGATGTTAGTCGGTTATATGAGATATGACCGGATTATTAAGTCAATTATTGATTTAATGATTTAGTGTATAATTGTATATTAGATATACTAGTTTACATTAACTAACACTTGTTCACTTAAGGATTATTCTCACATATGCACAACTTTAACATATATGTGATATATGTTAAAATGTGTTTTTTTTTGTATCATGGTTGATGATACATCTTTTATGGGTGTATGAGACTTACACCATGCTATTTGTTATGTTAGGTTTTAATATTTAAAAGTAATTACAAAATTAGTGGAAAATTAGAAAATGCATGAAGCTTGTGGAAGCTTGTGGATGCGTTGACTAAAATCCACTAAGTTTGTTTTTACTTTGGATCTTTACTAACCTAACCATCACACTTAGACATGATTAAGTCTCTACATGAGTTAGTATATGATACTCACTCACCATGGTTAGCTCAATCACTTGATCATTATCTTCATCTTTTCTTTTGTTCATCTTCTTCTTCTTTGAGCAAAAGAAAAGCTAGCTAGGATTTTCAAGAGAGAGTGAAACATTGTGAGAAAATAAATTCTAAAGTGAACCCACTTCCTATTTCTCCATCCTCTACTAGACTAGCACTTTAGTTTAGAGTGTTTGCTTCACTAATTCTCTAGTTAGTGAAGTAAAAGCTTGAGTTGATATTCCCTCGACGTAGATCTTCTTCGGCCTCGAAGACTTCAAGTAAGGACGCTTCTTTTGCCTCATGAAGCCATGCAAGAGCCCGGGAGAACCACGATCGCACCGAAGGGACTTCAACAAGGAGCTAATGAAGTGAAAGACCGATCTACAAAGGTTGTATTTCGTATTCACTTAGTCATAGATGCTAATTACTTGCATGTGAAACCCTAATTTTCTAGCAAAGATCTTGTTTAGGGTTGTTAGGCACGGCTAAAAATTTAATCGGGCATGTTTGATGCTTTATAGAATCTTGTTAGAGTGCCTTGTAACCCTACAATATGATTAGTAACATATTATATTTTTGAAATATGGTTTTGTAAAATAATCAAAATTAAAAAGAATGAGACTCATATGTCAACATAAGGAATGACAAGGAAGGAACTGAATTGATGTCAAAAGACAAGAATTTTAGAAATTCAAGATGTCAAGATTTGATGCTCAAAAAAATTAAAAGGGTGGAAAATGGGTTTATAGAATAGGATTCGAGAATAGTAATAAATGTTGTTGGATTTCTAAATTCTTATATTATCTGTTTTCAATGGTCATGCAGAACTGAACGGAATGGACCTGCAAGGGCCACTAATAAAATTTGTCACGCCCCGCTTCTTAAAAGACAAGGAGCGAGAGAGATGACATGCCCGCGGCGTATTCACACCGAGAAGCACTCCTTCCCGATATGAATATGTTAAGTGTTTGTATAAGCAGTAATAGAGAATAATACAAGAATTTAACACATAACCAAAAATGATACTTTAAAACAAATAAATCCAAAAATAATTATTATAAGATTAGTACAAAAGTACACAAGTGTGTAAAGATAAATAAAATAGATGAATACTGTGAAGATTCTCGAAATGAAATATACTGGAAGGGGACCAAGGATTGACTGTGTAATTAACTGAGCGAACTCCTCTCACTTAGCTCGATCATGTACTGAGCCTCATTATCTGTACCTCCTGACTGACATCCCCAAGAAGAAAAAAAACAAGAAAAAGGAATGTCTGTCAGCAAACTTGCGCCCGGTAAGTTCCTCATTATAAATCATTTTATTTTAAAAACAATGAATAATAAGTAAAATATTTTAAAAGACGGTAGTCAAGTATATGTAAATTACCAATGTATCAGATTAATAACAAAAGACAAGAAAATCACTCAATACATACAAGAGGAACATTTATACAACCACATGGTACGGGGAATGCATGGCCGCCAAAAATATGATATTAACATACACAAGATAGTACATATCAGGTATTTAACATATTATCATGGAAAGAAAATGTAACAACCCTAAAGTTTCTGTACAGAATTTTTTCCAAAATACAGAAAGGATACCTAAGTCTGAGCACAAATTATAAGTTTGATTTGCTTTTGAACAGCAAGAAAGCACTTGTAGATTATTGGTAAAGCCTTGCACTGCTGTGACGTAACCGCTATGATCGAATCCCATCAGCCACATATTATTTTTATTGATTTTTCTTTTAATCTTTTAGAAACCCAAAGGTTTGCACGTGCACTACACGTAAAATGAAAAGTCACAGATTAAACAAACATATGCAATAGGCTAGTCGAAGCGACAGGGACACGTGGAAAAATCCCACACACCCATCACCTGTTGTTGGCCGGTGAGATTGCCATTGTGGCCGGCACCGCTGGGCCCTCGTAGGGGATGGTCCCCAATTTTTCACCTTAGCACCTCTTCGCCTACCCCACTACCCCCATGTTGTTTGTTTATTCTGCAATTATCCAGAGAGTGTTATTTCACTCTTTAATTCTAATTTTAATGCATATTTTTAATGCATTCTTTAACCCTCAAAACCCTAATTTTTCCTTTAAATACCGCACCACATTTCACCCCTTCTCACTCAGAATTTCATTACAAAAACTCTATAAAATTTCCAAGTACCAAGTTGTGCAAGTGGAGTTAGTAAGAGATGAAGTTCCGGCGATGTTCCAAGAGAATCTGGCGACGAAACGATGCCCCGAAGGTTCCAATAGCTTCCCCTCTCTCTTCTCTTGTTTTCCAACTTGTAAGTCCCCACTCCTCTCCCCCATCTCTAGTCTAAAACTTCTCTTTTTCAAAACTAGTCGGAAGCGGGGTTATTCCGACTTCCGATTTGTTTTTCTTTAAAAACTCCATTTTTCTTAAGCAATAAAATACCATATTCTCATATAATATTTAACAAACATAAACAAACACATTAGAACAAGTTTCATCTCAAAAGAATCTATTATGCAATTTTTATCGCATTTTTACAGTAAAATACTATCATGTTACATACAACTCATAATTATTCAATTTAACCGTATTATCTTTAGAAAACTCATGAGGTAATGACCTAACTCATCACAACACACATATTTGACATAGCACGATAAATTTTTGGATTCTAGTTTATAGGAAATACGCTTTTACGAATAAATATCTTAAACAATTAAAAACTGTTTTCTTTAAAAAGGGTGTTAATTAAATTCCGTGCAATTGTGCTTCTACAATCCATTTTGGGAAACCCCGATCGGGATGGTGCGGGTTATCGCACATCCTTGGTCCTAGTAGAGCGAGATTCAGACCTCCGTAAGGAGCATTCGATCTCGATGGAATTTTCAATGTAATTTTTAAGAAAATGAGACTTCTACAAAATAAATAAATTTTATTTTTATTAAATATATAAATTTATATGAATATTATCAAAAGATATATTTCAAATATATTATACAAATATTCCATGTTTTATAAATCAAAGGAATCACAAATTTCATGAAACTGCCTTTACAATTCAATACCATTCCAAGTTTACATTAAAATACCATGTACAATAAAAACTATGTTTTACTCACTAGAAAATTTCATTTTTATAAAATATACATCTATGAAAAGCCTAAAGACGATAATTAAATACTTAAGGTGTATTTTGATAATATATCAAAACTATTTTTACATAAAACCCTCTCAAGTTATACTAAATTACAATAAGGACACTAGTAAACATAAGTTAAAGAGGGACCAGTTCTCTTGAGCCTCAGAAAGCTGGAGAATATGGGTGCTTGCCTATCTAAGGTAGACAACCTAACAACGGTGTTATCAACACGGTAATTGTCTTAAAAAAAAGACACAAATTCTGCCGTCCATGTGCAGCAGTTACCGATAACATCAAAACATTCAGGACTTCAATCTGTTTAAAAGTCTGACTCAGTTCAAGTCAAGGTCAAATCTGAATACAATCTGACTTGAATTCGATTCAAGTATAACTCCATTTCAATATGAATCCATGACTGCCAAAATACAATCTATAATAACATGAACATGACCGAACCGAACCATGGATATACTCTGATTACATGACTATCCATTTATATCCATTCCGTTTACTAATATCATGGTTTCGGCAAGTCTTCCATTTAATACAAGTCAATCAATACAATCAATACAATAAATATTACGGGGTTTATAAAGGGGTAGACTGGTACGGAACATGTTAAAGGTGGCACGTGGTGGTCACTAAAAGACGTAATTACATCAATGCCGTTGTTCCGTGGTATTTTCGACGGAGCCTTGTACTACAGGTTACCAAAGTCCACGGTGTAAGTTGGACTCCTCTCGTATACACCGGCATATTTTGTACCAAACTACAAACACTACGTTAACATAACAATCAAACATTATACTAGATATACTCTCTTTTCTGTCTATTCTACTTCTCTCCTCCTTTGGGACTTACCGAGCGATTGTTCGCTGACGACGTTCCTATTTCCCTTCTTCTTTGGAATGTTGTCAGGAGGACCCGACTCTGAAAAGTTCGAGACCAGCCAGGAGCATTTGGAGCAAACCCTTGAGCAGTATACTGAAGACCCCGAGCTATAGTCACTTGTACATATTTTCTTTTCAGTTCATGCCATTGTTTAGGCATTGCTTTCCATCCTTGAATTTACATTTCCAGTTGTACCTACAAAAGAATGTTTAATAAATAAAATTGATGTTCATTTACATTCATGTCTCTTGTATATATTTTACTTTATATTACTTAGATGCACTTAGCGTGTTTACTTCGGAGTAAATACGTAGCGGGCCTCGCCGCGTCCCCTCCCTGTACACCGGGAAGCGGGGCGTAACAGAAAAATAGATCATAACAAATAAGAAAAGGCATGGTTGTGGTACATGTAAACAATGATGCTAGGGGTCCGGAAATTTATATGCAAGTATGGAGTGAACATGTCAGGAATACAGGAAAATTGTAGTACCGTTAATGTATAAGTTTCCTATTCTAATGCAAATTACGGTATGGCGTCCAACCGTTTCATGAGGTTACTTATATATGATGATAGAGTACAGGCAGATGGAGACTCCGAAGTAATTGGACGACGCATCCTCAACTCTTAACACCCTCGGTAAATATTGTTCTTGATCATTTCTAACGTAAGTTAAAGTATAGTGTTCAACCACTCATGAGGTTTTATACAAGAATAAAAGTGTAGAAGAGTACAAGATTATAGGCAGGGGACTCCGAAGCAGCTGATCTACTCATCCATAACCACCCCAAAACCCCCGGTAAGCATTAGTCAAGATATTTATAAGTTAATATTTGTTCACTAATATATGAATATAGGTGTACGGGATTATAGGAATATAGGAAGTCAAACCATTTATAAGTTGACACAAATTCACTAATATATGAATACATGTGTAGATGTTCCCCTCCGAACGGCGGCCAAGACATGGACGTTTCGCCTGAGGTTCGGGGCAGATGCTAATTGGTGCTATCCGTTCACTTCTCCGAAAATGCCAAGTTGATTTATGGCACCGTGTATCGGAGGTTTAGACGGATGCGACCGATGTAGCAGACTTCGTCAGATTCCCCCTCGCTTGAGGGGTTTTTGATTGTGGGGACGCTCTTCCCTGCAGGCGCAAGCCCCTGCAGTTAATTACGCTATCGCATCGCGGTAACAACTTTCTCCTTTTCCAGCTGGTCACTTCGTGTCGTGGGTGTTTGTTTTGTGTTTGGTTGCCCGTGGATTGTATACGGAGACTAAGTTATGTTGTCGCCCATAGGACGTGGATTAGTCCAAATCCGTATTTTCTTAGATTTGGGTTTGGGGTTTTGGTTTGAGGATACGTTAGCCATATTTGAGGCTAAGATCAACTCAAACGTTTGTTAAGGATACGTTAGTCTAATTTGAGACTAAGATCAACTTAATGAGATCGTTTAGATCCGACAAAAGAGCATTTGGGGGCTCTATTGTTCCAGTTTAGGGACGTAGTGGTCCATTGCATGTATGGTCGTCGGGACCCATCACCTCTCTGACGACGTTGAAGGATTACAACGACAGATGTCAGAGGAGTTCAGAGATGTACCCTTGAGCCAAAGTTGGTTGGGAGATCTATAGTCCAATTTGGGACTAAAGTCTGTTTGAAGGTTTTGGTTTAAAGATACGTTAGCCATATTTGAGGCTAAGATCAACTTAAACGTTTGTTAAGGATACGTTAGTCTGATTTAAGACTAAGATCAACTTAACGGGATCATTTAGATCCGACAAAAGAGCATTTGGGCTCTATTGTTCCAGTTTAGGGACATAGTGGTCCATGACCAGTTTTAAGGACATGGTGATCCATTACCAGTTTAAGGACATAGTGGTCCAATACCAGTTTAAGGACATAGTGGTCCGTTGAACGTATAGCCGTCGGGACCCGTCACCTCTCTGATGACGTTGAAAGATTACAACGACAGATATCAGAGGAGTTCAGAGATGTACCCTTGAACCAATGAGTTGGTTGAAAGAGCAGATGCGCTCAGTTCAAGATGATTTGAGGACTTATGGCCAGTTTGGGCTAAGTCCTATTATGTTTGAAATATTGGCCCTTTAGGCCATTAGACATTTGTCTAGGTTCAGCCCCTCATCATTAAGCAGTGCTAAACAGAGATTTGGGGGCTCTGACAACATTTTGTCTTTAATTTCCTCAATTTTGAGATTCATTTGGAGGAGGGACTTTTGCCTCTGGAGAACTAGCCAATTTGGCTAAAAGTAGTGTTAAACACTAAAGAACAACGGTGTCAAAACACTGGAGATAGAACTCTCAAATTAGTGTTAAACACTAAAAGACAATCAGTGTTAAACACTGGAAATATAATCTTCAAATTAGTGTTAAACACTAAAGACAGAGGGGTCACGTGTGGACACGTGAGAGCACCCAAAGGGGGGACCAGATCCTTTTTCTTCGTTCTGCAATTAAGTGTTAAACACTTTTCATCTTTATTTTAGAGCATCACGTGTTGGCACGTGATGGGGATTTATGCATCGATAATTACAGCACTTGCTGAGGGGTCACGTGGGGACACGTGAGGGCGCCCAAAGCTTCTTTTCTTTTGTTTTTTCTTTCTGCATTTTGGGAGTCACGTGGGAGCACGTGAGGCATTGCCTCAAAGCTTCTTTTCTTCAGGGATATTTTCAAGGGTCACGTGGGGGCACGTGACCCTAGTTCCTTTCATGAACATAGATCTTTTAAGAATTGAATTCTCTGTAGGGTTAAACCCTAATTATGATTTTGGAGGGATTAAATTCCTATTGTGAAAGAATTAAATTCTTATTTAGGATAAAACCCTGATTTCTTTTTAAAGGAATTAAATTCCCAGATCTGTAAAAGAATTAAATTTTTATATAGGGTTAAACCCTAGTTTCATTTTAGGAGGAATTAAATTCCTGTTGATCTGAGAGAATTACATTCACAATTAGGGCTAAACCCTAGTTTTGTTTTAGGAGAATTAAATTCTCAAAACTCAATTCCCCTTCTAAGTTTAGGATCTGCATGGCAGGATCTCGACCCGATGAGAATTAAATTCTCAACTTATGGGGAGATGTGCCCTGTGCAGATCTTCAACCAGAAGAAGAACTAAGTTCTTTTTTGTATAAGAGTTAAACTCTTGGATTGAGAATTAAATTCTCTTTATTGAAGTTTTGATCCCCTTTCTTTTCTCACCTAGGGTTTTTCTTCGTTGAGAATTAAATTCTCCTCTCTCTGTTCTTCTCTCTTGAGAATTAAATTCTCCTCTCTCTGTTCTTCTCTCCAAAAAGGTCTATTCTCTTCTTTTCTTGGCTCCTATTTATAGGAGAAAGAAAAGAATCAATTTGTTTAGCAAATCTCTCATTGAAAGATTTGATTTGTTTTCATATTTAATATGAGCCTTTAGATTATTCAGTGAATTTTTATTCACCGTTGGATTTTAAATCCAAGAGATATTCTGTTTGTTATTTCGGTGAGATTTAGGGAGATCTTTCCTTGTTTAAGATTTTCCATAAATTGGTGATTTTTAATTACCCTTGGATCTTTAATCCAACGGTCCCCATAATCCTTTTCCATTTGGAAAGATTTAGAAGCTTTTAGAATTTTAATTCTTATTTGGAAAGATTTAGAGAAATTTAGAATTTTAATTTTATTAAACTGTAAGGCTTTCAAAGCTAGTCACGTGCTGGCACGTGACCCTTGGTCACGTATGAGCACGTGACCCCAAATTGGGTTATCTTTCAGCCATTTGTTTTTATTTCTGTTTTAACTATCACATGTCAACACGTGATCATTGATCACGTGTGAGCACGTGATTCCTCATTGAGGTAATTCCTGATTTTTAATCAGGGAACAGTGCATAGCATATTTGCCCATAACTTTTGATCCCGGTTGAATTATGAAGCCCATAATATATCAAATCGAAGGGTTTTTCGAGACGCTTTCGATACCATCAGAATTTATCTTTTTCTCATTCGGGAGTTTGTCAAAAAACAGCCCGGAAAATACTGGTTCACATTTTCATAAGCGTATCACTGCCATTTGATAGCTTGGGCTCTTTTGTGCAGAAATTTTTGGCGGGAACAAATGCCCCCCACTAGTTTGCCCATGTAAGTATGTACGTGGGTGAAGTAGTGCAAAGTTATGAGTAGCCATGGAATTGAGGGCTTAGGAGACAAGTTTAGGGTCCTTATAGCCTAAGACTTTTCAACTTTATGAGCCGTGAGGGTCTCACAAAGACTTTTCTCCTTACGGATTGAGAGGATCTCATAGGTGTATTTTCTCTTTAGGGGTCGTGAGGACTCCTAAGTGTGTTTTCTCTTATAAGTCGTAAGGATCTTATAAGAGAAATTTTCCCTCTTACGAGTCGAGAGGACCCGTAAGCGGTTGTTTCCCTCCTTGTCGAGATTCGACTTTGGAGAGTGAGACCCGTGGATAGCATGCAAGAGACCGTTTTGGGCCGACTTGCAGGGTTCTAGTGTTTAGGAAACAGGTTTCTTAATCCCTACTGCCTAAGGCTTTATCTTACGAGTCGAGACGAATCGAGAAGTTCTCACAAAGACATCAATTTCCTCACGAGTCGAGACGAATCGAGCATTTCTCGCAAGAATATCCTAACGTCACAGTTAACCTCTGCTCTTTACGACAGAAGTCCGTTAGGGTCTGTGGTACTTAGGGTTTTGGCCGTCGTACCGTCGCATCAGCTGATATATTCCTCGATAGGCAATCGTGCTGTTCGAGTAGCCCTGCGACTGCTGTGTCTCTGATCCCTTCGGGGGCTGGACAGGACGTCTTCAAGCAATCCTCCTTGGCAGTTTGACCGTCGGAAGAGCAAGTGTTAGGAATTTTGCCATGCCGCTTTTTACTTGAGGTTAGGCTCATTTTGGAGAGCCCCGATGAGTCATAACCACTCCGCGCTGGTGTGGGATGATCTCCGATAGTCTTTCAGGCTTTATATGACTTGCCGTTAAGACCCTGAAGCTAGGAATTTGGCCTTTGCTTCGTTTGCTGGCATCGCGTCTGCTGTATCGAGACGAATGTCGCGGTTATCTCTAGGTTGCTGGTGAACCATCGAGGTTTGGAACCAGGGATTTTGCCGTGACTCCATTTGGTGATGTTGCGTCTGCTGTGTCGAGACGAACGTCGAGGTGGTGACCACTCCACACTGGTGCGAGATAATCTCCGATTGTCTTTCAGGCTTTATATGACTTGCCGTTAAGACCCTGAAGCTAGGAATTTGGCCTTTGTTTTGTTTGCTGGCACTGCGTCTGCTGTATCGAGACGAATGTCGCGGTTGTCTCTAGGTTGCTGGTGAACCGTCGAAGTTTGGAACTAGGGTTTTTCCATGGCACCTTTTGGTGATGTTGCGTCTGCTGTGTCGAGACGAACGTCGAGGTGGTGACCACTCCGCACTGGTGCGAGATAATCTCCGATTGTCTTTCAGGCTTTATATGACTTGCCGTTAAGACCCTGAAGCTAGGAATTTGGCCTTTGCTTCGTTTGGCGGCATTGCGTCTGCTGTATCGAGACGAATGTCGTGGTTGTCTCTAGGTTGCTGGTGAACCGTCGAGGTTTGGAACCAGGGATTTTGCCGTGACTCCTTTTGGTGATGTTGTGTCTGCTGTGTCGAGATGAACGTCGAGGTGGTGACCACTCGCACTGGTGCGAGATAATCTCCAATTGTCTTTCAGGCTTTATATGACTTGCCGTTAAGACCCTGAAGCTAGGAATTTGGCCTTTGCTTCGTTTGCTTTGGCGTGTCTGGATCCTGCTGAGGGAAGAATGCTGGGGTGACATTTCATCTGCTGTATCGAGACGAAAGTCGAGGTGGTGACCACTCCGCGCTAATGTGGGATGACCTCCGATTGTCTTTCAGGCTTTATATGACTTGTCGTCAAGACCCTGAAGCTAGGAATTTGGCCTTTGCTTTATTTGCTGGCATTGCATCTGCTGTAACGAGACGAATGTCGAGGTGGAGCTGGGATTTTTCCGTCACTCTGCTTTATTTCGACCATGATGTCTTTTGTTGACATTGCTTCTGCATCCTGCTGGGCTGCGAAGGAACGCCATTATTGACATTGCGTCTGCTGTAACGAGACGAATGCTGAGGGGGAGCTGGGATTTTGTCGTCACTCCGCTTAGCTGACCATGGGGTCTTTCGTTGACGTTGCATCTACATCCTGCATGACTGCGAAAGAACGCCGTTGTTGACATTGCGTCTGCTGTATCGAGACGAATGCTGAGGTGGAGCTGGGATTTTTCCGCCACTCCGCTTTACTGACCATGGGGTCTTTTGTTGACGTTGCATCTACATCCTGCTGAACTGCGAAGGAACGCCGTTGTTGACATTGCGTCTGCTGTAACGAGACGAATGCTGAGGGGGAGCTGGGATTTTGTCGTCACTCCGCTTAGCTGACCATGGGGTCTTTCGTTGACGTTGCATCTACATCTTACTTGACTGCGGAGGAACACCGTCGTTGACATCTCGTCTGCTGTAACGAGACGAATGCTGAGATGGTCTCTAGGTTGTCTGCGAACCGTCGAGATTTGGAACTAAGGACTATGTCGTGGCTCCGTTTGATGGTGTAGCATCTATGTCCTGCTGGAATGAGGAGGCCCACCGTCGTTGATCTCCAGGCTGCAGATGTGTCCATTGAGATTTGGAACTAGGGATTTTGCTATGGTTACGTTTCGTTGCGACTCTGAGGTCGATTGTTGACGTCATGTCTGCATCTGGTTGGAGTGAGGAGAAACGCCGTTGGTGATCTCTAAGTTGTCGATGTTGATGTCGAGACCCTGAAGCTAGGGATCTTCCTTTGCTTCATTTGTTGACATTGTGTCTGCAATATTGCGACAAATATCGAGGTTGTCTCTAGGTTGTCTATAAACCGTCGAGATTTGGCTTCGCTTTCTGATGGAGCATGTTGGGAAGATATGGTTCCCTCTTTGTTTGTGCCCCTGGATTGTATACAGGGATCGATGTGATCTCACCTGTAGGGCGAAAAGTTTCATTCTTTCATTTTTTTTATTTCCGCGATGCTCTATCATTTCAGCTTTTATATCGCGAAAGTCGCGATTGCCCAATCATTTCGGCTATTTTTCGCGGTTCCCAATCATTTCGGCTATTTTTTCTTTTTACTCACCATTTTTTATTGCGAGTTGCCCAATCATTTCGGCTGTTTTTGTATGCATATATTTTTACTTGCTGATTTTGTTACAAGTTGCCCCATCATTTCGGCTATTTCATATGCATTTTTTTTGGCTCGCTGATTTTTTCTCGCGAGTATAGGATTTGGGATCTGATGCTCATTTTAGCATCTGCATCGCTGCGACTGGAATATTGCCAGGAGCGAATCATCATTTGCCATAAAAGGGCCTGGATTTTATACCGATTTAGGCATCAGCATCGCTACAACTGGGATATTGCCAGGAGCGAATCATCATTTGCCGTTGTCGATGTCGAACAAAGGTGGCTTAGTAAACTGGGTTAGGATCCCGTCGACTAAGGCTTTTTTACTTCATGAGCCGTAAGGGTCTCATAAAGGTGTTTCTCCCTACAAGTCGTGAGGATCTCGTAGGTGTGTTTTCTCCTTAGGAATCGTGGGGACTCCTAAGTGTATGGCTTCTTATAAGTCGTAAGGATCTTACAAGAGATTTTTCTCCTTGCAAGTCGAGAGGACCTACAAGTGTTTGTTCACCGTGCGGACATATCCCTAGTCACGGATGGGACTTGGTTAGGGATATGTTTATTCGCGCCCGTGGATTGTATACAAGAGTCAATACTGAACCGCTTGTAGGGCAATATCGAAGATTGTGGGGGTTGCTTAAGAACAGGTTCAGGTCTCTGTAACTTAAGACTTTCAAATCTTATGAGCCATGAGGGTCCCATAAGAGAGTTCTCCTTACGAGTCGTGAGGATCTTGCAAGTGTAATTTCTCCTTAGGAATCGTGAGGATCCCTAAGTGTGTTGCTCCCTTGTGAGTCGTAAGGATCTCACGAGGGTGGTTTCTCCTTACAAGGTCAAGAGGACCCTGTAAGTGTCTTTTAACGAGGTTGCGCCCTTTCGGGTTTTCACAAACACTCGCCGGTAGCCCTGCTGTTTTTACTCACGGAGCCCTTTCGGGTTTTCATCCATGCCCATTTTGCTTATGGACATACCGTTTTCTTTTCTTTTTTTTTATTCTTTTTTCTAATGAGATTGCGCCCTTTCAGGTTTTCACAAGACTCGCTGGTAGCCCTGTTGTTTTTACTCACGGAGCCCTTTCGGGTTTTCATCCGTGCCCATTTTGCTTATGGACATACCGTTTTTTTTACTCCAGCCTGAGGATGCTGCGGTAGTAGTTTAAAGACGTTTCGGTCGTTTGTAAGTTTTAGGACATTGCGGTCCATTGTTAGTTTAACGACGTTTCGGTCTATTATCCAGTTTTAGGACATAGTGGTCCATTGTTAGTTTAACGACGTTTCGGTCTATTATCCAGTTTTAGGACGTAGTGGTCCGTTGGGCTTTCTCTATGAATGAGCATGATGCCCCCGGAGTGTCCATCTTTTTCGGAGCATGTGGTTGTGGCAGGCTCACCTTCCAGTTTTCGGACAGCGCGAACTTGCCCTATTGGTACTGGTCTTCAACCCAGTTTTTGAAGACGTAGCAGTTATCGATCGGATGGCCCAATACTTGGTGGTAAGGGCAGTAATTAGAATTGTTGGCATTATTCAGTTGCAGCTGGTGTTTCGGCTCCGGTAGAGTGATAAGCCTGTTGCGCACTGCTAGTTCGAACAGACTTCTCGTTTTATCCTGAGGAAATGGGTATGGACGTCCCAGTCTCTCCTCGAGGGATGGGCGTGGACGCACGTTGTTTTGGCGAACAACCGGCTTTAAGTTGCTCGGCCGTTGTTGAGTATTGGCAACGAAGGTTGCTTTCCCTTTGCCATTTTCATTCCAAGGCTCTGTCTTTGAAGGAGATGGTCTATGACCCATCTGGTCCATTTGGGCCAGCTTGTCAATCAAGGCCTAAAAAGTGGTCGGCTTGAAGAACATCATGAATTGGGATATGGTCGCTTGAGGGTCGAGAGTACCTACGAACATGCCCACGGCAGGAGCTTCTTCGATGCGCTACTCGCATTTTGACCATAGATTATGCCACCGTATCGCATACTGGACCCAAGTTTCGCCTGGCCTTACCCTGGCGTTGATCAATGCCGTGATCGGGGTGCGTCCGCTAGCACTCGCGAATCTTTGTGTAAACAGTAGCTCCATCTCCGCAAATGTTTTGATAGAGTCGTTAGGTAGCTCCGTATACCATTCAAAGGCTGTTTCTGCTTAGCTGCCGACGAATTGGCTAAGCAGCAGTTTGTCGTCGCCTCCAGTGTTTCTGCATAAGGCCCTGAATTGAGCGACATGCTGGTGTGGATTCCCTGTCTTCTTGTACACGTGGAATCTAGGGATCGTATATCCCAGCGGGTAACTGATTTGGTCGTACCAGCCCGGATAGGGTCGTCCGGTTCTGACAACTTGTCCGGCTGCCTCAGTTTCCTGGTGGACTCGTATCTGCTGGGCTATATATTCCTCCAGGGCAGCTTTGGAAATTGTCTCCTCCTTAGCTGTTGACAGAGCCGGTGGAGAATTCAATGTTTCTCCTCTGTCATCTTCAAGGACGATCGGAGGATCTTCAGCAAGAGGATCTTGTTGGATCATCATACCCACCATGTCCTGAAACAGAAAGGCCATTCGTTTTATATTGGCTGCTTGCTCTGCAGCCTCTTTGTCTTTCTTTTCCAGTATCCTGCGAAGGAATTCGGCGTCGGTTTCTTGCTCCTGGCGCTGATCCAAGGATGCTTCTGGTCTTTCTTTTGGCCCAGTGAGTGCGGCCATCGCAGTCATTATTTCCTGAAGCTTCTGTTGTTGCTCCTGGGCTTTTGTCACGGATCGGGTGAGCGGTCGGTGACCCGTCGAAGCGCGGCTATCCTCCTTTCCGAAAGCCATATAAACGGTGTGCACCACCATGCCCCCAGACTTGTGGCGTTTAGCTTCAGTGTCTATGCGATTTGCCAAAGACACAGGGATCTTCTCCGACCTCCTTCTTTTTTGAGCGGTCGAAATTGAAGGGGCCGTTGTAGTGGGTACCCAAGTAGCTGTCGCCTTTTGTAGCTTGATAGGATGGTCCTCTTCCCGCTGAACTTTCACCTTTTTCTGTCGGCGGGGATAATCTTGATCAATTACCGAGTCTTGGACTTGACGCCAGACCTTGTAGATTTTAGAGGACAGCCGTTGAGGGGGCTGCTCCAGCTTCGCCTTTGGAGCGCTCTCCATAGGTGGAGGAGATCTTTTCAGCACAGCGGTCGGAGAGTTCTTGTGGACCTTCCTAAGTGGTTCAAAGCTGTTTCCAGTTGGAATAGCAGCATCAATTTCCGCCGTTGGAGTCGGCGGAGTCAGTCCAGAAGGAGAGTTGCCCCTGGTCTTCTTTACTCGGTGCCAGTGGTATATCCCTGGTAGGAGGGGTGTTGTCTCCTGAGGGTTTTCAGCGGATTACACCCACAAAATCGTATAATAAAAGAGAGATGGTGAAAGTTATATAAAGATAAGAACTATAAAAGAAAGAACTTGAAAATAAGAGTTTTCAACTCCACCAGCTTTTCAGTTGCTATGAGCCATATCTTAATAGTCATGAAAAGATGTTAGAAATCACATCATCCCTCAATAAAACATCGTCTTTAGTTTTCATTCCTACCTTTCTTCCAAACATTGATCATATACCCCCACGTGTGTGAACTGGACATCCCTACACTCAGAGAATTCAATTCAAGCAATCATACTCTTGTCCATCTACCTCAGTACTTTTTAATAGATATTTAGATGGTATTTGCTCACACATTCATCATGCGACTGTTAATACTTCTTGAGGTACTAACCGATCGATTACTCATGTGCTTGCTAATTAGGTGTTTTTCCTCGTCTTGCAACACCTAAGGCTTAGCGGTGGCTCCCAAACCAGTTGGTCTAAGCACTAGGTGATAAAGCACCCTCGCTATATTTTTTTTTATTGCTGCCTCGGTGATAAAAAAACCAGTGTTCATTTTTCTTTTCACCATTTTATCTTTTATTCTCCACTTTTATTTTCTTCATACTTTGGCTTCCAGACAAGAGCATTTCAAGGTATCCTCTACTATCCCGAGTTTTAAGATGTGTGTACGTGCGTATAGTAGGGTTTCAACATTCAAATGTTTGGCTTCCAGAATATGAACTATTTTTCAGACTTATTTTTATCCTCAGATTAGTGACTTCCTTCATCTTACTAACCCTCGGGACAACAGCTCATTACTTATTACTAGTTTCATTTAAGAAAACATCTAACTTTCTTGTTTTTCTTAAACTATTCCTATCTTTTAAATATAATTTTTCACTTTCTACTCTTTTATTATCACAATTTTTTTGTGTGTGCTTATATATAGTATAATGCAAAGTAGGGCGTAAATAAGCACAGGAGCGCTGAAAAACGACTTCTTGGGAGCTTCTTGCGATGGTACAGGAGCGCTGAAGCTCGTTGGCGGGAGCATAGTCCCGAAGAATAGCCCAGTGGTGGCTTGAGTTACCTGCTCTACTGGCATAGTGAAAAGGGAGGCCGCTTGGGGCCCGTAGGTTACTCCTCCAGATGGGACAGAGCGAGAGTTGTTGTTGCAGTTAGTGCAATTCGAAGCCATTGATTTCTTGAATAGCTTGAATATTCTGCCCCCTGCGTCGACCTTGGTCTTTGGCATGTGCCAGCTGTTTGAGGACCGATTCCATCGGCAAGGCTGCTGCTTGGGGAGCCTGCCTGTGGGCGACAGACATCCTCTGGGCTTCCTCCATCGGCGTTGAGGCACCGAGGGTGGGAGGTGGGAGCATCGACCTAAAAAGAAGCCCGTTAATTTCTTGAAAAGCCGGATTGCAGAGATTTGAGGCTGCAAGTGACCCATACTTGACTCCGCCGGATATGACAAAGCCTAAGTTGCTACGGTGGGAGCAAATGCCATTCTTCATAGAGACGAAATGCCGGCTTCAATATCCACTCCCCTAAGGGCAACCAAAAACATACACACCGCGATTATTTGATCGCGGGAAAAACACGACACACGAAGTGTGGAGTGGAAAGAGGAAAAGGTCCTACCAGGCGTGCCAGAATCTGTTCCCCTCCGAACGGCGGCCAAGACAAGGACGTCTCGCCTGAGGTTCGGGGCAGATTCTAATTGGTGCTATCAGTTCACCTCTCCGAAGATGCCAAGTTGATTTATGGCACCGTGTATCGGAGGTTTAGATGGATGCGACCGATGTAGCAGACTTCGTCAGATTCCCCCTCGCTTGAGGGGTTTTTGATTGTGGGGACGCTCGTCCCTGCAGGCGCAAGCCCCTGCAGTTAATTAAGCTACCGCATCGCGGTAACAACTTTCTCCTTCTCCAGCTGGTCACTTCGTGTCGTGGGTGTTTGTTTTGTGTTTGGTTGCTCGTGGAATGTATACGGAGACTAAGTTATGTTGTCGCCCGTAGGGCGTGAATTAGTCCAAATCCGTATTTTCTTAGATTTGGGTTTGAGGTTTTGGTTTGAGGATACGTTAGCTATATTTGAGGCTAAGATCAACTCAAACGTTTGTTAAGGATACGTTAGTCTAATTTGAGACTAAGATCAACTTAACGGGATCGTTTAGATCCGACAAAAAAGCATTTGGGGGCTCTATTGTTCTAGTTTAGGGACGTAGTGGTCCATTGCATGTATGGTCGTCGGGACCCATCACCTCTCTGACGACGTTGAAGGATTACAACGACAGATGTCAGAGGAGTTCAGAGATGTACACTTGAGCCAAAGTTGGTTAGGAGATCTATAGTCCAATTTGGGACTAAAGTCTGTTTGAAGATTTTAGTTTAAGGATACGTTAGCCATATTTGAGGCTAAGATCAACTTAAACGTTTGTTAAGGATACGTTAGTCTGATTTAAGACTAAGATCAACTTAACGGGATCGTTTAGATCCGACAAAAGAGCATTTGGGCTCTATTGTTCCAGTTTAGGGACATAGTGGTCCATGACCAGTTTTAAGGACATGGTGGTCCATTACCAGTTTAAGGACATAGTGGTCCAATACCAGTTTAAGGACATAGTGGTCCGTTGAACGTATGGCCGTCGGGACCCGTCACCTCTCTGACGACGTTGAAGGATTACAATGACAGATATCATAGGAGTTCAGAGATGTACCCTTGAACCAATGAGTTGGTGGAAAGAGCATATGCGCTCAGTTCAAGATGATTTGAGGACTTATGGCCAGTTTGGGCTAAGTCCTATTATGTTTGAAATATTGGCCCTTTGGGCCATTAGACATTTGTCTAGGTTCAGCCCCTCATCATTAAGCAGTGCTAAACAGAGGTTTGGGGGCTCTGACAACATTTTGTCTTTGATTTTCTCAATTTTGAGATTCATTTGGAGGAGGGACTTTTGCCTCTGGAGAACTAGCCAATTTGGCTAAAAGTAGTGTTAAACACTAAAGAACAACGGTGTCAAAACACTGGAGATAGAACTCTCAAATTAGTGTTAAACACTAAAAGACAATCAGTGTTAAACACTGGAAATATAATCTTCAAATTTGTGTTAAACACTAAAGACAGAGGGGTCACGTGTGGACACGTAAGAGCGCCCAAAGGGGGGACCAGATCCCTTTTCTTCGTTCTGCAATTAAGTGTTAAACACTTTTCATTTTTATTTTAGAGCATCACGTGTTGGCACGTGATGGGGATTTATGCATCGATAATTACAGCACTTGCTGAGGGGTCACGTGGGGACACGTGAGGGCGCCCAAAGCTTCTTTTCTTTTGTTTTTTCTTTCTGCATTTTGGGAGTCACGTGGGAGCACGCGAGGCATTGCCTCAAAGCTTCTTTTCTTCAGGGATATTTTCAAGGGTCACGTGGGGGCACGTGACCCTAGTTCTTTTCATGAACAAAGATCTTTTAAGAATTGAATTCTCTGTAGGGTTAAACCCTAATTATGATTTTGGAGGGATTAAATTCCTATTGTGAAAGAATTAAATTCTTATTTAGGATAAAACCCTGATTTCTTTTTAAAGGAATTAAATTCCCAGATATGTAAAAGAATTAAATTCTTATATAGGGTTAAACCCTAGTTTCATTTTAGGAGGAATTAAATTCATGTTGATCTGAGAGAATTACATTCTCAATTAGGGCTAAACCCTAGTTTTGTTTTAGAAGAATTAAATTCTCAAAACTCAATTCCCCTTCTAAGTTTAGGATCTGCATGGCAGGATCTCGACCCGATGAGAATTAAATTCTCAACTTATGGGAAGATGTGCCCTGTGCAGATCTTCAACCAGAAGAAGAACTAAGTTCTTTTTTGTATAAGAGTTAAACTCTTGGATTGAGAATTAAATTCTCTTTATTGAAGTTTTGATCCCCTTTCTTTTCTCACCTAGGGTTTTTCTTCGTTGAGAATTAAATTCTCCTCTCTCTGTTCTTCTCTCCAAAAAGGTCCCTTCTCTTCTTTTCTTGGCTCCTATTTATAGGAGAAAGAAAAGAATCAATTTATTTAGAAAATCTCTCATTGAAAGATTTGATTTGTTTTCTTATTTAATATGAGCATTTAGATCATTCAGTGAATTTTTATTCACCGTTGGATTTTAAATCCAAAAGATATTCTGTTTGTTATTTCGGTGAGATTTAGGGAGATCTTTCCTTGTTTAAGATTTTCCATAAATTGGTGATTTTTAATCACCCTTGGATCTTTAATCCATCGGTCCCCATAATCCTTTTCCATTTGGAAAGATTTAGAAGCTTTTAGAATTTTAATTCTTATTTGGAAAGATTTAGAGAAATTTAGAATTTTAATTCTATTAAACTGTAAGGCTTTCAAAGCTAGTCACGTGCTGGCACGTGACCCTTGGTCACGTGGGAGCACGTGACCCCAAATTGGGTCATCTTTCTGCCATTTGTTTTTATTTCTGTTTTAACTATCACGTGGCAACACGTGATCATTGATCACGTGTGAGCACGTGATACCTCATTGAGGTAATTCCTGATGTTTAATCAGGGAACAGTGCATAACATATTTGCCCATAACTTTTGATCCCGGATGAATTATGAAGCCCATAATATATCAAATCGAAGGGTTTTTCGAGACGCTTTCGATACCATCAGAATTTATCTGTTTCTCATTCGGAAGTTTGCCAAAAAACAGCCCGGAAAATACTGGTTCGCATTTTCATAATCGTATCACTGCCATTTGATACCTTGGGCTCTTTTGTGCAGAAATTTTTGGCGGGAACAGTAGAGAAAGTCGTGTCAAAGGAAAGTAATAATGTAAGATATTTATGCACACATGCAACATTAAATTTCAACCATTACAATAAATTCAGGCCAGGAATCAACTATAAATTCGCATGCTGAAAAGAGTGCCTTTGGATTGGAATTTGGAAACATTACAAAAAGAGTTATTTGTAGATCAGAGTGTCGTGTAAATAAATAGACCGTGTTTGCCTCGATCGAGTTTCTAATGAGAGTGTTAAAGATGTTTTTGTAATACTGCGCAGAGCAGACCGGTGCGGAATTCAGAATACATGCACTAGTGGTCTTTTACATTTTCAAAAAGATTAAGTTCAGATTATGGTTTGAAATATTAAACAAGAAATGAACTTCTGTGAGTTGTGAACGATTACCCTTAAAAATCTTTGGGTTACGATAATCAGAGAGGGAGTTATGACCGATTTATAACAACTACACAGATAATTTCTACTGCTGTCCAGATTCGACACATATTTTTAAAACATGTTTTAAGATGGTTTCCGTCAGCTTTCAATAAAATTAACCAAGTTTTAATTGTAGCAATTACTTTGTAGATATTCTATAAATTTGAGTTTGCTTAATTAAGACGTTAGAACTAGGAGTTATGTCTATTCTAAGAAAGGTGTACAATAATTTCCAACATACAAGAAAAACAGATTTCACATGTAAAAGAAAACAACAAATAAATCCGACTTAACTCGAATTATGAGTTTCGTACCGACCACGGGGATACCTCATGCACCGTTGGTTAGTTTACTACGGCAGAGCAGTCGCTGGATCATTACGAAACATAGTTATGTTTAAATCTTCCCTATATGGAAATATAGGGTATGTATATATGTATATAATTACTTATATATACAAATATACATAAATATCGTACTTCCCTAAACTATTTACCAACAAGTCACACCTATGAACACAGTCATCCATAATGCATCCGCAATATCAACTCACTCATGTCATGCCCCGCTTCCCAGAGTGCGCTAAGATAGGCACGTGACAGAGCCAACCATGCTACCTGTGGCTAGGAAACATCCCTCCACAGTCACATTACAGCTGTTTAGAGATATCAAGAACATTAGAAATAAAATAAACTATCTAGTACATACCCATGGGCCAGAATAAACAAGTCAAGAAATAATATGCGGAAGCAATAAATCCAAATAACAATAACAATCTGGAAGGTACGGAAATAACTAAACTAACTAGATACTAACTGGATCATCACTGCTCGGCCTAACGGCGGAAGTACTCCTGATCAGCCTGCGATAAAGGTAGAGGATCTGGGCCATGCAAAACCCAGACGTCAGTGCGTCATAATATCAATAATTCTAAGCAAGCAGGAAGTGATGAAATATGCAGGCATGAAGTATGAACAGTAACAAGTCATCAGTAGCAAGTAAACCGTAATATGAATATAGATCAGTGAACAGGATATAAACAAGTGAAGCGCAGTGAGTTAATCTAAACTATGCTGTAGGGTTATCTACTCTAAAGTTATTCGAAATCAATTAATGTAATCCTCATCGTAACCCATCGGTCTATGCCCCGTTCAACCCCACGGGAACACGGTAATAAGATATGATAAACTGTGAGTCTATGTCCCGTTCAACCCCATGGGACCACGGTAACATAATGTAATAGCCCTTTGAGTTACGTTCGGCTACATTCTTGATTTCCCCATACCCCCCAAGTTATGTGTGTAAGTCAGGTATTGAATAATCTGGAGCTAATGCCGACACAGGATCAAGCAGGAACAAGTTTGTCTATACAGACAACAGGAT
Source organism: Agapanthus africanus (assembly GCA_030015575.1). Taxonomy (NCBI): domain Eukaryota; kingdom Viridiplantae; phylum Streptophyta; class Magnoliopsida; order Asparagales; family Amaryllidaceae; genus Agapanthus; species Agapanthus africanus. Next base: position 517,799,622 of record JASDDO010000031.1, on the reverse strand, counting down.
ATGTCCATCGGGACAACATGTCAGGATTGTCGGCATTAGAAACAGGATCAGGTAACATGTCAAGTAGTGATATATCAGGTCGTGCCAGTTAGTGAACATGTATCAAGTCAGGTCAAGTAGTAGTGTATCGGGTCATGTCAAGTAGTGCACAGGTATCAAGCGGGTGCTCATAATCGACTGTAGCAAGTATTGAATCAGGGTGAAAATACGGATGTACAATAAAAGCATGGATGCACAAATATCGATCAGGGGTCACATCATGACTAAGTAGGATGCACAATTATCAAGCATGGTGCACTAATACAACAGTAACATGAAATAATATGGTCTCGGCGTGCAACTAGACATGTAATAAACCATACGGATACAGACGGATACTATAAAACTGTAAATCGGTAAAATTTGCTTAATATTAAAACACAAGCACTATTATTTATTAAATAGATATTGATATAATAATATTAACATGGATAATATATTCAAACCGATTAATAACTATAAAAGTGGTATTGATTAACCATGCACAAGAAAGTTCCATTCGGAAATTCAGCGTCACCCTAATTTGTAAAATAGCTTAAAAATAACAAACATTCTCCAAAAGGGACACGTCTTATACCAAAACAAATATAATTCAATAAGGTTTTCATTTTTATAAGTTGAAGTATCTCAGGTTGTTCCTACAAAAAGTTATGAATATTCGAAGTTGAAAGTTTGCTGCTGGAATTTCCCTGGACAACAGTTAGAGATATTTTCATTTTCATTTTATGTTATTTAAACAATTTATTTTGCAAGTAAATATTTCATAGAGTTATATTATTCTGAGTTAGCTTCGTAACGAACTAAAGAACGTATACTAATAAGTTTTCTATTATTTATAATGAATTTTATAAGGTAAGGTGTACAGTAAATTTCAGATTTGTCGTATCCGCTTTGCAACGACGTTTTATGTGTAAACTATAATATTTTCAAACTATATTTTGTATAACATTATAAAATGCAGATTATAAACTAATTAAAGATAATAATAAGAAATATTACGATGATATATATTTTAAATGATATGGATGCAAGCGGGTATCTGAAAATAGTAAAACTTTAGTATGGATGTATAATGGGATGAACGGGTAACATTTTACTCATATGGATACATAATACTATACCTAGCATGTGGCAAGATGATTTAGTATGCAAATACTTATGTAAATACTGATATGGATGCATACGGATGTCATATAACCGTTAAATGATAAACTGGTAAATGTGGGATATACAATTAAACAATATGAAATGTTATTATTTAATTGGTTGCAGTATATTGTAGTCTAGCATGTATCAAGATAAATTTGCATGCACTAGATATGAAATAACTTGTACGGATGCATACGAATATCCGAAAACGGTGAAACATGCAAAATGATAATGTGGGATGCATGATTTAAAATACAAGTGCTATATTTATTCAAATAGATGTAAATACAGTAACATAGCATGTAGCAAGATAAACTTGCCTCGATCGAATCACGCGACGGATACTCACGGCACGTCCGACATCGGTAAATCGTCGCAACGCACACGCGGCATGCTGGACGGGTCTAGATAAGGCAAGAGGGTGATCACACAGGCAATGTACGTTCACTGGATCATTCGGATGGTCAGCGACGAGCACGGCTCCAGCGGTGATCACCGGAATCAAGAAACAAGATCAAAAAGAAGAAAGAAGAAAGAAGAAGAAGTAAGAAGAAGAGGCCGTGTATTAAATAAGCAAAGAAAAAATAAATATATATAAATATATATATGCAGAGGAGAGAGAGTGAGAGAGAAAGGGGTTGTTAGTTTGTTAGGAAATTAGTTTAGATTTAAATTTTAAAAAAATCTTTTATTTGTTAACTAAATTTTAATTTGTATCAGTTTATAAAATTAATATTATATAAATAAAATTTGATATTCTGGTAAATACAAATATAGTCCAAAACATGCCCGGGTCGGGTCTAAAATTTAGTTTTAAAATACGAAAAATATATATGTCGATCAAAATTAAAGTTGGATATCCGGGTAACGAAAAAATGCATACCCCCAAGAACAGATGCACGCACGTGCATGTAGTCATCTAAACAAGTCCGTTTCACTGAACGAGACGAGAACAAGATGCGCGGATGCTACCACGGGGTTAGGGGTATCATTTAGGCCATGCAATATATTTTTAAAATATTTTTATGTGATTTTAAATGTTATATTAAAAATGCAGATGCAAGATAAATGCCAGTATGCAGTATATGAAAAAAATGAAAGTGCACGGATCCACATAACAAGCCGGGATAAATCATAAACAGGAATCAAAATGGGTTTACAGCAAGCGGGTCGGATCGGATGCAAATACAGATGTCAAATACACTATTCGCACCCAAAACGCAGTAAATCAGGAAAATACCATAAATAAAGAAATACTTGAAATAAAACTGGTATAAATGAACTAGGGTGTTACATTATACCCAACTACACAAAAATTTCGTCCTCGAAATTCCCCAAAACAAGAAAAGATAAACAATCAAGAATCTACAAGAAGAGATCTGGAAACTTCTGTCGAATCTCGTCTTCTCGTTCTCAAGTTGATTCTCCATGCGAGCGATTTCCTCAAGAAACAAGTACGAGAGGGATAACAATGTTCTTAAGAACATTTTCTTTTCGATCAACAATCGACATCGGTCGTTCCTCAAAGGTCAAATCCTCTCTTACAGTCAGCTTCGAATGATCCAGCACGTGTGTTTCATCTCGAACATACTTACGGAGTTGAGATACATGAAACACATCATGAACATTCGCCAAAGATTGTGGTAAAACCAATCGATAAGCCACTTCTCCAACACGTTCCAAAATCTCGAAAGGCCCCACGAATCGAGGACTAAGCTTGCCTCGACTCCCAAAACGAATCACTCCTCTAGTCGGTGATATCTTTAAGAACACAAGATCACCAACAGCGAATTCTAGAGGTCTTCTCGATGTATCGGTCCAACTCTTCTGCCGATCTTGTGCTGCCTTCATATGGTTCTGGATAGTAATAACTTTTTCTACTGTTTGCACGATCAAATCCGGTCCCAACAATCTTCGCTCTCCAATATCGTCCCAACAAACGGGTGAGCGACACTTGCGACCATACAATGCTTCGAATGGAGCCATCTGAATAGTCGCCTGGAAGCTGTTATTATACAAGAACTCCACCAAGTGTAGATGATCCTCCCACAAACCCTTAAAGTCTAACATGCAAGCTCTCAACATATCTTCAAGAGTTTGGATCGTTCTCTCCGACTGGCCATCTTTCTGAGGATGATAAGCTGTGCTAAACTTCAATCGAGTCCCCAAACTTTCCTGTAAACTCCTCCAGAAGTGTGATATGAATCAGGTGTCACGGTCGGACACGATACTCACAGGTACTCCATGCAATCTCACAATCTCCTGCATGTACCGTTCCGCCAACGCTTCCGTTGACTGACCAACTCGAAATGGTATGAAATGAGCTGCCTTGGTCAATCGATCAACAATCACCCAAACTGCATTGTTGCCCTTTGGACTCCGTGGTAAAGCTGTCATGAAATCCATGGTTATATGTTCCCACTTCCATTGAGAAATCGGAAGTGGTTGCAATAAACCAAAAACCCTTTGATGTCCAGCCTTAACTTGCTGACACACCAAGCACTTTGCTACAAAGCGAGCAATCTCCCTTTTCATGCCTTCCCACCAGAAATGCTGTCTTAGATCATGGTCCATTTTCGTGCATCCTGGATGTACGGAATAAGCGGAACTGTGCGCTTCCTTCATAACTTCTTCGCGAATGTCCCCTTTCGGCACATACAAACGACTACCATATCGCAACGAACCATTTTCATGAATCAACAAGTCCGTTCGAAGCCCAGCTTCAACTTGTTCTCAAAACTTTTGCAATCTAGGGTCCTGTAACTGTGCTGCTTTAATATTCTGGATCAACGATGACTATACTTGCAGCGGCATCAACTGTCCCGAAGAATGCGGTAGCACGATTTCCAACTCGAATCTCCGAAAGTCTTCGATAAGTTCCTTCTGTGCGGTCAACATCTGAATTTCTGGTAACCGACTAAGTGCATCCGGCACAACATTAACTTTCCCCGGATGGTACTTAAGATCAAGATCGTAGTCAGCCATCAGCTCTAACCATCTACGCTGCCTCATGTTAAGCTCTTTCTTTGTGAACACGTACTTCAGGTTTTTGTGATCGGTGAATATTTCAACTCTTTCGCCCAATAATTAGTGTCTCCAAATCTTCAAAGCGAAAATCACTGCTGTTAGCTCCAAATCATGAGTCGGGTAATTCTTCTCATGGGTCTTCAACTGTCTCGATGCGTAAGCAATAATTTTCCCATGCTGCATCAAGACACATCCCAAATCTTTCCCAGATGCATCGCTGTGAATTACCAATTCTCCGGAACCGTTTGGTACAGACAAAATAGGAGCAGTTATCAACTTTTGCTTCAACGCCTCAAAAGCTGACGCACACCTATCCGTCCATATGAATGGCACTTCCTTCCGTGTAAGCTTGGTCAAAGGCTCAGCCAAACGAGCAAAATTTTCCACGAACCTTCTGTAATACCCGGCAAGTCCAAGAAAACTTCTGATCTCTGCTACGTTCTTCGGAATCGGCCAATCTTGAACTGCGGTGATTCCATCTCTGGATACGACATGCCCCAAAAACTTCACTTCTTCAAGCCAAAACTCACACTTGCTCATCTTCGCATATAATCTTTCTTGCCTCAATGTCTGCAGTGCGATCTTCAAGTGTTCTGCATGCTCTTCTATGCTCCTCGAGTAGACCAGAATATCATCAATGAACACAATAATAAACTGGTCCAAGAATGGTGAAAAGATTCGGTTCATCAAGTCCATAAATATCGCCAGTGCATTCGTGACTCCGGATGGCATTACTAAATACTCGTAATGTCCATACCGAGTTCGGAACGCAGTCTTGAAAATATCTTCTGATTTAACTCGGACCTGATGATATCCGGATCGCAAATCCAGCTTTGAGAATACCCCCGCGCCATTAAGCCGCTCGAACAAATCGCCAATGCGAGGGATCAGATACTTGTTCTTAATAGTCATTCGGTTTAATTCTCGATAATCGATGCACATCCTCCTTGTGCCATCTTTCTTCTTGACTAGAAGAACTGGAGCTCCCTAAGGTGAATTGCTGCTGTGAATCCAACCCTTCTCAAGCAATTCGGTAACCTGCTTCTTGACTTCTTCCAACTCCACTGGTGCCATTGGATAGTACGCTTTTGAGATTGGCGCTGCACCAGGAACAAGATCGATCGTGAACTCCACACCTCATTTTGGCGGTAAACCCGAGATGTCCTCGAACACGTCCATGAACTCTCGAACCACAGCCGGCGCTTCCTCCTTATCAACTTCCATTGTTGAAAGAACCTGTTTGTCGGCCTAGCTCTAAACTTGACTGGCCCGATAGAACTGCTACTTCCAGCAAAACAAACTCCGGATGTCTGGGAATCTGGAAAATCACTTTCTTTGCCCTACAATCAATGTGAGCATGGAAAGTGCCGAGAAAGTCCATTCCCAAGACAACATCATAGCTGCCGGTATCAATCACCAAGAAATCTGCAAAACATGAACTGGTAAGCAATGAAACTGAGAGAACCAAGGAAATTTCATGACCATGAATCAAGACCAGAACTCCAAGTTACTTAAATAGAGTACCGCATTGTAACCATGCTGCAGTTCATGGGTACAATCACATAACTCCGTTCAAGTCGCCAAATCCTAGTATCAGAATCGAAGGAATAGCAAAGGAGAAACAATAGAACCAAAAGGTTTCAAGACGAGATGCAAAGTTGTTTGCATATCGTCAAGACAAGGGTCAAGAGAAAGATATGATTCAAGAATCACGATAACAATGTGGCAGGACATGTTCCTAATCACGGATTTTCTGATTCGTGTATTGGGTCCAATACCCAACTATAAAAGAACAAACCCAGTTAACTTAAATCCTATGGCTCTGATACCAAAAAACCCTGTCACTCCCCGCTTCCCAGAGTGCGCTATAGGCATGTGACAGAGCCAACCATACTACCTGTGGCTAGGAAACATCCCTCCACAGTTACATTACGGCTGTCTAGAGATATCAAGAACATTAGAAATAAAATAAACTATCTAGTACATGCCCATGAGCCAGAATAAACGAGTCAAGAAATAATATGCGGAAGCAATAAATCCAAATAACAATAACAATCTGGAAGGTACCGAAATAACTAAACTAACTGGATACTAACAAGATCATCACTGCTCGGCCTAACTGCGGAAGTACTCCTGATCAGCCTGTGATAAAGGTAGAGGATCTGGGCCATGCAAAACCCAGACGTCAGTGCGTCATAATATCAATAATTCTAAGCAAGCAGGATGTGATGAAATATGCAGGCATAAAGTATGAACAATAACAAGTCATCAGTAGCAAGTAAACCGTAACATGAATATAGATCAGTGAACAGGATATAAACAGGTGAAGTGCAGTGAGTAATCTAAACCGTGCTGTAAGATTATCTACTCTAAAGTTATTCGAAATCAATTAATGTAATCCTCATCGTAACCCATCGGTCTATGCCCCGTTCAACCCCACGGGACCACGATAACAAGATATGATAGACTGTGAGTCTATGTCCCGTTCAACCCCACGGGACCAAGGTAACATGATGTAATAGCCCTTTGAGTTACGTTCGGCTACATTCTAGATTTCCCCATACCCGCAAGTTATGTGTGTAAGTCAGGTATTGAATAATCTGGAGCTAATGCCAACACAGGATCAAGCAGGAACAGATTTGTCTATACAGACAACAGGATATGTCCATCGGGACAACATGTCAGGATTGTCGGCATTAGAAACAGGATCAGGTAACGTGTCAAGTAGTGATATATCAGGTCGTGTCAGGTAGTGAACATGTATCAAGTCAGGTCAAGTAGTAGTGTATCAGGTCATGTCAAGTAGTGCACAGGTATCAAGCGGGTACTCATAATCGAACTGTAGCAAGTATTGAATCAGGGTGAAAATACGGATGTACAATAAAAGCATGGATACACAAATATCGATCAGGGGTCACATCATGACTAAGTAGGATGCACAATTATCAAGCATGGTGCACTAATACAACAGTAACATGAAATAATATGGTCTCGGCGTGCAACTAGACATGTAATAAACCGTGCAGATACAGACGGATACTATAAAACTGTAAATCGGTAAAAATTGCTGAATATTAAAACACAAGCACTATTATTTATTAAATAGATATTGATATAATAATATTAACATGGATAATATATTCAAACCGATTAATAACTATAAAAGTGGTATTGATTAACCCTGCACAAGAAAGTTCCGTTCAAAAATTTAGCGTCACCCTGATTTGTAAAATAGCTTAAAAATAACAAACATTCTCTAAAAGGGACGTGTCTTATACCAAAACAAAGATAATTCAATAACCTTTTCATTTTTATAAGTTTAAGTATCTCAGGTTATTCCTACAAAAATTTATGAACATTCGAAGTTGAAAATTTGCTGCTGGAATTTCCCTGGACAGCAGTTAGAGATATTTTCATTTGCATTTTACGTTATTTAAATAATTTATTTTGCAACTAAATATTTCATAGAGTTATAGTATTCTGAGTTAGCTTCGTAACGAATTAAAGAACGTATACTAATAATTTTTCTATGATTTATAATGAATTTTATAAGGTAAGGTGTATAGTAAATTTCAGATTTGTCGTATCCGCTTTGCAACGACGTTTCATGTGTAAACTATAATATTTTCAAACTATATTTTGTATAACATTAGAAAATGCATATTATAAACTAATTAAAGATAATAATAAGAAATATTATGACGACATATATTTTAAATAATATAAATGCAAACGGGTATCCGAAAACAGTAAAACTTTAGTATGGATGTACAATGGGATGAACGGGTAACATTTTACTCATATGGATGCATAATACTATACCTAGCATGTGGCAAGATGATTTAGTATGCGAATACTTATGTAAATACTGATATGGATGCATACGGATGTCATATAACCGTAAAATGATAAACTGGTAAATGTGGGATATACAATTAAACAATATGAAATGTTATTATTCAATTGGGTGCAGTATATTGTAATCTAGCATGTATCAAGATAAATTTGCATGCACTAGATATGAAATAACTTGTACGGATGCATACGGATATCGGAAAACGGTGAAACATGCAAAATAATAATGTGAGATGCATGATTTAAAATACAAGTGTTATATTTATTCAAATAGATGTAAATACAGTAACATAGCATATAGGAAGATACACTTGCCTCGATCGAATCACGCGACGGATACTCACGACACGTCCGACATCGGTAAATCGTCGCAACGCACACGCGGCACGTGATAGGGGTCCAGGCAAGGCAAGAGGGTGATCACACAGGCAAGGTACGTTCACTGGATCACTCAGATCGTCAGCGACGAGCACAGCTCCAACGCTGATCACCGGAATCAAGAAACAAGATAAAGAAGAAGAAAGAAGAAAGAAGAAGAAGTAAGAAGAAGAGGCCGTGTATTAAATAAGGAAAGAAAAAATAAATAAATAAAATCTATATAAATATATATATGCAAAGGAGAGAGAAAGAAAGGGGTTGTTAGTTTGTTAGGAAATTAGTTTAGATTTAAATTTTAAAAAAATCTTTTATTAGTTAACTAAATTTTAATTTGTATCAGTTTATAAAATTAATATTATATAAATAAAATTTGATATTCTGGTAAATACAAATATAGTCCAAAATATGCCCGGGTCGGGTCTAAAATTCAGTTTTAAAATACGAAAAATATACATATCGACCAAAATTAAAGTTGGATATCCGGGTAATGAAAAAATATATACCCCCAAGAACGGATGCACGCACGTGCACGTATTCATCCAAATAAGTCTGTTTCACTGAACGGGACGAGAACAAGATGCGCGGATGCTACCACGGGGTTAGGGGTATCATGCAGGCCATGCAATATATTTTTAAAATATTTTATGTGACTTTAAATGTTATATTAAAAATGCAGATGCCAGATAAATGCCAGTATGCAGTATATGAAAAAAATGAAAGTGCACGGATCCACATAACAAGCCGGGATAAATCATAAACAGGAATCAAAACGGGTTTCCAGCAAGCGGGTCGGGTCGGATGCAAATACAGATGTCAAATACACTATTCGCACCCAAAACGCAGTAAATCAGGAAAATACCATAAATAAAGAAATACTTGAAATAGAACTGGTATAAATGAATTAGGGTGTTACATATCATAAGGTGGTGACACATACATATACATATACAACTATCTCTAAACAATTAAAAAAAATCAATAGGGTGCATTTATGATATGAGGTGCACCGAAAAGTAATTAAAAAGACAATGATGCACCCGTGACATGAGGTGCATCGACAATGGATTATAACATAACAAGACACCCATTACTTAGTGCGTTAAACAACCAAAATTTATAGCAAACTTCATTGGAACAAACACCCTTGAGTTAGGGTTTAGACTTAAACATATGAAAGAATTTAAATACTATATTGGAATTATTACGATGATCTTGGATTCTAATAAAAATATTCCTTTTAATAATAGTAACTTGGATTTATGTTTTCTATCACTTTCATCAAAAATATCTTTTTGCTAGATAATACAGATTAGGGTTTGTGTTCATTTTCAAAAGGTGTCCTTTTTCTTGTATATATATATATATATATATATATATATATATATATATATATATATATATAATAGATGGAGAAAATAGGTAGGACTTACATATATTGCAAAACTATAAACAAATACAGTGATTCAATTAGATGACAATATAACTCATACATATTTAATATTACAATGTGTTAACTATGAACTTATGAAAATAAAAGGACTTTTTTTATTTAAAAAAAAATTAGGGTTTGATTAAAAATATTTCCGTTTATTTAAATTCCAAAGTTTTAACATGTTAAAAAGGTAAAAAGTGATGGAAGAACTTAAAAATAAGGAAAAGCAATGATCTTCTTTAGACGATGAAGAAGATGCCTCGATCTGATCGAGACTATGAAGACAACGCTTGGAGGAGTTCCTTCCTTGCGCTAGCTAGAACTCCTATGGTTTAAGAGATGAGCAGTAGGGTGAGGGGAGAAATTAGAGGATGGAGAAGAAGATTCGGATTACGAGAAGACGACTCATAAGAAAAATTGAATTATGGTTTTCAAAGGTTTATCTAGGCTTTTGGTCTCTCGGGTCGAATTCCAAAACTTCGGGTATAAAAATATAATTCCCATGAAGCGACAAGGTCACACGAGAAATATTGTGTGGATTGGGGTCGACAGAAGCGCCTGAGGTAGTCAAACCATCGCCTTGGGCGGCCCTATGGCGGCCGATGGCCTCGGGTCTCCTCTAGTCGGTCTCACTTGGTCCTATTAAGCTTAAAACACACTTTATATTTGATATGATCGTTTCGGGGTCTGTGTGGCACGCACGTAAAGCTGTAGATCTGAAAAAGAAACAAAAATGAAAATATACAAGATATTGCAAAAACCGGGAATCGAACTCGTAACTCATGAGATAGCAATGCAAACGGGTAACCAGTAAGGACTATTAATAATATTGAACCTAAATCAGAAGAATATTAACATATACCTACTTGATTAAAAAAAAGGATTCTATTAACGAAATGCGTTTTAAAAGGAAAGTATACGAAATTTGTGATTGTTACAGAAATGCAAGGACCCTGGTTGTCTTACGATTTCAATAACAATTGGGGACAAACATATTAGTCGCGCTCTACTAGACCTTGGTGCAAGTGTCAATTTACTCCCATTTTCAGTTTATGAACAACTAGGAGTAGGAGCATTGAAACCTACTATATGTACATTATAAATGGCAGACCGATCAATCACCCGTCTAAGAGGTGAGTTAGAGAATGTGTTAATTAAGATCAGGGAATTCATTTTCCCTATTGATTTCATTGTACTAGATACACAGCCTGTTGCTAACCCCCACAAGCAAATTCCGGTGATTCTTGGGAGGCCATTTTTAGCAACCTCTGATACTGTGATCAATTCCTGTAACGGTTTAGTGACTTTATCTTTTGGCAAGATGGCAACTGATCTTAATATTTTTAGGTTGGGGAATCAACCTTCTAAACTTGCTGCTCATAATTTTGAAATTTGTGCCATTAATGAGATTTCCGATAACCTTGAGTTTGACGATTATCTTCTTGATTCACTCGCTTCTCAAGATGACAAAGAGTTTGAGTGCTTGACGTATTTCAATGATTTGGAATCATGGAATCCCTCTGTCGACGATTAATCCCCCTAGCATGAGCAATTCATTTTTGCGGATGTGCTAGAAGAGCCATCCAATTTCATATCCTGCACCCAGTTTGAACCTCTTCTGGATTCACTCGAGCTTGAGCTTCGTAATCCAATCTGCCCATCTATCGACAAGCCGCCCAAGCTTGAACTAAAACTACTTCCTTCTCACCTCAAGTACACTTACTTAAGTGACATTGAAACGCTTCCCATCATCATTTTAGTTGCTCTCACTTCTGTTTAGGAGACAACTCTTCTTTCGATTTTGAGATGGAATAGGCAAGTTTTAGGTTGGAAAATAGCAGATATCAAAGGGATCAATCCCTTGATTGTAAAATATCATATACATCTGATGGATGATACCAAACCAATAAAAGATCCATAAAGATGGTTGGATCCCGTCATGAAAGAAGCGGTGAAGAAAGAAATCATGAAGTGTCTAGATAATGGTATCATTTACCCTATCTCATACATCAAATGGGTAAGTCTGATCCACGTCGTCCCCAAAAAATCAAGTATCACGGTCTTAACCAATGAGGCAAATGAGCTCATTTCCACTTGCACCCAAACTGGGTGGCGAGTTTGCGTCGACTACCGTAAGCTCAACACCGCGACAAAGAAGGATCACTTTCCTTTGCCGTTCATTGACCAAATGCTTGAACGATTGGCTGGACACGAACTCTACTGTTTCTTGGACGGATATTGAGGATACAACCAGGTCCCCATTGCAAAAGAGACCAATAAAAAACGACATTCACATGTCCATTTGGTACTTTTGCATATGCTCGCATGCCTTTCGGCTTGTGCAATTCACCGCAACTTTCCAGCGTTGCATGATGGAGATTTTCTTAGATATTGTCGAGAAATATCTTGAGATTTTCATGGACGATTTCTCCATTTTTGGAGATTCATTCTCTGAATATCTCGACCATTTGGATGTCGTACTCACTCAATGTAGAGAGAAGAACCTAACCCTTAACTGGGAGAAGTGACACTTCATGGTGAGAGAAAGTATTTTTGTAGGACATATCATTTCTCAGAGTGGTATTAAGGTTGACAAGGCGAAAATCAATGTTATTTCAAGCCTCCCTCCTCCTTCATGCATCAAAGACGCTCGTTCGTTCCCAGGACAAGATGGTTTTTACCGATGTTTCATCAAGGATTTTAGCAAAGTTGCTAGGCCCTTGACACTCTTTCTGGCCAAGGATACAACATTCAATTTCAGCTCAGACTGTTTCACCGCATTTGAATCATTGAAGCGGTCAGTCACATTAGCTCCCATTCTACACGCTCCCGACTGGAATCATCTGTTTGAGATCATGTGCGATGCGTTAGACTTTGCAATCGGTGCGGTCCTAGGAAACTATATCAATAAAATGCCGCTCATGATCTGCTATGCAAGAAGAACATTGAATGATGCTCAAATGAATTATACAACTATCGAGAAGGAATTCTTGGCAGTTTTATTTTCTCTCGAGAAGTTCATATCGTACCTGCTAGGCTTACCGGCCGTGGAGTATACCGATCACTCTGCTCTCAGGCACCTCTTTGCAAAGAAGGATGCCAAGTTATGGCTTATACGATGGATCCTATTGCTTCAAGAATTCGATCTTGTCATCAAGGACAAGAGTGGATGCGAGAACGTCATAACCGACCATCTCTCAAGAATTCCATCTGCACCAACCGATCTATTGCCGACTAATGACCACTTTCCAGATGAACAGATTTTGACAGTATCCAGCGAACCCTGGTTCGCTGATATCGTAAATTACCTTGTGACACGACTAATACCGTCGGAATGGTCAAATCAAGACAGGTCTAAATTTCTTGCCTGAGTAAAACTTTTTTTACTGGGATGACCCATACTTATTCAAATATTGTCCTGATCAGCTCCTTTAGCGGTGTATTCCTGACCCAAAAGTCAAAAGTGTACTGTCATTTTTTCATGATCAGGCATGTGGAGGTCACTTCGGTGCAAAAAAGATAGATAAGAAAGTCTTATAGTGCGGCATTTACTAGCCGACGCTATTCAAATGTGCTTATGACTACTGTAAGATGTGTACTCACTGTCAGCACTGTTAGTGTATATGCCCTAGAGGCCATTACTGTATCATACTAGTTTGTATATTACTTGATGGAAGCTTGGGATATTCACATTTGTATAGACAATCTTGCTCAAAATGGTAGTATACTACTTGGTTTGTCTCTACTTCAATATGTGCATGTGTTTCTTTTAGCATATCGCTTATACATATTAGTAGAGCCCTTAGGATCTTTGCTTGATTACCAGCGTTGTGATGGCAGTCATACTTGTGGGGGCTGGGTAATCTATAAGCACATCCTTATACAGGTCCCTAGTCGTAAGACTATCGAGACAGGGCATCGATACTCCAGAGTAGACTAGCGTATGCGCTTCTCATCCCAGCGGAGGAGATGGTCTGTCCCACAGCCGTTAGTACGTCGTACTTGAGATAGTATGCGGGTGCTCGTTAGGTTACGAGTACACTGGACAGGACTCGTCGGGAACTGTTGGTTGGTATTATACCTATCGTCGGTTATCAGTTCCCAGGTGACATGAGTACAGTTTAGTCCGCTGACTTGACACTGTCACTTCGCCTCGAGTGTGTTCCCACTGTGCTTTGATTACTACCCTACCACGGCTCAAAAGAGTCGTGCAAACAGGTAGTAGTTGGGTGCAGTCCCGAAGCACTTGGAAGCAGTGACAGTTAGACAGGATTCGTCTCTCCCGGTATTGGGGGTTGACATCGCGCTGTGTCTAGGAGAGCCATTACACATAGTAGTCCCTGGCCACGGCAAGCGAGATATACTGGTAGGTTTCCAGTCTTATCTCAGGGTGTTCTGGTCTACACTCCGACACGACTTGTACCGCTATTAGGGGACTGACGTTTACCACCCCCCTAGGCCCGCCATGCGATGTTCTCAGACGAACGGACCGGACTGTACGGAGATTGTCACATACAGGCTCAGTAGGAGTTCGGATGGGTTTACCTCATCGGCCTTCTTATCGACATCTACCTGTAACCGTTACGTACAGCTAGTGCCACTTGCGGTCTGTGGTTAAACCCACTGCCAGCGTAGTGTCGAGTCTTTACAGTCCCACACTGAGAGTTTCCCTGCACTGAGCGAAACGTGTAGAGGCCGTATGGTTTTACGGCAGGGCTACGATCACTTACGTGCACTTGTGTGCGTATGTTGTTCGGGCAGGCAATACTAGTGGGCTTTTGTTTAAGCCGGATCCTAGTATTGCACGGATGGATTAGTTTTGTCTTCTGTGCATTCGCATTCTACGGAATGCGGATGCGGATGTGTATGCACAGTATTGAGGAGCGAAGAAGGAGGAGGTGCCTCATTAGGGTTTTGACAGTTGATTCGGCCAAAACCGTTATGTGGCAGGCTCATTAGGGTTTTGACAGTTGATTTGGTCAAAACCATTTTGAGGCGGACTCATTAGGGTTTTGGCAGTTGGTTCGGTCAAAACCATTATGAGCCGGGGACATTATTTACTAATCTTTTTAGTGATAATTGTGTGATGGCTAATTGCTTTGACCATTTTACCATACTTGACTTTGTTGACCGTTTGACCAAAGTTGACTTGGACCTTCATGAGAGGTCTAGAGTTTTCTTTGGTTTTCTTTTAATTTTTGGATATGGTCAATTGTTGCCATCAACTTTATCATGAAAAGATTAGTCATGATGATGTTGGTGTATTATTGCAACCATGGTGCTTTTTCTTTAGTTAATTTTTCATTTCTCATTTTCTCATTCTCTCTCTTGAGAAGAAAAAGAAAAAGCTCCATGGTTGTTCTCCTTCATCTTCCTCCTCTTGAAAATTTCCTTTGATCTCATGTGTTGAGAGAAAAAGGATCCTAGTTGACAAAAACATCCATCTACTACTTTTACACAACCTAGGACATCAAGACTAGCGATCTTGTTGCCCTAGTTGCTTCGGCTCGAGGTGGAGCTCGGAGCACAACTCTCGGGTGGATCGTCTTCGACTCAAGGAGGCCGCGGAGGTGATCAAGATCCGGATCGATCCTCGGAGCTTGGATGGACGAGCAGGACAGTGGAGAGAAGACCCGAAGGACCGGTATCGTGAGGTATAATCTCTATGGCATAGTAGATAGCACCTCATGTAGTTTTCTAGTTTGTTGTTTAGCAAAGATCCTTCTTTTAGTCCATGTTGTTTTGCGCCAAAAATCGTTTTTCACCGTTTTCGCCTCCCCGTAAGAACCGGGGTGAGCAACGTGGACTTAAAGTGGTATCAGAGCCTAGCTAAACACAAACTAGCTTATTAGCAAAGTATTTGGAACTTCGATCGGAAAAAAATCGCAAAACACATCCGGAAGAATCAACTTTCTGTCGATTTTTTATACTGCTCTAAAAATAATTTAACATACATGAAAAATCGGCTTAGGGTTTTCTAAAAACACCCACCAAAAACGATCCATTGAATCGGTCAAAGCATCGCGGATCCGTGGCAAGAACAAGCTTCATGCCGCGGATCCGCGGCCGAGTTGACTCGGCCGTGGACCGTTTTTTATGCAGTGTTCTTAGTTGGATATTTTGGGATTTTTAGTATATTTTGTTTCTGCCCAGAATTTCCAGAAAACAAATTTGTGTTTAGGGTAGTAACAAATCCGTGTTTTGATCGAAATTCCGTAGACTTTGGCTAATGGATTTTATCTGTGATGTGATATATGTATTGAACGTCTGCTAATCGCTATATGTCGATTATTGGGGGTTATACATATCTATGATCTGTAATGTTGATGGTTTGTGTATATGAACTCGTTTGATTGTCGCGGATGAATAGCCGGGTGGATGTGAGATGAGAGTTTCTTTTTCTTTCATTCAATATAAAATTTGTAAATTGATGTAATATTATTTGTATGGCCGCACATCCAGGATGAGGTTGTAGCCACCATTGTATAATTTCTTTTTACTGTTTTTGCTCTTAGGATAGACCCAAGGTGGGGGTGCACAAACTACCGGGTATCTCGAAGTGCTGAGTGGCCTACTCACGTTGTTGAGGCTGGTTGCTTCGCTTCGGGTACTTAGCGGGTAGTTTGCCGCACCCGTAGGGATCTAGGGTGGGGTATTGGCTATTCATCGCGACCGTGTAATCCGTTTTTCATTGCAGGCTCGAACGAATCGCGGATTCCTAGTATATCCAAAGTGTTCATCTGTGATCTGGAATGGCTATCATTGCATCTGACGAATGTATATATTTATATATGATATCTATTTAGGCATTGCTTATGTTTTGCATCCGTGCTAGTCCAGCCCCCGCTCTGTCGTTAGTTAAGTAACCTAACGGGTGATGACGGGGCCCCGTAGCGAATGCGGATGGCATAAGCGTACGTCATATTTTCGTTGTTTTCTGCAATGGTAGGATTAAATGATGGGACGCATTAAATTAATGCAAGAAAATAAACCAAAGTAAATTCGTTGGAACACTTTCAAAACCACTCGGTTCTTTTCAAAAACCAACTTTTAAACGCGGAGCTTGAACCACTCTTTTTAAAAGCTATCTCGTTCCATCGATTATATCAAGTTCACTACGTTCACGGTTTCGCCAAAACCATTCGTAGCCTTCCATCATTTCAGTTAAATATTCGGTAGTATTCAAGCTATGTATTTTGACCTACGCCAAGGCACAGTGATTGGTAGCTGCCGGATATTTATCTGTAGCATAGATAGATACGTTGGTTTGGGACAGTCGTACTACTATTTTGGCGTACGTCAAGGGTATGTAGGGGTGGGTTCAAATTAACCTGGATAATGATGGGTAGAACTTGACATGTGAGTTATGATATTTTGGCCTACGTCAAGGTCATAAGAGCATGGGGCAAAAATCCACATCGGGAGTTTCTAAAGAAACTGAAACTTGCTAGTGCTGCATACTATTTGGAGTGTGATGATTCTGGTAGGATTCCTTCAGTTTTTTCACACGATGATATTTGGATCCCGATCCTACTGTGAGTATATGCTACTCCTCGGGAACTTTCTCACTTAACGATCAATGCTATAAACCAAGTAGGTGTCTAGAAAGGTGTTAGCGGGGCTACGCCCCCAGGGAAAAGAGGTTCTTAAATTAAGGAACTTCGCGAAAGCGTTGGAAAACCTCCCTCGAAGTACCGATACTGGCCTGGCTGAACGGTTAAGCAAGTATTGTACGGTGAGATTGATCCCGACTAATTCTTCCTTTATGGTTTGAGGAGGGATTCGAAAGACAATGGGAGCCATCATGTTTAGATAAATTAAAAACCAATCTAAACTTGTAAGAGCATCATGCTGAGTGTTTTCTTCTCTTTCTCTTAATTGCAGCGACCCAGTGACCACACCTAGGTTACATCTAGATAATAAAATGACTGAATCTGACTGTTATGACTGGCAAAGGTCTGTCCAGATGTCCATTGCCCATGACAAGCTGGGACACCTCTTAACTGATCCAACCCCTGCCGTCTCAGGTCCAGTTTCCCCTGTCACGGATATTCATATCCGCAAGACATCGGAAAAAGACTGTGCGAAAGCCAAGTGCCTCGTGTTAGCCTCAGTTGATGGTGCATACCAGAGGCAGAACGAGAAGATAGACTTAGTTTCTATCTTCCTCCATAACAAAGATTTATATGGAGAGCAATCTCATATCGCAAGATATGAGACCTCGAACGAATTGCTTCCAGCGAGGTTGGCTATCGGGTCATCTGTAGGGGGTAACGTCCTTACAGAGACCAGCTATTTTGAGCTCACGGACCTGAAGACCACGTTGAAGAACGGGTCAGATGCTGACTTGATTCTACAGTCTCTACCTTCTACCCTGAAAGAAACCAGGGAAGTAGAAGGAGAGGGAAGGGCAGAAGTTTCGGGACTGGATATAGTAAAAGAGGGGCGTTCCTATTATTACGGGAATGAACATTGGCAGAAGGATTGCTGGGCTAGCAAAGCCAGTAGCCAGGATTCGAAGCATGTTGTGGCTTTGGATTCGGGTGTGTTTGTAATAGAGAACTGTATGTCAGTTAGCCCTACTTCGTGGGTATTGGATACTGGATCAGGATCTCACATCTGTAATTCGTTACAGGCTCTGAGAAACCGTAGTGTTATCAAGATAGGTGATATGACTCTCAGGGTTGCTAACGGAATGAGCATGCATGCTGAATCCGTAGGGGAATATCATCTTGGACTGACAACTGGGCAGATATTGATTCTGCGTAACTGTTTTTATGTACCAGGTGCGACTTGTAATATCATATCTGTATCCTTACTTTCTAAGAAAGGGTATGATTTTACTTTTGTAAGCGATGTGGTCAACATCCACCTAAATCAAGTTCTGATTGGGTCAGGTACATTAAAAAACGGGATATACGTATTGAATCAAGCTCAGATTTTCAGTGTCCAGAACACACTTAAAAGAAGGTCTCCGGAAATAAATCAGGCTTTCTTATGGCATTGTAGACTGGGTCACATCAATGAGAGAAGGTTGACGAAGTTACATACAGAAGGATATTTGAATCCGTTCGAATATCAATCATATGCAACTTGTCAATCCTGTCTCAAAGGAAAGATGACAAAGACTCCGTTTACTGGACACGGAGTAAGAGCGAGTGAGCTCTTGGGGCTCGTACACAGCGATGTGTGCGGTCTAATGTCTACACATGCGTGAAGCGGTTATTCTTACTTCATTACCTTTACGGATGATTTTTCAAGGTTCGGGCATGTCTTCTTAATGAAGCATAAATCTGAAGCCTTTGAAAAATTTCAGGAATACAAGAATGAAGTAGAAAAACAAACAGGCAAAAGTATCAAGACACTGAGATTTGATCGAGGTGGTGAACACTTGAGTGCCGAGTTCCTGGATTACCTAAAAGAGAATGGAATTCTCTCTCAGCTTACTCCTCCATACACTCCACAACATAATGGTGTATCGGAGAGACGGAACCGAACCCTATTGGATATGGTGCGTTCCATGATGAGTAACGCCGAGTTACCGCAATCATTCTGGGGATATGCACTAGAATCAGCTGCATATCTTTTGAACCGAGTTCCAACTAAGACTGTGCCTGCCATACCATATGAGATATGGAGTGGGAAGAAACCCTATTTTCAATATCTGAAGATTTGGGGATGTCCAGCTTTTGTCAAAAAGCAGCATGCGGACAGACTCGAGGCACGCTCAGTACAGTGCAAGTTTATGGGGGTATCTTTTCTATTACGCAGAAGAACAAAAGGTCTTTGTCTCTCGTAATGCCCACTTTCTGGAACATTAGTTCTTAGAAAAAGAAATAAGTGGGAGCGCAATAGAACTGGAAGAAATTCCAGAACCACAAACTATTACTGAAAGCTTAGTAGAACCAGAGGGTTCGAAAGAACAGGACATTCCTACGCCGCTCCGCAGGAGTAGTAGGCAGTCTCATCCGCCCGAGAGATACTACGGTTTTCTCATAGACGGGGATAGAGAGGATTGCACCATTGAATATGGTGAGCCTACTAGCTTCCAGCAAGCCATTCAGAGCGGTGACTCGGTAAAATGGCTGGATGCAATGCGGACCGAGATGGAGTCCATGTACACCAACAAAGTTTGGACTTTGGACTTTGCTCCAGAAGGGGTAAAACCCGTAGGCTGCAAATGGATCTTCAGAAAGAAGATTGGTGTAGATGGGCAGGTTGAAACCTATAAAGCTAGACTTGTTGCAAAGGGTTTTCGTCAAAGACCTGTTTTGGACTATGACGAGACCTTTTCTCCAGTGGCTATGCTCAAATCCATTCGGATCCTTCTTGCCATTGCTGCCTTCCACGATTATGAAATCTGGCAGATGGACGTAAAGACGGCTTTCCTAAATGAAAATTTAGAAGAGTGCGTCTATATGGATCAGCCGGAGGGATTCATTCAGAGTGGGAGCAGCGGTAAAGTGTGCAAGTTGCTCAAGTCCATCTATGGACTGAAGCAGGCATCGCGGAGTTAGAACATCTGCTTTGATGATACTGTCAAGGAATTCGACTTTATCAAAAATCCAGATGAACCATGCATTTACAGTAAGATTGTAGGGAGAACTGTGGTATTCCTCGTCTTGTACGTGGATAACATTCTCCTAATAGGAAATGATATTCCTATGCTACAGTCAGTCAAAGGATTCTTTTCACAGAGGTTCTCCATGAAGGACCTGGGCGATGCCAACTACATTCTTGGGATCCAGATCTATCGTGATAGATCTAAGAGGATGTTGGGACTTTCGCAGTCCAGGTACATCGACACCATACTGAAACGATTCAGTATGGAAGATTCCAATCGCGGTAATCTACCGGCTTGTCACGGAATCACCCTCTCCAAAGAGATGTCTCCCAAGACTGATTTGGAAAGGGTTCACATGTCATCTATACCCTACGCATCTGCGGTAGGCTCTATAATGTATGCGGTGTTATGTACCAGACCAGATGTAACATACGCATTGAGCGTTGTAAGCCGGTATCAGTCGGACCCAGGAGAGAAACACTGGATAGCAGTAAAGAACATTCTCAAGTACCTGAGAAGGACTAAGGAGATGTTCTTGGTGTATGGAGGAAAAGACCTCCAGATCGAGGCCTTTGCTGACTCCAGCTTCCAGAGTGACAAGGATGACTCCAAATCCATGTCGGGTTATGTCTTTACCCTCAATGGAGGGGCGGTTTGCTGGAAGAGCTCCAAGCAGGAAATCGTTGCTGACTCAACTATGGAAGCGGAGTACATAGCTGCTTGCGATGCCGCAAAGGAAGCTGTCTGGATGAAGAAGTTCCTCACGGAGCTTCAGGTGGTTCCTACCATTGTTGATCCAATACCGCTGTATTGTGACAACAACGGTGCTATAGCTTTAGCGAAGGAACCCAGGTCCCATCAGAAGTCCAGGCACATTTTGAGGCGGTACCACCTGATCAGGGAGATCGTAGATCGCCGGGAGATCGAGGTGAAGAGATTAAATTCGGAGAATAACACTGCAGATCCACTCACGAAGGCCCTACCCCAGACTCAGTTCGAGCGGCTGATCGAGATGATAGGTCTTCGATACGACAGTACATGGCCTTAGTGCAAGTGGGATATTGTTAGTGTATATGCCCTAGAGGCCATTACTATATCATACTAGTTTGTATATTACTTGATGGAAGCTTGGGATATTCATAATTGTATAGAAAATCTTGCTCAAAATGGTAGTATGCTACTTGGTTTGTCTCTACTTCAATATGTACATGTGTTTCTTTTAGCATATCGCTTATACATATTAGTAGAGCCCTTAGGATCTTTGCTTGATTACCAGTGTTTTGATGGCAGTCACACTTGTGGGGGCTGGGTAATTTATAAGCACATCATTATACAGGTCCTTAGTCGTAGGACTATCGAGACAGGGCATCGATACTCCGGAGTAGACTAGCGTATGTACTTCTTATCCCAGCGGGGGAGATGGTCTGTCCCACAGCCGTCAGTACGTCGTACCTGAGATAGTATGCGGGTGCTCGTTAGGTTACGAGTACACTGGACAAGACTCATCGGGAACTGTTGGTTGGTATTATACCTATCATCAGTTATCAGTTCCCAGGTGACATGAGTACAGCTTAGTCCGCTGACTTGACACTGTCACTTCGCCTCGAGTGTGTTCTCACTGTACTTTGATTACTACCCTACCACGGCTCAAAGGAGTCGTGCAAACAGGTAGTAGTTGGGTACAGTCCCGAAGCACTTGGAGGCAGTGACGGTTAGACAAGATTCGTTTCTCCCGGTATTGGGGGTTGACATCGTGCTGTGTCTAGGAGAGCCATTACACATAGTAGTCCCTGGCCAGGGCAAGCGAGATATACTGGTAGGTTTCCAGTCTTATCTCAATGTATTCTGGGCTACACTCCTACACGACTTGTACCGCTATTAGGGGACTGACGTTTACTACCCCCCTAGGCCCGCCATGCGATGTTCTTAGAAGAACGGACCGGACTGTACGGAGATTGTCACATACAGGCTCAGTAGGAGTTCGGATGGGTTTACCTCATCGGCCTTCTTATCGACATCTACCTGGGGAGTGTTACGTACAGCTAGTGCCGCTTGCGGTTTGTGGTTAAACCCACTGCCAGCGTAGTGTCGAGTCTTTACAGTCCCACACTGAGAGTTTTCCTGCACTGAGCGAAACGTGTAGAGGCCGTATGGTTTTACGGCAGGGCTACGATCACTTACGTGCACTTGTGTGCGTATGTTGTTCGGGCAGGCAATACAAGTGCGCTTTGGTTTAAGCCGGATCCTAGTTTTGCACGGATGGATTAGTTTTTTCTTCTGTGCATTCGCATTCTACGGAATGCGGATGTGGGTGTGTATGCACAGTATTGAGGAGCGAAGAAGGAGGAGGTGCCTCATTAGGGTTTTGACAGTTGATTCGGCCAAAACCGTTATATGGAAGGCTCATTAGGGTTTTGACAGTTGATTTGGTCAAAACCATTTTGAGGCGGACTCATTAGGGTTTTGGCAGTTGGTTCGGTCAAAACCATTATGAGCCGGGGACATTATTTACTAATCTTTTTAGTGATAATTGTGTGATGGCTAATTGCTTTGACCATTTGACCATACTTGACTTTGTTGACCGTTTGACCAAAGTTGACTTGGACCTTCATGAGAGGTCTAGAGTTTTCTTTGGTTTTCTTTTTATTTTTGGATATGGTCAATTGTTGCCATCAACTTTATCATGAAAAGATTAGTCATGATGATGTTGGTGTATTATTGCAACCATGGTGCTTTTTCTTTAGTTAATTTTTCATTTCTCATTTTCTCATTCTCTCTCTTGAGAAGAAAAAGAAAAAGCTCCATGGTTGTTCTCCTTCATCTTCCTCCTCTTGAAAATTTCCTTTGATCTCATGTGTTGAGAGAAAAAGGATCCTAGTTGACAAAAACATCCATCTACTACTTCTACACAACCTAGGACATCAAGACTAGCGATCTTGTTGCCCTAGTTGCCTCGGCTCGAGGTGGAGCTCGGAGCACAACTCTCGGGTGGATTGTCTTCGACTCAAGGAGGCCGCGGAGGTGATCAAGATCCAAATCGATCCTCGGAGCTTGGATGGACGAGCAGGACAGCGGAGAGAAGACCCGAAGGACCGGTATCGTGAGGTATAATCTCTATGGCATAGTAGATAGCACCTCATGTAGTTTTCTAGTTTGTTGTTTAGCAAAGATCCTTCTTTTACTCCATGCTGGTTTGCGCCAAAAATCGTTTTTCGCCGTTTCCGCCTCCCCGTAATAACCGGGGTGAGCAACGTGGACTTACAAGCACTTGGGCCCTATTTCAAAACGGAATGAGATGCCGCTCCAACCAATCATAGTTCTTGAGCTTTTCGGTATGGGGAATAGATTTTATAGACCCTTTTCCCTCTTCGTTCTGCTACCTGTATATCTTACTGGCAGTCAATTACGTATCGAAGTGGGTGGAAGCCATACCAACCAGGATAAATGACAACACTATTGTTGTCAAATTCATTAAATATCACATCTTGTCACGGTTTGGTATCATCGGTCATAATGGCTCATATTTCTGCAATCGGTCTTTTGAGACCTTGATTCGAAAATACGTGATAACACATAAACTTTCGATGCCTTATCACCCACAAATGAGCGGAAAAGTGGAGATTTCCAACCGTCAGATCATGCAAATCCTGGAAAGGATGGTGAGAAAAAAATTGTACCGATTGGTCCTCTAAACCGACGGATGCTCTCTGGGCATTCCGAACAACTTATAAGACCTATTTAGGGATGTCTCTGTTTCAACCGGTTTACGGAAAAGCATGTCATTTCTCGGCGGAGATTGAACATCGATCGATGCAGGCTCTGAAAGAGATGAATTTCGATATAAAAGCAGCAGGCGGCTATCGGAAACCTAAATTAATGAACTGCACGAGCGTCGAGATGAAGCGTATGAAAATGCCAAGATAGCCAAACACAGAATGAAGGTGTTTCACGACAAAAACCTTCTGCGCAAATTTTCACAGTTGGACAACAGGTCCTAGTGTACATCACTAGACTACATTTTCATTCAGGGAATCTTAGGTCCAGTGGACCGGACCATACGAAGTGCGATGTGTTTACCCGCAGGGTGCAGTTGAGATTTATAATCCGAAAATGGTACGAGTTTCAAGGTGATTGGAGTAATTTATTGCACGTTTATATAGCCATATTTATCTTATTTTACCTATTTAATACTACTTCTTGTATGTTTTATTAATAAATGTATATTATAAGATCTAAAGGGCAAAAATATACAAAACGTGTATTACGTGCATTAGATGTGGACAACTTAATGCAGAAACTGATACAAGGGTGAAATTTATCAATCAAACAGAGAGCCAAAAGAATCACAAGATCAAACCAAGTCAGTAGACCAAAGCAGAGCCTAAACTGCTTTCAAAATTCGGGTTTATCCAGTTTTTGGTTGAATTAAGGCTTGAAATTTTATGGTTATCTAGAAGATTCGAAGAGATTTCTTTCCATCCCTTATAATCAGCCATAGGGTCTATAAGTACTGCTGTGTAATTATTCTCGGGTTGCATCTTCTCCGAGTGCTATCCGTCGTGATTTTGTAGAGGATCAAGAATATTTGTAAATTTAGTTTAATATGAATTTTATTTTATTTAATTGTTCTTCTTTTAACATGAGTAGCTAAGTTTTTATCGAGGGTTTTTGAATTATTCTTTATATGATTGGTGTATGATCTACAAGGTCTATTCTTTTCTATGAGCTTCATAATGAATACTGATAATAAAGATATATTCTTTTTTATACTATGGTAATAAACTAAGTAGATCAATGCATGATTGACAACCATAAGATTTATTTAGGGAAATATAGTATCACCGACCAACTAGGTAATTTAAGAATTGATTGACAACCATGAGAATTAATTGGAGAAGGTAAAAGATAGTATTTTTATTATACATGTTCAATCTTGTTAATATAGAGTAGATTAGGATATGCCGATAAAACAGGTTAAACCATTGATTGACAACGTATGAGTTTATTAAGTAAAAGGGTGGATCTAACTATATCTATGTTAATTAGAACTTGTTACTTAAATTTATTACTCGATGATTGTATTACCATGATTGTATGATTTATGCTTTCTTTATGGATTGATATTTAAATGCGATGAATATATGCTCTATGCTTTTGTGTAATTGATAGATAATAAATTTAATAATGGAAAACTAGAAATGAATAGATAACATATAAAACAACATGATTAGAAAAGATAATTCAAAACCTTAGGCTTTTCTTTATATTTGAAATCTCTTTTAAATTTACAATTTATTTTCTTTTCTTATTTGCTTTTAATTAGTATAATTAAAAGAATCCAAGTTGTTATTTTAATTCGTCTTAAACTGATTAGAATTCTAATCCTCCCTGTGGTCCGACCCGTAAGTATTACAACCGATTAACTGTGCACTTACGGTTTAAAATTTAGGGACTAATAAAATCTCCATCACAAGGTCAATGGACATCGATTGAAACCGTTCTTCCCGCTAGATTCATCAGAGGAGGTCATGTTTGTACAAGAGACGGTTTACATCGATTGAACTTCCTACATCCGTTTCTTACATCTCAGTTTTCCAACCATAAACAGTGGGGACACTGTTTCTGTAAGTCGATGCCACGCACCCCATGTGTTCTCGGGGAGGCAGAGTTTGCAAAAACGATTTTTATAAGCTTCGTAACATCGACTAAACTTCAGGATTGATACTAAACCGTAACTAACAAACTATCAAAGAGGTTTAACTACTATGTGTGAGTATTATACCCCAAGTTCTTGCTGTCCTTCACTTCCTCGTTGTCCTTCTCTAAGTCGTGAGTTCCTTGAACTGAGAACGGATTGTGCTTCCTCGTCGTCTTCTCCAAATCGTAGAAGATCCACCCGAGAGATCCGACTTTGATCGTAAGCTCTAACTTGAGGCAACTAGGTCACTTGGTGTGCTAAACTTAGTAGCCTAGAATGTGTGGAGAGTGACGAGGAGTCTAGTAGTCTCACAAACCGTAGAATTCTCAACTCATGAGATGGTTAGGGTTTGAAAAGAGATGGAGAAAAGCTTGAGGAAAGTGAGAGAGGAAAGTATCTGTAGTTTTTTTTAAGTGAAAAAGAATAATGAAAATGGCTAGGATTTTTGCTTTTAAACCTAATGAAAATATCTCACAAAAATATCTAAGTCAACAACTCATAAAAGAGTCCAAGAAAGTCAACAAGAAACCCTAATCTTATTTCACTAAAATACCATAAAGTTTTCTCTCTCAATTCCTCCACCTCACTAAAGAATTAATCATAAAAGAAAAACCCTAATTTGAGGTATCATTCTCTAAAAACAATCTTGATCATGTTTCCCCAATCAGAGCAAAACTCTGTTCAAATTTCAAGATTTGAAATGAAGCGACGCTTCCGATTCCCCCAATCAGAGCAAGGCTCTGTTTCAAAATTCAAAATTTAAATTGAAGCAACGCTTCAGATTCTCCGCGCCACGTGTCAAACGCAGATGGGCTAGCGCCAGGAGCGCTGCACCCTAGGCAGTGCACCGCTAATCAGAGCAAAGATCTGTTTTAAAATTCAAAATTTAAAAGTTGAAGCAATGCTTCAAATCCAGCTGCAGGCGCGCTGCGCGCCACGTGTCAAACACAGGTGCGCTAGCGCAGTTGCGCTGCGCTCTGCACTGAGCGCCACGTGTCAAACACGAGTACGCTACGGCAGTTGCGCTTCGCTCTGCGCTGCGCGCCACGTGTCAAACACGGGTGCGCCAGCGCAAGGTGCGCCAGCGCTAGGATTAAAAATCCCCCACCGTTAGATCAAAAGATCTACCAATAATAAATTATTAAGTAATCAGAACTAAAATTCTGTTTTGGAAAGATTTTTTCAATTTTATTGAAACAAGAAAATTATCTTCTGTAAAACAGAAGCCTTAGGATCAAGATCCAACGGGGGGAAATATTCCCAAATCAATCAGAGAAAGATCTCTTAAAACTGATTTAACAAATCAATTGGCCCTATATAAAGGCCCCTAAACTTCAAGTCTCGAAGAAAGACAGAAAAGAAAGAGAAAAACCCTCTGCAAAAGAAGAGAAAGCTCTTAGAAAAAAGAAGATTTTTCTTCATCTTCAAGGTAAAAAGAACTATGTTCTTGAATAATAGAGATGAAGTCATCCAGTAAAAAGAAGAACCATCTTCTAAAAAGATCAGAGATCTAAGAAAAAGACCAAGGTCTTTAATAAAAAAGAAAAGATCAAAGATCTAATCATAAAATAATAAAAAGAAGTAAAATACTTCACTCACAGATCTTTTGATCTATAAAGGCAGAGCCTTTTATAAAAAACAAGAACTTTTCTTCTTGGATCTTGAGGCAAAGCCTCTTTTGAAGAACATAAATCTGTTCTTTAATCTTAAAATTGATCATAAGCGCTTTGCGCTATTAAAAAGTGCCTTGCACTCATGTATTGCGCTTTTACGCTTCTTGTACCGGCGCTCAGCGCCAAAACATGCCACGTGTCAACCATAGACACTACTTGCGCTTTGCGCTTCTGAAGCAGAGCTCTGCGCTCGTGGGCTGGCGCTCAGCACCAAGCGCCCCATGTGTCGCTCACTGGCGCGCCAACAGACTAGCGCAATGCGCTCATAAACTAAAAGCGTAATGCACTAACAAACTAGCGCTAAGCGCGACACGTATCCTCTTCGTGTGCGTTACCCGACAGAAGCGCAATGCGCTCTTTGACTGGCGCAAAGCGCCTGGCGCACCACGTGGTGCACTGTCAGAACACACTTTGTTCTGATGAATGCTATGCATTCAGTATAAGACAAAAAATGTCAGAGCCCAATGCTTAGCATTATTAAAAGGCAGAGCCCAAATAAAGGCCTAATGGCTAGAACAAAATTAAAATGTTAAACATTTTTAACTGGGC
This sequence comes from Agapanthus africanus, assembly GCA_030015575.1. Lineage (NCBI taxonomy): Eukaryota > Viridiplantae > Streptophyta > Magnoliopsida > Asparagales > Amaryllidaceae > Agapanthus > Agapanthus africanus. Next base: position 517,771,258 of record JASDDO010000031.1, on the reverse strand, counting down.
TTAGCCCAATTCTGGCCATATGTCCTCAACTTGTATTGAACTGAGCACATCTGCTCTGTCAACCAATTCACATCGGTTCGAGGGTACATCTCTTTACTCCTCTGATATTTGTCGTTGTAATCCTTCAACGTCGTCAGAGAGGTGACGGGTCTCAACAACCACACATAACAATGGACTGTGGAGTCCTTAAACCTATGGACTATGATGTTCTTAATCTCAACCGTGATGTCTTAAAACTAACAACGAACTGTGGGGTCCCTAAACCCATGGACTATGATGTCCTTAACCTCGACCGTGATGTCTTAAAACTAACAACGGACTGTGGGGTCCCTAAACCAATGGACTATGATGTTCTTAACCTCGACCGTGATGTCTTAAAACTAACAACGGATTGTGGGGTCCCTAAACCCATGGACTATGATGTCCTTAACCTCGACCGTGATATCTTTAAACTAACAACGGACTGTGGAGTTCTTAAATCCACGGACTATGATGTCCTTAACCTTGACCGCGATGTCTTAAAACTAACATTGGACCGAGATGTTCTTAAACTAATAATGGACCATAATGTCCTTAAACTAATTATCGACTGCAATGTCACTAAACTAAACAACAGAGGCCAATTGCTCTCTTGTCGGATCTAAACGATCCTGTTAAGTTGATCTTAATCTAAAATAAGACTAATGTATCCTTAAAAAACGTTTAAGTCGATCTTAGTCTCAAATAAGGCTAATGTATCCTTAAACCCAAACCCCCAAATCCAAATCTAAGAAAGATACGGACTTGGACTAGTCCACGCCCTACGGGCGACAACATAAATTAGTCTCCGCATACAATCCACGGGCAACCAAACACAAAACAAACACCCACGACACGAAGTGACCATCTGGAGAAGGAAAAAGTTGTTACCGCGATGCGGTAGCGTAATTAACTGCAGGGGCTTGCGCCTGCAGGGAAGAGCGTCCCCACAATCAAAAACCCCTCAAACGAGGGGCAATCTGACGAAGTCTGGTACATCGGTCGCATCCGTTTAAACCTTCGATACATGGTGCCATAAATCAACTTGGCATCTTTGAAGAGGTGGACGGATAGCACTAATTAGCATCTGCCCCAAATTTCAGGTAAGACGTTTGCCGTGTCTTCGTCGCGTCTTTCAGAGGGGAACAGATTCTGGCACGCCCGGTGGGGCCTTTTCCTCTTTCTACTCCACACTTCGTGTGTCGTGTTCGCGAACGAATTGCGGTTTGCTAATGGTTGCCTTTGGGTTTGAGATACTGAGATTTGGCGTTTTGCTTGGTGCAGAAAGCAAAGATCAATGGCGTTCACCTACTCGAAGTGTTCCACATGCAACTGCAGCCCACGTTCTGCCTCAACTGGGGGCATAGCTTACGGGCCCCAGGCGGCTTCTCTGTCCACGATGCCGGTGGAACAGGTCACCCAAGCCACTACAGGATTGTTTTTCGGGACCATGCTCCCGCCAACGAGCTTCAGCACTCCTATGCTAGCACCGGAAGCTCCCAAGAAGTCGGTCTTCGATCGGCTTGCTACTACCATGGCCCCTCTCAACGGGTCGTCCAGCTCCAACTCCTCGGTCTTCGCCAGACTGAGCCTGAACTCCGATGGGCCTGCCAAGAAGCCCATGACACCTGAAGTGGCCATCCCAAAGAGGATAGCCATTTCTGCTCCTGAAGTCGTCAAGGCGGCTTCTCCTGCCAAAGAGTCGGTCTTTACAAGACTGACTATTCCGGCTCCCGTTCCTGGTCGAAGGTCTGTCTTTGACAGATTGGATACCTCTACTCAAAAGACGTTAGTCTTCAAGAGGCTGGCACCAGCGGTGCCTCATCTGGACAGGGCGCAAGACAAAGCCATCCCCATCGCCGAACCAGTCCAACAGCTCGACACACTCGACGTCGCCACTGGCGCCGAGTAAGGAAGGCCGGAGGCAACTCCCCCTCTGGGCTAATTCCACCGGCTCCAACGGTGGAAATTAATGCTGTTGTTCCAACCGGGAACAGCTTTGAGCTGCTGAATAAGGTGCGCAGGAATTTGCCTACCACCGTATTAAAAGATCTCCGCCGCCGGTGGAGACTGTCACAGAAATGAAGCCGGAACAGTCCCCTCAACGACTGTCTTCTAAAGTTTACAAAATCTGGCGACAAGTCCGAGAGTCGGTGGTTGATCAAGACTATCCCCACCGGCAGAAGAAGTTGAAGGTCCTACAGGAAGAAAACCGTCCTGTTAAGCCACAAAAGACGACGGCTGCTTGGGTGCCCACTACAGCGGCCCCCTCAACTTCGACCGCTCATAAGAGGAGAAGGCCGGAGAAAGTCCCCATATCTGCGACAAATGTCAAAGGCACTGAGCCAAAACGCCCTAAGTCTGGGGGCATGGTGGTGCATACTGTCTATATGGCATCAGGAAAAGAGGATACCCGTATCTCCACAGGTCATCGACCGCTTACGCGATCCGTGACAAAAGCTCAAGAGCAGCAGCAGAAGCTTCAGGAGATGATGACTGCAATGGCCGCGCTCACCGGGCCAAAAGAAAGCCTAGAGGCATCCTCGGAGCAACGCCATGAGCAAGAAACTGATGCCAAATTCCTTCGGAGAATACTTGAGAAGAAGGACAAAGAGGTTGCGGAACAAGCAGCCAATATAAAACGAATGGCCCTTCTATTCCAAGATATGGTGGGCATGATGATCCAGTCGGATCCCCCAGCCGAAGATCCTCCAGTGATAATTGAAGATGATACAGGAGAAACATCAAACCCTCTGCCGCCTCTTTCAGCAACCAAGAAAGAGACCATCTCCAAAGCTGCCCTAGATGATTACATCGCTCAGCAGATACGAGTTCACCAGGCGAATGAAGCGGCTGGGCAAATTGTTAAAACTGGGCGACCGTATCCAGGCTGGTATGATCAAATAAAATACCCGCCGGGATACACGATCCCCAAATTCCATGTGTACAAGGGGACAGGCAATCCCCATCAACATGTCGCTCAGTTTAGGGCTCTTTGCGGCAACACGGGGGGTGATGATAAGCTTTTGCTCCGCCAATTCGTCGGCAGCTTATTGGAGACGGCGTTCGAGTGGTACTCCGAACTTCCAAATGACTCTGTCAAAACTTTCGCGGAAATGGAGTTGTTGTTCACCCAGCGATTCGCAAGTGCTAGTAAACGCACCCCAATAACGGCATTGATCAATGCCAGGATGAAGCCGGGCGAGACATGGGTTCAGTACGCAATCCGATGGTGGAATCTGTGGTCTAAGTGCGAACAGCGCATCGAAGAAGCACCAGCGGAGGGCATGTTCGTGGGCACCCTAGACCCTCATGCAACTATTTCACAGTTCATGATGTTCTTCAAACCGACTACGTTCCAGGCTTTAATCGACAAGCTAGCCCAGATGGATTAAATGGGTCATAGACCGTTCCTCCGAAGCCGGAGCCGTGGAACGAAAAAGGTAAGGGGAAGGCGACCTTCGTTGCAAATACCCAACAGCAGCCTAGTGCTCTAAGACTAACGGATCAATTGGAGGAGAGACAACGCTATTATAATGAGAAAATGAAGCGCCCTTACTCATTCCTGCAGGATAAAACGAAGAGGTTGTTCGAACTAGCGATGCGCAACAGGCTTATCAATCTGCCCAATCCAAGACGACCATCGCAACCCGGCGAAGTGAATAATCCCAATTATTGCCCTTACCACCAAACGACAAGCCATCCAATCGAAGATTGCTTCGTCTTTAAGGGATGGATCGAGGATCAGTACCTACAAGGCAAGTTTACGCTGTCTGAGAAGTGGAAAGTAAACCCACCACAACCGCACACTCCTAAGAAGACGGACACACCGGGAGCAACGTGCTGTTTTGTTGAGGAAGCTCCATGGGAGGTGTCTCTTTCGGCCAAAACCAAAAGGATGCTGAATGAGCTCCAGACATGCCCGGCAATCAGGTGGAAGAATCCGCTGGAACCCCAGATCATCGAAGGGATGCTGAAGCCGCGCCCAACTCCAAAGATTGGTGATAGCTAAAGTGCTCTGGCTTCATCCAAGAGGTCCAGTACCCTGACTGGATCGCCAACATTGTCCAGTGATGAAGAAAAACGGGACACTACGCATATGTGTGGATTTTCGGGATCTCAATAAAGCCTGCCCGAAAGATGACTTCCCAGTACCGGTCACCGAGCTAATGATTGAAAATACGTTCACCCACGAGGTTTTCTCCTTCATGGACGGCTCGTCAGGATACAATCAGATAAAAATGCATCCCGAAGACCAGAAGCACACCGCTTTCCGGACCCCTTTGGGTATATTCTGCTACAAGGTGATGCCCTTCGGTCTAAAGAATGCCGGTGCCACCTATCAGAGGGCTATGACGAAGATCTTCGATGACCTCATACATGAAGTTATCGAATGCTATATCGATGACCTCGTGGTGAAAAGCAAATCATACGAGGAAAATCTAGAGCATCTGAAGATCGTATTTCAACGCCTTCGGTAATACAACTTGAAGATGAACCCTCTCAAATGCGCGTTCGGAGTTTCCTCAGGCAAGTTCCTAGGATTCATTGTTCGACACTGAGGCATCGAGATAGATCCGTAAAAAATCAAGGCAATTATGGAGATGCCCCCACCGAGGACTCTCAAGCAATTGCGGTCACTCCAAGGGAAGCTCGCGTATATCCGGCGATTCATAGCCAATCTCTCAGGCAAGTGTCGTCCTTACAGTCACCTGATGAAGAAGGGGACCCTGTTCGTCTGGGATCATAAATGCTAAAGCGCGTGGACGAAATCAAGCAATACCTGCAGAATCCGCCAGTACTGGCCGCTCCGGTCAAGGGAAAACCTCTCATTCTGTATACAACCGCCCTTGAAGGTTCCTTAGGCGCATTATGGGCACAGGAGAACGACCAAGGGAAGGAGAAAGCGCTCTACTATTTGAGTCGAGTTATGCTGGGGGCAGAAAGCAATTATTCTCCCATCGAAAAACACTGCCTGGCATTAATCTTCACGATAATGAAGCTCAGGCACTATGCATTGGCGCATGACGTCCGTCTCATATCGAAGGTGGATCCTCTCAAATATTTGATGTCAAAGGCCATATTGACGGAGCGGCTCGCTAAATGGGCCTTGCTCTTGATGGAACTTTCAATAACGTATCAGCCTCTTAAGGCAGTGAAGGGACAGGCCATCGCCGACTTCCTCGCTGAGCATCCGATACCTGCCGATTCTCCCTTGAACTGCGAATTGCCAGACGAACATGCGTTTGACACGATCGACGGAAGTGATACCCGATGGGAACTTTACTTCGATGGAGCGTCTTCCATGAAGAAGCGTAAGCAAAGCACCCCCATAATCAAATCAGGGGTAGGCCTCATTTTCGTAACTCCACAAGAAGGGATAATGTGCTTTGCCTTCTCCTTAACAGAGCCGAGGACAAAGAATGAAGCCGAATACGAAGCTTTGATAGCAGGTCTCGAGATCGCCACTGACATGGGGATTGAAAACCTCTTCATATACGGAGATTCCCAACTGGTCGTTAGTCAAGTAAACGGTGACTATCAAATGTGCAAACCAGAACTGGTGAAGTACGACGAGAGGGTACAGCAACTGCTGACCCAAATACCTTCCTACACCTTGGAAAGCATACCACGTGCGGAAAATAGCAAGGCGGATGCATTAGCCAAGCTCGCTAAAGAACTGGCTGACGAAAACCTCGATGACGTGAGGATCGTTGTTCAAAGCCGTCGAGTCCTCGCACCGGCAGAAATATTTCCAGAGACGTCCAAGAAAAAGGGAATGACCAAGCCAGCGGCTCTACAAATAAAGACCAAGAAAAGGTTGAGGATTGGAGAGAAGTCTTTATAGACTACTTCAATTCCCGTCGAACACCTGAAGATGCGTCCTCAAAACATCAGCTCATGAAGCGAGCCCTATCTTTCGCCTTCGTCAATGATATCCTGTATAAGAGATCATTTGACTCTTTATGGCTAAGATGCCTGGGACCTGAAGAGGCAAAGAGAGTCATCCAAGAAACTCACGACGGACTCTGTGGTTCTCACCAAGCCGGGCCGAAGATGAAGCTGAAGATCAAACGGATGGGTTATTATTGGCCCACGATGATCCAAGACTGCCTCGAATACGCGAAGCAGTGCCACTCGTACCAGATTCACGGGGACTTCATCCATCAGTATCTGAATCCGCTACATCCGACAGTGGCTAGCTGGCCGTTTGAAATGTGGGGGACTGACATAATCGGCCCCATCGAACCAGCATCGTCCAGAGGACATCGGTTCATTTTGGCGAAAACTGATTACTTCTCCAAATGGGCAGAAGCAGTACCGCTGAGGGAAGTGAAGACGGAGAATATCCTCCATTTCTTCAAGACACACGTCATTTATCGGTTTGGCACTCCACGACGGATTATCTCCGATAACGGACCGGCCTACAGAAGCCACAAGATCAGCCGCTTCGCACAACAGCATAACATAGACTGGAGATACTCCTCAGTCTATAATCCTCGAGCTAACGGTCTGACTGAGGTTTTTAACAAGACATTGACGAAGATTGTAAAGAAGACGGTGTCTCGAAATAAAAAGGACTGGCACGAGAGACTGCACGAAGCTCTCTGGGCGTACCGAACGACGTTCAAAACAACCACAAACACAACGCCGTACGCATTGGTATTCGGTACAGAAGCGGTACTCCCCCTCGAGATAGAGCTACCCTCCCTACGAGTGGCAGTTCACTACGAGCTAACGGACGAAGAAAACGCTCACCTTCGGCTTGAGGAGCTCGATGCCCTTGATGAAACCCGGCTCATGGCGCAAAAAAATCTGGAGGCTTATAAAGCAAAGATGACGCGCTCATACGAGAGATTGACTAGGCCGAGAACATTCCGCTAAGGCGAACTCGTGCTAGTGGTTAAAAGACTTATGATCCCTAATCGCGCTAAGCGGGGGAAATTCGAGTCGAACTATGAAGGCCTATATATCATAGACAAGGTCTACCCGGGTGGAGCCTATCTACTCATGGACATGCATGGTGAAAGGCCCTTCAGGCCGATAAACGGTCGCTTTCTGAAGAAATACTACGCCTAACGAGTCACGGCCTAGGTCAATGATAGATGACGATGACTATGTCCGCTCGCTATCTTCCTAAGCCCAAACTCTATAAGTAGTAACCGGCTTCCTTTACAATGGACCGAAACGTCCTTAAAACTAACAGCGGACCGGAACGTCCTTAAACTAATAACGGACCACTATGTCCTAAAACTAGCTGTTGACCAAGATGTCGATAAACTACGGTGGATTGCAGCGTTCCAAAGCTGATATATAAAAAAAAGAAAAAAAAAGAAAAAAAAAAAAGAAAACGGTGTGTCCATAAGCAAAATGGGCACGGATGAAAACCCGAAAGGGCTTCATGAGTAAAAACAGCAGGGCTACCGGCGAGTTTTGTGAAAACCCGAAAGGGCGCAATCTTGTTAAAAGACACTTGCAAGGTCCTCTCGATTTTGTAAGGAGAAACCACCTGCGTGAGATCCTTACGACTCACAAGGGAGCAACACACTTAGGGATCCCCACGATCCCTAGGGAGAAATTACACTTACAAGATCCTCACGACTCGTAAGGAGAACTCTCTTATGGGACCCTCACGGCTCATAAGATTCAAAAGTCTTAAGCTACAGGGATCTGAACCTGTTTTTAAGCAGCCCCCACAACCTCCAATACTGCCCTACAAGCGGCTCAATGCTGACCCTTGTATACAATCCATGGGCGCGAATAAACATTTCCCTAACGAAGTCCCATCCGTGACTAGGGATATGTCTATATGGTGAACAACCCTTGTAAGTCCACTCGATTTATAAGGAGAAAACCCTCTTGTAAGATCCTTACGACTTACAGAAGAACATAAACTTAGGAGTCCTCACGACTCCTAAGGAGAAAACGCACCTACGAGATCCTTACGACTCGTAGGGAGAAATACCTTCATGAGACCCTTACGGCTCATGAAGTCAAAAGCCTTAGTCGACAGGATCTTAACCTTGTTTACTAAGCCACCTTTGTTCGACATCGATAGAGGCAAATGATGATTCACTCCTGGCAATATCCCAGTAGTAGCGGTGCTGATGCCGAAATCGGTGTCTAATTCCGAGCTTGCAGCGAAAAGCCAGCAAGCCACACATGTATACGAAATAGCCGAAATGATGGGGCAACTTGCAGACAAAATCAGCAAGTAAAAATATATGCATGCAAAATAGCCGAAATGATTGGGCAACTCGCAATAAAAAGCAGCGAGTAAAAATAAAAAAAAATAGCCGAAATGATTGGGCACCGCGAAAAATAGCCGAAATGATTGGGCAATCGCGACCTTCGCGATATAAAAGCTGAAATGATAGAGTATCGCGGAAAGAAATTAAAAAAATGAATGAAATTTATGCCCTACAGGTGATATCATGTCAATCCCTTTATACAATCCAGGGGCGCAAACAAAGAGGGAATCACACCCTTCCTCCCCAAGCTTCATCAGAAGAAGAGGCCAAATCTCAATGGTTCATAGACAGCCTAGAGATCATCTCAACATTCGTCTTATTACAACGGACACAACATCAAGCAAAGCGGAACAACGGCAACTCCCAGTTCCATGACTCGGCGGTGTACAGATGACTGAGTGTCAAACTCCGACTCCGTGAAATGTGGATAAAGTCAACCCTTTCTGGTCACGTGGAACGCGGAAAATATCAACTCTGACCCCGTGTGAAGCATCCAGAGCGGAGCCTGGTCCTCGCCGAACACGGCAGTGAACCCGTGGGAAGCATCCAGAGCAAAATTCTTGGCTACGTGGAACGCGGCTTATGTCAATCCTGACCCCATGGGAAATGTCTATAGCGGATCTTGGTCTTCGCAGAGCACGGCAATGACCCCGTGTGAAGCATCCAGAGCGGAGCCTAGTCCTCGCCGAACACGGCAGTGAACCTATGGGAAGAATCCAGAGCAAAATTCCTGGCTATGTGGAACGCGGATTATGTCACTCCTGACCCCGTGGGAAACGTCCGGAGCGGATCCTGGTCCTTACAGAGCACGGCAATGACCCCGTGTGAAGCATCCAGAGCGGAGCCTGGTCCTCGCCGAACACGGCAGTAAACTCATGGGAAACATCCAGAGCAAAATTCCTGGCTACATGGAACACGGATTATGTCACTCCTGACCCAGTGGGAAACATCCAGAGCGGATCCTGGTCTTCGCAGAGCACGGCAATGACCCCGTGTGAAGCATCTAGAGCGGAGCATGGTCCTCGCCGAACACGGCAGTGAACCCATGGGAAGCGTCCAGAGCAAAATTCCTGGCTACGTGGAACGCGGATTATGTCACTACTGACCCCATGGGAAACGTCCAGAGCGGATCCTGGTCCTCGCACAGCACGGCAATGACCCCGTATGAAGCATCCAGAGAGGAGCCCGGTCCTCGCCGAACACGGCAGTGAACCCGTGGGAAGCGTCCAGAGCAAAATTCCTGGCTACGTGGAGCGCGGATTATGTCACTCCTGACCCCGTGGGAAACGTCAAGAGCGGATCCTGGTCCTCGCAGAGCATGGCAATGACCCCGTGTGACGCATCCAGAGTGGAGCCTGGTCCTCACCGAACATGGCAGTGAACCCGTGGGAAGCATCCAGAGCAAAAATTCCTGGCTACGTGGAACGCGGATTATGTCACTCCTGACACCGTGGGAAACTTCCAGAGCGGATCCTGGTCCTCGCAGAGCACGGCAATGACCCCGTGTGAAGCATCCAGAGCGGAGCCTGGTCCTCGCCGAACACGGCAGTGAACCAGTGGGAAGCATCCAGAGCAAAAATTCCTGGCTACGAGGAACGCGGATTATGTCAATCCTGACCCCGTGGGAAACGTCCAGAGCGGATCCTGGTCCTCGTAGAGTATGGCAATGACTCCGTGTGAAGCATCCAGAGCGGAGCCTGGTCCTAGCCGAACACGGCAGTGTACCCGTGGGAAGCATCCAGAGCAAAATTCCTGGCTACGTGGAACGCGGATTATGTCACTCCTGACCCCATGGAAAACGTCCAGAGCGGATCCTGGTCCTCGCAGAGCGCTGCAATGACCCCCTGTGAAGCATCCAGAGCGGAGCCTGGTCCTCGCCGAACACGGCAGTGAACCCGTGGGAAGCATCCAGAGCAAAAATTGGACTGTGAGGTCCTTAAACTCTTGGACTATGATGTCCTTAACCTCGACCGTGATGTCTTAAAACTAACATTGGACTGTGAGGTCCTTAAACTCACGGACTATGATGTCCTTAACCTCGACCGTAATGTCTTTAAACTAACATCGGAATGTGGGGTCCTTAAACCCATGGACTATGATGTCCTTAACCTTGACCGTGATGTCATAAAACTAACATTGGACTGTGAGGTCCTTAAACTCATGGACTATGATGTCCTTAACCTCGACCGTAACCTCTTTAAACTAACATCGGACCGTGGGGTCCTTAAACCCATGGACTATGATGTCCTTAACCTCGACCGTGATATCTTAAAACTAACATTGGACTGTGAGGTCCTTAAAACTCATGGACTATGATGTCCTTAACCTCGACCGTGATGTCTTAAAACTAAACAACGGACTGTGGAGTTCTTAAATCCACGGACTATGATGTCCTTAACCTCGACCGCATGGTCTTTAAACTACGGTATCCTGGAAAACGTCCGGAGCGGATTCTGGTCCTCGCAGAACACGGCAGTGAACCCATGGGAAGCATCCAGAGCAACCCCTGACTCCGTGAAATGCGGATAAGGACAACTTCATCCATCACTTGCAGGTCCTCACGACTTGTAAGGGAGTAAATTCTCTTGTGAGATCCTTATGACTTATAAGGGAAAACACACTTAGGAATCCTCACGATTCTTAAGGAGAAATTACACCTACGGGATCCTCTCGACTCATAGGGAGAAAAGTCTTTATAAGACCCTCACAGCTCATAGAATTGAAAAGTCTTAGGTGACAGATCCTAACCCTGTTTTCTAAGCCATCACTACCCTACAAAGAGCCCAAGATGGACAGTTATATGCTATCTATAGGCCACACTTGCTAAAATCACATAGCATCAACACAGCAAGGAGAAGAAAGCGACAAGGAGAACATTTGATTCGCATTTAATTAAGCGTTCGAGGCATACCCGTTCATGCATGCGCAAAAGATTTAGTATGTAAAATAAAACAAGATGAAATGAGAAACTTGCCATTCATACTGCGAAAAAGTTCTTACAATTATGAAAGCAGTAAACAGAAACAATTACAATGGCAAAACCTCAGATCCAGGGCATGGATTGAGGAACTCAAAAGTGACTTTGTCCAGAATTTTCCAGGCATTTCGAACCATCCTAGTATGCTTTCTTTCGTGATCACAAGCGTCGGGATCCCCATGGATGTCCTCCACCCTCCGATAGGCAGCAAGTATGGCCGACTGTGGAAAAGCCTGATGCAGGAGATCGATAAGATTGTCTCGCCTTCTCTTCGAGATTAGGCTCATAAGATACACCGAATGCACCTTATCCTCGGCGGCATCCAATGCCCTAAGTGTCATGCCGGTACAGAATAGAGGAAGAGCTTCTCAGATCGCTCCCACAATAAGCTTCAGGAGAGAGGAACGTCGAGGAAGCAGCCGACCATTGTATGCGTCAAAGCGACTTATGATTTCAACACACTCGGCGTTTATGAATTCTCGATTTTGAGAATGGCCGAGTGAGCGGATGTCTCCGTAAGAGATAATCTCGTCGAGATCGTACATATGAGCGTCCATAACTCCTAAAAAAGAAAATCAACAAGAATTAGCGGACAGACTGATTAAGCGAATTCTTATTAAAAACAGGCACAGGGAGTTAAACTCCTCGAGAGCAATGCTCTACAGACAGGAGTGACACCTGTCAAAATCAATTATGAGGGAAATTTAAAGAAATTCCCCGAGAACATTGAGAGCCTTGCTCTGAGAAGATGATATAATTCATCAAAAATAAAATTCCATTTTTAATTTTCAAGATCCATGAAAAACTCTTAAGAGTTCTTCTATATGATTTGACAGGAGTAAAACTCTATTAATGAATTAAGAAATCATAAGTAAAATCCTTTTAGAGAGCAAAGCTCTATTAATGGAACCCTAAAAGGGTTCTCTTTAAATCAAAAATCCATGGAGCAAAGCTCTGCTAGTGAAACCCTAAATGGGTTTTCTGTAGATCAAAGATCTATTAAGAGCAAGGCTCTGTTAATGAGTAAAACCCTAACTAATTAAAATTTATTAAAATTTTTACCTAAGTTTGGAAAAAATATTTACTCTTGTAAAGTTCTTAAACAAAAGAGCTGCGCTCTGAATAAAAATTCTCAGGAAAGAAGATGATAATCATCTGAGGACCAAAGGTCCTATTTATAGGTGCTAAGCCGCCTCTTCAACTTCTGAGTTGATCTAAAGGCTCAGATGCTACCACCGCTGCACTCAAGTTTGGGCCACGTAAGCGCAACAGTGGGGGGGCATTTGTTTCCCCAATCAGAGTAAAGCTCTGTTCAAATTTCAAGATTTAAAATGAAACGACACTTCCGATTCCCCTAATCAGAACAAGGCTCTGTTTCAAAATTCAAAATTTAAATTGAAGCAACGCTTCAGATTCTGCGTGCTGCGAGCCACGTGTCAAACGCAGATGGGCTAGCGCCAGGGGCGCTGCATCCTAGGCGGCGCACCCCCAATCAGAGCAAAGCTCTGTTTTAAAATTCAAAATTTAAAAGTTGAAGCAACGCTTCAAATCCAGCGCCAGGAGCGCTGTGCGCCACGTGTCAAACACGGGCGCGCTAGCGCAGTTGCGCTGCGCTCTACGCTGAGCGCCAGGTGTCAAACACGGGTATGCTAGTGCAGTTGCGCTACCCTCTGCGCTGCACGCCACATGTCAAACATGGGTGCACTAGCGCAATTGCGCCGTGCTCTGCGCTGCGCACCACGTGTCGAACGTAGGTGCGCTCGCGCAAGGTGCGCCAGCGCTGGGATTAAAAATACCCCACCGTTAGATCAAAAGATCTATCAATAATAAATTATTAAGTAATCAGAACTAAAATTCTGTTTTGGAAAGATTTTTTCAATCTTATTGAAACAAGAAGATTATCTTCTGTAAAACAGAAGCCTTAGGATCAAAGATCCAACGGTGGGAAATATTCCCAAATCAATCAGAGAAAGATCTCTTAAAACTGATTTAACAAATCAATTGGCCCTATATAAAGGCCCCTAGACTTCAAGTCTCGAAGAAAGACAGAAAAGAGAGAGAAAAACCCTCTGCAAAAGAAGAGAAAGCTCAGAAAAAAGAAGATTTTTCTTCATCTTCAAGGTAAAAAGAACTATGTTCTTGAATAATAGAGATGAAACCATCCCGTAAAAAGAAGAACCATCTTCTAAAAAGATCAGAGATCTAAGAAAAAGACCAAGGTCTTTAATAAAAAATAAAAGATCAAAGATCTAATCATAAAATAATAAAAAGAAGTAAAATACTTCACTCACAGATCTTTTGATCTATAAAGGCACAGCCTTTTATAAAAAAACAAGAACTTTTGTTCTGGGATCTTGAGGCAAAGCCTCCTTTGAAGAACATAAATCTGTTCTTTAATCTTAAAATTGATCATAAGCGCTTTACGCTATTAAAAAGTTCCTTGCACTCATGTATTACGCTTTTGTGCTTCTTGGACCGGCGCTCAGCGCCAAAACATGCCACGTGTCAACCATAGACACTACTTGCGCTTTGCGCTTCTGAAACAGAGCTCTGCGCTTGTGGGCTAGCGCTCAGTGCCAAGCACCCCACGTGTCGCTCACTGGCGCGCCAATAGACTAGCGCAATGCGCTCATAAACTAAAAGCGCAATGCGCTAACAAACTAGCGCTTAGCGCTAAGCGCGACACGTGTCCTCTTCGTGTGCGTTACTCGACAGAAGCGCAATGCGCTCTTTGACTGGCGCAAAGCGCCTGGCGCATCACATGGCGCACTGTCAGAACACACTTTGTTCTGATGAATGCTATGCATTCAGTATAAGACAAAAAATGTCAGAGCCCAATACTTAGCATTATTAAAAGGGCAGAGCCCAAATAAAGGCCTAATGGCCAGAACAAAAATAAAATGTTAAACATTTTTAACTGGACTTAGCCCAATTCTGGCCATAAGTCCTCAACTTGTATTGAACTGAGCACATCTGCTCTGTCAACCAATTCACATCGGTTCGAGAGTACATCTCTTTACTCCTCTGATATCTGTCGTTGTAATCCTTCAACATCGTCAGAGAGGCGACGGGTCCCAACAACCACACATAACAATGGACTGTGGAGTCCTTAAACCCATGTACTATGATATCCTCAACCTCGACCGTGATGTCTTAAAACTAACAACGGACTGTGGGGTCCCTAAACCCATGGACTATGATGTCCTTAATCTCGACCGTGATGTCTTAAAACTAACAACAGACTGTGGAGTCCCTAAACCCATGGACTATGATGTCCTTAACCTCGACCGTGATGTCTTAAAACTAACAACAGATTGTGGGGTCCCAAAACCCATGGACTATGATGTCCTTAACCTCGACCGTGATGTCTTTAAACTAACAACGAACTGTGGAGTCCTTAAATCCATGGACTATGATGTCCTTAACCTCGACCGCGATGTCTTAAAACTAACATTGGACCGAAATGTTCTTAAACTAACAATGGACCGTAATGTCCTTAAACTAATTATCGACCGCAATGTCACTAAACCAAACAACAGAGCCCAATTGCTCTCTTGTTGGATCTAAACGATCCTATTAAATTGATCTTAGTCTAAAATAAGACTAACGTATCCTTAACTAATGTTTAAGTCGATCTTAGTCTCAAATAAGGTAACATATCCTTAAACCCATACCCCCAAACCCAAATCTAAGAATGATGCGGACTTGGACTAGTCCACGCCCAACGGGCGACAACATAAATTAGTCTCCGCATACAATCCACGAGCAACCAAACACAAAACAAACACCCATGACACGAAGTGACCATCTGGAGAAGGAGAAAGTTGTTACCGCGATGCGGTAGCGTAATTAACTGCAGGGGCTTGCGCCTGCAGGGAAGAGCGTCCCCACAATCAAAAACCCCTCAAACGAGGGGGAATCTGACGAAGTCTGCTACATCGGTTGCATCCGTTTAAACCTTCGATACATGGTGCCATAAATCAACTTGGCATCTTCGGAGAGGTGGACGGATAGCACCAATTAGCATCTGCTCCGAATTTCAGGCAAGACGTTTGCCGCGTCTTCGTCGCGTCTTTCGGAGGGGAACAGATCATATCACAAGAATGCCCTTCTCATCCGTATATACATACCCGCATCCGTATTCCGGGAAACACGAATACAATGATACGAAACTAATCCAATAATCATATACTAGGATCCGGTTTAAACCAAAGACCACTATTATGGTCCGCCCGAACATCATATGCGCACAAGTACACGTATGTGTTCGAACCCTGTCGTAAAACCATACGACCTCTACACGTTTCGCCCGAAGTTGGGAAACACTCTGTGTAGGACTCTAAAGACTCGACAGTACGCTGGCAGTATGTTTAACCACAAGCGCGTCAGCGGCACTAGCTGTACGTAACGGCTACCCAGGTATCTGTCGATAAGAAGGCCAACGAGCAAACTTATCCGTACCTCTACTGAGCCTGTCAATGGCAATCTCCGTACAGTCTGGTATGTTCGTCTAATATTGTTGCATATCGGTCCTAAGGGCGGCAAGCGTCAGACCCCTAATAGTGCAATAAGTCGTGTCGGAGTGCGGCCAAAAACACCCTGAGAAACTACTGGAATCCCTACCAACAAATCTCTCTTACCCTGGCCAGGGACTTTGTGTAATGGCTTTCCGAACACAGCGCGACATCAACCCCCAATACCGGGAGAGACGAATCCTATCTAACCGCCACTGCCTCCAAGTGCTTCGGGACTGCACCCAACTACTACCTGTTTGCACGACTCAGCAAAGCCATGGTAGGGTGGTAATCTAAGAATAATGGGAAGACACTTGAGGCGATGTAGCAGTGTCAAGTCGACGGACTAAGCTATACTCATGTCACTTGGGAACTGCTACCTGACGATAGGTATATTACCAACCAGCAGTTCCCTACGAGTCTGTCCAGTATAACTCATAACCCAATGAGCACCTGCATACTATCTCCAGTACGACGTACTGATGGCTGTGGGACAGACCATCTCCCCTGCTAGGAAGAGAAGCGTATACACTAGTCTAATCTGGAGTATCGATGCCCTGTCTCGATAATCCTGCGACTAGGCACCTGTGTAAGGATGTGCTTGTCGACTACCCAGCCCCTAGTAGTGTTACTGCCATCACAACGCTAGTAGTCAAGCAAAGATCCTAATGGCTTTATCAATATGTATTAGCGATACGTTAAAAGAAACATACACATATTAAGATAGATACAAACCAGGTAGTATACTACTATATCGAGAAAGACTGTCATAAATCCATGTGTATATCCTAATCTTCCAAAATGTAATATACAAACTTGTACTATACAATAATAGCATCTAGGGCATATCACACTAACAATCTCCCATTTGCACTAAGGCCATGTTCTGGCATATCGCAGACCTATCATCTCGAATTGCCACTCGAACTGCGTCTGAGAGATGGCCTTTGTGAATGGATCTGCAGTGTTCTCCCCAGTAGCAACTCTCCAAACCTCGATCTTTCGGCGATCCACGATCTTCCTGATCAGGTGATACCGCCTCAAGATGTGTCTGGACTTTTGATGGGACCTGGGTTCCTTTGCTAAAGCTACAACCCCGTTATTGTCACAATACAGAGGTATTGGATCAACAATGGACGGAACCACCTGAAGTTCTGTTAAGAACTTCCTTATCCAGACTGCTTCTTTTGCGGCATCAGAAGCTGCGATATACTCCGCTTCCATCGTCGAGTCAGCAACGGTGTCCTGCTTGGAACTCTTCCAACAGACTGTCCCTCCATTGAGGGTAAAGACATAACCTGACATGGATTTGGAGTCATCCTTGTCACTTTGGAAGCTGGAGTCAGCAAAGGTCTCGATCTGGAGGTCTTTTTCGCCGTAAACTAAGAATATTTCCTTAGTCCTTTTCAGATACTTGAGAATATTCTTTACTGCTATCCAGTGCTTCTCCTCAGGGTTTGACTGATACCTACTTACTACGCTTAGTGCATAAGCTACATCTGGTCCGGTACACAACATGGCATATATTATAGAGCCTACCGCAGAAGCGTAGGGTATAATAGACATGCGATCCCTTTCCAAATTTGTCTTGGGAGACATCTCTTTGGAGAGGGTGATTCCGTGACAAGCCGGTAAATTACCGTGCTTGGAATCTTCCATACTGAATCTTTTCAGTATGGTGTCGATGTACCTGGACTGTGAAAGTCCCAACATCCTCTTAGATCTATCACGATAGATCTGGATCCCCAGGATGTAAGAGGCATCACCCAGGTCTTTCATGGAGAACCTTTGTGATAAGAACTCTTTGACAGATTGTAGCATAGGAATGTCATTTTCTATCAAGAGAATATCATCCACGTACAAGACGAGCAATACAATAGTTCGTGCTACAATCTTCCTATAAATGCATGGCTCATCTGGAATTTTAATAAAGTCAAATTCTTTGACCGTCTCATCAAAACAGATGTTCCAACTCCGCGATGCCTGCTTTAGTCCATAAATGGACTTAAGCAACTTGCACACTTTCCCGCTGTTTCCACTCTGATTGAAACCCTCTGACTGGTCCATATAGACGCACTCTTCCAAATTTCCATTTAGAAAAGCGGTTTTTACGTCCATCTGCCAAATCTCATAATCGTGGAAGGCGGCAATGGTAAGAAGGATCCGAATGGATTTGAGCATAGCCACTGGAGAAAAGGTTTCATCATAGTCCAAATCAGGTCTTTGACGAAATCCTTTTGCAACAAGTTTAGCCATATAGGTTTCAACCTGTCCATCTACACCAATCTTCTTTCTGAAGATCCATTTGCAGCTTACGGGTTTTACCCCTTCTGGAGCAATGTCCAAAGTCCATACTTTGTTGGTGTACATGGACCCCATCTCGGTCCGCATTGCATCCAGCCATTTTACCGAGTCAGTGCTCTGAATAGCTTGCTGGAAGTTAGTCGGCTTATCATTATCAATGATGCAATCCTCTCTATCCCCGTCTACGAGAAAACCGTAGTATCTCCCAGACGGATGAGACAGCCTACTACTCCTGCGGAGTGGCATGGGAATGCCCTATTCTTTTGAAACTTCTGGTTCTACCAAGCTTTCAGTAATAGCTTGTGGTTCTGGAATTTCCTCCAGTTCTATTGCGCTCCCACTAGTTTCTTTTTCTAAAAAATGATGTTCCAAAAAGTGGGCATAACGAGAAAAAAAACTTTTTGTTCCTCTGCGTAATAGAAAAGATACCTCCTGGAGTTCTTTGGGTATCCCATAAACTTACACAGTACTAAGCGTGCCTCGAGTTTGTCCGCATGATGCTTTTTAACAAAAGCTGGACAACCCCATATCTTCAGATACTGAAGATAGGGTTTCTTCCCACTCCACATCTGATATGGTATGGTAGGCACAGTCTTGGTAGGAACCTTGTTCAAAAGATATGCAGCTGATTCTAGTGCATAACCCCAGAATGATCGCGGTAACTTAGCGTTACTCATCATGGAACATACCATATCCAATAGGGTTCGGTTCCTTCTCTCCGATACACCGTTGTGTTGTGGTGTGTATGGAAGAGTAAGCTGAGAGAGAATTCCATTCTCTTTTAGGTAATCCAGGAACTCGGCACTCAAGTATTCACCACCTCGATCAGATCTCAGTGTCTTGAAACTTTTGCCGGTTTGTTTTTCTACTTCATTCTTATATTCTCGGAATTTTTCAAAGGCCTCGGATTTATGTTTCATCAAGAAAATATGTCCATACCTAGAGAAATCATCCATAAAAGCAATGAAATAGGAATAACCACTTCTTGCATGTGTAGACATTAGACCACACACGTCGTTGTGTATTAGTCCTAAGAGCTTGCTCACTCTTACTCCGCATCCAGTGAACGGAGTCTTTGTCATCTTTCCTTTGAGACATGATTGACAAGTTGCATAAGATTGATATTCGAACGGATCCAAATATCCTTCTTTATCTTAGTCAACCTTGTTTCGTTGATGTGACCTAGTCAACAATACCATAAGAAAGCATGATTTATTTCTGGAGTCTTTCTTTTATGTGTGTTCTGGACATTGAAAATTTGTAGTTGGTTTAATACGTATATACCGTTGTTTAGAGTACTTGACCCAATCAGACCATGATTAAGGTGGATGTTTACGACATCGCTTACAAATGTAAAATCATAACCTTCTTTAGATAAAAAAGATACAGAAATGATATTACAAGTCAAACTAGGTACACAAAAACAGTTGCGCAAAACCAAAATATATCCACTCGTCAATCCAAGGTGATATTCCCCTACGGACACAGCATCCACGCTCGCTCCGTTAGCAACCCCGAGGGTCATATCACCGGTCTTCAGAACCCTACGGCTTCTCAGTGCCTACAAAGAATTATAGATATGAGATCCTGATCCAGTATCCAATACCCAAGAAGTAGATTTGATTGACAGACAGTTTTCAATTACAAACACACCTGAAGCCGAAGCCACAACCTGCTTCGGGTCCTCGTTCTTGGCCTTCCATGCCCTGCAATCTTTCTTCCAATGGCCCTTTTTATGACAGTAGAAGCATTCTTCCTTTCCTACCGTCGGCCCCGCTGCTCTTGCCCTGCCTTTTGCTTCCATCTTACTAACACCGCCTCTCGGCTTGGTGGGGGCCTTCTTCTTCTTTCCTTTGGCTTTCGCCTTGGATCTAGAAGAGGAAGCTCCACCAACATATAGAGCAGGTGTTTCCTTGGCTTTCTGTAGGGTTCCCTCATCACTTCTCAACATGTTGAGGAGTTCTGGAAGTTCAACTTCTTTACCTTGAATATTAAAATTCAAGATAAACTGGGCATAGGTAGGAGGGAGGGACTGCAGAATTAAGTCTGTATACAACTCATTCTCTAACGTGGTCCTGAGGTCCGCGAGCTCTTCAATATAGCTGATCATCTTAAGGACGTGTTCCCCTACAGATGACCCGACGGCCAACCTCGCCTAAAAAAGCTTCTTCGAGCTCTCGTATCTTGCGATACGAGATTGCTCTCCATATAATTCTTTGGTATGGAGGAATATGGATTCAAGATCTATATTCTCATGCCGCCTCTGGTGCTCATTGTCCATAGAGGTCAGCACGAGGCACTTGGCCTTCGCGCAGTCAATCTCGTAGGTCTTACGGATTTCCTTATCCGTGACACTGGATTCTGGACCTGAGACAGCGGGGGCTTTAGTAGTGAGGATATATCCCAACTTGTTATAACTTATTGCCATCTTGACATTCCTGAACCAATCTTTGTAGTTTGGCCCTGTCAATATATTTTTATCTAATAGTAACTTAAGGCCCGTCATCTTTGGTTACTGCAATTAGGAGAGAGGGAAGAAACACTTTAGCATGATGCTCTTGCAAGTTTAGATTTGTTTTTAGTTTATCTAAACAGGATGGCTCCCACTGTTTCTCGAATCCTTCCTCAAACCAGAAAAGAAGAATTAGTCAGGATTAATCTCACCGTACAATACTTGCTTAACCGTTCAGCCAGGCCAGTGTTGGTACTTCAAGGGAAGTTTTACGACGCTTTCGCGAAGTTCCTTAATTAAATAACCTCTTTTCCCTGAAGGCGTAGCCCCGCTAACACCTTTCTAGACACCTACTTGGTTTATAGCATTGATCGTTAAGTGAAAAAATCTCCCAAGGAGTAGCATATACTCACAGTAGGATCGGGATCCAAATATCATCATGTGATAAAGTCGAATGAATCCTACCAAAATTATCACACTCCAAATGATATGCAACACTAGCAAGGTTCAGTTTTTTTAGAAACCCCCGATGTGGATTTTTGCCCCATGCTCTTATGATCTTGACGAAGGCCAACATATCATAAGTCACGTGTCAAGTTCTACCCGTCATTGTCCAGGTTAATTTGAATCCACCCGCACATACCCTTGATGAAGGCCAAAATAGCAGTACGACTGTCCCAAACCAACGCATCTATCTATGCTACAGATGAATATTCAGCAACTACCAATTACTATGCCTTGGCGAAGGTTAAAATACATAACCTGAATACTACTGAATGTCCAACTGAAATGACGGAGGGCTACGAATGGTTTTGGTGAAACCGTGAACATAATGAACTTGATACAATCGAAGGAACCTGATAGGTTTTAAAAGGAGTGGTTTAAGCTCCGCATTTTAAAAGTTTTTCTGTTATGAAAAACCGAGTGGTTTTAAAATTGTTCCAACGATTCAGCTTTGGTTTGTTTGCTTTGCACTAATGTAATGTAGTCCCATCAATTAACCTACCATTGCAGAAAAAGACGAAAATACAGCGTACGCTTATTTCATCCGCATTCGCCACGGGGCCCCGTCTTACACCGTTAGGTTAGAGAACTAACGCCAGAGCTGGGGGCTGGACTAGCGTGGATGCAAAACATAAGCAACGCCTATTATATAATATATATATATATATATATATATATATATATATCCATTCGTCAGACACAATAATAGGCATTCCACATCACAGATGAACACATTGGATATACTAGGAATTCCGCATTTCGTTTAAGCCTGTAACGAAAGATGGATTCCACGGTCGTGATGAATAGCTAAACCCCACCCCAGACCCTTATGGGTGCGGCAAACTACCTACCAAATAGCCGAAGTGAAGCAATCTCCCTCAACAACGTGAGTAGGTCACTCGGCACTTCAAAGTACCCGGTAGTTTGTGCACCCCACCTTGGGTCTATCCGAGGAGCAATAAACAGTAAATGAAATAATACAACGGTGGCTACAATCTCAACCCGGATGTGCCCTGCGAAAAATTATTACAACAATTTACAATTTACATTTTAATGAAAGAATATAACACTTCACATCCCCGGCTATTCATTCACGACAATCCAATAAGTCCATATACACAAACCAAACATCACAGAAATGTGCAACCCCCAACTAACCGACATATAGCAATTAGCGAAAGTTTATGAACACATATATCACAACATGAAACATTAAATGACGTTAAACTGCGACTTCGAAACACCCCGTATCACCACAGTGAAGAATTGACAGCATATCAAAATTGGCAAAAATAAACAACTCCTGAAACACTAGATCCAAGTAACAAAGACACAGACCATAACACAAAGCATTTACCCATGCTAAAACCGGTGAGACCGAACATTAGGGCAATGTGGTTGGTCCAGGTTAGAGGAAAATGTCTCGTTTTTGGTCTATATTCACTTTACAAGTGAAGGAGTACTCTGCAGTTGCTAAAATAATTTTTAGTGCCTTGGAAAAAATCAATAGAAACTAGGATCTACGTTTCGATGTTTACGGGTTATTTCTATTTCGTAGTTTTAGTTGTCGTTTAATCTGTTAGCTATGATTTAGTCGGCTCTGATACCACTATAAGTCGATACCACGCACCCCACGTGTTCGTGGGGAGCCGGAGTTTGCAAAAAACGATTTTTATAAGCTTCGTAATATCGACTAAACTCCAGGATCGATACCAAACCTAACTAACAAACTATCAAAGAGGTTTAACTATTATGTGTGAGTGTTATACCTCAAGTTCTCGCTGTCCTTCACCTCCTCGTTGTCCTTCTCCAAGTCGTGAGTTCCTTGAACTGAGAACGGATCGTGCTTCCTCGTCGTCTTCTCCAAATCGTAGAAGATCCAGTAGAAAGATCCGACTTTGAGCTTAACCTCTAACTTGAGGCAACTAGGTCACTTGGTGTGCTAAACTTAGTAGCCTAGGATGTGTAGAGAGTGATGAGGAGTCTAGTAGTCTCACAAACCCTAGGATTCTCAATTTATGAGATGGTTAGGGTTTGAAAAGAGATGGAGAAAAGCTTGAGGAAAGTGAGAGAGAAAAGTATCTGTAGTTTTCTTGAAGTGAAAAAGAATAATGAAAATGGCTAGGGTTTTTGGTTTTAAACCTAATGAAAATATCTCACAAATATCTCACAAAAATATCTAAGTCAACAACTGTAACAACTCCAATTTTAGTGTACACAAAATTCATTTAAAGTTAATGTATACTTGGGGTATTTACAAATTCCTGTGAGTACGATAAGAATTTGTTTTGCTTTTGAATAGCAAGAAGGAGCTTGTAACTCATTGGTAAGATCTTGCACTGTTGAACCAAAGCATTAGAGTTCAAATCCTATCAGCCACACATTCTTTTAATCTTTTAGAAACCCAAGAGTCTACACGTGCACTACACGTAATAGGATAAGTTACAGAATAAACAAATGTGTCTACGAGGCTAGACCAAGCGTCAGGGACACGTGGCTTCAAGACGAGCCCGGACTCGCCCGACTCGGGCCGGTTAAAGCCTTGACTCGGCCGGCGCCGCCGGTCTAACTCGGTCCGAACCCTAATTTTCTTTAACCCCCTGCACCCTTTGGCCTACCCCACTCCCCCTACACTGTTTAAAATCTCTGCAATTAACCAGAGAATTAAAATACCCCCTTTTAATCCTTTTTAATGCAAATTTAAATGCAATTTTATCACACCCTAACCCTAATTTTCCCTATAAATACCCACTCTTTTTTCTATACCCCTTTACACTGAAATTTCCTACAAAAACTCTCAAGAAAATTCCAAGATCTTTTTGTATGCAAGTGGAGTTAGCAAAGGGCGAAACTCCGATGAACTTCCGGTGACAACTCGAGGAGTTTCCGACGACGAAACGATACACCGGAAACTCCCACCTCTTTCTCTTTCTCTCCTCTAGCCAATCATCTAGTAATTCCCTACTTCTCCTTCTTTTCTCTATTCTAAAAATATTCAAAACTAAAATCCGACGGAAGCGGAGTTAGTCTGACTTCCGATTCGGTTTTCTTTAAAAACTAAAAATTTTCTTAATCAAGATACCTTCATATCATCACTTATTATTCATTAAATATTAACAAACTTAATAAAATAAGTTGCACATCAAACTAATAATTTTTGTAACTTTTATTATACTTTTTCAGAAAAATACTATATAATTTAGTTTCGACATAAACCATCATAATTCCTTATTATACCTATATATAACTCACGAGGTAATGACCTACCTTCTCACAACACACATATCTAATATAGCACGATGGAATTTGGGAACATAGATTTGGGAAAATACGACTTTACATATAACTACCTTCAGCTATTAAAACCCTTTTCTACAAGAAATGTATTTTAATAAATCTTTGCAATTGCGTCTCTACAACCCATTTTGGGGAACCTGATCGGGATGGTGCGGATTATCGCAAATTTTCGGGCTTAGTAGAGTGAGATGCAGACCTCCGCAAGGAGCATACGATCTCGAAAGATTTAAAATACAATTTTCTTTAGAAAATGTGATTTCTATTATAAATAAAACTTATATTTTTAATAAATAAATAAATATATAATTAATATCAAAATATCTATTTTTAATATTTATAATATTCCACATTTCCAAAATTCAAGAAAAACTTCTCATTTACAAGAAAATACCATACAAATCCAATATTACAAATAAATACCATATATTATGAAATTAGGTTTTATTCACTAGAAATGTCATATTGATAAAATATACATCCATGAAAACTCTAAAGACGATAATAAAATACTTGAGGTGTATTTTGAAAATATAACAAAACTATTTTACATAAAACCCTCTCAAGTTATACTAAATTACAATAAGGTCCCTAGTAAATATAGGTTTAAGCGGGACCAGTCTCTTGAGCCTCAGGGAGCCGGAGATATGGGTGCTTGCCTATTTAAGGTAGACAACTTAACAAACGGTATTATCAACACGGTAATTGTCTTTGAAAAAGACACAAATCTTACCGTCCATGTGCAGCAGTTACCGATAGTACCAAAACATAATTCAAGACTTCAATTTCTTTTCTAATTGTCTAACTCAGACTGAGTCTCAATATAATCAATCTGACATGAATATGATTCAAGTATGAAACTATAATTCAATATGAATCTATGAATCTATATATTCAATCTGTTTAATCTAATCAATCTATATTGACTGAACCAAACCATAGATAAACATCCAGCTACATGATTCTCCAGTTACATCCATTTACTGATATCATGGTTTCAGCAAGTTATCCATCTACATACAATATACAATTCAAACAATACAATCAAGATATCGCGGGGTCTATAAGGGGTAGACTGGTACGGAAGGTGTTAAAAGTGGCACGAGACTGTAACCATAATACACCTAATCTGAATTCAATTGCCGTTGTACCGTGGCTGAACGGTTCATTGTGCTCCGTATACCTTAGTCTCCGGAATAGTGGGATTCCTCTTGTATACACTGGTATTCTTCTATACCAAGCTACAAACAAAAGCGTTAATACTAAATACAACATTATAACAATATACTCTCTATTCTGATTATTCCATTCTTGTCTATTTACGCGATTTACCGAGCGATTTGTTCGCTGACGACATTTTCTTCCTTTTCTTTGGAATGTCGTCAGGTGATTCGGGCCTTCAGGAGATCGAGCCCACCTTCGAGGACTTAGAAGGGCTAGCTTTCAACCCGGAGCTCTAGTTACTTATACATTTCATTTCAGTATTTTCCATTTCTGTTATGCCACTGTTTAGGCATTGCTTTCCATTCCATATATTTACTTTTCAGATGTATTATAAAAAAGAATGTTAATAAATAAAGTTGTTGTTCATTTATATCTTGTCTCTTGTGTACATTACATTTTATATTGCTTAGATACGCTTAGCGTGTTTACTTCTGAGTAAATACGTAGCAGCCTCCTCACGTCTTCTGCCCGTATACTGGGAAGCGGGGCGTGACAACAACTCACAAAAAAGTCCAAGAAAGTCAACAAGAAACCCTAATCTTATTTCACTAAAATACCACAAAGTTTCCTCTCTCAATTCCTCCACCTCACTAAAGAATTAATCATAAAAGAAAACCCTAATTTGAGGTGTCATTCTCCAAAATCAATCTTGATCATATCACAAGAATGCCCCTCTCATCCGTATATACATACCCGCATCCGTATTTCGAGAAACACGAATACAATGAGACGAAACTAATCCAATAATCATATACTAGGATCCGGCTTAAACCAAAGCCCACTAGTATGGTCCGCCTGAACATCATATGCGCACAAGTACACGTATGTGTTCGAACTCTGTCGTAAAACCATACGAGCTCTACACGTTTCGCCTGAAGCTGGGAAACCCTCTGTGTGGGACTCTAAAGACTCGACAGTACGCTGGCAGTGGGTTTAACCACAAGCGCATCAGCGGCACTAGCTGTACGTAACGGCTACCCAGCTATCTGTCGATAAGAAAGCCGACGAGCAAACTCATCCGTACCCCTACTGACCCTGTCTGTGTCAATCTCCGTACAGTCCGGTCTGTTCGTCTAAGATTGTCTCATATCGGTCCTAGGGGGGCGGCAAGCGTCAGATCCCTAATAATGCAATAAGTCGTATCGGAGTGCGGCCAAAAACACCCTGAGAAACTATTGGAATCCCTACCAGCAAATCTCGCTTGCCCTGGCCAGGGATTTTGTGTAATGGCTTTCCGAACACATCGCGACATCAACCCTCAATACCGGGAGAGACGAATCCTATCTAACCGCTACTGCCTCCAAGTGCTTCGGGACTGCACCCAACTACTACCTGTTTGCACGACTCAGCAGAGCCGTGGTAGGGTAGTAATCTAATAACGGTGGGAACACACTTGAGGCGAAGTAGCAGTGTCAAGTCGACGGACTAAGCTGTACTCATGTCACCTGGGAACTGCTACCCGACGATAGGTATATTACCAACCAGCAGTTCCCTACGAGTCCATCCAGTGTAACTCATAACCCAATGAGCACCTGCATACTATCTCCAGTACGACGTACTGATGGCTGTGGGACAGACCATCTCCCCTGTTGGGAAGAGAACGTATACACTAGTCTACTCTGGAGTATCGATGCGCTGTCTCGATAATCCTGGGACTAGGGACCTGTGTAAGAATGTGCTTGTAGACTACCAAGCCCTCACTAGTGTGACTGCCATCACAACGCTGGTAGTCAAGCAAACATCTTAAGGGCTTTATCAATATGTATTAGCGATACGTTAAAAGAAACATATACACATATTAAGATAGATACAAACCAAGTAGCATACTACTATATCGAGCAAGACTGTCATAAATCCTTGTATATATCCCAAGCTTCCAAAATGTAATATACAAACCAGTAATATACAATAATGGCCTCTAAAGTATATCACACTAACAGTTTCAAATAAGTTTAGGGGTGGATTGTACATAGGTATGTATCAACATCATATTTATTTCCGCATGCACTTGCACGTTTATTTCCTTTTTCCTTTATTTCACAATTTTTCCTTTCTTTGCATGTTTAATTCTGTATTGCATCATGTTTCAATCTGTATTGCATATATATTTAAAAATCCAAAAAAAAAAATTAAAATTCAAAACCAACAAAAAAATTATAAAATTTCAGATCAAGTTAGTGAATGTAAAGTTTTGAGTAGTAAACGTTAAATAGGAACTTATCACAAATTCAAAATGACTAAATAGACGTATCCTTCAAATAGCTTATTATAGGTTGATGACAAGCTTCACCGATAGTTTTACTCTCTTAATTTACAAATCCGAGTATTTTAACCCATTTATGTTATAATTGACATTATGCTCATTATCTCAGATTTTTCACTGTTAACCGTATGAAAATCCCATTCCTCTGAAACTATTTGACCCGGACCCTCTTGCTTCTTTATGTATTAGGATATTGGCTCAGTAGTCTGCCTTATTCATTAGTCCATATCATCCTTTTTTATCAGTTCCTATGATTTATTTCATGATATTATCTTATTTTATGCATCCGCTTGTCTAGATAGACGTTTGTGATTAATTCTTTACTTGCTTGCCTACAATGGAAAAAAGTTGGGTCAAACAAAAAAAAAAGAAAAATGAAATGAATCAGTAGTTAAGGGGCATATGTGTGTGGATATGTCTCTTTCTTACACCCCCTCTAAGTAAGTGTCTTCATCGAGTTAAAAATCCTTACGGTTCTTTGTGTGAAGATAATCTTGGCCTCCGATATTCATGTGTCGGTTAAAAAACTAGTTGATATATATAAAGAAAAAATGTAAATGATACCATCTTTATAGGCTTGCAAGTTTAGTTTAAAACTCAAATTCCTATCTGGTTTGTATGGTTGTTTTTTGTAACACATGCTTGAATCATCGGTCTATTTTACTTTGATTGGACTGGTATATTGTAAATTTTTTAGTTTCAGCCTTATTATAATAAGTTTGCTTAAGACTAACTGGAATTGTTTATACTAGGGAATGTGGGGTTAGTAGACCAGTTGGACACCGATATCTAGATAGTGAGCATTTGTAATTTATATATGGATTTGAATATTCTATCATATACTGAGAGTAGAACATACTTTGCTGAGGCCTTCGTGTGCTATTTTGACTTTTGGGAGATACTACTGTGTTTATGTGTTTCATTGTATATTCACGTTCTGTTCCTATTTATATGTGACTATTTAGATTTGATCATGAACTAACAAAGATCCCGGATTTTATGGGTGTAATCTGCTGAAAATCCTCATGAGACAAAACTCGTCCTCTAAGGTAATCTAGAGTTTTAACGGCTTGTTGCACACGCTAAGTGCAAATCGCGATATCTGCGAAAGTGAGTTGGGATTTTATCGTTCTTTTAGAATAAAGTTTTACATGATGACGAGCAAAATATAAGTTTGGGGGTATTTGTTCCTCACGATTATTTGCATAAAATATCGTCCATTTTGTATCATTATATTAATAAACAAGTAATATTAACTCTATGGCTACTATTGAGTACAGGATTACAGGTTTGCTAGGGTATGAATCCCAATTGGTGCGAAACATGCACATTTGATACGATTTTAGGTTCAATTGGCCAACGGACGACTAAATGATCAAAACACATGCCACGACCACTCAAATCAACTACATGCATTCCTCGAGCTTCTGAAAATTCAATAAAAGACTTCACTATTATTTTGGACGTCAAGAAGGCTTTAATTATGTTGAAATATTGTGTGGAGGATGTAAATGCATGTGGTAATTGAATTTGTAAAGTAAAGTCAAACCGAAACGGAATCGTTGACCAAGAAAACCTGAGAGCATTCCTGAAAGAATTTGGCGATTTTGTATACATGAAAAATGAGGATTAATTGGATAAAGCTCACTGTAAAAATTGGAAGTTCTAATTCATTTATGGCCGCAAATTTGCGGCCATATAGTTCATTTTGGCCGCAAATTTGCGGCCATAATTGGGATTTGTCATGTCGGCAAAGGAGCAAACTTCTATGGTGAGGTCCATGTTGGTTTGACGATACAGGGTTGCTCTTAAACTTTATTTATAAATTGCAGATCAATGACGAAGCATCGGGGGAGAGAAAAAAATAGATTAAAATAGCTCTAGTTTGTAATAGCTTATGGTATTTTAGTGAAAAATCAATTTGCTTTAGCCATTAGAGTTGTTCATCTTCTTCAAGAGCTTGCATGATCTTCATTTTCTAGTTAAGAGTAATTGTTTTTGGTAAGTTCAATTTAGTTTCATTCATGTCTTGTTTAAGCATTCTTAAATGGATTTTTATTGTTATTCTTGTCTTTTCAATTTCTATCTTTTCCTTTGGTATATATTTAGTTCTTAAATGGTGTTTTATTTTTCTTCTTGTTTTTATGATTTAAGTATTTATTATTAGTTTGTTGTTTCTTTGGGTTACATCCGATGATTGCTCTTGCAAGAATCCTTAATAGCTAGCACTTCTGCTTGCTTGGATGAGAGGAGAATGTTTGATGAATTGGTTTTGATTACTTTACTATTCTTCGATCCAATATTTTGAACTTCATGATAAGCACATGCGAACCTCTCGATTCTGGACTTTTCAACCTCTCTGGTTCTCAATATATGACTAGATTTGCTAGTTCACAATGTGAGGCTAGATGTTGACTTGAATCCGGCCATGAGAATAAGTCGCAGGTTTTTGAAATGAGGGTTAGTAATAAATTAAAGAAGTAGAAGGATAAGAAAACCTAGGTGATAATTCTTATAAAGAGATAGCTTCGCCTCTAATTTTACAAGTTTCTAATCAAGGCAATGGACAAATGCATGGAAGGTTATCTATACTTGCATACCGTTCACTTTTTAATTCGCATCTCTTTAGTTTATTATTAGCACAATTCCAATTAGTTGCTACCTTTGCTGTGTTTTGACAGTTTATGTTTCACTACACTAAATGTTATGTGTTTAATATTTCGTGCTTACAAACACCATGTTAGTGGCTAGTAAAGAGCTTAACTTATTAAATATAGATGCACAACCCGTATTTGGTAGGATATGAATTGAAGGTGAAGTATATGGATTATAACTATTCATTGGTATCCAATTCTTATTTCCAGCAAGTTATTTTTTTATTCTTTAAATTTGTATTAAACAGCCTAAATCAAAACAATTATTTTCTCAAACAACTTGTCTAAAGCATCCAAATAATTATACCATTCCATGAGAGACTCGTATTCATCATTTACTTATTGCAAAATATTGATTGCGATATTTAATACTACAAGATTCTAGGATTCCGTAATTTTAAATTCTGACATTCACATACACGGAAAATCAACCTCAACATCCTCCATACTTCGCTAATTACTAAAACACCCCGTCTTACTTAGTATTTACTTTAAAAAAACCGTATATTTAAATTGCACTAAAAAGACCCCCTTATTAGTTTTCTATCAAAAATCAATGTCTTGTTAGAGAGATGGAGTTAGAACTTGAGCTTGAGCCGCTCTCTCACCTTTTAAGTATTCAAATAGGTCTTTATCCTCGAAAAAAGTGAAATCAAATTGTTTGCTTAATTGAAGATTGATATTCAACGCAACTTACAAACCGCTCTCCTTTCGAATGATCATGCCCACTAACTAGAAATTTGCAGCTGACGAGAAGCGGCATTCAAAAAGTTCGTTGTGGGAGAAGATTGAGAAAGACGAGCCAGTTTTCATTATCAATTGAGAGATGTATGATCGAAATCTAACCCTAAATCCATTTTGGAGGAAAAGTTAAGAATTTTGAAAGAAGAAGAGGGACTGGGGTGTTTTAAAACCTTAACCTGATACTCACTGTCAACCTCCTAACAGACTAATAGAAGATGCTAAAAAGATTCTTTTTTTGACATGTCAGTGGTTTTTAGTACAATTTAAATATATGAAAGGTCTTTTAAATAAATATGAAATATGAAAGGACTTTTTCATAATAAGTAAAATATGGAAGGGCTTTTTAGTAAAACCCCTTAACATAAATAAATCATACTGAAAAATGTCGCATGATGCAAAAATTAATTGTTATGCATCGAAAGCGACAGAGATTCTGTCTGTAAAAAATATTTAATCAGTTTCAAGCAGGGAAAAGAGAACTTGAGAAACCGAAATAAAATTTTAATCTTTCAGTCATGCATTTATATTTTTAAAAAGGCCAAAAGATACATTATGAAGGATTGGAACAAAATTTTGAACAAAAATTAGAGCCGAAATCTATGTTTTCCAGTGTGTTAACTGTAATGAAAAGAAGAAAGAGGGAGATGCAATTTTTTCTTTAAATTTTTTCCTGTCATCTATCAACATCCAGTAGAAGTGAGGAGCATAAATCAAATTCCCTTACAAGGTAGGGGCCCGAACAAATTTAGCGAAGAAATGCCCCAGTATGTAGTGGGGCGTACGGAAAATCTACAGAAATGTAGGGTGGTAAGGAAATTTCTGCGGAATGAGTTGGCCAGAAACAAGTTTACATGAGTTCACGGGGGTGGCTTAAATTTCCAGTGGATCTTTCTAGTATGATTTTAAACCTTGGGGGTCTGATACGAATTACTCAAAAATACAGGGGCCTCAGATTAATTTTCCGAAGAAAACGACAAATAGGTGCCGGATCTGGCATCCTGCGTACCATACCACTTTCTATATAATTATATAATATTTGTATATAAAGGTCTATAAAGAAAGCACTCCAACAAAATTTTATATTTTACATAAGTTTTTCAGAATAATTAAGACAATACAAAACTTATTCGGGAGTACGGAAACGAAAAACCATAGAAGGAGAAAAGAAAGAAGCATGACCGGCTTTTGCTTTTATTGTCTTTTATGGCAGTGATCGATTATGTAATCTTAATTATTTTGGCTCTATTAGTCCAGTAAACAAAATTTCTGGTCCGATAACCATAGTTAACATTAGTGGAGAAGAGGTACGGTTTTTAATAATATAATAATAAAACATCGTTTAAAATACGTGTGTGCTTATTGGTTCAAATCTTGTAAGTGCTATAAAAAATAGTTTTCTAAATTAAAACAAAATAAAATAGATATAATTGTAAACCTGAAAATGGAGAATTCGAAGAAATTCATCCGATTTATTTTAAAGAAAAAGATTGAGCTACAATCAGCTAGAGTGATGTCTCGGCTAAACCTGAAGATTGATCAATTTCACCGAATCCTCCGTCTTCAAATTTAGCCGAGTCATCGTTCTGGCTGAAGACAGCTCGGGCTTTTTCTTTTAAATAAATCAGATGGATTTTTTTGCATCCCCGTCTTCAAGTTTAGCCGAGTCATTGCTCTTGCCGAATGTACCACAAACTTTTCTTCAAAATAAATCGGATGGATTTCGCTGAATGCGTCCGCCTTCAAGTTCAGCGAACCTTCGCTCTCCATGGCGAAATGGCGAAAGTGGCTCAAACTTACTTCAAAATAAATTGGAAGGATTTCTTGGAATGCAACTGCTTCTTAATGGTAGATCACTTTATTAGTTATTTTTCTTCTTTTTTTAGTAGAAAAGTAATTTATCTTCTTTAGTTTTCATCTCAACACTTGGAAAACAAGGGCTGTTGGGTTGGGTGTAGTTGAAACCCTATGCGGTTCTAAGCATACGGAATTACAGAATTAAGTGTTTGATTTCAAGTAGTTGGTACTTCAACTTTTAGTTGGAAAGACAAATCGTGTTAAAAATCATGTAGTTGCAACTATACTCAGATCGAGTGTTTTTGCAGCCACATGAGTTGGAATGCAAAAAAGAATAGAAAAAATTGTTATCATGTTGCAACTATATCTAAACAAACACATGTTTTGTAAAACATGTAGCCGTAACTACATTCTAACCAAACAAAGAAATAAAATTGCAACCACGGTATGTGTATCTATATCTAACTGTAAATACATTGTTTTTTGAACTACAAGCAAACAAACCGGCCCCTAAGTTGCTTTGCCACACCTCAAGGATCTAGGCAGCACAATCCCTAGGGACCGCATGGTAGCTTTTTTGTGGATCATGGTGACTGGGCCCATGGCTTTGAAATCGGCACACCTCTCCAAAATCTAATCTTCAACATGAACCATGCTATATTTTTTAATTCTCTCTTTCCAAAGAAACATGAACCATGCTAAGTGTCCATAATGCCAACTACAATTGTTAATTTCAGTTCAATGCATTTATAATCAAAGTATGTTTGCCATCTAGTTTCACTAAAAATAAGGATGGATTCTACCACGCACTACTACAAAGAAGGGTTGCTCCTACGGATAAATCCGTAGGGGCAACCCACTGCCCCTACGGATATATACGTAGGGGCGAAAAAATACCCCGTAGGTGCAAAGGCCGCAGGTGCAAGTTGAGACCCTGAACTTGCCCCTACGGTTAAATTTTTGCCCCTACGGATATATGTGTAGGTCCAGGTGCCCCTACGGATTAAGCCGTAGGGGATAAGATTTTATATTATTTACGGTTTATTTTAATAAATTACTTGGACCTACGGCTATAGCCGTAGGGGCATGTACTACCCCCTACGGATATATTCGTAGGTACTGTTCCGTAGGGGCACAAATTCAGGATTCCTGATATTTGCCCCTACGGATAACGCCGTAGGGGCGTGTCAGTGGCCCCTACGGATATATCCGTAGGGGTATTCCCAAACACCTGGCACTGACATCTGGGGGAAATATCAGTTACTGCTGATATTTAGCCCCTACGGATATATCCGTAGGGGTAACATGTCGGCCTACGGATTAATCCGTAGGTACATATTGTCTGTAATTTTTTTTTAAAAATGGGCTGCTTGATTTTTTCCCGCCCTGTGCACAATAATGTATACATCAATCAAATCATATATTGCAGTATTCATAATCACATCTCACGCATATATATAATATACAAAAGAAACGCAAAAACTGAATATGATATGAATACAAACCAATATCAATATCATTTCAAAATGTAGTACAATGTGTATGATATAAATAAATACATGTTTCAAAAAAAAAAGAACCAAAAATCTACCCTAGCTCGGTCCAGCTCGGTCCTGCTCCTCGGTCAATAAACTCTGCAATTCGTCGCGAGCGGGAGTCTGAGTGGGCGGTGGATCGAGCTACAGGAGCTGTCTGCGGAACCGCAGCCGAAGGAGATGCGTGTGGAGGCTCGGCCGATCTACCCTGTCGCGTCTGGATATAACGTGTGTAAGAAGCGTGTAAGAACTGTTTATTATTCGAATTCGTATCATTATTAAGTTATTTCAAAACCATGTTTGGATATCTAGTTTGGAAAAGCGTTGTTTATTTCAATTACATATGTATGTATGATTAATAAAACATAAGTCTACAACCAAATAAGCTCAGGCTATGAACTGATATTGGATATGTTGATATCTATAATATGACATTATATTTTACTATTAAGTAGTATACATACCAGCATCTCATTCAACTCCTGAACGGTGGCCTTCAAGCTCTCCTGTTCCTGCTGGATACGTCGCTAACTGAAGACGGAGGAAGTAACCACCGGGGTGGAGTCCAACCTCATATGGGCCCTGCTAGAGCCCAGTCCTCGGCCTCTCTCCAAACCTCCGTGGTGCCGTCCGTGTGCGGCGTCCAGGACTGGGGTCAGCAGCCTCGAATGTTGCCTTCCCCCTAGCAACTGTCAGAACATTATATTTAGCACATACTGGTCTATAAAATTGACAAGAAATACCAAAATCAACAAATTCAAAGCCTTACCTACAGAGATAGAAGATGTGCTCCTCTGGTATCTGCATGTATCAAAATTTGAATAATATTAATTAATTTCAGTACATACATACTAACAAGGTAAACTCACATTTAGCGCTGCTTACACATATGACAGGGAGTGAACAAGCTCTTGTAGATCATCAGGCGCAAATCTAATCTTATCAAGCAGCCCATGATAATGAGTTGGACGACTAAGAGCAAAAGAAAATTGTGTATATTTATGATATAGCATTCTAAATCAATATACATGCCCTATATAATATATAAACATACCTGGAGGAACGGGAGTGGTCTCTGTCCCTGATATGGACGCATCACCAACAACTAGACAATCAAACATTGACAATATAAGTAATTTTGACATAAACAGGCATGGATATCTATAATATCGATATTCAAAATGGATATTAGAGAGCGCACCTGCAGTGAGAAGTGGTAAAAGTATCACCCAACTAGAGTGTAATTTACAGAATCAGTTGAGACTCTTAAAAGTCATAGAAGAACCCGACCTGCACAAATCTGATGTATGCTTTCCATTGGACACTAAGAAGTCTTTAAAGGGAAAAGCCTATGTGAAAGCCATCATTAGTTCATATCAGAAGATTGATGCTGAAACAGAGAACGAGAAATGTCATTTTTTTCTTCTTCCGCCACATTACTGTCTTCTCCTTCTGCCACATTACTGTCTTCTCCTTCTTATTATGTGCGCGTGCAAATTCAATGACTATATTGAGAATATGGATTAATAGTGGGTAGGAAAAGTATTTCTCAAATGGCTTTTGCGTCTTAAAACCATAAACTACTAAGTAATGACATACATAATTTTTTTAGTATAAAGTTTGTTATTTTAAGTTTTCCCTTATAGAGATATGATCTAACTGCATCTATCAACTATAAGTGTGCAGAAAATTATGATAAGAAATCATAAGAAAGGGTCGTAGCCATGCATAACCTTGAATCTACATACCAAATCATGCAAAAGCATGCACTTATTGTCACCTTGCCTTGGAATATAAAATATCTTGGAAGACTATAAGCGAGCATTTAAATCTTGATAGCTTTTGACTTCAACATATATTTTTCTCAAGTACCATGAAATATACTTGCTCCGTATAAACCGTTTTCAGGAAGATGGATTAATAATGACAAATTATCCATTGTGGCTCACTAGGTTAGCATTTTCTCTTCTATTGACCATCTTTCTAATCTGCTTGATAAATTTATTCGGAACCGGCTGCGAATCATTAAAAGACATGCATGAGAAAGAAAGCTAAAATACAGATATATAGCATACCGATACATCGAAACTTCATAGTTGCGATGGCAATCCAGAGATATTTATTTCTACACACGTGATGCGCGTGCGAATGCGTCAGGCATCATGGACAAATATTTCAGAACATGGAAAGTATTATTCGTATAAAGTAATTAAAACTTTTAAACACCTTGGGTAGATATT
Source organism: Agapanthus africanus (assembly GCA_030015575.1). Classification (NCBI taxonomy): domain Eukaryota; kingdom Viridiplantae; phylum Streptophyta; class Magnoliopsida; order Asparagales; family Amaryllidaceae; genus Agapanthus; species Agapanthus africanus. The sequence goes on along the minus strand of JASDDO010000031.1, from coordinate 517,734,489 downwards.
TTCTTAGGTGATGCAATCATATCATGAGGATTAAATTTAAGCTATTATACATATGCATATGTATTTTTCTAACCTAAAATATCACACACACACACACAGAGAGAGAGAGAGAACACCTGGTAGGTAAAGAAATCAGGTAGCAGGATCCTGAAGAAATGGAGTCCATAGCATTGCTCATCATCATCATCCATGATCCCTTTGATAATAATTTTTCAAAGGGATCACGAATGATGATGATGAGCAATACTATGGACTCCATTTCTTCAGGATCCTGCTAACTGATTTCTCTATCTACCTGGTATTCTCCCCCTCTCTCTCTCTCTCTGTGTGTGTGATATATTAGATTAGAAAAATACATAAGCATATGTATAATAACTTAAATTTAGTCCTCATGATATGATTGCATCAACTAAGAAAATATCTACCCAAGGTGTTTAAAAGTTTTAATTACTTTATACGAATAATACTTTCCATGTTCTGAAATATTTGTCCATGATGCCTGACGCATTCGCACGCGCACCACGTGTGTAGAAATAAATATCTCTGGATTGCCATCGCAACTATGAAGTTTCGATGTATCGGTATGCTATATATCTGTATTTTAGCTTTCTTTCTCATGCATGTCTTTTAATGATTCGCAGCCGGTTCCGAATAAATTTACCAAGCAGATTAGAAAGATGGTCAATAGAAGAGAAAATGCTAACCTAGTGAGCCACAATGGATAATTTGTCATTATTAATCCATCTTCCTGAAAACGGTTTATACGGAGCAAGTATATTTCATGGTACTTGAGAAAAATATATGTTGAAGTCAAAAGCTATCAAGATTTAAATGCTCGCTTATAGTCTTCCAAGATATTTTATATTCCAAGGCAAGGTGACAATAAGTGCATGCTTTTGCATGATTTGGTATGTAGATTCAAGGTTATGCATGGCTACGACCCTTTCTTATGATTTCTTATCATAATTTTCTGCACACTTATAGTTGATAGATGCAGTTAGATCATATCTCTATAAGGGAAAACTTAAAATAACAACCTTTATACTAAAAAAATTATGTATGTCATTACTTAGTAGTTTATGGTTTTAAGACGCAAAAGCCATTTGAGAAATACTTTTCCTACCTACTATTAATCCATATTCTCAATATAGTCATTGAATTTGCACGCGCACATAATAAGAAGGAGAAGACAGTAATGTGGCAGAAGGAGAAGACAGTAATGTGGCGGAAGAAGAAAAAAATGACATTTCTCGTTCTCTGTTTCAGCATCAATCTTCTGATATGAACTAATGATGGCTTTCACATAGGCTTTTCCCTTTAGAGACTTCTTAGTGTCCAATGGAAAGCATACATCAGATTTGTGCAGGTCGGGTTCTTCTATGACTTTTAAGAGTCTCAACTAATTCTGTAAATTACACCCTAGTTGGGTGATACTTTTACCACTTCTCACTGCAGGTGCGCTCTCTAATATCCATTTTGAATATCGATAATATTACATTCAAAATGGATATTAGAGAGCGCACCTGCAGTGAGAAGTGGTAAAAGTACCACCCAACTAGAGTGTAATTTACAGAATCAGTTGAGACTCTTGAAAGTCATAGAAAAACCCGACCTGCACAAATCTGATGTATGCTTTCCATTGGACACTAAGAAGTCTCTAATGGGAAAAGCCTATGTGAAAGCCATCATTAGTTCATATCAGAAGATTGATGCTGAAACAGAGAACGAGGAATGTCATTTTTTTCTTCTTCTGCCACATTACTGTCTTCTCCTTCTTCTTCTGCCACATTATTATCTTTTCCTTCTTATTATGTGCGCGTGCAAATTCAATGACTATATTGAGAATATGGATTAATAGTGGGTAGAAAAAGTATTTCTCAAATGGCTTTTGCGTCTTAAAACCATAAACTACTAAGTAATGGCATACATAATTTTTTTAGTATAAAGGTTGTTATTTTAAGTGCGCGTGCAAATTCAATGAAAGTTAGATTTGAGGATACCCATGTATGAGTTGTATTCTATATATGTGTGTTTCGATTTATGATTTCGCTTAAGTGTAGGGTTGTTTTTACTTAAAGAAGTATCACCATCTACTATATATAAAAAAATATAGCAAACTAGGATTGATATTCAAATCCCAGTCCAGATTGGTATTCAAAATTTATTTAATTAGTTTGTGATCCACATCATTTGATTCGTTGCTTGAGGCATCAATGTAGGCACAAATATCGGCGACGAGGAACTCGACGAGGAAGAACGAGGGCGGTGGCGGGCTGAGAACGGAGGGCGCGCGGTGGCGACGAAGAGAAAATTGGAGACGCGGGAACGAGAGAAAATTTTGGGAACGAGAGGGAAAGATATCGAGGCGTAGGGCATTTCTGTGCCTTTTTTAATTAAATTCCCATTTAGGTGCCCGTAGGGCCAAACAACAAATTAAGATATAATATTTTTAAATTAAAATGTCGGGCACCGTAGGGACAAAGTGGCGCTTTTAGTTTCATATATGAGTATCGATGGGAATATGAAGGTTTCATATTATCATCGAGTATCATATATTGGTTTTAACCTGAATATCTTGAGTCGCTATCTAATTATGCGTTTGTTGTGCATTCGTGTTGTATGTGTAACATGATTTTAAACCATTGAGATCAAGATTGATAGAACTGATTATCCTACATTGCAATAGCATTCATCGACCAAAAACTATTATTGCAATGGTATTCATCTATAACAATCAACAATTAAAACTACAAATGTAGGATACTGATATCATAAAGCGTTATACGCAACATTGATAGAACTGATAAATAAAAAAACGAAACACAAACCATATTAAGATTTAACAACTTTGATTATGTCATATACGCGGGCCGATATTTTCATATTAGCCAATAGGCAAAAATAGATTGCGGTCTGGATATGGCATATTGGCAGATGTTACCTATATGCATAAATCTTATGTCTAATGACCATAAGATTATCGGAGACAGTTTTGATGTTTTGTGGGTTTGGTTTTATACTTGGGACAATCCAATGTTGACACACACACATAAATAACAAATTAAAGTAAACTAACTAAGAGGCATGTTTGAGTTTTATACTGGGATCACAAATAGCATGATGGCTGCAAACAGGTTGCTTGAATACTTGCAGACAATCCAATGTTGCCTCGCCATTTCTATAAATTTTAAACTCCCTGGAAAATTATCATCACTCAGGATTACTTTAGGGTCAGTTTGGCTGCTTCTTGCTTGTGATTCAACATTCAGCTTTTTGTTGATTTGGAACTCAGAGAGTGTTGCAAAACAAATCCAAAACTAAATAAACCTCAAACTAGCTACAGAGAAGGCAAACAACAAACCCCATGAAGTTTGGCTTTCAAGGGTTTTCCCACTAAAATACACTTAGATGCAGCACTTTAAGGAAGCTTGCAGCAATATAAAAACTTTTAGGTAGTTTAGTGAAAAACTGCAGTGCTTCAAGATTGTTTAAGTTTTATGTGTGCTTAAGCTGTCATACAGAAATTATCGTTGCAAAAATGTTCGCAACCCTAGCTTTTCCAGCAACGATACTGGAATACGAACCTCAGATATGCCAGCTTAGGAATCAAAATAAGAAAGAGATTTGGGGTTATCCTAAGTCCAAAGTCAAACGGGCTCGAGAAATATATAAACCCAAAAAAATGACTGCATAAAGATCTCATAAAGATGAAAAGGATGTTATGCAAGCTCTGAACAAATCTTGAACGGAACTTTCACAAGAATTTACAATACCCGACCAGAATCCAATCCTGAGTTTGATGAAGCTTCAGGCCTTCAGCTTCCCCACAGAAAATAGTTAGGGCAAACCCTTTGCAAAACCATAGCTTTCATGCAGAGATGACGCTCAGAACATGCCAGCTTCCAAACACATTGAATAATACATAATCTCCCATACTCTCTCTCTCTCAATCAGACAGTTTATATTTGGATTTGAATTTAGGAAAAGAAATAAGATGGCTACAAACCAGCTTGCCTCGCCAATCTCATAACTATAAAGCTCATAAAAGTGGAAGCTTGAGGGCAAGCCATCATCGCCTCCATTCAATTGAAGCCAAATCATCCACAAAAAATAGAAATAAATATAATAATTGATCGATAGGCAAAATTGCAAGAAACCTATTCAGATTTTTGCATGAAAAAATAAGAGATGTAAAATAAGTAAAAGATTACCAAATGAAATTATCCCATCACTTGAACCCCCTCTCAAGACATTTTAGCAAAAATTCCCCCAGTAATTTTCTTCGGTTTAACCGTTTTATATCATAGAAGAAAGATAAATTTCAAATGTATATACATGCATACACACACACACATCATATACACAGTTTTTGAATGTTGCCAGAATTTCAACGGTAATTCTAGATTTTTCCAAACTCTGAAGGCTTCACAAAAATTTTAAATACAGATAATAATATGATTGAAGAGATCAATCACCAATTTTTTAATGAGGATCAACTGAAACCCCAAACAGAGCAAACAAATTACAAAGATCCCAGAACCCCGTGTGGCCCAGCCCCAGCCCCCAGCCCCAGCCCCAGCCCCCAGCCCCAGCCCAACCCTAACCCCAGCGTGGCCAGCTAAACCCCAACACCAACCCTAAGGCAAACCCTAACCCCAGCCCCACCCCAGCAGCAGCCGAACCCCAACCCTAACCCTACCCTGACCCCGACCCCGACCGCGACCCCTGCCCAACCCCAACTCGCGCGCGCAACCCCAGACCCAGCCATGAACCCTAAGCCCAAAATAATCCAAAAATTCTTTAATTTACCTCGAGATTTACTCACCTGAACGGCTGCTGCTGGGGCTGGGGCGACGACCTGAACCGCGGTGGCGATGAGAACTGCGGTGGCGACGAAACCGGCGGTGGCGACGAGGAGAACGACGGTGTCGACGACGGCGTGGCGATTTGGGGATTTTTCTCGCGCCCGATCGAGAGAGAGAGAGAGAAAGTGAGCGTAGGCGATCGGTCTGGGGTCTTATTAAATCGATATTTACTTGTCCCTACGGATATACCCGTAGGTCCTTTGTTTGCGGCTCCGTAGGGGCAAACACCAAATTAAGAATTAATATTTTAATTCTTGAACGTCTGTGCCCGTAGGGGTAACCCTTTAGCCATACGGATTAATCCGTAGGGCCAAGTTAAATCTGCCCCTACGGATTCCAATATCCGTAGGGGCAATCCCTTTTTTTACTAGTGACGTGGGTAGGGAAAGTATTTCACTTATCAAAGTATGCTCACCTTCGATTTTCAATAAAAATGGAGGTGGTTTTCTTCAATTGTTTTAGTTCAGAGTATCTATGAAAGCGTGCTTACCTTCTAGTTACAGGATAGAATAAGGGGGTTATCTGCAATTATTTTAAGGCCGTTGCAATATTATGCAATTGTTTAAGTTCGGTGAACTTTTGATTTATTTCATGCTAAATGTAGAAAAGATACCATGCAGACGACCAAATATTGCAACAGGAAATGTTGTTCATGTTGTCGTTATCTTGATTATAAAATTAATTAATTTTAAAATGATTTTGAAATCGAAATTTGTATATAAGCATATATAACTTCATGTAATAAAATTTTCTTATATACATTAGATATATATCATACTAATATTGGTGTGAATATAGGATAATTTTACATCGTAAATTATGGATATAATGATCATCATTGTGCATTGTAACTAATATTGATTCTAGGTTTAAGTTTTTAGTTTTTAGTTTTTTTTTTGGAACTGTCCCTTAAAGCCTAACCTAGACGTCCAAGGGACCATGAATTTGTTCCGAAAGCGTTAAATTGTGACTTCCCTCTTGGGGATCGAATCCCACACTCCCCAGCAGGGGCAGTTCCATACCGGCTGAGCTATTGCTCAGTGTATTATGTCTCTATACTTATGGACTATATCCAGGCTTCATGTTATCTAAGTGGGCTAAACAAGGCTTCATAATTGTGGCCCGGCCTTCAGTGTGGGCTTTTGGGTTGCCTCTTACTTTCATTTTTCAATCTATTAATATTTTAAGACATTGCCATTTTGAGTACATTTTCCCTTTTGCAATTTTCCATTTTAAGTTTGTTAGGGAAACATTATATGGTTGATTGTTTTTTAAGCAAATAATACCCTACCACAACAATTAGATGAGTTGCAAAGAGCCAACCATAACCCCACGGGGAGTTTAATCAACCATTAACAATAAATTAAGTACCATATATATAATTTATCCAGGCCACACTCCCAATTGTCACACATTATATCCTAATAAGCTTATACTCCATAGCATCCATCAATAGACTTAAGTTTTGTCACACTCATCTTGTCCTTAAAACAAAATCAGTTTATCGAGCGACATTCATACTGCTCTCCCATATTGAGTTAGGGAAGTTTTTCCTTGCAATTTTCATGGCATCTCCACCACCATCGCAACAACCTCCTCCACCTTCTCACCATAGAGGCGACGCGTCTTCAAATTACGACCATATTGTACCAACTGTCGAAATTCACTACTGCAAAACTGGGCAATGGTAATAGGGAAATGACAGAGATTTAACCGTTACCAAAACCCTGTAACGATTTTTATAATTTTGGTAAGGGTTTAAACTGCTACCATTTCAATAATTGGCTGGGCCCACTTCCCTCTCAAGACAAAAACTCCACCTCCACTAAATTTTCATCCCAAGCCACTTTATTTCCAAACCACCCCCACCCAAATTTCCACCCTCCCAAAACTCCTCGTCCCGATCCCCACCTCACAAAGCCTCCTCTCGTTACCGATCACCTCCCCCTCTCGTCGCCGATCTCTATTGTCGCCTCCTCTCGTCGCACGCCTCTGCAGCAGGATTGATCAACTCCCGCCGCGCGAAGCCCCCACCGCCAACGCCATCCTCGCCGCTCGAAGCCCTTGTCGCCACCCCCTTCTCTGCTCATGGTTGATTCTCAAATTTAACAAAAACCAGTACAAATCTTTTTTCCATTGATTTTTTGCTTATTGTTTGTTTTTTGGAGGATTTTTTAGTTTTATCAGCCGTCGTCATGGAGTATTCGCTGTTGAGGTAATTGATGCTGAATTTCTGAGATTATTTTTGTGCGGTGGAAGTTTGCAAATAGATTTGGGGGCCTTCTTGTTTTGGTTCCATCTCTACCCTAAAAAATCTCACCGAAATTATTATTTTGTGGATGATTTTGCAGGCTAGGGTTTCGATGATGCTCAGGTTCCATCTCTACCCTCAAAAATCTCATCAAAATTAAATTTTTGTGGATGATTTTGCAGGCTAGGTGTCACGTCCCGGAAATGGCATGTGACCGGAACTTGAATCATGTGAAGTCTATAAAACCCCACCGTAACCCAAATAAGTCAAAAATCAGAAATCTAAATCTTTTTAAGAAGATAGTGGATATGAAGTTTAGAAAAGGGGTATAAATGAAATCAAATTCCCTTTTTAAAATATAAATAAGGTTCGTTGAAATTACAAGTGGAATGTATGCTAAAGTCTGAAAACTTTTTCGTTATTTGAAATTTGGGCAGCACCTCCTTTGTAAATTTTGATCAAAACCAGTACTAAACAATAATAAAATTGACATCCTCAAACAGGAGCTAATTCATCGCCAATCGGCGGGAACACATCCACGAAACACACACACACAAACGGCGTTTAAGGCGAAAATCAACACAAGAAAAGAAACTAAAAGAAATACAAAAACATTATCAACTCAATATAACGAATAATATACAAGTCACGATTTTAAGTCTCAAAGAATATACAATCTGGTCTCTAAACCTACCAAATATATATAGTCTGCTTGATGGAGCTTTTAGTTAGATACAAATGAAATAAAAAGTGTATAAGCGGTGGTTACGATCCGTAGTGTAACCTACCGACCAAGCAATCACCCGAAGAAGAAGTATGCCAGCAAGCCGCTACTGATCCGAGCGGTCGGTCCTGCAAGAAAATTATGGCACGACGGAGGTAAATTGCCAACTCGTGAGTAGAAAATATCATCAAGTAGAAATCGAATGCATAACGATCTACTTAGGTCATACTATAATTATAATATCGTATCGTGTGGTAACGAAATGAATATGTATGTATGTATGTACAAATATAATATCGTGCATGTCAATATGTGGTAACATGTCATCCATAGCATGTTTATATATATCATCCACCGAGTGTCCATCAACGACACTTGAAATCATTATAAAATCCTGAGTGTCCAACATCGACACTCAAAATCATCATAAATCCCGTGTCCAACATCAACACGTAAATCCCCATATCTCAGGCACCATCTTATCAGATCGGCTCTCATATCCCAGGCACTATCTCATTAGATCGGTTTTCATATCTATCTGTGTCATATCACTCCAGTTGGCATCCTTCGGATATCCGCCGAGTCCAATACTGTCACTGGTAGGTAGTGTTACCAGCCAGGCTCAAACGCCTTTCTATACGATCTTCTTGTTCCTGGGTACCGTACCGGGTCCACCATGTACCCGCAGACGGTGACTGCTCGCTCCTTGAATCGGGTAGTAATCATAGCTCATAACCGAGAAATCTCATGGCGGACATCGAAATATCATATCAAGAGAAAACCACGTTTTTAAAACGTTCTCAAAATTTTAAATCATATTTGCGGTTTCTCAAATCCAGAAATCTCATGAAAGCAGAATCTCATAAGAATATGGTAATAATGAAATAATATGTACATGCACTAAACAATACTGTAATGCATAGCAAGTGTGTTTATATAAGCTTGTCGTATAACAATGTAAAGAAAGTGCAATATATGAAATAGTACATGGTGTTGGGTACTAAACAGTAATCTACATGTGTACGTGGCATGGCTCAAACGCCTTTCTCAACGGCTAAGAAATAGAACTAGGGATATTATTGGATATATGTATGCCTTAGAGGCTATTATATGATAGTGTATGTACCGGTATGTATGTGTGTGTATGAGAATAATGGAGAAAAGATGCCATAGGAGGGAATTTCCTCCTATGGCGTCGAAAAAATACATCTTCCGTCGTGTTTTCCGACGATCGGAACCCATCATGTTCATCGTTATCATCTAAGATGTGGGTACACCAAATTTCATGTGATTCTTGTTAGTTATATGTATGCCCTAGAGGCCATTACTGTACATACGATGTATATTGTAGTGAATGCTTGGACATATATAGTGAGGACTTTCTTGCTCGACATGATAGTATGTTATCTGGTTACTCTTTATCTTAACATGTACTCTGATTGTCTCTATGTTACATGTTGATAAAGCCCTTAGGATGAGTATTTGACTACCAGGACTATGATGCAGATCATACTAGTGGGGATAATGTAGTCGCCAAGTACATCCTTCAAATGTTCCTAGTCGTGGGAGTACCGAGACAGGGCATCGATACTCCAGAGTAGACTAGCGTATGCGCTTCTTGACCCATATGATGGGCGATGGATGATCCCATATCCATTGGTGTTTGACATCATAGAAGGTATACGGGTGATCAGTGGAGACTGGGTACACTGGGCGGACTCGCCGAGAACTCCCAGATGGTATTATACCTCACGTCAGATGGCAGTTCTCTGATGACACTGGTACAGAGTAGTCTGTAGACCCGAGATCGTCATAGAGTCTTGTGTGATTCCCACTGTACTTTGATTTCCATCATACCACGTCCAAGAGGGCATGCAAAACGGTGGCTTTTGGGTACAGTCCCGAATCACATGGAGGCAATGAGCGATAGGAGGGGATTCGTCTCTCCCGGTATAGGGAGTTGATGTTGTGCTGTGTTCGATTGGCTATAACTGGAAATTCCTGGCCAGGGTTGTTGAGATTTACTGGTAAGTGTTATCAGTAGTTTCTCTAACTGTTATGCACCTCATATCGACACGACTTATCAAGCTACTGGGGTCTGACGTTTTACCAACCCTAGGCGAGATATGCGACATATCAGACGAAAAGACCGGACTGTACGGGAGTGTTACTGATTGGATTCCCAGGAGAATGTACATGCTTGCTTGTTGATTTTCTGATTGCTCAATACCTGGGTGGCTGTTACGTTTAGCTAACCGCTTGTATCTTGTGGGTGTTTGATATGATCATCACCTACTGCCGGCGTATTGACGATTCTTTAGAGTCCTACACAGAGGTTTCCTGGCTCAGGAAAAACGGAGTAGAAGCACATATGTGATATGGGCGCGACCAGGAATAATACGTGTATGCGATACCGTATTAGATTCTCGCGATATAAGATATCGGCCGGGTATATGTGATATAGCCGGGTCATCGGATCAAGTGTTGATTCGATGAACTGATACAGATTATATTAGTCGGTTATTTGTGAAATAGCCGGATTATCGGATCAATTGTTGATTCGATAATTTAATGTATAATTATATATTTGATATATTAAATTACATTAACTAATATAAGCTCACTTAAAGATTCTTTTTCTCACTTAGATAATACATTGATATATATGTGATATATGTTAATTGTATTATTTTATTTTGTTACAATAAATATTGTATATACGATATATAATATTGAAACAAGTAAGGGTTATAAATGCAACATGTTTTGTGAAGTTTAAATATGGTTAGGGTTTGGATTAGGGTTAAGATTTCATGAAGCTTTCAAGAAGCTTCTTAAAGCTTTGACTTTGACTTGTGATATTTTGTAGATATTTCTTAACCAAACCCAAACCCTTTACCATAGTTAATTCTCTACATGGGTTAAGTCTTCATTCTTAACCCATGGTTGCAATTCTAACCTTAGACAATGATTTCATTATTCATCACAAAGTGTTTTCTTCTTCTTCTTCCTTTGAGAAAAGCTTTCTAGATTTTTCTAATGTGATGAAAATGAGTGAGAAATTGAAAACAAATGAGAGCTAAATTCTTACTTCATCATCCTCATCTATTCTAGCCGCTTAGATTAGGGTGTCTTCTTTGTTAATACTTGATTTGCAAAGCAAGAGCTTGGGTTTGAGTTTCTTCAAGGTAGATCATCTTAGTTATTGAAGATCGGAAGTAAGCTTGCATCTTTCTCCTCATGGAGCCTCTCTTGAGTCCGGGTACTCGATGATCGTAGCGAAGGGACTTCAACACGGAGCTTTAGAAGTGAAGGAACGGACTACAAAGGTTGTAATCCATAACTCTTAGAAGTAAAGTTGTTTACTTGCTTTGTTTCGCCTAATCTCTAGTCTAAGATCTTGATTAGGGTTGTTCGGCACTTGAAAATTTTGATTTTGGTATGTTTGATGCCTTCTAGAACCTTGTGACAGTGCCTAGTAACCCTGCAGTGGTATCAAAGCCAAGTTAGAGCTTTAGGCGTTGTCTAAATGAAGTTTAAAGTCCGATCGAACCCTGAAACATCGTATTTTACCCCCTCTCTGGAAATTTTTTAAAATGTTGATTTTTTCTGTATTAAAAATACTCAGAAAATTAAGCAGGGAATTATAAGAATTACTGTAAAGTACGGACCCATGACCCCTTCAAGAGACCGCGGAACCGCGGCCAAACCATGCGTTTGGCGGCGGTTCCATGGCCAACTTACGGTGTCAGGGGATAAAACTTCATGGTATGATTCTTGGGTACTTTTGCATGCTTATGGGAATTTTTAATTCTACTCAAGTGTTGAGTTTTTCTGGAGATCTTTTGTATTCGTTAATTCGATCGGAAAGTTTAACTTCGTTTAGTTTTTCGGGTATTTTAGAACGTGTTAAAAAGTTTGAACGGATATCAATTTTTCCCTGACGGAAAATTTTCAAGTGTTGGATTTTTTCACGAGTTTGAAACTTCCGAAAAATCATGCAAGTAACGCGGTGGACCCTTTAGAAGAACACAAAGCTTAACTCGATTATGTGACTATCTGAACCGCGTCTGAACCGCCTCTAAAACTTAGGGTTTGGGGCAGTACGGTGTTACCACATGTGAGGCGTTGGTTTGACCCTTCTGCGGCTGGACCATTGGTACTGTGGCATGTGATGGATACTTTTTGAACTCCGCTCAAGTGTTGAACTATTTGGGAAATCTTGGGTGTTTGTTTATTCGATCGGAAAGTTTTACATTGTCTATTTATCTGGAATGTGTTGCAATATTTGGAATCCACAAGTAGTTATGAGATAACTAATTTGAATGTTATAAATCTAGGAGTTTTTGGTCTCATTTGATCGGTTGCCACGGGATTTTGATGTGATCAAAACTCCGTCGCAATCACGTAGCGTACGCGGATACTAGCCGGGTAAACTTAATATATAGCCATGCCCCAAAGCCCCGACCAAGTGACTGTAGGAGAACCCCGTCGCCAAAAGCATCCGTTCGGATGCTCGCGGCAGCGGTGTTCCGCCTTAGTGCACTCCGTCGACGGCATCCGGGGGTGCGGCCGTCTACTAAAGTTTCCGACGAGAATTCGATCAGCATGTCGGGAATCTTGTTGAATTGCCCGACTTGATATTAAAAAGAGTTTTCGATATTGAGACTAAAATGCGGGGTTTATAATTGTTAGGCATGCGATGTTTAAGGAACTCATTTGGTTAGGCATGTGATGTCTAAGGAGGTTGCGGATTCCAACTGTTGTAGTTTTACACTTTCTTTTCTGCGACCGTAAGTGTAATATGTGGTGTATCACCGGTTTCGTTGCTATACATCAACGACAATTGGGATACGCATATTTACTTACGTTGATGACATGCGATATTATGTGTTGCTGTGATATGTTATATTGGATCGTCGTGTTCTGAATAGCCGGGGGTTTTATGTGAGATAAGAGTTTTTCTTTTTCATTCATGTAAAATTCTTTGTATGTAATATTCTTTTATTGGGGTACTTCCGGGCTGAGGATGATGTCACCATTGTATATTATTTACTTTTCCGCATTAGGATAGACCCAAGGAGGGGAGCACAAGTAACCGGGTTCTAGGGTCCAGTGGGAGACCATCTCGAGGAGTCGAGACCGGGTCTCCTGACTCTAGAACTGGCAGGGTTACTTGCCGCTCTCGTAGGGGTCTAGGGATGTGGGTTTGGCTATTCATCAAGACCGTGGAATCCGTGTTTTATACAGGCTCGAAATAAAACACGGACGTCCTAGTATATCCAATATTTCATATGTGTTCTTCTGCTGCAATGTTCTGTGATGAGATCATATTACTGCCTGAGACGAATGTTTATATTATATATATGTGATATATATATTATATATTTTTGATTTCGTTTCATATCTGATGCTTGTGAAGAATTATAAAATGGGACTTCATTAATGAGATTAATGAAACTAAATGAAACCTAAAGATGTTGTAGAAACTTGTTTAAAAACTGGTAGCTTTAGTTCTTGCTTTGCATAGTGGTATTCCTTGTAGAATATCCAGCACGTTATTCGATAAGGAAAGAGCCGAGATCTCTTCACCGGGAGTGACCTCTTTAGCGAAACTAGCAGATGCTACAAACTCGGTTTGTCTTTTGATTGTTTTTATAGTTCTTGCTTTGCATCTTGGTATTTGTGAAATATCCTGCACCTTATTCGATAAGGAAAGAGCCGAGATCCCTTCACCGGGAGTGACCTCTTTAGCAAAACTAGTAAAAGCCTCAAAAACACTCCATTCAAAATTCACTCGATTCTACAACGATATCAAGTTCATCACGCAAACGGTTTTCTTAAAAACCTGTCGTAGCCCTCCGTCATTTCAGATAAGTCCTACTTAGTATTCGTGCTACGTTTGTTGACCTCCGTCAAGGCGTAGTGTGCGGTAGCTGACTAGTATTTATCTGCTTATGCATATGGTGCAGATTGGATTAGGATAGTTGTGCGGCCTTGTTGACCTCCGTCAAGGGTTGTGCGGGTGGGTTTAATTCAATCAGGAAATGACGGGTTGAACTTGACTAGTAGCCTATGGTTTTTTGACCTCCGTCAAGGTCATAGGACGCTAGGGGTAAAATATTATTGGGAATTTCAAGTGTTGAAATTTGCAATGAGATTGCATACCTTCTATGAGATAGTTGGATCCCGATACCCGCTGCGAGTAAGAGTTACTCCTGGGAGAGTTTTACACATTACTATTAGCCGATCAAATAGGTGTCTAGAAAGGTGTCAACGAGGTTAAGCCTCTGGGAAAACAAGGTTTATTTTAATTAGGTCCGTGCGAAAGCACAGGGAACCTCACTCAAAGTACCAGCACTGGCCTGGCTGAAAGATTGGCGAACTTGTAGGGTGTAATTAATCCCGGCTAGTCTTTCCTTTTAGGGTTTGAAGGAAGATTTGACTAAAACAGTGGAAGCCATCCTGATTAGATAAATTGATAACCAATCTAATCTTGTAATAGCGCACGCTGAGTGTTTTCTTCTCTCTCTCCTGGTAGCGACCATATCACGCCTTAATCAAGATAATAATACGGATGTATTGACCGAAGCCACTTGTTATACTGCGCTAGGGAACGTTGGTCCCGCTCCAACTTATAAATGTTATAAGACCGAGCAGAAAATTGGGGATTACCAGAATTCCCGTACCGCCCAAACGAAGAAAGTACATGTTGATGCATCTTCTTCGGGTGTGTTCATTACCAAGAACTGTTTCTCAGTATCCTTTACGTTCTGGGTATGAGATACCGGATCAGGATCCCGCAAATGTAATCTGTTACATGGGCTACAGATAGGTAGAGAACTGAGAACGGGTGATAAGTTTCTAGAGTTGGAAACGGTGCAATTGTTGCAAGCCAAGTCTGTTGGCAGTTATCGTCCTGTATTACCAATACATTAATTCGGAACGAATGTTATTAGATACTGAACCTGATATACAACATCATATTAGTCTCTTTATTTAGTAAAGAAGGATATAATTTTGTATTGTTGGATAATATTTTGAACATTTCCTATATCAAGAGTTGATCGGTTCAGGCACGTTATCTAAAAGCATAGAAGTTCTAAATCAAACCACAGTTCTTAACGTACAGAACACACACAAGAGGAAGAGTTCAGAAATGAACAAATCCTTTTTGAGGTATTGTAGACTAGGTCATTTCAAGCGACCCGACTAGCTAAGTTACATAGAGATGAATATTTAAATTTGTTTGAATTTACATCTTATGAAACTTGCCGGCCATGTCACAAATATAAGATGACCACATCTCTGTTTATTGGAAACAGAGAAAGAGTTAATGAACTCTTGGGATTGATACATGCTGATGTATGAAAGTCCCCTGTCTACACATGCCAGGACCGGTTCTTTATACTTCATTACATTCACTGATTATCTCTCAAGGTTCGGATATATGTTCCTGCTGAAACACAAGTATGAACCTTTTGAGAAATTCAATGAATATGAGTTAGAAGTAGAGAACCAAAACGGGTATAAGTATTATGTCCTTTGATGTGATCAGGGAGGAGAATACTTGAGCACGGGATTCCTGGACTATTCTAAAGGAGAATGAGATTCTCTCTCAGTATTACTCCTCCGTATACACCACAGTACATTGGTATATCGGGGCGTAGCAATCGCACCCTATTAGATATGGTGCGCTCTATGATGAGTACTACTGAGTTTCCTATTTCCTTTTGGGAGTTATGCACTTGAGAAGATGCATACCTATTGAATAGGGTTCCAATCAAATCAGATGCCTACCACTCCATATGTGATATGATATGGGAAGAACCCATATCTTAAGTAAGTTAAGATTTGGGGTTGTCCGGCCTATGTCTAGAAGCATAATCCAGACAAGCTCGAGGCAAGATCAGTTCTGTGGAAATTTATTGGATATCCCAAGCATTAGCAAGGGAATATCTTCTACCACATCGGGGAACAAATGATGTTTTGTTTCTCAGCATACCACCTTTGTGAAAGGGAATTTCTTGTGAAAAAATTAGTGGTCATGAGGTAGAACTGGAAAGAGTTCCAGCTATACAAACTGCACCTGATGATTTGGTAGAACCAAAGGATTCAATAGTTTCCAACGAACCTCAGCCTCTCCGCCGATCTAGTAGGGTTCCTCACCCACCTGAGAGATACTTTGGTTTTCTCTATGACAGTGGGAGCGAGGATCGCATCATAAGATGATGACCCAACTTGTTTCGAGCAGGCCATCAGGAGCGGGACTCTGTAAGAATGGCTGGATGCTAAGCGATCTGAGATGGAATCTATATACACCAACAAAGTATAGACTTTGGTTGCTTTATCTGAAGGGTTAAATCCCCATCAGGAGCAAGTATATCTTGAGAAGATTACTTGGTGTACATGGAAAAGTTGAGACTTTCAAGCTATGCTTAAGTCCATCCAGATCCTACTTGCCATTGCTACATACCATGACTGCGATTTCTGGCGGTTGGGTGTCATGACAACTTTTCTAAATGATGATTTAGAAGAGAGCGTCTATAAGTACACAGCCAGAGGTATTCGTAGACAGTGGGAGCAGCGGAAACGTGTGCAAGTTGCTTTATGGGATAAAGCAGGCATCGCGGAGTTGGAACGTCTGTTTTGATGGGGTAGTCAAAGAGTTCGACTTCATCAAAATGGTAGATGAATCTTGTATATACAAAAAGGTAGTAGAGAGTATGGCGGTGATCCTCATATTGTACGTGGACGACATACTCTTGATAGGAAAGGAGTTTCCTATGCTACGCTCGGTTAATCTCATCTTATCACAAGGATTCTCCATAAGGATCAAAGTGATACCTCCTAAATCCTGGGTTTTGGATCTATGAGATAGATCTAATTGGATGTTAGGATTCTCACTAGTTGTAGTGAGATGGTATCAATCGATCCTAGAAAGAATCACTGGAATGGTTCCAGGGTGGTAAGGTCGACTGAATGTCAGTCACAGGCATTGTCTTTACCCTCAGTGGAGGGACGGTATGTTGGAAGAGTTCCAAGTTATATACCGTGACATACTAGACGATAAAGGCAGGATAAATCACTATTAAGGATGCTACCAAAGAGGCAGTCTGGATATATATATATATATATATATATATATATAATAGTTCATGAAACGAACTTAGTTCCTACCATTGTGTGACAATGGAGTTGTGGCATATGCCTAGGAACCCCCGTCCCATCAGAGATCCAGACATATTCTTAGGCAGTATCGTCTGATCATGGAGATGGTTGATCTCCAGAGAGATCGAGGTTAGGAGAGTAGACACAGAGGACAACAGCGCGGATCCACTCACAAAGGCCTATTTCCCAGTAGAGACTATTAAGGGATGGTTGAGTATGAGATACTTCAACCACAGCTGATTGTTGAGTATGCGATACCACAACAGATGGCCCTAGTACAAGTGAGAGATTGTTAGTTATATGTATGCCCTAAAGGTCATTACTGTACATACGATGTATATTGTAGTGGATGCTTGGACATATATAGGGAGGACTTTCTTGCTCGACATGTACTCTGATTGTCTCTAAGTTACATGTTAATAAAGCCCTTAGGATGAGTACTTGACTACCAGGACTATGATGCAGATCATACTAGTGGGGACAGTGTAGTCACCAAGTACATCCTTCAAATGTTCCTAGTCGTGGGAGTACCGAGACAGGGCATCGATACTCCAGAGTAGACTAGCGTATGCGCTTCTTAATCTATATGATGGGCGATGGATGATCCCATATCCATTAGTGTTTGACATCATAGAAGGTATACGGGTGCTCAATGGAGATAGGGTACACTGGACGGACTCGCTGAGAACTCCCAGATGGTATTATACCTCACGTCAGATGGCAGTTCTCTGGTGACACTGGTACAGAGTAGTCTGTAGACCCGAGATCGTCATAGAGACTTGTGTGATTCCCACTGTGCTTTGATTTCCATCATACCACGTCCAAGAGGGCGTGCAAAACGGTGGCTTTTGGGTACAGTCCCGAATCACATGGAAGCAATGAGCGATAGGAGGGGATTCGTCTCTCCCGGTATAGAGAGTTGATGTTGCGCTGTGTTCGATTGGCTATAACTGGAAATCCCTGATCAGGGTTGCTGAGATTTACCGGTAAGTGTTATCAGTAGTTTCTTGAACTGTTATGGACCTCATATCGACACGACTTATCAAGCTACTGGGGTCTGACGTTTTTTCAGCCCTAGGCGAGATATGCGACATATCATACGAAGAGACCGGACTGTACGGGAGTGTTACTGATTGGATTCACAGGAGAATGTACAGACTTGCTTGTTGATCTTCTGATTGCTCAATACCTGGGTGGCTGTTACGTTTAGCTGACCGCTTGCAGCTTATGGGTGTTTGATATGATCATCACCTACTGCCGGCGTATTGACGATTCTTTAGAGTCCTACACAGAGGTTTCCTAGCTCAGGCAAAACGGAGTAGGAGCACATATGCGATATGTGCGCGACCGGGAATAATACGTGTATGCGATACCGTATTATATTCTCACGATATAAGATATCGGCCGGGTATATGTGATATAGCCGGATCATCGGATCAAGTGTTGATTCGATGAACTGATACAGATTATATTAGTCGGTTATTTATGAAATAGCCGGATTATCGGATCAAGTGTTGATTCGATAATTTAATGTATAATTATATATTTGATATATTAAATTACATTAACTAATATAAGCTCACTTAAAGATTCTTTTTTCTCACTTGGATAATACATTGATATATATGTGATATATGTTAATTGTATTATTTTATTTTGTTACAATAAATATTGTATATGTGATATATAATATTGTAACAAGTTAGGGTTATAAATGCAACATGTTTTGTGGAGTATAAATATGGTTAGGGTTTGGATTAGGGTTAAGCTTTCATGAAACTTTCAAGAAGCTTCTTGAAGCTTTGACTTTGACTTGTGATATTTTGTAGATATTTTTTAACCAAACCCTTTACCATAGTTAATTCTCTACATGGGTTAAGTCTTCATTCTTAACCCATGGTTGCAATTCTAACCTTAGACAATGATTTCATTATTCATCACAAAGTGTTTTCTTCTTCTTCTTCCTTTGAGAAAAGCTTTCTAGCTTTTTCTAATGTGATGAAAATGAGTGAGAAATTGAAAACAAATGAGAGCTAAATTCCTACTTCATCATCCTCATCTATTCTAGCCGCTTAGATTAGGGTGTTTGCTTTGTTAATACTTGATTAGCAAAGCAAGATCTTGAGTTTGAGTTTCTTCAAGATAGATCATCTTAGTTATTGAAGATCGGAAGTAAGCTTGCATCTTTCTCCTCATGGAGCCTCTCTTGAGTCCGGGTACTCGATGATCGCAGCGAAGGGACCTCAACACGGAGCTTTATAAGTGAAGGAACGGACTACAAAGGTTGTAATCCATAACTCTTAGAAGTAAAGTTGTTTACTTGTTTTGTTTCGCCTAATCTTTAGTCTAAGATCTTGGTTAGGGTTGTTCGGCACTTGAAAAATTTGATTTTGGCATGTTTGATGCCTTGTAGAACCTTGTGACAGTGCTTAGTAACCCTGCAATTCTACAACTTTTTCATCGTTGAATTAGCGAGTTCAAAATTAACGGTTTACCGACAATAGAACTTTTTACATTGCTAAATCAATGGTGAAAAAGTTGTAGAATCACATGAAATTTGGTGTACTCATATCTTAGATGATAACGATGAAGATAATGGATTCCGATCGTCGGAAAAAACGACGAGGGGCATATTTTTTCGACGCCATAGGAGGAAATTCCCTCCTATGGCCTTTTTCCTCTATTATTCTCTCTCTCTCTCTCTATATATATAAATATATTCAGAGAATAGTCTTTCTCGACATGATAGTATGCTATCTGGTTACTCTTTATCTTGACATGTTCACTTGATCATGCTTTTACTCATTTGATACATGTTGATAAAGCCCTTAGGATATTTGCTTGACTATTGGGATTATAATGTGATTCATACTAGTAGGACATGTGTAGTTTATAAGCATATTCTTGAAATGTTCCTAGTCGTGGGTGTATCGAGACGGGGTATCGATATTCCAGAGTAGACAAGCGTATACCATTCATGTTCCATATGATGGGTGATGGATGATCCCATATCCATTTGGTGTGGTGATACCAAAGATTGTATATGGGTGCTCAGTGGAAACTGGGTACACTGAACGGACTCGCTGAGAACTCCTATGTGGTATTATATTTATCGTCGGATAGCAGTTCTCAGGTGACACTGGTACAGGTTAGTCTGTAGACTCGAGATCGTTATAGAGTCTTGTGTGTCCTCCCACTGTACTTTGATCTCCACCCTACCACGGCTCTACTGGGTCGTGCAAACAGGTGGATTTTGGGTACAGTCCTAAGGCACATGGAGGCAACGAGCAATAGGAGGGGTTTCGTCTTTCCCGGTATTGGGAGTTGATGTTGGGCCATGCTCGATTGGCTATAACAGGAAGTCCCTAGCCAGGGCTACTGAGATTTACTGATAAGTGTTATCAGTAGTTTCTCGATCTATTATGAGCCATACACCGACATGACTTGTTGAGTTACTGGGGTCGATGATACCATCCCTAAACTCGATATGCAGCATATCTGATGAAAAGACCAGACTGTACGGTAAGTGTTGCCAGTTGGCTCGACGAGAGTTTTGACAGGTTTGCCTGTTCTTCTTCTCATCGCTTAATACCCGGGTGGCCGTTACATTTAGCTAACCGCTTGCGGCTTGTGGGTGTTTGATATGATCATCATCTACCGCCAGCGTATTGACGAGTTTTAGAGTCCCACACAGGAGTTTCCTAGCTCAGGCGAAATGATGTGGCGTGCATATGAGATATGCGCGAGAGCTCGATTAAATGAGTGTATATGATACCGTGTTTTAATTGGGCGTTTTCTATTGGTCGAGTCGTATGAAATATGATCGGTTTATTAAATCAAGTGTTGATTTAATATTGGCTTTTATCTCATTTAAATAAACCTTTTCTATTTGGATGTCTGTGCATGTATGCACATACACATGTTGATGTGAATGCATACATACATGCATGCATGTGTGTCATGGTTGTTGATACACTAGAAGATGACAATGTAAGACTCACATGGTATATAAATATCTATGTATATATTTGATATTGAGAAAAAGAAAATAATTAAATCATGGTTGAATATTCTACTACACCATTCTTTACTTGACCTAAGTTGGACCATGGTTTAATTTCCTTTGTTCTTTAACTCAATGATGAAAATATCTAGATATTTATTAACCATGGTTTGTATATGAGTGTGACTCATATGTCTATTTTCATTTCTCATTTTATCATAAGATTTATCCAAAAGAAAAGAGCTCATGCTAGCCATCTCCTTCTTCCTCCTCCTTCATGCTCTCTTGATTTTTCTTTAGAGTGAGGAACACAAAAAGAAAGGGATTTTAAGGGAGAATACAAACCATATCACCATTCTACTTTAGTCTAGCTCACTAGTATAGATTGTTTGCTTCATCTTCATCCTTGATCAAGTGAAGCAAGGAGCTTTGAGTAAAGGGACTTCGGGTGGATCGTCGTGGACTTGAAAGGAGCTTAAGCAAGCCGGTTCAAACTCTAGGATATCCAAAGAGTCACAAGGGAGGTCTACAAAGGTTGTATTTCTTCTCACTTAGTGTTAGATACTAGATAGTATGTGATACTATATGATGTAACTCCAACTTTCTAGTTCGATTCCTAAGTTAGTTTGTTTAGCACCTCCTAAATTTTTAATATGGCATGTGTGATGCTTACAAAACCCTAGGCAAGATGCTAAGGAGACCCTACAGTGGTATCAGAGCCAAGCTAGAAACTTAGATGTGTTAGTGTATATGCCCTAGGGGCCATTATTATATCATACTTGTATGTATATTACTTAATGGAAGCTTGGGTTATTCACAGTTGTATATACAATCTTGCTAAGAATGGTAGTATGCTACTTGGTTTGTGTCTACTTTAATATGTGCATATGTTTCTTATAACGTATCACTTATACATATTAGTAGAGCCCATAGGATCTTTGCTTGAGTACCAGCGTTGTGATGGCCGTCACACTAGTGGGGGCTGGGTAGTCTATAAGCAACATCCTATACTTGTCCCTAGTCGTAGGATTATCGAGACAGGGCATTGATATTCCGGAGTAGACTAAGTGTGTACGCTTCTCATCCCAGTTGGGGAGATGGTCTGTCCCACAGCCATCAGTACGTCGTGCTGGAGATAGTATACAGGTACTCGTTAGGTTACGGGTACACCGGACATGACTCGCAGGGGAACTGTTGGTTGGTATTATACCAATCGTCAGTTAACAATTCCCAGGTGACATGAGTACAGCATAGTCCGCAGACTTGACACCGCTACTTCGCCTCGAGTGTGTCCCACTGTTCTTAGATTGCTACCCTACCACGGCTCAAAGGAGTCGTGCAAACAGGTAGCAGTTGGGTGCAGTCCCGAGCACTTGGAGGCAGTGGCGGTTAGATAGGATTCGTCTCTCCCGGTATTGGGAGTTGATATCACGCTGTGTCAGAGAGCCATTACGCAAAATCCCTGGCCAGGGCAAGCGAGATTTACTGGTAGGTTCCAGTAGTTTCTCAGGGTGTAATGGGCTACGCTCCGACACGACTTATACCACTATTAGGGGACTGACGCTTGCTGCCCCCTAGGCTCGATATGCGATAGTCTTAGACAAACAGACCGGACTGTACGGAGATTGTCACATCAGGCTCAGTAGGAGTTCGTATGGGTTTCCTCATCGGCCTTCTTATCGACATCTACCTAGGGACCGTTACGTACAGCTAGTGCCGCTTGCGGTCTGTGGTTAAACCCACCGCCAGCGTAGTGTCGAGTCTTTAGAGTCCCACACAGAGAGTTTCCCTGCTCCAGGCAAAACGATATAGAGGTCGTATGGTTTTACGACAAGGGTTCGGACGCATACGTGTTTAAACGCACGTACGGCGTTCGGACAATTTTTACTAGTCGGCTTTGGTTTAAGCCAGATTCTAGTATCAGGTTATTGGATTTATACAGTCTAAAGTTTTTCCGTGTTTTCATGGAAAGGAGGGGCGTTCTCGTAATTTGTCGAGAAGCTTCTAGATAGATGATGACATGGAGGGTAAGGTGGCATTAACATTTAATGAAATTGTGACTCACTTAGATGAATCATTCAAGTGAGTTAATGAAGCATTTATTGCTTAATGACTCACTTGATGATTCATTGCATATATTTAATGAAGCATGATGATAATGCATTTTGAATTATTCTTTTTGATTTTCGTATGCTTCATAATATATTAGAAGTGAGAAGCTTTTTTTCATTCATAACTTATGCTCACCTTTTCTCTCCTCAAGCTCTCTCTTGAAACCCTAATCCTCCCCTCTCATGTGTTGAGATCAAGGATTAGATAGACTAATACATCCATAACCTCACTCTATATCCCCTAGGTAGCTTAGATCAAGCTTGGCGTAGGAGCTCTCGGGTGGATCGTCTTTGACTCGAGGAGGCCGTTGAGGTGCCGATGTTCCAAGGAGCCTACGAGGAGTGGTGGACAGCGATGAAGACCCGAAGGACAAGTAACGTGAGGTATAACTTCGAATCTGAGTAGTTAAACCTCTCGTAGTTTGCTAGTAACGGTTTAGATACGATTCATGCGCTCAAGTCCGTGTTACGAAGCTTTGATAATCGTTTTTCATATATTCCGCCTCCCCGCAAGTTCGTGGGGTGCGTGACATGGACTTACAAGATGATGTTAAATATTACGAAACCAAAACAACTACGAAAAATACGGATTTCTGGAACCTTAGAATCAGCTCTCTGTCGATTTTAAAACGATATGTAAAAATTATTTAAACAACTGCAGAAGCTTGTATGTGATACAACTAGAACACAGAAGAAAAATGGGGCCATTCCACCGGATTTCACCCGAGCACAAGCTCAGAAAATCCGAGCAGGCCGGCCAAAACTGCCCAGTTTTGCCTCAATTTTTTTCTGTGCTTTGGTGTCTAGGTTTTGGGGTTTCAGGTGTTATTTATTTGGCCCAAAATTTCATGTGATGATAATTGTGCTTAGGGGCTATTTCGTAGTGTTTCGTAGTCGTAATTTTAACATTGTTTTGGTAACTTGGACGATATTTAACAGTTCAAACGAATATCACACACCACCTAATTACTCTCGCTGGAAATTTTCATGTGTTGGAATTTCCCAAGTTGAACATATTCGGAAGATCGTGTAAGTATCCCTATGGACCCTCTAGAAGAACATAACCCTAACTCGATCCGATGACCATGGAACCGCGGCCAAACCTTAGGGTTTGCCGTGTCCTGTGGCGCCATAGGTGAGGCAAGGGTTGACCTTTCTACGGCTGGTCCATAGACACTGTGGCACGTTTTTGGGTATTTTAAGTTTGCTTAAGTGTTGAGCTCTCGGGGTAATTTGTGGGTGTTTATTGATTCGATCGAAACGTTTAACATCGTTTTGATATATGTGAAAGTGATGATTCCAATTGTTGTTATTTTTCACTTTCTTTTCTGCGACCGTAAGTGTAGTATGTGGTGTATCGCCGGTTTCGTTTCTATATATCAATGACAATTGGGATACGCATACTTGCTTACGTTGATGACATGTGATGTTATGTGTTGCTAAGATATGTTGTACAGGATCGTCGTGAATGAATGGCCGGGGGTTTTATATGAGATGAGAGTTTTATTTTCATTCATGTAAAATTCATTTTATGTAATATTCTTTTATTGGGGCACTTCCAGGTTGAGGATGATGTCACCATTGTTGTATATTATTTACTTTTCCGCATTAAGATAGACCCACGGAGGGGAGCACAAGTGACCGGGTTCTAGGGTTCAGTGGGAGGCCATCTCGAGGGGTCGAGACCGGGTCTCCTAAACTCTAGAATTGGTAGGGTCACTTGCCGCTCTCGTAGGGGTCTAGGGGTGTGGGCTTGGACATTCATCGCGACCGTGGAATCCGTATTTTCTATTGCTGTCTAAATACAAAATACGAACCTCTTAGATATCCTATATTTTCATATGTGCTTCTGCTGTGGATGTTCTGTGATGTGATCACTTTACATGATAAGACGAATGGTATTATATATATATATATATGATATATAATAAACGTTTCTTATGTTTTACATCCGCACTAGTCCCGTCCCGCTATACCGTTAGTTAAGTAACCTAACAGTGCATAACGAGACATTGTGGCGAATGCGAATGGCATAAGCGTACGTTCTATTTTCGTTTCTTTTCTGTGATGGCTTAAGGACTTAAATGATGGGACTACATTAATGAGATTAATGTAAAGAAAAAAATGAACCTAAAAGATGTTGTAGAATCGGATTTGAAACCCACTCGGCCTTTTATGAAAAAAGCAAGTTTTCAAAGTGCGGAGATTAAGCCACTCCTTTTAAAACCATTGGATTCTACAACGATATCAAGTTCAAAGCGTTAAAGGTTTTCTTAAAAACTATTCGCAGCCCTCCGTCATTATAGGAAGTAGAGTACTTAGTATTCGTGCTACGTATGTTGACTTTAACCAAGGCGTAGTGTACGGTAGCTAAGTGATGTCTTCCTACACAACATATAATGCGATTAATTAGGACGGTCACATGATTATGTTGACTATAGCCAAGGGTCATATGGGCGGGTCTAATTAATCATGAAATGACGGGTAGAACTTGACTAGTGCTTATGATATGTTGACCATAGCCAAGGTCATAAGTGCTAGGGGTAAAATCCATATCGGGAGTTTCAAGAGTTGAAATTTGCAATGAGATTGCATACCTACTATATGATAGTAGGATCCCGATCCCACTGTGAGAAAGAGTTGCTCGCAGGAGAGTTTTGCACTTTACAATTAGCTAACCCATTAGGTGTCTAGAAAGGTGTCAACGGGGCTAAGCCTCTAAGAAAACGAGGTTTATTTTAATAGGTCCGTGCGAAAGCACGGGAAACCTCTCTCAAAGTACCGGCACTGGCCTAGCTGAACGGTTAGCGAAGTTGTAGAATGTAATTAATCCTGGCTAGTTTTCTTTTTAAGGTTTGAAAAGAAATTTGATAAAAGCAGTGGGAGATATCGATTAGATAAGATAATTAACCAATCTGATCTTTGCAAGATCTTTCGCTGAGTGTACTCTTTTCTCTCTCTTAATGGCAGTTACCAATGACAGACCTTAAGTTTTTACTAGATAAAAACAAGCTGATCGAACCAAACTATAAAGACTGGCTGATGAACATTAACATTGCTCTCACATATGATAAAGTATCATATGTCCTCACTGCCAAAGCCTCGCCCAGCCCAGGAACTGAATCTTCTACTGCGGATAAGGAGATCCGCAAAACGTGGGATATTGACTGTGCTACTACCAAATGCCTCATTCTTGCATCGATGGACAATACACATCAAAAGCAATACGAGCAGATGGATGTACAATCCATTTTTCTCCATACAAAAGATATGTATGGGGAGCAATCTCGGACCCTGAGATACGAAGCATCTCGAAAGTTGTTTCAGATGTGGATGGCTCTTGGCACACCAGTAGGCGATCACGTTTTGAAGATGATAGCTCTTATAGAAGAGCTTGAGGACCTCAGATGGACAATGGACAACAAACGGTATACTAATATTGTTCTACAGTCTCTTCCCTCTGCCTTTGCTCCATTCATAGTGAACTTTAACATACATGACATGGAGAAGTCACTACCCGAACTTCTCAATATGTTGAGAAGTGCGGAGAGCACGCTTAAGACGATGTCTCCCTCTCTGCTTGTTGGACAATCTTCCTCTTTAGTCCAAAAAGCCAAGGCCAAGAGAAAGAATAAGAAGAAATCCACCAAACCGAGAAGTGGAATAAAGAAGGCAAAGGGAAAGGACAAATCCAAAGCTGCGGAGTCGGGAAAAGGAGAATGTTTCTACTGCAAGAAGACAGGACACTGGAAGCGGAACTGTACTGAGTACCTTGATCTCAAGAAAAAAAACATGGTGATGCTTCAGCTTCAAGTGTGTTCGTGACTGAAAACCGTTTTTCTATAAACTCTGCATCTTGGGTATTAGATACCAGTTCAGGTTCTCATATCTGTAATTCTGTGCAGGCGTTGAGAAATAGCAGAGTTTTGAAGACCGGTGATCATACTTTCCAAGTTGGAAATGGTTCCAATTTATATGCAGTTTCAGTGGGAGAGTATCACCTAGGGTTGCCGTCGGGTTGTATATTAGTTTTGAACCCATGTTATTTTGTACCAAGCATGCTTTGTAATATTATATTCGTTTCTTTGTTAGACAATGAATGATATCATTTTGCTGTGTAGCACAATGTTATGAACATTAAACTAAATCAAGAGTTGATTGGTTGTGGTACACTTAATAACGGGATGTACGTCCTTAATCAACACACAGTTTTCAACATACAACACACAAGTAAAAGAAAATTTTCAGATATAAATGAAGCTTTTCTTTGGCATTATAGACTTGGTCATATTAATGAAACAAGACGAAACAAGCTTCATAAATGGATATTTAAATCCTTTTGAGTATAAATCTTATGCGACTTGTCAGTATTGTATCAAAGGGAAAATGACCAAAACTCCGTTTACTGGACATGGAGAAAGAGCTACCGAGCTCTTGGGCCTCATACATAGTGATGTATGTGGGCCAATCTCTACACATGTAAGAGGCGGTTTTTCTTACTTCATAACTTTTACCGATGATTTCTCAAAATTCGGTCATGTGTTTTTGTTAAAGCATAAGTTTGAAGCTTTCGAGAAATTCAAGGAGTACAAACTTGAGGTAGAAAAATAAACAGGAATGAACATCATGATACTTCGATCATATCAAGGTGGAGAGTATCTTAGTACTGAGTTCTTGAACTTCCTAAAAGAGAATGAGATTTTCTCTCAGCTCACTCCCCCTTATACACCACAACACAATGGTGTGTCAGAGCGGCGGAATCGTACTCTATTAGATATGGTAAGATCCATGATGAGTGATACTGAGTCACCTCTCTCCTTTTAGGGGCATGCATTGGAGACTGCAGCTTTTCTGTTGAACAAAGTTCCAACCAAGACCGTGTCTACCACTCCATATGAGATATGGTATGGGAAGAGACCATCTCTTAAACGAGTTAAGATTTGGGGTTGTCCGGCTTTTGTCAAAAAGCAGAATCCAGAGAAACTCGAGACACGATCTGTCAAATGTATATTCGTGGGATATCCAAAACATTCGTTTGGATATTTTTTCTACTACAAGGAGGAACAAAAGGTGTTTGTTTCTCAACATGCCACATTTCTAGAAAATGAGATTTTTCCAAATGATACCAATGGCAATGTGGTAGATCTAGAAGAGGTTCTAGAGACACAAGTTACAAATAACGACTTGGTTGAACCTGATGTTGCAATAGAATCTTATGAATCTCAGCCACTCCGTAGATCTGGTAGGACTTCTCGCCCACCAGAGAGATACTATGGTTTTCTCATTGATGGTGATAGAGAAGATTGCATCATGGATGATGATGACCCTGCCAGTTTTCAGCAAGCTATCACGAGTGGTGACTCTGTGAAGTGGCTGGATACCATGAGATCCGAAATGGAGTCTATGTACACCAACAAAGTATGGACTTTGGAAGATATACCCTCTGGGGTAAAACCCGTAGGTGGTAAATGGATCTTTAAAAGAAAGATCGGTGTAGATGGGCAGGTGGAGACCTATAAGACAAGGTTGGTAGCGAAAGGTTTTCGTCAAAGACCAGGACTGGACTATAACGAGACTTTCTCTCCGGTAGCCATGCTTAAATCCATTCGGATCCTACTTGCTATTGCCGCTCACTACGACTATGAAATCTGGCAGATGGACGTTAAAACTGCATTTCTAAATGGTGATTTAGAAGAATGCGTTTATATGGATCAGCCAGAGGGCTTCATTGACAATGGGAGTAGCGGGAAAGCATGTAGGTTGATTAAATCCATTTATGGATTAAAGCAGGCATCATGGAGTTGGAACATCTGTTTTGATGATATTATCAAAGAGTTTGATTTTGTCAAAAATCCAGATGAACCTTGTGTTTATAAGAAGACTGTAGGGAGAACTGTCGTATTCCTCGTATTGTACGCGGATGGCATTCTTCTGATAGGAAATGGCATTCCTATGCTACAGTCGGTCAAATCATTCTTATCACAAAGGTTCTTCATGAAGGGCCTGGGTGATGCCACGTACATATTGGGCATACGGATCTATAGGGATAGATCCAAACGGTTATTGGGATTATCCCAAAGCAAGTACATCAACACCATCTTAAAGAGATTTAGTATGGAAGACTCCAAGCGGGATGCCTTACCTGCTTGCCATGGATTCACTCTCTCCAAAGACTTTTGGCCAAAGTCTGATGAAGAGAGAGCTCGCATGAGCATTATTCCCTACGCTTCAGCCGTAGGATCAATAATGTATGCGATGTTGTGTACATGCCCTGATGTAGCTTATGCACTGGGTGTAGTAAGCATTTATCAGTCAAACCCAGGGGAGAATCAATGGACTGTTGTGAAGAACATTCTTAAGTACTTGTGAATGAATAAAGAATTGTTCTTAGTGTATGGTAACGGGGATCTCCAAATGGAAGCCTTTACCGATTCGAGCTTCCAGACTGATAAGGATGACAACAAGTCTATCTCAGGGTTTGCATTTAGCCTCAATGGAGGGACGGTGAGTTGGAAGAGTTCCAAACAGGATACCGTTGCAGACTCTACGATGGAAGCTGAGTACATTGCTGCAAATGATGCTGCCAAGGAAGCCGTCTGGATGAGAAAGTTCATCTCGGAAGTAGGAGTAGTTCCAACCATTATTGATCCAATACTATTGTATTGTGACAATAATAGGTCTATGGCATTGGCCAAAGAGCCCAGGTCCCATCAAAAGTCCAGACACATCCTGAGGCGATAACATTTGATCCAGGAGATAGTTGATCGCCACGAGATCGAAATTAGGAGAGTAGATACAAAGGATAACACTGCGGACCCACTTACCAAGGCTCTCCCTCAGCCGCGTCATGAGCGAATTTTAGAGATGTTGGGTATGAGATACGCCAATAATTGGTCTTAGTACAAGTGGGAGATTGTTGGATATATGTAAGCCCTAGAGGCCATTATATGATAGTGTATATACCGGTATGTGTGTGTGTATTCAGAGGACAGTCTTGCTCGACATGATAGTATGCTATCTGGTTACTCTTTATCTTGACATGTTCACTTGATCATGCTTTTACTCATTTGTTACATATTGATAAAGCCCTTAGGATATTTGCTCGACTACTGGGATTATGATGTGGATCATACTAGTAGGACATGTGTAGTTTATAAGAATATCCTTGAAATGTTCCTAGTCGTGGGTGTATCGAGACAGGGCATCAATATTCCAGAGTAGACTAGCGTATACCATTCATGTCCCATATGATGGGCGATGAATGATCCCATATCCATTTGGTGCGGTGACACTAAAGATTGTATACGGGTGCTCAGTGGAGACTGGGTACACTGAACGGACTCGCCGAGAACTCCTATGTGGTATTATATCTACGTTGGATAGCAGTTCTCAGGTGACACTGGTACATGTTAGTCTATAGACCCGAGATCGTCATAGAGTCTTGTGTGTCCTCCCACTATACTTTGACCTTCACCCTACCACGGCTCTACCGAGTCGTGCAAACATGTGGATTTTGGGTACAGTCCCGAGTCACATGGAGGCAATAAGCGATAGGAGGGGTTTCGTCTCTCCCGGTATTACGAGTTGATGTTGTGTCATGCTCGATTGGCTATAACAGGAAGTCTCTGACCAGGGCTGCTGAGATTTACTGATAAGTGTTATTAGTAGTTTCTCGATCTGTTATGAGCCATACACCGACATGACTTATTAAGTTATTGGGGTCGACAATACCATCCCTAGACTCGATATGCAACATATCTGACGAAAAGACCGGACTGTACGGTAAGTGTTGCCAATTGGCTCGACGGGAGTTTTGACAGGTTTTCCTGTTCTTCTTCTGATCGCTCAATACCCAGGTGGACGTTACGTTTAGATGACCGCTTGCGGCTTGTAGGTATTTGATATGATCATCACCTACTGCCGGCGTATTGACGAGTCTTAGAGTCCCACACAGGAGTTTCCTAGCTCAGGAGAAACGATGTGGTGTGCATATGAGATATGCGCGGGAGCTCGATTAAATGCGTGTATATGATACCATTTTTTAATCGGGCGTTTTCTATTGGTCGGGTCGTATGAGATATGACCGGTTTATTAAATCAAGTGTTGATTTAATATTGACTTTTATCTCATTTAAATGAACCTTTTCTATTTGGATGTGTGTGTATGTATGCACACACATGCTGATGTGAATGCATACATACATGCATGCATGCGTGTCATGGTTGTTGATACACTAGAAAATGGCTATGCAAGACTCACATGGTATATAAATATCTATGTATATATTTGATATTGAGAAAAAGAAAATAATTAAATCATGGTTGAATATTCTACTACACTATTCTTTACTTGACCTAAGTTGGAACATGGTTTAATTTCCTTTGTTCTTTAACTCAATGATGAAAATATCTAGATATTTATTAACCATGGTTTGTATATGAGTGTGACTCATATATATCTATTTTCATTTCTCATTTTATCATAAGATTTATCCAAAAGAAAAGAGCTCATGCTAGCCATCTCCTTCTTCTTCCTCCTTCATGCTCTCTTGATTTTTCTTTAGAGTGAGGAACACAAAAAGAAAGGGTTTTTAAGTGAGAAAACAAACCACATCACCATTCTACTTTAGTCTAGCCCACTAGTGTAGAGTGTTTGCTTCATCTTAATCCTTGATCAAGTGAAGCAAGGAGCTTTGAGCAAAGGGACTTCGGGTGGATCGCCGTGGACTTGGAAGGAGCTTAAGCAAGCTGGTTCAAATTCTAGGAGATCCAAGGAGTCACAAGGGAGGTCTACAAAGGCTATATTTCTTCTTACTTAGTGTTAGACACTAGATAGTATGTGATACTATATGATGTTACTATAACTTTCTAGTTCGATTCCTAGGTTAGTTTGTTTAGCACCTCCTAAATTTTTAATATGGCATCTGTGATGCTTGCAAAACCCTAGGCAAGGTGCTAAGGAGACCCTACAGATATATCTTCTACTAAGTATAGAAATATACTAATATGGTATTTTAGCAAAACCTATAGGCCAAGTACTATATATATATATATATATCCTAATTCTACGGTTGCGGAGGTGCTATACGCCATCCACCCGACTTTTCCCATAGATATACATCTTCTCACCTTATCATCTCGCCCTAGTTGATGTCGACGGACGCCTTGCTCTTCTTCGTCGCCTCGGTAATCCACGAGATTGTACTTACAAATCAAACCATAACCAAAATCGCATGAAAACCTAAATCGAAATTGAAATCACGAGCGAAGCGCACATAGGTTAGAAGTTATGGTCAACGCGTGCTAAAATGACAAAATACCCCCGACGTTGACGTACGAACGTTGAACGACCAAGTCAAGTCATGAAAATCCTAAAACCAAGTTTTCAAATATCATAAAATATCTCCAAAACTAAGTAAAATGCTCCCAGATTTTTCTTCAGATGATCTAGGACTTTTTAGCATATAGGGTAAGCTTAGTTATCTAGTGAGTGTGCTACAGAACAAGACTCACACCCTAACTCATCAGGACGACCGCAATTTGAGTCCATATGTAATTAATTGGCAGACAAGGTAAAGAGTTTGGGGCTCGGGCTTCTACGGTGTTCTTCTACCGGTCTACACATCTCACAGTATCCTGTATTAAATTTTTAAAGTTTCTTAATTGTTCCAGGTTCCATTTGATTATCAAAATTTCAACAAAACCGACATTGGAAAATTCTAAACTCATGTTAACTAAGGATACTTGTACTAACAGGACCTCATTTATCACTTAATAAGATTGTGGTCATTAATCAATCCTCAACTATATCACCACTACTCATTTGATTCACAAAAACTCATTTTAGAAAACTCAAGTTTAGAAAACATGCACTTTCAGCTCTAAATTCTAGTTGTGAAGGAAAATATAGTAAGAACTTGGATTAAGAAAAGAATTTTACCTCAAAATGGCAACTAGAGAAATTTCCAAGATAGCAAAAGAGCTCAAAATGAAGACTTGCTCTCACCATGATACTTAGGATGAAATTAGGAACAATTTTAGTGAAGGGTTCATTGTGTTTTGATGAGGTTTGTGCGATATTTTGTGGTTTGTAGTGAGGATGGAGGAGGTGGAGAAAGAGGAGGAGGAGAGGATGATGATGAAGTGAAGAAAAGCTATGGTTGTAGCAACCATACCCTCCCTCCCTCTCTCTCATGCCCATGCTTTCTTGTTCCCTCTCATTTCTTTTCTTTTCCTTGTTCTTTTTTTTTAATCTTTTCTTCTCTTATCTTTTGAAAAAATGCAAAACCATCATGAAACAAAATGAAAAGTTAACATGCACTTAATATTTCATGCACACTAATCATGGTTAGCAAAAATAAACTAGGTTTAATGCACAAATAGGAAACACTAATTAAGTTTAATATTAAACTTGTATGTATATAATTATACACTAATTTAAGAAAAGTCCTATTAAAATAAATGCTCACATAATTAATAATTAATTTTTTATTCCCAATCATTTTCCAAAAATATAGGTATATACTTATACCAATTTACGAAAACTCAAATCCATACCCGTATAATATCCGTAAAATTCATTATTTTATTATTTAAAATTTAAAATAATATTTTCTGTTTTCTAAAATGTTACACAAGGGTTTTGATGCTGCTCAAATTTTAATCTTATAATTTTTTATCATTTTCTATGTTATTTATTGATATGATTTTGTATGAGGAGGATGTCTCACAGGAAGTTTGAGCACCCTCGCCATGGCTCCTTGGGATTTCTCTCTAGGAAAAGAGCTTCTCACCATCGTGGCAAAGGTCCAAATTTTATCCCCATTTCCATTCTTTTGGTGTTAAAATTTGCGTTAGTTTTATGTTAAATTTGACAAATTCAATCACTTATTCTGTTATTTTTCATTTTGATGTAGATAGGAATTGCTATCAAAACCCTTTTCTAGTGGTAATTTGAGATTATGTGTATGATTTGTTATAAGGTAAATGACACACACACACACACACACACACACACATAGAGTAGAGGTTGCTAGAGGAGGGGGGATTTATTTTTTTCATAATGCATCAAATTGGTAACGGTTTAAACTGTGAGCAAAAGAGGGCTATAATAACCGTTTAAACCATTACCAACCTTCTAGTTACGGGGTTTTAGATAACAGTTGTGTAACGGTTTAAACCATTAAAAAAATGAGTTTAGGTAATGATTTAAATCGTTACTAAATGTACTATCTGTTGGATATAGTGCCCTCAGAGAAATTATTGCAATCGCAGGCAGGCGATTATGATGATTGAGAGAGAACCTATACGGGTAAAACAGTCTTACTTAAGATGATAGTATGCTATCTGGTTTGTCTTTATCATCATGTACATGTCTTGTGTAGTATAGCATATCACTATTACTTGTTGATAGAGCCCGTAGGATTCTTGCATGACCACCAGTATTCTGACGGCAACCAGACTTGTGGGGGTTGGGTAGTCTATAAAAACATTCTTAAATGTCCCTAGTTGTGGGAATATCGAGATTGGGCATCGATATTCCAGAGTAAACTTGTATATGCATTTCTTAATCCTGACGAGGGACGATGGCCGGTCTCACAGTCATTGGTGTTAGTCAGTCGCCAAAGATTGTATATAGGTACTCATTGGGTTATGAGTTACAACAGAGAGACTTACCAGGAACTGTAGAGTGTTCTTCATCACCCTATTAAGATAAGAATACGCACGCTTTTCATGCGTATACAGATTCCCTCTGTTTAGGATAGACTGGGGTTTATTGATTGTGAGGATCCGAATCTCTGGCAGCCGCGGATTAAGGTGCCGTTAATTACTCCTCGTCTTTGGAGCGAGGGAACCTCCGATTGACGGGTAAAACTGGTCATGCAAACTCAATGTGCAGAATGCGCATTTTGTGTTTGGAGGTGTTTTGGACGTATCAGAGGGCCTCGCAGAGTTTATGGGGGTCCCGCTTGAGCCTTGGATGGCACGTGGCCGCGTGAGATGGTATGTGGTCGCGTGAGATGGCACGTGGCCGCTGGTGCCATCTTCTCCCTGTTAGAAAAAAAATTCGGAGATGATGAAAGGGGACCTCTTTTTTCTCCCTTGAGCCTTGGATCCTCACAAAGTAGGATTTTTGGAGATGGGACTTCTTCTTCCTCCTCTCTGTTAGTTGGATCTTGGAGAAAATGGATGGTGAGAATTAAAAATATCTTCTTTTAGAGATTTAATGGGAGATTTGAACTCCCCTTCAAGAGTTTTATAGTGAAAAACTATTTATTTTTAGGAAAAGAAGAGTTAAACTTTTGATTTAATTCAATAAAAGAGAAGAACGTTTAAAATCTTGAAGAAGAAGAAGAAGGCACATAATCCTAGAAATTATGAGAGAATGAAAGTTGTTCTTAATTTTCTCATCATGTTTGCCTTTTATAGGCTATACATTTTACATATAGCCCTTTGGGCTTTTTCAAATGGCATTTGTGCCTCCCCATGCCTTATGTGCTTATTTATTTTTGCACATAAGTCATAGGGTTTACAAAACTTTAGCCTTTTGCCCATTTCTCATAAATTTATTTCTAAAAATTGCATTTAAACTAATTTATTGTCTCCTTTTTGTCATGGAGCTGACCCCTTCCATACTTGGTCTTGACTTGGGCTTGGGCTCACTTGGCTTGGGCTTGGGCCTGCTTGCTTGGGCTCGGGCCCACTTGATTTGGGGTTGACTTTGACTTTGACTTGGTCAACCGAAGTGTAATTTTTTACCCCAACAAAGTGCCCTCATCAATAAATGCACACCGCGTGTATGGGTTGTATGCATGAAATTGATGGATCTTGTTCTATATGGAGATTGATTTGGTTAGGTTCTCTTTTGACGACGTGAAGGGTATGCTGCCATTTTAGCGACGTGGACGGTCGGTGCTTCCATTTTTGCGACTTAGACGGTCGGTGCTGCCATTTTTGCGACTTGCGATTTAGGCGAATGTAGTGATGGAATCGTCTGGTATGCTTGCGTATCAGTCAAAAGCGACACCGGTTAGGCTGTTGACAAACTGACGAAGGAGTGCATCATTGCCTCCTTTATTTCCGTATGATGTTTTAAAGTGGGCGACATGCTGCTTTGCCTTTTCCTTCCCGTCAAATCTTCTGAACTTAAGAATGATGTAGTCGCTGGGGAAGTCGATCAGATCATATTGTGTAGGGTATAACCTCCCACTGCTGCCAACGTCCTTTTGAGCCTTGGCTTCGGCTACCAATGTTTTGACTTTGCTGGTGACCAAATCCATTATCTGAACTTATGTTAGCAGGATGGTGCCATCCTGGGCCAAGGCGGCCCTAGAAGTGGAATGTGCCCGGCTTTCGTGCAGCTCACCCATACTTGGACCTAAAAGGACATACATCAGTTGCTTCGAGTCATTATTGTCTGGCTCATGAGTAAAGACATGCGCTTGATTGGAAGGATCTCGAGCAATTTGAGCCATCACGACGTTCGTTAGGTCATCAATTTTTGAGTAATGTTTGGCCATCTCTTTATCTTTGCTCCTGAGCTATTTTCGGAGATCTTGAAATAGCTCCTGCTCTGCGGTCTTGGGGCGGAAATTCGGCTCTTCCTCGCTATCTGAGCTTGACTCCACATGGACTGAGTTCTGTCTATCGGCCTCATCAAAAGGGTTTTCATCGTCATGCGGAGACGGCTGACCTTAGAAAGCAGCAACGACATTCAAGACAGAATGGGCTTGGGATGTGGCAGCCCCATCCTTACTTTTGCTGTGCAGGTTGTCGCTGGGACGCGTGCCCGCCATATAGACCGTATGGATAATATATCCGGCCATCATTTCATCATTGGTAGCTAATTTCGCGGACCGCTGTCGTGGCCTTTCTGTTTCGGTAACAGACAATCGATTGAAGACGACTGGCCTGACCGGATTCTTGAGTGGCGCTAGTGCACCTTTTCCGCCCTTTTCCCGTTGCTTACGTGCGGCACAGTGTTTCTGATAGACTCTTGAAGAGACGGCATCATGTTTTCTATCTTGGGGCTGGGACATGTTTCTTTGTAGTATTGTTCAGATTGCTGTCTTCTTGATTCTGGAGGTTATGGTGTTTTTCTGAACTAATCTCAAAGGTTCGAAAGAATTGCTCACTTTTACGGCCAACTCAGCTGTCGTCGCGGGGTAACCTCGTTCTTGGAACCTCACAAAATTGCACTTGGCCGAAGTCCTGGCTCTCTTGTTGGCTCTATATCTGAGCCGCTTCTGTCTTAACTTTTCTGTTTTGAGCACTTGGTAGGTTTCGGCTCTTCAGGAAGCCGCCATAGGCCGAGCGATGGAGAGCTTTGGAGATACGCCAGATTGTGCACTTGTCGAAGGCGTCGCCTGAACTTGTTTACGACGTTTGATGATGCTCTTTGTTCCGGCAGTCTTGCCTCCAGCTGGAGCACCAAAGAGTCATCTGGACACCATCTTACGTTTAGGTTGTGGTGTCTTGGCGATCACGACATTCGACCTCCTGCCCGTTGAGGTCGGTTTGGCCACTTGGTTTGCCGGGGTCTCCGCCAGATGAGCACTTTCGACGGGGTAGATGATGACGGAACCAAATTGGCGGGGTGGTTCCTCCCACTGCCTCATGAGACTCGCCGGGAGGATCACATGGGCATTTGTCTTAACTACGTAGGTCACCGGAGTTGCGTCAAAAACGAAGTTCGTCTTAAGAGACATGGTTGCTGAGTTCGAGATTGTAATTGAATGCTATTAACCTGTAAAAAGAAGCATGATCTCAGTACAGGAAATCGATATATATGTTGATTGAGTTCACATGAACGTTTAATCCGAAATATGGGAAGGGAGAAAAGGTCTCATCGGGCATTCCAGAATCTGTAGAATGTTTTTCGTCACTCTATTGAGATAGGAATATGCGCGCTTGTCAGGCATATACAGATTCCTCCTTCTTAGGGTAGACTGTGGTTTATTGATTGTGCGGATCCGAATCTCCGGCAGCCACGGACTAAGTTACCGTTAATTACCCCTTGCTTTTAGAGCGAGAAAACCTCCGATTGACGGGTAAAACTGGTTATGCGAACTCAATGTGCAATGTGCGCATGTTGTGTTTGAAGGTGTTTTAGACATATCAGGAGGCCTCACAGCGCCGCGTTAGAATTTTTTCTAACGGAGAAGTGTTTCGAGTGTGAAACACATAGGAAAAGAGGGGTGAAGAGCGTCTTAAGGACGCGTGAGATGGTATGTGGCCGCTGATGCCACCGGGTCACGTGTGTGGCGTGTGGATGCTGGGATCCAGCGGATCACTTGCCCGGCGTGCGGCCGCTGGGCGCTGGCGGAAAAAGAGGCTTAGCCCCTAGGCTGGGAGTTGAAATCCCGAGAGACTTTGGATTAAAATCCTAGAAGAAGAAGGATTTTTATTTGGAGTTAAACTTCCTAAAAATTTTCGGAGATGATGAAAGGGGACCCCTTTCTTCTCCCTTGTGCCTTGGATCCTCCAAAAATGGGATTTTTGGAAATGTTCCTTCTTCCTCCTCCTCTCTGTTAGTTGGATCTTGGAGTAAAAGGGTGGTGATAATTAAAAATCATCCATTTTAGAGATTTGATGGGAGATTTGAACTCTTCTTCAAAGGTTTTATGGTGAATAACTATTTCTTTTTGGGAAAATAAGAGTTAAAATCTTGATTTAATTCAAAAAAGAGAAGAAAATTTAAAATCTTGAGGAAGGAGAAGGAGGCACAAAACCCTAGAAATGATGAGAGAATGAAAGTTGTTCTTGATTTTCTCATCATGTTTGCCTTTTATAGGCTACATACTTTACATATAGCCCATTGGATTTTTCCAAATGGCACTTCCCTATACCTCATGTGCTTATTTCTTTTTGCACATAAACCATGGGATTTAAATTTTTTTGGCTTTTTGCCCATTTCTCATACATTTATTTCTAAAAATTGCATTTAAACTAATTTATTGCCTCCTTTTGTCATGACGGCCCCTTCCATACTCGGTCTTGACTTAAGATTGGGCCCACTTTGCTTAGGTTAGGCCAGCTTGCTTGGGCTCGGGTCCACATGACTTGGGGTTAATTTTGACTTTGATTTGGTTAACCGGGGTATAATTTTTGACCCCAATAAGAACATGCTAGTTGATATTATACTTAACGCCAGCTAGCAGTTCTTTGATGACATTAGTGCAAGTAGTCTGCTGATCTGACATAATCATTTGTCTCAAGCGTGTTTCGACTGTACTTTGATTTCTACCCTACCACGGCTTTACTGAGTCGTGCAAACAGGTGGTTTTTGAATGCAGTCCTGAAACAATTGGAGGCAGTGAGGGATAAAATGGATTCGTCTCTCCCGATATAAGAAGTCGATGTTGCAAAGTGTTTGGTGGCCAATAC
This sequence comes from Agapanthus africanus, assembly GCA_030015575.1. Lineage (NCBI taxonomy): Eukaryota > Viridiplantae > Streptophyta > Magnoliopsida > Asparagales > Amaryllidaceae > Agapanthus > Agapanthus africanus. The sequence continues at coordinate 517,694,979 of JASDDO010000031.1, read as the reverse complement.
AATAAGTCCATGTCCTTGGCAGATGAGATTTACTGGCTGACAGGTCAGTAGTTTCTCGGATGGTATTGGGCTAGATACCCGCATGATGTATCGCGTTATTAGGGGTATGATTCTAACCAACCCTATAGACCCGATATGCGATACTCTTAAACGAACGGACCAGACTGTACGGTAAGTGTCACTTACAGGCTCAGTAGGGGTTCAGACGGGTTTGCTTTTCGATCCTCCTTTCGTTCAATACCTGGGTAGCCGTTACGTACAGCTAGTGCTGCTGACGTGCTTGTGGTTAAACCCACTGCCAGCGTATTATCGAGTATTTAGAGTCCCACACAAAGAGTTTTCCACCTTGGAGAAACGATATAGTTGCAGTACATTGGTACACGCTTGGGCCCGATTAAAACTAGTGTACTTGATACATTAACGGCAATCAGACGGTTGTAATACTAGAAGGACTTTTTTAAAAGACGGATATTAATCGGGTGCCGATTTAATATATTAATACATATATTTATTGTATGTATTTATTAGTATTTTGTCACTAATTAATTTTGTCCCTTTATATATTTTAAATACATTAGAAATTGATTACAAGTGTATGTATGTATGCGTGCGTGTGTGTGTGTGTAAGTTGCAATTGATTTAACTCTTTTCTTTTTAATCCTTTTTCTTATTTGCTTATGTTGCGCTTTAGACATAACATACCCTCACACATTGTAACACCCCAGCACGATCGTATGTTATTTAAATAATTGTTTTGGGCATTTTAATTATTATTGTTTGGGTTGTCATTGGTGTTTGGATAGTATGTGTGCTTATTGGACCCAACCCACCCGCGTAAAATCCGTTATGGGTTGATGGTTAGATATAATATATTTTATTGATATTTATCCTTAGACCATATCTATATGAATCCCAAATAATAGATATACAATATTTAAACTATATATTTTCTGGTAGCCATACGTTATGAGTATTTTATATTAATTGTCAGTATACTTTTATCCTATTTTAATATCTCATGATATTTTATTGATGGTTATCTATTACACATAAATCCTAAACATCTTAAGATATTGTGTATGATATATTAGATTACAATATATATTTTTCTAGCCATTATATTATGTTTAAGTGGGCCACCTATTTGTAGATAATTCATGATATTTTCTGAGATTTAGTAGAGACGGATGGGAACATCTTTATATAATATTATTTAGTTATATATAAATATAAATATAAATATAAATATATATATTCCTATATTTAAATCTCTTTCTCCCTCATCTCTCACTCTCTTCCTATTTTTCTCCCCCTCATATTCGACACCCTCACCTCGCCTCCGACCAAACTCTAGCCTAGAAATCCCATCGCCGACCCACACACACAAACACCGAGAGCCTTCCCTCCACGCTCGTCGTCATCTTCCTCATCTCAACCCTCGTCATCATCACCATTGTCATCTCCTTCGTCTCCATCACCGATGTGGCCATGCATTCTCCTTCCTCTCCCGAGCACCAATCGCCGAGCAACATCTGCCTGAGACCCTCATCTCCTCCGATCATCGCAGAACTTCTCATTCTCTTCGTCTTCACCTTCACACACATCTCTCTCCTTCTTTCTTGACTTCATCCCTTAAAGCTTCACCGAACATAACTCCCTCATCCAGTCACCAATGCGACCTCCCTTTCCCGAGGCCCTCGTTGCTACCCTCTTCATCACCGCAGCCACACCCATCACCACCAACTCCATCATCTCACTGTCGACTTCGAAGACCCGACCCATCTTCGTACTCATCGCTACCTCCTTCTCCTCTCGACCGTCACATCATTATCGCACCTAACCTCGTCGGGGAACCCTTCACCATCATCTTCCTCCACCTCAAGAACCCATCGACCAAGAAAAACCCCGTGAACTCCACAGCCATCGTTGCCATCACTTCATCGCAGCAGCTGCTCTCGTCCTCGAGCACTCACCTAGCACCTCACCGTTGACCCAAGCCGCACCACCATCAAACCCAAGTACCCATTGCTGCTTCCATGGCCGAGAACTGAACCTAAAACCCTAACACCCAACTCGACAGCACCTGTCGAGCAACTTCAGCCACCAACCCCTATTCATCGTTGTCGTGATCGTCATCATCTTGTTCCCTTGCCGCTAGTTAAAGCCGAGCCAACTTCTTGACCGAGCCCAAGTGTAACATTTCAGAAAATGAAAAATATTATTTTAGAATTTAAATAATAAGATAATGAATTTTACGGATATTATACGAGTATAGATTTGACTTTTCGTAGATTGGTATAATTATATACCTCTATTTTGGAAAACAATTGGAATTTAAAATGAATTATTATTTATGAAAGTATTTAGTTAATTTGGCTTTTCATAAATTAGTGTATAAATATATCCATACAAGTTTAATTTTTAGGTTAATTTGTGTTTTCCTATTTTATGCACTAAACCTAGTTTTATTTTTTTTGTTAACTATTCATAGTGTGCATGGCATGTTAACAAATGAGGGTATATTAGTTTTCTTTTTATTTTTCTTTCCCATTTGTGTTTATGATTTTATATTTTTTTTAGAAAAAAAGAAAAAAGAAAATGAGAGTAGGTGATTATTATAAAGAAGTATGGGCATGAAAGAGAGAGAGAGAGAGGGAGTATGGTTGCTATAACCATTTTTTTTATTCATATCTCTTCTTCATCCTCTTCTCCTTCTCCACCTCCTCCACCCTCATCTACAACCCCAAAAATACCATGCAAATCACCTCAAAACACCTTTAAACCTTCACTAAAAATGTTCCTATCCTCATTCTAAGTATCATGGTGTGATCAAGTCTTCATTTTGAGATCTTTGACAATCTTGGAACTTTCCTTAGTTGCCATCATGAGCCAAAAATTGCGCTATTTAACTATTTTGTTAGTATCTTACCTAGACAAACTGGCTTTGGAGCCTTTGTGCATGTTTTCTAAGTTTTGAAAAAATTCAAAGATGAGTTTTTATGGATAAAACTTGTAGTGGTGGTGTAGTAGAGATTTAGTGAGTAATTATGATCTTATTAGTGATAGACGGGAGTGTTTTAGTATAAGTATCTTTGATTTAAATGAGTTTTGAAGTTTAAAAATAACGTTTTCATTGAGTTTTTGATATTAATTTCAAATCTGGAGCAATTTGGGGTCTTTGCAAAATATTTTATATATATTAGACCTAATTAGACCACTAGGAGACACCACCGTGAAGACGAGGCTCTAACTTGACCCATAATTTGCGGCCAAAACGAATATTTTGGCGGTTTACTGTAGCAATTAGGTGTCGGGGTTTGGTCAGTTGGTGTTTTACATTATATATAAGCCTATTTTATATGTTATTTTGCCCCAGATTTCCTTAGTTAAAATCTGGAGTTGTTTTACTTGGCTTTTAACGATATTTTGAGAGTTTTGAAATTTGGTTTTCGGATATATATGTTGTGACTTGGTCGTTCGACGTTCGTGCGTTGACACCAGAAGTATTTTATCGGATTTAGCATGCGTTGACCATAGGTTCTAACCCATGTGCGCTTCGCTTGTTGTATCGGTTTTTGATATGGATTTTGGTTATGATTTTGATTGTTTGTACAATCGCGTAGACTTCTGAGACGACGAAGAAGGGCGATGCATTCGTCCGCTTCGACTAGGGCAAGGCAATTAGGTGAGTAGATGTATATCTACGGGGGAAGTCGGGTGGATAGCGTATACACCCCCGCAACCGTAGAGATTAGGATACTATATACTATAATTATATATCTAGTCTAACCGTATGCGATAATAGTACACTTGGTAGATGATTATACCCTTAGTCCCTATTTCTTGCCATTAGGCTATATACATACATACATATATATAAGCATATTTACGATATAAGTATACATGATATAGTATGATATAACAAAAGATGACGTGATATAAGATGAGACGATATGAGATGATATGAGATTGGTGTGCACGACTATAGATCTGTACCATATTGATCGGATGATATCGTACAGGAGATATTCCGTATGTGATATGATGAGGATTGATTGTGATTACGGTCGCTATGTATTTCGACTCGAGGAGTCTTTTCAATTTTTCAAAGTGGAAAATATGAGATATTTAGAGCCATACCTACTTTCAAAACTAATGATTCGTTACTTACTTTTAAATGATAACTTCAAGAGTGCGCTATGAATTTTCAAATGGTATCTATTTCAAAAATATCGTAGTCCGCTATTTCCAAAAACAACGTTTCGTGCTATTTTAAACTATAACTGTATGGCTTATACGTAGTTGGATATTTTAATACTTGTTCACGTTACGACTTCATTATTTCTACATACGCTCATATTTAGATTTCTTATTTCTGCATACACTCGCGCTTCGATCATTCACGATATGTGTATTACGTTTATACCATTAGCTCTACTTGACTTCGTTTGTTAGGACACACGCACCATTACCGATGATTTGCATGTTGCACGTATACATACTCGTATGCTCACGTACACATCATCGGTAATTATCATGCCACATACACAGATAGAACTCGTTATGTCACCGTATCACACTATACCATGTTAGCATTTTAGATTTCTGTTAGTACCCAGCAATACGTACTGTTTCAGATATTGTACCTTGTTTACACTGCTTATACGACACACTGATATGAACACACTTGACATGCATTATATTAATGTTCAGTGCCTTTACATGTTGTTCCATTATTGCCATGTTCTTATGAGATTTCGTTTTTATGAGATTTTTGGATTTGAGAAACCGCAGATGTGATTTTATAAAACTTGTGAATGTTTAAAAAACACGGTTTTCTCTTGTTATAATATTTCGGCGTTCACCATGAGTTTTCTCGGTTCCGAGCTATAATTATTATCCGATTTGAAGAGTGAGGAGTCACCGTCTGTGGATACATGGTGGACCCAGTACGGTACCCAGGGGCAAGAATATCATATAGGAAGGCGTTGAGTCTGGCTGGGAACACTACCTACCGGTGATAGTATAAGACTCGGCAGATATCCGGAGGATACTGACCGGAGTGATATATTACAGATGGATATGAAGGCCGATCTGATAAGACGGCGCCTGAGATATAGGGATTTACATGTCGATGCTGGACATGAGATTTATGATGATTTCGAGGGTCGATGCTGGACACTCAGAGTTTTATGATGATTTTGAGTGTCGTTGATAGACACTCATTGGATGACACACACACACACACACACACACACACACTCTATTGATGATATGTTACCACATATTGATACAGACATGATATTATATGTATATATATACACGTTCACTTTCGTTACCACATAGTATGATATTATATTACAGTATGTCCTAGGTAGATCGTTATGCATTCGATTTCTACCTGAAGATGTCTTCTACTCACAAGTTTGCAACTTACTCCCGTTGTGCCATAGTTTTCTTATAGGACCGATGTCACGACCCGAAGGTACGGAACGTGACTGGCACTTAGATTACGAGACGTCTAATGGCGTAACGTAACCTATGTCAGCCAAAGCCCAGAAAATCTAAACCAAAATCAATAAGAGTGAAGGAAAACCTTGTATGAAAACGATTTTAAACCAATTAAGTTATATTAATCCCTTTTTTAAAAACATCAAAATTTTCCGAAAATTTCGGCAGAGTCTCCTTTGTAAATACTAGCCCCCAAAATGGGTACAACAAGATATATAAACCTGTAATGAAATAATGGCATCCCCAAGCGGGAGCTAGCTCTTCGCCCAAGGCGGATCATAACCACACGCAATATATATGCAATATCAAGAAAATAAGCATAAAAAAACACAAAAATAAGAAAAACACAACGTCGGCTCAAGTGGGCTCGACCCCAGAAGAACCACATATACACAAATCTCTCAGTCTCATCACTAGGTCGCATATACAAATAAGAAGTGGTAGATGGAGAATACTAGATACAATGATAGCACAAAAGAGACAAAGTGCTATCGCAACCCACCTACGAGCAATGTCGCGAGTCTGAGCAAAAGAAGCCAATGAAAAGATACGCCCGCCGCTGCAAAGCTGACGGGTTCGACCTGCAAGACACTGTGGCACAACGGGGATGGGTTGCCAGCTCGTGAGTAGAAAATAACATCTAATAAAGCGATCGTAAGAATGCACGCAAATGCGTCACAACATGTATGTCTAGATATGATGTAATGCCACTAGTATGTATACACATGTATGCAAAATCAATACGAAATCTTTAAGTGTATAAATATGATGATCTCTGCATTCTTAACTTAGAAAATTATCTGTACAATAGCTAAGGTACCATCAATGAAATCATCCGAAAATCGTGTCAAGCATCGACACCAAATATGGAAATATATATGTCTCAATGTCTCACTATGTCAATATCTCAATACATCGGGCTCCGTCGGTCCGGATCGGCCCATATCATAAAATCTCACGACAACGGTCGGTATCCTCCGGATATCCGCCGCGCCAGACATCACCGGTAGGTAGTTTTCCCTCATCGTCTACAACTCGATCTTCTTGCCCCGGGGTACCATACCGGGCCCACCATGTACCCGAGACGGTTCATCCACTCCTCGAATCGGGTCTCGAAATCCAACAGAAAACATGAAAACTCATGGTGGACGACACATACATCACGAGAAAACCGCAACTTTATAGTAAAAATGATGATAATAAACTTTTGTTAAATTCTTGCGGTTTTCCCTAAAATCCAGAAATCTCATCAATACTGAAATCCTCAAGAAAATCATAATACCCAACATGTTGTATATGATAAATTCTTATGATATCAAAGGTATGCAATGTGATTTATGGCTAGGAATCTATATAAGCATGATGATGAAGTGAGGTATATACATGCTATGCAATTCAATGTATCATGTATGATGCAGGTGTTTAATACTGAACTAAGCAGGTTCTACAGTGCTCGTGGCATGGAAATTACCAAAGACGTGTGTGTCACATGAATAGTGCGCGTGTAACATGAGCCAATGGTAATGGAGTAAATGTCCAAAGAGGTGATATCACACATGTGTATATAGATAACCAGAAAGCTATGCATATGAATGAGATGGTTACTAAATAACTATGTATATAGTTTGCAAGTAATAAAGTGATCCTAACTATGGGGCGCCTCGCACCACCCAGACGATTTCCCGATAGATGTATACATCTACTCACCCGGACGCCTCGCTAATCTGATCCAACCACCGCTTTGCCTTTGCACGCCGCGTCCGATGTTTCCGCAGCCGATCCTAAAATTGCATAACACACAACATAAGATTATACATCATGAAACGACGCAAGTCACAATATGATAAGATCAACGTGCACTAGGTGCATGGAACACACACGAAAACCACTAAAACCTTAACTAAAATCGTCGTTTCGGGGCAACCGTCAAAACTAAAACCCGATTAAGCCGAATTCCGCATTCGCACACCTTAAAATTCATAGGAGATGCTAATAGTATCGTCAAGATATCGCAATTAAATCACCTCCTAATTTTTTGGAAAACCTAGTAAGCATTAACATATCAATTTCGATACAAACATCGCGGATTAACGATATACTAATCACAATCAAGCGCAAACATCCAATTCAAACTACTAGATGGTCACAACACTAATTTTAACCCAATTACAATGCTTCAAACCCTAATTAAAATTTCAAACCTTTTCTAGAATTTCCTAAACAAGAAATTATAACCAAATCAACACTTTAAAATTCTAGTTTAGCATATTTAAACTACCAATTTAACAATTAAATTAGAATTATACCTCCTAAGTTGTGAACCTCTTGCACTTGACCTCTAAAGATGCATCCTTTCTCCTTGTTTTAAACTAATTTGGGTTTGAGAAGAGGTAGAATAGGGATTTGTTTAAGTTTTGTGAAGAAATTTGTGGATTTCGGTGGATTTTTAATGGAAATTTTGAAGCAAGAGAGAGAGGAAAATTGGGGAGCTGCTGCAGGAGAGGGCTCGGCCTGAGCTAGGAGGGGGGAGTTGTGAGGGATTTGTGTGGAAAGTTCTAAGAAAAGAGTCTCTCTCAAATGCATTTAATGCTTTCACATCAATTTTCTAATTAAAATTTCATTTTAAATCATTTTAAACCATGAAAATTACAAGTCTTGTAAAATCTTGCTAACATTTTTGTTACTACTAGATTTTAGTTTATAATGGTTCTTAAGTGTGTAATTTACCCATTTAAATTTGTATTTATCACTAATTTAATGTATATTTAAAAGCTTAAAATAATATTAAAAATAATTAATTAAGGAATTTTTTTTAAATGATTAGAAATTTTTTAGTGACAATTTAGTGACCAATTTCTAGCAATATCTTATCTAAATTTTGTATAATTAGGCCTATATTGAAAAATAATTATTTTGACATTTTACGGAAAAATACTGATTATTTTACCGATTATCGAAAAAAATACCTAAACGCAATTCAAAGTAATACAACCGACTGCTCGGATCAGTAGTGGCTTGCTGGCACACTTCTTTTTCGGGTGATTGCTTTGGTAGATGGGTTACATTACAAATTTTAACCACCTTTAGTATATTATAATCATTTGTAATCTAGTTAAAAACTCCATCAACCAGACTTGTATATTTGTGGACTTAGAGACCAGATTTATATATTCTTTTGGACTTAGAATGAGACTTGTATATTATTCTTTACAGTTAAGTTGATGATGCTTTTGGTATTTCTTTAATTTCTTTCTTGTGTTGATCTTCTCCTTGGGCGCCGTATATATTGCGTGGTTGTGATTTCGTCGTTTGGCGATGAGATAGCTCCCAATTGAGGATGCAGATTATATTTATATATATGTACCGATTTTTATTAAAATTTACAAAGGAGGTGCTGCCAAAATTTTAAATGATGAAAATGTTCTCAAACTTTAGTATACAATCCATTTGTATTTTTATAAACTTTACTAATACTTTAGAAAGCGGAACTTGATTTCATTTATACCCTTTTTTCCAAAACCTCACCCCATTGCACTTTATTTTGATTTCGTGCACGTTGTATGCACCTGATTTTGATTCGTGCACTCGATATTGTTTACATGCGCGTTCGATGCATTGATATGGTTTTCATGCACACCAGTTGCGCGAGCGCGCGCGCTACACACACACACACACACACACACACACACACATATATATATATATATATATATATATATATATATGTTTTCGTGCACCTACTTGCACTTGATATTGATTTTCATGCATCCTACTATACTAGATGTTTTTGTGCAGATCTGATGCACTTGATTTAGATTTTCGTGCACACTCGGCGCATTTGATGTAGTTTTGTGCACATTTGATGCACTTGAGGGTTTTTGTGCACATCAGATGCACTTGATCGAGATTTTCGTACATTCTAGAGGCACTTGATATTGTGGCCGTGCATACATGTTGCACTTGATAGATACTTTCATGCACACCTGATGCACTTGGTTTTCGTTTACGTGCATATTCGTTGCACTTAGTTTTGGTTTCGATTTTCGTGCGCACTAGTCGTACGTGAGTTGGTTTTCGTGCACACCGGTTGAAGTTGATTTCTTTTTCGAGCATCACGTTTTTATGATATATATATATATATATATTATGTTATAGAGTAGCAGAGCAGGACTGGTCTGGGAGATATTGCCCTAATGTTTTTGTATATATCGATTTTTACAGAAGAGGTTTTTAAAGGAGCTATAGTCTCATTAATTTCCTACGTGTCAATGAGCGACACAAGATTTTGCAACCTTTCCAAATTATTTTCAAAAACGCGGGACGTATATCTTAAACAAAACACACACACACACACACACACACACACACACACACACACACACATATATCTTCACAAATAAACGTCCGCTACTTGTACCGAAATATACGCATCATACGACAGTTTGAAAAGGATTTTTCATGCATACATTTTTTAGTTACTTAGATGATTTTACATGGATGCGTATAATAAGTATTGTAGGCTTGACTATATTGTGTTTGATTTAAATGGTAGATTTTTCAAATAGCATATTTCTCCATACGTACGATCGCCATCATAAAGCAAGTAGTCAAGCAATAATCTTACGGGCTTTATTAACATATATTAGTAACACGTAATAATAAGTAAAACATATACACATGTTAAAATAATGACAAATCAAATAGCATACTATCATATCAAGCAAGATTGTCCTGTATATACTTATGTCCAAGCATCTATTATATATATACAATAATGGCCTCTAGAGTATATATATCCAACAACCACTGCATATGGCCGACAGCATTTGTGCCCTTTTCAAGGATGATTGCCAGAAGATTACTAGTTTATCTAAACAGGCAAGCACTCACTTTCTCCGGCTCCTCGAGACCTGGAGAAAAGATATCTCTTAAACCCATTTGTTATCTAAATACATTAAAAATTAGTTTATATAATCTAGATATTTTAGTGAACTTAAGTCATCTATATAAAATAGTTTATTTGAAAACTCGAGGGGGTTTTATGTAAAATTCTTTACTTTTAAAAAATAAATCTCGATGGTGTTTTTGGTATAATATGTTAATTAGGATGTCGAGAGTTTTAATAAAAATATACTTTATATTTTATGGTATTTTAATGTTAAAACCTAGCTTTTTAAAAGTTTATGGTATTTTCATTAAAAATCTATCTTTTTGGAAACCTCGTGTATTTTCTAAAAATTTGCTTTAATTATTTAGAATATAGTGATCACCCAATTTAACATAACTTACTATATATATTCTTTTATTTTAAATTTTATAGAAATTGCTTCTTTTTCTTTAAAACCATATTTTTTCCTTTCGAGACCGTATTCTCCGTGAGGAGTTCTGCATCTCACTCCACTAAGCCCAGGATGTATGATAATTTGCACCAACCATAAACGGGTTCTCTAAAGAGGGTTGTAGAGGTGTAATTGTAAAGGAAAGAGTTATAGTTAAAATTTATCTGTTATAAAAGAGTATTTTTAAATTTGAGGGTATTTCAATGAAATTTTGTTTATTAGAAAATGTGACCATATAATCGTGCTATGTTTCATATGTGTGCGTGTGAGGTAGATCGTTACCCCGTGCATGTTATCATGTCACAAAAAAATTGATATCGAAGTAACATAAAGATTTTGGTGTTAAACATATATCGATAAAATTCAGTTAACAAGTCATAAAAGTCTTTTTCCTGAAAAATTTTATGTTGGCATGGATGATTTTAATGGGAGGGAATATCATTGAAGTGGGGAAATTGTCATCATGATAAGGAGTTGATTCAAAGAGAGAGATTGAGAGGAAGGGGTAACTTACTCGTGTTAGCTTATAAATTTTGATGATATCGTTTATCCATTCTCGCTTTGTTTTGATGATAGCTTAAACATGAATAGTTTGTTTGGTGTCACTTGCTTAATCCTGCCTTCTTTATCGACACTAAACTTGTATATACTTGATGACTAGCTTGCATATCCTATATCTTGTGTATACCGAGTAATATATCAATATATCATGCTTTACTTGTGTTTTATCTTTGATATCGGTATATTACTCGCATTCATTATTTTGGTAATTCACAATATGAATACACACACACACACACACACACACACACACACATACACATGTGTTTCATATCTTGCTTTCATATACATTGTATACATACAGCATATCAATATCTCATTCCTTGAATTTGATTTATATCTTGATTTCAACCCGAGACTACTCAGTCTTTTCATTTCTCCATTAAACCTCTTTTTAATACAAATTTATCATAATTCTTTACACCCCTTTAATCCACCATACCCCCTATGTCGGGACCTGGTTCTTGCTTAGGGAACAAAGTGCCACGCCAATTGTCATGCTAAGGGGGTGAGGGACCCACTGTAAAACAATGGGAATCTCCGGAACACATTCCGAAAAAAGACCGAACTGCATTATAAATGTAATGATACCACCCTCAATTACAGAAATGCCTTTTAAGTGAATTGGCACTACATGAGCTTGAGAACTTCGTGGTTAAGCATGCTCGGGCCAGGAAATTCTTGGGATGGGTGACCTTCTGGGAAGTGGCCTCTAGTCAGATCCGGTTCACTCTAAAGGGAAAAACCGTGCAGTTTCGGCCAGATCGGATAATACCATCTTTACTAGAGCATGGGGTGTTACATTTATGGTGGCCCATATAGATCCCTCGATAGTAGGTCTCTGGTTCGAGGACGAACCATTGTTCAAAGGTGGGGAGAATGTCGGGACCCGGTTCTTGATCACAGAACAAAGTGCCACACGGAACAAAATGCCACGCCAATTGTCATGCTAAGGGAGTGGGGGCCACCTCTTGAATCTCACCTCTTGAGTCTGAGGGAACCATTGTAGAACAATGAGGAATCTTCAGAACACATTCCGAAAGAGGACCGAACTGCATTATAAATGTAATGATGCCATCCTTAGTTACAGAAGCGTCTTTTAAGTGAATCGGCACTACAGGAGTTTAAGAACTTCGTAGTTAAGCATGCTCGGACCAGGGAAGTCTTAGGATGGGTGACCTCTTGAGAAGTAGCCCTTGGTCGGGTAGCTAGCCATCCTTCTTTTATCGTCGTTCTCGGTTCTTCAAACCGAGACTACTACGCTTCTTATTTTTCGCTCGTACGAGTACGAATGGTACTGGGTAAGTATCCATCCCGATATCCCTTCTCTTTCCTTTCCTACATTTAGATTCGTAAGTCCCCCCTCTTTCCCCTCCTCACTCCATCGTTTCATTTCAAACACTCTTAAATCGATATGAGTTAGTTTTAATAAACTTTCTTTTTAACTAATTGTCACACTTGCTATGCTAATTAAATTACTCTAACCTTGTTAACAACCATCTTAAATGATGATTATCTAATTACCATTTTACGTGTTAGAATTTCATGTAAATAAAACGTTTAACATTTACATAAAAAAAATACTATGAACTTTGCATATACCTTTTTTCGAAATCATGACCTATACCTATAGAAAATTCACGGGGTAACGACTTACCCTACTCACATACATTATGATTTCATAGCATAATATTTTAGATACATGTTTTATTCTAAAGAAAACAATTTTCATTAAAATACCCTCGCTTTATAAAAATACGTTTTAATTGCTATTTTAACACCTTTGCAATTACGTCTCTACAATCATCGTTAGGAGACCCGTTGTAGATGGTGTGGGTTATCACACGTTCTTAAGATGGTAAAGAGAGATGCAAAACTCCTCGCAGAGAATTCGGTCTCGAAAAGAATAAAATATGATTTTAAAGGAATACGATTTTTGATACAAATTGAATTGCTGGAAAATAATATAAATCATAAATCGGTATTTTCAATGAAAACAAATTGTGAAAAATATACTTTCTAAATGAAAAGATTAAAGTTTCAAGAAAATACCCTCAAGTTTCCAAAAGTGGTATATTTCATTAAAATACCATAAACTTTAAAAATTAGATTTTTACACTAAAATACCACAAAATATAAAATACGTTTTTATAAAAAAAATCTTGAATTTTTAAACAACATATTTTAATTAAAAACTTATTCAAGGTTTTAGGACAAATTAAAAACCCTCAAGAATTTTTAAATGACATTTTTACTAAAATACCCTAGAAATCAAAATACTAATTTAGCTTACGTATTTAGGTTGCAGATTGTTTTGAGTGGTATCTTCACTTGTCAGTTGTCTCGGGGTTGCTGGAGAAAATGATACACCACTTGTCTCTCCCTAAATATAGATCATAACCTTAGGGTGGAATTTATCAAGTGGCAATATTATTTGAAAAAGATACAAATCATGTCGTCCATGCGCAGCGGTTGTCTATATTTTCCAAACTCAAGAAATTCACAAGATTAAACCTAGTAATAAGATATGACTATAACCTGAATACAAACTCGATCTTGATTTGAACCCAAACTCGAACCTAATCTTGAAACTTGTACACTTGAACTTGAACTTGAATATTCAAACATAACTTGACTTGACCGAACCATGAATATAACTTGAAATGAACTTGACATGAATACACGAATCCAATATGAATACCTAAACCCAATATATATACTCTTGAACCGACTTGACTCGAACCATAAATACAAATTGACATGAATATATGAACACTTGACATGAACACTTGATCATGACATGAAATCAATCTTGCAACTTGATGTATTCATGGATTCGAGCAAGACCGATAACTTTAACTGTAATCTAGAATACACGGGATGTTGGGATAGTTTGAGTATGAATTCAACGAAATCTCAGGAGTCCCATCACGTCATTGTGGTACTGGGCTAAAATGGTACAATTAACGTCGTTGTGGTTCCGAGCTAAAATGGTACAATAACATCTCTATCGTACTGGGCTGAAACAGCACATCATAAACTCACTACTCAAGCCTGTGTTTCCTTACTCCTGGGGCCCTACCCTTGAGTTTGAGAATACTTTTGAGATTGGTTGACATTCACACTTAAACTCACGTTAGTTAGATTATCTTTTAGTGACCTCCGTAGGACACATTGACAGTACACTTCATGTTCACGATACCTTCACTACACGACCATGCTATACTTGTTTGCTATGCTCATATTACATTTCCATACTTGCATAGTTTTCTTTAACATTTCCATGCTATACTTGTTCATGTTTCATTCCAACCATATTATATCACATTAACATTTCATTTATATACATCACCCATCCTTATTAGGGACTTACCGAGCGCTAGTTCGCTGACGTTCATTCCACCCATCTTTGGTTTTTTGGAATGTTCGTCAGATAACTTTGAGTCAGAGGAGATCAAGCCTAGTCAGAAGGACCACTCTCAGCTTGTGGATCAGACCAACTACTAGTTCTTTCGTTTTTGGCTTTCTTTTCAGGGAAAGGATTGGGATGTGTGCTACATCAACATGGTAAAGTTGTAGCTATTGCGTCAAGGAAGCCAAAGACACATGACATAAATTATCCCACCCATGATCCAGAATTGGCAGCAGTTATTTTCGTTCTCAAGATCTGGCGGCATTATTTGTTGAGTGAGCGAGTTAATATCTACACCGACCACAAGAGTCTAAAGTATATATTTACTCAGAAGGAGCTTGACATGTGGTAAAGAAGACGGTTAGAACTCATGGCAAACTTCGACATAAACCTTCGGTACCATTCAGGGAAGGTAAACGTAGTTCCAGATGCCTTGAGTCGACAGCCGTCCACAACGAATCTCACCTCACAATGGAAGTTACAGCAGGAGTTTCATGGATTGATAATTGAAGTAAGTGTGCCATGTATTACATCATCCTTGATGAATCTACAGATTCAGTCCACATTTGTAGATAAAATAAAAATAGCTTAAGCCGGCGATGCCAAGGTTCAGAAGATCAGAGATCAATTAGAGAGTGGACTACGAACTGACTTCGTCATTCACGAGGATGGATCGTTGCGGTATGGGAGCCGTTTATGCGTGCTAGTCGGTTCTGTTCAAGAAGAGTTGATAAAAGAAGCTCATAGCTCTCCGTATTCGGTACACCCCGACGACACGAAGATGTACAAGGATCTAAACCAGCATTACTGGTGGCATGGAATGGAGCGAGAATTAGCTCGGAGCGTAGCCAAGTGCTCATCCTGTCAGCAAGTGAAAGCTAAGTATCTCAGAACTGCTGGTCTACTTCAACCGTTACCTATCCCAGAATGGAAATGACAGCACATTATCATGGACTTCGTAACTGCACTTCCTCGCAGCAAGAAGGGTAACGACGCAGTTTGGGTTATTATGGATCGACTCACCAAGTAAGCTCACTTTATTCTATTCAGAGTTGGCCAGTCAACTGAAGTTTTAGCAAGGAAGTACATGGAGGGAAATCAAATCTAAAGTAAAATTTAAACCTTCAGATTGTACCCACTTGTTTTGATACCCGTAAATCATGCAGGAGATCGTAAGAATTCATGGAGTGTTAGTTTGCATCGTCTCTAACCGGGACACCAGATTTCAATCCCAGTTTTGGCAGAGTTTTCAAGCCAGCCTGTGCACAACTCTGAGATTTAGCACTACATACCATCCCCAAACCGACGGACAATCCAAACAGACAATTCAAATCCTAGAGGACATGCTAAAGGCTTATATGCTTGACTTCGGAGGATCGTAGGAAGATCACCTATGAGTTGGGACGACGTTGGAGATCGAGAACACTTTGGGCCAGAGATGATCGTGGCAACGGTCGATATAATTCGCATGATCAGGGAAAAGATGCACATAGCCCAAGACCGATAGAAGTATTGAGCAGATGCAAAGCACCGACACTTGTATTTTCAACCTGGAGATCACGTATTCCTCAAGATATCTTTGAACAGAGGAGTTATTCATTTTGGACGACGAGGAAAGCTTAGCCCAAGTTATATCGGTCCATTCGATATTTTGGAACGGATAGGAGAAGTGGCGTATCGTTTGGCATTAACAACTTCATTGAAAAGAGTGCATAACGTATTCCTTATATCTTAGCTATGTCATTACATGCATGACCCCAGCCACATACTTGATCACTCAGAGCTCACTGTGCAGACCGATCTGACTTGTGAGCAACAGCCAGTCGACATACTAAATCGAAAGGAGAAAACTTTGCGGAATAAGGTGGTCAAGTTAGTCCGGGTGAAGTGGAGAAGGGATTCGCTAGGGGAATCAATCTAGGAACGAGAAGATGGTATGCATACACGACACCCTCGTCTATTTGAAGTTTAGTCCTTTGTGTAAATTTCGAGAACGAAATTTTTCTAAGGATGGTAGGATGTAACGACCCTCAAATCCATGTACAATTGTAACACATTCAATGTGTATAAAGGTGTATTTCAACCCTAACTATGAGTTATAAGTTAATTTTATTAAATTAAAGGAAGAAACTCCTTATAGTTCATTGATTAATACTCTCCGCTGCTCTCTCATAGCCCACGTATTCTAATCCTTGCTGCCACATTATTTTTATTATTTATTCTTTTTGACTTTTTGGAAACTCAAGAGTTTGCACAAGCTTCACACAGGTTTACGAAAACTCACAACTAAAAAGATGCATTCAAATAGAACTCAGACACTGACCCTGTCACGCCCCGCTTCCCAGTGTACGGCGAAGGGGACGCGACGAGGTCCGCTACGTATATACTCAGAAGTACATACGCTAATCGTATCTAAGCAATATAAAATAAATACACAAGAGACAAGAAATAAAAAGAACAGCAACTTTATTTATTAAAATTCTTTGTACAATACATGAAAGGAAATACAACTGAAATAAAAAGATGCCTAAACAGTGGCAAAACAGGAAATGAAAAGTACAAAGAGGAAAAGTGTACAATGAAACTAAAGTGCAGGGTCTTCAGCAAACTGCTCCAAGTCTTCTTACGATGGCTCGATCTCTGCCGGGTCCGAAACACCTGACGACATTCAAAGAAGAAAGAAACAGAATGTCGTCAGCGAACAGGTCACTCGGTAAGTCCCAAAGGTGAGAGGAAAGTAGAAAAGACAGAATAAGAAGATATCTTTTAAAGTGTATACTATTGTTGTAATGTTATGTTAACGCTGTTGCTTGTAGCTTGGTACAGAAGGATGCCAGTGTATACGAGGGGAGTCTCTATATGCCAGAGACTAGAGGCACGTGTAGTACAAGGAACTGTTTATGCCACGGTACAACAACAACTGGATTCATGTTAGGTGTATTTGTCATGCCCCGCTTCCCAAAATACGGAATACGAGGGGTTGACAAGGCCAGCCATGCTCCTACGGTCAAGGTAATGTCCTGCCGTAGTCACACTTCGGCTTCTAGTTTTTCATGGTAAACAGTAAATGATGTGCAGGTAATGAGAAATGCAGTAACTGAATAAAACAATGTAAAGAACTGACCAGAGGGGAAACAAACGAATATAACTCTGGATAGCTAATCAAGATGTCCGTGATGTACGTCTAGTCCTGGTCCAAGCTAAACCTTCTCCTCACACTGAGCATGCATACTCAGGTCGTCAGAGCGACACAATAGCAAAATAATATGTATATAAAAGTAACAACTCTAACAGTGGCAATATATATATATATATATATAATAGTAAATCGATGACGGTATAGGTATAAACATGTAGTACTCAATGCAGCGGAACAGTAAAAGCAGTAGAATGATATGCCACGTATGTCAACACAGTAAGTATGTATATCAATGCTATCATCCCTATTAGTCTCTAAGTCTCACTGTACAGGTCACTAAACCCATCGTCAGTCCAAGTGTGAGAATCAACCACTCGTGAGTGTCCTCCACCCAAGGGTAGAACCCAAGGGCAAGGGACCACGGGCCCAACATGTATATCACGGTAATAATCATGTACCATGTAAATCTCAATATATCTCCCTAATTATATAAGCCGACATGGGACTCCCGAGATTCTGTTGAACTCACACTCAAACTACCCCACACCCCGTGGTCTACATCAAACGCTAACCATAACCCTAAATACCAATCGGTCTGTGACAAGTTTGCGCGAGAACTGGAGGCAGGACCTCCATCAAGCACGTCCCGACTAATACCTAAGATAAATGGCAGTGTCTGGTGTCTTATCTGTGACACCCGTGCAAGAGCTTCCATAAGTGTCCCATACCACTTATAGTCACACGTACACGCATCCCACAGACGTCGACAATGCTATAGAATAATAAGGTTCACTGATTGTGTACAAGTACGTATCACTTTCACTTATTCACTGATACATGAACACTAACGTATTTGCCACAATCATCACTAATACCTAACACTGGGTAATGCACGTTATCACTAGGTTATCAATGCAGTGACATGTGTATGATATGATGCGTGAACAGTATATAAAGCATGTTTAGGATGTCATGAACCAATAATCTACCGCTTTCATAATTTATCATAAACCATACGGTTACAATTTAGTGAAACGATGAACGGGGAATAAATAGTATGTTCAGTTATCTATCCATTGAATTTTGTTTCACGCCAATCGGGTTCCAGGATCACTAATTATAACCATTACATTTTAAGCGTTCACGGCTGGAAATCCGGTTTCAGAATCGGAAGTCAGTTTCGCAACGCATTTTAATCCTAGTTGGGATCAGATTTTAGCGACGCTACAGTTGAATGAAATATAGGGTTTTCAGTAAGGTTCTCAACGCAATAGACGGATCTTCAATCGCGTCTGTACGTCAGGAGATAAACACTGTTCAATACTAGTATGTAGATTCTGATTCTGTTGGGACTGTTATACGTCCACATCTATTAAATTACAGATTAAATATCAAACGATAACGAAACAGGATGAAACCACTTGTGTTGTCTATCTAACAGATTCAACTATAATAAACAGAGGAGTTCCGCAACCTATGAGTTAAGGAAACAGTATGGTACCCATTACGGGACAGCACACTGTAAACAGAGTCGCTCTGGACTGCAGTCCAGAGTCACACTCCGATCCAAATATTGACATAGTTTGAGTACAGAAATATTTGGAAACTTTCATAGGGTTATAGTTCGTCGAGTCGGCTTCGATTTGAGCCCTTGAATGCATCATTCCAGTGTGTAAATAATTTATAGTGATTTTAACGGTTTTCAGGTACAAGAAAATTCTAGTTTTACGAGTAAACTTGGGGGTAGTCATTATAGTCGTTAACGGTCATATTATCCAACAAAATTCACACACTAGATTCACAGCCATACGGGCCAGCTTATACAATTGAGTTCCGTCAAAATAGATGATGATTTCCTATGAGAACATGTATCGAACAGATATGACACCTAAATGATCTAAAATTGTAACTTTATGATCTATGTAATCTAAGATTGTAACTTGAGTATATAGCATGTAAGCAAGTAGAATACTTGCCTGGAGACGTCTCGGGGTTGTACAGCAGCAGTGGCATGGAACACAGCAAGGTTTGGCCTCGGCTCGATCTTGGCTCAGCCTCGGAGCTTGGACTAGGCTTGGAGCTCGAGTATGGCAGCGAAGGTTAGCTGGAGGTGAAGCATGTGATTGCTACTGGGTTGTGAGGAGCTGGTAGGGGTTCAGGTGAGGCGCTCGGGATGTGGGTTCAAGAGAGGGAGCGGGAAAGAGAGGAGGAAGAGAATTATGGGAGTGAGGGAGAGAGAAGGAGTGTGCAGGGAGAGAGAGATATCAGTGAGAGAGAGAGAGATATCAGAGAGTGATAGAGAGAGAGAGATAAGTGAGAGAGAGAGAGAGATGCAGGGAGATGGTGATGGTGCTGATGAGGATGATCGCCAACGAGGGGGTGCAGGGTGGCCGGTGATGGGTGCAGGGGAGGCTCGCCGGCGTCGTGGGTGCCGGTGAAAGGCGCGGGACTTCGAGCTTGGGTGTGCAGGGGGTCGTCTCGAGCTCGAGCTCCGGTGATGGAGGATGTGTCGGCGAGTGAGGAGGTGGATAGAGGGATGAGGTGGTCGGTGATGGTGGTTGCCGCCGACGACGATGGTGGCTGAGCTTGGTTGCGGGGATGGGTTGCAGGTGAGTTTCAAGGAGGAAGGAGAACGAGGGAGAGAGAACGAGATGAGGAATAGGGTGTGAGGGAGGTAAGGAGGAGTGAACGTTGGGGGAGCGGGTCGCAGGGAAACGTGCGCGTTGTGGGCAAGGGCGCGGGCGGAGGAGGCGGGTCGAGGAACGATGGCGTGGGCGGGAGAAACGGAGGTAGCCGTTGGGAAGAAGGAAATGAGGTGTGGGCCGGGTCGGGTTTAAGTGAGCGGGTGAGAGTGAGTGGGGTGTTGGGCTGAGAAGGAGTGGGCCGGCTAAAAATTTAGCAGAATAAATAAGGGGAAAAAGAAAATAGAGCGGGCTGCAGGGATTGGGCCAGAGTTTGGGCCGGGGAGAAATTGAGAAAGAAATAGGGTTTAAAGGGAAAGGGAATTTGGTTATAAAAAGGGAATGGGCTTGGAGAAGCTGGGCCGCAGGAGATCAATAAATAAATTCCATTTCAATTAGTTTGGGCTGAGGAGTTAGTTAGAAGAAATAGGATATGGGCTGAGGGAAATAAGTTTTGGGTTTAAATAAAATAAAATAAAATAATGAGAAAATTACAAAGGGCTGGGATTTTATAAAAAAAGGAACTGATATATTTGGTTTGGGTTTTGGTCTAAGAAAAGGGAAACGGGCTTTAGGAAATTATCAAAAATGAAATGGAGTTCTGGGCCGGAATAGAGGTTTATATAAATGGGGAATTGGGATTAGGGTTTAGAAGAAATAAAGTTAAATAAATTAAATAAAATTTAAGAATAACAAATATACAGATATTGGTATAAAAAGGGGCTGGGTGTTACAGTATTAAATCTGACCACCTCGTGCCACCTTTAACACTTTCCGTACCAATCTACCCTTAAACCCCGCGATGTCTTGTTTGTATTGTTATCTTGTAAAATTGTATTGATTGTATGAGTGATTGACTGACTGATTGAAACCATGATATCAAGAAATGGTTATAACCGTAGAGTCATGTAAATGAAATACTGAGAATCATGTAAGAGGAATATATATCCATTGTTCGGTTCAGTCAAGTTGTATAAATTGATAATTGTATTCATGGATTCATGTGTTCATTTTGAATTGGAATATTGTAGATTATAGATTGACTTGAATCATATTCAAGTCAGATTAATCAGACTCAAACCTGAGTCAGACAATCAGAAATGTGAATCGAAGTCTTATAATTGCTAGGGTCCTTAGGGTAATTTATAAACTTAAGGGGTTTTTATGTAAAAATACTTTTATATACTTTTCAAAATGTGTTCGTTTTTAGAGTTGTAATGAGGGTGGATTTTATGTTGTGACATTTCTAGTGAAAATATCCTAGTTTTATAAATAAGGGTATTTATCTATAATATTGATTTATTTGAAGTTCATGGTGTTTTAGTGTAAAATTTATTCTTGTGATTTTTAGAAAAAGGTGGAATATTTATATTATAATAAAATAGATATTTAAATGATAAATATACATATATTTATACAAAAATAGTTTTAATAAATATTTTATATTCCAAAAATCACATTTTCTTAAGATGTCGTATTTTAAACCTTTCGAGACCGAATGCTCCTTGCGGAGGTCTGAATCTCGCACTACTAGCCCGAGGGTGCGCGATAAACCACACGATCCCGAACGGGTTCCCCAAAAATGGGTTGTAGCGGCGCTTAGCAAATATTGTAAAATACTAATCCTTTCGAAAACGGTTTTATAAAGTAAAAGGTATTTATTTGCAAAGGTGTGAATTTTCCGTATTTTAGATTCTAGGGTTTCCTAAGCCAACTAGCCTATTTCTAAATGGTCTAAACGACAAGTCGTTAGAAGCCTCAAATCGGCTCTTCACCGCCAATTGTGTCCAGGTAAGTACAAGTGAGGAAAGGAAGGATCCGCGAATCGTGAGACGGGCCTTTTAAAGTTACCTTTGCTCACTTGCCTAGCCTAGACACCACAAAATCAGGTTTAGATAAGCGATCGATGTCCATAACTTATCGTGTTTTCCTAATAAGAGGTATTTATTTAAAAGTGTATCAAATCTAAAACTTTTAGAATTGATTTTATTAAGAATATGGTATTTAAATGAAAGTATTGTTTTTATCGTATTCTAGTTTTTGATGATGTCTCTTAGGGTTGTATTTGCGTGTGTGTGGAGGTAGGTCATTACCTCGTGCTCTACTTTAAATGTATAGAAAAGTTAAGGGGTTAAATGTGAAATTGAAACATGATGGTATTTAAATGAAAAATACGATAAATTTGAAAGGTTATCATTTCATGTGATGAAACTTATTCAAATTGATTTTTAAAAGTTTAATAGTCAATATAAAGATGTTTAAACATGAATGTATTGGTGAGAAGTGAACTTTTATAGAAAACAGAATCGGAAATCGAATTTGTTCCGATTCCGTCAGGTTTCGTAATTTCGTATTTTAGAGAAATAGAAAGGGGAATAGAATGGGACTTACGGGTTTCGATCTATACTAAGGAGTGAGGTGGGACTAGAGAGGTTGCCAAGGCGTTGGTTCGTCGCCGGTTGTTCCTAAAAACGTCGCCAGAATTCCTGCCGGAATTTCGTCGGAGCTTCGCCGCGAACTTGTTTTCAAAGTACACACTTCTTGGAAAATTTTGAGAGAGTGAGCTTAGGGTTTTGGGATGAGAGGGTAGAGGGTAAGGGGTGTATTTATAGGGTAGGCTAGGGTAGGATAGGTGAAAGGTTTTTAATTAAAAAAATTATAAAAATTATAGAAAATCATTAAAAATTGTAGTAAATGGGGTATATTTAACTCTCGGGAACCGATCCAATTAAATGGTGTGTGTAGGGGAGTTGGCAAGACGAAGAGGCGCATCTTCATTGTTGGGGACTCGGCCGTCCGGCCGAGTTAGCCGGTTCGCCGGCCGAGTCAAGGGTCGAGGAGGTGGGGAGGCTCGGGGTTAAGACACTGGTATATTTAGTTTTCTGGGTGAAGTTCAAAGTTTGGGAGTTATGATCTGTGGACTGTTGGGCTTCCAAGGAATTTAAAACAAAAATAATCTAAAAATAATGTGGGGCAGGGGATTTGAACTCTGGTGGCTTGGTTCAGCAGTGCAAGGTGTTACCAATGAGCTACAAGCTCCTTCTTGTAATTATTGTGGGAAAATAAATACTTAAAGTGGTAACAACAACATTAAATACCCCAAGTATACTTCAAATTTAAATCAATTTTATGTATACAAAAATTGGAGTTGTTATAGACCCGAACCCGAACCCCGAGCCGCGAGCATAAAGCTCAAGGCAGGGCCGAGCTTTGGTCGAGTTTTGAGGCCCGGTCGACTCCAAGTGGGTCTGTGTCGGGCCCGTGCGTCCCTTGGCTTCCCGAACGTTCGTTTCAATACCCCAAATTTCCCCATTCAACCGGAGACTACTCGGTCTTTTCATTTCTCCATTAAACCTCTTTTTAATAAAAATTTATCACAATTCTTTACACCCATTTAATCCACCATACCCACTACCTCTCTTATAAATATCCAACCAGACCTAACCTTCTTCTCCTAGACATACCCCTCTCAAAACTCTATCTCAAGATCATCTCTCAAGTCTAAATTCTCTCCAAGAACTCAAGCTCGTCTCCCTAATCATCTGTCAAGCTCAGTGTTGTTCTTATTATCTCTCTAGCTACATGGATTCTACAAGTCGCCAAGAGGAAGCCGGAAACTCAAGCTAGCCATCCTCCTTTTATCGTCGGTCCCGGTTCTTCAAACCAAGGCTACTACTCTTCTTATTTTTTGCTCATACGAGTACGAGTTATACCGGGTAAGTCTCCAACCCTATATCCCTTCTCTTTCCTCTCCTACATCTAAATTCGTAAGTCCCTCCTCTTTCCCCTCCTCACTCCATCGTTTCATCTCAAACACTCTTAAACCCATATGAGTTAGTTTTAATTAACTTTCTTTTAAAATAATTTTGTCACACTTTCTATGCTAATTATGTTGGCTATAGTGGCCTTAAGTCAATTATTGGATCGTAGGCACGCGATTGCGATGATTGAGGGAGGACCTATACGGATAAAACAGTCTTACTCGAGATGATAGTATGCTATCTGGTTTGTCTTTATCATCGTGTACATCCTTTAGGTGACATCACAGATCATTATTACATGTTGATAGAGCCCATAGGATTCTTTCTTGACTACCTACAGTATGATGGCGATCATATACGTGAGAGCTGGGTGGTCTATAAGGACATCCTTAAATGTCCCTAGTCGTGGGAGTTTCAAGACTGGGCATCGATACTCCAGAGTAGACTAGTCTATACTGATCGAGACCCCAACGAGGGGTGGTGACCGGTATCACGAGCCATTGGCGGCAGTTTGTTCACCTAATATATATACAGGTGCTCATTTGTTATGAGTACACCGGACGGACTCGCCGGGAACATGCTAGTTGGTATTATACCTATTGTCAGATAGCAATTCCCAGGTGATATATGTACAGGTTAGTCTATCGACCTGAGATCTTCATTTGTCTTGTGTGAGTTTCCACTGTGCTTTGATTACTACCCTACCACGGCTCAAAAGAGTCGTGCAAACAGGTTTTAGTTGGGTACAGTCCCGAGCCACATGGAAGCAGTGAGCGGATCGTCAGGGGTTTTGTCTCCCCAGGTATTGGGGGTTGATGTCGCGTTGTGCACGGGTGGCCATCACCAGAAATCCTTGGCCAAGGTATTCGAGAATTACTGATCTAGGATCGGTAGTTTCTCAGGTGGTGATAGGTTTCATACCGATACTAAATGTCGTGTTATTATGGGTCTGACTTTATCCACCCCCTAGACTTGATATGCGATACTCATAAACGAACGGACCGGACTGTACGGATTTTTTCACTATCAGGCTCAGTAGGGTTTCAGGATGTGTTTGCCCGTCGGCCTCCCTTTTGCTCAATACCTTGGTCGCCGTTACGTACAGCTAGTGCCACTGACGTGCTTGTGGTTAAACCCACTGCCAGCGTATTGACGAGTCTTTAGAGTCCCACATAGAGGGTTTCCCTACTTCGGGAGAAACGATGTAAAGGCTGTATGGTTTTACGGCAGGGTTCGATCATATACGTGCACTTGTGCATGTATCATGATTCGGACGGATAATACTAGTGGGCTTTGGTTTAAGCCGGATCCTAGTATTATATTGTTGGATTATTTTCGTCTCATTGTATTCATATTCTTTCGGAATACAGAAGCGGGTATATATATACGGATAAGGGGTATTCTTGTAATTCTTTACATCATTACTTTTTGAAGATGTCATTTTTTTTTGTATTAAACATTTAGGTTAAATGTTTATTAAAGTGGAGAGTGTGAGTCATTGTTTTGGCATTTATTCATGCATGTTCACTTAGTGACTCATGGTGATGAGTCATGTAGTGACTCATGGTGGCATGATGAGTTTCTTGTTTGTATTGTGAGATATTCATGGTGAGTCATGAGATATTTATTCTTTAGTTGTTTTCTTTAGTTGATAGCATGCTTGATAAATAGCTCACAACAAATAGCTCACAAGACTCCAGCTTTCTTCACTTGGATTTTTTTTGCCTCACACTCTCCTCTCATGGCATCTTCTTCTACCTCCACCCTAATTGTCTCATGTATTGAGAAACCTAGGGTGTATTGAGATAACTTAATCCTACACTCTCTACTTCACCTTGGCAATCTAGTGTAGCGAACTAGATACTCGAGTTGCCTCGGATTTGAGGTTGGAGCTCGATTCATAGACTCTCGGGTGGATCATCTTCGATGGGGGAAGACCGGAGATCAAAATTGATCAAGGAAGCTGCAAGGAGCTAGGGAAGAAGTTTGAAGACCGAAGGACACTGATCAATTCGGTATAATCACTCTAACCCTATGCATGTTTTTTGTTATCTAGGGCTTATGGGTCGATCCGTAGACTAAGGTTCCTTTAGCGCCGGTTTTTGAAAGTTTTTGTTCCGCATTTGGCCGCGGATTGATGGCCGGAGCACTTGCGTAACCCAACATGGTATCAGAGACACTCCATAAGCCTTATTTAACTCATTACGACATTAGAAATCCGCCGTTTTTGTTGTGCAAAAACTGCCGACAAAAACAGTTCCAAAAACTGAAAGTTTGAGAAGTTTGCACAACCCGCGGGCTCACAGTTTGAATTGAGAAGCCGCGGGGTGGTGCATGGGCACCCCGGGGAACCCTTGGGGGGGACCGAATGGATGGGCCCACTCCCGAAGACCACCACTAGGTGGTCTTGGCGGTGGGGACTCGAAACTGCCCCACCTTGTGTAGTTTCGGGTCTGCCTCACCCCTGGCCACCTCGTGCTGGCCTCAGGATGGGGTACCCCTTCTAGGCCCTCAGACTCGAAGTTAATTTCGTACTCTAACTCCCCGCGAAGGTTCAGGCGCATTTCATTTTGATTCGAACTTCCGAATTTGCTATAAACGGTCGGTTTTGGGAACTTTAGCTCACTGTTTTTTTTCCATGGTTTTGGAAATTGGTTTAGTTTGCTAATTGCGTGTGGAATTCTAATGTCATAGTTTTCAGTACATACATTACTATCTGCGACCATGAATGTCATTATAGCGGTACAACTCGTCTAACTGCTATATGCTCTTTTAGACGGGTTTGCGAACGTGACATTCACGTTGATGTTCTGTGTTGTGCTGTGGTTGTGGTTGGATCGTCGTGGTGATAGCTTGAGTGCAATGGTAGTACAGTTTAGTTTCATTTGTATATTTGATATTGCGGAGCGAGCATCCGACATGTGGACTGTCTTCTCTGCCATTTTGTATATTATTTGTTTGGGGCACGACTGGGTTAAGGTCGATGTCACCGTTGTACATATTCTTTTCTTTTCTGTACTAGGATTAACCCACGGTGGAGTGCACAGTTAGCCCGGTTCTAGAGGGAAACGGGCCCACATCTCATGGCGTTGAGACGGATGGGGCCTCACTCTAGAATTGGCAGGCTATTCGCCGCACTCGTAGTGGGTATAGGTTAACCCACAGAGAAGTGCTCAAGTTACCGGATTCCGTGTAAGTGCACGGCGGCGCCCCGGCCTCCATCCCGAGGCCAAATGAGGAAGCGATGGTTAACTTTAATTTTCAAACCGGCACCACCGCGCACTAAAAACCCGGATCGTGCCATTTACTAGTCCTAGCTAACTACAAGATGGGGAAGAGAGATATACCGAGTGATCCGTGTCCTCCGGTCTTCTCGTCGTCGTCCCGATCTCCTGCGGAATCTCCGGTCTCCACCTCCTCGCCGGAAGGGCACCACGTCGCCTGCATCTTTTACGGGCTCCCACCTTTATACCGAGGCAACTCGGGCACGAAGCTGGCGAGTCGACGTGCCCAAGAGTTGCTGTAGGATGTAGTGAAGATCTATATGTCTCATTTTGGGGTTGTGGAGATGCCATTGGTGGAGGATATAAGATAGGCTTTTGGAGGAGGAGCTAAAAAGACTTTTGCCTAGCCAAATGAGCAACAACTTCACCCCACCAAATTAGGACAGCCCCTCTAGGAGCTTGGCCGGCCACACCAGGTAAGGGAGAGGAGAGAATGAGAGTGTGTATCAAAAATGAGAGAGGCCACACAATAATGCATGAGGGAATCAAAAGAAATCATGAAAGAACATGATCACAAACACATCCACACTCAACCACAACCATCATCAAACATGATGACTCCAAAAGTCAAGCAATGATGAAGTGAACAAGTCAAGGTCAACAAGAGCTATCATGAAGCAACAAAATGCAAAGAACCCTCTCCACTAATGCTTATTTGCACAAATGCAAATAAGCCCTCCTCCACCATTCTTCGGCCAATGAACGATACAAAGGAAATTGGCCGAAACGAAAAGCAAACCGGCAACTCCAGAAAACTGGTCCCGTAATAAATTACAGGAAAACCCCGATACTGTGTATACACACCCGCATCTATATTCCGACCGAAATACAAATGCAATGAGACAAAATCTACACTGTACTATACTAAGATCCGGCTTAAACCAAAGCCGGCTAGTATTATCCGTTCGATCCTGATCCGTGCAATACCGTACGTATCTGATCGAACCCTGCCATATATCCATACGGCCTCTAGTACTAACTGTCCGATCATGATCCGTGCAATACCGCACGTATCTGATCGGACCTTTCCATATCTCCATATGGCCTCTACAGCGTTTCGCCCGAAATCTTGAGTAACTGAATGTGGGGGACTCTAAAGACTCATCAATACTATGGCTGTGGATTTAACCACTAGCACGTCAGAGGTATTAGCCATACGTGACGGGCCACCAGCTATTGACCAAAAGGGACGTCTGTGAGTGAACTCAGCCTGACATCCTACTGAGCCTGTCAGTGACAATATTCGTACAGTCTGGTCCGTTCGTCTATGAGCATCGCATGGCGGGCCTAGGGGGTTGGTAAAAGTCAGACCCCCAAAAGCGGTACAAGTCGTGTCGGAGTGTAGCCCAGAACACCCTGAGATACTACTGGAATACCTACCAGTAAATCTCCTGCCTCGGCCGAGGGCTTCGTGTAATGGCTCTCCTAGACACAGCGCGACCTCACCCCCAATACCGGGAGAGACGAACCCCTGAAGATCCGCTCACTGCCTCCATGTGGCTCTGGACTGTACCCAACTAAAACCTGTTTGCACGTCTCCTTTGAGCGTGGTAGGGTAGTAATCAAAGTACAGTGGGAACTCACACGAGACAAATGACGATCCTCAGGTCGATGAACTAACCTGTACACATGTCACCAGGTAACTGCTATCTGACGTCAGGTATAAGACCAACTAGCATGTTCCCGGCGAGTCCTGTCCGGTGTACTCATAACCCAATGAGCACCTGTATACATCTTAGGTGAACCAACTGACACCCGTGGCTTGTGAGACCGGCCACTGCCCCTCGTCGGGGTCTCGACTGTATACACTAGTCTACTCTGGAGTATCGATGCCCTGTTTCGAAACTCCCACGACTAGGGACCTTTTAAGGATGTGCTTATAGACTACCATCTCCCACGTATATGATCGCCCTCATACTGCTGGTGGTCAAGCAAGAATCCTAGAGGCTCTATCAACGTGCAATAGTGACCTGTAAGGTCACCTAAGGCAGTACACGATGATAAAGGTAAACCAGATAGCATACTATCATCTTGAGTAAGACTGTCCTCCTGGGATAGGTCCTCCCTCAATCATTGCAATCACGTGCCTGTGATCCAATAATTGACTCTGAGGGCACTATCTCCAACAATCTCCCACTTGCACTCAAGGCTAATTATTGCGATGTCGCATACTCACAGCCCGTGTGATACCGAACACCCAACTCCTCTACTAGTCAGTCTCACAAAGCTCGTTTGCGAAACTATTGCGTTCGAGGAATAGCCTCAGTGAGTGGATCCGCTTTGATGTTTCTTTCTATGTCTCTCTATATCTCAAGTTCGCGGAGAAAGCCATCTCCCGAAATGAGTAATACCTGTCTAAGAATGTGTCTGGATGTCTGATGGGACCTAGCTCATAAATGAACTCCAAATCCAAACTTCTTAGACTGTATCGTCAACTGAATTTAATCAGTATCCTGCGCCATGCCTCCCTCAGTATTGCCTTGGACCACCTATCCAAAATACTGCCCCTCGTCAGAAGGAAAACTATAACTCTGACAACCTCCTTGTCGTCCAGGTCACCTTGGAAACCTGGAATGATAACTGTCTCCTGAAAGAGGCTGTCGTTATCATATCCCTAGAACATCCACTTATATTCTAAAACTGCTTCCGACTGTTTCTCCAGGATTCAATGTCAACTTATTGCATCTAGTGCAAGAACAACATCTGGTGTGGTACTTGACATCTTATGATTGACTCAATTGCCTAAGCAAGTGATCTGCCAATCATGCACATCCCTCTCCCCTTTAGTCTGTAAGACACCTTTAGAGAGGGTGACTCCATCACCTGCAGGTACACTACCGTGCCAGGAGTCGTCCATTCTAAATACTCTTAGAATGCTGTCTGAGTACCCTTAATTAGGAAACCACCCAAATCTAGATCTAAAACCATAGATCTAGTAACCAGTATGTCTGATATAATGTCCAAGTCCCATGTGGAGAAACTACTGCGTGACGACCAAAGTATAACCGATCGTAGTATAGGAGTTTCTTTTCCTACTCTGTGTATGTCATCCAAATACCAGAACATCACACCCTACTACCTTCTCAACAGATCCATCCCCTATTCTGATGAAGCCAAACCTATGACTGTCACATCAGAAATTGATGATCTTTCTCCGCTACATCTGCTTTAGTCTATAAATAAACATAAGCCACCTGTCCACCAATGCTTCCGCTGCTTCCACTGACTACGACAACCCTCTGGCAGAGTCATATACACGTACACTTCTAAAACTAGTTTAGAACGACGCTATACTCATCCTCCTGCCGGGTCTCACAGTCTGGAACAACAGCAATGGCAAGTGTGGGTAAATAAGAACTTCCCTGTCACCGTCCTTGAGGCTACCGGAGTACCTCTCGGGTGCTTGAAGTTACCCACCTTATCTGCGGAGTGGCCAATGGAATGTCAAATCAGATTGAATCTTTAGGTTCCTATCAAATCTTCAGTAATCGTTTGTGGTTCTGGAATCACTTCCAGTTCTACCATACTCCCATTACTGTTTTCTGAAAAAATCCATTTTTAATAAAACTGTGGCGAGTCTAGAACAATATCACTATTGATCTTCCAGATGGTAGAAAGTCAACCCTCATCATAGCCTGGGTCAACCCACAAACAACCATTACAGAAATGTGCCTTGAGTTGTCCAGTGTCTGGTTTTAATCATAAGCCGGACAACTCCCCGTACCTTAACATCGTTAAGATATGAACTGTTCTATATCCAATATAGAACCAGAGGCACTGATTTAATTGAACCAGATTCAAATCATGCAGCTGTCTCCAGTGCATGTCAACTAAATGGAAGGAGGCCTATCAGCGTTACTCAACTTAGGAATGCTTCCAATTATGAGTAACCTGAAAGAGAAGAAAGTTCTCTTAACCATTACTATCAACTGAATACCATACACAAGTATCTACATCTTCGATTTCTTTGAAGAATCCCGATACTTGCTACACCTGGTTCTCTACTCTATTCAAATACCTATAACTTCTCAAAATTCGGACCCTGTGTTTCCGCGAAACACCTGTCTAAAAACTAGAGAAGTCATAAGTAAACCGAATATAGTACGAGGACCAACCCCTCTGTCCTGATGGACCCTGGACAACATACAATACTCTGTATAAGTCCCTTGAGTCTGATAACTCATTCACTGTGTGTCGTAGGTTGAAAACTGTACTTATGGTTAAGAAGAATTACACCGCTGTTTAATGCTCTTTACCTAACCATTCACTGATATAGGTAAATGTCATAGACATGATTTCAAAAGGTATATCTCACTCTATTAAAATAGACGTACAGATATATCGATTTGAAATTGGTGCACAACAGCGGATATTGAAAACCAAATATTTGCCGTCTGGCAACCAACCCAGTGACTTCCTCAAATATCACCGATTACAACGAATCCCGATATAATGAGGATGATCACCCAATTCCCAATAGCTTACTCCCACTCATCATCTGTAAAAACATACAGATGTGAGAATCATACCTGGTAAATACATACCCTGGAGTAAGTATCTAATCGGAAAATCAGTTTTCTTTTAACATCACACAGTGAAACTGAAACATTGAAATGTTTCGATGGGGTATCCTGGTATTCCTAGTAATGCCTCTTCCATTATCCAGATTCACAACTGTAACCGTGTAATTCTTTGCCATCTCTCCAAATCCCTTCATATGTCTTTAGTCATTATCTTCTGCACACCCCTTTAGGCCAAATGGTTTTCTTCCTTCCCTACCGTTCGGCACCAGCCTATGGTTTGGAAGAAGACTATCCAAGAAGCATAATGGGTGTACTGCCCTAATCCTAGGAGCACTCGCAATGCGAGAGAAGGTGAAGATAAAAGACAACCGAATAAACCTTATTCCTATTTCTCCTGAACCAGAATCCATCCCCGAACTGGAACAAGTTCCTTTCGAGTTCGTATATAACCATACGATGGAGTATCCAATAAACTGTGGATCTTCGTAGTGATACGGAGTGTTCTGGAGAAATACAAAGGTGATTTAGGATTGGCGAAAAAATACTTGGTTTGGTCGTGAATAGCAGTCGTAGTTTACTTTGCCCTCCTTCTAATCCCTTGTTATGTCTTTACTTAATACCTTCTGCACACCATCGTTATGCTAATTGGTTTTCTTCATTCCCTACCGGTCGGCACCTGCCTATGGTTTGGAAGAAGACTATCCAATTTGCGTAATAGGTGTACTATCTCCTAAACTAAGGAGTACTCGCAACCTGAGAGAAGGTAAAAGGAAAAGACAACTGAATAGTCCTATCCGTTTTCTCCAAAACCGGAAACCATCCTCGAATAAATTCCTTCGAGTTCGTATATAACCATAAGATGGTTTTGTCCAATGGAAGTGGACGTTCGTAGTAATACGGGGTGTCCTGGAGAAAAGGGTAAAAGTAGGAGTGGCAATGAGGTTTGCAACTGACAATCCAAAAGCCAGTGTTAAGAAGGTTCGGTCAATTTTAGTCACTGAGTCATAGTCTTAGGGTCGGGTCAATGGTCGCTGCCGAAGAGAGAGAGAGAAAAGAAACACTCAGCGTGCACTCTAACCTAGATCAGAATGGTTACCAATTTATCTAATCTGGAAACCTCCCACTGTTACCTCAAATTCTCCTCCAAACCTAAAAGAAGAATTAGTCGGGGTCACCCGAGGAGTAAACTTACTCATCAGTGGGAATCGGGATCCAACTATCATCGCATGATAACGTGTCGGAATCCGCTCACGTCATCACACTCCAGAAGGTATGCGCATATCTGGCAAGTTTCAGTTTCTTTAGAAGCTCCCGATGTGGATTTTTTGCCCCATGCTCTTATGACCTTGACGAAGGTCAACAAATCATAAGTCACATGTCAAGTTCTACCCGTCATTATCCAGGTTAATTTGAACCCACCCGTACAAGCCCTTGACGAAGGTCAACAAGGCTATACGACTGTCCCAAACCAACGCATCTATCTATGCAGCAGAAAGGTAACAAGCAGCTACCATTCACTATGCCTTGACGAAGGTCAACGAACATAGCATGAATACTACGTGCTACCCGTCTGAAACGACGGAGGGCTACGAATGGTTTCTGGCGAAAACCTTTAACGTAAAGAACTTGATATCGTTGAAGGAACCGGATAGCTTTTATAAAAATATAGTAACGAAAACCTTTGCTAAAGAGGTCACTCCCGGTGAAGGGATCTCGGCTCTTTCCCCGTAGAATGAGGTGCAGGATATTCCAACTGGATACCACGGTGCAAAGCAAAAGTAATCGGCTATAGTGAAGTTATTGCCCTGACGCAAACTTTTTGTCCAAGGGGTCACTCCCGGTGAAGGGATCTCGGCCCTTGCCTCGTCGACTGAGGATCAGGATATTCCAACTGAATACCACGATGCAAAACAAAAGAGAACGTCCTTGCAATAACAACTTTTTGAAAAGTGTTCCAACAACATCAGAAAAGGTTTGTTTTTAACTTGCATTGATCCGAATCAACACAGTCCCATCAATTGATCACACCACAAAGAACGAAAATATATTGATGTACGTATATGCCATCCGCATTCGCCACTGGGTCCCGTCATTACCCGTTAGGTTAGCTAACTAACGACAGAGCGGGGATTGGACTAGCGCGGATGCAAAACATATACAACATCTACTAATATATATATACCAATATATTATATTTCGCTCAAGGCGTGATAAAAAATGCAACATCACAGAAATATACAGCATCACAGAACAATACAGATATCTGGGATCCCCGGGTTTCACAGAGCCACTACTGAAACCCGACGTTCCCCTGGTCGTGTGGATAGCCTGTGCAATGAAATCCTAGAACCCTACGGGCGCAGCAAGTTACCCGCCAAAACCTGAAGCGAGGCAGCCCCTTTCAGCACCGTGAATGGACCACCCAGCACTTCACGGAATCCGGTAACTTGGGCACCCCTCCTGGGTCAACCTGTACCCCCTACGAGTGCGGCGAATAGCCCGCCAATCCTAAAGTGAAGCCCCCTCCGTCTCAATGCCATGAGATGCGGGCCCGTTGCCCTCTAGAACCCGGCTATCCGTGCACCCCACCTTGGGGTAATCCTAGTACAGAAAGTAAAATATACATACAACGGGTACATCGACCGCAACCTGGTCGTGCCCCAAAATAATAATACAATCAGGCAGTGACGACAGTCCACATGTCGGACGCTCGCCCCGCAAATCAAATGTACATAATACAACTACAACTGTACTAGCATTGCATTCAGGCTATCCCCCACGACCAATCCGCAACATCACAGCATAACACAGAACATCAACGTGAATGTCACGTTCGCAAATCCGTCTAACCGGGTTATAGCAGTTAGACAGGATTTACCGATCAAGTGACATTCACGGTCGCAGATATAATGTAAATACTGTGAACTAATGTGTTTAAAATATCCGATCGATCAAATTTTACCAAGTGGGCCCCCAAGTACTACTGTAGCACATCAAGAAATTCTGGGCCCAAAAATAACATTCCAGAAACCACATTTTCAACTCAGGAGCATTCTGCAAAAGTTTGGGGGACTGAACAGTTCAAGTCGCGGCGGAACCGCGGCCCAAGCATGGGTTTGGCCGCGGTTCCGCGGTGGTTTGGACTGTTCACGAGACCAAATTTTCACAGAATTCTTAAAAATCCCTGCACATCATTCTGAGACAACCTGAAAAATTTTTGGACTTCAAAAAATTTCGACAGAAACTAATGTGAAGAAAAATACGGTTTTTGGAAAATTGTTCGATCGGAAATGTAAAATACATTAGACAAAGCTAGACTATGTTAATGGCGAGGCTTTGATACCACTGTAAGTGCACGGCGGCGCCCCGGCCTCCATCCCGAGGCCAAATGCGGAAGTGATGGTTAACTTTAATTTTCAAACCGGCACCACCGCGCACTAAAAACCCGGATCGTGCCATTTACTAGTCCTAGATAACTACAAGATGGGGAAGAGAGATATACCGAGTGATCCGTATCCTCCGGTCTTCTCGTCGTCGTCCCGATCTTCTGCGGAATCTCCGGTCTCCACCTCCTCGCCGGAAGGGCACCACGTCGCCTGCATCTTTTACGGGCTCCTACCTTTATACCGAGGCAACTCGGGCACGAAGCTGGCGAGTCGACGTGCCCAAGAGTTGCTGTAGAATGTAGTGAAGATCTATATGTCTCATTTTGGGGTGTGGAGATGCCATTGGTGGAGGATATGAGATAGGCTTTTGGAGGAGGAGCTAAAAAGACTTTTGCCTAGCCAAATGAGCAACAACTTCACCCCACCAAATTGTGACAACCCCTCTAGGAGCTTGGCCGGCCACACCAGGTAAGGGAGAGGAGAGAATGAGAGTGTGTATCAAAAATGAGAGAGGCCGCACAATAATGCATGAGGGAATCAAAAGAAATCATGACAGAACATGATCACAAACACATCCACACTCAACCACAACCATCATCAAACATGATGACTCCAAAAGTCAAGCAATGATGAAGTGAACAAGTCAAGGTCAACAAGAGCTATCATGAAGCAACAAAATGCAAAGAACCCCCTCCACTAATGCTTATTTGCACAAATGCAAATAAGCCCTTCTCCACCATTCTTCGGCCAATGAACGATACAAAGGAAATTGGCCGAAACGGAAAGCAAACTGGCAACTCCAGAAAACTGGTCCCGTAATAAATTATAGAAAAATCCCGATACTGTGTATACACACCCGCATCTGTATTCCGACCGAACTACAAATGCAATGAGACAAAATCTACACTGTACTATACTAGGGTCCGGCTTAAACCAAAGCCGGCTAGTATTATCCGTTCGATCCTGATCCGTGCAATACCGCACGTATCTGATCGAACCCTGCCATATATCCATACGGCCTCGAGTACTAACTGTCCAATCCTGATCCGTGCAATACCGCACGTATCTGATCGGACCTTGCAATATCTCCATATGGCCTCTACAGCGTTTCGCCCGAAAGCTTGAGTAACTGAATGTGGGGGACTCTAAAGATTCGTCAATACTATGGCTGTGGATTTAACCACTAGCACGTCAGAGGTATTAGCCATACGTGACGGGCCACTAGCTATTGACCAAAAGGGACGTCTGTGAACGAACTCAGCCTGACACCCTACTGAGCCTGTCAGTGACAATATCCATACAGTCCGGTCCGTTCGTCTATGAGCATCGTATGGCGGGCTTAGAGGGTTGGTAAAGGTCAGACCCCCAAAAGCGGTACAAGTCGTGTCGGAGTGTAGCCCAGAACACCCTGAGATACTATTGGAATACCTACCAGTAAATCTCCTGCCTCGGCCGAGGGCTTCGTGTAATGGCTCTCCTAGACACAGCGCGACCTCACCCCCAATACCGGGAGAGACGAACCCCTGAAGATCCTCTCACTGCCTCCATGTGGCTCGGGACTGTACCCAACTAAAACCTGTTTGCACGTCTCCTTTGAGCGTGGTAGGGTAGTAATCAAAGTACAGTGGGAACTCACACGAGACAAATGACGATCCTCAGGTTGATGAACTAACCTGTACACATGTCACCAGGTAACTGCTATCTGACGTCAGGTATAAGACCAACTAGCATGTTCCCGGCGAGTCCTGTCCGGTGTACTCATAACCCAATGAGCACCTGTATACATCTTAGGTGAACCAACTGACACCAGTGGCTTGTGAGACGGGCCACCGCCCCTCGTCGGGGTCTCGACTGTATACACTAGTCTACTCTGGAGTATTGATGCCCTGTCTCGAAACTCCCACGACTAGGGACCTTTTAAGGATTTGCTTATAGACTACCAGCTCCCACGTATATGATCGCCCTCATACTGCTGGTGGTCAAGCAAGAATCCTAGGGGCTCTATCAACGTGCAATAGTGACCTGTAAGGTCACCTAAAGCAGTACACGATGATAAAGGTAAACCAGATAGCATACTATCATCTTGAGTAAGACTGTCCTCCTGGGATAGGTCCTCCCTCAATCATTGCAATCACGTGCCTGTGATCCAATAATTGACTCTGAGGGCACTATCTTCAACATTCCGTGAAGTGCTGGGTGGCCCATTCACGTTGTTGATTGGGGTTGCCTCACTTCTGGGATTGGCGGGTAACTTTCCGCGCTCGTAGGGGTCTATGTTTTCATTTCACGAGCTATCCACACGATAGGGAACGTGGGTCTCATTTGCGGCTCAAGTGAAACCCGATGCTCCAGGATTATCCACCACTCTGTGTTGCTTGGCTGAGATTTTGAGATGCTACTTTATATCATTCCTGGGATGAATGCTATATATATTTATATATATACTAGTAGATATTGTATATGTTTTGCACCCGAGCTAGTCCAGCCCCCGCTCTGTCGTTAGTTCAGTAACCTAACGGGTGATGACGAGGCCCAGTGGATAATACGGGTGGCATATACGTACATCATATTTTCGTTCTTTTCTGGTATGATTAATTTATGGGACTGCGTTGATTCTGATCAATTCAAAGATAAAACAAACTTATTTGATGTTGTTGGAACCAAGTTTTTTAAAAAAGACGTTACAGACGTTTGCTTTTGTTTTGCACGGTGGTATTCGGTTATGAATATCCAGCACCTCATTCCACGAGGTAAGGGCCGAGATCCCCTCATCGGGAGTGACCCCTTGAGTAGAAGTTTGCGTCAACGTAATAACTTTATTATAGTCGATTATTTTTGCTTTGCATCGTGGTATTCAGTTTGGAATATCCTGCACCTCATTCGACGAGGAAAGAGCCGAGATCCCTTCACCGGGAGTGACCTCTTTAGAAAAGGTTTTTGCTACTATACATTTGTAAAACCACTCAGTTCCTTCAACGATATCAAATTCATTACATTAAAGGTTTTTCGCCAAAAACCAGCTGTAGCCCTCCGTCATTTCAGATTAGTATTGCTTAGTAATCGCGCTACGTTTGTCGTTGCTATTCACCGAGGCGTAGTGTGCGGTAGCTCTGTAATGCTTTTCTGTCGCATAGACATATGGATTGGTTAGGACGGTTGTACAACTTTGTTGATTATTCGTCAAGGGTCGTGCGGGTGGGTTTAACGCAATCAAGATAATGACGGGTTGAACTTGACTAGGACCTTTTGATTTGTTGATTATTCGTCAAGGTCACTTGGGTCCTAGGGGTAAAAATCACATCGGGAGTTTCAAACATACAGAAAACTTGCCAGGCATGTGCATACCTTCTGGAGTGTGGTGACTTGAGTGGATTCCATCAAGTTATCATGCGATGATAGTTGGATCCCGATTCCCACTGATGAGTTGGTTTACTCCTTGGGTGATTTTAGATGATCACGACTAATTCTTCTTTTGGGTTTGGAAGATAATTCGAGGAAACGGTGGGAGGCATCCTGATTAGATAAAGTGATTAAATATTCTGATCTAGATTAGAGTGCACGCTGAGTGTTTCTTTTCTTTCTCTCTCTGGCAGCGACCATGGCCCGACCCTAGACTGTAACTCATGAACCAAGTTAACCTGACCTTCTTAAAACACTTTGGCTATTGGATTGTCATAGTCGCATAAATCATTGTCGCTCTTATATTACCCTTTGAATTTCTCCGGAACATTCTGTATTACTACGAAGATCCACTTTTATTGGATATGACAATCGTATAGTTACATACGAATTCGAAGAAACTTATTTCAGATTCGAGTATGGTTTCCGGTTCTGGAAAAATTGAATAGGATTATTCAGTTGTCTTTGCCATTTTACCTTCTCTCTGGTTGCGTGGGCTCCTGGTATTAGGAGAGTACACCTAATACGCTTATTGGATAGTCTTCTTCCAAGCCATAGGCATGTGCCGACCGGTAAGGAAGAAAGAAAACCAATTAGCCTAAGTGTGGTGTACAGAAGGTAATAAGTGAAGATAAATAAAGGGATTAGAAAAAGGGTAAAGTAAATTATGACTGCTATCATTCACAACGAAGCCG
Organism: Agapanthus africanus; assembly: GCA_030015575.1. Taxonomy (NCBI): domain Eukaryota; kingdom Viridiplantae; phylum Streptophyta; class Magnoliopsida; order Asparagales; family Amaryllidaceae; genus Agapanthus; species Agapanthus africanus. The sequence continues at coordinate 517,655,288 of JASDDO010000031.1, read as the reverse complement.
CGTATATCATCGCCACTCCTACTTTACCTTTGTATTTCTCCGGTTCAGGAGAAATTGAATAGGATTATTCAGGTTGTCTTTTATCATTACCTTTTCTCAGGTTGCGAGGGCTCCTGGTATTTAGGAAAGTACACCTATTACGCTTATTAGATAGTCTTCTTCCAAACCATAGGCAGGTGCCGAAAGGTAGGGAAGGAAGAAAATCAATTAGCCTATGTGTGGTGTACAGAAGGTAACGAGTAAAGGCAAATAAATGGATTGGAGAGATGGTAAGGAAATATACGGTTACAGTCATGAATCTGGATAGTCTAAGAGGCATTACTAGGAATACCCGGATACCCCTTCGAAACATTTTCATGTTTCAATATTCTCTGTGCGCTGTTAATTGAAAACTGATTTCCCAATTAGATCCTTACTCCAGGGTATGTATTTACCAGATTTGTTTCTCACATCTGTATAGTATTATAGATGATGAGTGGGAGTAAGATATTGGGAATTAGGTGATTATATTCTCATTATATCGAAATTCGTTGTAATTGGTGATATTTGAGGAAATCACCTGGGTTTTTGCATGACGGCAAATATTTGGTTTTGAATATCCATAGTTATGCACCAATTTCAAACTGATATATCTGTACGTTTATTTTATAAATTGAGATATAACTTTTTGAAATTATGTCTATGACATTTACCTATATCAGTTGATGATTGGGTAAGGAGCATTCAACAGCGGTGTAATTCTTCTTAACCATAATACAGTTTTTCAACCTATGACGCACGTGGTTTGAGTTATTAAACTTAGGAGACTTATACAAAATATTGTATGTTGTCCAATGTCCATTAGGACAAAGGGGTTGGTTCTCGTACTATATTATTTTTACTTATGACTTCTCTAATTTTAGACAAGTATTTCGATGAAATACAAGGTCCCAGTTTTGAGCTGTTATAGGTATAAGAACAAAGTGGAGAACCATTTTTTGCAAGTATCAGGATTCTTCAAGGTGATCGAAAATGTAGATACTTGTGTATGTTCCGTTAATAGTAAAGGTTTTGAGAACTTTCTTCTATTTCAAGTTACTCATATTTGGATGCACTCCTAGATAAATAATGCTGCTTGGCCTCATTCCACTTAGTTGACATGCACTGGAGACAAGTGTATGATTTGAATCTGGTTCCAATTAAATCAGTGCCTATGTTTCTATATTGTATATAGAATGGATCATATCTTAACGATGTTGAGGTATATGGAGTTGTCCGCAAGCCATTGGTGGCAGTTTATTCACCTAAGATGTATACATGTGCTCATTTGTTATGAGTATACCGGACGGACTCGCCGGGAACATGCTAGTTGGTATTATACCTATTGTCAGGTAGCAGTTCCCAGGTGACATGTGTACAGGTTAGTCTATCGACCTGAGATCATCATTTGTCTCGTGTGAGTTCCTACTGTGCTTTGATTACTACCCTACCACGCCTCAAAAGAGTCGTGCAAACAGGTTTTAGTTGGGTACAGGCCCAAGACACATGGAGGCAGTGAGCGGATCGTCAGGGGTTTCGTCTCCCCTGGTATTGGGGGTTGATGTCGCGTTGTGCACGGGTGGCCATCACCCGAAATCCTTGGCCAAGGTAATCGAGAATTACTGATCTAGGATCGGTAGTTTCTCAGGTGGTGATAGGTTTCATACCGACACTAAATGTCGCGTTATTAGGGGTCTGACTTTATCTACCCCCTAGACTCGATATGCGATACTCATAGACGAACGGACCGGACTGTATGGATATTGTCACTATCAGGCTCGGTAGGGGTTTCAGGATGAGTTTGCTCGTCGGCCTCCCTTTCACTCAATACATGGGTAGCCGTTACGTACAGCTGGTGCCATTGACGTGCTTGTGGTTAAACCCGCTGCCAGCGTATTGACGAGTCTTTAGAGACCCATACAGAGAGTTTCCCTGCTTCGGGCGAAATGATGTAAAGGCCGTATGGTTTTACGGCAGGGTTCGATCATATACGTGCACTTGTGCACGTATCATGATTCGGACGGATAATACTCGTTGGCTTTGGTTTAAGCCGGATTCTAGTATTATATTGTTGGATTATTTTTGTCTCATATTCATATTCTGTCGGAATACGGATGTGGGTATGTATATACAGATGAGGGGTATTCTTGTAATTATTTACAAGATTACTTTTTGAATATGTCATTTCCTTTCTGTATTAAACATTTAGGTTAAATGTTTATTAAAGTGGAGAGTGTGAGTCATTGTTTTGGCATTTATTCATGCATGTTCACTTGGTGACTCATGGTGATGAGTCATGTAGTGACTCATGGTGGCATGATGAGTTTCTTGTTTGTATTGTGAGATATTTGTGGTGAGCCATGAGATATTTATTTTTTAGTTGTTTTCTTTAGTTCCTAGCATGCTTGATAAAAAGCTCACAATAAATAGCTCACAAGACTCAAGCTTTCTTCACTTGGATTTTCTTTTCCTCGCACTCTCCTCTCATGACATCTTCTTCTACCTCCACCCTAATTGTCTCATGTGTTGAGAAACCTAGTGTGTATTGAGACAAACTAATCCTACACACTCTCTACTTCACCTTGGCTATCTAGTGTAGCGAACTAGATACTCGAGTTGCCTCGGATTTGAGGTTGGAGCTCGATTCAAAGACTCTCGGGTGGATCATCTTCGATGGGGGGAGACCGGAGATCAAACTTGATCAAGGAAGCCGCAAGGAGCTAGGGAAGAAGGTTGAAGACCGAAGGACATGGATCAATTTGGTATAATTACTCTAACCCTATGCATGTTTTTTGTTATCTAGGGCTTATGGATCGATCCGTAAACTAAGGTTCTGTTAGCGCCGGTTTTTGAAAAATTTTGTTCCGCATTTGGTCGCTGATTGATGGCTGGGGCGCTTGCGTAACCCAAAAAATTAAATTACCCTAACCTTGTTAACAACAACCTTAAATGATGATCATCTAATTACCATTTGACATGTTTAGAATTTCATGTAAATAAAACGTGTATCGAACATTTACACAAAAAATACCAAGAACTTTACATATACCTTTTTTCGATATCATGACCTGTACCTATAGAAAATTCATAGGGTAACGACCTAACCCACTCATATACACTATAGTTTCATAGCACAACATTTTAGATACATATTTTATTCTAAAGAAAACAATTTTCATTAAAATACCCTCGCTTTATAAAAATACGTTTTTAATCGCTATTTTAACACCTTTACAATTACGCCTCTACAACTCTCATTAGAGGACCCATTGTGGATGGTGCAGGTTATCGCATGTACTTGAGATAGTTGAGCGAGATACAGAATTCCTCACGGAAAATTCGGTCTCGAAAGAAATAAAATACGATTTTAAAGAAATACAAGTTTTAAAACAAATTGAATCGTTGGAAAATAATATAAATCATAAATCCGTATTTTCAATGAAAACAAATTGTGAAAACTATACTTTCAAAATGAAAAGATTAAAATTTCAAGAAAATACCCTCAAGTTTCCGAAAATGGTATATTTCATTAAAATATCATAAACTTTAAAATTTAGATTTTTACACTAAAATACCACAAAATATAAAATATGTTTTTATACAAAAATCTTGACTTTTTAAATAGCATATTTTTATTCAAAACTTATTCGAGATTTTAGGACGAATTAAAAACCCTCGAGAATTTTTAAATGACATTTTTACTAAAATACCCTAAAAATCAAAATACTAGTCTAGCTTACGTGTTTAGGTTACAGATTGGTTTGAGTGGTATCTTCTTTTATCAGTTGTCACGTGGTTGCCGAAGACAATGATACATCACTTTCCTCTCCCTAAATATAGATCGTAAGCTTAGGGTGGAATTTATCAAGTGGCAATCGTCTTTGTAAAAGACACAAATCCTGATGTACATGTGTAGCGGTTGTCGATATTTTCCAAACTCAACAAATTCATAAGATTAAATCTAGTAATAAAATATGACTATAACCTGAATACAAACTCGATCTTGACTTGAACTCGAACTCAAACCCTGTCATGACCCGGAATTGGCACGTGAAAGGCACGAGAATTACGTGAAGTCTATAGGACCCCGCCGTAATTCAAGTAAACCGAAACCCGGAAATCTAAACCTTTTTGCGGAAAATAAAGGAGGTGCGGATTTGAAACATCGGCATAATGAATTTAAGTCTTCTTTTAAGAGCATAAGTAATATCATATGAAAATGCAACAGTTTACATACTATCTTTGAAACATTTTCGTCCTTGAAATTTGAGCAGCACCTCCCTTGTATATTTTGATCCAAAACCACATGCATGCAATAATATAGGCATCCCCAAGCGGGAGCTAGCTCTTCGCCAAATGGCGGAATCACAACTACGCAATAAAGCATATATACGACGCTTTACAGCGAAAATCCATCACAGAATGAAAGTAAAGCAGACCAAGACATCATCAGCTCAAATAAAAGACAGAACACCGATATTGCTCTGAGTCTCGAGAATATACAAGTCTGTGTCTAGATCTACCAAAAATACAAAGTCTAGTTTTTGATTGATGGAGCTTTAACTAGATACAACAGAAATAAGTAGGTACAAGAGTGGTCACGATTCAAATGTGTATCCCACCTACCAAAGAAAAACACCCTAAAGAAGGTTGTGTGCCAGCGAGCCGATACTGATCCAAGCGGTCGAACCTGTAAGAAAACTGTGGCACAACAGGGGTGATTTGCCAACTCATGAGTAGAAAATATCAGCAGGTAGAAATCGAATGAACAATGATTCCTAGGTCATATTATAACATGAAGGTAATACTATGGTATCTAGGGTGATCATGTATACGTATGTGTACAATAATGATTTCATGCCAGTATCGGTATATATATCAAGTCATCTAAGTCATATGCATATATGTATGTGAATATCCAACGTGTGTCCATCAACGACACATCAATCATCATGAAACCTGAGTATCCAACATCGACACTCGAAAATATCATAAAACCCGTGTCCAATATCGACATGTAAATCCTCATATCTCAGGTGCCGCATCATCGGATCGGCCCTCATATCTATCTGATCTCACGACTCCGATCGGTATCCTCCGGATAACCGCCGAGCCCAAACTATCACCAGTAGGTAGTGCATCCCCTGCCGGGCTCATCACCTATCTATACGATCTTCTTGCCCTAAGGTACCGTATTGGGTCCACCATTTACCTGTAGACGGTGCCTCTTCACTCCTCGAATCGGGTATACATATAGCTCATAACCGAGAAAACTCATGGTGAACGCAACAAATCACATCACAAGAAACCGTGCTTTTAAAACAATCATAAGACTTGTTAAAATATACCAGCGGTTCTCAAATCCATAGATCTCATGAAAACAACATCTCAATGCATGTAACTATAAAGGTACAGTAAATGCAATGCACATAACAGTACTGTAAATATCTCAAGTGCTATCATGTAAGCATGTCGTGTAATAAATACTGAACAGTGAACCATAATTTAACAGTGCAAGAGCAATACAGTGATATAACATTTCTACTGTATAAGTGGCATGGAAATTACCGATGATGAATGTGTGAGCCGGCAAATCTGTATAAGTGTAACATGCGTATCATTAATATTGTATGTGTACTAGAAGACGATACCATATAAAGATAAATGCTGGGAACATAGTATGTATGTCATGAGGAATAATACAACATAAATATGAACGATAATATCATCGAACATCATCCTCAAGTCACAAGTGTGGATCAATCATCTGGTATATCATATCACGTACAGTAATCCATCATACGGTATCATCAAATCAGATTAAGGATCTATCGTCATATACATAAACAAGGGTATGGATCTATTGTCTCGTACATCATATCATCTCTTATTCTCATTTATATGTATATATATAATCTCACATCATATCTTGGCATATGAATATAAATAGGTATCTTTCCTTGCATCCTCAAGCCAACATATCAACTTATATCATTTCGTTCATTATATAAATATCGCCTCACATTCTCATATCAACATATCCACTTATGTCCCCTTGTTTCACTATATATATATCGCCTCACATCCTCATATCAACATATCCACTCATGTCACCATGTCATTTCGTACTTAATCTTGTGATCATATCCGTAAGTTCATAAGCATAGGTTTCTCAAAATATATTCTATATATCGATTCTCCCATTATTATAGTTGCGGGGGTCGTATACACTATCCACCCGACTTCCCCATAGATATAGATCTACTCACCTGCTAATCATTGCTTTAGCTGAAGTCAATGAACTTCTTGTTCTCCTTCGTCATCTCGAAAGTCCACACGAAGGTACCAACAAATCAATACACATCGTAACGATATCAAAACCAAATCCGAAAACCGATACGGTACGCAAAGTTCTCATAGGTTAGAACCTATAGCCCACAAATGCAAGAACAACCAAATAACCCTTAGCGTTGACGTACAAACGTCCAACGGCCGTGTCCAAACTCAAATACCAAAACCGACTTTTCAGAAATCGGAAACCCGAAATCAACAACATGGGAAAAAACTCCCAGATTCTACCCGAAGTGAAATTAGGAGATTTTGCATATAGGATAGGTTTTCACATCAGATAAGTGAACCATGGACCAAGAACCAACCCAAAACTCCTTGGTCAGGCTGCAATTTGCGGCCATTCCTATTAAATCCACGGTCTGGAAATGAAGGTAGGGGCTCGGGTTTCTAGGGTAAATACATGGTAGCCTGCATACCTCTCTGTTTTGGGAACTTATTTTATAGAGCTCTCGAGTCATAGCAGATTCTACAGAGTCATCATAATTCATCAACAACCGACATCGGGAAAATTCTAAGTTCGTGTTTGGGGGCTCTAGTCTCAAGTTTGTCCAGAATATCATCACTAATGGCTTGGGGTCACTAACTAAACATTAATTGCATCTCTACTACTCAAATCATCCACTAAAAACATCCTAGAAATTTCCAAGGTCACTAATCTAGCTTAATCGAACTCTAAATACAAATAGGAGATGAAGAAACTTGATAACAAGAAGAAAAATGAAGGATTTACCTCTTGGAGTAACTGAAGAAAATTTCAAGATGGCTCAAAGTGCTTAAAATCCAAACTTGAGTTCACCATGGGGTGTAGGATGAGATGGTGCATATTTTTTATGAAGGAAGCCATAGATTTTGATAGGGTTTTGGTGATGTTTTCATGGGGTAGTGAAGGTGGAGGATGAGGTGAAGAAGAAAGATGAAGGAAGAGATGAAGATAAGAAGAAGAGATGAAGGAAAATGTGATGAGATAGGAGCCATGGTTAAGGGTTGACCCCCCTCCCTCTCTCTCTAGCTCTCTCTCTCTCTCTCTCTAGCCCATGCTCTCTTGTCTCCTCTTTGTCTCTTCTTATCAAAATATCTTTTCTTTTTCTTTTCTTTTTCTTTCTCACATAATAAACCACAAGTCCACAAATACAAATGAACCATACATGAAACAAATACAACATGTCATGTGTACTAGCCATAGTTAATATAAAAGTGGATTTGGCTTAATCATAATTAGTAGTGCACTAATCAAATTTAATATAAACTTGCATATAATTAATTGCGTAATAATTTATAAAATATCCAAATCCACTAAATGCCTTTATAATTAATAATTCATATTAATATCCAACTATTTTCCAAATATTGGTATATAGTTATACCATTTTACGAAAACCCCAAATTCATACTCGAATAGTTTTCGTGAAATTTATTATTTTATTATTTAAATTCCAAAAATATTATTTTATATTTTTGAAATATTACAAACCCAAACTTGAACACTTGAACTTGAATATCAAACTTGAACTTGAACACTTGACTTGATTTGACCGAACCATGAATATAACTTGACATGAACTTGACATGAATACCTGAATACCTGATTACCATTTGAACCTGAACTTGTACTCTTTATGTTTATGGATTCGGTCAAGACCTGTAAACTTGAACTATACACTACAATACGCGGGGATAAGGGGTAGGTTGGTACGGAACGTATATCGTGGCACGGGAGGTCGCATTAAAAGACACCTGACCTGAATTCTTGTGCTGTTGTCCCATAGATTTTGACGGGGCCTTGTACTTTCTGTTACCTTAGTCCATGGGGGTAAGTTAGACTCCTCTCGTAAACATGAATACCTTCTTTATCAAACTATAAACAACCACGTTAGAATAGCTACCTTATACATATAAATGACTTGCTTAGATACTCTCACATACAACCTTACATGTTCATATTTACTTGGTTTCTATTCATTTTCATACCTTCAGTCATCATTACTTATTTCTTTTGAGAATTTACCGAACCCTAGTTCACTGACGAGATTTCTCTCTGTTTCTTTTTATTGGAATGTTCGTCGGAGGATAGGAGTCTAAAGAGATCGAGCCCAGCCAGGAGGACTTCGATCAACTTACTACCCAGCCAGATTATTAGTTTCATTTTCTGCATTTATATTTTTTTAAGCTATTGTATAGGGTTATCAGTATTGTATCTTTTATTCCAGACATTTCTTCTTTAAATTGAATGTAAATAAAGTTATTGTTTATTTTTATTGCTCTTGTTAATTCTCTGTAACGACTATGTATTTAATGTACAGAAATTTGTTTAAAGTTAAACAACTAAATGGAGTATTTGCAACCCTGAGTATGCTATAAGTATTTAATTTGTTTAAGAACAGCAAGAAAGTACTTGTAGCTCATTGGTAAAGCCTTGCAGTGCTGTAACATAGCCCCTGTGTTCGAATCCCATCAGCCACATATTATTTTTAATGATTTTTATTTTAAACTTTTTTGGAAGCCCAAAAGTTTACACGTGCAATACAAATAAAAATGAAAAGTCAATAAAATCAAACATGTGGAAATTGTTATTTGAACAGCCAGGAACACGTGTCACCAATCCAAGCACCCCACCCCCTACATCGACCGGCGAGATGAGCATTGAGGCCGGCGCGGCCGGGCCCCCCGTCTCAAATGCTTCAAAAGTTTACCCTAACACCCCTTGGCCTCCCCCCCACTACTCCTCTTCTATTTGAATTTCCTATAAATTAACAGAGAATTAAAATCACCTATTAATCCAATGTTTAATGCATTTTAATTCTCAATTTTAATTCCCCAAACCCTAATTTTATCCTATAAATACCACCCCACACCCTATCCCTCTCTATTATAAAATCTATCATCAAAACTCTTAAATTTTTCCAAGTCAAATTAGTTGTACAAGTGGAGTTAGCCCAAGGTCATCTTCCGGCAACGACTCGGGACAAATCCGGCGACACCGCGACTCCACAAAGCTCTCAAACCCTTTCTCTACCTCCCCTCTCTCATATAATCTAGTAAGTCCCATGTCCTCTCTTCTCTTCCCTATCAAAAGAATTCTCTTCTTAAAACTCATCAGAAGCGGAGTTATTCCGACTTCCGATTCTAATTTTATTAAAAACACAACTTTTCTTAATAACCAAACATCCATATTGTTACATCTTGTCTAGTAATCTTAAAACAAACATTTTGAACAAGTTTCAATTCAAAATACAATATTATACAACTTTTATTTCAATTTTACGGATATATACCATAAAATTTACTTGCGGCATCATTTCATCATATTTGCTCATATTACCTTTAGAAAACTCACGAGGTAATAACCTACCTCATCACAATACTCATCATGGCATAGCACGATGGTTTTTGGAACAATATTTTATGGGATAAATACAATTCTACAATAAAATACCTTAAACTAATAAAACCGTATTCTTTAAGATTGTTTTAATTAAATTTCTTGCAATTAAGCCTCTACAACCCATTTTGGTGAACTCGATTTGGATGGTGCGGGTTATCGCACATCCTTGGGACTAGTAGAGCGAGATGCAGAGCTCCTCACAGAGCATCCAATCTCGATGGAATTTTAAAATAATTTTTAAGAATAATGTGATTTTCTATTTAATAAATAAATTCTATTTTTAATAATTATATATATATATATATTATCAAATTATCTATTTTAAATATATATAATAAATTTCATATTTTCTAAACACAAGAATCGCAAATTTCATGAATATACCATCAAGAAACCAAACAAGTCAATTTACACTAAAATACCATATACTATTCAATCTAGGTTTATAATCATTAGAATACTTCACTTTTAAAAATTACATCCATGAAAATCCTAAATACGATATATAAATGCTTGAGGTTTATTTTGAAAGTTTATCAAAACTATTTTTCATAAAACCCCCTCAAGTTTATTAATTTACAATAAGGACACTAGTAAATATAGGTTTAAGCGGGACCAATTCTCTTGAGTCTCAAGGAGCCGGTGAAAGTCGGTGCTTTCCTATTTAAGGTAGGAAACTAAAACGGGGTTATCAATGGTAATTGGCTTGGAAAAAGTCACAAATCCTGCCATCCATGTGCAGCAGTTACCGATAACTCCAAAACTTAATTCAGGAATCAAATTCTGTTTAAGTGTCTGACTCAGACAGAGACTCGGTCTAATCTGAATATAATTTCAATCTACATACACTTCAAATATAACTCCAATACATCATGAATCCATATATACTCGAACTTGAATATGAATACCAAAATACCATCTATATCAACATGACTTGAACTGACCGAACCATGGATATACATTGATTTGATCACATGATTATCCATTTACATCCTTATCCGTTTACATGAGCAATTGATATCATGGTTTCAGCAAGTTTTACAGCTATAAATAATACAATAATCAATACGGGGTTTTTAAGGGGTAGATTGGTACGGAAGGTGTTAAAAGTGGCGCGATGATGGTCACTTTAATACACATAACCTGAATATATGTTGCTGTTGTCCCGGGGCTTAACGGTTCCTTGTGCTCCGTATACCTTAGTCCACGGAATAGTTGGACTCTTCTCATATACACTGGCATATTCTGTACCAAGATACAAACAACAGCATTAACATAACAATCATACATTATACCAGATATATTCTATTTACCAGTTCAGTCTATTTCTATCTCTCTTTGGGACTTACCGAGCGATTGTTCACTGACAACATTCCTTTTCTATTTTTTCTTTGGAATGCTGTCAGGAGGACCCGACTCTCTGGAGATCGAGCCCAGCTCAGAAGACTTGGAGCAGTTCATCGAGGACCCGGAGCTCTAGTCACTTGTATATACTTTTACTTTCAGTTCATGCCATTGTTTAGGCATTGCTTTCCACATTGTATTTATTTGTAAAGAATGTTTAATAAATAAAAAGTTGATGTTCATTTACATCTTATGTCTTTATTGTGTACATTTATATTATATTACTTATTTACTCTTAACGTGTTTACTTCTGAGTAAATACATCGCGGGCCTAGTCACGTCTCCTGACCGTACACCGGGAAGCGGGACGTGACAGTTTTTGTTGGCGGCCCATGCAGGTCAGTTCTGCATGGAAACCTAAACAATATAATACAAGAATTATAAGACTCGGCAACTAAACATTCTTTATATTTCAGATTCCTTGAATCTATCATAACCCTATTTTTCTTTCAAGGTTATAGATTCTCCGAACAATACTAGCACCAACGTGAGCGGCAACACCACACTACCACCTCTTCCACTTACGCCTACCGTTGTAGCTCCGATCAACGAGAAGACGGTACTACTCAAGGCAATAAAGAGCCTCTTGGAGGGACAGCAGCAGCAGACTGCTATCTTAACAAACCGCCCAGAAGCTGAGGCACCTGGAGTGAAACAATTCCGGGCACTGCATCCTAAGCAATTTTCTGGGAAAGCGAGCCCTCTGGAAGCTGAAAAATGGTCTCAATACATTGAGGATGATCTAGCAACAGCACAAGTGCCAGACATTGCTTGGGTAAGGGTTGCGAAGCTGCAACTCACGGATAACGCCCGAGTATGGTGGAAGGCGGAAGAAAGCCGTCTTATTCAGCCGATCGAATGGAAGACTTTTCGCGACATGTTCGACGCGAAATATTTTCCTGAAACTGCCCGATTTGACATGGAGCAGCAATTCATCCATCTACAATAAAGCTCTATATGGAGTAAATCCATGGATGAGTATGATACTGAGTTCACTATGTTGAGCAGGTAAAATATGTCTCAAATATTCGGATTTTCTGATATCACATACTACACAGCTAACATAAGACCGTAACAGGTTTGCGGCACATCTCATACCGACTGCTGAGATCAGGGCCAGAAGATTTCAGTAAGGGTTGGACCAAGAAATCCAAGCTGCTCTAGATATAGGGGATTTCCCAACCCATGACCTAGCTCTGAAGGCTGCCCGTCGATATGAGGCAGTGGTGAAGAAATAGGGCAGACCTCAATCTGCTGGTATGAAGCACCTTGCTACTCAGATAGAAAGAGGAGGCTCTTCCAGGCCACTTTTTGTACCCAGGAAACCGGGAGTACCTTTCAACCGGCCCGGTCCAGACTTTTGCACCTACTGCAGGAGGAATGGACACCTGGCAAAGGACTGCAGGCGTGCTAATCGCCTTTAGCTAATATGTGGCTCATCCACACATGATATTGGATCTTGTTCTTATAGACTCAATCCAAATCCTTCACCCATACCAGCAAGCACCTATCCGCAGCGGCCGGCTATCCAGGCAACTGCACCACGTCTTCCTCTCCCAGCTCCACCTCCTCGTGGATCTACTGCACATCCTTCTCGTAAGTTCCATCAAGCACAAAGGAACCTACTTCAAGGACAGAGGAACGGACATAAGAATGCTCCTCCAGTAAGGAGGAATGTACCGAGGCGACAGGCTTTCACAATGACTGTGGAAGAAGCTAAAGCCACTGGCCAAGTCATCACTAGTAACTTCCTTTATTTCAAACTTTCTTTCAATCCTTATACATATCAAATATTTTATCCTATACCTAAACATATTCCACACAACTTAGGTACAACCTTAGTAGCCTCACTTCCTGCACTAGCACTCTTTGATATTGGAGCATCTCATTGCTTTATGTCACAACAGTTCATCAGAACTCATGTGATTCCAGTCAAACCACTCGTATCCAGTTGGAATGTCAGTTCAGGGAACAGCGTTCTAAAGGAAACAATGAAATACGACCTGTAGGGATTCTTTAGCACCATGCCTAGGGTTTGGGTTTCATCACACATGCTATAATAAAAATTTAGGGGGTGCTAAACAATACCAACCATGAATCGAACTAGAAATCTAGGGTAACAGACAATTAGTATCACATACTAGAAGTATTTTAACACTAAGAGGTAAGTAATACAACCTTTGTAGACTTCCCTCCTTGACTCCTTGGATCAACTAGGGTTTGAAACGGTTTGCTTGAATCATTCCAAGTCCACGACGATCCACCACGGAGTCCTTTTGATCAAGCTCCTAGCTTCACTTGATCTTTGAAGAAGTGGAGCAAACAATCTACACAAGTGGGCTAGATTAATACAGATTGGTGATGTGGGTTTGGATCTTACTTAAAAACCTTTCCTTTTTGTTTCCTTCACTCACTTGAAAAGGGTAGAGAGCATGAAGGAGGAAGAAGAAGGAGATGGCTAAGCTTGAGCTCTTTTGTTTGTTCTTATTCTCAAATAAAATGAGAAAAGAAAATATATAAAATGAGAGTCACACTCACATAGAACCATGGTTAATAAATATCTAGATATTGTATTGAGTTAAAGAACAAATGAAAAATCAAACCATGGTCTAAATTAGGTCAAGTGTATAAGAGTGTAGAATAAATATAACCATGATTTAATTTCTTTTTCTTTTTCTCAATATCAAATATATACAAATATTTATCCCATGTGAGTCTGGCATTGCCACCTCCAATGTATCAACAACCATGACACATGTATGCATGCATGTGTGCATTCATATCAACATATATGTACATATATACATTCATGCATATATCCATAAAGAAAAGGTTTTAAATAAATGAGCTAAAAGTCAATAATATTAAATCAACACTTGATTTAATAATCCGGTCATATCACATACGACCCGACCAATAGAAAACGCCCGATTTAAAATACGATATCAAATATACGCATTTAATCGAGCTCCCGTGCATATCCCATATGCACCCCACATCATTTCGCCTGAGCTAGGAAACCCCTCTGTGGGACTCTAAGACTCGTCAATACGCTAGCAGTAGGAAGTGATCACATACCCACAAACCGTCAGCGGCACTAGCTGTATGTAACGGCTTCCAGGTATTGAGCGATCAGAAGAAAAACAAGCGAACCTGTCAAAACTCTCGTACAGCCAACTGGCAACACTTACCGTACAGTCCGGTCTCTTCGTCAGATATGCTGCATATCGAGTCTAAGGATGGTATCGTCGACCCCAATAACTCAATAAGACATGCCGGTATTGTTTCCTGATTAAAAAATCAAGAATTACTTCAATGAGGTATCACGTGTTCACACGTGACCAATGGTCACGTGATGATACGTGATGGTTAAAACTTCATCAAACAGAAGCGAAAACAAACTGCTGAAAAATAACTCAATTGAGGGTCACGTGCTCACACGTGACCAAGGGTCACATGTCAGCACGTGACTGGCTTTAAAGGCCTCACAGTTTAACAGAATTAAAATTCTGAATTTCTCTAAAATCTTTCCAAATGGGAAATGATTAAGGAGAACCGTTGGATTAAAAATTCAGGGGTGATTAAATATCACCAATTTATGGAAAAATCTTAGATAAGGAAAGATTTCCCCTAAATCTCACCAGAAATAACAAATAGAATATCTTTGGATTAAACATCCAACGGTGAATAAAATTCACCTAATAATCTAAAGGCTCGGATTAATGATGGAAACAAATCAAATCTTTCTATGAGAGATTTACTAAACAAATTGATTCTTTTCCTTTTCCTATAAATAGGAGCCAGAGGAGAGTTTTTGAGGGAGAGAGAGTTTTGGAATCTTGAAATTTCAGAGAGAAAAGAGAGGAGAATTTAATTCTCTACAAAAGAAAAACCCTAGGTAAGAAAAGAAAGGGAATCAAAACTTCAATAAAGAGAATTTAATTCTCAATCTAAGAGTTTAACTCTTTTATGAAAAAGAACTTAGTTCTTCCTCTAGTTGAAGATTTGCAAAGCGCACATCTCCCCATAAGTTGAGAATTTAATTCTCATCGGGTTGAGATCCTGCCATGCAGATCTAAAATTTAGAGGGAGAATTGAGTTCAGAGAATTTAATTCTCCCAAAGCTATAGGAATTTAATTCCTTCCAAAATAAAATTAGGGTTTGAACCCTATCTGAGAATTTAATTCTCCCAAAATTATAGGAATTTAATTCCTTCAAGATGAATGAAATTAGGGTTTAACCCTACATAAGAATTTAATTCTTTCATAATAGGAATTTAATTCCTCCAAAATCGTGATTAGGGTTTAGCCCTACAGAGAATTTAATTCTTAAAATAAAGAGACTTGAAAGATCTCCATGCACATAAAGAACATTGGTCACGTGATGACATGTGACCCTAATCAAAAGTGATCAGAAAAGAAGGAATAAAACTAGGTCACGTGACCCCTAAAAATATCCCCAAAAATATAAAGGAAACAGCTTTGAGGCAATGCCTCACGTGCTCCCACGTGACTCCCAAAACGCAGAAAGAAAAAGCAAAGAAAATGAAGGCTTTGGGCGCTCTCACGTGTTACCACATGACCCCTTGGCAAACGCTTTAACAGTCAGCGCATAAATCCCCATCACGTGTCAGCAAGTGACGTTCAAAATAAAAATAATAAAGAAGTGTTTAACACTTAATTGCAGAACGAGGTAAAAGGGGATCTGGTCCCACCTTTGGGCGCTCTCACGTGTCCCCACGTGACCCCTCTTTTTTTAGTGTTTAACACTGATTCGAGAACTTTATACCCAGTGTTTAACACTGGTGTTTTCTAGTGTGTAACACTAATTTGACAACTTCATTTCCAGTGTTTAACACTGTTGTTTGCTAGTGTTTAACACTAATTTAGGAAACTATATTTCCAGTGTTTAACACTGATTGTTCTTTTAGTGTTTAACACTAGTTTGAGAATTCTGTCTTTAGTGTTTAACACTTTTGTTATTTAGTGTTTAACACTACTTTTAGCCAAATTGGCTAATCTTTCAGAGGCAAAGCCTCCCTTTCAATTGAATCTCAAAATTGAATAACATCCAGAGCTATAACAGAAATGTTATCAAGCCCCTCAAAACTTTTGTGGACTGGAATCAGACAAATGTCAAACAGGCCAGACTTAATTGGACTTAGCCCAAGTTGGCCATAAGTCCTCAATCCAGACATAACTAAGCCAATGGGCTCACAATATAATTAATTGGTCTTGGTTCCAAATTGGGCTACAGATCATTTAATCTACCTTGGTTCAAGGGTACATCTCTTCACCCCTTTGATATTTGTCGTTGTAATTCCTCAACGTCTTTAAGGAGGTGACGGGTCCCAACAACCATACATTTCACGGACTGTGGGGTCCTTAAACTCATGGACTATGATTTCCTTAACCTTGACCGTGACGTCTTAAAACTAACAACGGACTATGAAGTCCTTAACGTTGACCGTAATGTCTTAAAACTAACACCGGACTGTGGAGTCCTTAAATCAACGGACTATGATGTCCTTAACCTTGACCGTAATGTCTTAAAACTAACATTAGACCGCAATGTCCTTAAACTACTTATCGACCGCAACGTCACTAAACTAAACAATAGAGCCCCCAATTACTCTTTTGTTAGATCTAAATGATCCCGTTAAGTTGATCTTAGTCTAAAAATAGACTAACGTATCCTTAACAAACGTTTAAGTTGATCTTAGCCTCAAATAAGACTAACGTATCCTTAAACACAACTCCCAAACCCAAATCTAAGAAAGATACGGATTTGGACTAGTCCACGCCCTACGGGCAATAATATAAATTAGTCTCCGTATACAATCTACGGGCAACCATAAACAAAACAAAAACCCACGACACGAAGTGATCATATGGAGAAGGAGAAAGTTGTTACTGCGATGCGGTAGCGTAATTAACTGCAGGGGCTTGCGCCTGCAGGGAAGAGCGTCCCCACAATCAAAAACCCCTCAAACGAGGGGGAATCTGATGAAGTCTGCTACATCGGACGCATCCGTTTAAACCTTCGATACATGGTGCCATAAATCAAATTGGCATCTTCGGAGAGGTGGACGGATAGCACCAATTAGCATCTGCCCCGAATTTCAGGCAAGACGTCATTCTTGCGCCGTCTTTCGGAGGGGAACAGATTCTGGCACGACCGGTGGGACCTTTCCCTCTTTTTACTCCACACTTCGTGTGTCGTATTCATGAACGAATCGCGGTTTGTTAATGGTTGCCCTTGGGTTTCAAGGTACTAAGATTTGGCGTTTTGTTTGCTGCAGAAAGCAAAGAATCAATGGTGTGCACTTGTGCAAGATGTTCCAACTGCAACTGCAACCTACGCTCCACCTCACCTGGAGGTGTAGCTTACGGGCCCCAAGCGGCCTCTTTGTTCACGATGCCCGTGGAGCAGATTACTCAATCCGCCACAGGGCTGTTTTTCGGGACCATGCTCCCGCCAGCGAGCTTTACTGCTCCCGTACCCGTACCAGAAGCTCCTAAGAAGTCGGTCTTCGATCGACTTATAGCTGCTGCGGCCCCTCTCAACGGGTCGCCCAACACCAGTGCATCGGTCTTCTCTAGACTGGGCCAAAACTCCTGCGGGCCCACAATGAAGCTTGTGGTCCCAGAAAAGGTTATTCCAAAAAGAGTAACCAAACCTGCTCCTGAAGTCGTCAAGGCGGCTTCTCCTGCTAAGAGATCGGTCTTTACAAGACTGACCGTCCCAACTCCCATTCCCGCTCCTGCTGCTTAAAAGACATCAGTCTTCAATAGGCTGACGCCGGCAACAGCCCCACACCTGAACAGGGGGAGAGACAAGGCCATCTCCGTCACTGAGGCAATTCCATCAGCACGACATGCTCGACTTCGCCACTGGAGCCGAGTGAGGAAGTCAGGAGGCAACTCTCCTTCTGGGCTAACTCCACCAACCCCGACGGCGGAGATTAATGCTGCTGTTCCAACTGGGAACAGCTTTAAGCTGCTGAATAAGGTGCGTAGGAATTCTCCTATCGCTATATTGAAAAGGTCTCCTCCTCCACTGGAGAAGGTTACGGAAGCAAAGCCAGGACGGTCCCCGCAGTGGCTGTCCTCCAAGATCTACAAAGTATGGCGGCAGGCCCGAGACTTGGTGATCGATCCAAATTTCTCCCGCCGGCACAAGAAGCTGAAGGTCCAACAGGAAGTAAGCCATCCTGCCAAGCCACGAAAAGCTATTTGGGTGCCCACCGCAACGGCCCCCTCAACTTCGACCGCTTGTGAGAAGAGAAGGCCGGAGAAGATCCCCGTGCCCGCGAAGAATGTCAAAGGCGCTGAACCCAAACGCCCTAAGTCTGGGGGCATGGTAGTGCATACCGTCTATATGGCATCCGGGAAAGAAGGTAGCCGCGCTTCTACGGGTCATTGTTCATATCAGATTATTGTATTTTTATACCGCCCAATTTTTATCATATTGCTTATCGGTAGGTACTCTTGAGCCGTGTTTGCTAGTCAATTGCAGGATACAGGTTCTCGGCTCTGAACGGTGAAATTCATGAAAAAACACGACAAAACACGGGTTTCTGCCATTCACAGATAAAACACGGATCTCCGCTTTTTATCCGTCTGTTTCCACACACCAGTTTAAGAGACAAAATGGCAAACCAATGTCATTTTCATGCACAAGGCTCAAGGGAAACACAAGATCCAAGAAATCTACACGGAGCTCGAGACAATCATGGCAAAAGATCTACATCAAATCATCTTTTTGATCAATAAAAATTCTGGAAGAAATGTGGAGAGATTATCAGAAAAGACATATGCCAAACTACAGACAAAAAAGGACCAGGGAAGCACAGAAAACCGGAGGGCCTAACTCTCCTATATGGCCGCGGAACCGCGGCCAATAGGGGGTCTAGGCCGCGGTTCCGCGGCCGTTTAGGCTTGTCAGAAGAAAAGATTTTAGGGGCTCTTTGGTCTTTTCATTTGTGTTCTGGTGGTTGCCCTATATTTTCATTTTCCAGCCTATAAATAGCCCAGAACCTTGTGAAGGGAGGGGGTGCATAATCTTGTATTTATTTTTCTAGGTTTTAGTTGTTCTTCTTCCTCCTCTCATCTCTTCTCCATTAAAATCTTGTAGTGAGCTTTTGTGAGTGAAGAATGATGAATAAAGAAGAACCTTTTACTTATCATGCTTGTCTTGTTCTTTAGTTAACTTGTTAATTGTTGTAATTTTCATTTGTTAACTTAGTTGTTGTTATTTCTTGTTGTTTCTTTCTTCTCTCTTTTTCTTTATCCTTAAAACAACCATGATGCTTACGCTTGATCCTTGCCAAGGTGAGGTCGCAAATAGCTAGTTGTTATCTTCTAATCTCTTTCTTTCTATCTTCCTCTTTTGTTTTGTTTTGTTTTCATTATGATGTGTGAGTAGTTTCATACTTTTTAGGGTAGGATAAGGGAAGTTTGAGAGAAGGAAATCTCTCTCACTCTTTCCTTGCCCAACAGCTTAATTCGACTCCCGTTAATTGAACCGCAATCCGCTCCTTACGGCACCCTATCCTACATGATAGCGGTGATTCCGTAGTGAGACCGGTTGTGGTTGAATTAACCGGAGGTTATGGCTAAGAGCCAAGAACGGACGGACAAGCACCAAAAGGAAGAACTTATGCGTTGGAAAGCCTAGCTTATACTCGCAAGTTCCTTCCCAGTCATGCTAATCCCCGTTGTTGCCGATTACCGTAACACCGATATTAAGAGGGGCAACGAAAGAAGTGGGAGACTCCTAACTCAAACTAACCTAATCCTAACCCTAACAAACTCTCTTTACATATCATTTTACCACTTAGATAATCACAAACAAAAACTGGACCTTCGGACTTAACTCGTTAAAACACATAGAAAAAGATTCCCATCTCCCTGCGGACGACCCGTACTCAATCTGCTAGCTACAAGCGAAACCGTCTTGATTGCGGTAATTAACTAAAACTTGAACACGCAGAATCCCTAACAATCAAATGGCGCCGTTGCCGGGGAGACGGTAGTTTATTTCTTTGTGCAATTTCGGGTTAACTTGTGAATATAAAAACAACCGAAAAATAAAACAAAAAAATATATACTTTGTAAAAAAAATCATCTTGTTATTTTTGATTAGTTTTTGTGCAAGTGAGCAGGATAATACGGAGTTCAAGTTCAGTGCCAAAGATGTGGGAAGATAGACCCACATTCCGCGGCTACACCGCGACGGATCAAAACGAAGCAAACGGTCTACTGTCAAAATCTGGAGCAGGTACAGTGAGCAAATAAAAATTCAGAAAATCCAAACAAGCAGGGGACACCAACAAGAGCTCACACCAGAAAAATGGAGCCCCAACTCCACCACTACGCCGCGGAACCGCGGAATTAGCGTGCTTAGGCCGCGGAACCACGGCGGTTTGGTAGAGTCAGCCGCCCAAATTTCTCTGTAAGTCTCGCTAACTCCTCCCCACTCCTCTGGACTCCAATAAATTGTGTTTTCTGCAGATTTCTTTGCGCAAACTCTCTTCCCCCTTCCAATAAACTCTGTTTGTGCCGGATTCTTTGCGCCACGCTAAAACTAAAAATTGTTTGCAGTTGATTTGTTATCGCTTTGCATTCATTAATACGGACTTAAGGGGCTTGAAACCAATTCAGATTGGGTGGGGATTTCATCACCCTTCCCAGGACCCCAAAAATCACAAAAAGCATATGCATTGACCATTGTTAAAAATTAAAAAATACTAGACTCATCTCTAAGGACTTCGCGCTCAATAGGACAGAGGACTAGTTACAGGCATCGGCCGTTTATCCTATCTGACTTTTGCGATGCCTAGGCAAGTGTGACGAAGGAAAGTGGTTATTTAATTAAGGAACTTCGCGAAAGCGTTGGACAACCTCCCACTTACCTGGCACTTATCTGGCCGCATTAGACGGAGAAGAGGCGGTTTGAGGTCCTTTTTCTAGCCCTCTGGAACAGTTAGGAGCAGGTCTAGTTGACATAGGTGACCCTAGATCTAGGTGAGATTGTGCATATCTTATTTGTGATTGCTTAAAGCCGTAAGTCCGTACATAATTCTGTAAAGATCTTTCTAAAAAAAAAACAAAAAAAGGGAAAAAATCAAAAACTTTTATAAAAACTTGCCCTTTGTCCCCAAATCCATTTTTCACCAACCAACCATCGTTTTTCTCCATTGACGTTTTCTTACCCTCACCTTCTCCGCATTGACTATACTAAACTCGTTTAGTGTATGTCCGCTTGGACTCGGGACACCAGCGCCCGTCTAGTCCGCGTTACGTTAGTCACTACCGACTATGCGATCGACTCAGACGTCGAAACTCCGTCCACTCCTCTTTCACCCCTTCCTTTGCCGGCCAACTCCGACGTTGACTAGAATTCTGTTCATATATCTTCACCTTCACCTTCACTAACCTCTTCTTCCGCGATGTTAGGATTTAATCCGAACATCTCTTTGACTACCCCTGTATTGGCTCCACCTCCTACAGAGACCAATAACCTACCACCACCGCCTGTTGTAGCGCCGCAGCGAATCGCGCTCCAGGATCGTTTCTATCCCACCCGTTCTGCACTTCCCACCTGCCTTTCTCTTCTACCGGCCAATGGGGATAATTTTGAAATTAAGCCCCACTTCATCAACATGCTTCCACGATTTCATGGGCTTGAATCTGAAGATGCTTATATCTTCATCAATAAATTTCAAAACGTTTGTGCCATGATGAAAACTACCCAACTGTCGGACGATGTTATACGTCTACGGGTCATTCCGTTCACTTTATGCGATCTTGCTGAAAAATGGCTGTATAGCACCGCTTCCCACTCCATAACCAGTTGGGACGAGTTTGTAAAAACGTTTCGAAAGAAATTTTATCCGAATCATAAAACCGCAAGGATTCGAAATGAAATCAACCAATTCTCTCAGCTTCCTTCTGAACCCTTCTGGAAGTGCTTTGACCGGTACAAAGACCTTCTTGTTCAGTGTCCTCACCACGGTATAGAGAAATGGCAACTTTGCCAAACCTTATACGAGGGCCTGAACCCAGCAACGAAGTAGTTGTTGGAAACCATCTGTCAGGGCCACTTCCTATCGAAATCTGACGAGGAAGCGTGGCAGTTCTTTGACGACCTTGCGGAGCAAACGCTACAATGAGAGAGCACCAGACCGACTTCTTCTTCTTCTACGTCCACTTCTACCGGTCAGTCTAGGGTAGGAATTCACCAACTTGATGTCTCTATTGCGATGAAAGCTGAAATGGCTGCAATAACAAGAAAGCTTGAAGCGATAGAGAGCAAATTTTCTTCTCCTGCTCCTGCTCCTGCCCCTGTTCTCCCCCTTCGTACCATTTGCGCTTGTTGTTCCGATCCTTCTCACTTGACCGAAGAGTGTCCTTACAATCCACCCTCGTAAGGACAGGATCAGGTTAATGCTGCATTCCAGCAAAGACCGAGGAATGATCCATACTCTTCCACCTAAAATCCCGGTTGGAGGAACCACCCCAATTTCGCCTGGAATCAGAATCAGAATCAATTCCAAGGCAACAATTTCTAAAGGGCCCCTCCGCCGCAACAACAAGCGCAACAACAAACTCAGTTTCAGCAGCCCTTCCAACCCCAACCTTTCCAAAATCAGACGAACAACTTTGCACCCAACAATTCTTTTCCACCAAACAACTTTGTTCCGTCAAACAACGATAAGGTTTCCTCGCTCGAACGAAGTCTGGAGGCGTTCGTTAAACAATCGACTCAGTCCACCGCCAACATCCAGTCTTCCATTCAGTCCTTAGTGCAACACACTGCTGCTCACGGGTAAAGCATCAAGACCATCGAGGCCCAGATTGCACAGCTGAATGCGGCCTTAAGCGAGCGAGAAAAGGGGAAGCTCCCGTCCCAGCCACTCCTAAATCCGGGTCACCCACATAATGTACATGTTGCTCTTGAACAACAGAATCATAATGTGAGTGCCGTGACCACATTGAGATCAGGAAGGATGCTGCAAAACAACATTGGCACACGAATCAATGATGACACCCCGGCCGCTGCTTCTTCTTCTTCTTCGTCTTCGTCTTCTGAGCCTATTCTCCGTTCTTCACAAGGCTCTCCTTCCTCTTCTTCTGCTCTGAATGGACCCACTTCCCACTCCACGAAAACACCTGTTCTGGGATCCCTTCCAACTCCACAATCTCCTCTACAAGCATTAGACTCAACCAATTTTAAAAATGTTCCATTTCCAAACCGGTTGAGGTCTAATAAACAAAATCCTCAAATGGAGAAGATTCTGGAGTTATTTAAGCAGGTTAACATTAACATTCCTCTTTTAGATGCTGTCCAACAAGTCCCGTCCTACGCGAAAATCTTAAAGGACTTGTGCACGAAAAAGAGGAAGTCTCAGGTACCCAAGAAAGTTTTCTTGGCTAGTGCCGTGAGTGATGCCCTTACCCAATCTTTACCACAAAAACGGAAGGACCCTGGCTGTCCTACGATTTCAATTACCATTGGGGATAAGAACATCAACCGTGCACTATTAGATCTTGGTGCCAGTGTTAACCTGCTTCCGTACTCAGTATACGAGAAATTAGGCGTCGGAGAGCTGAAACCCACACACTGCACTCTCCAAATGGCCGACCGATCGATCACCCATCCTAGGGGTGAGCTAGAGGATGTGTTAATAAAAGTCGGGGAATTCATATTCCCCGTTGACTTCATTGTATTAGACACACAGCCTGTAGCTAACCCCCGGAATCAAATTCCGGTGATACTCGGTCTCCCATTTCTTGCAACCTCAAATGCTGTGATCAATTGTCGCAATGGTTCGATGAACCTCTCTTTTGGAAACATGACGATTGAACTCAACATTTTTAGGTTGGGGAATCAGCCCGCCGAACCTAATGCTCATATACTGGACGTCTGCTCAATCCAGGAGATCACCCCTGAAGAGTGTGAATTCGAGGAGTTTCTGTTTGATCACGATAACCTTGACGCCACTAGTGCGTTCCTCCTCGAACCTGCTGCTGTTTCTGCGCCCGACAACGACTACGAGTGTTTCACGTTCTTGAACGATCTTAGCCGCTCGCAACCCGAGTTTGAATCCTTCGAATTTCCGGATGAGTTACCTGAACCATCCGACTCGGTCGCTTACACTCGTTTTGAACCTTTGCTGGAATCTTTTGAGTTCGAGACCGTTTCACCAATCTTGCCTTCCATCATTTCTCCTCCAACGCTCGAACTCAAGCCTTTGCCGTCTCACCTTAAGTCGCTTACTTAGGTGAGAAAGAGACCCTCCCTGTCATCATTTCGGCTTCTCTAGCTCCAGAGCAAGAGAAAGCCCCTTCTTGCAGTCTTGCACAGCAACAGGCAAGCTTTTGGCTGGTCCATGGCGGACATCAAGGGGATTAGTCCCCTGATCGTTGAGCATCATATTCATCTGATGGATGATGCCAAACCAGCCCGGGATCTACAAAGACGTCTCAATCCAGTCATGAAAGAGGCTGTGAAGAAGGAGATCGTAAAATGTCTAGATAGTGGTATCATTTACCCTATCTCTGATAGCCAGTGGGTTAGCCCCATTCACGTTGTCCCCAAGAAATCAGGTATAACGGTCATAACCAACGAGGCGAACGAGTTAATCCCTACTCGCACCCAAACTGGGTGGCGAGTATGCATCGATTACAGAAAACTCAACGCCGCAACGCGGAAAGACCACTTTCCGCTACCTTTCATTGACCAGATGCTTGAACGATTGGCCGGACACGAGTACTACTGCTTTCTTGATGGCTACTCCGGCTATAATCAGATTCCCATCGCCGAAAAAGACCAGGACAAGACCACATTCACTTGTCCTTTCGGCACGTTTGCATATCGTCGCATGCCCTTTGGGTTATGCAATGCGCCCGCTACCTTCCAGCGGTGTATGATGGGAATTTTCTCAGACATGGTGGAAAAATTTCTGGAGATTTTCATGGATGATTTCTCCATCTTCGGCGATTCCTTCAACGAGTGTTTGCTGCATCTTGACGCTGTCCTTACCCGATGTAAGGATAAGAATATCATTTTGAATTGGGAGAAGTGCCACTTCATGGTGCGCGAAGGTATTGTCTTAGGACATATCATCTCGCAAAATGGCATAGAGGTTGACAAAGCGAAGATTGAGGTCATTTCCAACCTCCCTCCTCCCCGATGCGTCAGAGATATCCGAGCCTTCCTTGGCCATGCCGGTTTCTATAGACGGTTCATCAAGGACTTTAGCAAGATTGCTAGGCCCTTGACTCTTTTGCTGGCCAAGGATACGCCATTCGACTTCAACTCGAGCTGTGTGACTGCATTCGAGTCATTGAAACGCTCACTCACTTCTGCTCCCGTTCTTTCTTCACCTGACTGGACGCACCCATTTGAGATTATGTGCGATGCATCCGACTTTGCCATCGGTGCTGTCCTTGGACAACACATCAACAAGATGCCGCACGTAATCTATTATGCGAGCCGAACCCTGAACGACGCCCAACTCAATTATACAACAACTGAGAAGGAATTCTTGGCTGTTGTATTTGCTTTAGAAAAGTTCAGGCCCTACCTCATCGGCTCTCCAGTCATTGTCTACACTGACCATTCTGCTCTGCGCCATCTTTTTGCGAAGAAAGATGCAAAATCTCGGTTAATACATTGGATCCTCTTGCTTCAAGAGTTTGACCTTGTCATTAAGGACAAACGAGGATGTGAAAACGTAGTTGCCGACCATCTCTCACGACTTCCTTCTTCGCCTTCGCTTCCAATTCCGATCAACGACGTTTTCCCGGATGAACAGCTCTTGACAGTATCTTGCGAACCCTGGTTCACAGATATTGTGAACTATTTGGCCACGGGATTACTACCGACTGAATGGTCAAGTCAGGACAGACTTCGCTTCTTATCCCAGGTAAAACACTTTTACTGGGACGAACCCTATTTGTTCAAGTACTGTCCCGACCAGATTATTCGTCGGTGTGTCCCTGACGAGGAACTCAAGAGTGTGCTGTCATTTTGCCACGATCAAGCGTGTGGCGGGCATTTTGGCCCCAGAAAGACAGCTGAGAAGATCTTGCAATGTGGTTTCTACTGGCCACAACTCTTCAAAGACGCTCACGACTATTGCAAGACTTGCTCCCGGTGCCAACACATGGGCCGGATATCCCGGAGGAACGAGATGCCGCTCCAACCGATCTTGGTTGTGGAGATTTTCGATGTTTGGGGGATTGATTTCATGGGGCCGTTTCCCAGCTCTTTTGGGAGCTTGTACATCCTTCTCGCTGTTGATTACGTCTCTAAATGGGTCGAGGGTGTGCCCAGCCGGACTAACGACAACAAGGTTGTCGTTAGGTTCCTTAAAGAAAACATTTTCTCCCGGTTTGGGCACCCCCGAGCGATCATTAGCGACAATGGAAGTCATTTCTGCAACAAAACTTTCGAGGCCTTGATGCGGAAGTATTCCATTAATCATAAGCTCTCTACGCCCTACCACCCCCAAACCTGCGGGCAGGCCGAAGTTTCAAATCGACAAATCAAGCAGATACTGGAGAAGACGGTTTCCAAGAACCGTAAGGATTGGTCGCTGAAACTCACTGATGCCCTTTGGGCATTTCGAACCGCTTATAAGACCGATCTTGGCATGTCTCCCTATCGGCTTGTGTACGGAAAAGCCTGCCACCTACCTGTCGAAATAGAGCATCGCGCATTTTGGGCGATAAAAGAGATGAATCTGTCTCTCGAGGATGCAGGCAGCCATCGGAAGCTGCAGTTGAACGAATTAAGCGAGCTTAGGGATGAGGCTTACGATAACGCGGTTGTCGTTAAGAATCGAACGAAAGTGTTTCATGATAAACACCTTTTGCGCAAAACTTTCGTACCTGGTCAGCAGGTACTGCTTTACGACACCCGACTTCACTTCCATCCTGGAAAGCTCAGATCTCGCTGGAAAGGGCCGTATTTTGTGCGGGATGTATATCCGCAGGGCGCTGTGGATTTGGAAAATCCAAAGGACGGTTCATTTTTCAAAGTGAACGGACACCGACTAAAACCGTACCTTAGCACCGAACCAACAGAGGAGCTCCTATTCTTACAGGAGCCGGTTTACCCTGCATGATCTTCCTCTGCCTACCTCCAAACTTCGGTTATCCAGCCAAGAACAGTGGACGCTGTTCCAAATAAGTTTGGGGGTATGTATAAACCATTTTGTATATATTTGTGGATATTCTTTTCCATTCTTTTTCTTTTTCTTTTTTTTAAAAACAAAAACAAAAAAAAATTGTGTATCGCTAACCGACAATTTTGACCCTTCAAATGATCTCTTCATGCAATGACAGTGAGGACACTGTCCAGTTTAAGTTTGGGGGTACGCTCGGTACGCATTTCTTACATTCACATTCATATGTATATTTTGCATCTGCATATTAAAATCCATAAAATCCATAAAAATCAGAAATTTTTCTAAAAATATAAAAACTTTTCTGTCAAGTTAGCTTGTGGAAGAACTCTGATTCAACATTTCGACGGTTTTGTTTGATAAAATAAGAATAACTAATTCTTATGTTTAGATTTTGAAAACCTGAAAGATAACTCTCCTTTGAAGATAACTATAGCAGATATGCGTCTTTACATCACACTACACGTATCGTGAGTTTTTGGAAATTAGATGACAAGTTTTTTATGTTTAAAAACTTTTAACAGATGAATGATTTTATGAGGATCAAATAGGTTTGTTCTGAAATAAGTAATGTCAAGAATAGTTTATGAAGTGAGTAAATATGAAGGAATGTTATTGATTCTTGATTGGAACAATTACACACCGAACCCACTAAACACGTCTTTTATCCAAAAAAATAATTGAACTGCCGGTTATATCTCCATTCGTATTAAATCATCTGATTTTCACGCCAAACTGTCTTTTGTTTTTGGACCTAGGTAACTTGAGTAATTAAGTCCGCTGGGGTGTTTCTACACCTAATGCCCTAAAACCAACTGGTTTGGGTGCATTGGCCCAAAGCTCGCTAAGAAGCCTAGAAAGTCCAGTTTAAAATAAAGTCAAGCAAGTGTTCTCTCCAAGTTAAAATTCCTAACGGTTCTTTGTGTGAGAATAATCTTGATAAAAGACAGGCTTTTATAAAAAAATTTAGAGGAGATATGAAGGTTTTACTCTATGATAAAGACTATTGCGCGTTCACAGAGGTGTGTATGAAATGAAAACAAGAAAAAGGTGGAGTGAAGAATAAGACCTAGTTTTCCTGTTAAGGAAGATAGAAATTCTAAAGTTGAAACTTTACTGGAAAACGAAACTTGAAAAATGCTTAACTCTTTATAAAACTTATGTGATCCTTTCAAAATTTTTATCTGGGCTTTATTGTGTGACATGAGGACTTTATTCGACCTTTCTGGAACTTAACGACACTATTTGCACTGCACGTAAAGACATATAAAATCTGTAGTTAAATAAGAAGCGAGGTGTGAAAAATAAAAGTTCGATAGTCTAGACTTAGGATAATAGAATTGTTATTTTATGAAACAAAACTTTAGCGTTTGAATCTTAGTTATTTTTCAAAACTAGCTTGACCGGATTTTATGGGTAGTATCCGCTGAAAACCCTCAGGAGACAACACTCCTCCTACTAGGGACACCTAGAGGTTTAACGGCTTGTTGCACATGCTCAGTGCAATCGCGTTCCCTGCGAAAGTGAGGTTAGGAAATTTTTTGTGAATAAATTGGCTTTGCTCGGGACGAGCAAATGATAAGTTTGGGGGTATTTGTTCATATCAGATTATTGTATTTTTATACCGCCCAATTTTTATCATATTGCTTATCGGTAGGTACTCTTGAGCCGTGTTTGCTAGTCAATTGCAGGATACAGGTTCTCGGCTCTGAACGGTGAAATTCATGAAAAAACACGACAAAACCCGGGTTCCTGCCATTCACAGATAAACCACGGATCTCCGCTTTTTATCCGTCTGTTTCCACACACCAGTTTAAGAGACAAAATGGCAAATCAATGTCATTTTCATGCACAAGGCTCAAGGGAAACACAAGATCCAAGAAATCTACGTGGAGCTCGAGACAATCATGGCAAAAGATCTACATCAAATCATCTTTTTGATCAATAAAAATTCTGGAAGAAATGTGGAGAGATTATCAGAAAAGACATATGCCAAACTACAGACAAAAAAGGACCAGGGAAGCACAGAAAACCGGAGGGCCTAACTCTCCTATATGGCCGCGGAACCGCGGCCAATAGGGGGTCTAGGCCGCGGTTCCGCGGCCGTTTAGGCTTGTCAGAAGAAAAGATTTTAGGGGCTCTTTGGTCTTTTCATTTGTGTTCTGGTGGTTGCCTTATATTTTCATTTTCCAGCCTATAAATAGCCCAGAACCTTGTGAAGGGAGGGGGTGCATAATCTTGTATTTATTTTTCTAGGTTTTAGTTGTTCTTCTTCCTCCTCTCATCTCTTCTCCATTAAAATCTTGTAGTGAGCTTTTGTGAGTGAAGAATGATGAATAAAGAAGAACCTTTTACTTATCATGCTTGTCTTGTTCTTTAGTTAACTTGTTAATTGTTGTAATTTTCATTTGTTAACTTAGTTGTTGTTATTTCTTGTTGTTTCTTTCTTCTCTCTTTTTCTTTATCCTTAAAACAACCATAATGCTTACGCTTGATCCTTGCCAAGGTGAGGTCGCAAATAGCTAGTTGTTATCTTCTAATCTCTTTCTTTATATCTTCCTCTTTTGTTTTGTTTTCTTTTCATTATGATGTGTGAGTAGTTTCATACTTGTTAGGGTAGGATAAGGGAAGTTTGAGAGAAGGAAATCTCTCTCACTCTTTCCTTGCCCAACAGCTTAATTCGACTCCCGTTAATTGAACCGCAATCCGCTCCTTACGGCACCCTATCCTACATGATAGCGGTAATTCCGTAGTGAGACCGGTTGTGGTTGAATTAACCGGAGGTTATGGCTAAGAGCCAAGAACGGACGGACAAGCACCAAAAGGAAGAACTTATGCGTTGGAAAGCCTAGCTTATACTCGCAAGTTCCTTCCCAGTCGTGCTAATCCCCGTTGTTGCCGATTACCGTAACACCGATATTAAGAGGGGCAACGAAAGAAGTGGGAGACTCCTAACTCAAACTAACATAATCTTAACCCTAACAAGCTCTCTTTACATATCATTTTACCACTTAGATAATCATAAACAAAAACTGGACCTTCGGACTTAACTCGTTAAAACACATAGAAAAAGATTCCCATCTCCCTGCGGACGACCCGTACTCAACCGGCTAGCTACAAGCGAAACCGTCTTGATTGCGGTAATTAACTAAAACTTGAACACGCAGAATTCCTAACAATCAACCATCGACCACTCACCCGATCCATCACAAGAGCCCAGGAACAACAGCAGCAGAAGCTCCAGGAGATGCTGACTGCAATGGCTGTGCTCACCGGACCAAAAGAAAGCCCGGAGGTGTCATCGGAACAACGTCACGAACACGAGACCGATGCTGAATTCCTTCGTAGAATGCTCGGGAAGAAGGACAAGGAGGCTGCGGAACAAGCGACCAACATAAAGCAAATGGCTCTCCTGTTCCAAGACATGGTCGGGATGATGATCCAACAGGATCCTCCCGCTGAAGATCCTCCAATTATCCTCGAAGACGACAAGGGAGAAACATCAAATCCACCTTCGGCTCTGTCAACAGCCAAAGAGGAGACAATCTCCAAGGCCGTCCTGGATGACTATATTGGTCAGCAAATAAGAGTTCACCAGGCAACTGAGGCAGCCGGCCAAGTCATCAAAACGGGGCAACCATATCCGAGCTGGTATGATCAGATAAAATACCCGTTGGGCTACACGATCCCGAAATTCCATGTCTACAATGGGACAGGCAATCCACACCAACATGTTGCCCAGTTCAGGGCTCTTTGTGGCAACACCGGCAGCGACGATAAGCTCTTGCTTCACCAATTCATCGGCAGCTTATCGGAGACAGCGTTTGAGTGGTACTCCGAGCTTCCGAACGACTCTATCAAAACTTTCGCAGAGATGGAGTTGTTGTTCACTCAGCGATTCGCGAGCGCCAGTGAACGCACCCCGATAACGGCATTGATTAATGCAAGAGTGAAGTCGGGCGAAACTTGGGTTCAATATGCAATCCGATGGCGGAACTTGTGGTCGAAGTGTGAACAGCGCATCGAAGAAGCACCAGCGGTGGACATGTTCGTGGGCACCCTAGACCCTCATGCAACTATTTCACAGTTCATGATGTTCTTTAAACCGACCACGTTCCAAGCTTTAATCGACAAGCTAGCCCAGATGGATCAGATGGGTCACAGACCATCTCCCCCGAAGCCGGAACCTCGGAACGACAAGGGTAAAGGAAAGGAGACCTTCGTCGCGAATACTCAACGGCAGCCCAGTGCTCCAAAGCTAACGGATCAATTGGAGGAGAGACGACACTATTACAATGAGAAAATGAAGCATCCTTACTCATTCCCACGGGATAAAACAAGGAGGTTGTTCGAGCTGGAGGTGCGCAACATGCTTATCAACTTACCAAATCCAAGGCGACCGCCGCAACCCAGCAAGGTGAATAACCCCAATTACTACCCTTACCATCAAACGGTAATTCACCCGATCGAGGATTGCTTCGTCTTTAAAGGATGGATCAAAGATCAGTACCTACAAGGAAAGTTTGCGTTGTCCGAAAAGTGAAAGGTAAACCCACCACAACCGCACACTCCTAAGAAGACGGACACACCGGGGGCAACTTGTTCTTTTGTTGAAGAAGCTCCATGGGAGGTCGTGTTTTCAGTCAAAACCAAAAGGATGTTGAATGATCTCCAGACATGCCCGGCGATCAGGTGGAAGAACCCGCTGGAACCTCAGGCCATCGAAGGGATGCTGAAGCCGCACCCAACTCCAAAGATTGGTGGTGATGGCCCAAGTACTCATGCCCAGCCGTAAAAATCTTCAAAGAAGAAGAAGAAGAGATCCAAAAAGCCCGTGAAGCCTGGCGACAAGCGCACGGACTTACAGAAATAGATTGACGCGCTGGAAGAGTATAACCAGAAGGCGCGGATTCCAATCACGCTCCAAGAGTTCCTCAGACACGTCCTCGAGGACGAAAATAATAGAGAAGACTCATCAGATGAATCTGAGGACTACGTAGCAAGTTGTCATGTGATCTCTCACTTGTTGATAGATGATAAAGAGGCTCCTTGCACCAAGAAACCGGGGGCGGGTCCTGAACCAAAACTTCTATGGCCGTCAGACGAGATGATCGACGCCTTCCTGAATGAGATTCGTCTGAAAAGTAAAGCCAATCGGGAGCGTGAGATGGCCATATTGGAAAGAGCCAAACGCCGGCGACTGGATGAACGAGTAAAGACACTCCCATCAAATCAAAGGACATCCGTTGCGGATAAAAACGAATTCAAGACGAGGAAAAGGTTTGCTAAAGCCATATCAATGGGAATGAAGCTACCGCCCTCCCAAGGAAACTCTTTTAATGAAGCAGAGATGCATCCTAATTACTGCTCATATCATCGAAAGATTTCGCACCCCACCGAGGAGTGCGACGCTTTTAAAAGATGGTGGAAGGGATATGTTGCTCACCGGCAACATTTTAAGCGGATGAAATGCAAAACTCATCAGAAGCAGAGAAGTACGACCGAGGAGCATAAAAGAACTACCGGTAACTGTCGCACGGTCAACGCCGGAGGATCACAGGTTCTCACCTTTGGGAGCGACACTGACGAGGAAATGGCTCTGGGCCCTCTCTTTAGAGAATCCATCTTAGGGAAAGAGAAAGAACCAAATGCCTGCGAAAACATTCAGCTGCGCAATCGCACGCTTCCAGAAAAAAATCTCGGATCCACGAGTAGAAAGGATAAGGAAAAAGAAAAGGTTTCTAAGGATATCGCCCTAGATGACCAAGTCATTAAAGAGCTGACTGCCAAAGACCCGCCAAAGAAGAGTAAGGTGGACTACAACGTTCTGGCGCACCTGAGAAAGTTACCATCGCAGCTCAGCATTCTCGATGCCCTTTTACTATCCAAAGAAGCGAGAGATTCGTTGATCAAGGCGCTACAAGAACCGGAGCAATTCCAAGCCTTTCTTGCCGAAGAAAAGATGAAGGACGAGCTGGAGGAAGTACACATAGCCGATATCACCTTCGGCGACGAAGACCTCCTCCTTGGGACGTGCGAGCACAACCGTCCCCTCTATGTCTCAGGATACTGCCACGATATAAAGATAGGCAAAATCCTGGTCGACAATGGGTCTTTCGTCAATCTCCTCAACGTGCGAGTGTTGAAGGAAATCTGCATGAGCGTTCAACACCTCGCTCGTGATAAGATCACCATCTCCGGGTTCGACTCCCAGTCATCATGGACCCTCGGGTCTGTAATACTGACGCTGCGCTTCGGGATGCTTGTCACAGACATTAAATTTCACGTCATTGACGCTAAGACACACTACAATGCTTTGCTCGGTAGGCCTTAGTTGCATGAGTACAACATTATTCCTTCTACACAGCACCAGTGTATGAAATATTTTAAGGATGATCTCGAGTATACTGTGACAAGGGAGTTGAACCCATTCTCCGTGAACGAAGTCCGCAAGTACGAAGATGCAAAATACTTCTTTCCAGATTTCGAGGATACAGAGAGGTGTCACAAACCGGATAACAAAGCTGTCGCCACCATTCCTGTCTTCGGGAGTGTTCCCCTCCGAATGGCGGCCTAGACTTTGCGTCTTGCCTGAGATTCAGGGCAGATGCTATGTGGTTTTATCCGTCTACCTCTCCGAAGATGCCAAGTTGATTTATGGCACCATGTATCGGAGGTTTAGACGGATGCGGCCGATGTAGCAGACTTCGTCAGATTCCCCCTCAGGGTGAGGGTTTTTTTTTATTGTGGGGACGCTCTTCCCTGCAGGCGCAAGCCCCTGCAGTTAATTACGCTACCGTATCACGGTAGCAACTTTCTCCTTCTCCAGAATTTCACTTCGTGTCGTGTGTGTTTGTTTTATTTATGGTCGCCCGTGGATTGTATACGGAGAATGAGTAATGCTGTCGCCCGTAGGACGTGGATTAGTCCAAATCCGTATTTGCTTAGATTTGGGTTTGGTGTTTTTAGTTTAAGGATGCATTAGTCGCGTTGCGGCTAAGTTCAACTTAAACGTTCGTCAAGGATACGTTAGTCCTGTTTTGGACTAAGATCAACTTGACGTGATGATCGATTTAATATCTGGCCATCGGGACTCGTCACCTCTCTAACGTCGTTGAAGGATTACAACGGCAGATGTCAGAGGAGTTCAGAGATGTACCCTTGAACCAAGGTTGATTTGGAATTTTATAGTCCGTTTGAATGTTTAAGGATGCGTTAACCGTATTCGGGGGCTAAGATCAACTTAAACGGGATCGTTTAGATCCGGCAAAAGAGCATTTGGAGGCTCTATTGTTCCAGTTTAGGGACGTAGTAGTCCATAGGTAGTTTAGGGACGTCTCGGTCCGATATTAGTTTAAGGACGTCTCGGTCCGATATTAGTTTAAGGACGTCTCGGTCCGATATTGATATGTGGCTGTCGGGACCCGTCACCTCTCTGACGTCGTTGAAGGATTACAACGACATATGTCAGAGGAGTTCAGAGATGTACCCTTGAACCCGTAGTAAATTGATTTAAGAGAGCAATCTTGCTCAGTCAATTTAATTTAAGGACTTATGGCCAAAATTGGGCTAAGTCCAGTTTCAACATTTTTTGTCTTTGGCCTGTGCTAGGGCTTTACCCCTTTTTAGTAATGCACTGCATTATTCTTGTTTTGGTTGGGCTTTGCCCTTTTATAAATGATGCAGAGCATCTATTTTTTTGTTTGGGCTTTGCCCCCCCTTTTAAAATGCATAGCATTTTTTATTAGGCCTGTTAGGCCTTTTAATTGGGCTCTGTCCCTTTTCTTTAATAATGCAGAGCATTAAATACTCTGACAGTGCCCCACGTGGCTTGTCAGGCGCTTTGCGCTAAGTAATGAGCGCAAACTCATATGGTGGTGACACGTGTCGCACTCTAGTGAGCGCAATAGCGCAGTGCGCTGCGCTGTTGCGCTGCCGACACGTAGCGCGCTCTGGTGAGTTGTGCCAATTCCAGAGAGCAAAGCTCTATTTCAAGAGCGCGTAGCGCAAGTGGTTCTATAGCTGACACGTGGCGCTCCCTTAAGAGCGCAACAGCGCAGTTTGTAAGTGCAGAGCACTAAGAATCTTTTAGATTCAAGAACAGAAGTGCAAAGCACTATTTAATTTCTTGATCTAAATTAGATCAAAGAAAAATAAATTTTTCTTTTTTGTTTCAAGAACCAGAGGTTCATAAAAGTGCAAAGCACTATTTTTTTATTTTGTTGTTTTCTTGTTTTTTTTAAAGAACCAGTGGTTCAAAAAGAAGTGCAAAGCACTGTTATGTGAAAAAACATTGATCTGGTTTTTAGATCAATGATTTATTTAAAAGAGATTTCTTCTTTCTCGTGAAGGTTTTTTACCTCTTTCTTGAAAATTTCTCAGAGTTCTCTCTGTTTGAAGCTCTTGACTTTTTTCAAGAAAAATGTTGATGCCTTTGAATTGAGGCTTAGGGTCCTTTTTATAGTGCCCATAAATTATTTAAATTTGTTAAAGAGATCTTTCTCTGAGTGATTTGGGGAATTTTCCCCACCGTTGGAACTTTGATCCAAGGGCTTCTGCTTTGCAGAAGAAAATCTTCTTGTTTTAACAAGAACAGAAAAGATTTCTTAGAAATTTAATTCTGTTTGGCGCAGATGCCCCAGCGCGTGATACGTGTCATGCAGCGCACAGCGCAGCGCAACTACGCTGACACGTGTCGCACAGCGCAAAGAGCAGCGCAACTGCGCTAGCGCATCTGCGCTGACACGTGTCGCATAGCGCAACTGCGCTAGCGCATCTGCGCTGACACGTGTCGCGCAGCGCACAGCGCAGCGCAACTGCGCTAGCGCATTTGCGCTGACACGTGTCGCGCAGCGCAGTGCTTGCGCAGCTGAAGCATTGCTTCATTTAAATAGAGCTTTGCTATGATTGGACGCGCCTTCTTGGGCGCTACGCTGACGTATCAGCGCTTGAAATGTGGCTCGTTGCGCCCGAGATTTGAAGCGTTGCTTCAAAATTTTGAATTTTGAATTTCAACAGAGCTTTGCTCTGATTGGGCGAAACAGGGAGTGATACCGAGGAAGAGGAAGAGATAGTTTATTCTGGGCTGTCTCGACGCAACAACCCGGGACTGTCCGCCCCCATGTTGGTCTTTGGAAGCGACTCGGAGGATGAGGTTAATACCGTGTTCTCCGTTCGGCCGTCAATACAAGCATTCGCTGGTGATAATCAGAGTTTGCAAATTACCATGATTCCGCGGGAGCATTACAAAGATCTCGACGCACTTGAAGCTTACAGTGTACAAGACCTGCAGACATTTCACGTCTCTCCCAGGTGAAAAGGTGAAAAGGCGATCCTATTCTACCGGTCCACGGAAACAAGAGTAGAGAAATAAATCTGGCGCGGTGCGGATTCTACACTCGACAGACTCCAGCCCATCCGTCTGCCTAGATATTACTTGGAAGGCTTGAGAAGGCTCTTGAAGCGCCAAGGGGTACCTCTCAAACACACCATTCGACAAGCTCGGTTCTACAACAGGATTTGGGATGTCCCTGGAACTCAGTGCAAGCTGCCCAACGGGAAAATGGAAACGCTCGGGCTTGGATATCTGAAATCTGGGAAACGGGAACGAGTCCATGGTAGCTACACCATATATAACTTCGATGAAGAAGAGGACACCCTGTCAGAAAATGTCGACCCCGCACCAAAACAAGATCCTCCAATCAAAATGCTGAGTCCGTCGTTTGAAGAACGAATGGACAATCTTATCAGGGAAGCGGGTCAGAAAGTTCGAGACGATCATAACCGCAAAATGGCCATCTATGAGAAAGCCAGGACGCAACGCCTTCTTCAACAGGCTGCGAAAGATGAAAATGCTCCTCCCTGTCAACCTGCTGTGCAAAAGGCCCGACGCAGAGGCAGAAACAGGTCAAAGAGCGGAAAAGGCGCTCAACAGCAACAAAGCGGGACCAAAAAGCCACTCGATCGGGAATCGAGCAATCCAGATTCGTCCCTTATGAAGAAGATGAGTCGAGCATACTCCTTTCCTCATAACAAAACACGGAAGATACTTGATCTCGCTATAAAACATCAGATGATTACACTTCCGGAGTCCAAACACTTCGAGCAAGCAGGCGAAGTCTCTCACCCGGACTATTGCTCCTATCATAGGGCAATAGGACATCCTATTGAAGACTGCTTCACCTTCAAGAACTGGGTCGATGATCAATATCAGCTCGGCAAGTTCGCTCTATCCAGCAGTTAGAGGATAAATCCGCCACAAGAGCACGAACCAAAAGCCTCCCGTACAGCGAGAGTAGAACCAGATCCACATCGGTCTTCGAAGCGAGCTCGTACTTGTCATATGATAACTATATCAAAAGAAGAACCCGAGGAGATGTATGACCTCCCCTGGTGCTTCGAAAACAATGATGACGATGTGCTCTCAGAGTTTCCACCGACGCCAAAAGAGCTGGAACATGGAATACACATTACTGCAGATAACCTCAAGAAGATTGATTTGGGAACGGCAAGTGACCCGCGACCTACATTCGTCAGTGAGCTGCTATCTAAAGAAAGGGTGGCTGCGTTAAAAGACGTGCTTATGCGGCATAGAGATTGCTTCGCATGGAACTATTCCGAAATGCTAGGATTAGATCCAGAGATCGCGGTCCACAAACTAACGATATCCCCGGATATCAAGCCAATCAAACAAGCACCGAGAAGAATGCGGCTCGAGCTTGAGATGAGCATCAACGCCGAGGTCAAGAAGCCGATTGACTCTTGCTTCATCCAAGAAGTTTAGTATCCTGACTGGATCGCCAACATCGTCCCGGTGATGAAGAAAAATGGGATAGTGCGCATATGCGTGGACTTCCGGGATCTCAATAAAGCCTGCCCGAAGGATGATTTCCCAGTACCGGTCACTGAGCTGATGATAGACAACACGTCCACTCACGAAGTTTTCTCCTTCATGGATGGCTCATCAGGATATAATCAGATAAAGATGAGAACCAGAAGCATACCGCTTTCCGGACCCCTTTGGGTATATTCTGCTATAAAGTGATACCCTTCGGTCTAATGAACGTCGGTGCCACCTATCAGAGGGCCATGACGAAAATCTTCGACGACCTCATACATGAAATCGTCGAATGCTATATCGACGACCTCGTGGTGAAAAGAAAATCATACGAGGAGCATCTCGAGCATTTGATGATCGTATTTCAACGCCTTCGGCAATACAACTTGAAGATGAACCCTCTTAAATGCGCATTCGGAGTTTCTTCAGGCAAATTCCTAGGATTCATTATCCGGCACCGAGGCATTGAGATAGATCCGTCAAAAATCAAGGCGATCATGAAAATGCCCCCACCAAGGACTCTCAAACAGTTGCGGTCTCTCCAAGGAAAGCTCGCGTACATCCGGCGATTTATAGCCAATCTCTCTGGCAAATGTTGTCCTTATAGTCATCTGATGAAGAAGGGAACCCCGTTCGTCTGGGATCACAAATGCCAAGGCGCGCTGGACGAAATCAAGCTGTATCTTCACATCCCGCCAGTGCTGGCTGCTCCGGTCAAGGGAAAGCCTCTCATTTTGTATACAACCGCCCTCAAAGGTTCCTTAGGCGCATTATGGGCACAAGAGAACGACCAAGGGAAAGAAAGAGCTCTCTATTACTTGAGTCGAGTTCTCCTAGGGGAAGAAAGCAATTATTCTCCCATCGAAAAACACTGCCTGGCATTAATCTTCGCGATAACAAAGCTCAGGCACTATGCATTGGCGCATGAAGTCCGTCTCATATCGAAGGTGGATCCTCTCAAATACTTGATGTCAAAGGCCATATTAACAGGGCGACTCGCTAAATGGGCCTTACTCTTGATGGAGTTTGCGATAACTTATCAGCCCCTTAAGGCAGTGAAAGGCCAGGCCATCGCCGATTTCCTCGTTGAACATCCGATACCGGCCGATTCCCCTTTGAATTGTGAACTTCCAGACGAACATGCGTTTGACACGATCAACGGTGGTGATACCCGATGGGAGCTTTATTTCGATGGAGCGTCCTCCAAGAAGAAGCGCGAACAAAATATGCCTATAATCAAATCAGGGGTAGGCCTTATCTTCGTGACCCCGCAAAGAGGGATAATGCGCTTTGCTTTCTCCTTGACAGAGCCGAGGACGAACAATGAAGCCGAATACGAGGCTTTGATAGCAGGTCTTGAGATCGTCATCGACATGGGGATTGAAAACCTCCTCATATACGGAGATTCCCAACTGGTCGTCAGTCAAGTCAATGGCGACTACCAAACATGTAAGCCAGAGCTGGTGAAGTATGGCGAGAGAGTTCAGCAACTGCTGACTCAAATTCCCTCAAACATGCTGGAAAGAATACCACGTGCAGAAAATAGCAAGACGGATGCACTAGCTAAGCTCGCTAAAGAACTGGCTGATGAGAACCTCGATGACGTCAGAATCGTGGTACAAAGCCGTCGGGTCCTCGCACCGGCAGAAATATCTCCAGAGTCGTCTGAGGAAAAGGAAGCGATTGAGCAGACGGCCCTGCAAATAAAATACCAAGAAACGGTTGAGGATTGGAGAGAAGTCTTTATAGACTACTTCAAATCTCGTCGAACGCCTGAAGATGCGTCCTCAAAATATCAGCTCATGAAACGAGCCATGTCTTTTGCCTTCATCAATGATACTCAGAGGTCATTTGATTCTCTGTGGTTGAGATGCCTGGGACCTGAAGAGGCGAAGAGAGTCGTTCAGGAAGTTCACGATGGACTTTGCGGTTCTCATCAAGCTGGCCCAAAGATGAAGTTGAAAATTAAACGAATGGGCTATTACTGGCCCACGATGATTCAGGACTGCCTCGAGTATGCGAAGCAATGCCACTCGTGCCAGATTCATGGGGACTTTATCCACCAACATCCAAATCCACTGCATCCGACGGTGGCTAGCTGGCCATTCGAAATGTGGGGAACTGTCTTAATCGGCCCCATTGAACCGGCATCCTCCAGAGGACATCGATTCATTTTGGCGACGACTGATTACTTCTCCAAATGGGCAGAAGTAGTACCGCTGAGGGAAGTGAAGACGGAGAATATCCTCCACTTCTTCAAGACGCATGTCATTTATCGGTTTGGAACTCCGCGACGGATCATATCTGATAACGGACCAGCCTACAGAAGCCACAAGATTAGCCGCTTCGCACAACAGCACAACATAGACTGGAGATACTCCTCAGTTTATAATCCCTGAGCTAACGGTCTAGCCGAGGCTTTTAACAAGACCTTAACGAAGATCGTGAAAAAGACGGTGTCTCGAAATAAAAAGGACTGGCATGAGAGACTGCATGAAGCTCTCTGGGCATATCGAACTACGTTCAAGACGGCCACAAACACAACGCCCTACGCGTTGGTATTCGGTACAGAAGCGGTACTCCCCCTCGAGATAGAGTTACCCTCTCTACGAGTGGCAGTTCATTATGAGCCAACGGACGAAAAGAACGCTCACCTGCGGCTTGAGGAGCTCGACGCCCTTGATGAAACCCGACTCATGGCGCAACAAAATCTGGAGGCTTATAAAGCAAAGATGACACGCTCATATGAAAGATTAACCAGTCCAAGGACATTCCGCCAAGGCGAACTCGTACTAGTGGTCAAAAGACCTATGATCCCCAATCGCGCCAAGCGGGGAAAATTCGAGCCAAACTATGAAGGCCCGTACATCATAGACAAGGTCTACTAGGGTGGAGCCTATCTACTCATGGACATGCATGGTGAAAGACCTTTCAGGCCAATAAACGGTCGCTTCCTGAAGAAGTACTACGCTTGACGAGTCATGGCCTAGGTCAATGATAGATGACGACGACTATGTCCGCTCGCTATATTCCTAAGCCCAAACTCTACAAGTAGTAACTGGCTTACTTTACAACTGAACGAAACGTCCTTAAACTAACAGCGGACCGAGACGTCCTTAAACTAACGACGGACCACTATGTCCTAAAACTAGCTGTTGACCGAAATGTCGAGAAACTACGGTGGATTGCAGCATCCCAAAGCTGATACAAAAAAAAAGAATAAAAGAATAAAAAAAAAGAAAACGGTATGTCCACAAGCAAAATGGGAACGGATGAAAACACGAAGGGGCTCCGTGAGTAAAAACAGCAGGGCTACCGGAGAGTGTTTGTGAAAACCCGAAAGGGCGCAACCTCGTTAGAAAAAAAAAGAAGAAAAAAGAGAAAACGATATGTCCATAAGCAAAATGGGCGCGGATGAAAACCCGAAAGGGTTCCGTGAGTAAAAACGGCAGGGCTACCGGCGAGTGTTTGTGAAAACCCGAAAGGGCGCAGCCTCGTTAAAAGACACTTACAGGGTCCTCTCGACCTTGTAAGGAGAAACCACCCACGCGAGATCCTTACGACTCACAAGGGAGCAACACACTTAGGGATCCCCACGATCCCTAAGGAGAAATTATACTTGCGAGATCCTCACGACTCGTAAGGAGAACTCTCCTATGAGACCCTCACGGCTCATAAGATTTGAAAGTCTTAAGTTACAGAGACCTGAACCTATTCTTAAGAAACCCCCACAACCTTCGATGTTGCCCTACAAGCGGCTCAATACTGACCCTTGTATACAATCCACGGGCGCGAATAAACATT
The DNA here is from genome assembly GCA_030015575.1 of Agapanthus africanus. Lineage (NCBI taxonomy): Eukaryota > Viridiplantae > Streptophyta > Magnoliopsida > Asparagales > Amaryllidaceae > Agapanthus > Agapanthus africanus. The sequence goes on along the minus strand of JASDDO010000031.1, from coordinate 517,613,293 downwards.
TCCTTAACCAAGTCCCATCGGTGACAGGGGATATGTTCGCACGGTGAACAACCCTTGTGAGTCCTCTCGACTTATAAGGAGAAAACCCTTTTGTAAGATCTTTACGACTTACAGGGGAACGCGCACTTAGGAATCCTCACGATTCCCAAGGAGAAAACACACCTACGAGATCCTCACGACTTGTAGGGAGAAATACCTTTGTGAGACCCTTACGGCTCATGAAGTCAAAAGCCTTAGTCGACAGGACCTTAACCCTGTTTACTAAGCCACCTTTATTCGACATCAACAGAGGCAAATGATGATGCACTCCTGGCAATATCCCAGTTGTAGCGGTGCTGATGCCGAAATCGGTGTCTAATCCAAAGCTTGCGGCGAAAAGCCAGCAAGCCGCACATGCATACGAAATAGCTGAAATGATGGGGCAACTTGCAGATAAAATCAGCAAGTAAAAATGTATGCATGAAAAATAGCCGAAAGGATTGGGCAACTCGCAATAAAAAACAGCGAGTAAAAATAAATAAATAGCGGAAATGATTGGGCACCGCGAAAAATAGCCGAAATGATGGGGCAATCGCGACCTTCGCGATATAAAAGCTGAAATGATAGAACATCGCGGAAATAGAAATAAAATAAAAATGAAATTTATGCCCTGCAGGTGATATCGTTTCGATCCCTATATACAATCCAGGGGCACAAACAAAGAAGGAATCACATTCCTCCCCCCCAGGTTTCATCCGAAGAAGAAGCCAAATCTCGATGGTCCACAAATAGCCTAAAGATCATCTCAACACCCGTCTCATTACAGCAAACACCACATCAAGCAAAGCAGAACAGTGGCAACTCCCAGTTCTATGACTCAAGGGTGTACAGTTGACCGAGAGTCAAACACCGACTCCGTGAAATGCGGATAAAGTCAACCCTTCCTGGTCACGTGGAATGCGGATAACGTCACTCTTTGACCCCGTGGAAAACGTCCAGAGTGGATCCTGGTCCTCGCAGAGCACGGCAGTGAACCCGTGTGAAGCATCCAGAGCGGAGCCTGGTCCTCGCCGAACACGGCAGTGAACCTGTGGGAAGCATCCAGAGCAAAATTCATGGTCACGTGGAATACGGATAACATCACTCTTTGACCCCGTGGAAAACTTCCAGAGCGGATCCTGGTCCTCGCAGAGCACGGCAGTGAACCCGTGTGAAGCATCCAGAGCGGAGCCTGGTCCTCGCCGAACACAGCAGTGAACCCGTGGGAAGCATCCAGAGCAAAATTCATGGTCATGTGGAACACGGATAACGTCACTCTTTGACCCCGTGGAAAACGTCCAGAGCGGATCCTGGTTCTCGCAGAGCACGGCAGTGAACCCGTGTGAAGCATCCAGAGCGGAGCCTGGTCCTTGCCGAACATAGCAGTGAACCCGTGGGAAGCATCCAGAGCAAAATTCCTGGTCAAGTGGAACGCGGATAACGTCACTCTTTGACCCCGTGGAAAACGTCCAAAGCGGATCCTGGTCCTCGCAGAGCACGGCAGTGAACCCGTGTGAAGCATCCAGAGCGGAGCCTGGTCCTCGCCGAACACGGCAGTGAACCCGTGGGAAGCATCTAGAGCAATATTCCTGGTCACGTGGAACGCGGATAACGTCACTCTTTGACCCCGCGGAAAACATCCAGAGCGGAGCCTGTTCCTCGCAGAGCACGGCAATGAACCCGTGTGAAGCATCCAGAGCAAACATCGGACTGTGGAGTCCTTAAAATCCACGGACTATGATGTCCTTAACCTCGACCGCAATGTCTTAAAACTAACGATCAACCATAATGATTCCAGACTGGTTTTACCTTGGTTCAAAGGTATATCTCTTCACTCTTTTGATATTTATCGTTGTAATTCCTCAACGTCTTCAAAGAGGTGACGGGTCCCAATAACCACATATTTCGTGGACTGTGGAGTCCTTAAATCCACGAACTATGACGTCCTTAACCTTGACCGTGATGTCTTAAAACTAAAATTGGACTGTGGAGTCCTTTAACCCACGGACTATGATGTCCTTAACCTTGACCGTGATGTCTTAAAACTAACGGCGGACTGTGGAGTCCTTAAATCCACGGACTATGATATCCTTAACCTTGACCGTGATGTCTTAAAACTAACATTGGACTGTGGAGTCCTTAAATCCTCGGACTATGATGTCCTTAACCTTGACCGTGATGTCTTAAAACTAACATTGGACTGTGGAGTCCTTAAACCCACGGACTATGATGTCCTTAACCTCGACCGTAATGTCTTAAAACTATGGTACCCTGGAAAACATCTAAAGCAACCCCTGACCCCGTAAAATACGAATAAGGGCAACCGCACCCAGCACTTGCGGGTCCTCACGACCCGTAGGGAAGAAAATTCTCTTGTGAGATCCTTACGACATTCAAGATAAAACACACTTATGAATCCTCACGATTCTTAAGGAGAAATTACACCTACGGAATCCTCCCTACCTGTAGGGAGAAAAACTCTTTATGCGACCCTCACGGTTCATAAAGTTGAAAAGTCTTAGGAGGCAGATCTTAACCCTGAATCCTAAGCCATCGTTATCCTGCAAAGAGATCAATATAGACTATCCGCAGAATACATTCAATAAAAAGGGACACGCCATCGAGAAGAAAAATATGTCTTTTATTCATAAACCAAAATGGATACAAAGTACAATTCATAAAAAAATATATATATATATACTCTCATTCAGGAGTATGTACAAAAAAAAGATACAAGTCTTCAGGACGGTGGGCGATTCAGCAGCTTGGTCAGCTCATCCCTTTTCCGCTGGGCCTCGCCTTCATGGTTCAATATCGACAGAAGACGGGCTTCCGCCTGAGCCTGCTAGGCCTGATACGAGGCAAGCCAGCCTTCAAGCTCTTTCTCAGTAGCCTTGTGGGCCTCAACCCTTTCACGAGTGAACACGGCAGCTTTATCGAGGGCCACCTCCTCTTTGATAGACTCTTGAAGTACTCGCCAGAGTTCATACGCTTTATTAGCTTTGGCTGTAAGGCTGGCCTGGAGCTCGTTCTGTGCCTTAGAGGCCATCTCCCTCTCCGAGAATTTGCGGCCGAGACGTTTCTCGCACGACACCATGTTCGCCGTGCACCGCTCTATCAGCCCCCGCATGCCCGCCTTTGCAGCCACAGCCTCCGAAGAAAGGCGGGAACACTCAAGTGCGTGGAAGCAAGCCTCCACCTGCTGACAGAACTCCACCCAGACTCGCACCACTGCTTCGCTATGGTAGGTGGCAAGAAAAGGAAGAGAACCGTTAGCTTCAGCAGCAAATGCTTCGGCTGTGATCACACTGCCCGCACGAAGCTCTTCAATCAGGGATGACAGGGAGTCGAGGCTCAATTTTGCCAGACGGTCTGAGGCTCGTAAAGCATAAGGGCCGGGCGGCATGGCAATGCGCAACTCCAGCGCTATGAGAATTGGCAGGGCTGTTCAAATTTATAAATGATTAGCGAAACTTTTAAGCAAAGGAACAAGTGGAACCATATTGAGACTTCACTTACCCACAGTCGTGCAAGAAAGAGCTGAAGGTTCCCCTGGCCCTTTGAGGACCTCAACCTCGTCATCGGCCTCCAGAACTGTAAAGAACATCAATGTCACTTTGCAAAGTAACAACAATGCTATGAAATGGCGAACGACACTAACCTTGCCCAGAAGAGAGGACGATGCGTTGAGGAGATATCGCCTGCGGGGCGGCCATCTCCAGCAGACGCTGAAAGGATTGCCGGGGAGACAGATCGGCAATAGAGGCCGCCAGTCCGCGCAACTCTAAAAAGACAAAAGAGTTCAAATAACAGAAAGATTACTGGTTTAAAATGTAGAAGGTTACCTTCGACGCTCCTCCCGTTCTGAGCTGGGGGATAGCAGCTTCAACGGCCTCCACCGTGACCTCCGGTTCCAACACAGGGAGGGGGTCCCGACTACCTCCATCCCAGCCTTTGGGCCGCCCTCAGGAAGAGCCGTTGGGACGGCGACCACCAAGGGTGCCTCTCCCAAAGGAGCGAATGCTCCGGGATCAAGAGCCGCCACAGGAGGCTCTATCGTGAGGGGCGTGGCGTCGTCGCCCCCCTCTACATCGAGCAATGTTTCACTAGGGGTGTCAACAGGCTCCATCTTCAACAACCCCGTAGGAACCTCCCCCATCGCCGAAGTCTCTGTACAATTCACACAATAATAAGAATACATATATACAAGTGCAGGCAACATGAAGTACTGCAAAGAAATATAGAAACATACCAATGCATAGAGAAGCCTTCAATATGGCTTCTTCAAGCAGATGCTCCTTCTCAAGGAGGTGTGCTCGCCGGGGTTCAAGAGTGGACTCGTGGCCGCCCGTCCACAAGGAGAGCGCGTCCGCGGCATCCTCCGAAGCAGCCTGCTTAAGGGCCCTTTTCTCCCCACTCCTCCAAAGGGCCGATGAACCGCCGCCGTATCCACGAAGGATCTTCATAGAAGATGACGGCAGGATAAGTCCTCTTCGGGATCCTTACCTTCTCAGCTTCAAGCTGCGAGCGTCTTATAGCCTCAGCCAATTGTGCAGCTTCCTCGGCAGATGAACCTGGAAAAAGAAGACTATCGTCCGGCGATATCATGGATATGGGTTCGTCTTGAACGACAGGTTCGGATCCTTCTGAAAGATCGAGCAGACGGGCGACTGTCTTCTTCCTCCTCTTTGGCCCAGAACTAATGCCAGAGGACACTCGCTTCTTTTCCCGTGGAGCCTTGGCACGACGCCGACCCACCTCACCTTCAACACCCTCGTTACCGGCACCCTCGTTTGGCGGTGCTACCGAGGACGACAATGTCATTGTCGACGCCACGGGTGGTGGTGCTGCTACCGGAGCCCGATTGGCCCGCGACCGGGTACCCAACGGCATACCAATGGTGGGGGTAAGGTCCACCTCTGATTCCCCCGGAATGAGCGCAACACTGGTGTCCCTCAAGGGAAAGCGGACCGGTGCGCGCGGCCACAGCGGAATCCCCGCGTCCTGAGCCGGAGCAAGAGCGCCATAGCCAAGAAGCAACCTCTTCTACTCAGCAATAACTGGGTTGACCCGATGAAGATACCAGCCTGTGAAGGCCCCCACGCATCGGGGAGTATGGTCTGCTTCAGGGATCATAAAGTAAGAACCGGTGTTCAACCTCACGAAGTGATTAGCGGCATCACGAACAGCTACGGGTGAAGGGACCGGCGCAACCGTAAAAGCCTCAAAGGGGACACCCTGATCGTATCCAAGCTGCCAGGCGAAGCGATGTGGATTGTACCGCATAAACACAGCCGCACTGTTCTGATGGAATACGAGATAGCCCGGTCTGATAGCGTATAAGTGCGTGGCCTCCCGGGTCTTCAGAGAAGGCACCTCACCTTTCGACTGGTCGTGGAGTTGTTGAATCGGGCCTGAAGGAGCAGATAGAACCCGATCAATAAATACCAGTCCGCCCGCGCTAGCGTAAGGAGAGATCAACACGCGAATGGCCCCAAACTGAGTCGGATCAGGGGCAGAAGCATCCACTAGCCGCATGAGTCGCGGAAAAGTGTAAGCATCATAAAAACTGGGTCTCTGGTGCACAGCAAAAGCCCCCAACACATGCATCTCAATCCAAGATGTGAAGTAATGAAGGGAGAAGTTTACTACGTCCACACCGGGAGTTGAGGTGTTAGCAGCGGCGCCCAATCCGTGATAGAGATGCACTAGCGCCGGGATGCCTACAGCCAACCGTGTTCCCTCAGCAATACGATGAGCCGGGTAGATGACCGTGACTCTCATGAAGCGGCGAAGCATAGGGATGACGAACCAACTGAGCCAAACACTGATAAAACCCACAAAAAAGGTCTCATCATCTATGCCGGGAGCTGCAATCGATTCAAAAGACACCGCCGACATGATAGGAATATAGTACTGCGGTAAATCCTCTTCCTTAGTCGGCCGTATGTTCAAACCAAACCCAAAGGGGTCATTGATGTTTGCAAACTTCGGAGCCATCTTCGACAGGACATCCTCGCGAAGGAAGCAAGCGATGAAGCTCTTGAAAGTGATGCCCTGCTCCTCTGACTCAGTGAACAGTTTGTCAAAAATGCCTAAGGCCTTGATCAAACTCAGGCGCTTGTGGCGGACGGCATTCTCAGTGGACAAGCCGTCGAGCATTGTGGGCTCAGTCTCGAACACGTACTCGTCAGAAGGCATCAATTCCTCATAAAGCGTTCCTCTGATTGGCAGCCCCGAGATCTCGCGAAATTCTTCCAAAGAAATCGAAACTTTGCGGTCCCCTAAGAGGAAAGTGTTGGTGGGGAGATTCCACTGGTTCAGGAAGGCCTTAACCCACCAGACATGAGGAGACGGATAGTGGAAAAGGGACGCATAGATTTCCTGATAAAGCCCAACCTTCTGCAATCGCGCGCGATGGGCGGACAGGATGTAGCGAGCCCAAAGAAGATAACCCGTGGGGTGTCGAGGGGTGAGCCCTATTTTGTAGATCTTCCCCCATGGTTGGGCCTCGCCCTGGAAAATACGGCGTCCCAGAATATCTATGGCTGGGATAGGATGATTCGGGATGCCCGTTGTCGAAGGCTCAAGTCATCCCATTGGAGTCCAATTAGGCATCTCCACAGCGAAGACAGTCCCTGGAGGATCCATCGGCAGGAACGGAAAGATAGGCTCCGTCGGTATTTCGTAAAGAAAACTCCGGCGACCCCGGATGATATGACTGTATCAGGTCCCCCACAGAAGTAGATTGGTGCGATTTGGATCGTGAGCTCTGATCATTGCCATCACCTCCTCGTCAGATGGTGATTGGGGGAAAGCGGCTTCCGAGCGGGTGAAAGGGAAATACGGAACAGATGTCATTGCACCTGTAATAAAATAAGGGGAAACTGTTAAGGCGAAGCCAACAGTGATTATAGATATATATACAAGGAAAAAGACAGTTACAGAAGACTCATTTCATGGGACCACTGGTTACAAAACATATGGGTCCCACAAAATCAAGATGGCGGCTGACTAATGATGAAGCAAATCAATTATAATGAGACAAAAGGAAAATTCTCATTAAATAAGCAGTGGATTTCAAATGACCCTACACATTCCCCTAAAAAGAAATCCATTTTGGACTCTGTGACAAATCAAACAGAATCAAGGGAATTAAATTTCCAGGAAGAGACATTGCAAACTTCTTCTTCTCGGATGTGAAAGAGATGACTCAAGGCAAGAAAACCCCAAGAAGATCTCTGGGAGGAACTGAGTTCTTCATGGGAATTAAATTCCTTGTTAAAAAATGGGGGGAAATTAAATTCCAAGAAACATTTTTGAGATGGAATTAAATTCCATGGAAAAAGGCAAACACCACCATTAACCCCTGAAGATCAGAGAAACCCTAAAAGGCCAGTTGATTAAAGAATGAGTGATTTTCTTCTTAAAGAACTTAAAAATGGGTTCTTGTTAAAAGGGAAAACCCTTGGTGTGGATTTAAAATCCAAAGAGTTTTATATGTATGAAAGTTATTCGATCGTACAAAGCCATTACCTGAAGAGATGGGTCTTTCTTAAACAGAGTTAAACTCTGAAGATTTTGGAACAGAGAACTAAGCTCTGAGAAGGAGAATTAAATTCTCAAAGAAAAAAATTGCAAGGAAGAAGATGAAAGAGTGGAAGCGCTTCTGAAGAGACCCCTGCATTTATAGGATGTGATGGAAACGCTTCATCTTCCCAATTCCCTAGATGAATCCAACGGTCACAAAAGTGACAACGTTGCACTCACGTACAGACACGTGAGAGAAACGTTGTGGGGGCATTTGTTTCCTGATTAAAAAATCAGGAATTACCTCAATGAGATATCACGTGTTCACACGTGACCAATGGTCACGTGATGACACGTGATGGTTAAAACTTCATCAAACAGAAGCGAAAACAAACTGCTGAAAAATAACTCAATTCGTGCTCACACGCGACCAAGGGTCACGTGCTGGCACGTGATAGGCTTTGAAATCCTTACAGCTTGAAAGAATTTAATTCTAAAATTCAGAAAAAATACCTCAACGAGGTGTCACGTGCTCACACGTGACCAATGGTCACGTGTTGACACGTGATGGTTAAAACAACAACATAAACAAGCTACTGAAAAATGACTTAATTGAGGGTCACGTGCTCACACGTGACCAAGGGTCACGTGACCAAGGGTCACGTGTCAGCACGTGACTGGCTTTAAAGGCCTCACAGTTTAACAGAATTAAAATTCTGAATTTCTCTAAAATCTTCATTAAGGAGAACCGTTGGATTAAAAATCCAGGGGTGATTAAATATCACCAATTAATGGAAAAATCTTAGACAAGGAAAGATTTCCCCTAAATCTCACCATAAATAACAAATAGAATATCTTTGGATTAAACATCCAACGGTGAATAAAATTCACCTAATAATCTAAAGGCTCAGATTAATGATGGAAACAAATCAAATATTTCAATGAAAAATTTACTAAACAAATTGATTCTTTTCCTTCTCCTATAAATAGGAGCCAGAGGAGAGTTTTTGAGGGAGAGAGAGTTTTGGAATCTTGAAATTTCAGAGAGAAAAGATAGGAGAATTTAATTCTCTACAAAAGAAAAACCCTAGGTAAGAAAAGAAAGGGGATCAAAACTTCAATAAAGAGAATTTAATTCTCAATCTAAGAGTTTAACTCTTTTATGAAAAAGAACTTAGTTCTTCCTCTAGTTGAAGTTTTGCAAAGCGCACATCTCCCCATAAGTTGAGAATTTAATTCTCATCGGGTAGAGATCCTACCATGCAGATCTAAAACTTAGAGGGGGAATTGAGTTCGGAGAATTTTATTCTCCCAAAGCTATAGGACCTTCCAAAATAAAATTAGGGTTTGAACCCTATCTGAGAATTTAATTCTCCCAAAAATATAGGAATTTAATTCCTTCAAGATGAATGAAATTAGGGTTTAACCCTACATAAGAATTTAATTCTTTCATAACAGGAATTAATTCCTCCAAAATCGTGATTAGGGTTTAGCCCTACAGAGAATTTAATTCTTAAAATAAAGAGACTTGAAAGATCTCCATGCACATAAAGAACATTGGTCACATGATGACACGTGACCATAATCCGCAGTGATCAGAAAAGAAGGAATAAAATTAGGTCACGTGTCCCCACGTGACCCCTAAAAAGATCCCCAAAAATAAAAAGGAAACAGATTTGAGGCAATGCCTCACGTGCTCCTACGTGACTCCCAAAATGCAGAAAGAAAAAGCAAAGGAAATGAAGGCTTTGGACGCTCTCACGTGTTACCACGTGACCCCTTGGCAAACGCTTTAACAGTCAGCGCATAAATCCCCATCACGTGTCAACACGTGACGTTCAAAATAAAAATAATAAAGAAGTGTTTAACACTTAATTGCATAACGAGGTAAAAGGGTATCTGGTCCCACCTTAGGGCGCACTCACGTGTCCCCACGTGACCCCTCTTTTTTTTAGTGTTTAACACTGATTCGAGAACTTTATACCCAGTGTTTAACACTGGTGTTTTCCAGTGTGTAACACTAATTTGACAACTTCATTTCCAGTGTTTAACACTGTTGTTTGCTAGTGTTTAACACTAATTTGGGAAACTATATTTCCAGTGTTTAACACTGATTGTTCTTTTAGTGTTTAACACTAGTTTGAGAATTATGTCTTTAGTGTTTAACACTTTGTTATTTAGTGTTTAACACTACTTTTAGCCAAATTGGCTAATCTTTCAGAGGCAAAGCCTCCCCTTCAATTGAATCTCAAAATTGAATAACATCCAGAGCTATAACAGAAATGTTATCAAGCCCCTCAAAACTTTTATGGACAGGAATCAGACAAATGTCAAACAGGCCAGACTTAATTGGACTTAGCCCAAGTTGGCCATAAGTTCTCAATTCAGACTTAACTGAGCCAATGGGCTCACAATATAATTAATTGGTCTTGGTTTCAAATTAGGCTATAGATCATTTAATCTACCTTGGTTCAAGGGTACATCTCTTCACCCCTTTGATATTTGTCGTTGTAATTCCTCAACGTCTTCAAAGAGGTGATGGGTCCCAACAACCATACATTTCACGGACTGTGGGGTCCTTAAACTCATGGACTATGGTGTCCTTAACCTTGACCGTGACGTCTTAAAACTAACAGCGGACTATGATGTCCTTAACCTTGACCGTGATGTCTTAAAACTAACACCGGACTGTGGAGTCCTTAAATCTACGGACTATGATGTCCTTAACCTTGACCGCAATATCTTAAACCTAACATTGGACCGCAATGTCCTTAAACTACTTATCAACCGCAACGTCACTAAACTAAACAAAAGAGCCCCCAATTACTCTTTTGTTGGATCTAAATAATCCCGTTAAGTTGATCTTAGTCTAAAACTAGACTAACGCATCCTTAACAAACGTTTAAGTTGATCTTAGCCTCAAATAAGGCTAACGTATCCTTAAACACAACCCCCAAACCCAAATCTAAGAAAGATACGGATTTGGACCAGTCCACGTTCTACGGGCGACAACATAAATTAGTCTCCGTATACAATTCACGGGCAACCACAAACAAAACAAACACCCACGACACGAAGTGATCATCTGGAGAAGGATAAAGTTGTTACCGCGATGCGGTAGCGTAATTAACTGCAGGGGCTTGCGCCTGCAGGGAAGAGCGTCCCCACAATCAAAAACCCCTCAAACGAGGGGGAATCTGACGAAGTCTGCTATATCGAACGCATCCGTTTAAACCTTCGATACATGGTGCCATAAATCAAATTGGCATCTTCGGAGAGGTGGACGGATAGCACCAATTAGCATCTGCCCCGAATTTCAGGCAAGACGTCAGTCTTGTGCCGCCTTTCGGAGGGGAACAGGTATATGGCTCATAACAGATCGAGAAACTACTGATAACACTTATCATTAAATCTCAACAGCCCTGACCAGGGACTTCCTGTTATAGCCAATCGAGCATAGCGCAACATCAACCCCCAATATCGGGAAAGAAGAAACCCCTCCTATCGCTTATTGCCTCCGTGTGCCTCGGGACTGTACCCAAAATCGACCTGTTTGCACGAATTAGTAGAGCCGTGGTAGGGTGGAGATCAAAGTACAGTGGGAGGACACACAAGACTCTATGACGATGTCGGGTCTACAGACTAATTCGTACCAGTGTAACCTGAGAACTGCTATCTGACATAGATATAATACCGCATAGGAGTTCTCAGCGAGTCCGTTCAGTGTATCCAGTCTCCAATGAGCACCTGTATATAGTCTTTGGTGTCACCACACCAATGGATATGGGATCATCCATCGCCCATCATATGAGTCAAGAACCGTATACACTAGTCTACTCTGGAATATTGTTCATACCATAATTTTGCATTATTATATTCCCCATTCTTATGCATTTTACAAATAAACAGGTGCTTTTGACCCATGTCTGCTACATAGTTGCAGGTTACAGATTCTTGGGACAAAAACAGTGAAAAAGACATAAGACGATACAAAAGTGAGACTACGACTGACAAATGGAAGAATCTTGATCAAGCATACAATTTGGAGAATAACGAAAATCAATAAACAAGTTCACAAAGTATAAAGGCAGCTCAAGGTTCAAGACTTCGACACGAAGCAAACGGAAAAGTCCATGACATTACTCTCTGTAGAGATCTGGAAAAGAACTAAAAGACATTATGAAGAAACAACTGTATAAACAAGAAGTAAAATTCAACTAGAAGCAGCACAGCAGAACACAGGAACCAAGCCCCCTATACGGCTGCGGATCTGCGGCCAAACAGGGGTTTTGGCCGCGGTTCCACGGCTACAAGGGACACGTGTCGATGGAAAATGTGTCGGTGGAGGCGACGCGTTGACTAGTTCTTTTCTTAGGGGGTAAATTTTTAAAAACATATATGACGCGATTGTAACCTAGGGTTTCTATGAATCTATAAATAGAACCCTAAAAACCTGTTTTAGGTCATGCCTCTTTTTATTCATCTATTCAGATCTGAAAATTCCTGTAAATGTTTGGAGAGAGCCATCAATAAAGTAAGTAGTTTTGTTTAATTGCCTAGTTAATTTTTATCTGCCTTAGTATAGATTTTTCATTCCTTGCCCTAGTTAGATAGTTAGAGATGTTTTTCAATTTCCTAATGAGCGAGTAGTCTCCTCGCTTGTTAAGGTTAGATTTGGGGAAAGCTTGAGAGATGAAATCTCTCACCCCTTTCTTGCCCCATCACATATAATTAATAGAACTCCATGCATACATACACACACCGTTCCCTACGGCACCTTACCCCTTGAGGTAACGGTGATACCGTAGTATAAACGACCGGTTGCGTATGTTTTCCATGGAGGTTAGGGTAAGAATTAAGAAAGGAAAGGACTAGAACCTAGAGGAAGAAACATCGTTTCTTCCCGATGGAACTAATCTCCTTTATTAATTGTTACCATAACACCTAAAAGAGATCTAAAATAGGGCATTGAAAGCGGTGAGGAAATCTTCAATTTCCAAACTCAACCTAAACTTAACCCTAGCAAGATTCTAGTCTTGGTATAAATCAGTTTAGTTTTTAGCGATAATCCATTCACACCGTTTGGAATTAACTTGTTAGACCAAATTAGGAAATACACAACATCCCTGTGGACCGACCCGTACTCACCGGCTAGCTACCAAGCGACGCCATTCTTGATTGCGGTTAACAAATATTTTTGATTCATCTTTTAAAAACGCACACGCATTAAATCTCACAAATCAAATGGCGCCGTTGCCGGAGATGGCGTAGTATTTTCTTTTTGCAATTTCGGGTTAATATAAAATTATAAAAATCATAAAAACAGTAAAATTAAAAATTTATAAAAATTTTATCATTCTTTTATTGTTTGAAGGGTTTATCATGTGAATTTCGCAGGATTGACAAACGAGTTCAGATCTGGAAAAATCTAGAAAGCAAAACAGAAAACGGAAGATCTGAACAGCAGAGGATTTCAACAACAGAACAACAGAAAAAATCTCGGGATCTGAACCAGCCACGTGACCGCGGAACCGCCGCAATAGACCCATTCTGACCGCGGAAACGCGGCTGCCTGCTGACGTCAGCACGTGGAAATCCCACTGTTTGTTTTTCTCTCTCCTCCTCTGCAACCCCAAATATCTCCTCTGTAAAATTTACCTGCAGAATTCTTTGCGCTAAAATTCTCTCCCCCTTCCAATAATTGATCTTGTGCAGGATTCTTTGCGCCGCGCTTAAAATAAAAAAATATTGATTGCAAGTGGTTGTTTACTGTTTTGCATATTTAATCTGACTTTAAGGGGCTTGAGACCAATCCAGATTGGGTGGGGATTTCATCACCCTTCCCAGGACCCCAGAAATCACATAAGGCATATTGCATTGACCATCATTTAATTAAAAAAGATTAGACTCAGCCCTAAGGACATCGCGCTCAATAGGACAGAGGACTAGTTGTAGGTATCGACCGTTTATCCTAACCTGACTTTGTGGGTCTAGGCAAGTGTGTCTAAGGCGAGTGGTTACTTAATTAGGGCCACTACTTGTAGTGGAGAGCCTCCCAATCACCTGGCACTTACCTGGCCGCAATTGGAGGTGAAGAGGCGGTTTGAGGTCCTATTTCTAGCCCTTTGGAACAGTTAGAAGCTGTCTAGCTGACCTAGGTGACCCTAGATTTAGGCATGATTGTGCATTTGTGGTTGATTGCATTTGTGTCAAAGCCTTTTATCGAAAAATCATTTTGCAAAAAGCTCCACATATAAAAAGAAAAAAAAGGAAAATTTTTACAAAAAAAAAATTTGCAACTTGACGCTAAGAAATCCGTGCACACCTCTCACACCGACTTTCTTCTCATTGACATTTTCTTACCCCCACATTCTGTTTTTCACCTTTTTGACTACACTACCTCTTTAGTGTATGTCTAATTGGACTAGGGACTCTAGCGCCCGATTAGTCCGCGTCTCGTTGGTACCGACCGACGAAGCTTTCGACTCCGAAGTCGAAATTCCTTCCACTTGCTTACCTTCACCTTCAAATTCTTCCTCCGAAGGTATGTCGGGATATAATCCTAACAGCACCTTACCCACGGGACTGATTCCACCTCCGTTAGGTGCGAATAACCCGCAACACCCGCCTGTTGAAGCGCCCCAACGAATCGCGATCTAGGATCTTTTCTACCCTGTCCGCACCGCCTTACCTACTTGTCTTTCACTCCCACCGGCAAATGGGGACAATTTTGAGATCAAACCCCACTTCATCAATATGCTGCCAAAATTTCACGGACTGGAATCCGAAGATGCCTATATCTTCATAAAAAAATTCCAAAACGTTTGCGCAATGATGAAAACAACATAATTATCAGATGATGCTATGAGGCTAAGGGTCATTCCTTTCACCTTATGTGACTTAGCCGAGAAATGGTTATACAGCACATCATCACATTCAATTAGGAATTGGGATGAGTTTTTTAAAGCTTTTCTTAAAAAGTTTTATCCTCATCACAAGACCGCGAGAATTCGCAATAAAATTATACAATTTTCCCAGCTTTCTTCCGAACCCTTTTGGAAGTGTTTTGAAAGATTCAAAGACCTACTTGTTCAATGCCCTCACCATGGGATCGAAAATTGGCAACTTTGCCAAACATTATACGAGGGATTCAACCCAGCAACGAAGCAGTTGCTAGAAACCATTTGTCAAGGTCACTTTCTAACCAAATCTAGTGAGGAAGCATGACAGTTTCTCGAGGATCTTGCTGAACAAACACTTCAGTGGGAAAGCACCAAGACCACCTCATCTTCTTCTGTTGGTCAATCTAGGGCAGGCATACATCAATTAGATATGTCGATTGCTATGAAGGCCGAGATGGCCGCACTTATGAAAAAGCTATAAGCAATTGAGACCAAAATCTCATCGCCTTCTCCTGCCCCTGCTTTACCCCTACGAACTGTTTGTGCTTGTTGTTCGGATCCATCACACCTTACCGAAGAGTGTCCTTACAATCCACCTGTTCAAGGACAAGATCAAGTCAATGCTGCCTTTCAGCAACGACAAAGAAATGATCCATACTCTTCGACTTATAATCCGGGTTGGAGGAGTCACCCAAATTTTTCTTGGAATCAAAATCAACAATTTCAAGGAAACAACAACTTTCAAAGGTCTCCTCCTCCACAACAACAAGCACCACAACAAACTCAATACCAGCAACCTTTCTAACCACAACCTTATCCAAATCAAACGAACAATTTTGTGCCTAACAACTTTTACCCTCAAAATAATTTTGTTCAACCAAATGATGATAAGGTTATCTCGCTAGAAAGAAGTCTAGATGCGTTTCTCAAACAATCTACACAATCCGCAGCAAGGTTGGAGACTTCCATCCAGTCTTTGGTGCACAACAATGCTTCACACGATCAAAGCATCAAATCTATTGAGGCACAAATTGCACAACTAACTGCTGCGTTGAGCGAGAGAGAAAAGGGAAAGCTTCCATCTTAACCATTGCCAAATCCCGGTCATACACACAACGCACATGTCGCATATGAATATCAAAATCATTATGTAAATGTGGTGACCACGTTGAGATCTGGAAGAGAGTTGCAAAACAACGTGGGTATTAGTGATGACACCCCCGCCGGTGGTTCTTCTTCTTCTTCTTCTTCTCCATCTTCTTCTTCTTCACCTTCATCTTCTTCATTAGAGCCTATACTTCATAATTCAAAAGGCTCTTCTTCTTCTAATCCGAACGGACCCACTTCTCACTTCACGAACACACCCACACTGGGATCCGTTCCAACTCCACATTCTACTCCACAGACATTGGACTCAACAGATTTTCAAAATGCTCCATTTCCAAACAGATTGAGTTCCAATAAACCAACTCCACAAATGGAGAAGATTGTGGAGTTATTTAAACAGGTTAGCATAAATATACCTCTCTTGGATGCAATCCAACAAGTCCCTTATTACGCGAAAATCTTAAAGGGCTTATGCTCCTCGAAGAGAAAGTCACAAATACCCAAGAAAGTGCTAGTAGCTAGTGTCGTGAGCAATGCTATTAACCAACGTCAACCCTTACCCCAAAAACGAAAGGACCCTGAATGTCCTAAAATTTCAATAACAATTGGGGATAAGAATATCAATAGAGCACTTTTAGATTTTGGGTCTAGTGTTAACCTGCTTTCCTACTCCATGTACGAGCAATTAGGGGTTGGAGAGTTGAAACCCACTCGTTGTACTCTCCAAATGGCTGATCGATCGATCACCCATCTTAGGGGTGAGTTAGAGGATGTGTTGATCAAAGTAGGGGAATTCATATTCCCTATTAATTTTATTGTTATGGACACACAACCTGTTGCTAACCCACGGAACCAAATTCCGGTGATCCTCGGTCGACCATTTTTGGCCACTTCCAATGCCGTAATAAATTGTCGCAATGGCTCTATGACTCTATCCTTCGGGAAGATGTCTAGTGAGTTCAATATTTAAAAGATAGGTATTCCCCTCCGAATGGTGGCGACGACTGGACGTCTCGCCTGAGATTCGGGGCAGATGCTAATTGGTGCTATCCGTCCACCTCTCCGAGGATGCCAAGTTGATTTATGGCACCGTGCATCGGAAGTTTAGACGGATGCGTCCGATGTAGCAGACTTCGTCAGATTCCCCCTCGCTTGAGGGGTTTTTGATTGTGGGGACGCTCTTCCCTGCAGGCGCAAGCCCCTGCAGTTAATTACGCTACCGCATCGCGGTAACCACTTTCTCCTTCTCCAGATGGTCACTTCGTGTCGTGTGTATTTATTTTATGTTTTGTTGCCCGTGGATTGTTTACGGAGACCGAGTTATGTCGTCACCCGTAGGGCGTGGACTAGTCCAAATCCGTATTATCTTAGATTTGGGTTTGGGGGTTTGGTTTGAGGATACGTTAGCCATATTTGAGGCTAAGATCAACTCAAACGTTTGTTAAGGATACGTTAGTCTATCTTGAGACTAAGATCAACTTAACGGGATCGTCTAGATCCGACAAGAGAGCATTTGGGCTCCATTGTTCCAGTTTAGGGATATAATGGTCCATTGTATGTATGGCCGTCGGGACCCGTTACCTCTCTGACGGCGTTGAAGGATTACAACGACAGGTGTCAAAGGAGTTCCGAGATGTACCCTTGAACCAAGTTGATTGGAGGGATTCATAGTCCAGTCTGTTTGAAGGTTTAAGGATACGTTAGCCATATTTGAGGCTAAGATCAACTTAAACGGGATCGTTTAGATCCGGCAAAAGAGCATGCGTGGCTCTATTGTTCCAGTTTAGGGACATGATGGTCCATTGCTAGTTTAAAGACATTGCGGTCCATAGGTAGTTTAGGGACATTGCGGTCCATGGGTAGTTTAAGGACATTACGGTCCAATGTTAGTTTTAAGACATCTCGGTCAAGGTTAAGGACGTCGTAGTCCATGGGTTTAAGGACCCCACCGTCCATTGTTAGTTTTAAGACATCTCGATCAAGGTTAAGGACGTCGTAGTCCATTGGTTTAAGGACCCCACAATCCGTTGTTAGTTTTAAGACATCTCGGTCAAGGTTAAGGACGTCGTAGTCCATGGGTTTAAGGACCCCACAGTCCATTGTTAGTTTTAAGACATCTCGGTCAAGGTTAAGGACGTCGTAGTCCGTGGGTTTAAGGACCCCACAGTCCATTGTTAGTTTTAAGACATCTCGGTCAAGGTTAAGGACGTCGTAGTCCATGGGTTTAAGGACCCCACAGTCCATATCAATGTGTGGTCATCGGGACCCGTCACCTCTTTGAAGACGTTGAGGGATTACAACACCAAGTATCAAAGGAGTGAAGAGATGTACCCTGGAACCGGAGTGGATTAAATAGTCTTTGGCCCAATTTGGGATCAAGACCAATTAATTATGTTATGAGCCCATTAGCCCAGTTAATTACGAATTGAGGACTTATGGCCAGCTTGGGCTAAGTCCAATCATGTCTGGGACATCGGCCCTCCTGTTGGTCCCTTGAAGGAGAGGCTTTGCCTCTGGCCATTTAGCCAATTGGGCCAATGCCTAGTGTTAAACACTAAAGACCAATCAGTGTTGAACACTGGGAATGAGATTGATAAGTCAGTGTTTAACACTAAAAGATAGTTGGTGTTAAACACCAGCAACAAGGCTTTCAAGTTAGTGTTAAACACTAAAACAGATCAGTGTTAAACACTGGCAACGGAAATCTCAAATTAGTGTTAAACACTAAGGTAATCAGTGTCGAACACTGCAAATAAAGTTCTTTGATTAGTGTTGAACACTAAGGCCAAACAGTGTTTTAACACTGGATTCAGGGGTTCCAATTTAGCGTTAGACGCCAAGGCAAGAGGGGTCACGTGGTAGCACGTGAGGACGCCCTCCCTTCGTTTATTCTGCTGAGAATATCACATCTTTTGGAGCATCACGTGCCATCACGTGACGGGTGTTTAAATGGAGTATGTTAAAGCCTCTGCCAAGGGTCGCGTGGGTCACGTGAGGCACTGCCTCAAAGGGGCTTTTCTGTAGATCTTTTATGGGGGTCACGTGGTGACACGTGACCCTGCCTCTCTGTATATTTTTTATAAGATCTGTTAATCCCTTTCAGGAATTAAATTCCTCGTAGGGTTGAACCCTGACAATAATTTCAGAGGAATTAAATTCCTACTTCCTTTTGAAGATTCATATTCTGGAATAGAGTTGAACTCTGAATTTTCTGTAGGAATTAAATTCCTCATATATGTGAAGAACTGAATAGGGTTAAATCCTAATAAAAGCTTTAAGGAATTAAACCCCCACTCTCTGTTAGAGAATTATTCTGGGGAATAAGATTAAGGGAATTAAATTCTTGTTGTTTTCACAGAACTAAATTCTTAACTAGGGTTAAACCCTGATTCTTTTCATTCTGAAGGAATTAAATTCCCATAACACAGGGTCAAACCCTAATTTTATTTTGAAGGAATTAAATTCCTATAGTTCTGTGAGAATTAAATTCTCGTGCTTCCATTCCCTCTCTGTGCTTTGGATCTGCATGGCAGGATCTGAACCCATTGAGAATTAAATTCTCAACTCAAGGGGAGATGTGCACTTTACAGATCCTCCATCAAAGAGAAAATAAATATGTCCTTCTGTTTTATATCAGAGTTAAACTCTGTTGAGAATAAAAAAAACCTTCCCTTTCTTACCTAGGGTTTTCTTTTGCAGAAGATCCAAATTCCTCTAACGTATCAAGGCTTTCTCTCTTTTCTTCCCTCTGCATATATATTTTTTGTGTGTCTCTTGGCTCTTATTTATGGGAGAATCAGCCGAGTTAATTAGTTTTGGTGAATCTTTCATTGGGAGATTTGATTTGTATTCACCACTCGTTTTGGACCTTTGGATTATTAGGTGAATTTTATTCATCATTGGATTTTAAATCCAGAGATTCTCCTTTGTTATTTCGGTTATATTTTAAGGGGAAATCTTTCCAAATTCGAGATTTTCCCATAGATAGATGATATTTAATCACCTTTAAATCTTTAATTCAATCGGTTCTTTTGGAAAGATTTGAGAAGTATTTTCTCAGAATTTAATTCTGTTAACAAATGGGCTTTGAAGTCGGTCACGTGTGGCCACGTGACCCTTGGTCACGTGTGGCCACGTGACCCCCTTGGAACGAGCCTTCCTCTTTCTTTTTGCGCTCTGTCTTCTGGTTGCTGCTTAACCGTTACGTGCCACCACGTGACCCCTGGTCACGCGTGAGCACGTGACCCTCGTCTGGACTCTTTTTCTTGATTTAACCGGAGAACAAGTCTGCTGCTTTTGATTATCACGTGCCAACACGTGACCCTGGTCACGTG
The DNA here is from genome assembly GCA_030015575.1 of Agapanthus africanus. Lineage (NCBI taxonomy): Eukaryota > Viridiplantae > Streptophyta > Magnoliopsida > Asparagales > Amaryllidaceae > Agapanthus > Agapanthus africanus. The sequence goes on along the minus strand of JASDDO010000031.1, from coordinate 517,593,402 downwards.
GGAGCACGTGACCTCTTCTGAAGCCTTTTCCCTGATTTGATCAGGGAACCGGTTTGCCTTTGAAGCCACATTTAATTGTCACGTGCCAACACGTGACCCAGGTCACGTGGGAGCACGTGTCCCTTTCTGAAGCCCTTTTCTTTGATGTAGTCGGGAAGCTGAATTTGCTTTGCCGATGCTTTTAGATGTCACGTGCCAACACGTGACTGCTGGTCACGTGTGAGCACGTGACCCTTTTTTGAAGCCTTTTCCATAGGCTTTCCTGATTTTAAATCAGGAAACAATAGGAAGTCTGCCCCCCGTGCCAAAAACTAGTACACGAGCAGTTTGCTCAATTCACGAAATCAAGCAGGAGGACTGCGAGCTTGAAAAATTTCTGTTTGATGACAACAGTTTTGACGCCACAAGTGCGTCCCTCCTTGAGTCTAACACAATTGGCACAACCGATGTTTATTACGAATGTTTTACTTTTTCGGATGATTTTGACAACTCACCGCCCGAGTATGAGTCCTTTGAATTTTTGGATGAGTTAGTTGAACCATCCGATTCGGTTGCTTACAGTGATTTCGAGCCATTGTTGGAATTCTTTGAGTTCGAGGTAGATTCCCCAATTTTACCTTTGATTGTTTCGCATCCGAAACTCGAACTCAAGCCCTTACCGTCTCACCTTAAATATGCTTACCTGGGTGAGAATGAGACCTTTCCCGTTATCATATCGGCATCTCTAGCCCTCCAGCAAGAGAAAGCCCTTTTAATGGTCTTACAAGATAAGCGACAAGCTTTCGGCTGGACTATGGCGGACATCGAGGAGATTAGTTCCCTTATAATTGAATATCATATGCATATGATGGATGATGCCAAGTCAATAAATGATCCACAAAAACATCTTGGGATTGTGTGGATAATCAACCTCCTCCTTTAGAAGTTGAACCACCCCCTTTTCTTTTAATAAGCTACGAGAATGCCAATATTCCACTGATTTCTGATCATTCACATTCTCATTTTGATTCATCATCACCTCCTATCTATTCACTTCCACGTACATGCAGACACTTTCCATACCACCACTTATATCTTCCCCAATTCTTTTTGGCTCGGTACAATATTCATACCGTAATTCTGCATTATCATATTCCCCATTCTTATGCATTTTACAAATAAACAGGTACTTTTGACCCATGTCTGCTACATAGTTACAGGTTACAGGTTCTCGGAACAAAAACAGTGAAAAACATAAAAGACGATGCAAAAGTGAGACTACGACCAACAAATAGAAGGATCTTGATCAAGCCTACACGAAGATCAATTCACAAAGTACAAGGCGGAGCAAGGTTAAAAACTTCGACACGAAGCAAATGGTAAAAGTCCACTACATTACTCACTGTGAAGATCTGGAAGAGAAATGGAAAACATTCTGAAGAACCAGACAAAGAAATAGGAAGACAAAGACACCCAGAACCAGCACAAGAAGTTGGAGAATCCAAGCTCATCATTTGGCCACGGAACCGCGGCCAAACCTGGCCTGCGGTCGCGGTTCCGCGGCCGTACTATGCCCGTAGTGGTGGAAAAAAATTCCAAAACTTTTGGCGGCGCTGACTAGTCTTCCTAGGGGTATTTTTGTAAAAGCAGACATGTGGCGATTGTAAACCTAGGGTTTTCTATGTCTTATAAATAGAGACCCAAATGCTTGTATTAGGTCATGCCTCCTTTCATTAATAAAATTTTGATTTCTTTTGGAGAGCATCAATTTGTAAGTAGTTCTTTTTATTAACCCTAATTAATTTCTTATCTGCCCTAGTTAGATCTTTAATTCCTTGCCCTAGAGAGATAGTTTAGATATGTTCTTCAATTCCCTAATGAGCGAGTAGTCTCCTCGCTTATTAGGGTTAGCTTTGGGGAAGGCTTGAGAGATGAAGATCTCTCACCCCTTTCTTGCCCATCACATATAATTAATAGGACTCCATGCATACATGCACACACCGCTCCCTACGGCACCCTATCCCACGAGGTAGCGGTGATACCGTAGTATAAATGCCCGGTTGAGCGTGTTTTCCATGGAGGTTAGGGTAAGGATTGATAAAGGAAGGACAAGAACCTAGAGGAAGAAACAGTGTTTCTTCCCGATGGTACTAATCTCCTTTATTAATAATTACCATAACTCCTAAATAGATCTTAATTTGGGTATTGAAAGCGGTGGGAAATCTTTGCATTTCCAAACTTAAGCTAAATCTAACCCTAGCAAGATTTAGATCTAGATAAATTTAGGTTTTAGATTTAATCAATCCGACAACAATCAGAATTAACTCGTAAGAACAATTAGGAAATTCACAACATCCCTGTGGACCGACCCGTACTCACCGGCTAGCTACCAAGCGACGCCGTTCTTGATTGCGGTTATATAAATTCTTTGATTCATCTTTTAAAAGCGGAAGCATGCTAAAATCTCTTTCAATCAAATGGCGTCGTTGCCGGGGATAGCGTGTTATTTTCTTTTTGCAATTTTGGGTTAATCTAAAAATTGAAAAATCATAAAAACTGAAAAATTAAAAAATAAAAAAAATTATCATCTTTTATTTTGTGAAGGGTATTTTTGTTTGAATTTTGCAGGATATACAATCGAGTTCAGATCTGGAAAAATCCAGAGATCAAAACAGCAAATATCAAATCTGAACAGCAGAGGATTTCAACAACAGAATAACAGAAAAATTTTGGGATCTGAACCAGCCACTTGACCGCTGAGCCACTGCTCCAACCCTGTTCTGACCTCGCATCCGCGGTGGCTAGGTGACGTCAGCACTTGCAACTTTTTCTCGGGACTCGAGCCGCCCAACCCACCGCGGAACCGCCGCGACCTGGTGACTTCAGCCGGTGGAAAAATCTCTGTTTGTTTTCTCTCTCCTCCTCTGCAAATCTTGATATCTCCTCTGAAAAATCTTCTGCAGGATTCTTTGCGCTAAAAAATCTCTCCCCCTTCCAATAATTGATTTTGTGCAGGATTCTTTGCGCCGCGCTAAAAAAATTTTGATTGCAAGTGATTGTTACTGCTTTGCATATTTTTAATCGGACTTTAAGGGGCTTGAAACCAATCCAGATTGGGTGAGGATTTCATCACCCTTCCCCCCAGAAATCACATAAGGCATATTGCATTAACCATTATTTAATAAAAAAAATACTAGATTCAGCCCTAAGGACGTCACGCTCAATAGGACAGAGGACTAGTTGTAGGCATCGGCCGTTGATCCTAACCTGACTTTGTGGTGTCTAGGCAAGTGTGTCTAAGGAATGTGGTTACTTAATTAGGGCCACTACTTGTAGTGGAGAGCCTCCCACTCACCTGGCACTTACCTGGCCGCAATTGGCGGTGAAGAGATGGTTTGAGGTCCTATTTCTAGCCCTTTGGAACAGTTAGGAGCTGTCTAGCTGACCTAGGTGACCCTAGATCTAGGCCTGATTGTGCATTTGTAGTTGATTGAAAGTGTGTCTAAGCCCTTGATCGAAATTTTTGCAAAGAGCACCACATAAAAAAAAGGAATTTGTTTTATAAAAACTTGCAAAATTTTGTCGCTAAGAAATCCGTGCATCCACCTTCTTTCTCTTCTCCTTTTTACATCATGGGTACCCCACCTCATAAATCTCTTGCCGAACTTTGGTACCTTGAACCAAACTTTGCTTCCTACGCGAATTGTTTCGGTCGATTTTCGGACGACCCCTCCATGCCCAAAATTTCTTTGAAAGATCGAATAGAAGCGTCTAGGAGAAACAGTTCGACCCTGCAATCCACTTTGTATTAACCGTGTCAACCTTCACCACCTTCGTACGTTGATACCACTTTTTCGAGTCCTGTTGTAACTCCTAAACCTATGTCTATTGCTGAGCATATTAAACAATCTCGTAGCCGATCTTTCACTCCTCTTAACACATCCAGTTCTTGGGATCAACAAGTCCATTCACCTTTTTATCCAAATGTTGATCCTACTCCTGTCCAACCATTCAATTCCTACCAGTCCTACCCGACTTCCGCATCTTCCCTAGACCTTGCTTCTACACAACCATTTGGGAGTTTCTAAAATCCAACCAACTTTGAATCTTTTACTGAAACCCCTTCACAACCCATGTCTAGTTTGAAACAGTCGTTGGAAGCCTATATGGTAGCGACAAATCAAATGATGAGGAATGTGGATGCGTCCGTGGCCGTCCTTATGCAACCTAGTGAACCGGTAGCTAGTTTCCAACTAGCTCCAAATCTTCTAATGTATGAGGAGGCGGTTGGACAGAGTGAGAATTTGAGTGGTGAGAGTGAGTTCTACACCTTTCCAAATCAAACCTACCCATACCCAATTGAATCCCACAACTCCGGTTTTCAAACAAGTGTTCCAAATGATTCATCAGTTGAAAATAAAACATTTAATGAGTTGTGCGACTTTGTAGTACTTGATTTGCCAGATTGTGAAGAGTCCCTTTCGAGTGAAACCATACCTAATCCTTTTGAACTTTACACCTCCACTCTAGAGCCTAAATTAATTGATATCCATGCTTTTGATGAGGTGTCTGAAAAAATTGATTTTCACTTGATTGAGGATATTGACTCCGGGAATATTTTGGATGATGAACCCGTAGATTTGACTGAAATTTTATCTCCAATTCATCATCCCGAGTTATTAAATGTTTCTCCCGAACTTCATATGCGTCTTGATTTTGATGATAATGGCATGGATAAGCTAAATTTTGAAGAGAATTATGAGGATAGTATTGAGGAGAGTATTGAGGATAGTATTGAGGATGAACCATTTTTGTTTGATGTGTCGAATTTTCCAATTCATCCTCCTGAACCTTTAACTGTTATATTTCCTAAATCAAACCCCTTCCTTTCCATCGTTCCGACCACGCAAAAGATCACGCTTGAGGACTGTGAGCTTGAAAATTTTCTGTTTGATCACAACGGTTTTGACGCCACTAGTGCGTTCCTCTTTGAATCTAACACAGTTCTCACAGCTGATAACGATTACGAGTGTTTCACTTTTTCGGACGATGTTGAAAACTCACCTCCCGAGTTTGAGTCCTTTAAATTTTCATATGAGTTAGTTGAACCATCAGACTCGGTTACTTACAGTCATTTCGAACCATTGATGGAATCCTTCAAGTTCGAGACAGATTACTTAGGTGAGAATAAGACTATCCCTAAATCACTCCCTTTCTTCCTTCCTATCGTTTCGACCACGCAAGACTCCGTCGCGTTTCCATTTTCAATGAAGGATTTACCAAGTTCGACGTATCCATGTTTTCTTGCGAATCTTGAGGGATTTGACCCCATTTCTCGACGGTTTGATAGATTAGCACAATCGCTTTTAACACATCGGTCATCACATATTGCGCTAATTTATTCACTCGATTTACACCCTCAAGTTCATACTACACTTCTTTCTCTTTTCCGTCATTCTTCTCCTCCACCGAGACCATATACCGCTTCTATCTCCACACGGTCTTCATTTCTTTCCTCTACACTCCATTCTTCCACTAACCCTACCATTATCACGACAGAATTTTTGAATGGTTGGTGCTAACCTTTGGCCTGTGTAAGGACTTATTTAGTTTGGGAAGGACCTTGTTGTATATATATTTTTGTTTTTCTTTTAAAAATTAAAAAAATATATAAATAAATAAACAGGGGAGTGCCGACAATTTTGACCCTCTTGGTGTTGCATGACAGTGAGGACACTATCAAGGTTAAGTTTGGGGGTATGCTTGGTAAGACTTCTTCCTTCGCATTCATATGTACATTTTGCATTTGCATACATATTTTAAAACCCATAAAAATTGAAAATTTTGAAAAATTATAAAAATTAAAGTATTCAATTTTGGCCTTATTTGACTTGAGTTTGACAAAAATGTTGACTAGCTAGGAACAACTAGATCTTAGACTTAGTAAATTAAAAACCCTAAAATTAACCTTTCTTAAAATTTAACGGTAGAAAGTATATGTCTTTGTAGTTTATTTAGAAATAGGCAAATTTCGAGTTGACTTCTTGGGCTAAATTAAAACAAGGGAAAAGTATTGATATTTTTTATTAAAGTATAAGTTTGAAAAATAATTCCTAAGCTTAAGTCTAAATTCTGAAAATGTATACCCTATAAATTGCACAAACACGAACCTTGAAACTTGGAATAGTAGAAGAGACCTTGAAATGCTCTTGTCTAAAGTCCTTAGTACGAAGAAAAAATAAAATAAAAATACAAGTGTGAATAAAGAGATAAAAAAAAATGAAAACTGGTTTTTGTGATTACTTAAGGCTGCATTAATAGAAAAAATATTTAGCGAGGGTGCTTCATCACCTAGTGCCTTAGACCAACTGGTTTAGGAGTCACTGCTAAAGCCTTAGGTGTTACAAGACTAGGAATTACGCTTTAATGTGCATACACATTTTGTAATCGGTTGTTGGTACTTCAAAAAGTATCAACGGTCGCATGAAGGATGTGTGAGCGAAATTCATCTAAAAATTCACCAATTAAGAAGTGCTTTGACAATGGACAAGAGTATGATTGCTTGATTTGAATTTCCAAGTGTAGGGGTGATATATACACACACGTAGGGGTATGCGATTGGGGTTTAGATAAGAGATAGGAATGAAGAATATGACTTATATCCTTAATAGAGATGATAAAAATTCCAAAGTTGAGATGGAACCCTAGAAGACAAACTTAAGAGATGCCAAAAGCTAAATAGGTCTACAGAACATATATAATCTTAAGTTAAATGATAAGGAAGCGTGAAGAATACGGGTGGATAAGTTATGAGTCGAAGATAGTAGAATTCCTTATTGGAAAACCTAATTGGAGAATAAAAGTCAATGGGCCAAATTGATAGGATTTTGTGGGTAGTATCCGCTGAAAACCCTCAAGAGACAACACTCCTCCTACTAGGGACACCTAGAGGTTTAACGGCTTGTTGCACGAGCTCAGTGCAATCGCGATTCCCTGCGAAAGTGAGGTTAGGATTTTGTTAAGAATAAAACTAGGTTTGCTCGAGGACGAGCAAAAGATAAGTTTGGGGGTATTTGTTTATACCGTAATTTTGCATTATCATATTCCCCATTCTTATGCATTTTACAAATAAACAGGTACTTTTGACCCATGTCTGCTACATAGTTACAGGTTATAGGTTCTCGGAACAAAAACAGTGGAAAAGATAAAAGACGATGCAAAAGTGAGACTACGACCAACAAATAGAAAGATCTTGATCAAGCGTACACGAAGATCAGTTCACAAAGTACAAGGCGGAGCAAGGTTAAAAACTTTGACACGAAGCAAATGGTAAAAGTCCACTACATTACTCACTGTGAAGATCTGGAAGAGAAATGGGAAACATTCTGAAGAACTAGACAAAGAAATAGGAAGACAAAGACATCCAGAACCAGCACAAGAAGTTGGAGAATCCAAGCTCATCATTTGGCAACGGAACCGCGGCCAAACCTGGCCTACGGCCGCGGTTCCGCGGCCGTGCTATGCCCGTAGTGGTGGAAAAAAATTCCAAAACTCTTGGCGGCGCTGACTAGTCTTCCTAGGGGTATTTTTGTAAAAGCAGACATGCGACAATTGTAAACCTAGGGTTTTCTATGTCCTATAAATAGAGACCCAAATTCTTGTATTAGGTCATGCCTCCTTTCATTAATAAAATTCAGATTTCTTTTGGAGAGCATCAATTTGTAAGTAGTTCTTTTTATTTGCCCAAATTAATTTTATTATCTGCCCTAGGTAATTTCTTATCTGCCCTAGTTAGATCTTTAATTCCTTACCTAGAGAGATAGTTTAGATATGTTCTTCAATTCCCTAATGAGCGAGTAGTCTCCTCGCTTGTTAGGGTTAGCTTTGGGGAAGGCTTGAGAGATGAAGATCTCTCACCCCTTTCTTCCCCATCACATATAATTAATAGGACTCCATGCATACATGCACACACCGCTCCCTACGGCACCCTATCCCACGAGGTAGCGATGATACCGTAGTATAAAGGCCCGGTTGAGCGTGTTTTCCATGGAGGTTAGGGTAAAGATTGATAAAGGAAGGACAAGAACCTAGAGGAAGAAACAGTGTTTCTTCCCGATGGTACTAATCCCCTTTATTAATAATTACCATAACTCCTAAATAGATCTTAATTTGGGTATTGAAAGCGGTGGGAAATCTTTGCATTTCCAAACTTAACCTAAACCTAACCCTAACAAGATTTAGATCTAGATAAATTTAGGTTTTAGATTTAATCAATCCGACAACAATCGGAATTAACTCGTAAGAACAATTAGGAAATTCACAACATCCCTGTGGACCGACCCGTACTCACCGGCTAGCTACCAAGCGGCGCCGTTCTTGATTGCGGTTATATAAATTCTTTGATTCATCTTTTAAAAGCGCAAGCACGCTAAAATCTCTTTCAATCATACAACATGTTCTTCCACCGACCGATACTCTACACAGATAAATTTTTCAACTGGTTGGTGTTGACGTTTGGTCTTTGCAAAGTTTGGCAATGACGTTTAACATTGTTTCAACGAAGTTTAGGGGGGACCTTTTTTATATATATATTTTTTTCTTTGAACAATAAAAAAAATTATAAATAAATAAACAGGGGAGTGCCGACATTCTCAACCCTCTTGGTATGGCATGACAGTGAGGACACTATCAAGTTTAAATTTGGGGGTGTGCTTGGTAAGCCTTCTTCCTTCGCATTCATGTGTATATTTTTGCATTTGCATACTTATTTTAAAACCCATAAAAAATTGAAAATTTTGAAAAATTATAAAAATTAAAGTATTCAATTTTGGCCATAATTGACTTGAGTTTGACAAAAATGTTGACTAGCTAGGAACAACTAGATCCTAGACTTAGTAAATTAAAAACCCTAAAAATAACCTTTCTTAAAATTTAACGGTAGAAAGTATATGTTTTTATAGTTTATTTAGAAATAGGCAAATTTCGAGTTGACTTCTTGGGCTAAGTTAAACAAGGGAAAAGTATTGATATTTTATTAAAGTATAAGTTTGAAAAATAATTCCTAAGCTTAAGTCTAAATTCTGAAAATATATACCCTACAAATTGCACAAACACGAACCTTGAAACTTGGAATAGTAGAAGAGACCTTGAAATGCTCTTGTCTAAAATCCTTAGTACGAAAAAATAAAATAAAAATACAAGTGTGAATAAAGAGATAATAAAAAAATGAACACTGGTTTTTGTGATTACTTAAGGCTGCATTAATAGAAAAAATATTTAGCGAGGGTGCTTCATCACCTAGTGCCTTAGACCAACTGGTTTGGGAGTTACTGCTAAAGCCTTAGGTGTTACAAGACTAGGAATTACGCTTTAATGTGCAAACACATCTTTTAATCGGTTGTTGGTACCTCAGGAAGTATTAACGGTCGCATGAAGGATGTGTGAGCGAAATTCATCTAAAAATTCACCAATTAAAAAATACTTTGGACGATGGACAAGAGTATGATAGTTTGATTTGAATTTCCAAGTGTAGGGGTGATATATACACACACGTAGGGGTATGTGATTGGGGTTTAGATAAGAGATATAAATGAAGAATAGGACTTGTATCTTTAGTAGAGATGATAAAAATTCCTAAGTTGAGATGGAACCCTAGAAGGAAAACTTAAGAGATGCCAAAAGCTAAGTAAATTCGCAAGTATCTATATAATCTTAAGTTAAATGATAAGGAGGCGTGAAAAATACGGGTGGATGATTTATGAGTCAAAGATAATAGACTTCCTTGTTGGAAAACCTAATTGGAGAACAAAAGTTAATGGGCCGAGTTGATAGGATTTTGTGTGTAGTATCCGCTGAAAACCCTCAGAAGACAACACTCCTCCTACTAGGGACACCTAGATGTTTAACGGCTTATTGCACGAGCTCAGTGCAATCGCGTTTCCCTGCGAAAGTGAGGTTAGAATTTTGTTGAGAATAAAACTAGGTTTGCTCAAGGACGAGCAAAAGATAAGTTTGGGGGTATTTGTTCATACCATAATTTTGCATTATTATATTCCCCATTCTTATGCATTTTATAAATAAACAGGTGCTTTTGACCCATGTCTGCTATATAGTTGCAGATTACAGATTCTTGGGACAAAAACAGTGAAAAAGACATAAGACGATACAAAAGTGAGACTACGACTGACAAATGGAAGAATCTTGATCAAGCCTACAATTTGGAGAATAACGAAAATCAATAAACAAGTTCACAAAGTACAAAGGCGGCTCAAGGTTCAAGACTTCGACACGAAGTAGACGGAAAAGTCCATGACATTACTCACTGTAAAGATCTGGAAAATAACTAAAAGACATTATGAAGAAACAACTGTAGAAACAAGAAGTAAAAGTCAACTAGAAGCAGCACAGCAGAACACAGGAACCAAGCCCCCTATACGGCCGCGGATCCGCGGCCAAACAGGGGTTTTGGCCGCGGTTCCGCGGCTACAAGGGACACGTGTCGATGGAAAAATGTGTCGATGGAGGCGGCGCGTTGACTAGTTCTTTTCTTATGGGGTAAATTTGTAAAAATAGATATGACGCGATTGTAACCTAGGGTTTCTATGAATCTATAAATAGAACCCTAAAAACCTGTTTTAGGTCATGCCTCTTTTTATTCATCTATTCAAATCTGAAAATTCCCGTAAATGTTTGGAGAGAGCCATCAATAAAGTAAGTAGTTTTGTTTAATTGCCTAGTTAATTTTTATTCTGCCTTAGTATAGATTTTTCATTCCTTGCCCTAGTTAGATAGTTAGAGATGTTTTTCAATTCCCTAATGAGCGAGTAGTCTCCTCGCTTGTTAGGGTTAGATTTGGGGAAGGCTTGAGAGATGAAATCTCTCACCTCTTTCTTGCCCCATCACATATAATTAATAGGACTCCATGCATACAAACACACACCATTCCCTACGGCACCTTACCCCTCGAGGTAACGGTGATACCGTAGTATAAACGACCGGTTGCGTATGTTTTCCATGGAGGTTAGGGTAAGAATTAAGAAAGGAAAGGACTAGAACCTAGAGGAAGAAACATCGTTTCTTCCCGATGGAACTAATCCCCTTTATTAATTGTTACCATAACACCTAAAAGAGATCTAAAATAGGGTATTGAAAGCGGTGAGGAAATCTTCAATTTCCAAACTCAACCTAAACCTAACCCTAGCAAGATTCTAGTCTTAGTATAAATCAGTTTAGTTTTTAGCGATAATCCATTCACACCGTTTGGAATTAACTCGTTAGACCAAATTAGGAAATACACAATATCCCTGTGGACCGACCTGTACTCACCGGCTAGGTACCAAGCGACGCCGTTCTTGATTGCGGTTAACAAATATTTTTGATTCATCTTTTAAAAACGCACACGCATTAAATCTCACAAATCAAATATCGATGCCCCATCTCGATACACCCATGACTAGGAATATTTTAAGGATATGCTTATAAACTACACATGTCCCACTAGTATGATCTGCATCATAATCCCAGTAGTCAAGCAAATATCCTAAGGGCGTTATCAACATGTACCAAATGAGTAAGATGCATGATCAAATGAACAAATCAAGATAAAGTACAACCAGATAGCATACTATCATGTCGAGCAAGAATGTCCTCTGAATATATATATATATTCACACACATACCGATACATCCACTATCATATAATGGCCTCTAGGGCATACATATATCCGACACGACCTGTGTCCAGTGGTCGTATACAGCAGAGAATTTTATGCTGACTTCAAGGTGCTGTACATACCGAACTTCGATGTAGTTTTGGGTATGGATTGGTTAGGAACTTTCTATTTTACCATCGACTGTCGTCAAAGGAAGGTAGTGTTCGAGATTCCAGAGCATCCGGTCTTTTATTTCAAAAGTGGAGACCGTACCCTGGAGCCTAGCACATACAAAGCAAAACCGAAGAAGGCAGTGATTGCAACTCTAAAGGCGGGAGAAGATAAGCCAGAGGTGGTTCGAGAGTTCGATGATGTATTTCCTGAAGACATATCAGGTTTGCCTCCTGATCGAGCTCATGAATTTGGAATTGATTTAGTACCTAGAGCACAACCGATGATCAAAGCACCATATCGCTTAAGTCCTGAAGGTTTGAAGGAGATCCGTACTCAATTGGACGAACTTCTGAAGAAAGGATGGATTCGTCCTAGCACTTCAAGTTGGGGATCTCCAGTGTTGCTTGTAAAGAAGAAGGAAGGTTCATACAGAATGTGCATTGATTATAGAGCTTTGAACGAAGTCACGATAAAGAACAAGTATCCACACCGCGAATCGATGATCTGTTCGATCAACTAAGTAGGTCTTGCGTTTTCTCAAAGTTAAATCTTCGTTCGGCTTATCATCAGGTGAAGGTCAAAGAGTCTGATATTCCGAAGACGGCATTCAGGACTTGCTATAGACATTATAAGTTTCTCGTGATGCCATTTGGAGTGACCAATGCACCAGCCATATTAATGAATCTGATGAACCAGGTTTTCTGAGAATTCCTAGACAGGTTTGTTGTCATATTCATCGATGACATCCCGGTGTATTCTAAGAATCGGAAAGAGCACGCTGAACATTTACGAATTATCCTGGAGACTTTAGAACAGCATCAACTCTATTCCAAGTACATCAAGTGCGAGTTTTGGCTAAAACAAGTCGGATTTCTCGGACATATCGTTTCAGGTGAAGGAATCTCTGTGGATCCAGCTAAAATATCAGCAGTAAGCAAATGGACGATACCAAAGACAGTGAAGGACATTCGAAGTTTTTTAGGATTAGCGGGATACTATCGAAGATTCATAGAAGACTTTTTGAAGATTGCAACACCCCCTGAACAAACTCACACGTAAAGATAAAGAATTCGTGTGGTCAGAAGCATGCGAACAAGCTTTTGCAGAATCCAAGTCAAGATTGACAACAGCACCTATTCTTGTAATACCGGACCAATCTGGAGGTTTAAAAGTGCATTGCGATGCATCTGGTAAGGGATTAGGATGTGTTCTACGCCAGCACGGTAAAGTTGTAGCTTATGCATCAAGACAGTTGAAAATCCATGTACACAATTATCCAACGCATGACTTAGAGTAGGCAGCTATTATATTTGCACTGAAAATTTGGCGTCATTATCTTCTTGGAGACGGGTAGATATATACACAGACCACAAAAGTCTGATGTATGTGTTTACTCAGAAAGAGCTGAATATGTGGCAGAGAAGATTGTTAGAACTTATGGCGGACTTCGACATCAACCTACAATATCATCCAGTGAAGGTGAATGTAGTTCCTGATGCACTTAGTCGCCAACAACTATCAATGAATCTCACCGTACAGTGGAAACTACAGCAAAATTTGCATCAGATGGAGATAGAAGTGATCATGCCAGGTAACACTTAAAATTTGATGAATTTACAAGTTCAGTCTACAATTATCAATCGGATCAAAGCAGCTCAAGCAAGAAATGTCAAGTTGCAAAAGATCATAGAACAAGTAGAAAGTGGACTTTAAACAGACTTCATCATCCACAAAGACGGATCTTTGAGATACGGAAGCAGATTGTGTGTACCATAAGGTCCTGTTCGGGAAGAGTTGATGAAAGAAGCTCACAGCTCCCCATACTCAGTACACCCTGGCGGTACAAATATTTACGTCAACATTACTGGTGGCATGGAATAAAGCGTGAAGTAGCCAGAAGCGTATCTAAATGCTTGGTGTGTCAGTAAGTAAAAGCTGGACATCACAGGACTGCTGGTCTACTTCAACCGTTACCTATTCCAGAATGGAAGTGGCAACACATCACCATAGACTTCGTGACTGCACTTCCTCACAGCACGAAAGGTAATGATGCAGTATGGGTTATTGTGGTTTGACTCACAAAGTCGGCTCATTTTATTCCCTTTCGAGTTGGCCAATCTACCAAGACACTAGCAAAGAAATACATGGAGGTAAGTCTGAATCTAAGTAAGATTTAACTCTTCATAGTGTACTATCTCTGATACTCATAAACTCATACAAGAGATCGTGAGATTATATGGAGTACCGATTTGCATTGTCTCCGATCGTAACACTAGATTCCGATCGCAGTTTTGGCAAAGTCTGCAAGCTAGCTTGGGAACGAGTCTGAACTTTAGCACAGCTTACCATCCACAAACAAATGGACAGTCTGAGCGAACGATTCAGATCCTTGAAGATATGCTAAGAGTATGTATGCTAGATTTCGGAGGATCGTGGGAAGATCACCTATATCTTGTGGAGTTTTCATACAACAACAGCTATCAAGCAAGTATTGGAATGACACTGTTTACAGCGCTCTATAGAATGAAGTGCCATTCACCATTAAGTTGGGACGACATCGGAGATAGGAATCTCCTTAGACCTGAGATGATAGTGGCGACTGTAGATATAGTTCGCACTATCAGGGAACGAATGCGCATAGCTCAAGAACGACAGAAGCATTAGGCTGATGCAAAGCGCCTACACCTGGAGTTCCAACCGGGAGATCATATCTTTCTAAAAATCTCTCCAAACCGTGGAGTGATTCATTTTGGAAAGAGGGGTGATCGCACGCTTTTGGCGTGTCGAGTTTTAAGAGTTCTAAAATTTAACCGCGATCAGGACGGTGTCACTTTGCAGCTAGCCGCGATGAGCACGGGTCGATCCACAAGGAGACTGAGCGTTTTATGTTCTTGTTCTGACGAGTTAATGCGCGTGGGCGGAATTGTTCGTATCTAACCTATGTGTATATATGCACAAGTAAAGTTTGTTAAGAATAGATAGATTAGTGTAAGTGAAAGGAATCCGTATTCAAGTCCTTTAAGCCGAACTCAACAAATGAAGCTAGAGCAATCGGCAATAACGTGGATTAGGGTGATTAAGCACGGAATTAGAAATCCGGCTTATTGACCATGTCCGTCCGTTCTTGTCTCTTGCTTTTGCCTCCGGCCAAACTGAACGCAACCGGTCGCGGTTAGAAATCACCGATACCTTGGTAGGGTAGGGTGCCTAACGGAGCGCTTGCGTAAGGTTTGGGCGGAATTCAATTGGAAAATACGGGAAAAGGAAACGAACAAAGAAACCTTAACTTACAATATCTTTCTCTTTTCCTAACAACACCTATTCACAACCATCTCAAGAACAAACCAAAAAAGAGCAAAAGAAAAGATAAACAAAGAAAAGAAAAGAAAACATTATAAGTATATGCATGGAATTTAAGTGCAAGTAAGTAAAGAAAGTATTTAAAGTGCAAGACAGAAAATGCAAGTAATTAAAAAGCAAGAAAGAAACACTAAGAACCATAGAACAAATTACACACCATGGGTTTAATAACCCAAACTTAAACTTGCAAGCTCAATTAAGAGGTTGCAAGATCAAGAGAGGGCTAAAAACACAAGGCAAATGAAGGCACAAAAGAACACTTTATTGATCTTCAAGAATGATACAACCCTTGAGTGCAATAACCAAAGCTTAATCTTGCAAGCTCAATGAAGAGGTTGCAAGATCAAGTTAAGGCAAAGAACTCAAAGGGTTAGCTATGTACAAGAGAACAAAATGAAAAACAAAAGAGTAGAAGTGTAAAATTAAAGACAATCCAAGCCCTCTCTCCCTTGCTCACTAGTTCTATATTTATAGGCTCAAAAGAACATTAAACAAACAATAAAAATAAGCTGATGTGGTGGCAAGGGGGGCCCACAGAAGTCTGGGAGCATTTGGGGCTAAAGGGGCCGGCCACAATGGTATTGTGCTCGGGTCAATTCCGAGCTCTGGGGCTCATGCTTGGTGTGTTGACTTGTGTTGTCCCCAATATCACTTTGGTGCTGCTGGTTTTCTCTAATTTGACTTGGTCTGCACCCAGGGTTTGGAGGGAAATTTGAATCTTTAAGTAAACACACTCCACATCATATCTTTATGCATTAACTACCCATCACTTCCATGCCCACTTGTGCCGTGATTAATGGCTGCCCCATCCATGGTCCATGTGCCAAAGAGCATGTGTACACACTTGCATTGTGTTGGACCAAAATATTGTGCACACATTTTATTCACAAAATCTCTTTGGATATCGGTCGGTTTCCAGTTCTGGCTGCAGTGTCGGCTCAAATTTGATATATCCGTGATTTTAAGTGTATTTTCAGTATTTTTTCAAGGATACATGTAATCTGTATTACTGAGCAGACACTGCTTAATAGTACCGATATTTACGAAAATAGATAATGAATGAGCGATATTAAAATGCAGTTTTCTGTGATGAACAAATACCCCCAAACTTATCTTTTGCTCGTCCCGACCAAAACAAAATCATAGCCTCACTTTCGCAGGGATCGCGATTGCACTGAGCGCGTGCAACAAACCGTTAAACCTCTAGGTGTCCCTAGTAGGAGGAGTGTTGTCTCCTGAGGGTTTTCAGCGGATACTACCCACAAAATCCCGTCGAGTTAGATTCATAAGTTAACGCCGGTTCTACTCCTACAGTTTAGTATCTAGGTTATAAATTCTGTTATCCTAAGTTAGAAATATTCAACCCTAATGCTTCACACCTCTTATTTATTTAATCTTAGATCCTATACGTTCCAAAAAAGTTTAGAAAGATATTGGTATCTCCTGAGTTTTCCTGCTAAAGTGCGGTCTCCAATCAGGGATTTTTATCAACTTTACAGAAAACATAATTCTTATTTTTTATTTCTATCTTTTCTCCAAATATCGATTGTATGCCCCTATGTGTGTGTAATTTTCCACTCCTACACTTAAGAATTCAATTCAAGCTATAGTACCCTTACCCTAATACCTAATACTACTTCTTTTCATTAATGATGGACGGATTTGCTTATACACCTTTCATGCGACTATTAATGTTTTTTGAGGCACTAACAGCCGATTACTGAATGTGTGAGCTTAAAGCGTAAATAGCAGATTCCAGGTCTTGACTTTATTTATTTATTTATTTTTCTTTTTTCTTTTTCTTTATTTTTCTTTTCAAGACCGGATATATTTTTCAATATGCACTTTTGGTGTTTAGCTTTAAATACCGTTTTTTCTTTCATACTAGGTTTTCAGGCAAGAGTATTTCTAGGTATCCTCTACTATCCCAAGTTTCAAGGTGCGTGTATGTACAGTTTGTAGGGTATATACTTTCTAAATTTGAATTCAAGAATAGAAACTATTTTTCAGACTTATCTTTCAGTAAAGCTTCAATACTTTTCCTTCATCTCGACTTAACTTAAGAACTGAACTCAAGATTACCTACTTCTATAAAAAAAAACTGTAAGGACGTATAATCACCAAGTTTAAACAGAATAAGGGTTATTTTTAGGGTTTTCAATTCCTAAGCCTAGGATTTAATTATTTCAAACGTATCAACTAAACTTTCGGAATAAAAATCTAAGTTACCCTATTAGCCAACTTGACGACAAAGTTTTTATATTTTTGTGAAAACTTTTTATTTTTATGGGTTTTTAATAAGTATGCAAATGCAAAATATAAAAATGAATGCGAAGAAAGAAAGCTTACCGAGCACACCCCCAAACATAAACTTGACAGTGCCCTCACTGTCAGGCTACACCAAAAAGGTCAAAATTGTCGGTGCTCCCTAAAAATAAATTTTATACAAAACAAAAATGAAAACCAAATATATATACACAAAAAGAGCCCCCCCCCCAACTTAAGTGAAACAGTGTTTCCACTGTTTAAGCGTTAAAGTTCAGAGTTAGAGGGAGAAAACAGTATCAAACTATACAAGGCCTTACACAGGCCAAAAGTTAACACCAACCATTCAAAAATCTTATCGGGATAAGGCCCGGGTTAGTGAAAGAATACGGTGAGGAAAGAAATAGAGAATACGCGAGACCGTATGGGGATAGAAGTGGTATACGACCCTAGTATATGAGGAGAAGAATGGCGGAGGGGGAAAAGAAATGGAATACGAAATTGAGGGTGAAAATGGAGTGAATAAATTAGCACAATTTGTGATGATCGATGTGTGAAAAGCGATTGTACTAATCTATTAACCCATCGAGAAATGGGGTCAAATCCCTCAAGATTCGTGAGAAAATATGAGTACACTGAACTTGGTAAACCAGACATAAGAAATGAAGGCGATACGGTTTCTTGCAAGGTCGGAACGATGGAAAGGATGGAGGGGAGTGATCGAGGAAGGTTATCGGTTAAAGGTTCCGGAGGGTGTACACAGTCAATGAAAGAGATGGGATGAATTGGAAAATCCGACTCATCAAGTAAAACTGCTTCATCCTCAATGCTATCCTCAAAATTCCCCTCAAAAATCAGCTCATCCATGTATGTATCATCAATATCTAGACGCATATAGGTTCGGGAAAAACATTTAATGGCTCGGGATGATGAATTGGAGGGAAAAACTCATCCAAATCTGCGGGTTCATCATCCAAAATATCCCCAGCGTCGATATCCTCAGTCAAGTGAAAATCTATATTCTCAGACAGCTCATCAAAAGAATGGATTTCTATCAATTGTAGTTCTAAGATGGAGGTGTAGAGGTCAAAACGATTCGGTGTGGTTTCACTCGACAGGGACCCTTCACAATCGGGTAAATCAAACACTACAAAGTTATACAACTCATCAAACGTTCTATCGGCAATTTGTGATTCATTTGGGACACTCGATAGACATTCAAAACCGGAGTTGTGAGATTCAATTTGGGACGGGTAGGTTTGATTGGGAAGGTGTACAGCTCATCCTCACCACTCAAATTCTCAGCTTGTCCTGCTGCCTCATCATATTGAGGAAAATGTGGAGCCAGTTGGAAACTAGCTACCGGGTCACTAGATTGTATAAGAGCGGCCATGGACGCATTCAAATCCATCATCTGTTAGTACGACGCTACCCGAAAGTCTTCCAATGACTGTTCTAGACTAGACATGGGTTGTGAAGGGGTTTCAGTAAAAGATTCAAACTCGTTTGGATACTGGAAACTCCCAAATGGCTGTGTAGAAGCAATGTTTAGGGAAGGTGCAAAAGTATGGTAGGATGGATAGGAATTGAACGGTTGGACAGGAGTAGAATCAACATTTGGATAAGAAGGTGAAAGAAATTGTTGATCAAAAGAATTTGCAGTGGTGAAAGGAGTGAAAGATCGGCTACAAGATTGTTCAATTTAGTCAGCGAGGGATATAGGTTTGGAAGTTACAACTGGACTCTCAAAAGGGGTATCAACATAAGAAGGTGGTGAAGATTGAAATGGTTGATATAAGGTGGATTGCGGAGTCCGGTTGTTTTTCCTCGACGTATCTATCTGATCTTTCAAAGAAATTTTGGGCATGGAGGGATCGATCGATGTTCAGCCAAAGCAAGAACCGTAGGAAGTAATGTCTGGTTGTGGGTACCAAAGTTCAGCAAGAGTTTTGCGAGGTGGGGTACCCATGATATGAAGAGAAGAAGAAGAAGAGAAAGAGTGGAAAAAGAATGTGAATTTTTTTTAGTTAGTTATTAACAAAAGAATGAAATATACACACCAAAAGAATCTGGACAAAAACAATCACGACACAAAAATACCACACACCTAATCGGTCTAGGGTTCATTTAAGTCAACTAGACATGCTCAAGAACTTGATTGTCGAAGTAAAACTGTGTCGAGAAACGGGCTCAAGATATACTGATCACGAGGCCGGGTAAGTGCAGAGATAAGGGGAGGTTTTCCGACGCTTTCGCGAAGGTCCTTGATTAAATGGCCCTTTCTCTTTTGGCAGTTTCGCCGTTAACACTTTCCTAGACACCCCCCCATGAACGATATACCGTTAAGCGGTGTTCTAAACACAGTTAACTTCTCCTGGTGAGCGTGAAGTCCTTAAGGCTTAAAGTCTAGTTTCTTTTAAATTTTGTGTCGGTAAACGTTATGCTCAAGTTCGTGATTTGTGTGCCACGGAAAAGGTGATGAAATCCTTTACCGTATGTTGTGGGGTTCGCTTGCCCTTAAATCCGTATTAATTTATGCAATGCGCAATTCAATGAAACAAAATTTGTTCAAAATTTCAAACAATCATTTTTTTATGTTTAAGCTTGGCACTGCAATAAATACGGGTTACTTAATTTTTGGCGTTTGGTAGCGAACTTGCAAAGAATCCTGCAAAAATAAAATAGTGGATGCGTCGGATTTGAGAAGAAGGTGTTAGTAAAGTACGTACCGATGAATTTTCGGGTTAAGAAACCCTCGTTTGAATTAAATCCGAATAGCTTGGAAAGTTCGCTTGCGCGGGTCAAACTACCCGGATCTTTGGCATTCTACTTCGCAATCACCTTAGCCTTGAATGTACACTTTGCTCCCCACTATCGCAGTTCGCAAATCCGTAAAAATCTACAAATGTCGGAAAACGGATATTAGTGCGAAAAAGCGATACGGATGCCCAAATACCTGCACGCTAAAAATCATTAAAAAAAACAATAAAAATGGGACAAAAACAGAACACTGGAGCACAGAGGAAAGTTTGGAGGCAGAAGGAAGTGAAGGGGCCGGCGAGCTCTGAATTTTAGGGGATGTCGCCGGCCAACTTGATGAGATAGGGCTCCAAATTTCTTTTGGTGTCTCACTGTTCCACTAGTGCCTCACTGGTATTGTTTATCTTTTCTGTTTAGTTACAGAGTGCAAGCATGTCCAATTTCCAGAGGGCAAAAGAGTTAGAATGTTAGTTTTTGTTTTGGTTTTGGTTTGTTTTTTTTTTTGAAATTTTTAGTTTGTTTTGAAAATAGGGTTAGATGTACAAAGATTAACCCGAAATAACAAGAATTAAAACGTTACCGTTTCCTCGGCAACAGCGACATTTGATCGCACGCTTTTGGCATGTCGAGTTTTAAGAGTTCTAAAGTTTAACCGCAATCAGAGTGTCGCTTTGCAGCTAGCCGCGATGAGCACGGGTCGATCCACAGGGAGATGGAGCATTTTATGTTCTTGTTCTGATGAGTTAATGCACGTGGGCGAAATTGTTCATATCTAACCTATGTGTATATATGCACAAGTAAAGTTTGTTAGGAATAGATAGATTAGTGTAAGTGAAAGGAATCCGTATTCAAGTTCTTTGAGCCGAACTCAACAAATGAAGCTAGAGAAATCGGCAACAACGTGGATTAGGGTGATTAAGCACGGTATTAGAAATCCGGCTTATTGACCCTTGTCCGTCCGTTCTTGTCTCTTGCTTTCGCCTCCGGCCAAACCGAACGCAACCGGTCGCGGTTAGGAATCACCGATACCTTGATAGGGTAGGGTGCCTAACGGAGCATTTGTGTAAAGTTTGGGCGGAGTTCAATTGGAAAATACGGGAAAAGGAAATGAACAATGAAACCTTAACTTACAATATCTTTCTCTTTTCCTAACAACACCTATTCACAACCATCTCAAGAACAAACCAAAAAAGAGCAAAAGAAAAGATAAACAAAGAAAAGAAAAGAAAACATTACAAGTAAGTAAGTGCATGGAATTTAAGTGCAAGTAAGTAAAGCAAGTATTTAAAGTGCAAGACAGAAAATGCAAATAATAAAATAGCAAGAAAGAAACACTAAGAACCATAGAACAAATTACACACCATGAGTTTAATAACTCAAACTTAAACTTGCAAGCTCAATTAAGAGGTTGCAAGATCAAGAGAGGGCTAGAAACACAAGGCAAATGAAGGCACAAAAGAACACTTTATTGATCTTCAAGAATGATACAACCCTTGAGTACAATAACCAAAGCTTAACCTTGCAGGCTCAATGAAGAGGTTGCAAGATCAAGTTAAGGCAAAGAACTCAAGGGGTTAGCTATGTACAAGAGAACAAAATGAAAAACAAAAGAGTAGAAGTATAAAATGAATGACAATCCAATCCCCCTCTCCTTTGCTCACTGGTTCTGTATTTATAGGCTCAAAAGAACATTAAACAAACAATAAAAATGAGTTGATGTGGTGGCAAGGGGGGCCCACAGAAGTCTGTAAGCATTTGGGGCTAAAGGGGCCGGCCACAATGGTATTGTGCTCGGGTCAATTCCGAGCTCTGGGGCTCGTGCTTGGTGTGTTGACTTGTGTTGTCCCCAATATCACTTTGGTGCTGCTGGTTTTCTCTAATATGACTTGGTCTGCACCCAGGGTTTGGAGGGAAATTTGAATCTTTAAGTCAACACACTTCACATCATATCTTTATGCATTAACTACCCACCACTTCCATGCCCACTTATGCCGTGATTCATGGCTGCCCCATCCATGGTCCATGGGCTAAAGAGCATGTGTACACACTTGTATTGTGTTGGACCAAAATATTGTGCACACATTTTATTCACAAAATTTCTTTGGATATCGGTCGGTTTCCAGTTCTGGTTGCAGTGTCGGCTCAAATTTGATATATCCGTGATTTTAAGTGTATTTCCAGTATTCTGTCAAGGATACATGTAATCTGTATTACTGAGCAGACACTGGTTAATAGTACCGATATATACAAAAATAGATAATGAATGAGCGGTATTAAAATGCAGTTTTCTGTTATGAACAAGGGGTAAGCTAAGTCCGAGATACATTGGACCGTTCGACATACTTGAACGAGTCAAAGAAATGGCATATCGTTTGGCTGTTCCACCCTCATTGGAAGGAGTGCACAACATATTCCACATATCCCAGCTCCGAAGGTATGTGAGTGGCCCTAACCATGTCCTTGATCACTCCGAGCTCACTGTACAGACGGATCTATCTTATAAGCAACAACCCGTTGAAATGCTGGACAGAAAGGTAAAGTCATTTAGAAACAAGGAAGTAAATTTAGTCCGAGTGATGTGGATGAAAGACTCACCAGGAGAATCAACGTGGGAAAGAGAAGACGACATGCGTGCAAGATACTTTTACTTGTTTGTAAATTAGTAGTCTTAAATATTTGTAAATTTCGAGGACGAAATTTTTGTAAGGAGGGTAGAATGTAACGACTCTGTTTTTAATGTACAGAAATTTGTTTAAAGTTAAAATACTAAATGGAGTATTTGCAGCCCTGAGTATACTATAAGTATTTTATTTGTTTAAGAACGGCAAGAAAGCACTTGTGGCTCATTGGTAAACCTTGCACTGCTATCACATAGCCCCTTTGTTCGAATCCCATCAGCCACATATTATTTTTAATAATTTTTATTTTAAACTTTTTTGGAAGCCCAAAAGTTTACACGTGCAATACACGTAAAAATGAAAAGTCACTAAAATCAAACATGTGGAAATTGTTATTTGAACAGCCAGGAACACGTGTCACCAATCCAAGCACCCTACCCCCTACATCGACCGGCGAGATGAGCATTGAGGCCGGCGCCGCCCCCTCCCCCTCCCTCCGCCCCGTCTCAAATGCTTCAAAATTTTACCTTAACACCCCTTAGCCTCCCCCTACTACTTCTCTTCTGTTTGAATTTCCTGCAAATTAACAGAGGATTAAAATCACCCATTAATCGAATGTTTAATGCATTTTAATTCTCTTTTTTAATTCCCTAAATCCTAATTTTATCCTATAAATACCACCCCACACCCTATCCCTC
The DNA here is from genome assembly GCA_030015575.1 of Agapanthus africanus. NCBI lineage: Eukaryota > Viridiplantae > Streptophyta > Magnoliopsida > Asparagales > Amaryllidaceae > Agapanthus > Agapanthus africanus. Next base: position 517,569,897 of record JASDDO010000031.1, on the reverse strand, counting down.
TCTATTATAAAATCTACATCAAAACTCTCAAATGTTTCCAAGTCAAATTAGTTGTACAAGTAGAGTTAGCCCAAGGTCATCTTCCGTCGACGACTCGGGACAAATCGGCGACATCGCGACTCCACGAAACTCTCAAACCCTTCCTCTACCTCTCCTCTCTCATCTAATCCATTAAGTCCCCTCTCCTCTCCTCTCTTCCCTATAAAAAGAATTCTCTTCTCAAAACTTATCGGAAGCGGAGTTATTCCGACTTCCGATTCTAATTTTGTTAAAAACACAACTTTTCTTAATAACCAAACATCCATATTGTTACATCATGTTTAGTAATCATAAAACAAACATTTAGAATAAGTTTCAATTCAAAATACAATATTATACAATTTTTATTTCAATTTTACGGTTAAATACCACAAATTTTACTTACGGCATCATTTCATCATATTTGCTCATATTACCTTTAGAAAACTCACGAGATAATGACCTACCTCATCACAATACTCATTATGACATAGCACGATAGCTTTTGGAATAATATTTTGTGGGATAAATACAATTTTATAACAAAATACCTTAAACTAATAAAACCGTATTCTTTAAAATTGTTTTAATTAAATTCTTTACAATTAAGCCTCTACAATCCATTTTGGGGAACTCGATTTGGATGGTGCGGGTTATCGCACATCCTTGAGACTGGTAGAGCGAGATGCAGACCTCCTCACGGAGCATCCGAACTCGGCGGAATTTTTAATACAATTTTTAAGAATAATGTGATTTTCTACTTAATAAATAAATTTTATTTTTAATAATTATATATATATATATATTATCAAATTATCTATTTTAAATATATATAATAAATTCCATGTTTTCTAAACACAAGAATCACAAATTTCATGAATATACCATCAAGAAACCATACAAGTCAATTTACACTAAAATATCATATATTATTCAATCTAGGTTTATAATTATTAGAATACTTCACTTTTAAAAATTACATCCATGAAAACCCTAAATACGATAAATAAATACTTGAGATTTATTTTGAAAGTTTATCAAAACTATTTTTCATAAAACCTCCTAAAGTTTATTAATTTACAATAAGGACCCTAGTAAATGTAGGTTTAAGTGGGACCAATTCTCTTGAGCCTCAAGGAGCCGGAGAAAGTGGGTGCTTGCCTATTTAAGGTAGGAAACTAAAACGGGGTTATCAATAGTAATTGGCTTGGAAAAAGTCATAAATCCTGCCGTCCATGTACAGCAGTTACCGATAACTCCAAAACTTAATTCAGGAATCAAATTCTGTTTTAGTGTCTGACTCAGACAGAGACTCGGTCTAATCTGAATACAATTTCAATCTACATACGCTTCAAATATAACTCCAATACATCATGAATCCATATATACTGGAACTTGAACATGAATACTAGAATACCATCTATATCAACATGATTTGAACTGACCGAACCATGGATATATATTGATTTGATCACATGATTATCCGTTTACATCCTTATCCGTTTACATGAGCAATTGATATCATAGTTCCGGCAAGTCTGCTATAAACAATACAATAAACATTACGGGGTTTTTAAGAGGTAGATTGATACGGAATGTGTTAAAAGTGACACGATGATGGCCACTTTAATACACTTAACCTGAATATTCGTTGCTGTTGTCCCATGGATTAACAGTTCCTTGTGCTCCGTATACCTTAGTCCACGGAATATTTAGATTCCTCTCGTATACACTGGCATATTCTGTACCAAGGTACAAATAACAGCGTTAACATAATAATTATAAATTATACCAGATATATTCTCTTTACCTATTCAGTCTATTTCTATTTCTCTTTGGGATATACCGAGCGATTATTCGCTGACGACATTCCTTTTATATTCTTTCTTTGGACTGTTGTTAGGAGGACCCGACTCTCTGGAGATCAAGCCTAGCTCAGAAGACTTGGAGTAGTTCATCGAGGACCCGGAGCTCTAGCCACTTGTATATGCTTTTACTTTCAGTTCATGCCATTATTTAGGCATTGCTTTTTACATTGTATTTACTTTTCAGTTGTATTGTCAATAATGTTTAATAAATAAAAGTTGATGTTCATTTATATCTCATGTCTTTTTTGTGTACATTTATATTATATTGCTTATTTACGCTTAACATGTTTATTTCTGAGTAAATACGTCGCGAGCCTAGTCACGTCTCTTGACCGTACACCAGGAAGCGGGGCGTGACATTCTTGTATATGATTATATTGCTTACATACGCTTAACATATTTATTAAGGGAAATGATCTTCTCATAGTAAATACGTTGCGGGTCTCGTCACGTGCTATTACCGTCTTCTGGGAAGCGGGGCGTGTTGAGCTGTGGGCTTGGGATCGACGGTGCAAACGCGTGGCGAGTTGGGCGTGAGCTAGGGCAGCGGCTTCAAGCTCGGACAGCGACGAGGAGGGATTGCGCGAGGATTGATGGCGAGATGGGATCGGGTGGCGGTCGTCGACTGTGAGATGGGCTCGAGGTAGGGCAGCGGCGTCGAGGAGGATGGGGAGGAGGAATGGGAGACGGTAGAGGAGGCTGAAGACGAGGGGGTAGAGGGGGAGGTCACAACATAGGGGCAGGAAGAGAAGGAGATCTCGCCGGCGATGGGAAGGGGACGAGGGAAGGAGAACGAGGTCGGAGATCTAGACAAGGAAAGGAACTATGGTTTCTTTTTTGGGGAAAAAGGCAAATTTTGGGAGATGATCTCAAACCCGAGCCTTTATTTGTTATTGGGTTATTCCGTCTGGTAATAGCTGACGGAATAACCCAAAACAATTATTAAATTATTTTTCGTAGCAGGGGTTTATTTCGTCGATTAATAGCCAACGAAATATGTGTTATTTTCTTGTAGTGGAATTATAGTCTTCAAGTTTATATATATATATATATATATATATATATATATATATATATATATATATTAAAAAGAGAATAATGGAGGAAAGATGCCACGGGAGGAGATTTCCTCCTATGGCGTCGAAAAACTACGTCCTTCATCGTATTTTCCGACGATTAGAATCCGTTATCTTCATCGTTATCATCTAAGATGTGGGTACGCCAAATTTCATCGTATATCAAAAAGACACTGCTAAAACTTCAAGTCATATTCCCTTAGGGCCTGTTTGGTTGTAGGGTTTAGAAATTTGGATTCCAAAATAGTACAGTTGAAAATTTCTGGATTTGGTAATTTGTTGTTTGGTTGGTTTTGGATTCCTAGTATTAGATTTTTAGATCTTTGTAATCTTTGTTTGGTTGGTGGAAAAAAAGTGGGATTTGGATTTGAGAATTTTGGAGAGAGATAGAGAGAGAGAGGATTATTAAATAAATAAAGTACCACGGGTATTATCTAAAACTACAATGAATAGTGTGCCTAATTCTTGCAAATTCATAAAAGTAAATTAGGATTCAAGAATCTATGTTTTGGGGTGGGTCCTCCCATAAAAAACAAAGAAATCCTAGAAATCCAAATTCACCAACTAAACACAAAATTATGGAATCTCAGGATTCCACGATCCAAATCCCAAATAATCCTGCAACCAAACAGGCCTCGGCAGGGTGCTTGGGCTTTAGATTATCGTTAGATATTACTAAAGCCAGGAGCAACAAATCCTCAGACTGTTTTTTGTCCTTTAGGAGGAAAATTATCCTCAGCCCCCCACATCCCAAACTTGTTTTTATTTAGCCATTCGAACTTAGAATTGACCCCAAAAAATCTCTGGAAATTTCACTACGCCTCCTGGAGTCCACGTAAATTTCCATTCGTCCTTTTCTTCATCTCTTTGAATCCTGAGTAAATTTTTCTCAGGCCCCTACATTTAAAAAAAATCGGTCACCCCATGCACATGAGAAAAATCTCTGGAAATTTTATCTACGGCCCCTGGAATCCATGTAAATTTCTATTTGTCCTTTTCTTCATCTTTCTAAATCCTCAGTAAATTTTTATCAGGCCTTGGATTTTCAAAAAATATTTCGTTCGCCCACACACACCTTGTTTGTTTTTAATTGAAAGTTTAGATACACATGTGCATCCTCGCAAGCAATAAATATTGCACCATCAAACCTTCCTTGTCTCCTTTTTACGGATCCTTCGATTCTTTTACTGTCATCTTTATTTTTATAAAGCATTTTTTTGTGTCAAACGGATTGATCGGCCGTCCGAGCAAGGATAATTACAGATGATAAGTAAAAAACTGCATAGAGATGTCAGCTTGACTAATCGGCCCATCCAAGAAAGGATAATCACGGATGATGGTCAATAGATAAAACGAATACGGATAAAAATTTCCCAAGTTTAATGGGTGATAATTTTTGTATCCGTTAAAGGATCCATGTAAGGCGGACTAAAATGTTTGGCCAACCTATGTATGAATAAGCCTGTCATTTATCTCTCATACTATGATACAAGGGAATAATGGAGGAAAAATGCTATAGGAGGGAATTTCCTCCTATGGCGTCGAAAAAATATCACTTCCTTTATTTATTTTTTTTGACCATCGGCACCCACCATCTTCATAGTTATCATCTAAGATGTGGGTACATCAAATTTATGTGATTCTACAACTTTTTCACCGTTGATTTAGCAATGTAAAAAGTTCTATTGTCGGTAAACCGTTAATTTTGAACCCACTAAATCAACGGTGAAAAAGTTATAGAATCACATGAAATTTGGTGTACCCACATCTTAGATGATAACGATGAAGATGGTGGGTGCCGATCGTCGGAAAAAATGAGAGAGGAGGTATTTTTCGACGCCATAGAAGAAAATTCATTTCTATGGCATCTTTCCTCCATCATTCTCATGATACAAACTCTTTGAGAACTACAAATTTTATTGGATCGGTGGATTAACCCAAATCTGGAGAATTGCCTCCTATTCTAAAGGCCTTGCAAAATTCCAAAAAATAAATAAAAACAAATTGCTCGCTATCATTTTAGTGGAACTCACCATAGTACATGTTTGGCAACCGAAAAGTGAAAATGATGATGCTCAATATTGGCGACGCCTGGGATCAGGACACGTGGCGGATGGCATGTCCCATAACTCGGAAGAAAGGGCCCACAGAGGCCGACCAGACCTCCCATGTACCCGACCTGCAATCACAAGCTAGCCTTCCTCGGGGGTCCCCGCAGATTAGCCTCCTCGGCCCCTCAGTTCGCCCCGAGCTACCACAAGACTAAATGTCCTCGACCTTCTCGCTCGTCTCCGAACCCCTCCCCCCTCCCCGGCCGAAGCCATCTTCCTCGGTCCTCCGACCAGCGCCACCGCCCACAGGCGTAACCATCGCTCCACGAATCTCGCCATGCGCGAATTCTCCGCCGGCAACATCCCACGTTCCACGCCCCCGCGATCCCCATTAATGGGCGATCCGCTCTCTACGCGAGCGTGACGTCGGGAGCGTAACTGTCGGCAGGATTCTCGCGCCTGCTGCTGTGTGCCATCACCGCTATATAAACCCCCATCACGGAAAGGTCAGGCAAGCCATTTTTTATTCCACTTAGCCATTACGCTGCTCGGATCTAGTACTAACTTGATCGTCGGAGGGTCCTCGATGGCTCAAACCACCCCGGGACTTCTTTACAGGTACTTGGCGTCCAACTCCTCTAATCATCAAACTTCCTCAAAACCCATTGAGACCCACACATAACAAAGGATCCCCTCCAGAATCCGCCGGGAGATCGACGGCAGACAACATCTGAAGGAGATCTGAAAAAGACCTCCATCATTTGGCGCCGTCTGTGGGAGCGCAAACTCCACAAAAACAAAAGTTGGCCTTCAGATCTCCATCCACGTGGTAAGCGACCATCCTGAAGATTCGGGTACCAGCCTCCGCCTCCCCCTCGCCGGAGGCACGGATGAACCCCCTCCGGCGACCATCATCCAGCCCTCGCCAGCCGAATAGATCGGCTACAGTCACTCGTAGAAGCGCTCGTCCGAGCCCAAACGGCCGGGTCTGGGCTCCAGATCGCCTCCCCTCCGCCTCCGGAATGCTCTGCCCCCGTCGGCGCGGCCGATCACCAGCGGGCTGCGACTCCCAACCACAGATCCCACGGACCGATACTCCCTGAGGCCCGTCGGGCGCCTCGCGGCTCTACCTCCAGGCCCGCCACCGGAGCACCACGCCTCGAACCTCTTAGCGACCCTTGTCCTCCTGAGGAGATGTCGGTCACCTCGCCTGCCTACCGGCATGACCGACACCCACTCCCCCGGCGGGGTCGCACAGAAGGGGCCCGCCACGACGCCTCGAGAGCCGCCGCATGAGTAACAAGCTCACGTTAGCTCAGTTCATAGCACTCGCGGACGAGCGCCTCCGAGCGAGCCAGCCGGTTTGCGGAGATGAGGCCGAAGCGCCTCAAAGACCGTAGCTTGCCCACGGACTCACCATAGAGCTGTTCGGACAGGGGGTTGTAGAGCCCCAGCGACACCCTCCAGATGGAGTACATCAGCAGCTGCAGCAGGGAAGAACGTCGGGGGAGGAACCGGCCGAAGTGGTCCTCGATGCTCCTGTACACCAACTACACCGTGTCCTCGGTACAGTTCTGGTCATACAGGTACACATCTTCGAAATTGATGATGTCGGGGATGGTAAATGGGAAGTCATGCATTCTCAACGCTCTGTTTATAAGTGAAGGAAGGTCCAGTGCTCCTTCAACCTTATATAGCCTGCTGCACCCCAGATGTCACGCCCCGCTTTCTGGTTTATGGCGAAGGGGACGCGACCGGTCCGCTACGTATTTACTCTGAAGTAAATACGCTAAGCGTATCTAAGCAATATAAAAGTAAATACACAAGAGACAAGATATATAAACTTAACAGCAACTTTATTTATTAACATTCTTTTGTACAATGCATGAAAAGTAAATACAACTGAAATAAAAGCGATGCCTAAACAATGGCATAACAGGAAATGAAAAGTACTGAATGGAAAATGTATAATGAAACTAGAGCTCGAGGTCTTCACAGAACTGGTCCAAATCTTCAGCAGTAGGCTTGTTCTCTGACGGGTCCAAACCACCTGACGACATTCAAAAAAGAAAGAAATAGAATATCGACAGCGAACAAGTCGCTCGGTAAGTCCTAAAGATAAGGGAGAAATAGACAGAGAATAGGAGAGAGAGAGAGTAGCTTTTAATGTTGTATTATATTGTTGTAATGTTGTATTAACGCTGTTGTTTGTAGCCTGGTACAGAAAAATACAAGTGTATACGAGAGGGGTCTCTATATGCTAGAGACCAGGGCAAACGGAATATAGAGTACAAGGCTCCGTTAGAAGGCCCGGAACAACGGCAATTGGATTCATATTAGGTGTCTTAAGTCTTACCGTCTCGTGCCACTTTTAACACCTTCCGTACCAATCTACCCCTTAAACCCCGTAGTGTTTTGATTGTATTGTTTGTCTTGTAAATTGTATTGATTGTATAATTGGTTGACTGACCGTAACCATGATATCAGTAAACGGATGTAACCGTAGAATCATGTAAATGGATGTAAACTGGAGTTCATGTAATTGGAATGTATATCCATGGTTCGGTTCGGTCGAGTTGTATAGATTGATAATTGGATTCATGGATTCATGTTGAATTGTAATATTGAAGCTTGTAGATTATAAATTGTAAACTGTAAATTGTAGATTGTAGATTGACTTGAATCATATTCAAGTCAGATTAATCAGACTCAAACCCGAGTCAGACAATTAGAAATGTAAATCGAAGTCTTGATTATTTATTAAACCTATAATTGCTAGGGTCCTTAGAGTAATTTATAAAACTTGAGGGGGTTTTATATAAAAAATACTTATATATACTTTTTCAAAATATACCCCAAGTATTTATTATTCATATTTAGGGTTGTAATGAATGTGGATTTTATATTGTGATATTTCTAGTGAAAATATCCTAGATTCATAATTAAAGGTATTTATTTATAATATTGATTTATTTGGAATTCATGGTATTTTAGTGTAAAATTTGTTCTTGTGATGTTTAGAAAAAGGTGGAATATTTATATCATAACAAAATAAATATTTTAATGATAAATATACATATATTTATACAAAAATAATTTTAATAAATATTTTATATTCTAGAAAATCTCATTTTCTTAAGATGTCGTATTTTAAATCTTTCGATACCGAATGCTCCTTGCACAGGTCTGAATCTCGCACTACTAAGCCCGAGGGTGTGCGATAAACCGCACCATCCCGAACGGGTTTCCCAAAATGGGTTGTAGCGGCGCTTTGCAAAGATTGTAAAATACTAAATCCTTTAGAAAACGGTTTTATGAAGTAAAATGGTATTTATTTGTAAAGTTATCAAATTTCCCATATTCTATATTCTAGGGTCTCCTAAGTCAACTAGACTGTTCCTAAATGGTCCAAAGTGACAAGTTGTGAGATACCTCAAATCGCCTCTTTACCGCCAATTGTGGTCAGGTAAGTATAAGTGAAGAAAGAAGGGATCCGCTCACGAATCACCGTGAGACGGGCCTTTTAAAGTTACCTTTCTCACTTGTCTAGCCTAGACACCACAAAATCAGGTTTAGATAAACGACTGATGTCTACAACTTATCGTATTTTCATAATAAGTGTTACTTCTTAAAAAAGTGTATCAAAACTAAATATTTTAGAAATGGTCTTTATTAAGTATATGGTATTTAAATGAAAATGTTTGTTTTCTTGTATTCTAGGTTCTCGGGGGTGTTGCATGTGAGTGTGTGGGGAGGTAGGTCGTTACCTCGTGATCTACTTTGAATGTATAGCAAGTTTGATGGGTTTAAATGAAAGATTGAAACAGTGTGGTATTTAAGTGAAAAATACGATATATTGAAATAGCTATCATTTCATATGATGAAACTTGTTCAAATTGTTTGATTAGTGTTTAGTAGTCAACATGTAGAAGTTTAAGTATGATTGTATTAGTGAGAAGTGAAATTTTATAAAAAACCAAATCGGAAATCGGATTTGTTCCGATTCCGTCGGGTTTTGTAATTTCATATTTTGAGAATGGAAAAGAGAGATGGAAAAGGGACTTACGAGTTTTAGGACACACAAGAGGGTGAGAGAGAAGTAGTGGAATCACCGATGTGTTGCGTCGTCGCCGGTAGTTCCTAAAACGATCGCCGGAAGTTCCGCCGGGAAATTCGTCGGAGCTTCTCCTCGAGCTCGTTTTCAAGGTACATAAGATCTCTTGAGAATTTTAGAGAGTTGGCTCAGAAATTTGAGTAAGGGGGTAGAGGGTAGGGGGTGTATTTATAGGGTTAGGCTAGTGTTAGGGTAGGTGAAGAGTTTAAATAAAAAAATGTAAAAATATATTAAAATTCATTAAAATATGGAGTAAATGGGGATTTCAAAGGTTTCTGGAACCGATCTAAATAAATAGAGTATACAGGGGGGTAGGGGAGGCCAAGAGTCAACTTTTTTGTGTTGACGACTCGACCGTCCGGCCGGCGGCGCCGTGGCGAGTCGGCCGGTCCGCCGTTCGAGTCGGAGGTCAGGGAGGTGGGGGGTCGTCTGGTGTAGCCTCTGGTATATTTAGTTTTTCAGGTTTAGTTCAAAGTTTAGGAGTTATTGTGTGTGGACTGTTGGGCTTCCATAAAATTTAAAACAAAATAAATATTAAAAATAATGTGGGGCATGGGATTTGAACTCTGGTGGCTTGGTTCAGCAATGCAAGGTATTGCCGATGAGCTACTATCTCCTTCTTGTAATTAAATTGCTAATTAATTACTTAAATCTTGTGCTCAGGCAATAAATACCCTTTTAAGGATTTTGAAAAAATTAATTTAAAAATTTGTTTAGGAAAAAGTGTATAAGAAAATTATGGTTCTTACATTCTACCCTCCTTATAAAAATTTTGTCCTCGAAATTTGTAAAAGGAAAGTGTAACAAATCCTAGAAAAGTTTGGTGTTGGTGTTGTTCGGGGAATCCATAACCTTGAAGAAAAATTTAGGTTAGGACAGATTCAAGGTATATGATTCAAAGAATAAGAAATGATGGGATTCAAGGAATATGATTGTAAAGAATGTTTTAGTTGCTGGTTCTTGTGTTATATTACTTAGGTTGTTCACGCAGAACAGAACTGCATGATAGAGTTTCATACAGCTCTGGCCTGCATGGGCCACCAACAAAACCTGTCACGTCCTGCTTCCCGGTATACGGCGAAGGGGACGTGACTGGTCCGCTACGTATTTACTCTGAAGTAAATACGCTAAGCGTATCTAAGCAATATAAAAGTAAATACACAAGAGACAAGATATATAAACTGAACAGCAACTTTATTTATTAACATTTTTTTGTATAATGCGTGAAAAGTTAATACAACTGAAATAAAAGTGATGCCTAAACAATGGCATAACAGGAAATGAAAAGTACTGAATGGAAAATGTACAATGAAACTAGAGCTCGGAATCTTAACAGAACTGGTCCAAGTCTTCAGCAGTGAGCTTGTTCTTTGACGGGTCCAAACCACCTGACGACATTCAAAGAAGAAAGAAATAGAATATCGTTAGCGAACAGGTCGCTCAGTAAGTCCCAAAGATAAGGAAGAAATAGACAGAGAGTAGGAGAGAGAGAGAGTAGCTTTTAATGTTGTATTATATTGTTGTAATGTTGTATTAACGCTGTTGTTTGTAGCCTGGTACAGAAAAATGCCAGTGTATACGAGAGGGGTCTCTATATGCTAGAGACCAGGGCAAACGGAATATAGAGTACAAGGCTCTGTTAGAAGGCCCGGAACAACGGCAATTGGATTCATGTTAGGTGTCTTAAGTCTTACCGTCTCGTGCCACTTTTAACACCTTCCGTACCAATCTACCCCTTAAACCCCGTAGTGTTTTGATTGTATTGTTTGTCTTGTAAATTGTATTGATTGTATAAATGGTTGACTGGTCGTAACCAAGATATCGGTAAACGGATGTAACCGTAGAATCATGTAAATGGATGTAAACTGGAGTTCATGTAATTGGAATGTATATCCATGGTTCGGTTCGGTCGAGTTGTATAGATTGAAAATTGGATTCATGGATTCATGTTGAATTGTAATATTGAAACTTGTAGATTATAGATTGTAAACTGTAGATTGTAGATTGTAGATTGTAAATTGACTTGAATCATATTCAAGTAAGATTAATCAGACTCAAACCCGAGTCAGACAATTAGAAGTGTAAATCGAAATCTTGATTATTTAGTAAACCTATAATTGCTAGGGTCCTTAGAATAATTTATAAAACTTGAGGGGGTTTTATGTAAAAATACTTATATATACTTTTTCAAAATATACCCCAAGCATTTATTATTCATATTTAGGGTTGTAATGAATGTGGATTTTATATTGTGATATTTCTAGTGAAAATATCCTAGATTCATAATTAAAGGTATTTATTTATAATATTGATTTATTTGGAATTCATGGTATTTTAGTGTAAAATTTGTGCTTGTGATGTTTAGAAAAAGGTGGAATATTTATATCATAACAAAATAAATATTTTAATGATAAATATACATATATTTATACAAAAATAATTTTAATAAATATTTTATATTCTAGAAAATCTCATTTTCTTAAGATGTCGTATTTTAAATCTTTCGAGACCGAATGCTCCTTACACAGGTCTGAATCTCGCACTACTAAGCCCGAGGGTGTGCGATCAACCGCACCATCCCGAACGGGTTCCCCAAAATAGGTTTTAGCGGCGCTTTGGAAAGATTGTAAAATACTAAATCCTTTAGAAAACGGTTTTATGAAGTAAAATGGTATTTATTTGTAAAGTTGTCAAATTTCCCGTATTCTATGTTCTAGGGTCTCCTAAGTCAACTAGACTGTTCTTAAATGGTCCAAAGTGACAAGTTGTGAGATACCTCAAATCGCCTTTTCACCGCCAATTGTGGCCAGGTAAGTACAAGTGAAGAAAAGAGAGATCCGCTCACGAATCACCGTGAGACGGGCCTTTTAAAGTTATCTTTCTCACTTGCCTAGCCTAGACACCACAAAGTCAGGTTTAGATAAACGACTGATGTCTACAACTTATTGTATTTTCATAATAAGTGTTACTTCTTTAAAAAGTGTATCAAAACTAAATCTTTTAGAAATGTTCTTTATTAAGTATATGGTATTTAAATGAAAATGTTTGTTTCCTCGTATTCTAGGTTCTCGGGGGTGTTGCATATGAGTATGTGAGGAGGTAGGTCGTTACCTCATGATCTACTTTGAATGTATAGCAAGTTTGATGGGTCTAAATGAAGGATTGAAATAATGTGGTATTTAAGTGAAAAATACGATAAATTGAAATAGCTACCATTTCATATGATGAAACTTGTTCAAATTGTTTGATTAGTGTTTAGTAGTCAACATGAGGAAGTTTAAGTATGATTGTATTAGTGAGAAATAAAATTTTATAGAAAACCGAATACGAAATCGGATTTGTTCCGATTCCGCCGGGTTTTGTAATTTCGTATTTTGAGAATGGAAAAGAGAGATAGAAAAGGAACTTACGGGTTTTAAGACATACAAGAGGGTGAGAGGGAAGTAGTGGAATCACCGATGTGTTGCGTCGTCGCCGGTAGCTCCTAAAACGATTGCCGGAAGTTCCGCCGGGAAATTCGTCGGAGCTTCGCCTCGAGCTCGTTTTCAAGGTACACAAGATCTCTTGAGAATTTTAGAGAGTTGGCTCAGAAATGTGAGTAAGAGGGTAGAGGGTAGGGGTGTATTTATAGGGTTAGGCTAGTGTTAGGGTAGATGAAGAGTTTAAATAAAAAAATGTAACAATATATTAAAATTCATTAAAATATGGAGTAAATGGGGATTTCAAAGGTTTCTGGAACCGATCTAAATAAATAGAGTATACATGGGGGTAGGGGAGGCCAAGAGTCAACTTTTTTGTGTTGACGACTCGGCCGTCCGGCCGGCGGCGCCGTGCCGAGTCGGCCGGTCCGCCGTTCGAGTCGGCCGAGTCGGAGGTCAGGAAGGTGGGGGGTCGTCTGGTGTAACCTCTGGTATATTTAGTTTTTCAGGTTTAGTTCAAATTTTGGGAGTTATTGTGTGTGGACTGTTGGGCTTCCATAAAATTTAAAACAAAATAAATATTAAAAATAATGTGGGGCATGAGATTTGAACCCTGGTGGCTTGGTTCAGCAATGCAAGGTATTGCCAATGAGCTATAAGCTTCTTCTTGTAATTAAATTGTTAATTAATTACTTAAGTATTGTGCTCAGGCAATAAATACTCCTTTAAGGATTTTGAAAAAAATAATTTAAAAATTTGTATAGGAAAAAGTGTATAAGAAAATTTGGATTGTTACACCAGAGGAACTCAACGGTCACCCACTCTCGTCCAAAGAGTTTCCGCCACGCGGCGATCGCTAAGCCTCATCCGAAGAAACCGAAGCGATGTGGCCCTGGCGCTTCACCTCCCCCTATATTCAATACGCATGCTAACCGTTTCAGTTCCCCAGGTGTATGGTCGGGCGAAACCTCTTGAAGATTCGAACGAGCAGCTACCCTGCTCGGTTATCCCTGGTGGATAGCTCCCCTACCACAATGCCAAGGATCAGAAAGCCTCACCAAGAGGCAACCCGCAGCTGCCAACAGCTGCCCTGCTCGTTTACCCCTGGCGGGTAGCTTCCCTACCGCAATGCCAGGGATCGGAAAGCCCTCCCAGAGGAAACGTAGCAGCTGCCATACTCGGTCATCCCCGATGGTTAGCTCCCCTACCGCAACGCCAGGGATCAAAGCCCTCACCAAGAGGCAAGCCAGTAGCTGCCCTGCTCGGTCACCCCTGGCGGGTAGCTCCCCTGGCGCAACGCCAGGGACCAAAGCCATCACCAAGAGGCAACCTAGCAGTTGCCCTGCTTGGTCACCCCTGGCGGGTAGCTCCCCTACCGCAATGCCGGGGATCAAAAAGTCCTCCCGGAGGCAGTCGGGCCCAACCATCGCTCGGCTATCCCTGGCGGGTAGCTTCCCTACCGCAACTCCAGGGGTCAGAAAGTCCTCCCAGAGGCAGTTGAGCACAACCATCAATCGGCTATCCCTGGTGGGTAGCCTCCCTACCTCAACACCAAGGATCAGAAAGCCCTCCCAGAGGCGGTCGAGCCCGAGGATCCCTCGCTCGGCTATCCTTCAGGACAAAAGCCCTCGCCAAGAGGCACCGTGCAGTAACCCTGCCTGGCCAAGGGTCCTTGGTAGGCTTCTACAGCCCCTCCCGCGCCAAGGACCAAAGTCCTCCCAGAGGCAGCCGGGTCCTTGCTCGGCTATCCCCGGCTGGTAGCTTCCTACCACAACCGACAGGGATCAAAGTCCTCGCCAAGAGGCACTGGGCAGTAACCCTGCTCGGTCCCCGTCCTGAAGGATCAAAAGCCCTCGCGAGAGGCAACCCGGCAGCAACTATGCTCGGTCCAAACAAGGCGGGCAACCCTCCGCCCACCACGCACGGACGGCCCGAGCTGCCAACCAAGAGCATCGGGTCTATCCAAGTCTCGAGCGATCTCCCCTCGAATTCGAGGCCATGGAGACATATGGAAACGCCTTCTCCTCAGCAGTGCATGAATCATCACGACGAACAACTGCTAAGCAGATAGCCGACCTGACATGGAGGCCCAACAGCGCAAGAAGAAAAATTTTACAAGTATCGAACAAAAGACAAAAGCGCAAATCAAGGAAACCAAAGAAAGAAAAAGTTTTATTACCAAAAAAGAAAAAGTTTTATTACCAAAAAGTGGTCTTTACAGAGGGTATTCTTGGCTCCCCAGCCTAACAAAATGCCCGGAGGCTTACAAACAAAGATCTAGACGCAGCAAAATTAAAAAAAAAAGAGAGGAAGACGGGGGCTTTAGGCATCGGGGCCAGGAGCGGCCTCGGGGACCTCGACGTCCACCACGAAGTGAGCTGGGTCCTCGGCGACTCCCTCATCATTAATCTCCTGCCCCTTCCTGTTGGTGTCCACAAGGGGGTACTAGGCCCGGAGCTCTTCATCAGCGAACCCCGGCACTCGGGCCTTAACAGTATCAAGGGCCTCGTGCCAGATGAGGGTCGTGGCGACGGCCAAGTCATCATAGAAGTCTTTCAACTTCTTGTAGCCCTCCACCGCCTTCGCCGCCGAGAGGTCGGCCGGCTTTGCCGCCCTCAAGTCGGCCGGCTTCGCCCACTCGGCCGCCGCCCCTAACTCCTTCCGGAGGGCTTTCACTATCTTCTTCAGATTGCCTGTTGGAGATAGTGCCCTCAGAGTCAATTATTGGATCACAGGCACGTGATTACAATGATTGAGGGATGACCTATCCCGGTAGGACAGTCTTACTCGAGATGATAGTATGCTATCTGGTTTATCTTTATCATCGTGTACTGCTTTAGGTGACCTGACATGTCGCTATTACACGTTGATAGAGCCCCTAGGATTCTTGCTTGACTACCAGCAGTATGATGGCGATCATATACGTGAGAGCTGGTGGTCTATAAGCACATCCTTAAAAGGTCCCTAGTCGTGGGAGTTTCGAGACAGGGCATCGATTCTCCAGAGTAGACTAGTGTATACAGTCGAGACCCCGACGAGGGGCGGTGGCCGGTCTCATAATCCACTGGTGTCAGTTGGTTCACCTAAGATGTATACAGGTGCTCATTGGGTTATGAGTACACCGGACAGGACTCGCCGGGAACATGCTAGTTGGTCTTATACCTGACGTCAGATAGCAGTTCCCTGGTGACATGTGTACAGGTTAGTTCATCGACCTGAGGATCGTCATTTGTCTCGTGTGAGTTCCCACTGTGCTTTGATTACTACCCTACCACGGCTCAAAGGAGTCGTGCAAACAGGTTTTAGTTGGGTACAGTCCCGAGCCACATGGGGGCAGTGAGCGGATCTTCAGGGGTTCGTCTCTCCCGGTATTGGGGGTGAGGTCGCGCTGTGTCTAGGAGAGCCATTACGCAAAGCCCTCGGCCGAGGCAGGAGATTTACTGGTAGGTATTCCAGTAGTATCTCAGGGCGTTCTGGGCTACACTCCGACATGACTTGTACCGCTTTTGGGGGTCTGACTTTTACCAACCCCTAGGCCCGACATGCGATGCTCATAGACGAACGGACCGGACTGTACGGATATTGTCACTGACAGGCTCAGTAGGGTGTCAGGATGAGTTCGCTCATCGACGTCCCTTTTGGTCAATAGCTGGTGGCCCGTCACATATTGGCTAATACCTCTGACGTGCTAGTGGTTAAATCCACAGCCATAGTATTGATGAGTCTTTAGAGTCCACCACACTTACAGTTACTCAAGCTTTCGGGCGAAAAGCTGTAGAGGCCGTATGGAGATATGGCAGGGTCCGATCAGATACGTGCGGTATTGCACGGGTCAGGATCAGACGGTTTGTACTAGTGGCCGTATGGATATATGGCAGGGTTCGATCAGATACGTGCGGTATTGCACGGATCAGGATCGGACGGATATTACTAGCCGGCTTTGGTTTAAGCCGGATCCTAGTATAGTACAGTGTAGATTTTGTCTCTTTGCATTTGTATCCGGACGGAATACAGATGCGGGTGTGTATGCACAGTATCGGGGTTTTCCTGTAATTTATTACGGGACCAGTTTTCTGGAGTTGCCAGTTTGCATTCCGTTCCGGCCGGTTTTCCTTTGTTCTTTCCCGGCCGGACTTTTCCGATGGAGGGGGTTATTTGCAATTGTGCAAATAACATTTGTGGAGGGGTTTCTTGCTATTGTGTTGATTATGATATCTTTCATCCATGCTTTTGCATTAATGAGATTTGATGTGATTAAGGTGTAAGCATGGTTGATGTTTTCTTGTCTTTGGATATGGTCACCTCCACCTTTTACTACACTTACCTCCCTTTGCATTATGTGTTGTTCATCTCCACCATTTCCAAGAGGGGGGGCCGGCCACTTTTCCAAGAGAAACCCTCTCCAAAGTTCTTCATTCCTCCATCAAGGCAACCAAAACCCAAGTGAGACACTACACTACACATTCTACAGCATATCTTGAGCATGTCGAGTTGCCGGCTTCATGCCCGAGTTGCCTCGGTATTGAGGCGGGAGCCCGTAAAAGACGCAGGCGATATGGTGCCCTTCCGGCGAGGAGGCGACGATGTGGAGGCAAGACTTTCCGCGGGAGATCGGGACGATGACGAGAAGACCGGAGGACTCGGATCACTCGGTATACTTCTCTTCCCATCTCTTGCTAGCTAGTATAGGTTAATGGTTAACGATCCGGGTTTTCATTGTCCGCGGTAGCGCCGGTTTCCGAGTAAGGAAAAATTTTGATTCCGCATTTTGGCCTCGGTAAGACGGCCGGGGCGCTGCCGTGGCGCAACATGGTATCAGAGCCACGCCATTAACCTTGCCTAGCTTGTTCTAATGCGTTTTACTTATCCGATCGACCAAAATCTCAAAAACCGTATTTTAGTTCACATCAGTTTTCTGTTGGATTTTTTTGGTGTCCAAAAATTTTTCAGGTTGCAGAAAACTAATGTACATGAAATTATAAGACCTCTGTAAAAATTCGACAAGTTCAGTCGACTACTTGAGCGCGGAACCGCGGCCAAACCCCCCCTTAGGCCGCGGTTCCGCCGCACTCTAGTGTCTTCACTGTGTGGAATTTTTCCAGTGGGCTTGTGGGCTAATTTTAGGGGTTTTGGGATATTAAATTTGGGCCCAGATTTTCTGTGATTGCTGCAGTATTACTTGGGGGCCCACTTGTTAATTTTTGATCGATTGGATATTTTTAAACACATTATTTCACAGTATTTACATTATATCTGCGACCGTGAATGTCACTTGTTCGGTAAATCCTGTCTAACTGCTATAGCCCGGTTAGACGGATTTGCGAACGTGATTTTCACGTTGATGTTCTATGTTTATGCTGTGATGTTGCGGATCGGTCGTGAGGGATAGCCTGGATGCAATGGTAGTACAGTTTGTTGTATTATGTACTTTTGATATTGCGGGGCGAGCGTCCGACATGTGGACTGCCGTCACTGCCTGATTGTATTATTCTTTTGGGGCACGACCTGGTTGCGGTCGATGTACCCGGTGTATGTATATTCTACTTTCTGTACTAGGATTACCCCGCGGAGGGGTGCACGGATAGCCGGGTTCTAGAGGGCAACGGGCCCGCATCTCATGGCATTGAGACGGAGGGGGCTTCACTCTAGGATTGGCGGGCTATTCGCCGCACTCGTAGGGGGTACAGGTTGACCCAGGAGGGGTGCCCAAGTTACCGGATTCCGTGAAGTGCTGGGTGGTCCATTCACGGTGCTGAAGGGGGCTGCCTCGCTTCAGGTTTTGGCGGGTGACTTGCCGCGCCCGTAGGGGTCTAGGATTTCATTGCACAGGCTATCCACACGACCAGGGGAACGTCGGGTTTCAGCAGCGGCTCTGTGAAACCCGGGGCTTCCAGATATCTGTATTGTTCTGTGATGCTGTACATTTCTGTGATGTTGCATTCTTATCGCGCCTTGAGCGAAATATAATATATTGGTATATATATTAGTAGATGTTGTATATGTTTTGCATCCGCGCTAGTCCAGTCCCCGCTCTGTCGTTAGTTAAGTAACCTAACGGGTGATGACGGGACCCAGTGGCGAATGCGGATGGCATATACGTACATCAGTATATTTTCGTTCTTTGTGGTGTGATCAATTGATGGGACTGCGTTGATTCGGATCAATGCAAGATAAACAAACCTATTCTGATGTTGTTGGAACACTTTTCAAAAAGCTGTTATTGCAAGGACGTTCGCTTTTGTTTTGCATCGTGGTATTCATTTGGAATATCCTGCTCCTCAGTCGACGAGGCAAGGGCCGAGATCCCTTCACCGGGAGTGACCCCTTGGACAGAAGTTTGCGTCAGGGCATTAACTTCACTATAGCCGATTACTTTTGCTTTGCATCGTGGTATTCAGTTGGAATATCCTGCACCTCATTCTACGGGGAAAGAGCCGAGATCCCTTCACCGGGAGTGACCTCTTTAGTAAAGGTTTTCGTCACTATATTTTCTAAAAGGTTATCCAGTTCCTTCAACGATATCAAGTTCATTACGTTAAACGTTTTTTGCCAAAAACCAGTCGTAGCCCTCCGTCATTTCAGATTAGTGTTACTTAGTATTCGTGCTGCGTTTGTCGTGCATTGCCGTGGCGTAGTGTTCGGTAGCTATGTAATGCTTTTCTGTCACATGGATAAGTGGATTGGTTAGGACAGTCGTACGGTCTTGTTGGCATTGTCAAGGACTCGTACGGGTGGGTTTAATGCAATCAAGATAATGACGGGTAGAACTTGACTAGGACTCTTTGATTTGTTGGCATTGTCAAGGTCACTTGGGTCCTAGAGGTAAAAACAAACATCGGGAGTTTCAAAAGAACTGAAACTTGCCAGGCATGCGCATACCTTCTGGAGTGTGGTGACTTGAGTGGATTCCGTCAAGTTATCATGCGATGATAGTTGGATCCCGATTCCCACTGATGAGTTGGTTTACTCCTCGGGAGACCCCGACTAATTCTTCTTTCAGGTTTGGAGGAGAATTTGAGGTACAGTGGGAGGTTTCCAGATTAGACAAAGTGATAACCATTCTGATCGAGGTTAGAGTGCACGCTGAGTGTTTCTTTTCTCTCTCTCTGGCAGCGACCATTGACCCGACCCTAGACTATGACTCAGTGACCAAGTTGACCGAACCTTCTTAACACTGGCTTTTGGATTGTCAGAGTTGCGAACTTCATTGCCACTCCTACTTTTACCCTTTTCTCCAGGACACCCCGTATTACTACGAACGTCCACTTCCATTGGATAAAACCATCGTATGGTTATATACGAACTCGAAGGACTTCGAGGATGGTTTCTGGTTCTGGAGAAAAACGAATAGGACTATTCAGTTGTCTTTTCTTTTCACCTTCTCTCAGGTTGCGAGTACTCCTTGGTTTAGGAGATAGTACACCTATTACGCAAATTGGATAGTCTTCTTCCAAACCTTAGGCTGGTGCCGAACGGTGGGGAATGAAGAAAACCAATTAGCATAACGATGGTGTGCAGAAGGTATTAAGTTAAGACAAAGCAAGGGATCAGTAGGAGGGCAAAGTAAATTGCGACTGATATTCACGACCAAACCAAGTATTTCTTCGCCAATCCTAAATCACCTTTGTATTTCTCCAGGACACTCCGTATCACTACGAAGATCCACAGTTTATTGGATACTCCATCGTATGGTTATATACGAACTCGAAAGGAACTTGTTCCAGTTCGGGGATGGATTCTGGTTCAGGAGAAATAGGAATAAAGTACATTCAGGTGTCTTTTATCTTCACCTTCTCTCGCATTGCGAGTGTTCCTAGAATTGGGACAGTACACCCATTATGCTTATTGGATAGTCTTCTTCCAAACCATAGGCTGGTGCCGAACGGTAGGGAAGGAAGAAAATCATTTGGCCTAAAGGGGTGTACAGAAGGTAATGACTAAAGACATAGAAAGGGATTTGGAGAGGTGGCAAAGAATTATACGGTTACAGTTGTGAATCTGGATAATGGAAGAGGCATTACTAGGAATACCAGGATACCCCAACGAGACATTTCGATGTTTCAGTTTCACTGTGTACTGTTAATGGAAAACTGATTTCCCGATTAGATACTTACTCCAGGGTATGTATTTACCAGGTATGATTCTCACATCTGTATGGTTTTACAGATGATGAGTGGGAGTAAGTTATTGGGAATAGGGTGATCATCCTCATTATATCGGGATTCGTTGTAATCGGTGATATTTGAGGAGATCATCTGGACTGTTTGCCGGTCGGCAAATATTTGGTTTTGAATATCCGCTGTTGTGCACCAATTTCAAATTGATATATCTGTACGTCTATTTTCATAGAGTGAGATATACCTTTTGATATTATGTCGATGACATTTACCTATATCAGTGGATGGTTAGGTAAGGAGCATTAAACAGCGGTGTAATTCTTCTTAACCATAAGTACAGTTTTCAACCTACGACGTACAGTGAAAGAGTTGTTAGACTCAGCGGACTTATGCAGAGTATTGTATGTTGTCCAGTGTCCATTAGGACAGAGGGGTTGGTCCTCGTACTATATTCGGTTTACTTATGACTTCTCTAGTTTTTAGACAAGTGTTTCGTAGAAACACAGGGTCCGAATTTTGAGAAGTAATAGGTATTTGGATAAAGTAGAGAACCAGGTATTGCAAGTATCGGGATTCTTCAAAGAGATCGAAGATGTAGATACTTGTGTATGGTATTCAGTTGATAGTAATGATAAAGAGAAATTGCTTCTCTTTCAGGTTACTCATAATTGGAAGCATTCCTAAGTTGAGTAACGCTGATCGGCCTCCTTCCATTTAGTTGACATGCACTGGAGACAGCTGCATGATTTGAATCTGGTTCAATTAAATCAGTGCCTCTGGTTCTATATTGGATATAGAACAGTTCATATCTTAACGATGTTAAGGTACGGGGAGTTGTCCGGCTTATGATTAAAACCAGACTCTGGATAACTCAAGGCACGTTTCTGTAATGGCTGTTTGTGGGTTGACCCAGGCTATGACGAGGGTTAACTTTCTACCATCTGGAAGATCAATAGTGATATTGTTCTAGACTCGCCACAGTTTTATTAAAAATGGATTTTTTCAAAAACAGTAGTGGGAGTATAGTAGAACTGGAAGTGATTCCAGAACCGCAAACGATTACTGAAGATTTGATAAGGAACCTAAAGATTCAATCTGATTTGACATTCCATTGGCCACTCCGCAGATAAGGTGGGTAACTTCAGGCACCCGAGAGGTACTCCGGTAGCCTTAAGGACGGTGACAGGGAAGTTCTTGTTTACCCACACTTGCCATTGTTGTTGTTCCAGGCTGCGAGACCCGGCAGGAGGATGAGTATAGCGTCGTTCTAAACTAGCTTTAGAAGTGCACATCTATATGACTCTGCCAGAGGGTTGTCGTAGTCAGTGGGAGCAGCGGAAGCATTGGTGGACATCAGGCTTATGTCTATTTATAGACTAAAGCAGATGTAGCGGAGATAGATCATCTATTTCTGATGTGACAGTCATAGGTTTGACGTCATCAGAATAGGGGATGGATCTGTTGAGAAGGTAGTAGGAAGTGATATTCCTATACTACGATCGGTTATACTTTGGTTGTCACACAGTAGTTTCTCCGCACAGGGCTTGGATATTATATCAGACATTCTGGTTACTAGATCTATGGTTTTAGATCTAGATTTGGGTGGTTTCCCAATCTGGGTACCTTGACAGCATTCTATGAGTATTTAGAATGGACGACTCCTGGCACGGTAATGTGCCTGCAGTTGATGGAGTCACCCTCTCTAAAGGTGTCTTATAGACTAAAAAAGAGAGGGATACTCATGATTGGCAGATCACTTGCTTAGGCAATTGAGTCAATCATGAGATGTCAAGTACCACACCAGATGTTGTTCTTGCAGTAGATGCAATAAGCTGATATTGATCCAATCCTGGAGAAACAGTCGGAAGCAGTTTTAGAATATAAGTTGATGTTCTAGGGATATGATAACGGCAGCCTCCTTTAGGAGACGGTTATCATTCCAGGCTTCCAAGGTGACCTGGATGGCAGAGTGGCTGTCAGAGTTATAGTTTTCCCTCCGACGAGGGGCAGTATTTTGGACAGGTGGTCCAAGGCAATACTGAGGGTGGCATGGCGCAGGATACTGATTAAGTTCAGTTGACGATACAGTCTAAGAAGTTTGGATTTGGAGTTCATTTATGAGCTAGGTCCCATCAGACATCCAGACATACTCTAAGACAGGTATTGCTCATTTCGGGAGATGGCTTTCTCTACGAACTTGAGATATAGAGAGTCATAGAAAGAAACATCACAGCGGATCCACTCATTGAGGCTATTCCTCGAACGCAATAGTTTCGCAAACGAGCTTTGTGAGACTGACTAGTAGAGGAGTTGGGTGTTCGGTATCACACGGGCTGTGAGTAAGCGGCATCGCAATAATTAGCCTTGAGTGCAAGTGGGAGATTGTTGGAGATAGTGCCCTCAGAGTCAATTATTGGATCACAGGCACGTGATTACAATGATTGAGGGAGGACCTATCCCGGTAGGACAGTCTTACTCGAGATGATAGTATGCTATCTGGTTTATCTTTATCATCGTGTACTGCTTTAGGTGACCTGACATGTCGCTATTACACGTTGATAGAGCCCCTGGGATTCTTGCTTGACTACCAGCAGTATGATGGCGATCATATACGTGAGAGCTGGTGGTCTATAAGCACATCCTTAAAAGGTCCCTAGTCGTGGGAGTTTCGAGACAGGGCATCGATTCTCCAGAGTAGACTAGTGTATACAGTCGAGACCCCGACGAGGGGCGGTGGCCGGTCTCATAAGCCACTGGTGTCAGTTGGTTCACCTAAGATGTATACAGGTGCTCATTGGGTTATGAGTACACCGGACAGGACTCGCCGGGAACATGCTAGTTGGTCTTATACCTGACGTCAGATAGCAGTTCCCTGGTGACATGTGTACAGGTTAGTTCATCGACCTGAGGATCGTCATTTGTCTCGTGTGAGTTCCCACTGTGCTTTGATTACTACCCTACCACGGCTCAAAGGAGTCGTGCAAACAGGTTTTAGTTGGGTACAGTCCCGAGCCACATGGGGGCAGTGAGCGGATCTTCAGGGGTTCGTCTCTCCCGGTATTGGGGGTGAGGTCGCGCTGTGTCTAGGAGAGCCATTATGCAAAGCCCTCGGCCGAGGCAGGAGATTTACTGGTAGGTATTCCAGTAGTATCTCAGGGCGTTCTGGGCTACACTCCGACACGACTTGTACCGCTTTTGGGGGTCTGACTTTTACCAACCCCCTAGGCCCGACATGCGATGCTCATAGACGAACGGACCGGACTGTACGGATATTGTCACTGACAGGCTCAGTAGGGTGTCAGGATGAGTTCGCTCATCGACGTCCCTTTTGGTCAATAGCTGGTGGCCCGTCACGTATTGGCTAATACCTCTGACGTGCTAGTGGTTAAATCCACAGCCATAGTATTGACGAGTCTTTAGAGTCCACCACACTTACAGTTACTCAAGCTTTCGGGCGAAACGCTGTAGAGGCCGTGTCACGCCCCGCTTCCCAAAATACGGAATACGAGGGGTAGACAAGGCCAGCCATGCTCCTACGGTCAAGGGAATGTCCTGCCGTAGTCACACTTCGGCTTCTAGTTTATCATGGTAAACAGTAAACGATGCGCAGGTAATGAGAAATGCAGTAACTGAAGGAAACAATATAAAGACTGACCTGAAGTGGAACAAATGAATGTGAATCGGGAAGGCAAGTCAAGAAGTCTGTGATGCACGTCTAGTTCTGGTCCAGGCTAAATCTTCTCCTCACACTGAGCATGCATACTCAGGTCGTCAGAGCGACACAATAGCAATATAATATATATATAATCAAGTAACAGTTCTAACAGTGGTAAAGGATATGAATAACAGTAAATCAATAACAGCATGAATATATATGAGCAGAGATTAATGCAGCGGAACAGTAAAGCAGTATAACGATATGTCATGTATGTCAACACAGTATATAAGGAACGTAAATGACAGTATCCCTATCAGTCTCTAAGTCTCACTGTACAGGTCAAATAAGCCTATCGTCAGTCCAAGTGTGAGAGTCAACCACTCGCGAGTGTCCTCCACCCAAGGGTAGCACCCAAGGGCAAGGGACCACGGGCCCAACATGTAACGAATGTATCACGGTGATATAGCACATACCCTGTAAATCTCCATATAACTCCCTAAATATATAAGTCGGCATGGGACTCCCGAGATTCTGTTGAATTCACACTTGAACTATCCCACACCCCGTGGTCTACATCAAACGCTAACCATAACCCTAAATACTAATCGATCCGTGACAAGTCTGCGCGAGAACTGGAGGCAGGACCTCCATCAAGCACGTCCCGACTAATACCTAAGATAAATGGCAGTGTCGGATGCCTTATCTGTGACATCCGTGCAAGCGCTTCCATAAGTGTCCCATACCACTTATAGTCACACGTACACGCATCCCACAGACGTCGACAATGCAATAGAATAAAAGGGACACTGATTGTGCACAAGTACGTATCACTTTCACTTAATCACGAATACACGAACACTGACGTACTTGCCACAATCAACACTAAAATCTAACACTGGGTAATTGCACGACATCACTGGATAATCATTACAATGATATAAATATGATATGATGCATGAACATTATAAGAAGCACAACTAAGGTATCATAAAAACAACAGTCTATCACTTGCACGATTTATCATGAAACATGTGTATATAATTTAGCGAAATGATAAACAGGTAGTAATTAATTTGTTCAGTTAGCTATCCATCTAATTTGGTTTCGAGCCAAACGGGTTTCTGGATCATTAGTTATAACTGTTTCATTTTAAGCGCGCGCGGCTGGAAATCCGGTTTCAGAATCAGGAATCCATTTTGCAACGCATTTTAACCCCTGTTGGGATCATAATTTAGCGACGCTACAGTTGGATGAATTCTAGGGTTTTCAGTAAAGTTTTCAACGCAACAAACGGATCTTCAATCGCGTCTGTACGTTAGGAGTTATAATCTGTTTAATATCAACATGTCAATTCTGAATCTGCTGGGACTGTTATATGTCCCGATCTTCTAAATTACAGATTAAATAGTAAATGATAACGAAACAGGATGAAACTAATTGTGTTGTCTAGCTAACAGATTTACCTACAGTAATCAGCGGAGTTCCGCAACCTAAGTGTTAAGGAAAAACTAGTGGTACCAGTTACAGAACAGCAAGCAACACTTTGAGTCGCTCTGGACTGCAGTCCAGAGTCGCACTCCGATCCAATTTTCACCACAGTTTAAGTACAGGTATGTCTGGGAATTAGTACAGGGTTAAAGTTCGTCGAGTTGGCTTCGATTTGAGCCCTCGAACGCACCATTCTAATATGTATATGATTTATGGTGAATTTAACTATTTTCAGGTGCAACAGAATTTCAGTTTTACGATCAAACTTGGGGGTAGTTGTTTTAGTCGTTATCGATCATATCATCCAACAAAAATCACACACTATGTTCACAACCCTACGGGCCAAGTAAAACTATTTGGTTCCGCCAAAATTGATAAGGATTCCCTAAGAGGACAAGCATCGAACAGTTACGACATATAATTTAACTAATCTTGCAACTTTAATATCAATGTAATAAACATTTGTATCATAAGTACATAGCATGTAAGCAAGTAAAAACTTGCCTGGATCAGTCCCGGGGATGCACGGCAGTGATGCGGTCTATCAAAATGGCCAGACGCGATCACGACAGATCTTGGCCTCGGCTCAAGTTTCGTTTGACGGCAACGACGGCGACTGAAGTTGCGGCGTTGGTTGGCCGGAGCAGGGGAGAGGTGCTGAGGGGGAGAGATGAGGCGATGACGAGGGCGTGGTTACTGGAGATGGTGTCTCACTGCCCAGGCCACTGTTAGGGTCGGTTTTGTTCTGGAAATATCTTCGTCGGGGATTGCTGCGGTGGGTGTGCCGGTGATGTACGGAGGAGTTGAAGGTCGCCGGTGCAGCTCAGGCGGTGGCACGTCGGAGTTCCGGTGGTTGGAGTTATGTGAACACGTCGGCGTGAGGTTTAGAAAGGTGTCGACAGTGAGATGTGGAGCTTGGGAGAGGGAGTGGGTTCTCGGTGGTGATAGATGATGAGGAGGGGTTGCTCGAAGGTGGTGAAACGATGGCGTGAAGGAGGTCGAGACGTTGCCGGCGGATCTTGTGAGGAGGAGGGAGGTCAGGGAGAGCGAGAGAGATATCAGGGAGAAAGAGAGAGAGAAAGGCAGGGGAACCAGAGAGGGAGTTAGAGAGAGAGAGAGTGATCGAGAGAGACAGAGGGGGAGAGAGACAGAGAGCGAGAGAGAGGTGACGTCGCCGAGGCGAGCAGGGGGTGAGTCGGTGGACCTGGGTATTGAGTGGTGGTTGCAGAGAAGGGCGAGGGAATGAGCTTTGAAGGGTGGTAGGTCGTCGGTGGTGGCGAGGCGATGGGCGGCCGTGGGTTCGAGAGAGAGAGAGAACGGGAGTGGAGAGTGATGAGAACGAGAGAGGGAGCGAGTGATTGAGGGTGATGGGGGAAAACGTGCGCGTCGTGGGCGTAACGGTAGCGCGAGCGAGGGCGACGGCGGAGGCGAGAGACGCGGTCGCGAGCGGGAGTGAAGGAAAGGAGCCGTTGGGATTTTAAAGAAGGAGGATGAACAGTGCGGGTCGGGTGAGGGAGTGAAGCGGGCGCTATTAAGGGGGCGGACGGGCTTGGAGACGGGCTGGGCCTTGGAAAGAAAAATAAATTAAAAGGGAAAAGAAGGGCACGGGCCGGGCCAAGGCAACAACCAAAAAAAAGGGAAAAATAATTGGAGTAAACCAACGGGCCGGGCCGCGATTAAAACTTAATTAAAAAAGGAAGGGTTGTAGTAATAACAAGAAAAATATGGAGAAATTGAAGGGAAAGAGAGGGATGGGCCAGCGCAGGAATTTCCAGCAATTAAAGAATTTGAGGAGGTTAAATAATTAATTTAACAAGATAGAGGAGAATTGGGCTGGACTGTTGGACTAGGGAAATCGAAGGGAAATTTAGGAAAACAAATTAGAAAGGATGGGGCCGGGCTTAGGAAAAATGGTGCTGGGCTTGGATAGAAAATTTAAGGATTTTTATTTAAACCAATGGGCTGGACTAGGATTAATAGGAAATTAATTGGGACAAAGCTAATTAGAATTAGGGTTTGGGGGTTCAAATGGGGTTTGAGAAATACAATAAAATATAAAGATAAATTTATAAATTAAATAAATACTTCATAATTAAGCATAAAGAGGATTCTAAGATAACAGAAAACAAATTTTGGTATAAAAAGAGCTGGGTATTACAGGCCGTATGGAGATATGGCAGGGTCCGATCAGATACGTGCGGTATTGCACGGGTCAGGATCGGACGGTTTGTACTAGTGGCCGTATGGATATATGGCAGGGTTCGATCAGATACGTGCGGTATTGCACGGATCAGGATCGGACGGATATTACTAGCCGGCTTTGGTTTAAGCCGGATCCTAGTATAGTACAGTGTAGATTTTGTCTCTTTGCATTTGTATCCGGACGGAATACAGATGCGGGTGTGTATGCACAGTATCAGGGTTTTCCTGTAATTTATTACGGGACCAGTTTTCTGGAGTTGCCAGTTTGCATTCCGTTCCGGCCGGTTTTCCTTTGTTCTTTCCCGGCCGGACTTTTCCGATGGAGGGGGTTATTTGCAATTGTGCAAATAACATTTGTGGAGGGGTTTCTTGCTATTGTGTTGATTATGATATCTTTCATCCATGCTTTTGCATTAATGAGATTTGATGTGATTAAGGTGTAAGCATGGTTGATGTTTTCTTGTCTTTGGATATGGTCACCTCCACCTTTTACTACACTTACCTCCCTTTGCATTATGTGTTGTTCATCTCCACCATTTCCAAGAGGGGGGCCGGCCACTTTTCCAAGAGAAACCCTCTCCAAAGTTCTTCATTCCTCCATCAAGGCAACCAAAACCCAAGTGAGACACTACACTACACATTCTACAGCATATCTTGAGCATGTCGAGTTGCCGGCTTCATGCCCGAGTTGCCTCGGTATTGAGGCGGGAGCCCGTAAAAGACGCAGGCGATGTGGTGCCCTTCCGGCGAGGAGGCGACGATGTGGAGGCAAGACTTTCCGCGGGAGATCGGGACGATGACGAGAAGACCGGAGGACTCGGATCACTCGGTATACTTCTCTTCCCATCTCTTGCTAGCTAGTATAGGTTAATGGTTAACGATCCGGGTTTTCATTGTCCGCGGTAGCGCCGGTTTCCGAGTAAGGAAAAATTTTGATTCCGCATTTTGGCCTCGGTAAGACGGCCGGGGCGCTGCCGTGGCGCAACATTGCCGGCCAGCACCTGAGAGTCCTCAAGCTTGGCCTCAGCAACCGCGGCAGCCTCGCGGTGCCGGGAAGCCTCCCGCTTCCCGGCCTCCACCTCGCCCTCCAGGGCGATGACCCTCGCCTTCATCGCCTCCAGCTCTCGCTTGGAGCTCTCTTCTAGCGAGGCGAGCTGGCCCGCAGCTTTCATCGCCGGGGCTACCACCTCGGCCTCCATGTGCAAGGCGAGGGCGACATGCTGAAGGACCTGAATGGCAGGAAAGAGATCAGGAAGATGAGAGAAGCACCGAACCTCAAAGAACAATAATGATGAAAGACAAGCGCTTACCTACACGGACTCCTGGGCGATGGACGCCAGCTGAGACCTGAAGGTCCCCCCGGGTACTCTACCCCCGGCCGACGCATCTATCTCATGCAGCAGGCTATCCACGACGGATAGCCCCGAAGGCACAATGAACTGGAGACCGCCTTCCTCCACCGTGATCGGCGAAGGCAGCCCCCGGGCGGACCTCCTCTTGAGCGGCTTTGTGGGAGAGCCGGCCTCCTCCTCCAAGGTTGGGTCCTCCAGAATCTGAGCCCGCCTCCGACCCGACGCTTTGCTGGGCCCCGGGGCGAGATCCGCCTCTGAGCGCTCGCGGGGCGCTACCACCGGAGGAGAAGGAGCCGGGGCGGGCTGTGAACGGGAAGAGCCGGCGCCCCCAACCTTCGCGACCGGCCTCGGCTGGTGCATGGACTTTCTGAGCGAGTCCAAATCCATGGGTCCTGCACAAAACAGAGTGCAAAAGAGTCAGCGACACAAGCAATATACGTGCCAAAAAAGCAAACCTAAACTTACCGACGAACTCAACGGGGCTGAGTCCGGCCCAACTCAGAACCCTCTCAGACAACATAACGTCGTAGCGGGGGATGGGCTCCCACGACGCCGCTCTCACCACGGCGGGGTCACTGGACTAGTTCCCCGGCAAGTGCTTTTCCCTCGACCACTCTGTAGGCATGGGCCAGTCCTCACCCTCGGGAGGGGAAATGAAGAAGAATTTCTTCTTCCAGTCGTGAATGGAAGAAGGCAGGGCTACAACCCCCGTCCCGGCGGCGCTCCCTGGTCGCTTTCTGAAGGAGAGATAAACCCACCTCGGGTCGCCCGCACGACCGCCAGGGTGATTTTTGAAGACGAGGGAGGAATCAAGGAGGGAAAGGCTGAAGGGGATCGCTTGTAACTTCAGGCGGATCAGGAACCCGAGGAGAATCCTCCACGAGTTCGGCACCAACGACCGAGAGCCAACCCGAAGAAGTTCAACGCTCCCACGACCTCAGAGAGAAGGGCAGGCGCATTCCACCCCAGAATGCTTCCAAATACAAGGCGATCTCCTTACCCCGTACTCGGTCT
Source organism: Agapanthus africanus (assembly GCA_030015575.1). Taxonomy (NCBI): domain Eukaryota; kingdom Viridiplantae; phylum Streptophyta; class Magnoliopsida; order Asparagales; family Amaryllidaceae; genus Agapanthus; species Agapanthus africanus. Next base: position 517,539,520 of record JASDDO010000031.1, on the reverse strand, counting down.
GCCCACTCTCCCTCCTTGGCCAGACGGAGTGTATAGCATGAGGGAATGTGGAAACGAGCCCGAGCGTTGGCAAGCTCGTCCTCATGCCTAATCCAACACGAGACGCCAGGGGCAGCATCTACCGCCTCCTCCCTAGGGGCTGCCTCCGCCGCACAATCCCGGGAAGAGGGGCCGACCCCTGCCCCCGGAAGGACTCAGACTCGCCTAAAAGGTTCCTAGAACCTACCTCAACGACGTCTACTGACTCGAAAAGAGAAGACATCTAACCTTGGCAAGAGTGATCCCCAGGAAACGAAAGTGGAAGGAAGGAGATGAGCGTCGAGCAACCGAGGCCTAGAAACGAGAAATATGAAGGAGTAGGGACCACAGAACGGGCCCCACCCCTATTTACTGTCACAAGCGACCTCATCCAACGGTGCCCTCCATCTCCCGCCAAGACGCCTCCTCGCATCCAACGGCTCCGATTGCTCCACTTGTCTTCCCCGCACTGGACCGCGCCCTTTCAGACGTCGCAGGTTTGCACACGTCGCGTCAGCCAACCGACGCTTGACACGTGGGCCATCACTTCAATGCGACACGAAACGGCGCACCCTCCTTAAATGCGGGGATCTCACCCTGATTCGCTGGCAAAAAAGACAACTCGCGGCCCGGGGACGCGTCCCGACAAAACCATTAGGAGGGAGCTCACCCCAGACGGCCCAGCGGTCCACTCCTGACCCGACCCACTGGTTGGTCGGGACAAGAGTGGGGGGCTGATGATGATGCTCAATATTGGCGACGCCTGGGATCAGGACACGTGGCGGATGGCATGTCCCATAACTCGGAAGAAAGGGCCCACAGAGGCCGACCAGGCCTCCCCTGTACTCGACCTGCAATCACAAGCTAGCCCTCCTCGGGGGTCCCCGCAGATTGGCCTGCTCGGCCCCTCGGCTCACCCCGAGCTACCACAAGACTAAATGTTCTCGGCCTTCTCGCTCGTCTCCGAGCCCCTTCCGGCCGAAGCCGTCTTCCTCGGTCCTTCGACCAGCGCCGCCGCCCACAGGCGTAACCACCGCTCCACGAATCTCGCCATGCGCGGATTCTCCACCGACAACATCCCACGTTCCACGCCTCCGCGGTCCCTATTAATGGGTGATCCGCTCTCTACGCGAGCGTGACGTCGGGAGCGTAACTGCCGGCGAGATTCTCGCGCCTGCTGCTGCATGCCATCACCGCTATATAAACCCCCATCACAGAGGAGTCAGGCAAGTCATTTTTGTTTCCACTTAGCCATTACGCTGCTCGAATCTAGTACTAACTTGATCGTCGGAGGGTCCTCGGTGCCTCAAACCACCCCGGGACTTCTTTGTAGGTACTTGGTGTCCAACTCCTCCAATCACCAAACTTCCTCAAAACCCATTGAGATCCACACATAACAGAGGATCCCCTCCAGAATCCGCCGGGAGATCGACGGAAGACAATATCTGAAGGAGGTCTGAAAAAGACCTCCATCAGAAAAAAAGTAGGAAAGCAAGAAAGTAGTAGAAAAGTAAAATGAAGAAAATATGAAGAAAGTAATAATTTTTGTTTGTTTTGTTAAAATGAAAACGGGAAAGAATCTGAATTGGCGTTTATGTGGTAATGAAAAGTGAGATTGTGTTGTTTGGTTGGAATGATGAAAAATAAAAAAGTATGAAAGAAAATAGAGAAAGTAGAATAAAATAAGAAAAAATATCAATTAAATATTCACTTTTCATGGTTTTGATAAGAAAGTGGATTAAAAGAAAAACAAAAAGGATATAAGACAAAAATATGGAAAATACTTTCTCACTTACTCATTAATAACCCAAACAAGTAAAGTGAGAAAATGAGCTTACTTTCTCACTCTACTTTTCATTTGCCAAACATATCGTTATAAAGAAAAAGTAAAACGGCCCTACAAAATGATATCATGTAGAAAACCAATTTCTTGGTAAATGGGGGTAAATTGACAATATAAACTCATTGAGAGACCAAAGAGCATTTGATAGAGCATCAATGACACTCTTCCACTTGGTGGAAAGTCATGGGTTCGAAAGCACCCCACTTTCAATGTCAAGAGAGATTTTCAATAAATTATATGAAGAATGGAGAATGTTCCCATGGGCCTTAGTGCCCTCTCGCCTAAAGCTTACAGTCTTTTGGAGGGAAAAAAAACCTCATATGGAGATAAATTCATATCTTACTTTGGCTTATATAAGTAACAAACTTCATCTTTATAATATATATATATTTATAATATATATAAGGGTGTCGATATTACTAAATTTTTATTTGATAAATGCACACCAAAACTTGTCTATTGACAAAATTAACCCCAACTACAACGGCCTTTAATTCCCTCCTTCCCAAATCGCATCTCATCGTTCCTCACCGACCGCATCGTCATCCTTGTCCTCTCCTACTCCAACTTCACCCTCCTCTTCCACTCCATCCTCATCACCTTCCTCTCTCACATCTGCCTCCTCAACCACTCCAATAACCTCCACCCTCCTCTTCGACCCGATCCTCTTGGTCCGGTGTTCTTTGACCCTAGCGGATCTACTGACCAAGATCGACAACGTGTTAAAAGATGAGATGGGCGCCGTTAAATACCTGCTCCCCAATGAGGGCCTCAATACTCTCATCTCGATCTCGTCGAAGAAGAATCTCAGCAATATGATAGAGAGCTCGATCGCGTTGCCGATGAGCCCGCGAGACTGTGAATCTTTGTGATCTCGTTGGCGATGATCATCTTGCGATCAATACGGGATAGTGCTACATCAACACCGTGAACATGATCGGAATCAAGAAGAAGGACAGCATAAAATGACAAAAATTAAAGACTGATATAGTTAGAATTAATTTTATCCATACATAAGTTTTGATGTGGAGTTATCAAATAACAGTTTGGCAATATCGCCACCCATATATAAAAGCTATTTAAGAGAATATTTTTTGAATATTCTCGAATCTAACTTGAACTTTAGTAGAAAAATTGTTATCAAGCCCATATTTAATTTTCTTACCATATTTGGATCAAGAAACTCTTTTTTATTGATTTTCTAATCCCTACTCAATATTTATCACTATTTTATTCTATACAACTAGAATTATATGATGGAAAAATTAGGTTTTCTAGGAAAATATTATTAAAACTTTCACGGTTTAGCATTCAAAAATTATTGAAACTCTTAAAAATGGAAATTTTTAAGAGATAATAATTTTTCTATTTTTGTTTGGTAGTTCAAAAAATGTAGAAATATGAAAGAAAACAAAAAATTAACATTTTTGGAAAATTCAAAATTTTATATGCTATATAACATTTAAAATATTAAAATAAGAAATTAGATATTTGAGATTTTTAAAAATTTTACGACTTTTGTGCGCTATAACATTCAAAATATTGAAATTTGAAAAAAATACAGAATTTTTTTAGATTTTTAAAAATATTAAGATATTTTTATGTTATAGAATGCAAAATACAGGAAAAAAAATTGAAAGAAAAGAAAATTTTGATATTTTAGAAAATATTGCGATTTTCGTGTGCTTGCAAACCAAAAATATTTTAAAACCCGAAAAAAAAAACACAGAAAAAATTTAAGATTTTTGAAGATGTTGAGATTTTAGTTTGCTATACTAAATCAAACAAATTTAAGTGTCCAATTTTGTTTTTATTGTTCCATTATAAGTGTCCATTTACTATATCAATACTAATTTTTGTGTTATCAATACAAATTTAAATTTTGATTCTTATAATAACCCGCATTAAATGAGTTTAATATATAAGGTCAATGTAGGAATTAGCATTAAATGAGTTTAATATAGAAATTTAGTATCCACCATATCATAACTTTATAGATTTCTAAAGTTTTTTTAATGGGAGTGCAAAACAAAAAAAATGAAATGGACTCTTAAAATGGAAAGAAAGTAGTAAAAAATAGAAAATTCTTAAGATTTTACGATTTACGTATGATATAACAAACAAGAAATTTATCTAGATTTTTTGAAAATTTCACGATTTCGCATACTACAACGTATAAAAATTGGGATAGTATTAAATTTCATGACTTTCGTGGATTGCGATGGTTTTCCAATCATCCGGAGTCTAAGTCACTCAGACTGGAATTCTTTATTCTATTAGGTCTTTAATAACAATCGACGACTTTTTCTTCTTTTGTTTAACGTAGCTTTTGGTCTCCTGAATACTCAAAAGTTCTTCATAAATATGAGCAAGTAAAATATTGGACAACCGAAGAGAATAAAATATTCTAAGATTTTCGAAATTTCATGATTGTCATGTGGCTAGTAAAATAATGAGAAAAAAATTGACTTTTAAAATTTTGTGACTTTTATTTGCTATATTATGCAAAATATTGAAAAAGAGATGAAAACAAAAAATCGTAAAATTTTTGAAAATTTCACGATTTTCATATACTATATATAGCGTAAACAAATCGTACCAAAAAGAAAATAAAGATTTTAAGATTTTTTTTATAAATTTAGCGATTTTCGTAAGGTATGAAAGAAGAAAAGTGTTAAAAGGATGTAAACAAAAATTTTAATATTTTTTACCGATCATTGTATGTTATAGTAAATAAAATATTTAAAAACCAAGCATGACGGAAAATATTGAGTTTTTTTGAAAAATTTGTGATTTTCATATGCTAAGCATGCAAATTACTGAAAATTTATGGAAAATATAAAAATTTTGAGCTTTTAAATATTTTTAATTTTCATGTGTTATAACATTCAAAATATTAAAACTTGAATTAGAAACTTTTTGAATTTTTTAAAATATCGCAATTTTCGTTTGTTATAGCAAGCAAAATATGGAAAAACTGAAAAGCACAAAAAAAATTTAGGACATTTTATAATTTCATGATTTTTGTATACAACAATATACAAAATATTGAAAAATAGAATAAACCAAAAAAAATTAAGTTTTTGAAAATTTCGCGATATTTGTTTGAACATACAAAATATTGTAAAGTCGAAGAAAAATCAATTTTTTGATAATTTACAATTTTCATGTGTAATGGCGAGGAAAATTTTTGAAAAACCGAAAATAACACAAAAGTTTGATATTTTTGAAAATTATGTGATTTTCATGTGATTGGGTGAAAAAAATTATAAATTTGAATATTAAAAAACAGAAAAATAGAAAATTTCATTATTTTGGTCTACTAAAATATTGAACAATGATGAAAACAAATTTTGTAAAGTTTTTTGATAATTATGGAATTTTCATGTGTTAAATCATGAAAAATATTTAAAACCTGGAGAAAAAAAACCTTAAATATTTTATTTTTGAACATCTTCCTCTTCAAGACTCCGAAAAAGTACTTTTGGAACACCAATGGGTATTAAATTAAAGAAAATTTTAATTACTATACTTCAGTTTAATATGGAAACTTGAAAATCTCATGATTTTATTATTTTTTGCAAGTAAAATATTGAAACATCGAAAGAAACCGAAATTTTAAAATTTTTAAAATCTCGCCACATTCGTGTGTCATGGCCTATAAAATGTTCAAATTTGAAGAAAACAAAAAATTTATGATTTTTGTATATTTTGTGATTCCCGTGTGCAAGAAGAAAATTATTGAAACACCAAAGAAAAAAGAAAACTTTGAGAATTTTTAAAATTTGGGATTTTAGGCTATAACAAAAAAAATATTGAAAAGTTGAATAAACATGATAATGTATTTACAAGTTAATTTTTCTTATATTTTACATATGAAGTTTATAAATATACAATATTACAACTCATAAATCATATGATAACAAACTTTTGAAAAAGGCTTATTTCACAAAAACCACTTTGTGGTTTACTTGAGTTTTTCAAAACGATCCTAAAATTTTAATTCGTTGTACAAAAAAAAAACCTATTGCTTGATTTCTGAAGTTTTTTGGTGATAAACAGGTTATATGACCAACATTTGATCGATTCTTGTTGCTTTATCCTAAATTATCCGTCCTAATCTCATTAAATCAGCTTTTTTTCCTCTAAATTTTAATTTAACTAAAATTGAGACTTCTTCTCCAAATTCTCAAACCTGAAGTCTTCTTCTTCAAATTAGCCAAATTGCCCACTAAACATCACTACGAGTATGTTTTATCTTCACTATATTTAGAGCATCCGGATTTTCATTAAAATAAGAGCTTAATAAAATCAATTTTTCTAATAAATAACCGTAATGGGTTTCTGTGTAACAAAATAAAAGTTGGGGGTTTTCCGTGATTGGTTTAAACTATATGGTGGTTTTGGAAAACTGGAGTAAAACACAAGGTGGTCTATGAAATAATCCTTTAAATTAATATAATTTTTCATGATTTTGAACTTGCTGGTTAAAAAAATGAAACATGGTAAAATTAAAATAAACATCTAATTTCACTTGTTTAATTCCTGGTCAAGCTTTACCATTTTAAGCCTCGCTGATTCTAATTTGATTCCCAACATGGTGCTTGACAGGATTATAAAAATTATTTTTAAAAATAAAATTTTCGTTCTCATTTACAACTATTAATTGCAAAGCTTAAAGAATAATACACACACACACCAGAGGAAGTCTACAAAATTCAAAATTATAATTATTTACAATTTCTTCAAATGTTTTTTGATAATCTTTTAAAGAGTATGAGATTTAAAAGTATGGACAAATGACATGGAATAAAAGACTTCTGTTTGATATCTATTTATATAAATCATTTTGTGGATATAATAATTAGAATTTTATTGGAATTTGAAAATTAATTATATTAGCAAAATCATGATAGGTGAAAATAAGTAATTCAATTTTTTGAGCATGTGAAATATGAGCATATACACTTGTTATTATCTGACCAACAACTATATTATGTTATTTTGAAGGACTTCTTTTAGCAATAGTAAACATATAAATGAAATAATTAATATTGTGCAAAATACGAAACACTTATTGTGTTCACGTGTGCAGTCATCCACGTGCATCACACGCATATCAAAGGGACAACCAATTATATTATACAATAGTCTCTACCAAAATTCAAAATATGTATAAATAAAGAAATTTGAAAACAAAGATACAGATTAAGTCTCATAACCAAAACCAAATATCAATGTAACTTTTTGTTGTTATTTGAAAGCTCCGACAGAAGATTTTCCATCTTTAATCCGAGCTGTATAAAATCCATTAACCCGCAAGTGGATGTTACCTTTAAATACGGGTCAGATATAAGTAATTTTTATACAAATAATAAATTTTTTAAGCTGTGATATGCGTTCCTTTATGTACTAGATTGATGCATGGACCATTCTTAACAGCTTTAGTAATGCAAATTCAGAGAAGGATGTAAATCAAGTCACACAAAAAATGAAAACAATCACCGAAACAATTGTGTTTTGAGGATAGGGGAGCTAAGCGGCGCACTCACGGGGGCTTGGGTGTGGTGCGCAGCGTAACGCGCAACGGCGCGATGCACAGCGTCATTTTACTCTTGTGTTATATAATGTTATCCGTAACATCAACTTTTCAAAATTTTAAATCTCGCTCATTTTTCAAAAGCCATCCAAGTCATCGTTTTTCTCATTTAAAATTTTATATTTTCCTTGTTTAATTTCAACTGCCATTTTCCCCACATCGACCACATACAAAATATGTTACAATAATATTAATTATCTTCGCCTGCCTCCTATATGCAAAATCTTCTAATTATAATGTGAGGATATATTTGCAACAAAACTACTTTTGAACTCTGAATAGATGTTGGTGAAAAAATTCTGTACAAAATATGTTACAATAATATTAATTATCATTTTCTTGAAAAAATTCTACTCTTATTTAATTTACACCCAAAACAACCAGCCGTCTCCTTTAAATGCTATTCATTTTGTTGGTATTTTCCAACAAAACTCATTATATTCCAACAAAACCAATCGCTCGTTACCTTTACCAGAACCAATTGTCTTTATATTTAAACCTAAAAAAAAGGCAGAAGTAAAATCCTTCTCTACAAATCCCTGGAACAATGGCACACCAACATGCAGGGGTCCAAAGCATAAAATCTGTACAGTACCACCACTGCCTACAAGGTATATTCATGTCACCATCAAAACATGCCCTAGCACGTGCACTGCACACCCCATAATAACCCTAACTTCTTTCCATTATTTATCATACACATCAAAAACACCATACAACAAAACACACATACAGAAAGAAAACAAGTACCAATTAAACCATGACATCGATCAACTTAATTAAAAATGACATTCTAATAAATTAACCAAGGAAATTGAAGAAGGGTGGATTATTGATCTCTCCCACTTCTTCTTCTTCATCATCACCACCATCACTATCACCATCACCATGATCATCAACAACAACTCTTTCAGGGTGCTCAATTGAAGGAGAGGTGAGTGAGCTTGGAGATCTCTCAGCCTCCAAGATCCAAGTTGGGTGCAATGGGAACAGCTGAAGAGTCTCAAGAGAGAAAGAATGGGCACTAGCATTGATCACATTGGTACCGTTGTGATTAAGTCCATAACTAGTTGCATGATAAGGCTCAACTCTTGGAAATTGGTGAGCTTGTGGTAATGTTGGGCTCACTTGCATGGGTCTTGGCAGGAGCATGTTTTGATAACTTGGTGGGTAGCAGCCATGAACACCTCCAACTTGGGGAGCTGGTAAGCAATAAGGGCTTGTCATAACTGCCATAAAAATAGAGAAAAAAGAATGAATAAATCCAAATAATTAGAGATTACAGCTTATGGAATAAAGTATGCTCCTCAACGCTCACCAAATTAAACTTTAGAGCTTCGAACAATATATAGAAGGATTGTACTGTGGTATTTGATAACACCACAACTAGTTTTCAAAACAAATTAATCAATTAAATAACATGCTCATTAGTGAAATTTCTAATTATGGAAAACAAGGTAAGCGAGCGCTCAGATTGAGTGTAGGAAAGTAAAGATATGATCATCATCACTCACCAATTCTCTTATAGAGGCAAGGAGTAAAAAGGTCAGGGAATTTGTATCAATTTTCATTATGATGTGCGGTTTTTATAGCATTCTTGGTCTTGGTACATGGAAAAATTCTTATATACAGCAGTCATATGTGTTGATTTATGGGAAAGAAAGAGTTGGGTGGTCACTGACCGCATATAACTGCCCAAAAGGTGGTGGTTGATCGATAATTCCCATCTTTTCCTCCCTGTTAAGATGCATTACACACGGCATACAAAACGGTTTCTTACATACACGGTAGTAAGGTTTGAAACATTTAAAAAGTATAGTTCCAACAAATAAAATATAGGTTTAAATTCAGAAAACCATCAAATTGTTTCACCGTTTGGCAAGCAACTATGAAGTACTTTCAAAATTACGAATTACTACCATATCTAATGGTGCCATGTCAGCGCGATTAGCGTCACATCATCAAAATCGCTAAATCATCAAAAAAAAACTAAAAACTCCTAAACTACCCTCTTCTTCTTCCTTTATGCTCCTAACCCTAAGCTGAACCCTGTCTTACTCAAATTGAGTTTGCTGAAGAGTTGCAAACAAAAATATCTCATGATACAACAGAATCTGAAATTTCTACGATCAGCAAAAATCGAAGAAACTTCGAAATTCTATTCGAAACAGGATGAAATAGTAGAGAAGAAGAAGTTTTTCTATTGTTTTTAAGAAATTTGTCCTTTTTATAGATTCCCAAGGGTTATCTAAAACTAACGGTTACAATTTTTCAAAATGCACAACCGCTCAAAATCAACTGTTCAAAATTAAATTTCGAAGTTCAAATTTCTAGCTCAAAAAATGAATTTTCAAAATTCAAATTTTCCGCTCAAAACTCCGACAATCCTCCATCATAATCATCGTCAACACCACCGCCACCCACATCTCCTCCTCGCCGGCGCCGCAAAGCCGTTCATCTTCTTTATTCTTCTCCCGTCCCTCACAGCCACCCCCTACACCACCTCCTGCGGACTCTTTCCTTGTCAGCGACCTCCTAGCAACCACCCCCTCCACTCACTGCTCCTCCAGCCACCTTCTATCGCCGTTGCTTCTCTCACGGCCACCTCCTCCCCCTCCTACGTACCTTCATTGCTCCTCAAGCCACCTACTTCCATCGTAGCTCCTCCTTTGCGACCACCTCCCTCTCTCGGGTCCTCCACCTACCCTCCCCGCCATCCACCTCTGACGTTGCCACCGCACTATCCCTTTCTCCATGTTTAATATTAGCTATTTTAATAAAATAATTAATAAAAGGTTAATTAAATTAATTAAAAATGGCAAAAATATCATTTAACATGCATAATTAACACCATCGACTGTTGACCAACGTTGATCATTAGATATGATAGTAATTCATCGATTTGAAAGTATTTGGTAGTTAGTTGCCGAAGAGTAAAACTATTTAGTAGTTTCGTGGATTTAAGCCATAAAAAATAAATAACAACATAAATGTGTTGCATGCATACATCAATGAAGAAGTTCTATACAAATAGAAGAGTTGCTTGGTATTTTTTAGTTCTTCAAATTAAATAAGGAATAGGATAGCAAAATCATGGTTTTCTTTTTGTTTGTGTGTGTGTGTGTGTGTGTGTGTGAGAGAGAGAGAGAGAGAGAGAGAGAGCGCAGCAGCAGCAGCAGCAGCAATTTGAGGAAGAGCTGAAAATAGGAGGGCTTTCCTCCACTCTTGTGCAAACACATAAAGTAATAACAATTCTAGAGTTGTAAAAGGATGATACACAAGTCAGAAACAGGAGAAGCAGGAGATTGGGCTTTGGAACTCAAACACTTTGAAAAGAGTTTGCAGAAAGGTGGCCAAACATTAAGCCCTAGATTCATAGGCATCACATGAGTTAAAATCAATATATTCGGGAAAACAAATATATATTTTTAATTTCTCAATCCATGCAAGCAAAAGATCACAAAGAATTTGCACTGAAAAGACGGAAGCAAAAATAACCCTGATGCAGTGACATTGAGATCCAACTCATGATAACAATAAGAACAAATATGCAATCACTGTTTCATTAATTATAAACTTAACCCCAAAAAAAGGCCCAAAATTTAAGTAAATTCATTTGAAAATTGAAGGATTTAAAAATGCAATTATGAACAAATTAAGAACCAAATCTAATCAAACCAAAAAAAAAATAGTACTAGCTACCATGCATGTGTTCTAGCTGAATTCAAACAATTAACTATTTTTGCATCCTAGCTAGAAGTCCAAAATTATGAAAATTTGCTTTAGATATATTTTTGCATCTTTGAAAAGGAAAGGGAACCCTTAATTAATATCTGACAAATACCTGAAAGTATGAATGTTAATTATGAGCTGTCAGTGAATAATTATGCATGCAGTTGGATTTGGCTGTATGCACACAAACTTATCTACTCCCTATCTTTTCAACTTACTAATTTTGAGGACAATAAACCACTTAGAAACCAAAAAACGCTAAACCAATTCTCAACCGAGCTCAAGAAAATCAACTAATTTAAAATACAAAAATGGGCCATCTAATTAAAAATCTCAAGGCAATAAAAGTTTTTTCAGTGATATGGTTCTTGACATATGTATCAACGAATCTGAGTCGAACTAGCTAATAAACGGGGAGAAATAAAATCTCTGATCAGACTGCATGCGTATTTAAAATAGATCTAAAAAGTTGCTACTCTGAAATTATATAATGTAAACATAAGAAAAATATTATCTCTCAGCTCACATCATAATTTATGATAAGACCTACGAAAAGACATCAAAATCTAAAACCTAATAAAATTAAAGGAACCAAATTTAAAGAAAAATCTAGAAACCAAAATTAAAACCCTACCATTCTTGTTCAAACCATGAGGAGGAGGAGGAGGAGGAGCCATGACCGGCGGCGCCATCGGCATCCCGTTGTTCAAAAGCCTGCTGTAGTAAGCAAACCTCTCTTGCTTAATCTTCTGCCTCTGCCTCGCCTTATGGTTCTGGAACCAGTAAAAGACGTTTTTGCCCTCAGTCGTCCCAAACTCCCTCAGCTTTAAGGTGATCTGCTGGATCTGCTCAGAGCTCGGCGTCCGAATCCCTTGCTTGTAAAGAGCCTCAAGAAGTGCTATCTGATCTTTTGTAGGGTTCCATCTAGAGGTAGAGCTGGAGCTTGAGGAAGATGAGCCTTTTTCCTCCATTTTTTTGTTTTTTTGTTTCTTGTTTCTTGTTTCTGTTTATGTTTTTGAGTTCTAGGGTTTGTGGTGAGGGGGGTTAATATAGTTGCATGCTGAGCGTGGGGTTGGTGAGAAATGGGATTATATTTTGTCACCTTGTGGGGGCTTAAGAAACGTGAAGGACACAAGGTAGGTAGAGAGAGAAAGAGAGGTTTTAGAGAGAGAGAGAGAGAGCAAAGCTCTGAAAACATGGAGGAGAGCGGCTAAGCAAGGGGCCTTGCCTTTTTGGGCTAAAATGGCACCTTGGGAATGAAACAATATATTCTTTCCTTGTGATATTGGATTTGTTGAGGATTTTGTGTTGTATTTTTTCTTTTTAGGAAGTGTATATAAGTGTGAATTTTGCTTGAGTTTCATGTCATGAGATGTGAGGGTTGTTCACTTTTTTTTGGAGCATAAACATATTTGGAAAATAAGCAAAGAGAAAATGGGTATTCATTGTGCCACACCTTTTATGGCATTGAGCAATATTATTGATACCTAGCTAGGCTATGACAATACGACATGATAATTTTTTTTTAATTCTGGTTGTTGATGTGATGACATAATATTTGATGAGCCTTTGCTTTGTGATTTGATGAGCCTTTGTGATTGGATGGGAACGAAGTTCAAAAGGTTTAAGCAATATGAGTTTAGGAAGAGAGAAAATTCTCTTGTTTTGACAAAATAATTAACTAAGGTGAAATCTTGAGAGAGATTGAAAATCTAGACGGGAGCATCTAAATTGAATCCTTAACATAATTATTAAATTCTTACAATCAAGTATTTAATTTTCCTGCAAAAAAAAGCATAATTGAAGAGTCCAATTGGACGATAAAAAAGATGCATATCTGGAAAGTTGCTTACATGCAGTTGTCGTCTTGCTGCAAGCGTTGAAAACTATAGTATATCTTCGATCAAACACATTTATCTGCTTTTCACTGTCAGACAAAAAAACGGTTTTCATGTAATCTACACACTTGCTTATAGCTACACGTGCGTGCCCTCAGCACGCTCATTTGTCATGTTTATAGATTTCAGTAACTAGTAACCAAAATCTAACATTGTAACTAAAGCCGGAAAATATATGGAAAATATAAAAAGCATATAATTAAATATATATATTTATATAAAAAAAAATTATATCAAAAAATCTAATGACGTGTGTATAAGCTTAAATTTAAAAAAAATATTATACCGTAGTGCAAAATTATGTTTTTAGAGAGAATTTTACAAGTGAATGGGCCCTCGAAATTTTATATATGTTCAGTTAAGACAAATTAATTTTATAGAGTATGCACATAAAAATAATGGAAATGGAACAATTCAATAATGACCATTTACTTGCAACAAACCTTGGATGGAAAAATAACTATACGCAACAAATATTGTATTTTCTAGTATAATTTACACACCAAAGAAATTCCTAAAATTAGATGCTCCTTCCAATGTTTTTTTTAAGAAATCCTTTTTTTACTCTTTTCCCCCCAAAATACAAGTCCCTTTAGAATTTCACCAAGCATGTATATGAATCTTCAACTTTATCCATAAAATAAATCTCTCAGTAATCATATAGGTTTAAACTAGAAATTTATCAAAGAACTCAAGTGAGATTGAGCTGCTTCGGAAAGCGGCATCCATCTGAATGAGACTGACGCAATCTAGGATGACCCGCAGATGCAGATATAAATCGAGTCCCATTTCAAGTTTCAGTTGGAGAAAGAAATAGTCCAGGCCTAGTTCCAGTTCCCACGATTGTCAAAAATAGTGGTGCTGATGGGTATGTCCATCAAAGGTTCAAGAGATCACACGCCGGCCGGCCATGAATGGAAATGGAGTGGATAGCTATTCAAGCATTCCATTGAAGCGATCTATTAGATAGGAAGGACAATTGGCGTTGAAAGATCTTTCTTCATAAAAGAAGATTTAAGGACTGAACCGGGATTAGATGTTCTCTTCGTTGAAAGATCTTTCTTCCTGTTACCTAATTTTCCTGTCATTCATGTAAACAAGCAATCAAATAAGAAAACGTGTTTCCCTTTACGATTGAGCCATCTTGTAAGGAAGGGGAGAACATTCTTCATATGAACTCGGCCCCTCAAAGTGACATTGCAAACACAGATCCTAATGAGTCAGATAAATTAAAAAAATCAGTCATCACCATTTTATTAATACTTTTTGAAGGCTACATCATTTAATAAATACATCAATAAAAACCTATGATTTGATTCTCGGTCTTGACTAGACTTAGAGACCGAATGCCGACGCAGGGATGGACATCTGAGTCCCCCGTAATGGGAGTCCTAAGCAGAGTCAAGACTCATCGGCCAACCTGCTCAGCCTACTCTCGTTATACGAGCCCAAGGGTGGACATCTGAGTCACTCAATCCTTTGGTGCACTACTAAAATAGGGGGTTGCCCCTACGGATATTAAAATCCGTAGGGACAGATTTATATTGGCCCTACGGATTAATCCGTAGGGCTAAAAGGTTGCCCCTACGGGTCTAGACGATCAAGAATAAAAATATAAATTCTTAATTTGGTGTTTGCCCCTACGGAGCCGCAAACCAAGGACCTACGGACAAATCCGTAGGGGCAACTAAATAGCGATTTAATAAAGGCACAGGTCGATCGCCTACGCTCTCTTTCTTCCTCTCTCGATCGCGCGCGAAACAAAATCCCCAAATCGCCACCCCCGTTCTCGTCATCGCCACCGCCGTTCTCCTCGTCGCCACCGCCGTTCTCGTCGCCACCGCCGTTCTCGTCGCCACCGCCGTTCAGGTCGTCGCCACCGCCGTTCAGGTTAGTAAATCTTCAACTAAATTAAATTTTTTTTTGATTATTTAGGGCTAGGGTTCATGGCTGGGTCTGGGGTTGCGGTTGGAGTTGGGGTTCGGCAGGGGTTGCGGTCGGGGTCGGGGTTGGGGTTAGGGTTAGGGTTGGGGTTCGGCTGTGGCTGGGGCTGGGGCTGGGGTTAGGGTTTGGCTTAGGGTTGGGGTTTAGTTGGGGCGCGCTGGGGTTAGGGTTAGGTTGGGGCGGGGCTGGGCTGGGGCTGGGGCTGGGCTGGGGCTGGGGCTAGGGTTAGGTTGGGCTCGGGGCTGGGGCTAGGGTTAAGTTGGGGCTCGGGCTAGGGCTGGGGCTGGGGCTGGGGTTAGGCTAGGGCTGGGGTTGGGCTGGGGCTGGGGCTGGGGTTAGGTTGGGGGTTGGGTATCGATGTATATACATGTATCATATCATGAATGATTCATTTTCATTAAATGTGGTAAAATTAAGTCTATAAAATCATGCCATATAAATAGATTGTGTTCGTGAATGGCGATCTAGTTAGGCGAACCAAAGTGTTGCATTGATGAAAGTTTACCGTAGAGAAAATTACAACTAGCTCTATGCATTTAACCTGAATGTATCCAGTAATTACTAGCATGTATAGAAAAGTTGGTTTAATTTATGAAAAAATGGGGAGACAACATGCATGTATGCATATAGGTAACATCTGCCAATATGCCATATCCAGACCGCAATCTATTTTTGCCTATTGGCTAATATGAAAATATCGGCCCGCGTATATGACATAATCAAAGTTGTTAAATCTTGATACGGTTTGTGTTTCATTTTTTTATTTATCATATCGTGTATCGTATCTGTTTCATATCGAAAGAAACAAAATTTTCTGTTACAATAACGAAATAATTATGTGTAGAACCAATTACAATTTTAAAAATGATCAAATTAACAACATAAAGCAAAGTACAAGTTAAAGCAAATTTCGGAATTGCAGCACTCAAATACATACATATAAATCATACAAACCCATGCATTTGATAATCAAATAGGGTTTTTTCTGCCCCCCCTACTTTAATATTTTGATGCATGTTTCAGTCATGTAAATTCATATGTTGCGTATAACGCTTTATGATATCAGTATCCTACATTTGTAGTTTTAATTGTTGATTGTTATAGATGAATGCCATTGCAATAATAGTTTTTGGTTGATGAATGCTATTGCAATGTAGGATGATCAGTTCTATCAATCTTGATCTCAATGGTTTAAAATCATGTTACACATACAACATGAATGCACAACAAACGCATAATTAGATAGCGATTCGAGATATTCAGGTTAAAACCAATATATGATACTCGATGATAATATGAAACCTTCATATTCCCATCGATACTCATATATGAAACTAAAAGCGCCACTTAGTCCCCGTCTATCGGTTAACATACGTGCGATACTCGTCGTGACCTAGAACTATACGAAGGTTGTTAAATATCGGACAGTATAGCTCGATACTAACAACCGTCGTATAGTCTACGTGACGAGAAAATTCAATCATATGGTAACCCATAGATTTGTCCCGTGTGGACAAGTTAAGAATGTATAAAGCAAACGCCTTCATTCACTTGTGTTTTCATCCGTTTCGAGATATTTCGTCGGTACCTTTCCGTTGGTTCTCCGTGTACAAAGATAAATTAGATGTTCATTTCAACGTTGTTTCACAGCTTTGAAATGATTATCTCTTCTATTACAGTATACTCGGAGAACAGCGGGGAGGTGCTGCCGAAATTTAGTCGAAACGGTTGAAAGCACAAGTGATGGGCGTTCGCTCTATACATTCTTAATGGGATAGAAGCCTACTCCCGACAGCCGGAACACACACATACAACAAGAATACACAACAAACGCATAATTAGAGAGCGATTCGAGATGTTCGGGTTAAAACCAATATATGATAATATGAAACCTTCATATTCTCATCGATACTCATATATGAAACTAAAAGCGCCACTTAGTCCCCGTCTATCGGTTAACATACGTGCGATGCTCGTCGTGACCTAGAACTATACGAAAGTTGTTAAATATCGGACTGTATAGCTCGATACTAACAACCGTCGTATAGTCTACGTGACGAGAAAATTCAATCGTATGGTAACCCATAGATTTGTCCCGTGTGGAAAAGTTAAGAATGTATAAAGCAAACGCCTTCATTCACTTGTGTTTTCATCCGTTTCGAGATATTTCGTCGGTACCTTTCCGCTGGTTCTCCGTGTACAAAGATAGATTAGATGTTCATTTCAACGTTGTTTCACAGCTTTGAAATGATTATCTATTCTATTACAGTGTACTCGGAGAACAGCGGGGAGGTGCTACCGAAATTTAGTCGAAACGGTTGAAAGCACAAGTGATGGGCGTTCGCTCTATACATTCTTAATGGGATAGAAGCCTACCCCCGACAGCCGGAACACACACATATAACAAGAATACACAACAAACGCATAATTAGATAGCGATTCGAGATGTTCGGGTTAAAACCAATATATGATAATATGAAACCATCATATTCCTATCGATACTCATATATAAAACTAAAAGCGCCACTTAGTCACCGTCTATCGGTTAACATACGTGCGATAATTTATTCTTTTCAACGACAAACGCACACATAAAACATATACACGGATTTTCTCCTTTGTCAGTAACTATCTCGTTCTTATATTTCTCAATATAGTCAGCATAACCTACAATTTATATGTTATACAGTCTAACATGGCCCATGAGTACGTCAGAGTTAAGGACTGGATGTATGTGGATTGGAAACAACGTATGCAACCTAAGTTTGTCGCAGGAGTTGCTGTTTTCCTTGAATTTGCACACGCACATAATAAGATCATAATAGAGAAGATTCTCTGTCCGTGCGATAGATGTGGCAATAAGTACTGGCAGAAGGTAGAATTGGCAGAGCTTCATATTGTAAAACATGGGTTTACTAGACTTTATACAACTTGGAAATATCACGAGGAAGGAGAAGAATACAGTACTGCGGCAGAAGAAGAAGGAGAACACGATAATGCGGCAGGAGAAGAAGAAGAATTCGGTAATGCGGCAGGAGACGGAAATTTATTTCCATCAGAAGAAATGGAGGATATGGTAGAGGCTGCCCTAGATGAATCTATTCATACCGAAGATGACATTCCTTTCGGTTAAGGACCGCGTGCGGATAAATATGAAAATTTCATGAATGATGCTAGGAAACCAATTTATGAGAATGCGAAGTATTCCACCCTCTCATAGTTCGTCCAACTTTTCCAGATTAAGTGCCTAAATGGATGGAGCAATAAGTCATTCACAATGCTTCTTTCGTTCTTGAAAGATTCTATGCCTCCGGGAAATAATGTGCCCGAAAGCTGGTACGAAGCCCAGAAGATGATGTCTGATTTGGGTCTAAAGTGCGAGAAGATTCAAGCATGTCCTAAAAATTGCGTGTTGTACCGGAAAGAGAATTCAGATTTGAAAGAGTGTCCAACATGCAGAGAGGCCAGGTATAAGCCGAAAGATTCCGATAAGAAGCCTGATATACCTGTGAAGATAGCATGATACTTTTCCATAACATAGAGGCTACAGAGGCTATTCAGGTGCAAGAAAACAGCCGAGGCAATGATTTGGCACCGTGCTCCTCCAAACGAAAATGGAAAAATGAGCCATCCAAGAGATTCACCGGCATGGAAGGATTTCGATAGGAGGCACGCAATATTCAGTAGCGATCCTCGCAATGTCCGGCTCGGACTGGCTACTGATGGCTTCTACCCATTCAACTATATGGCTGGAAGTCATAGTACATGGCCCGTTGTAATGATAATTTATAATCTGTCGCCTTGGTTGTCTATGGACCAATCATACTTTATGATGCCTCTTCTTATCGACGGACCAAACTCACCAGGGAACAATATCGACGTCTATCTCCGACCTCTGATCGAGGAGTTGAAATCTTTGTTCATTGATGGTGTAGAGACATATGATTCAAACACAAATACAACCTTCATACTGCGTGCGGTTTTAATGTGGACAATTAATGACTTTCCTGCGTATGGAATGCTATCAGGTTGGTCCGTACATGGTCATAAAGCATGTCCTCATTGCCATGAACACACAACATCAAAATTCTTGAATTTTAGCAGGAAGGTTTGTTATTGTGGCCATCGACGTTTTCTGCCTCCAGACCACCCCTATAGGTTAGATACGGTTCACTTTGATGGTCATCAGGAGCTTCTTGGACCTCCATCCCCATTGTCCGGAGAGGACGTGACTGCTAAATGGGATGGTTACAATAACGTGACCTTCAGGATGGATCCGACGAAACAGGTCAAACCACAATATTGGAACAAGTTAAGCATTTTCTTCGAGCTTCCGTACTGGTCTACAAATTCAGTGCGTCATTGTCTGGACGTCATGCATATAGAGAAGGGAGTATCAGAGCACATACTTAACTTGCTTCTTTGTAAAGACGGGAAATCGAAAGACAACATGAATGCTCGGATGGATCTACAAGAGTGGGGAATAAGAAGTGAATTTCACCCTAGACCGGTAGCGGGTAAACCGGGCAAGTTTGTACTTCCCAATGCCGCTTATCATATGTCACAACCGGAGAAGAAAAGATTCTTGCAGGTGTTGCATGATTTGAAAATCCCCACAGGTTTCTCAGGATCATTCAGCAAGAAAATAAAAATTGTGAAGGGCAAGATCGATGGGCTGAAAAGTCATGATTACCATGTTATCGTGGAGCACCTTCTTCCATTAGCCCTCAGGACTTCTCTCCCCGACTCGGTTGGTCTAGTAATCAACGACCTATGTTGTTTTTTCAGGGAGTTGTGTGCTAAAACACTGGAGGTTGCGACGCTGGATAAACTAGAAAATTCTATTGCGTTGATACTTTGCAAGTTTGAGCGTATTTTTCTACCGTCATTCTTCGATATCATAATACACTTGACGGTTCATCTTGCAACTGAGGCGAAGTTAGCCGGACCGGTACAATATCGATGGATGTATCCCGTCGAGAGGTACGCGTAATTTTTCGTTTCGCGCAATTTATAAATTTATTGTTGTCCTGTATGCCCGTATTTATTTATTCAACATATTCTCATTAGGTACCTCTACACTCTTAAGAAGTATATACGTAATAAAAATCGACCAGAGGGTTCTATCATGCAAGGTTATCTTCTTGATGAAGCAACCATTTTGTTCCCGCTATCTGGACGAGAACATTGAGACAAGGCTTAACCGACCACGAAGAATTCAAGACGGGCCATATGGTAAAGCCGAGTATAAGAGGGTAGATACTATGTTTATCAACAAGATATACCGGTTTATCTTGCTTAATTGCGCATGTCTTGAACAAATTAGAGAGTAAGTTCTTTTGGATTAATTGTTATATCTGTGTTTGTGTGTGTATGAAATGATATAATATTAATGTCACAATTATTTATCGAAAACAGAATTCATTTTAACGAGGTACGTGAGGGGCATCCTGATTGGAACGAAGAACGTTTGGAAAAATACCATCAGGATAATTTTTGTGATTGGGTCACAGATCATGTAAGTTTTCGAATAACATTTTATTGCTATCAGTTTTAATCTAAACTTGTATCGTTATGTATTTGTCGTAAAATTTGTTTTGTTAGATCCACGATCCGAAATTGTCTGCATCATTTGAGAGTGATTCAAGATGTTTAGCTCAATTTCCTAGTATGGAGGTTGCATATTACAAAGGATTTGGTGTCCTTGGATACAAATTCGAAGTTAAGGACATAGAAACATCTAGAACCACTCAGAATAGTGGGATTGCGATGGTAGGATCGGACGGTGTGATTTACTATGGGTACTTCAATTGTATACTCGGCATCCACTATCCCGGACGATCAGAACCCTTTTATATATTCCAGTGTACTTGGTACGATCCGCGAACCGATACGGACAGGTGGAGAAGCAGTCTTGGGACTTGGAAAGATGAATATGGATTGACCAGTGTAAACACACTTCGATTTTACGGTCAGGACGATCCGTTTATCTTTCTGAACCAAGCGTTCCAAGTATACTACTCACAGTGTTTGAAG
The DNA here is from genome assembly GCA_030015575.1 of Agapanthus africanus. Lineage (NCBI taxonomy): Eukaryota > Viridiplantae > Streptophyta > Magnoliopsida > Asparagales > Amaryllidaceae > Agapanthus > Agapanthus africanus. Next base: position 517,518,450 of record JASDDO010000031.1, on the reverse strand, counting down.
CATCCGGGGTGGAGTGTTGTATGCCGATGGAAACCCAGAGATGTCTACGATGTCCCAGAATACGAGGACAACGATGAGGACGAAGAAGAGAGAAGGCTTAAAGTGCTCCGACCGTCTGTTGCGAAGGACGGGTTGTCTTCGACCGATCATGAAGTTACGTGGGTTAGAAATGACATCGACGATGAAATCCAAGTAGATATGTATAATGCGCCCACGAAACGAAAAAGGTTATCAGTAATGTTATATTATTACTTCACATTTTACGCTCTATACATATGTAGTCAATACTTTTAATGATTGTCTAATGCGTCCACGAACCGTTTATCTAGATTTGATGACGATGTCGGGAGCGGCGAGGGGCGGCAGGAGCTCCAGCCGCGGCAGAGGCAGAGCGGTTCTGCCGCCTGGAGAGTTCCGTAGGGAGCTTCAGAGGACCGGTCTTGCACCCAGATCGGAGACCCCTTCGGATGCCTCCTTCCGTGTGGATTTTGCCACATCTCCAGGTATATTGCACGCATATCCATTTTGAATGTAATATTGCAGATATTCATGCCTATTTATGTCAAAATTACTTATATTGTCAATGTTTGATTGTCTAGTAATTTTTATTATTGTCTAGCTGTAGGTGGTGACACCACCGCACCTGCGGGTATGTTTATATATCCTATAGTGCATGCATATTGATTTAGAACGTTATATTATTGATCTACACATTCTTTTTGCAATTACTTATATAATCTATTTTTAATTGTCTAATTATAGGTGGTGCATCCACATCTTCCGCAGGGGCCATTCCTGCCGCTTCCATACCATCCGCATCGTCTGCAGGTTAGTATGAATAAATTTAAAATATTTATTCATTTTACATATGCTCTATAGAATAAATATGAACTTCATTGAAATTTAGCGTCGATATTTATTTTCTAGTTGGAGGGGATGCGTCCGCATCCGGGACCCCCGTTGTTCCTCACCGGAGGAACTATCGTCCCGCTCGTGCTGCTGCCCGGGCCCAGGCTCGTGCGATAGTCACCGGAGGTATATATCACACTTGAATTTTCGTTTAACCTTGATTTCTTAATACAACTTTGTATTATTATTGATTGTCTTGATATTTCGTGCAGACTCAGGGCCTCCTCATCCCCAGAGGGGGACTCGAGGCCCGAATCAGTCCCATAGGCTGAGGCCTGACAGAGTTAGGGGGGAGGCAGCATTCCCCCTTTTTTTTTACCCTTGACTATCGCTATACCGGTCCTCATGCCGAGAGGTTCGACCGGTATATGGGGGACGAGAGCCGGCTCGTGAAGAACTATCCACTTCACGTTGAGTGGGGCGAGCAGCACCAGCGCTCATTCGCCCTCTTCTTTGATCAGGCTCAGGTATGTATTAATATATATTTTCATTTGATCTATCCAATATATTTATTATTAACACTTGCAATCTAATAACAATGTTTTTTTTATTTTCAGTTGGATTACGATTTTCAGCCTGTAGCCGACCCTGATCACCCGGGGAGGGTGCTCGACCTTCATGCTCTGTACAATGGCCTGATGAAGAACATGCATGCCAAGGTCCGATACAACAGGAATGAGCTGAAGGCCGACTGTTGATCCCTGTGGATGGCGACCCCCGAGGCAGAGAGAGCAGCCCTCCTATCTACTCCGGCGTTTGCGAGAGTCGACGTAGAGACATGGCCTCTATTGTGCGCTTATTTCGACTCCCAATGCAAACAGGTATGTATTTTAAATGTAATTCTTTATTTATGATATAATTTATTTCTTTGTGTTCCTTAATTAGAAAACTAAATGTTAATGCGTTGTGCAGAAACAGGCCGCTCAGAATACAAAGAACAGGAAGTCGGCGAAGAGGGGTCGCCCCACTTACACAGGTGGCTCGAGGAACATTACTCGAGCAATGGAGTTATTGGTAAATTACAATAGACCGACCTTTGTGATATTCTGCAATATTAAGAGTTATTTTCTAATATTTCTAATATTAAGAGTTACTTTCTAATATTGCAGACATCTCGGACCGTGGCGTCAGGTGGTACACCGAGCGTGCTGTCCGCATATCTTGCCGTCCACGGCACCTCGACAGATCCCGCCACGGGCGAGCTTCGATATCCCGACGTCGCTACCCAGGAGTACTGCGTAAGTGTTAATATTTTTTCTACCCAAATTTGAAATTTTAGTTTTGGAAGGTTCAAGTTTAAATTTTATACTTATACTTTACTGCTTAATGTGGGTGTAGGAGCGGATGGTTGAGCAGGCCCAGGCCTCGGGGATCGATTTTACCGGACAGAGCGATCCGATGCTGTTGATCCCAGTTCTGGACGCCGCACACGGAGGGCACCACGGAGGTTGGGAGAGAGGCCGGGGACTGGGCCCTAGCAGGGCCCATATGAGGTTGGACTCCACCCCGGCGGTTACTTCCTCCGTCTCCAGTGACCGACGTGTCCATCAGGAACTGGAGAGCTTGAGGGCCACCGTTCAGGAGTTGAAGGAGATGCTGGTATGTATACTACTTATAGTAAAATATCATGTCATATTATATAGATATCAACATATCCATAATTATTACGTAGCTTGAGCTTATTTGGTTTTAGACTTAAGTTTGATTAATCATACATACAGATGTAATTAAAATAAACAACAAACTAGATATCCAAACGGGGTTTCGAAATAACTAAATAATGATACGAATTCGAATAATACACAGTTCTTACACGCTTATTACACACGTTAGGTCCAGACGCGACAGGGTACATCGGCCGAGCCTCCACATGCATCTCCTTCGGCTGCGGCTCCGCAAGCCACTACATCGGCTGTGGTTCCGCAGACAGCTCCTATAGCTCCACCGCCCGCTCAGACTCCCGCAGCCGCAGCTCCGCAAGCGACTACCTCGACGGCGGCTGCGCAGACCACATCGCCAGCTCCACAGGCCGCTCAGACTCCCGCTCGCGCCGAATTGCAGAGTTTATTGACCGAGGAGCAGGCGCGCGTTATTCTATCGTTATTCAGAGGTGGTGCTGGACCGAACTAGGGTAGCTTTTTGGTTCTTATTTTTTGAAACATGTATTTATTTATATGATACACATTGTACTACATTTTGAAACGATATTGATATTGGTTTATATTTATATCATATTCAGTTTTTGGGTTTCTTTTGTATATTATATATATGCGTGAAATATGATTATGAATACTGCGATATATGTTGTGTGATGATTAATTTTATATTTGATTGATGTATATATTATTGTGCACAGGGCGGGAAAAAATCAGGCAGCCCTTTTTTTTTAAAAAAAATACAGATAATATGTACCTACGGATTAATCCGTAGGTACACATGTTGCCCCTACGGCTATATCCGTAGGGACAAAATATCAGCAGTAACTGATATTTCCCTCCTGATTTCAGTACCGGGGGGTTGGGAGTGCCCCTACGGACATATCCGTAGGGGCCACTGCTTCGCCCCTACGACGTTATCCGTAGGGGCAAAATATCAGAAATCCTGTTATTTTGCCCCTACGGATAGGTACCTACGTAGATATCTGTAGGGGGTAGTACTTAGCCCTACGGTTATGTCCGTAGGTACATTTAATATATTAAAAAAACTGTAAATAATATAACTTTTTTTACCCTACGGCCTACTCCGTAGGGGCAACAGGACCCACACAGAAATCCGTAGGGGCAAGAATTTGCCCGTAGGGGCAAGTTCAAGGCTTCAACTTGCACCTGCGGCCTTTGCACCTACGGGGTATTTTTTCGCCCCTACGGATATATCCGTAGGGGCAGTGGTTTGCCCCTACGGGTAAATCCGTAGGGGCAACCCTTATTTGTAGTAGTGGTGCCAGACCGAGCGGAACCGAGACCCTCGCTTAGGCCAAAATCGACCTTAAAAACTCAACACAGGCGCAGGGCTGGACGTCTGAGTTGTTCGCACCTTCAATTTTAATTCTAACATTGTCCATAGCAACATTGGCCTCGTCTCTATCGAGGCTGCATAAAAGGATTAAGCGTGCTGATGGGCCGGCCGAAGGTTGTTCCCTCATCTTATGTTGCAGTTTACATATCTGAGGGAACACGAGGCATTACTTGATCGAGGAGGGATGGATGTCTCACGTCTCATTAGGACTTCGATGGAAATAACATCGTCTCCATTGATCTACACTACATAAATCGAGTAATCGGCTACGGTAGCCCTAGGGTGAAACTTTGAGAGCCGTGTTCGGTTGATTGATTGGTTTTTTTCCTTTTGCAGCGACTTCTTGTATTTATAGTCTCCAAACCCTAGAGTATGTCCTTATACTAGCCTATGAAGTTTACGAAAAATTTGATTGAACCGGCCTCAACAAACCTTCCAAATCTCCCCATCGTTCGAGGATCCCACACTACTACAATAAAAGGTTGCCCTTACGGATTTAGCCGTAGGAGCAAACCACTGCCCCTACGGATTAATCCGTTGGACCATAAAATTCCCTCGTAGAGGTAAAAGCCGCAGGTGCAAGTCTTCGTCCCGAACATGCCCTTAGGGAGTAATAATTGCCCCTACGCCCTACTTCATAAGGACACATATCCCTACGGATTACTCCGTAGAGACAAATTATTTATTTAATTTATTGTTTTATAAAATAAAATACTTGCCCTTACGGAGCACTCCGTAGGTCCTGATACTTATCCCTACGGATATATCCGTAGATCCATATAAATGCCCCTATGGATAAATTCGTAGGGGAAAGTTTAACCCCCTGTTACTCAGTCCATATGGACAAAATATCATGTATTCTGATATTTTGTCCATACGGATAACTGTGTAGGGATAAATTTTGTCCCTACGGATTAATCCGTAGGTGCAATTTTGTCACGCCTCGCTTCCCAGTGTACGTGCAGAGGCCGCGACGAGGCCGCTACGTATTTACTATGAAGTAAATACGCTAAGCGTATCTAAGCAATATAAAAATAAATGCACAAGAGACAATATATAATAAAACAACAACTTTATTTATTCACATTCTTTCTGTACAATGCATAGAAAACTAAATACAACTGAATGAAAGCAATGCCTAAACAATGGCATAATAGAAAAGGAAAAGTACTGAAATAAAAGTGTACAATGAACTAAAACTCTGGGTCTTCAATGAAGTGGTCTAAGTCTTCACCAGCGGGCTCGATCTCCGGAGTGTTCAGATCACCTGACGACATTCAAAGAAGAAAGAAAGAGAATGTCGTCAGCGAACACATCGCATGGTAAGTCCCAAAGATAAGGGGGAAATAGAATGGACAGAAAGAGAAGGTAGTTTTTAAAGTTGTATTATATTATTATAATGTTGTATTTAGTGTTAACGTTGTTGTTTGTAGTTTGGTACAGAAGGATGCCAGTGTATACGAGAGGAGTCTCTATATGCCAGAGACTAGAGACAGGTATAGTACAAGAAACCGTTTATGCCACGGTACAACAACAACTGGATTCAGATTAGGTGTATTAAATCTTACAGTCTCGTGCCACTTCTAACACCTTCCGTACTAATCTATCCTTTAAACCCCGCGATATCTTGATTGTATTGTTTGTATTGTGTTGTCTTATAATATAGATTGTATAATTGGATGACTTGCCGAAACCATGATATCAGTAAATGAATGTAACTGTAGAATCATGGATGTAACTGGAGAATCATGTAAATGGAAGTATATCCATGGTTCGGATCGGTCAATACAGATTGAATAGATTGAATATACGTATTCATGGATTCATGTTGGATTGTAGATTATACTTGAATCATATTCAAGTCAGGTTATTTATAATGAGACTTAGTCTGAGTCAGACAATTAGAAAAGTAAATTGAAGTCCTGATTGTTTTGATGTTATCGGTAACCGCTGCACATGGACGGCAGGATTTGTGTTTTTTCCAAAGACGATTACCGTGTTGATAACACTGTTATTAAGTTGTCTATCTTAAATAGGCAAGCACCCACTTCTCCGGCTCCCCGAGGCTCAAGAGATTGGTCCCGCTTAAACTTATATTTACTAGGATTCTTAAAGTAATTTATAGAACTTGAGGGGGTTTTATGTAAAAATACTTTTGTATAATTTTCAAAATACATCCCAAGTATTTAATTATCGTCTTTAGAGTTGTAATGAATGTAGATTTTATATTTTGTGACATTTCTAGTGAGAATAACCTATTTTTCATAATACATGGTATTTAATTGTAATATTGAACCTGTATGGATTTCATGGTATTTTAATGTAAAGTAATTCTTGTGATTTTGGAAAAGTTGAAGTATTTATATTATAACAAAAATAGGTATTTTTGATATTACATATATATATATATATATAAATAAATTTTAATATATATTATATTTCTAGAAATCTCATTTTCTTAAGATGTTCGTATTTTAAATCTTTCGAGATCGAATGCTCCTTACAGAGGTCTGCATCTCGCACTACTAAGCTCAGAGACGTGCGATAATCTGCACCATCCCAGTCAGGTTCCCCAAAATGGGTTGTAGCGGCGCTTTGCAAACATTTGTAAAATACTTAATCTTTTTAGAAAACGGTTTTGTTAGTAAATGGTATTTATTTGAAAGGTTTCGTTTTCCCGTATTCTAGGTTCCCGAAAATATTGTGTTATATTGTATATGAGTGTTGTGAGGAGGTAAGTCATTACCTCATGATCTACTTAAAGGTATAGCAAGATTGTGATGTTTTAATGTCAAAATGAAACTACATGGTATTTTACTGAAAAAGAGCAATAAAAGTTACAAAATGATATAGATTGTTATGAAACTTATTCAACATATTTATTAATGATTAATAGTCAACATGTAATGGTTTAATAGGGTTGTGTTTAAGAAAAGTGGAATTTTTAGAAAGAAACCGAATCGGAAATCGGTTTGACTCCGTTTTCGTCGGGTTTTATTAAAAGATGTTTTTAGAGTAGCAAAGGAGAGAGAGAGGTGGGACTTACGGGTTTAGCTTAAAGAGGAGAGGGAGAGGGAGTGGACGTAGCTTCTGGTGCGTCGTTTCATCACCGGGATCTTCTAGGGTTGTCGCCGGAAAAATCGCCGGAGCTTCGCCTTACGCTTTTTCTAAAGTACACTAGGGTTCTAGGAAATTTCTTGAGAGTTTTGCTCAGAATTTTGGAGTGAGGGGGTGTGTTTAGGGGTTGTATTTATAGGGTAAGGCTAGGGTTTAGGGTAGGTGAAATGTTTAATTGAAAATAATGTATTTAAATGTAATAAAATGTATTAAAATAGGGTTTAATATGATTTAAAGGGCTATGGAACCGATCTACAGAAATAAAGTGTGCAGGTGTACAGGGGAGGTGAAGAGGCCCAACTTTCATGTTGGTGACTTGGCGGTCCGGCCGAGTTCGGCCGGCGGCGGCGGCCCGAGTCGGCCTAGTCGACGGCCGATTCGGCTGATTCCGGCCGAGTCAATGGTGGTCGGCATTCCTCGACGGTTCATTATCTCCCTGGCACAGTTAATTTTTAGGGTGTAGTGGGTTTTTTGTGAGTTATGCACGTGTAAACCCTTGGTATTCTAAAAATCCAAAATAAAACAATATTAAAAATAATGTGGGGTATGAGATTTGAACTCTGGTAGCTTGATTCAGCAGTGCAAGGTATTACCAATGAGCTACAAGCTCCTTCTTGTAATTAACTAGCAAAACAAATATTTATGGTACTCTCAGAAATGCCATTACTCCAATTATACATTAATTTTTAAACAAATTTTTGTACACTAAAATTGGAGTTGTTATAGTCTACCCTCCTTACAAAAATTTCGTCTTCGAAATTTACAACTTTTATTTTAAGGACTAGTTTACAAAGAGGTGAGGATATCTTGCACGCATTTTATCTTCCCTTTCCCAAATGGACTCTCCTGGAGTGTCTTTTCTCCACATCACTCGGACTAAGTTGACTTCCTTGTTCCGGAATGTCTTCACTTTCCTGTCCAGGATCTCCACAGGTTGTTGCTCACAAGATAAGTCGGGTTGTATAGTGAGCTCGGAATAATCAAGTACATGGCCGGGGTCACTCACATACCTCTGAGTTGGGATATGTGGAACACATTATGCACTCCTTCCAATGAAGGTGGAAGTGCTAAGCGGTATGCTACTTCACTGACTCGTTCGAGTATGTCGAACGGTCTAATGTATCTCGGACTTAGCTTACCCCGTCTTCCAAATCGGATCACTCCGCGGTTCGGAGATATCTTTAAGAATACGTGATCTCCTAGCTGGAACTCCAAGTGACGTCTCTTTGTATCAGCCCAGTGCTTCTGTCGATCTTAAGCTATGCGCATTATTTCTCTGATAGTACGAACCACATCAACAATCGCTACTATCATCTCAGGTCCAAGAAGTTCCTTATCTCCGATGTTGTCCCAACTTAATGGCGATCGACACTTCCTTCCATACAGTGCTGCAAAAGGTGCCATTCCTATTCTTTCTTAGTAGCTGTTGTTGTACGAAAACTCCACAAGATGTAGGTGATCTTCCCACGATCCTTTGAAGTCTAATATACATGCTCTAAGCATATCCTCTAAGATCTGAATAGTTTGCTCAGACTGACCATCTATTTGTGAATGATAAGCCGTGCTGAAGTTCAGACTTGTTCTCAAGCTTGCTTGCAAACTCTGCCAAAATTGCGATCGGAACCTGGTGTCACGATCGGAAACAATGCAGACCGGTACTCCATGAAGTCTCACAATTTCCTGTATGAGTTCATGGGTATCAGGGATAGTACATATTTAAAGAGTTTAAATCTTAAGTAGATTATTACCTCCATGTACTTCTTTGCTAGTGTCTCAGTTGATTGGCCAACTCGGAATGGGATGAAGTGAGCCGACTTTGTGAGTCGATCCACAATGACCCATACTGCATCGTTACCCTTTGTGATGGGAGGAAGAGCAGTCACAAAATCCATCATGATATTTTGCCACTTCCATTCTGGGATTGGTAACGGTTGAAATAATCCAGCTGTCCTGTGATGTTCAGCCTTTACTTGCTGACACACCAAGCATTTTGCGACGCTTCTTGCTACTTTACGCTTCATTCCATGCCACCAGTAATTCTGACATAGATCTTTGTATATTTTTGTACCTCCAGGATGTACTGAGTAGGGAGAGCTGTGAGCTTCTTTCATTAACTCTTCCCGAACAGGACCTTTTGGTACACATAATCTGCTGCCGTATCTCAAAGATCCATCTTCATGAATGATGAAGTCTGTTCTGAGTCCATTCTCCACTTGTTCTTTAATTTTTTGCAACTTAGCATCACTTGCTTGAGCTTCTTTGATATGGTTGACAATGGTAGATTGAACTTGTAAATTCATCAAATTTGAAGTGTTACCTGGCATGACTACTTCAATCTCCATCTGATGCAAGTCTTGTTGTAGCTTCTACTGAGCGGTGAGATGCATTGCTAATGGTTGACAACTAAGAGCATCTGGAACCACATTCACCTTCCCTGGATGATATTGCAGGTTGATGTCAAAGTCCGCCATGAGTTCTAACCATCGTCTCTGCCGCATATTCAACTCTTTCTGAGTGAACACATATTTCAGGCTCTTGTGATCTGTGTATATGTTAACTTGTTCACCAAGAAGATAATGGCGCCAAATCTTGAGAGCAAAGATGACGACTGCCAATTCCAAATCATGTGTCAGATAATTGCGCTCATGAGTCTTCAGCTGTCTTGAAGCATAAGTCACAACCTTACCGTGCTGATGTAGAACACATCTTAATCCCTTACCGGATGCACCGCAATGCACTTCGAAACCTCTAGACTGATCCGGTATGACGAGAATAGGCGATGATGTCAATCTTGACTTGAATTCTACGAAATCTTGTTCGCATGCTTCTGACCACACAAATTCTTCATCTTTACGTGTGAGTTTGGTCAGGGGCGTTGTTATCTTTGAAAAGCCTTCAATGAACCTTCTGTAATATCCATCTAAACTCAAGAAACTCCGAATGTCCTTCTCTGACTTTGGTGTCGGCCATTCGCTTAATACTGAAACTTTCGCCGGATCTACAGAAATTCCTTCGCCTGATACGATATGTCCAAGAAAACCAACTTGATTTAGCCAAAACTTTCATTTGCTGTACTTGGCATATAATTGATGTTGTCGGAGAGTTTCTAGGACAATTCATAGGTGCTCGGCATGCCCTTTCCGACTCTTGGAATACACCACGATGTCATCGATGAAGATGACAACGAACCTGTCTAAGTACTCCCGGAAAACTTGATTCATCAGGTTCATGAATATTGCTGGTGCGTTGGTCACTTCGAATAGCATCACAAGAAATTCGTAATGTCCATAACGAGTTCTGAAAGCCGTTTTATGAATGTCAGCTTCCTTGACCTTCACCTGATGATAACCTGAACGAAGATCTAGTTCAGAGAAAACACAAGATCCACTTAGCTGATCGAATAAATCGTCGATGCGCGGAAGTGGATACTTGTTCTTTATCGTTACTTCGTTCAAGGCTATGTAATCAATGCACATTCTGTATGAACCTTCCTTCTTCTTCACAAGTAGTACTGGTGATCCCCAACTTGAAGTGCTGGGACGAATCCATCCTTTCGCCAATAATTCGTCCAACTGTGTTCGGACTTCCTTCAAACCTTCCGGACTTAATCGATAAGGTGCTTTGATCACCGGTTGTGCTCCTGGTACTAAATCAATACTGAATTCAAGAGTTCGATCGTGAGGCAAACCTGATATATCGTTAGGAAACACATCGTCGAACTCTCGAACAACTTCTGGCCTTGATTCGTCCTCCTCTTGAGTCGCTGCAATCACTGCCTTCCTTGGCTTCGCCTTGTATGTACTTGGCTCCAGTGTACGGTCTCCACTTTTGAAATAGAAGACCGGATGGTCTGGGACCTCGAATACTACCCTCCTTTGACGACAGTCGATGGTAACCTAAAAAGTTCCAAGCCAATCCATACCTAGAACCACATCGAAGTTTGGTATGTCCAGCATTTTGAAGTCGGCATAGAATTCTCTGCTACAGACGACTACTGGACACAAGTTGTATCCCATTCTTGCCTTTAGAACGCCATTTCCTGAACTGACATTCCAGCTAGATACAAGCGGTGTGACTGGAATCGCATGGGTTCGGACGAACCGTTGCAACATAAAGCATTGAGATACTCCAGTATCGAACAGTGCTAGTGCAGGTAGTGAGGCTACTAAGATTGTACCTAAGGTATGTGGGATATATTTTAGATGTATGTAGATAAGTAGCAAGACTGAAAGAAAGGTTGAGAAGAAAGGGTTACCAGTGATAACTTGGCCAGTGGCCTCAGCTTCTTCCACGGTCATTGTAAAAGCCTGGCATCGTGGTACATTCCTTCTGGCCTGAAGAGCATTCCTCGAAACGTTCCTTTGAGCTTGATGGAACTGACGAGGAGGAGGTGCATCTTGTGGTCCTCTAGGTGGTGGAGCGAGTAGTGCAAGTCTTGGAGCAGGTGCTTGGATGGATGGGCGCTGTGGGTAAGTGTTTGCTGGCCTGGGTGCAGCAATAGGATTTTGTCTATAAGGACAAGACCCAATATCATGAGCAGCTGAGCCGCAGATTAAGCAAAGGTTGTTCGCATGCCGTCAATCTTTCGCCAGATGCCCATTTCTCTTGCAGTAGTTACAAAAGGCTGGGCTGGTCCTGTTGTTTGGTACTCCCGGTCGCCTTGGCATAAAAGGTGGCCTGGACGAGGCTCCTCCTGTCATTTGGTTGACAGGACGCTTAACTCCTGCAGACTGAGGTCTGCCCCTTGCCTTTATTACTGCCTCATAACGGCGGGCAGCTTTCAGAGCCGATTCATGAGTCGGAAAATCTCTTGTGGCTATTGCAGCCTGGATCTTCGAATCCAAACCCTGTTGAAATCAACGGGCTCTGGTCTCGTTCGTCGGTATCAAGTGTGCTGTAAATCTGTTTAACATTTTGTGTTAGCTGTGTAATATGTGATATATTGAACAATTCAAATTATTGAGACATATCTTACCGACTAAGCATGGTGAACTCAGCGTCATATTCATCTACCGACTTGGTCCACATCGAACTTTATTGTAGATGGATGAACTGCTGTTCCATGTCGAGCCTAGCAGTCTCAGAGAAGTACTTCGTGTCGAACATATCGCGGAAAGTCTTCCATTCAATGGGCTGTTCAAGACGGCTTTCTTCCGCCTTCCACCAGTTCCGTGCATTGTCTGTGAGCTGTAACTTTGCTACACGAACCCAAGCTATTTCTGGCACTTGTGCTGCTGCCAGATCATCCTCGATATTCTGAGCCCATTCCTCAGCTTCCAGTGGGCTCCCCTTTCCTGAGAACTGTTTGGGATGTAAAACTCTGAATTGCTTCACCCCAGGTGCTTCAGCCTCGGGACAGTTCAAGAGTTGCTGCTGTCCCTTTAGGAGGCTGCGGATTGCCTCAAGCAGAACCGTTTGCTCGTTGGGCGAAGCAGGAACGGCAGGTGTGATTGGTAGTGGAGGTGGAGTGTTGTTGAAGTTGGTGCTGGTGTTTTTTGGGGAATCCATAACCTTGAAGAAATTTTTTTGGGTTGGGACAGATTCAAGTACATGAAATGATAAGATTCAAGAAGTATGAATTGTAAAGAATGTTTTAGTTGCTGGTTCTTGTGTTATATTGCTTAGGTTGTTCACGCAGAACAAAACTGCATGGTAGGGTTCCATACAGCTCTGACCTGCATGGGCCACCAACAAAACCTGTCACGCCCCGCTTCCTAGTGTACGGGCAGAGGACGCGATGAGGCCGCTATGTATTTACTATGAAGTAAATACGCTAAGCATATCTAAGCAATATAAAAATAAATGCACAAGAGACAAGATATAATAAAACAGCAATTTTATTTATTCACATTCTTTCTGTATAATGCATGGAAAAGTAAATACAACCGAATGAAAGCAATGCCTAAATAATGGCATAATAGAAAAGGAAAAGTACTGAAATAAAAGTATACAATGAACTAAAACTTTGGGTCTTCAATGAAGTGGTTCAAGTCTTCACTAGTGGGCTCGATCTCCGGAGTGTCCAGATCACCTGACGACATTCAAAGAAGAAAGAAAGAGAATGTCGTCAGCGAACACATCGCTCGGTAAGTCCCAAATATAAGGGGGAAATAGAATAGACAGAAAGAGAAGAAAGCTTTTAAAGTTGTATTATATTGTTATAATGTTGTATTTAGTGTTAACGCTGTTGTTTGTAGCTTGGTACAGAAGGATGACAGTGTATACGAGAGGAGTCTCTATATGCCAGAGACTAGAGGCAAGTGTAGTACAAGGAACCATTTATGCCACGGTACAACAACAACTGGATTCAGGTTAGGTGTATTAAATCTTACAGTCTTGTGCCACTTCTAACACCTTCCGTACCAATCTACCCCTTAAAGCCCGCGATATCTTGATTGTATTGTTTGTATTGTGTTGTCTTGTAATATAGATTGTATAATTGGATGACTTGTCGAAACCATGATATCAGTGAATGGATGTAACTGTAGAATCATGGATATAACTGGAGAATCATGTAAATGGAAGTATATCCATGGTTCGGTTCGGTCAATACAAATTGAATAGATTGAATATACGTATTCATGGATTCATGTTGAATTGTAGATTGTACTTGAATCATATTCAAGTCAGGTTATTTATAATGAGACTCGGTCTGAGTCAGACAATTAGAAAAGTAAATTGAAGTCCTGATTGTTTTGATATTATCGGTAACCGCTGCACATGGACGGCAGGATTTGTGTCTTTTTCAAAGACGATTACCGTGTTGATAACACTGTTGTTAAGTTGTCTACCTTAAATAGGCAAGCACCCACTTCTCCGGCTCCCTGAGGCTCAAGAGATTGGTCCCGCTTAAACTTATATTTACTAGGATCCATAGGGTAATTTATAGAACTTGAGGGGGTTTTATGTAAAAATACTTTTGTACAATTTTCAAAATACATCCCAAATATTTAATTATCGTCTTTAGAGTTGTAATGAATGTAGATTTTATATTTTGTGACATTTCTAGTGAGAATAACCTATTTTTCATAATACATGGTATTTAATTGTAATATTGAACTTGTATGGATTTCATGGTATTTTAATGTAAAGTGATTCTTGTGATTTTGGAAATGTTGAAGTATTTATATTATAACAAAAATAGGTATTTTTGATATTACATATATATATATATATATATATATATATTTATAAAAATAAATTTTAATATATATATTATATTTCTAGAAATCTCATTTTCTTAAAATGTTCGTATTTTAAATCTTTCGAGACCGAATGCTCCTTGCGGAGCTCTGCATCTCACACTACTAAGCCCAGGGACGTGCGATAATCTGCACAATCCCAGTCAGGTTCCCCAAAATGGGTTGTAGCGGCGCTTTGCAAACATTTGTAAAATACTTAATCTTTTTAGAAAACGGTTTTGTTAGTAAATGGTATTTATTTGAAAGGTTTCGTTTTCCTGTATTCTAGGTTCCCGAAAGTATTGTGCTATGTTGTATATGAGTGTTGTGAGGAGGTAGGTAATTACCTCGTGATCTACTTAAAGGTATAGGAAGATTGCGATGTTTTAATGTCAAAATGAAACTACATGGTATTTTACTGAAAAAGAGCAATAAAACTTACAAAATGATATAGATTGTCATGAAACTTGTTCAACATATTTGTTAATGATTAATAGTCAACATGTAATGATTTAATAGGGTTGAGTTTAAGAAAAGTGGGATTTTTAGAAAGGAACCGAATCGGAAATCGGTTTGACTCCGTTTCCGTCGGGTTTTATTAAAAGATGTTTTTAGAGTAGCAAAGGAGAGAAGGAGGTGGGACTTATGGGTTTAGTTTAAAGAGGAGAGGGAGAGGGAGTGGACGTAGTTTCTGGTGCGTCGTTTCGTCGCCGGGATCTCCTAGGGTTGTCGCCGGAAAAATCGCCGGAGCTTCGCCTTTCGCTTCTTCCAAAGTACACTAGGATTCTAGGAAATTTCTTGAGAGTTTTGCTCAGAATTTTAGAATGAGGGGGTATGTTTAGGGGTTGAATTTATAGGGTAAGGTTAGGGTTTAGGGTAGGTGAAAGGTTTAATTGAAAATAATGTATTTAAATGTAATAAAATATATTAAAATAGGGTTTAATGTGATTTAAAGAGTTCTGGAACCGATCTACAGAAATAAAGTGTGCAGGTGTACAGGGGAGGTGAAGAGGCCCAACTTTCATGTTGGTGACTCGGCGGTCCGGCCGAGTCCGGCTGTCGGCGGCGGCCCGAGTCGGCCGAGTCGCCGGCCAATTCGGCCGATTCCGGCCGTGTCAAGGGTGGTCGGCGTTCCTCGACGGTTCATTATCCCCCTGGCATAGTTATTTTTTAGGGTGTAGTGGGTTTTTTGTGAGTTATGCACGTGTAAACCTTTGGTATTCTAAAAATCCAAAATAAAACAATATTAAAAATAATGTGGGGTATGAGATTTGAACTCTGGTGGCTTGGTTCAACGGTACAAGGTATTACCAATGAGCTACAAGCTCCTTCTTGTAATTAACTCGCAAAACAAATATTTATGGTACTCTCAGAAATGCCATTACTCCAATTATACATTAATTTTTAAGCAAATTTTTGTACACTAAAATTGGAGTTGTTACAAATATATCTTCCTACGGATTAATCCGTAGGGACAAAATATCAGTTTTTTTAAAAAAGAGGGCTACTGTTTTTTCCTCGCCCCGTGTACAATAATATATACATCATATAACCAAATACAGAAATATTCATAATCAGCATCTCACGCATAATATATAAAAGAAATAAAGAAACAGAATACGATATCAATCTAAATTATCGTGAACAATCAAACCACCACCAAAATCGTCCAAAATATATACAATATGTATCAAGTAAGTACATACATCCTCATAAATATTAAAAAAACCACCCTAACTCGGTCCAGCTCTTCCACCTCTGATAAACGCCGTAATCTGACGCATCTGCTCCTCGGTGCAGCCCTGAGTCGTCAAAAACTCGACCAATGAAGGAGCGGACTGTGCGAGAGTCTAAGCGGGTTGTGGAGCTGCAGGTCTGGTCTGCGTAACCGCAGCCGAAGGAGATGCATGTGGAGCCGCAGCCGAAGCAGCCTGTCGCATCTGTAAATTTTGTGTGTAATAAACGAATAAGAATACTTAGGGACTTAGGTCTCGTTTCAGTATCTAGTTTGGAAAACCGTAGTTTCTTTTAATTAGATAGTTTTATATAAGTATGATTAATCAAAGCTAAGTTTACAACCAAATAAGTTCAGGTTACTAATATTACATATGTTACTATTTATAATGTGATATAATATTTTACTATTAAGTAGTATACATACCAATATCTCCTTCAACTCCTCGACGGTGGTCTTCAAGGCGGCAGCATCATACTCTAGACGTCGCTCACGGGGGTTAGAGAAAGTAACCGCCGGAGTGGAGTTCAACCTCATCTGGGCCCTGCTATGACCCAGTCCCCAGCCTCTCTCCCAACCTCCGTGGTGTTCTCCATATGCGGCGTCTAGGACTGGGGTTAGTAGTATCGGATCGGTCTGTCCAGTAAAATCGATCTCCGATGCCTCCGCCTGCTCCACCACCCGCTCCTACACCTACATTAACCATTAAAATATAAGTATATCATTTAAATTTGAACTTTTCAAAACAAAAATTTCAAACATGTTAGAATAAATATTAACACTTACGCAGTACTTCTGGGTAGCGGTGTCGGGGAATCGAAGCGCACCCGTGGCGGGATCTGTCAAGGTGCCGTGGATGGCAAGATACGCGGTAAGTACGCTCGGTGTACCACCCTGCGTCAGGGTCTGAGCTCTCAGCAATTCGCCAAAAATTTACATATATTATAAAATAACTCTTAATATTACATTATATCAAAATAGATCTATTGTAATTTACTGATACCTTCATAGAACGAGTAATATTCCTCAAGGCTCCTGTATAAGTGGGGCGACCCATCTTCGCCGACTTTCTATTCTCTTTATTTTAATCGGCCTATTTCTGCACAATACATTCAGATTTAGTTTTCTAATTAAGCAACACAAAAAAATAAATTATATACTAAACAATGAATTAAATTTAAATTACAAACCTGTTTGCGCTGATAGTCGAAATATTGGCACAAGAGAGGCCATGTATCTACGTCAACTCTCGCAAAGGCCGGAAAATGCAGGAGAGCCGCTCTCTCTGTTTCGGGGGTCGCCATCCACAGAAAATAGCAGTCGATTTTTAGCTCGTTTTTATTGTATCGGACATTTGATTGCATGTTCTTCATTAGGCCCTGGTACAGAGCGTGAAGATCGAGCACTCTCTCTGATTAGGGTCGGGTATAGGCTGAAAGTCGTAATTCAACTACAAATACAAAAAAATAATATATTTAAATTGAAAGTGTTAAATAATAATAAATATATTGGATAAGTCAAATGAAAATATATATTAATACCCGAGCCTGATCCCAGAAGTGGCCAAATGAGCGCCGGTGCTGATCGCCCCACTTAACATGAAGTGGATACTTCTTTAGGATACGGCTCTCATCCCCCATATACCGGCCGAACCTCTCGGCATTATCGCCGGTATAGCAATAGTCGGGGGTAGAAAAGGGAGAATGGTGTCATCCTCCTAACTCAGTCGGGCGTCAGCCTGTGGGCTGATTCGGCCCTCGAGTCCCCCTCTCGGGATAGGGCTGCCCCACATCTACAAGAAATATTAAGACAAGAAATATTAAGACAAAGTGGTATAAAAAAATCAAGGATTAACGAAAATTAAAGTGCGACATATACCTTCGGCAACAGCAGCACGGGCCTGGGCCCGGGCAGCAGCACGAGCGGGACGATAGTTCCTCCGGTGAGGAACGGCCGATGACCCGGACGTGGACGTGTCCCCTCCAACTAGAAATAAACATTGACGATAAAATTATATGGAGTTCATATTTATTTTTAGAGAATATATAAAATGAATAAATATTTTATATTTATTCAAACTAACCTACAGAATGAGCGGAGGGTACGGAAGTGACAGGAGTGGCCTCTGCGCCAAATGTGGACGCACCACCTATAATAAGACAATTAAAAATAGATTATATAAGTAATTGTAAAAAGAATGTGTAGATCAATAATATAACATTTTAAATCAATATGCATTCAATATAAGATATATAAACATACCCGCAGGTCCGATGGTGGTCTTTGCCCGAGATGTGGAGGCACCACCTACAACTAGACAATCAAAAAATAATTATCTAAGTAAGAGCAAAAAGAATGTGTGTATATTTATGATATAATATTCTAAATCAATATGCATACACTATAAGATATATAAACATACCAGCAGGTGCGGTGGTGGCCTCTGCCTCTGATGTGGACGCACCACCAATGGCTAGACAATTAAATATTGACTATATAAGTAATTTTGAAATAAATATGCATGTATATCTATAATATTATATTCAAAATGAATATGCGTGCAATATACCTGGAGGTATGGCAAAGTCCATACGGAAGGAGTCATCGGAAGGGGATACCAATCGGGATGCAAGACCGGCCCTATGAAGCTCCCTACGCAGCTCTCTGGACGGAAGAACCACTCTGCCTCTGCCGCTGCCGTGGCTGGTGCTCCTGCCGCCCCTCGCTGCTCCGGTGGACGTCATCAAACCTATATAAAAGTATAATCATTACATATGCATGCAATATATGTATAGATCGTAGAAATGCAAAGTAATAATATAACATTACCGATAACCTTTTTTATTTCGTGGACGCATTAGACATATCTACTTCGATTTCATCATCGATATCATTTCTAACCCATGTAACTTCACGATCAGCCGAAAACAACCCGTCTTTTGAAACAGACAGTCGGAGCACTCTAAGTCTTCTCCCCTCTTCATCCTCATCACTGTCCTTCATACGATTCTCGAATTCTGGGATATCGTAAACATCTCTGGGTTTCCAACGGAATACGACACTCCATCCCGGATGCTTCAAGCACTGTGAATAGTATACTTAGAACGCTTGGTTCGGAAAGATAAATAGATCGTCTTGACCGTAAAATCGAAGTGTGTTCACACTAGTCAATCCATATTCATCTTTCCCAGTCCCGAGATTGTTTCTCCACTTATCCGTGTCGGTTCGTGTATCGTACCAAGTACACTGAAATATATAAAACGGTTCTGATCGTCCAGGGTATTGGATGCCAAGTATGCAATTTAAGTATCCATAATAAATCACACCATTCGATTCTACCGTCGCAATCCCACTATTCTGAGTGGTTCGAGATATTTCTATGTTCTTAACTTCAAATTTGTATCCAAAGAAACCGAATCCTTTATAATATGCAATCTCTATATTAGGAAACTGAGCTAAACATCTTGAATCTCTCTCTAATGATGCAAACACGTTTGGATCATGGATCTGACAAAACAAATTTTACGACAAATACATAATGATATAAATTTAGATTAAGACCGATAGCAATAATATGTTATTCGGACAACTTACATGTTCTGCAACCCAATCGGAAAAATTATCCTGATGATATTTTTCCAATCGTTAATCATTCCAATCAGGATGCCTCTTACGTGCCTCATTAATATGAATTCTGTTATCAACAATAAATTATGATATTAATATTATATCATTTCATACACATATAAACATAAATATAACAATTAATCCAAAAAAAACTTACTCTCTAATTTTTTCAAGATATACGCTATTGAGGAGGATAAACCGATATATCCTGTTGATAAACACAATGTCTATTCTCTTATAGGACGCTTTACCATATGGCCCGTCCTGAATTTTCTGAGGCCGGTTAAGCTTCGTCTTAATATTCTCGTCCAGACAGCGGGAACAAAATGTGGTTATTTCATTTAGAAGATAGCTTTGAATGATAGAACTCTCTGGTCGGTTTCTATTGTGTATATACTTTTTTAGAGTGTAGAGATGACTAAACAAAAATATGTTAAATAAATAAGTACGGGCATATAGGACAACAATAATTTTACAAATTGCATGAAACGAAAAATTCCACGTACCTTTCGACGGGTTACATCCATCGATATTGTACCGGTCCGGCTAACTTAGCCTCGGTTGCAAGATGAACCGTCAGATGTATTATGATATCGAAGAATGACGGTGGGAAAATACGCTCAAGCTTGCAAAGTATTAATGCAATAGAATTTTCTAGATTCTCCAGCGTCACAACATCCAGGGTTTTAGCACACAATTCTCTAAAAAATAACAAAGGTCATTAATTACTAGACCAATCGATTCGGGAAGAGAAGTCCAGAGGGCTAATGGGAGAATGTGCTCCATAATAACATGGTGATCATGACTTTTCAGTCCATCGATCTTACCTTTCACAATTTTTATTTTCTTGCTAAAAATCCTGAGAAAGCTGTGGAAACTTTCAAATCATGCAACACCTGCATAAGCTTTTCTTATCCGGTTGTGACATATGATACGCGGTATTGGGAAGCACAAACTTTTCTGGTTTACCCGCTATCGGTTTAGGATGCAATTCACTTCTAATTTCCCAGTCCTGATGATCCATCCGAGTGCGGAGGTTGTCTTTCGATTTTCCGTCTTTACAAAGAAGCAAGTTGAGTACGTGCTCGGATACTCCCTTCTCTATGTGCATGACATTCAGACAATGACACACTAAATTTGTTAACCGGTACGGAAGCTCGTAGAAAATACTTAACTTGTTCCAATAGAGTGGTTTGACCTTTTTTACCAGATCTATTCTGAAGGTCACATTATTGTAACCATCCCACTAAGCGGTCACGTCCTCTCCGAACAATGAGGCTGGAGGCCCAAAAAACTCCTGATGACCATTAAAGTGAGCATCGTCTAATCTGTAGGGATGGTCTAGTGGTAGGAAACGCCGATGGCCGCAATAACAAACCCTCCTGCTAAAATTCAACCATTTCGATATTATATATTGATGGCAATAAGGGCATGCTTTGTGACCATGTACGTACCAACCTGATAGCATTCCATACGTAGGAAAGTCATTAATTGTCTACATTATAGCCGCACGTAGTGTGAATGTTGTATCTATATTTGCATCGTAAGTCTCTACACTATCAATGAATAAAGATTTTAACTCATTGATCAGAGGTCAGAGATAGACATCGATATTGTTTCCCGGTGAGTTTGGTCCGGCAATAAGAAGATGTATCATAAAGTAGGATTGATCCATATCTAACCAAGGTGACATATTATAAACTATCAGTACAACGGGTCATGTGCTGTGGCTTCCAGCCATATAGTTGAATGGGCAGAAGCCATCACTAGCAAGTCCGAGCCTGACATTGCGAGGATCACAACTGAATATTTCATGCCTCTTATCGAAATCCTTCCATGGCGGTGAATCTCTTGGATGACTCATTTTTCCATCTTCACTTGGAGCAGCACGGTGATGCCAAATCATTATCTCGGCTATTTTCTTGCACTTGAATAGCCTCTGCAGGTTCTGTGTTATGAAAAAGTATCATGCTATCTTGACAGGTATATCGGGCTTCTTATCAGATTCTTTCGGCTTATACCTGGACTTTCCGCATGTTGGACACTGTTTTAAATCTGAATTCTCATTTCGGTACAACACACAATTTTTAGAACATGCATGAATCTTCTTACACTTCAGATCCAAATCAGACATCATCTTCTGGGCTTCGTACCAGCTGTCGGGCATGTTATTTCCCGGAGGCATGGAATCTTTCAGGAACTTCAGAAATATCGTGAATGACTTGTTGCTCCATCCATTTAGACACCTAATTTGGAAAAGTTGGACAAACCATGATAGGGTTGAATACTTTGCATTCTCATAAATTAGCCTTCTAGCATCATTCATGAACTCTTCATACTTATCTGCACGCGGTCCTTGGCCGGAAGGAATGTCATCTTCGGTAGGAATACTATCACCTAGGGCAACCTCTACCATATCCTCCATTTCTTCTCCTGGAAAGAAGTTATCGTGTTCTTTTTCTTCTGCCGCATTACCGTCTTCTCCTTCTTCTTCTGCCGCATTACCGTCTTCTCCTTGTCCTTCCTCGTGATATAGCCAAGTTGTATAAAATCTAGTAAAACCATGTTTAACGAAGTGAAGCTCTACGATTTCTACCTTCTACCAGAACTTATTTTCACATCTATCGCACGGGTAGAGAATCTTCTCTAACACGATCTAACTATGTGCGCGTGCAAATTCAATAAAAGCGGCCACTCCTGCGACAAACTTAGATTGCATGCGTTGTTGCAAATCCACGTACATTCAGTTCTTAACTCTGTTGTACTCATGGGCCATATTAGACTATATAACATATAAATTGTAGGTTATAGTGATTATATTGAAAAATCTAAGAACGCGATGGTTACCGACAAAGAAGAAAGTCCATAGCGGCAAGTTTGTAGTTGAAAAGAATAAATTATCGATAAATAAAGTTAGATTTGAAGATAACCAAGTATGAGTTGTATTCTGTGTATGTGTGTTTCAATTTATGATTTCGCTTAAGTGTAGAGTTGTTAGTGTGTATGTGCTTTGTGTGTGCGTTTGTTGTGTATTCGTGTTGTATGTGTGTATTTTGGCTGTCGGGGGTAAGGTTTCTATCCCATTAAGAATGTATAGAGCAGACATCCATTCGCTTGTGCTTTCATCCGTTTCGAGTAAATTTCGGCAGCACCTCCCCGCTGTTCTCTGAGTACACTGTAATAGAATAGATAATCATTTCAATACCGTGAAACAATGTTGAAATGAACATCTAATTAATCTTTGTACACGGAGAACCAGCGGAAAAGTACCGACGAAATAACCCAAAACGAATGAAAACACAAGTGAATGCAGGTGTTAGCTTTATACATTTCTAACTTGTCCACACTGGACAAATCTATCGGTTATCATACGATTGAATCTTCTCGTCACATAGATTACATGACGGTTGTTAGTACCAAACTATACAGTCCGATATTTAACAACTTTTGTATAGTTTTATGTCACGACGAATATCGAACGTATGTTAACCGATAGACGGGGACTAAGTCGCGCTTTAATTTTCACATATGAGTATCGATAAGAATATGAAAGTTTCATATTATCATAGAGTATCATATATTAGTTTTAAGTTGAACATTTAACTTGAATAAGTTTTACGTTTACGTTTCGTTATTAAGGATTCAAAGGTTTTTTGTTTAGGGTAAATTTTTATTGCATTTACGGTAAAATTGTGCGTTTACGTTATCATCGAGTATCGTCGTGAAGGAACTCGTGCACCCTAAACCTTAACCCTAATTAACCCAAATTAACCCCAATCATCACCCTAACTCAAATTATCCCTAATTAATCCAAAATTAACCCAATTAACCCTAATCAACATCTTAACTCAAATTATTCCTAATTAACCCAATTAAGACAAATTAATCCTAATCAACACCCTAACATAAATACACTCTATTTTACCTAATTAACCCAAATTAATCCTAGCCCAAATCCTAATCCAAATTAACCTAACCCTAATTATCACTCTAACTCAAATTATAATTAACTCTAGCCCAAACCAAAATTAACCCTAATTAATCTAATTAACCCTAACCCTAGTTAACCCGACCGTATACTAGTAACCGTAACCGTAACCCTAAAATCAACAATAACACAAAAATAAGCATAATTATAAGTTCAAAATTCAAATTGTAACAACCATAATTTTCCTATACAAATTTTTTCAAATATTTTTTCAAAAATTCATAAAGGGGTATTTTAGTCTGAGCACAAGATATAAGTAATTATTTTGCTTTTTAATTTTAAGTTAAAAGAATGTAACAACTCCATTTTTAGTGTACAAAATTTGCTTAAAAATTAATGTATATTTGGAGTATTTACATTTGCTGTTATTATTTTAAGTAATTAATTAGCTCCATAATTACAAGAAAGAACTTGTAGCTCATTGGTAATACCTTTCACTGCTGAACCAAGCCACCAGAGTTCAAATCCTAAACCCCACATTATTTTTAATATTGATTTTTTTAAAAAACCTTTAGAATACCAAGGGTTTACACGTGCATATCTCACAAAAACCCCACTACACCCAAAAATGTAACATTGCTAGAGGTTAGATGAACCGTCGAGGGGCAGGGCGGATCCCGGCCGCCGGACTCGGCCGAAAATCGGCCAACTCGGCCTCGACTCGGCCGACTCAGTCCTCCGACCGAGTCATGGCCGAGTCACCCCCGAGTCGGCCGATTCCGGCGACGACCCTAACATGAAAATTGTGTCTTTTCACATTCCCTATGTACCTGCAAAATTTTAGCCTCAGACCATTTCCAGAGCTCTTTTAAAACCCCAATTACTCCACTTTTAATACATTTTTAATACATTTTATCATATTTTTCATTTTAACCTTTCACCTATCCTAACCCTAGCCTAACCCTATAAATACCACCCCTACCCTCTACACTCTCTTCCTAAATTCTGAGCCAACTCTCTAAAATTCTCAAGAACTCTTGTATGCAATTGAATTGAGCGAAAGGCGAAACTCCGGCGAATTCTTCGGCGGAATTTCTGGCAACGACCGTAGGAACTCTCGGAGACGAAACGACGCACCGGCGACTCCTCCCAATTCACCTTCCTCTTATCTTTGATCGAAACCCGTAAGTCCCAAATTCTACCTCTCTTTTCTTTTCTAAAATACGGAATTACAAAACCCGACGGAATCGGAACAAATCCGATTTCCGATTCGGTTTCTTTATAAAACTTCACCTCTCGTTAATACAGTTACGCTTAAACTCCCCCATGCTGACTATTAAACACTAATCAACCAAATTGATCAAGTTTCATTTCATAAAATGATGACTATTTCACTTTATCGTATTTTTCATTTAAATACCACATTGTTTTAATTATACATTTAACTTCATTAAACTTATTATACCTTTAAGTAGACCACGAGGTAATAACCCACCTCCTCACACACTCATATGCAACATAACACGATACCCTCGAGAACTTAGAATACGGGAAAACAAACATTTTCGTTTAAATACCCTTTACTTAATAAAACCACTTCTAAAAGATTTAGTATTGATAAATCTTTACAAATAAATTACCTTTGAGCTAATAAAAAATATCTAGACTCAGCCAATTAAGGACTGTCGCACTCATTAGGACAAAGGAAAGTTGTGGGCATTCAGTCGTTTATCTAAACCTGACTTTGTGGTGTCTAGGCTAGACAAATGAAAAATGTAACTTTAAAAGGCTCGTCTCACGGTGATTCGTGAGCGGATCACTCCTTTCTTCACTTGTACTTACCTGGCCACAATTGGCGGTGAAGAGGCGATTTGAGGTATCTTACAGCTTGTCGCTTTGGACCAGTTAGGAGCAGTCTAGTTGACTTAGGAGACCCTAAAACATAGAATACGGGAAATATACATCTTTACAAATAAATACCATAATTAATAAAACCGTTTTCCCTTAATTATTAGTATTTATACAAATCTTTGCAAAACGTCGCTACAACCCAATTGGGGAACCCGTTTGGGATGGTGCGGATTATCGCACATCCTCGGGCTTAGTAGTGCGAGATTCAGACCTCCGCAAGGAGCATTCGGTCTTGAAAGATTTAAAATACGACATCTTAAGAAAATGAGATTTTTAGAATATAAAATATATATTAAAATTATTTTTGTATAAATATATGTATATTTATCATTAAAATACCTATTTTGTTATAATATAAATATTCCAACTCTTTTCAAAAATCACAAGAATCAATCTTACACTAAAATACCATGAATTCCATACAAAACCAATATTACAAATAAATACCATTTATTATGAAATTATGATATTTCCACTAGAAATATCACAATATAAAATCTACATTCATTACAACTCTAAAAACAATTAATAAATACTTGGGGTGTATTTTGAAAAGTATATAAAATAATTTTTACATAAAACCCCCTCAAGTTCTATAAGTTACCCTAAGCACCCTAGTAAACATATGTTTAAGCGGGACCAATCTCTTGAGGCTCAGAGAGCCGGAGAAGTGGGTGCTTGCCTATCTAAGATGGACAACTTAACTACGGTGTTATCAATACGGTAATCGTTTTTGAAAAAGACACAAATCCTGCCGTCCATGTGCAGCGGTTACCGATAACATCAAAACAAGCAGGATTTCAATTTACTTTTCTAATTGTCTGACTCAGGTTTGAGTCTCATTATAATCTGACTTGAATATAATTCAAGTACAATTTACAATCTACAATCTACAATCTACAATATTACAATCCAACATGAATCCATGAATCCAACTATCTATATAACTTGACTGAACCGAACCATGGATATACATTCCATTTACATGATCTCCAGTTTACATCCATTTACATGATTCTACGGTTACATCCGTTACAGATATCATGATTTCGGTCAGTCATCCAATTATACAATCTATACAGTTTACAATACAGTACAATCAAAACACTACGGGGTTTAAGGGGTAGACCGGTAGGGAAGGTGTTAAAAGTGGCACGAGACTGCAAGATTTAAAGCACCTAACATGAATCCAATTGCCGTTGTTCTGGGTTGTATAACGGAGCCTTGTACTTCCATTTGCCTTTAGTCTCTGGCATATAGAGACTCCTCTCGTATACACTAGCATCTTTCGGTACCAAGCTACAAATAACAGCGTTAACACTAAATACAACAGTATAACAATATAATACAACTTTAAAAGATACATTTTTACTCTGTCTATTCTATTTCTCCCTTATCTTTGGGACTTACTGAGCGACCTGTTCGCTGACGACATTCTCTTTCTTTCTTCTTTGAATGTCGTCAGGTGATTTGGACACGTCAGAGATCGAGCCTACTGCTGAAGACTTAGATCGGTTTGCTGAAGACCCAGAGCTTTAGTTTCATTGTACACATTTCCTTTCAGTACTTTACATTCCTGTTATGCCATTGTTTAGGCATCGCTTTTATTTCAGTTGTATTTACTTTTCATGCATTGTACAAAAGAATGTTAATAAATAAAGTTGTTGTTCAGTTTATATATCTTGTCTCTTGTGTATTTACTTTTATATTGCTTAGATACGCTTAGCATATTTACTTCAGAGAAAATACGTAGCGGACCAGTCGCGTCCCCTTCGCCGTATACTGGGAAGCGGGGCGTGACACAAATTAACTCACCTCAGTAGTAGTTTTGCCGGCGGCAAGGTGCAGGAGGGCGTGGAGGCGCGCGGGTGCGGTGGTGTGGAGGCGCACGGGTCTCTCTGCTGCGGCCAACGATGACGACGAAGTCGACGATGGGCGACGAGGAGGCACGCACGGGTGTGGTGGCGAGGAGGCACGCGCGGGAGATCGATCGTGGGAGAGTGGGTAATTTTGGGAACCGACGAGGAAATTTCTGGGCTTTATTTTTTTTATTTATAAATTACGCTTTTTTGCTTCTACGGATTAATCCGTAGGTCCTTCTCTTGCGGTTCCGTAGGGGTAAATAACATATTACATTTTAATATTTTTTAATTAATCCGTAGGGCACCGTAGGAACAAATCGATGGACTTACGGATTAAACCGTAGGGACAATAAAAAGTTGCCCCTACGGATTCATATATCGGCAACCCCTTATTGTAGTAGTGCCAGCAAATCTTTCTCTTTTTATTTTTTTTCTTGTAGACAAAGTATAGGAATTGGTCATACTTCTTCTATCCAGCCCATATTCATTGCTAGGCTAAGATCTATGGGCTTTGCTTTTTCATTCCACCCATCTGGCCGAATTCCTTTATGTGCAAACAATTCCATTTTATAATTTAGAACAGTCATCCTTTCTTAACATGAAACTTTCTATCGTTTTTTACTTGAAAGAATGATGAATGCATCCCGAGACATTATCATCCAAAACTCAATCTATCGAATTTTAATTCGAAACATCCAAACATGCCCTTAATAATTAAGTGTACAAAAGCCCAAAAGAACCTAACAAAAGAATCAATGGAAGTAAAAACCGAGCAATAATTTCCCTATCCGGAATTTGTTTAGCCAAAAGTTTACCCAAGAGACAAAATGGTAGGACCCACAACAACCAGGTCTTTTATCTCTTTTGGTAAACTTTTGGCTTCTGGATTAACCTTCATGAAATTTGTTGTTGATGATAATCATACTCTATGATAACACCAAAAGTCATCACACTCATTAATGAGGGTTCAAAAACGAAACCAAAAGAAGCTTAATCGTGCAATAGGAGTTTGTGCTGGGTGGTGTATGTTCATCACAAAAGTGCACATAAATGGCACAAAATCCATCCAATCTCTGCATGAAGATTTTGTATGAATTCTAAGGCCTCAGCATATTTTTTTTTTAAAAAAAGGGCAATGCAACAGTAGAGAACATGATCATAGCCATTAGAAATGAGAGCTCAAAAAGGGCATGTTTGTGTGTGGTAGTCAGCAGCTGAGTTAGCAGAGCATAGGAGTTGGGAAATGAGCAATAGGGGTCTGGGCCTCTACTCCTATACTAGCCTATTTTTAGCTCAGAGAAAGCTAGCTACTGTAGTATATTTAGAGAGAGAGAGAGAGAGAGAGAGAGAGAGAGAGAGAGAGGGCTTTGGAAAATGGAGAGGTTTATTTTGTCACCAAGCCTGGGCTTTACATGAGAGGGAGACCAAACGGCGATGGTGATACTTGCATTAGTTTAGAGATTCATGAGAGAGAGAGAGAGAGGGGGGGGGGGGGGGGGGGGGAGAGATGTTTGTGCCTTTTCGTTCTTGGAATCGGTTGCATTGGTATAAATATCCATGATGAGGATTGGGCGTTTGTTTGTTGAATCTGTATATGTGAAAGTACCACTCAAGGCCTTTTGGATACATTCATGCATGGGTCTGTTTAGTTTTTAAGGATTGATTGCAATAAAGCAAACTAATCTACGATTTCTTAACTGGTTTATTAGCGGGTATGTATATATGTATGTATGTCTGTGTGTGTGTCTGTGTGTGTGTCTCTCTCTCTCTCTCTATCTATATACTCTCTCTCTCTCTATCTATCTATCTATCTATCTATCTATATATATATATATATATATATATAGAGAGAGAGAGAGAGAGAGAGAGAGAGAGAGAGGGGTTAATGGAGTAAAGGTGCCATACAAGGGATTTCCTCCTATGGCGTTGGAAAAATACATCTTCCATATTATTTTTCGATGATCGGCATACATCACCTCCATCTTTATCATCTAAGATGTGGATACACCAAATTTCATATGATTATACTATTTTTTTACCGTTGATTTTGTTGGTGCAAAATTAATGGTTTACCGACAATAGAACTTTTTACATTGCTAATTCAACGGAGAAAAAGTGGTGGAATCATATGAAATTTTGTGTATGCATATCTTAGATGACAACGATGATGATGATGGATACCGATCGTCGGAAAAAATAGTGGAGGTTGTATTTTTTCGACACCATAGGAGGAAATCCCCTCCTATGTCCTCTTTCCTCCATTATTCTCATAGGAGGAAATCCCCTCCTAATTAGGCTTTAAGGTTAATGGAGAAAAGATGCCATATGAGAGAATTTCTTTCTAGTCGGAAAAATCAACACTCCATTTTTTTCCCCATGATCGGCTCCATGTTATTTATATGAGAATAATTAGTCATGATGTAATTTGAAATTATAAATTTTACTTAACACTTGACTAAGCTATCCATGCAGAGTGTTTTTAATGACAATTAGAGCAGCGTCAATCAAATTTGATGTGATTGTTAGCTACACCAAAGGGATTTTACTAATTAGTAAAGAGAATAGAAAATAATAGGATGAGAATAAAAAACAAGAGACAAGAAGCAAAAAAGGGTGGGTGTGTGTGTGGGTGTGGGTGGGGAGGGGGGGGACCAACCCATTTTTCTTCCGTTTTCAATATTTTATTTATTATAACATATAAAATTAGTGAAATTTTTTAAAATATAATTTTTTTCTTTTTTCTTGGTTGAATAATTTGTTAGTTAGAATATATAAAATCCCAAAACCTTTTGTTTTTTTTAAATTTCAACATTTTGTAGGCTATATCAGACGAATATGGCGAAAATTTTAAACTCTCAGAATTTTCGTTTTTTTCGGTTTTATAATATTTTGCTTGTTATAACACATAAAAATCATGAAATTTTCAAAAATAAATATATATTTTTTTTGGTTTTTCAATATTTTCCATGGCACAGCATACAACAATCGCAAGATTTTCAAAAATCTAATGTTTTTTGTTTTCTTTTTTTTTTCAATATTATGCGCACATGAAAATAATGAAAAGAAATTTGTTTTCTTCGGTTTTTAATTATATGCATGCTTCATGAATTTAAATTCTCAAAATCTAAAATACAGAAATCTAAAACACCAATAATCAATAAATTTACTAAATTCCCAAAATTATTTACAAATTTAGAATATTCTATATGCTACAACACAAAAATTGCGTAATTTTTCTGTATTTTTCAGCTTTTCAATATATACCACGCGAACAACGCGGCATCTTTAAAAATCCCAAAATTATCTATTTCCTCTAAATTTGCAATATTTTGCATCATATATGCAAACCAAAAATCGCAATTTTTTTAAAATTCAAAATAATTATGTTTTCTTCAAATGTTTAACATCTATACTACTATATAATGCAAATGTACTTGACTAGAAGCCATCCTCTCCTTTTTTTAAAAAACAAAGAGAAAAATGAGAAAAAATCTCCATTGGTAAGGCATCCACATCATCATACAAATAGACAAAAATAATTAATTGTTATATTTAAAAAAAAACAAATCTTGGAGCCTTTACATCATCAAAGAAAAAGATAAAAATAATTAAACTTCTACATTTTTTGAAAAACAAAGAAATAAGGAACTTTCTAGAACTTGAGATAAAAAAAGAACTTTGTAAAATTTAGTTTGAATTCCAAATTCAATTTACATTCTACTCAAACTTAAGATAAAAAAGAACATCCTAAAATTTATTTTAATCTTATCTTTTTTTAAATTCTACTTTCATTTACTTATTATTACTGTTCCCTCATATAAAAAAAAGGGAAAAGAAAAAAGAAAAGGGGAAAATTCCTCACTGTTCAAACCTCACGTGTTAAACACGTGAGCGTCCATATGCAAAGCATATGGGCGCTGCATAGGCCTCACGTGTTTAACACGTGGGCGCCCATATGCAAAACATATAGGCGCTGCAATTAAAACAAATGGGCTAAAAGAGCCATACGTGAGCGCATATATGCAAAGCATATAGACGCCGCATTTAAATAAATGGCAGGCCAACAGGCCTCACGTGTTAAACACGTGAGTTTTCTTGCTGCATTCTAATGCAAGATAAAATTAAATTCTATATGAGAAATATTTTTCCTGATATTTCTAATATAGAAAGATTTTTCTCTAACAGAGAATTTTGGATTTAAAATCCAATTATGATAAAATATCACCAAATTAACTATCTGATAGAATTAAATTCTATGTGGAAATATTTTCTCGATCTTTCTCAAACTAGAAATATCCTCTCTGTTAAACAGAGGACCCTTGGATCAACAATCCAATAGTGATTATAAAATCAACTACCGACCATCTAATATAATAAAATTCTATCCTAGGAAAAATATTTCCTAAATCTTGTTAAAAAAATAAGAAAACTTCTATGTTAAACAGAGAACGTTTGGATTAAAAATCCAACGGTGAATGAAATTCACCAATTGATCCAAAAGATCATTTTGGATTGATCATGATCTCTTAATCAGAGATTCTCCTAAAAAATTAATCTTTTCTCTTCTCCTATAAATAGAAGCAAGGAGATTAAAGGAAAAGGAGAGAGGAGAGGCATAGAAAGAATCACACACAAGCTTCTGCACAAAAAAAGAGCACAGTGAGATTTTGAGAGAACAAGAGAATTTAATTCTCAAAGAAGAAGAATTTCCCCATTAAAACCAGAGGTAAAAAAAAACCAGAGATCGTATTGTTTCTCCTTTACCTATCGGAGGGTTTACCCTTCATTTAAGAAACTCGGTTCTTTCCCGGTTGAGATTTGCAGAAGCAAATCTTTCCACAAGTTGAGAATTTAATTCTTATTGGGAAATTTTGCTCTGCAGATTCAAAATCTTGGAGAAAAGAGTTAAGTTATAATAAAAAGAGGAAAGAAGAAGAACGGGAACATATAGAAATTTAATTCCTCTAAAGATTAGGGTTTAACCCTATATAAAGAACCTAGTTCTTCAATATATATATATATATATATATATAAACAACAGTGATGATGGTCCAAGATCTTCAAAACCAAAATCATTGGTGCTTAGCACTATCTTGAAGCCTCACGCGTTTTCCACGTGAGTGCTTCAAACGAACAAAGAAAACAACCAAAACTGCTTCACGTGTTTCCCACACGAGTGTTAAAAAGCATCCCGGTATAAAAAAAGAGACAACCACGTGTTTTGCATGAGAACTCTAGCCAAGTGCTTAGCACTTATATAAAAAAGGGGGAAATAAAACCATATAAGCAGCGCCCATATTGGTGGTGCCTCACGTGTTTCACACGTGAGCGCCACAAGAATCAAGTGCTTAGCACTTATATAAAAAAGAGGAGGAATAAAACCTAATGGGTATCGCTCGTATTTGTTGTGCCTTACGTGCTTCACACGTGAGCACCACAAAATTTTAGTGTTTAACACTAATCTAGTGCCCGCGTGAAACGCACGTGCTTAGCACTGTTGGGTAATTATGGACTCAATCTTGGCCCAAATTGGCTAAAGTTTCCTGAGGGATTCTAAAACAACTGAGCCCATATTGCTCATGTTTTCTCAAACTAATCTTAGTCTCAAAAATGACTAGTGGTGTCCTATTGATGATATCCCAAATGATATTCATCTTATATCTCCTAAAGTTAATTTTAGTTTCAAACATGGCTAATATTTTTTAGGTCTACAACGGCCCCTTTCTTCCTCAAATACGGGATTTGGTTTAAGGGTACATCTCTTCACACCTCTGAAATATGTCGTTGAAATTCTTCAACGTCTTCAGAGAAGTAGCGGGTCCCGACAACCAACAACACGTTGATATACTTTCAAACTGACGTGAACGCCTCAAATCGGATCGTACCCCAAATTGGGTGCATTCCATATCACCATTGTTCGCCTCGTCACGTAACAAATGAAAGTCTACCCTAGCACCAGCAAGGGGTCCAAGTGGCATCAAGCATGCCAAATTCAAATTTTTATGGTGCTAAGCAAGACTAAACAAGATATTTAGCTAGGTGATTAGCGTATTAAGTTTGATATCAAGAAAACTATAAGAAGTGAAAGAAGGCTATACTCTCGTAAATCGAGTCCTTCACTTCACATGCTCTATGTAGTAGTCCCGTGACACCACTAGGCTCCACTTGAGGCTTTGGAAGAGCTTCCTCCGATGACCTTCGTGCCGAAGATGATCCACACGAAGTCCCTCCAACTCAAACTACATCTACACTAAACTCTTTAGCGTAGGAAACACGCTACACTCGATCGCTAGTCAAGTGTAGGATGGTGAAGTAGGGGATGCTAAAACTCACATGTTTGTGTTCAAGCTTCATGATTCACATCTCATGTGAGGGTTGAAGCTAGAACCATGGTAATGAGGAAGATGATGATGCTAGAGAGCAACCATGGGAGCAACTCAAGAAAATGGCTAAGTGTTGAGAATGAGCTTAGAATAAATGGCAACACTTGATCCCCACTCATTCAAATATGGAATTTTGCAATATAAAATTGCAACCATGCTTGAATAGTGAGTCAAGATGAATAAACAAATATAACTCCAATGCTTGCAACCATGCTTCCATTTTCCACCTCATTTCTATTTTTCTCAAAAATAGAAATTCAAGCCATACTTCATTATATATATATCATATATATTAATATATATATTATGAAGAATAATTAGTGAGCTAATGATATTGGTTAAGATATAATTATATCACATATAATATATATCATATTATTAAATCAACACTTGATTTAATAATCCGGTTATATCATATATGGCCAACTAATATCATTTATCTGTATATCACATTATCAAATCAACACTTGATTCGACAATCTGGTTATATCACATATAACCGAACCGATAACTGCCAGATTACAATACGGTATCACATACACGTATTGAATCAGGCCCACACGCATATCACATATGTGTCCTACTTCGTTTCGCTTGAACCAGGGAACTTCTGTGTGGGACTGTAAAGATTCGTCAATACGCCAACAGTAGGTGATGATCACATCAGTCACCCACAAGCCGTCAGCGGTACTAGCTGTACGTAACGGCTATCCGGGTATTGAGCGATATAAAAATCAACAAGCAAGCTCGTCCATAGTCTCCATGAAGCCTACCGGTAATACTACCGTACAGTCCGGTCTCTTCGTTTGATATGTTGTATATCATGTCTAGGGGTGGTAAACGTCAGACCCCAGTAACGTGATAAGTCATGCCGATGTCTGGCCTATAACGGTTCGAGAAACTACTGATAACACTTATCAGTAAATCTCGGCGGCAGCCCTGGCCAGGGACTTCCAGTTATAGCCAATCGAGCATAGCGCAACATCAACCCTAATACCGGGAGAGACGAAACCCTTCCCATCGCTCATTGACTCCATATGACTTGGGACTGTACCCAAAATCCACCTGTTTGCACAACTCCTCTTGAGCGTGGTAGGGAGGAAATCAAAGCACGGTGGGAGACACACAAGACACTATGACGATCTCGGGTCTACAGACTAACCTGTACTAGTGTCACCAGAGGACTGCTATCTGTTGATAGGCATACTACCACATAGAAGTTCTCGGCGAGTCCGTTCGGTGTACCCATTCTCCAATGAGCACCTGTGTACAATCTTTGATGTCACACACCAATGGTTATGGGATCAACCATCGTCCTCTAAGGGATAAGAAACGTATATACTAGATGTTTCCCCCAATCAGAGCAAGGCTCTGTTTGAATTTCAAAAATTCAAATTTTGAAGCAACGCTTCAAATTCCGTGCGCTGTGCGCAACGCGCCACGTATCAGAAGCTGATACGTCAGCGTAGCGCCCAAGACAGCGCGTCCAATCAGAGCAAGGCTCTACTAAAAAACAAAATTAAAAGAAGCAAAGCTTCAGTTGCACAAGCGCTGCGCTGCGCGACACGTGTCGGCGCAGTCGCTTTTGCGCAAGCGCTGCGCTGCGCGACACGTGTCAGCGCAGCTGCGCTGCGCTGTGCGCTGCGTGACACGTGTCACGCGCTGGGGCATTTGCGCCAAACAGAATTAAAATTTTAAAGAAATCTTTCTGTTCTTGTTAAAACAAGAAGATTTTCTTCTGTAAAACAGAAGCCCTTGGATCAAAGATCTAACAGTGGGGAAAATTCCCCAAATCACTCAGAGAAAGATCTCTTTAACTGTCACGCTCCGCTTCCTAAAGTACACTAAAGTGGGCACGTGACATAGCCAACCATGCTACCGGTGGATAGGAAAATTCCTTCCACAGTCACATTACGGTTGTGGAGATATCAAGAACAGGAAAGTAAACTAACTATCTAGTACATGTCCATAAGCCAGAGTAAAAGAGTCAAGAGATAATAATATGCGGAAGCCAAAAGATACAATAAATGGAACACCTGGAGTGAAACTACATACCGACAGGAACCTCACCGCTCGTCTAACAGCGACAAAACTCCTAATCAGTCTGCAACAGGGTAGAAGAATCTGGGCCATGCAAAACCCAGACGTCAGCGCGTCAAGTCACCAAGTAATAACATAATAAACAAGCAATGCGAATATAAATATGAATGAAGCAAGAGTAACAATAACATGAATCAGAGCAGTGCAGGGTAGTGTGCAGTGGGTAAACTAAACTGTGCTATCAGGTTCTCTGTTCTAAAGTCTTTGAAACCAATTGATGAATCATTGATGTAACTCAATAGTATCCTGTGCATGCCCGGGACCACGGTCTAAGACTCTCGGGCTGAAACCGAGACGTGCCGCTAGGCACTAACAGGAAAGGATAAAGACCAACGATGTCATCAGCATCGTCACGAGGCGGGCCTGGCCTCTAAACCTGATCAGTACAGGTAGTGAACTGTTGAGTTACAAGTCAGGTTTCACCTTTGATTTCCCCATACCCCCAAGTTATATGTGTATGTCAAGTCAAGAATCCCGAAATCAAGAAGCTAATGCCAACACAGGATCAGGTAAACAGGTTTGTCTGGATAGACAACAGGAACGGTCCATGAGGACTACATGTCAGGTTTGTTGGCATTAGACACAAGATCAGGTAACGGATCAGGTCATGGTACATCAGATCAAGTGAAACAGTATACGGTACCATGTCGGGTAGATCAATATATATGTAGCAAGTCAGGACAAGATGTAAACAATATCATGGGTGTGCTCACAATCAGTTATACAATCAAGCATGGTTATCATTAACATGATATAAACAATGAATTAAGCAATAGGCAGATTTACTCAATTTGCAGTACAGTTATCAGTTGTGTCACAGAGATGATTTCAATATTATGCGAATGCAGTATGACAATTATGGCCTTTAAATCATGTTAACAAGTTTAAGAACTTGAGAGGTGCAATAATTTATATAAAGGTTCAATACAGCTATTACAGGTTAAAATGCACACGAGTGTCCAAATGGAACAAAACTATAGAGATAAATGCCATAAGCTATGTTAATATTAAAATGTGATCAAACGGTAAATGTGGTTATTAGGTTCAATTGCAAACTGTAAATTCCAAGTTTAAAGATAAAATGATATATAACAATATTGTACATGAAAATGAGAAATGATCGTACCAAGTTAAATTTACAGGTTTAGAGTGTCATAATATATATGTAAATATTGTATAGCATGTAGCAAGGGGTAGTTGCCTCGACGGGTCGCGAACCGGGAAAAACGGAACGTAAAATGTCGACGGGGAAACTCGTGACGGGCGCACGGTTCACGGAATGAACCCAAACAACGAACAGTGGAACCACATGGGTCGGGGTACCTCGCTGGAACGTCGGGACACATCGCCGGCACGACGGAATTCCGGCAACACAAGAACAGTTAAAAATTGAGAAACAAGACATGAAGCAAGAAG
Organism: Agapanthus africanus; assembly: GCA_030015575.1. Lineage (NCBI taxonomy): Eukaryota > Viridiplantae > Streptophyta > Magnoliopsida > Asparagales > Amaryllidaceae > Agapanthus > Agapanthus africanus. Next base: position 517,481,266 of record JASDDO010000031.1, on the reverse strand, counting down.
AGAAAGAATGATGAAGAGAAGTACGAGAGGGGGATTACCGTAGAGGTTTCCTGTGTGTGCAGAGAGAGGATGTGAAGGGGTCAACGCCGGCGAACGGAGCTCCGGCGATGGGATCTTGCTGTTATGGTTCGGTTCGGGTTTGGGTTGAGTGCAGGGACGTTGGTAGGTGGTAGGAGAAAGGACTGAGGAGTTAGGGAGAGAAAGGAGATGGTGATGATGGTGGTGAAAGGTTAGGGTCGTCGGAGGTGAAGGAACGGCGACGAGAGTGGGTTCCGGCATGTGCAGGTGAGGGCTCGGGAAGGTGGTGAGGTTGATGGTGGTGGTGGTTTGTGGTGTTTGGGATTGGAGAGGGAGGTGAGGAAGTGACGAGGTCGGGTGGTGATCGGCGGTGAAGTTTCCGGTGAGGTTGGGCTCGCGGGGTTTGCACGAGGGTGGCATCGTCGGGGTGTGCAGGCGCTCGGGACATGGGGAAATGGAGGAAGGAGGAGGAAGGTGGACATGGCTGTGACGAGGGAGAGGATACGACGAGCCCGGCGGTGCTGGCGCCGGCGTTGGGGCTGCAGCGGCGAAGGGGGAACGAGGCGGCTGGTTGCGCGATGGGTTAGGGTTTTTTTAAAAAAAGAAAAGAGGAGGGAGGTGGTTTATATATATATATATATATATATATATATATATATATATATATATATATAGAGAGAGAGAGAGAGAGAGAGAGAGAGAGAGAGAGAGATTTTTGGGGAGAGAGAAAGAGTTACGGGAGGGGGAGAGAGAGAGAGAGAGAGAGAGAGAGAGAGAGACGGTGATAGAGAGAGGAGAGAGGAGAGAGGAGATAAGGGATGAGGGGCCCACGGGAAAAGAGCGATGATTGGTTAAGGGGAAAACAATTGAGAAAGATTTAAGAATCTTAAAATCTTAAACAGTTAACAAATATGAGATTGTTAAAGAAAAGAAATATACGAATGGTTTAAAATATATTAAAATTTGGGATTTTGGCGCAAAATAAAACATTTCCAAATCGTGCCCGGGTCGGGTCCAAACATTTGAAATTGAAATAATAGAATTTTAAGCGGGATCCAAAAGCGAAAATGAAGTATTTTATGATCAAAAAGCATACCCCCAAAACGGACACACGTACGTGCACGTAGCCGTCCAAACTCGCCCGTTTCACTGAACGAGACGAGAACACGATGCACGGACGCTACAACAGGGTTAGGGGTGTCAAGTAGGCCAAGGTGAATATTTTTAATTTTATTTTAGATTCCATAAATTGTTATATGCAGAAATAAATTTGCCGGGTAAAATTTACAGTAAGTAACAATCAAGCAAGATAAATGAAATAAAGGTCACACTCCATTCATAAAGTAACAGAAATTAGTAGCATTGGGCTCGGGTGTTACATTATACCCAACTACAAAAGAATTTCGTCCTCGAAATTCTAAGATTACAAAGACAGATAACTACAAGAAAAGGTGAGGAAACTTCTGCCGGATTTCAACTTCTCGTTCCCAAGTGGACTCTCCATGCGAGCGATTACCCCAAGAAACAAGCACAAGAGGGATCACCTTGTTCTTAAGAACTCTTTCCCTTCGATCCACTATTTTAATCGGTCGCTCCTCAAAAGTCAAGTCTGCTTGTACTGTTAGCTCCGAATGATCCAATACGTGTGTTTCATCTCGAACATACCTTCGTAGTTGAGATACGTGAAACACATCGTGCACATTCGCCAAGGACTGCGGTAACGCCAAACGATACGCTACCTCACCAACACGCTCCAAGATTTCAAAGGGTCCAACGAATCGAGGACTAAGCTTTCCTCGACTTCCAAAACGAATCACCCCTCTAGTCGGTGATATCTTCAAGAATACCAAATCACCCACGGCGAACTCTAGAGGTCTTCTTGACATGTCTGCCCAACTCTTCTGTCGGTCTTGTGCTGCCTTCATATGGTTTCTGATAGTGTTAACCTTCTCAACTGTCCGCACAACCAAATCTGGTCCCAAAAATCTTCGTTCACCGACATCGTCCCAACAAACAGGTGAACGGCAGTTACGACCATACAAGCTTCAAATGGAGCCATCCAGATAGTTGCCTGAAAACTGTTGTTGTAAGAAAACTCCACCAAATGCAGATGATCCTCCCAAGAACCCTTGAAATCCAACATGCATGCTCTCAACATATCCTCAAGAGTTTGGATTGTTCTTTCCGACTGACCATCAGTTTGAGGATGATAAACTGTGCTAAACTTCACTCGAGTCCTCACTTTCCTGTAAACTCCGCCAAAAGTGTGATAAGAGCCGAGTGTCCCGATCAGACACGATGCTCACCGGTACTCCATGCAATCTTACAATCTCTTGCATGTACCGTTCTGCCAAAGTCTCTGTTGATTAACCAACCCGAAAAGGAAAGAAGTGAGCTGCCTTGGTCAATCGGTCAACAATCACCCATATAGCATTGTTGCCCTTTGGACTCCGCGGTAAAGCCGTCACGAAACCCATGGTTATATGTTCCTACTTCTACTGAGGAATCGAAAGTGGTTGCAATAAACCAGCAACCTTTTGATGTTCAGCCTTAACTTGCTGACACACCAAGCACTTCGCCACAAAGCGAGAAATCTCCCGATTCATGCCTTCCCACCAGAAATGCTGTCAAATATCTCGGTACATCTTTGTGCCTCCTGGATGTACGGAATAAGCTGAACTGTGTGCCTCCTTTATAAGCTCTTCACGAATATCCCCCTTTGGTACACACAAACGGTTACCATACCTCAACGAACCATCTTCGCGGATCAATAAATCTGTTCGTAGTCCGGCTTCAACCTGTTCTCGAAGTTTTGCAGTCTAGGGCCCTGCGATTGTGCTGCTCTATATTCTCGATCAACGATGACTGTACTTGCAGCTGCATCAGCTGCTCCGTAGAATGCGGTAGCACAACCTCCAAGTCAAATCTTCGAAAATCTGCAACGATCTCCTTCTGCGTAGTTAACACCTGAATTGCTGGTAACCGACTAAGCGCATCCGGCACGATGTTAACCTTCCCCGGATGGTACTCAAGATCAAGATCGTAGTCAGCCATCAGCTCCAACCATCTATGCTGCCTCATATTAAGATTCTTCTGTGTGAATACTTACTTCAAGCTCTTATGATCAGTAAAATTTCGACCCTTTCGCCCCAAAGGTAGTATCTCCAAATCTTCAAACCGAAAATCACAGCCGCAGGTTCCAAGTCATAAGTTGGGTAATTCTTCTCATGGGTCTTTAACTGTCTCGATGCGTACGCTACAACCTTACCATGCTGCATCAAAACACATCCCAGTCCTTTCCCAGATGCGTCGCTGTGAATCACCAATCCTCCGGAATTGTCTGGCACGGTCAGAATGGGGGCGGTTATCAATTTCTGCTTCAACGTCTCGAGAGCTAACACACACTTATCCGTCCATACAAAAGGTACCTCCTTGCGCGTAAGCTTGGTTAACGGCTCCGCCAGACGAGCAAAGTTCTCCACAAATCTCCTGTAATATCCGGCGAGTCCAAGAAAGCTTCTTATCTCCGCAACATTCTTTGGAATCGGCCAGTCTCGAACTGCTGCAATCTTTTCTGGATCGACGGCAATTCCATCGCCAGACACAACATGCCCCAAAAACTTTACTTCTTCCAGCCAAAACTCGCACTTGCTCATCTTCGCATATAACTTCTCCTGTCTCAACGTCTGCAGTGCGATCTTCAAATGTTCAGCATGCTCTTCAAAACTCTTCGAGTAAACAAGGATATCGTCAATAAAAACTACGATAAACTGATCCAAGAACGGTGAAAAGATTCGGTTCATCAAGTCCATGAATATTGCCGGCGTATTCGTTACTCCGAAGGGCATCACTAAGTATTCATAATGTCCATATCGAGTTCGGAACGCCGTCTTGCAAATATCTTCTGCTTTCACTTGGACCTGATGATATCCGGATCGCAAATCCAGCTTCGAGAATACCCTCGCGCCACTAAGCTGCTCAAAAGGTTCTCCAAAGCGAGGGATCGGGTACTTGTTCTTAACAGTCACCCGGTTTAATTCTCGATAGTCAATGCACATCCTTCTTGTGCCATCCTTCTTCTTTACTAGAAGAACTGGAGCTCCCCAAGGCGAGTTACTGCTTCGAATCCAACCTTTCTCGAGTAATTCAGCAACCCGCTTCTTTACTTCTTCCAACTCTACTGGTGCCATTGGATAATACGCTTTAGATACTGGCGCTGCACCAGGAATAAGATCAATTGTGAACTCCACGTCTCGCTTCGGCGGTAAACCAGATATATCTTCAAACACGTCCACAAAATCACGAACAACAGCCGGCTCTTTGCTTTCATCAACTTCCATAGATGCAAGAATACTGTTTGTCGGCCTAGCCCTAAACTCGACTGGTCCGACAGAACTGCTTCCTTACCACAACTGCTGCCTGCTGCAAACTCCCCTTCATCCCAGATAAACTCTGCTGCTCTCGGCTGCCGCAAGTACTTGTGAGAAAGTGGTCAAACCCAGGGAGACCATCTGCCTCTGGATATCCACGTTCAAGCTGCGCATGAACCTCCGTGCCCTGTTTGCATCGTTGGCAACCAGAGGTCCAGCGAATCTGCTGAGTCTTGTCCATTCCGCTGCATGCACATCTACGGGTGTTCCCTTCTGCTTTAGCCCGATGAATTTCTCTTCCATTTCCTCCCGTGCGGTCCGCGGGAAGAACTCCTCCAGGAACTCTTTGGAAAACCCGCCTACTTGATCGGCTTGGGCAAACGGTTCTCCTATACAAGCCACCATCCTTGGGCGTAATCCAGTAACTGAATGCGTACCACATCAACTCTTATCTCATCTGGAATCTGTGCCGCAAAAAGCAAATTCTCTGTGTTAACCAGCCACTGCTCCGCTGGCGACGGCTCCTCCAAACCAGTAAATGTAGACGGACCCAAATGTCTGAAATCTGCTACTGTCCCTACTTGGTCAACTGGCTTAGCTCCAACATTGTTCACAGACTGCTGAATGATCTGCAAACCTTCCTGAAACGAGTCCGCTTGCTGCTTGATAAGCTCGGTCTGTTTCCTTTGATTCTACAGCATTCCCCTGGTTACTCCAAGCATGGCGGCTTCGTCCACACGCCTTTGGTACGTCTTCAATTTCTTACCGGCCATAACAAACACCCAACATTTTCATGATGATAGATTCGAAATATAGATCAAGGCTAGAACTTCAAGATACTTAAATAGAGTGCCGCATTATAACTATGCCGCGGTATCATAGCCACGATTACATAACTCCACCCAAGTCGCCTAAGTCCTAGAGATAACAAGGAATCAGGTTTTCGAGTCGATATGCAAAGGAAGTTTGCACATCGTAAAGGATATAATCAGGAAGAATGTGATTCAAGAATGGTAAACGGCAAGGTGGCAGGACATGTTTCCTAAACACGGGTATTCTGATTCATATATTGGGTACAATACCCAACTACAAAAGAATCAACCTGACTATCCTATGGCTCTGATACCAAAAGAACTATGTCACGCTCCGCTTCCCAAAGTACACTAAAGTGGGCACGTGACATAGCCAACCATGCTACCTGTGGATAGGAAAATTCCTTCCACAGTCACATTACGGCTGTGGAGATATCAAGAACAGGAAAGTAAACTAACTATCTAGTACATGTCCATAAGCCAGAGTAAAAGAGTCAAGAGATAATAATATGCGGAAGCCAAAAGATACAATAAATGGAACACCTGGAGTGAAACTACATACCGACAGGAACCTCACCGCTCGTCTAACAGCGACAAAACTCCTAATCAGTCTGCAACAGGGTAGAAGAATCTGGGCCATGCAAAACCCAGACGTCAGCGCGTCAAGTCATCAAGTAATAACATAATAAACAGGCAATGCGAATATAAACATGAATAAAGCAAGAGTAACAATAACATGAATCAGAGCAGTGCAGGGTAGTGTGCAGTGGGTAAACTAAACTGTGCTATCAGGTTCTCTGTTCTAAAGTCTTTGAAACCAATTGATGAATCATCGATGTAACTCAATAGTATCCCGTGCATGCCCGGGACCACGGTCTAAGACTCTCGGGCTGAAACCGAGACGTGCCGCTAGGCACTAACAGGAAAGGATAAAGACCAACGATGTCAGCAGCATCGTCACGAGGTGGGCCTGGCCTCTAAAACTGATCAGTACAGGTAGTGAACTGTTGAGTTATAAGTCGGGTTTCACCTTTGATTTCCCCATACCACCAAGTTATATGTGTATGTCAAGTCAGGTATCCCGAAATCAAGAAGCTAATGCCAACACAGGATCAGGTAAACAGGTTTGTCTGGATAGACAACAGGAACGGTCCATGAGGACTACATGTCAGGTTTGTTGGCATTAGACACAAGATCAGGTAACGGATCAGGTCATGGTATATCAGATCAAGTCAAGCAGTATACGGTACCATGTCGGGTAGATCAATATATATGTAGCAAGTCAGGTCAAGATGTAAACAATATCATGGGTGTGCTCACAATCAGTTATACAATCAAGCATGGTTATCATCAACATGATATAAACAATGAATTAAGCAATAGGCAGATTTACTCAATTTGCAGTACAGTTATCAGTTGTGTCACAGAGATGATTTCAATGTTATGCGAATGCAGTATGACAATTATGGCCTTTAAATCATGTTAACAAGTTTAAGAACTTGAGAGGTGCAATGATTTATATAAAGGTTCAATACAGCTATTACAGGTTAAAATGCACACGAGTGTCCAAATGGAACAAAACTATAGAGATAAATGCCATAAGCTATGTCAATATTAAAATGTGATCAAACGGTAAATGTGGTTATTAGATTCAATTGCAAACTGTAAGTTCCAAGTTTAAAGATAAAATGATATATAACAATATTGTACATTGAAATGAGAAATGATCGTACCAAGTTAAATTTACAGGTTTAGGGTGTCATAATATATATAAAAATATTGTATAGCATGTAGCAAGGGGTAGTTGCCTCAACGGGTCGCGAATCGGGAAAAACGGAACGTAAAACGTCGGCGGGGAAACTCGCGACGGGTGCACGGTTCACGGAATGAACCCAAACAACGAACAGTGGAACCACACGGGTCGGGGTACCTCACTGGAACGTCGGGACACGTCGCCGGCACGACGGAATTCCGGCAACTCAAGAACTGTTAAAAATTAAGAAACAAGACATGAAGCAAGAAGAGAAAGAATGATGAAGAGAAGTACGGGAGAGGGATTACCGTAGAGGTTTCCTGTGTGTGCAAAGAGGGGATGTGAAGGGGTCAACGCCGGCGAACGGAGCTCCGGCGATGGGATCTTGCTGTTAGGGTTCGGTTTGGGTTTGGGTTGAGTGCAGGGACGTTGCTAGATGGTAGGAGGAAGGACTGAGGAGCTAGGGAGGGAAAGGAGATGGTGATGATGGTGGTGAAAGGTTAGGATCGTCAGAGGTGAAGGAACGGCGACGAGAGAGGGTTCTGGCATGTGCAGGTGAGGGCTCGGGAAGGTGATGAGGTTGATGGTGGTGGTGGTTTGTGGTGTTGGGGATTGGAGAGGGAGGTGAGGAAGTGACGAGGTCGGGTGGTGATCGGCGGTGAAGTTTCCGGTGAGGTTGAGCTCGCGGGGTTTGCACGAGGGTGGCATCGTCGGGGTGTGCAGGCGCTCGGGATGTGGGGAAATGGAGGAAGGAGGAGGAAGGTGGACGTGGCTACGACGAGGGCGAGGAGACGACGAGCCCGGCGGTGCTGGCGCCGGCGTTGGGGCTGCAGCAGCGAAGGGGGAACGAGGCGGCTGGTTGCGTGATGGGTTAGGGTTTTTTTAAAAAAAGAAAATAGGAGGGAGGTGGTTTAAATATATATATATATATAGAGAGATTTTTGGGGAGAGAGAGAAAGAGTTACGAGAGAGAGAGAGAGAGAAAGAGAGACGGTGAGAGAGATAGGAGATAGGAGAGATGAGATAAGGGATGAGGGGCCCACGGGAAAAGAGCGATGATTGGTTGAGGGGAAAACAATTGAGAAAGATTTAAGAATCTTAAAATCTTAAACAGCTAACAAATATGAGATTGTTAAAGAAAAGAAATATACGAATGGTTTAAAATATATTAAAATTTGGGATTTTGGTGCAAAATAAAACATTTCCAAATCGCGCCTGGGTCGGGTCCAAAAATTTGAAATTGAAATAATAGAATTTTAAGCGGGATCTAAAAGCGAAAATGAAGTATTTTATGATCAAAAAGCATACCCCCAAAACGGACACACGTACGTGCACGTAGCCGTCCAAACTCGCCCGTTTCACTGAACGGGACGAGAACAAGATGCACGGACGCTACAACAGGGTTAGGGGTGTCAAGTAGGCCAAGGTGAATATTTTTAATTTTATTTTAGATGCCATAAATTGTTATATGCAGAAATGAATTTGCCGGGTAAAATTTACAGTAAGTAACAATCAAGCAAGATAAATGAAATAAAGGTCACACTCCATTCATAAAGTAACAGAAATTAGTAGTATTGGGCTCGGGTGTTACATTAACAAATATAACAAAATTTATGGGCACTATATAAAGGACCCTAGACCTCAATTCAAAATCATCAACATCATCATTGAGAACTCTAAAGAATTGGAGAGAATTTCTCAAGAACAAAAAAGATAAAAACCTTTAGAAAAAAAAGAGAAAATTCTCTTATGAACAGATCATTGATCTGAGAACGAGATCAATGATCTTCAATAAAAAAGAAAAATAAATAATAATAGTGCCTTGTACCTTCTTATAAACCATTGGTTCTTTGAAAACAAGAAAAACTTGTTTTCTTTGATTTAAAATCGATCAGAAGATAAAACAGTGCTCTGCACTGGCAAAAATTGCACTGTTGCGCTCCTGTGTTGGCGCAAGCCACCAGGGAGCGCCACGTGTCAGTAGCGCAACAGCGTAGCGCACTGACATAACGCACTGCGCTGTTGCGCTTGCGCTCATCAGAGCGTGACACGTGTCACCACCATATGAGTTTGCGCCTTACGCACTTCAATTGGCGCAAAACTCCTGACAAGCCACGTGGGGGCATTGTCAGAACATTGAATGCAATGCATTATTGAAAGGGCAGAGCCCAATTAAAAGGTCTATCAGACCAAAATAAAAATGCTATGCATTATTTAAAGGGCAAAGCCCAATTAAAGGACCAAATAAAAAGGGCAGAGCCCAGTTAAAAAGGTCTAAATGGCCTAAATAATGCAATGCGTTATTAAAAAGGGGCCAAGCCCAGGCACAGGCCTAATAGGCCAAAAACAAATAAAAGCGTTGAACTTTTTTTCAACTGGACTTAGCCCAATCATGGCCGTAAGTCCTCAAATTAAATTGACTGAGCACAACTGCTCTCTTAAATTAATTTACAACCGGTTCGAGGGTACATCTCCGAACTCTTTTGACTCCTATCATTGTAATGCTTCAACGACGTTAGATAGGTGACGGGTCTCGACAACCACAAATCAATACGGACTGTGGGGTCCTTAAACCCATGGACTTAAGCGTCCTTAAACTAAAACACGGACTGTGGGGTCCTTAAACCCACGGACTTAAGCGTCCTTAAACTAAAACACGGACTGTGGGGTCCTTAAACCCGTGGACTTATGCGTCCTTAAACTAAAACACGGACTGTGGGGTCCTTAAACCCACGGACTGTGGGGTCCTTAAACCCACGGACTTAAGCGTCCTTAAACTACCAATGGACCGCAATGTCCTTAAACTACCAATGGACCGCAATGTCCTTAAACTACCTATGGACCGCTACGTCCCTAAACTGGAACAATAGAGCCTCCAAATGCTCTTTTATCGGATCTAAACGATCCCGTTTAAGTTGATCTTAGCCTCAAATATGGCTAACGTATCCTTAAACCTTCAAACAAACTTTAGTCTCAAATTGGACTATAAGACCCTCAATCAACTTTGGTTCAAGGGTACATCTCCGAACTCCTCTGACACATGTCGTTGTAATCCTTCAACGTCGTCAGAGAGGTGACGGGTCTCGACGGCCATATATTAAATGGACCACCATGTCCCTAAACTGGAATATGGACCGCAACGTCCTTAAACTACTTATTGACCGCAACGTCATTAAACTAAACAATAGAGGTCTTAAATGCTCTTTTGTCGGATCTAAACGATACCGTTAAGTCGATCTTAGTCTCAAATCAGACTAACGTATCCTTAACAAACGTTTAAGTCGATCTTAGCCTAAATATGGCTAACGTATCCTTAAACTAAAACACCAAACCCAAATCTAAGTAAATACGGATTTTGACTAATCCACGTCCAACGGGTGACGGCATAACTTAGTCTCCGTATACAATCCACGGGCTTCCACAAACAAAATAAACACACACGACACGAAGTGAAATTCTGGAGAAGGAGAAAGTGGCTACCGCGATGCGGTAGCGTAATTAACTGCAGAGGCTTGCGCCTGCAGGGAAGAGCGTCCCCACAATCAAAAACCCCTCAAACGAGGGGGAATCTGACGAAGTCTGCTACATCGTCCGCATCCGTCTAAACCTCCGATACACGGTGCCATAAATCAACTTGGCATCTTCGGAGAGGTGGATGGGTAAAACCAAATAGCATCTGCCCCGAATCTCATGCAAGACGTCCTAATGTCTCGGCCTCCATTCAGAGGTAAACAGATTCTGGCATGCCCGGTGGGACCTTTTCTTCTTTCCACTCCACACTTCGTGTGTCGTATTCGCGAACGAATCGCGGTTTGTTAATGGTTGCTTTTGGATTTTAAGTTACTAATATTTGGTCTTTTGCCTGGCACAGAAATCAAGCATCGATGGCCTCTACCTGTTCAAAGTGCTCCAACTGCAGCAGCAACTCGCGTCCTCCCTCAACTGGGGGCGTAACCTGCGGGCCCCAAGCGACCTCTTTGTTCACAATGCCCGTGGAGCAGATTACTCAAGCCACCACAGGGCTGTTTTTCGGAACCATGTTTCCGCCAACAAGCTTCAGCACCCCTGTGCCCATACCAGAAGCTCCTAAGAAGTCGGTCTTCGATCGAATTACAGTTACTGCGGCCCCCCTCAATGGGTCGCCCAACACCAGCGCCTCGGTCTTCTCCAGACTGGGCCAAAACTCCTGCGGGCCCACAATGAAGCTTGCGGTCCCAGAAAGGGTTATTCCAAAAAGAGTAGTCAAACCTGCTTCTGAAGTCGTCAAGGTGGCTTCTCCTGCTAAGAGATCGGTCTTTACAAGACTGACCGTCCCAACTCCCACTCTTGCTCCTGCTGCTCAAAAGACATCAGTCTTCAATAGGCTGACGCCGGCAACAGCCCCACACCTGAACAAGGGGCAAGAAGAAGCTGTTTTTGTCTCTGAGCCAATACCGACAACTCGTCGTGGCCGACGACGCCACTGGCGTCGGGTAAGGAAGACCGGGGGCAACTCCCCTTCTGGGATGACTCCGCCAGCTCCAACGGTGGAAGTTAACGCTACTGTTCCAACTGGGAACAGCTTCGAGCTACTGAACAGAGTACGCAGAAACTCGCCAACTGCGGTGTTCAAAAGATCTCCTCCACCAGTAGAGACTACCATGGAAGCAGAAAAGCCTGAGCAGCCTCCTCAATTGTTGTCCTTCAGGATTTACAAGACATAGCGACGAGTCCGAGAATCTGTGATTGATCCTAATTTCTTTCGCCAACACAAAAAGTCGAAAGGTCGGCAAGAAGAAAATCCCCCGGTCAAGCAACGAAAGGCGACGACCGCTTGGGTGCCCAAAGCAACGGCCCCCTCAACTTCTACGGCCCATAAGAGAAGAAGGCCAGAAAAAGTCCCTACACCTATGGCGAATATCAAAGGTGGTGAACCCAAACGCCCTAAGTCTGGAGGCATGGTAGTTCATACCGTCTATATGGCGTCTGGTAAAGAGGACAGCTGCATATCAACAGGTCATATACCGCTCACGCGATCGGTGACCAAAGCGCGGGAGCAGCAACAGAAGCTCCAAGAGATGATGAACGCTATGGCTGCACTTACTGGGCCAAAAGAAAACCCTGAAACGTCCTCGGATGAACGCCAAGAGCAAGAAACTGACGCCGAATTCCTTCGTCGAATATTGGAGAAGAAGGATAAAGAGGCTGCTGAACAAGCAGCCAACATAAAGCGTATGAGCCTCCTGTTCCAAGACATGGTGGGGATGATGATCCAACAAGATCCTCCGGCCGAAGATCCCCCGATCGTCCTTGAAGACGATAGGGGAGAAACGTCGAATCCTCTGCCAGCTCTGTCAACAGCTAAGGAGGAGACAATCTCCAAAGCTGACTTAGACGAGTACATAGCCCAGCAAATACGGGTTCATCATGCGACTGAAGCAGCCGGCCAGGTCGTAAAAACAGGATGGCCGTATCCGAGTTGGTACGACCAGATCAAGTACCCGCCGGGCTACACAATTCCCAAGTTCCATGTCTACAAGGGGACGGGCAATCCTTACCAGCATGTTGCCCAGTTCAGGGCACTCTGCGGCAACACCGGCGGTGATGACAAGCTGTTGCTTCACCAGTTTGTTGGAAGCTTATCAGATACAGCGTTCGAGTGGTACTCTGAGCTCCCGAACGACTCTATCAAGACCTTTGCGGAGATAGAGCTGTTGTTTACTCAACGTTTTGCAAGCGCCAGTGAACGCACCCCGATGACGGCACTGATTAATGCCAGGGTAAAGCCAGACGAGACATGGGTTCAATATGCTATACGGTGGAGGAACTTATGGTCAAAGTGCGAGCAGCGCATTGAAGAAGCTCTTGCAGTGGGTATGTTTGTGGGAACCCTTGATCCGCAAGCAACCATCTCGCAATTTATGATGTTTTTCAAGCCGACTACCTTCCAGGCCTTGATTGACAAGCTAGCGCAAATGGATCAGATGGGCCATAGACCCCCTCTTCCAAAGCCGGACTCCCGAAATGACAAGGGGAAGGGAAAAGCGATCGTTGTCGCTAATGCTCAACAACAACCGAGCAACTCAAAGCCAGTTGTTCGTCAAAATAATATGCGCCCGTATGTAGCCCTTGAGGAGAGGCTAGGACGTCCTTACTCATTTCCCCGAGATAAAACGAGAAGGTTATTCGAGCTGGAGTTGCGCAACCGACTCATAAATCTGCCGGATCCAAAACGTCCGTCGCAACCAAATGATGTCAATGAGCCATACTACTGTCCTTATCATCGAGTAATGGGTCATCCGATCAAAGATTGCTACGTCTTCAAAAATTGGCTTGAAGACCAGTACCAATAGGGCAAGTTCGCGTTATCTGACAAATGGAAGGTGAATCCCCCGCAGCCCCACACCTCTAAGAGGATGAATACGTCGGGGGCAACATGCTCTGTCGTTCAAAAAGCTCTTTGGGAGGTTGTATTATCAGCCAAGACAAAGATGATGCTAAACGATCTTCAAACATGCCCGGCGATTAGGTGGAAGAACCCGTTGGAACCTCAAATCATTGAAGGAATGTTGAAGCCGCGTCCAACCCAAATGATCGATGGAGGTGGCCCAAGCATTCACAACCAGCGGTCGAAATCTTCAACGAAGAAGAAAAAGAAATCAAAAAAGCCCGTGAAGCCTGGCGACAAGCGCACGGACTTGCAAAAACAAATTGACGCGCTGGAGGAATACAACCAGAAGGCATGGACTCCCATTACATTCCAAGAGTTCCTCAATCACGTCTTTCAAGAGGAAGATGAGGGAGAAAGTTCATCTGATGAATCTGAAGAATGCGTGGCAAGCTGTCATGTGATTTCCCATTCGTTCATGGACGATGAGGAGACTCCTTGTACTGAAACGCTGGGGGCAGATCCTGAACCAAAAATCTGGGGCCATCGGATGAAGTAATTGACACATTCCTCAATGAAGCTCTCTTAAAAAGTAAAGCTGATCGGGAACGCGAGGCGGTCATATTTGGAAGGGTCAAGCGCCATCGACTTGATGAAAGAGCTGAGACGCTCCCACTGGAGCAAAATACATCCACTACCGATAAAAGCAAATTCAAGATGAGGAAAAGGTTTGCTAAGGCCATATCAATGGGTATGAAGCTACCATCCTTCGAAGGAAACATTACGGGTGAAATGGAAATGCACCCCTCCTAATGCTTATATCATCAGAAAGTTTCGCACCCCACTCAAAAGTGCAAAGATTTCGATAGATGGTGGCAAGGATATGTTGCTCATCGACAACATTTTAAGCGAGAGAAACGTAAAACTCGTCGGGAGCGGAAAAATATGACCGAAGGGTTTAACAGAACTACCGGTGATTGTCGCATGGTTAACGCCGAGGGATCACAGGTGCCTACATTCGGGAGCGATTCTAATGAGGAGCTGGAGCTTGGCCCTCTCTTTAAAGAGTTCACCTCGGGAAAAGAAGAAGAACCGAAGGTCTGCGAAAATATCCGGCTATGTAATCGCACGCTCCCTGAAAAGAATCTCGGACCCTCAAATAAAAAAGATAAGGGAAAAGAGAAGGTCCCTGAAGATATCGTCTTAGATGACCAAGTTGTGGAGGAGCTAAGTGCCAAGGACCCGCCGAAGAGAAATAAGGTGGATTACAACGTCTTAGCACATCTGAGAAAGCTACCCTCATAGCTCAGTATTCTTGACGCCCTTTTGCTATCAAAGGAGGCGAGAGATTCGTTAATCAAGGTACTACAGGATCTGGAGCAATTCCAAGCTTTCCTGGCCAAGGAAAAGATGAAGGATGAATTGGAGGAAGTGCACACGGCCGATGTCGCTTTCGGCGACGAGGAACTTCTCTTTGGGACGTGCGAACATAATTGCCCCTTCTATGTCTCAGGATACTGCTACGATATAAAGATAGGAAAGATCCTGATCGACAATGGATCCTCCGTTAATCTCCTCAATGTGCGAGTGTTAAAAGAAATCTGCATGAGCGTCCAACACCTTGCTCGGGACAAGATCACCATTTCCGGGTTCGACTCCCAGTCATCAAGGACTCTTGGGTCTGTGATACTGACGCTACGCTTTGGGATACTCGTCACGGACATTAAGTTCCATGTCATAGATGCCAAGACATGCTACAATGCTCTGCTCGGCTGACCATGGTTACATGAATACAACATCATCCTTTCTACACAACATCAGTGTATGAAGTATTCTAAGGATGGTCTCGAGTATACCGTGGCGGGAGAACTGAATCCGTTTTCCGTGAACGAAGTCCGCAAATATGAAGATGCCAAATACTTCTTACCGGATTTCGAAGACACGGAAAGGTGTCACAAGTCGGAGAACAAAGCTAACGCCACCATCCCTGTTTTCGGGAGTGATACCGAGGAGGAAGAGGAGATAGTTTATTCGGGTCCGCCCCAATACAACAAGCCGGGACCATCTGCTCCTACGTTGATCTTTGGTAGTGACTCGGAAGATGAGGTCCATGCTATATTCTCTGCTCGGCCTTCAATACGAACGTCCGCTGACGAAGAACAAAGTCTACAAGTCGCCATGGTGCCGCTTAAACACCGTAAAGAACTGGATGCACTTGATATTTACAATGTAGAAAAGTTGCAAACGTTCTATATCCCTCCCAGGCGAGAAAGCGAAAAAGCAATTCTATTCTACCGCTCTGAAGAAACCATAGTGGAGAAAGAAATCTGGCATGGCGTGGATCCTACGCTTGACAGGCTTTAACCCATTCGTCTCCCCAGATATTATACAGAAGGCTTGAAGAGGCTACTGAAGCGCCAGGGGATATCCTTCAAGAAGACCGTTCGAAAAGCCAAGTTCTATGACAGAGTCTGGAACGTTCCTGGGACTCAACGCAAACTGCCTAATGGGAGAATGGAAACAAAAGGGCTTGGATACATCTGGTCAAAGAAACGAGAGTTACTACACGGCTGCTACGTCGTGTATGACTTCGATGAAGAAGCGGATGCTCAATGGGAGGACGCTAATCCTGAACCAGTAAAAGTTCTAGATTCAAAAGTGCCCAGTCCGTCGTTCGAATAACAAATGGACAAGCTTATAAGGGAAGCTGATCAAAAAGTCCGAGACGACCATAACCGTGAAATGACCATCTACGAGAAAGCCAAAATGCAACGCCTCCTCCAACAGGCCGTGAAAAATGAAAATGCCGCTCCTTGTCAACCTGTTATAAAGAAGGCTCAACGCAGAGGCAGAAACAAGTCAAAATGCGAAAAAGGCGCTCAACAACAACGAAGCGGGACTAAGAGATCACGCAAGCGGGAATAGAACGGTTCCGATCTATCCCTCATAAGAAAAATGGGTCGAGTATACTCTTTTCCTCGGGACAAGACCAAGAAAATACTTAACCCCGCTTTAAAATATCAGATGCTTACATTGCCGGAGTCTAAACACCCCGAACAAGCAGGCGAAGTCTCTCACCCAGACTATTGCCCTTATCACCGAGTGATAGGGCACCTCTCGAGGACTGCTTCACCTTCAAGAATTGGGTTGAAGATCAGTATCAGCTTGGCAAGTTCGCTCTGTCTGTTAAGTGGAGGGTAGCACCGCCGCAGAAGCACGAACCCAAGCCCGCGAAAGAAGAACCAGTTCCACATTGGGATTGGAAGCGAATTCGTACTTGTCACATGATAACAATATCAAAGGAAGAGCCCGAGAACATGGATGACCTTCCCTGGTGCTTCGAAAACAGCAACGGTGAGGTAATCTCGAAATTCCCACCAGCGCCAAAAGAGCTGGAGGATGGAATCCATACCACGGCGGATAACCTCAAGAAAATTGAGATGGGAACGGTGAACGACCCGCGACAGACATTCATTAGCGAGCTGCTGTCTGAAGAAAGGCTGACTTCATTAAAAGACCTGCTTATGCAGCATAAGGATTGCTTCGCATGGAACTATTCCGAAATGCCGGGACTGGATCCAGAAATTGCCGTGCATAAATTGGCGATATCCCTGGATGTTAAGCCGGTCAAACAAGCACCAAGAAGAATACGGCTCGAGCTTGAGATGAGTATCAACGCCGAGGTCAAGAAGCTGATTGACTCTGGCTTCATCCAGGAGGTCCAATATCCTGAATGGATCGCCAACATCGTTCCGGTGATGAAGAAGAATGGGACAGTGCGCATATGCATAGACTTCCGGGATCTCAATAAAGCCTGCCCGAAGGACGATTTCCCAGTGCTAGTCACCGAACTAATGATAAACAATACATCCACTCATGAGGTTTTCTCCTTCATGGACGGCTCGTCAGGGTATAATCAGATAAAGATGCATCCCGAAGACCAGAAGCACACCGCCTTCAGGACTCCTTTGGGTATATTCTGCTACAGGGTGATGCCTTTCGGTTTAAAGAATGCCGGTGCCACCTACCAGAGGGCCATGAAGAAGATCTTCGATGACCTTATACACGAAATCGTCGAATGCTATATCGACGATCTCGTGGTTAAAAGCAAATCATACGACGAACATCTCGAGCATCTGAAGACCGTATTTCAACGCCTTCGGCAATACAACTTAAAGATGAACCCTCTCAAGTGTGCATTCGGAGTTTCCTCGGGCAAATTCCTGGGATTCATCGTCCGACACCGAGATATTGAGATAGATCCGTCAAAGATCAAGGCGATCATGGAAATGCCTCCGCCAAGGACTCTGAAACAGCCGCGGTCTCTCCAAGGGAAGCTCGCGTATATACGGCGATTTATAGCCAACCTGTCAGGCAAGTGCCGTCCTTATAGCCACCTGATGAAGAAGGGAACCCCGTTCGTCTGGGACCAAAAATGCTAAAGCGCGCTAGACGAGATCAAGCAATACCTGCAGAACCCGCCAGTGCTAGCTGCTCCAGTCAAGGGAAAGCCTTTCATTCTTTATACAACCGCTCTCGAAGGCTCCTTGGGCGCATTATGGGCATAAGAGAACGATCAAGGGAAGGAAAGATCACTCTACTACTTAAGTCGAGTTCTACTGGGGGCAGAAAGCAACTACCCCCCCATTGAAAAACATTGCCTGGCGTTGATCTTTGCGATAACAAAGCTCAGACATTATGCATTGGCACATGAAGTCCGTCTCATTTCGAAGGTGGACCCCCTTAAATATTTGATGTCGAAGGCCATATTGACGGGGCGACTCGCTAAATGGGCCCTGCTCTTGATGGAGTTCTCGATAACATATCAACCTCTCAAGGCAGTGAAAGGCCAGGCCATCGCCGACTTCCTCGCTGAGCATCCGATACCCGCCGATTCTCCTTTAAATTGCGATCTTCCAGACGAACATGCGTTTGATGCGATCGACAGTGGTGATACCCGATGGGAGCTTTATTTCGATGGAGCATCTTCCATGAAGAAACGCAAACAAAGTACCCCTATAATCAAATCGGGGGTAGGACTCATCTTTGTAACTCCACAAGGAGGGATAATGCGTTTTGCTTTCTCCCTAACAGAACCGAGGACAAACAATGAAGCCGAATACGAAGCTCTGATAGCAGGCCTCGAGATCGCCATCGACATGGGAATTAAAAGCCTCCTCATATACGGAGACTCCCAGCTGGTCGTTAGTCAAGTAAACGACGACTATCAAACGTGCAAACCAGAGTTGGTGAAGTACGGCGAGAAGGTGCAG
Source organism: Agapanthus africanus (assembly GCA_030015575.1). Classification (NCBI taxonomy): domain Eukaryota; kingdom Viridiplantae; phylum Streptophyta; class Magnoliopsida; order Asparagales; family Amaryllidaceae; genus Agapanthus; species Agapanthus africanus. The sequence goes on along the minus strand of JASDDO010000031.1, from coordinate 517,462,673 downwards.
CAACTGTTGACCCAAATCCCTTCCTATACTTTGGAAAACATACCATGTGCGGAAAACAGCAAAGCGGACGCGTTGGCCAAGCTCGCTAAGGAACTGGCTGATGAGAACCTCGATGACGTTAGAATCGTGGTACAAAGCCGTCGGGTGCTTGCCCCAGCGGAAATATCTCCGGAATCATCCGAAGAAAAGGGAGCGACTGAGCAGACGACCCTGCAAACAAAAGATCGGGAAAATACCGAGGATTGGAGAGAAATCTTTATAGACTACTTCAAATACCGTCGAATGCCCGAAGATGCGTCCTCAAGACATCAGCTTATGAAACGAGCTCTGTCTTTCGCCTTCGTCAATGATACTCTGTACAAGAGATCGTTCGATTCTTTGTGGTTGAGATGCCTGGGACCCGACGAAGCGAAAAGAGTCGTTCAGGAAGTTCATGACGGACTCTGCGGTTCTCACCAAGCAGGCCCAAAGATGAAGTTGAAGATCAAACGAATGGGCTATTACTGGCCCACGATGATCCAGGACTGCCTCGAATATGCGAAGCAATGCCACTCATGCCAAATTCATGAGGACTTCATCCACCAGCATCCAAATCCACTACATCCAACGGTGGCTAGCTGGCCGTTCGAAATGTGGGGAACTGATATAGTCGGCCCTATCGAACCAGCATCGTCCGGAGGACAACGTTTCATCTTGGCGACGACCGACTACTTCTCCAAATGGGCAGAGGCAATACCGCTGAGGGAAGTAAAGACGGAGAATATCCTCCATTTCTTCAAGACGCACGTCATATATCGGTTTGGAACTCCGAGACGGATCATCTCCGATAATGGGCCAGCTTACAGAAGCCACAAGATCAGTCGCTTCGCGCAACAACACAATATAGACTGGAGATATTCCTCGGTTTATAATCCGCGAGCTAACGGTCTAGCTGAGACCTTCAATAAGACCTTGACAAAGATCATGAAGAAGACGGTGTCCCGAAATAAGAAGGACTGGCATGAGAGACTGCAAGAAGCTCTTTGGGCATATCGAACTACGTTCAAGACGGCCACGAACACAACGCCGTACGCGTTGGTATTCGGTACAGAAGCAGTACTCCCCCTCGAGATAGAGTTACCCTCTCTACGAGTGGTGGTCCACTACGAGCTGACGGACGAAGAAAATGCTCACCTTCGACTTGAGGAGCTTGATACCCTGATGAAACCCGGCTCATAGCGCAACAAAATCTGGAAGCCTATAAAGCAAAGATGACGCGCTCATATGAAAGATTGACCCGGCCGAGGACATTCCGTCAAGGAGAACTCGTGCTAGTAGTCAAAAGGCCTATGATCTCCAATCGCGCCAAGCGAGGAAAATTCGAGCCAAACTATGAAGGCCCGTACATCATAGACAAGGTCTACCAGGGTGGAGCCTATCTACTCATGGATATGCACGGTGAAAGGCCTTTCAGGCCAATAAATGGTCGCTTCCTAAAGAAATACTACGCTTAGTGAGTTACTGCCTAGGTCAATGATAGATGACGACGACTATGTCCGCTCGCTATCTTCCTAAGCTCAAACTTTATAAGCAGTAACCAGCCTTCTCCTACACGGAACGAAACGTCCTTAAACTAATGACGGACCGAAACGTCTTTAAACTAATGGTGGACCGAAACGTCCTTAAACTAATGGCGGACCGAAACGTCCTTAAACTAATGACGGACTGAAACGTCTTTAAACTACTACCGCGGTATCCTTAGGCTGACAAAATAATAAAAAAATATAAAAAATATATATAATAAACGGTATGTCCATAAGCAAAATGGGCACGGATGAAAACCCAAAAGGGCTCCGTGAGTAAAAACAGCAGGGCTACCGGCGAGTGTTCATGAAAACCCGAAAGGGCGCGACCTCGTAAAAAAAGAGAGAAAATAAAAAGAATAAAAAAAACGGTATGTCCATAAGCAAAATGGACACGGATGAAAACCCGAAAGGGCTCCATGAGTAAAAACAGCAGGACTACCGGCGAGTGTTTGTGAAAACCTGAGAGGGCGCAACCTCGTTAAAGGACACTTACAGGGTCCTCTCGACCTTGTAAGGAGAAACCACCCGCGTGAGATCCTTACGACTCACAAGGGAGCAACACACTTAGGGATCTCCACGATTCCTAAGGAGAAAATACACTTGCGAGATTCTCATGACTCGTAAGAAGAACTCTCTTATGGGACCCTCACGGCTCATAAGATTTGAAAGTCTTAAGTTACAGAGACCTAAACCTGTGCTTAAGAACCCCCCCCACAACTTTCGATATTGCCCTACAAGTGGTTCAATACTGACCCTTGTATACAATCCATGGGCGCGAATAAACATTTCCCTAACCAAGTCCTATCCGTGACTGGGGATATGTGCGCATGATGAACAACCCTTATAAGTCCTCTCGACTTACAAGGAGAAAACCCTCTTGTAGGATCCTTACGACTTACAGAGGAACATATACTTAGGAATCCTCACGTTTCCTAAGGAGAAAATACACCTACAGGATCCTCACGACTTGTAGGGAGAAATATATTTGTGAGACCCTTACGGTTCATGAAGTTAAAAGCCTTAGTCGACAGGACTTTAACCCTGTTCGCTAAGCCACCTTTGTTCAACATCGACGGAGGCAAATGATGATTCACTCCTGGCAATATCCCAGTTGTAGCAGTGCTGATGCCGAAATCAGAGTCTAATTTCAGGTTTACGGTGAAAAGCCGGTAGGCCGCACATGCATACGAAATAGCCGAAATGATAGGGCAACTTGCAATAAAAAGCAGCAAGTAAAAACGTATGCATACAAAATAGCCGAAATGATTGGGCAACTCGCAATAAAAAGCAGCGAGTGAAAATAAAATAAATAGCCGAAATGATTGGGCATCGTGAAAAATAGCCGAAATGATTGGGCAATCGCGACCTTTGCGATATAAAAGCTGAAATGATAGAGCATCGCGGAAATAAAACAAAAAAAATGATAAAACTTTGGCCCTACAGTTGAGATCACATCGATCCCTGTATACAATCCAAGGGCGTAAACAAAGAGGGAACCATACTTTCCCAACAGGCTCCGCCAGAAAACGAAGCCAAATCTCGACGGTTCATCCTAATCCCGAAGAAACCAGTGTCTTCGGAAAAATCCTTCGACTCGAGGAAACAAGTGTCCTTGACGAAGAAAATCCTGATTCGCGTCGACTCGCAGAGAAACCAGTGTCTCCACGGGAAATTCTCGATTCGTTTCAACACCAGGGAAACAAGTGTCCTTGGCAAATACCTCAACTCAGGGAAACTAGCGTCCTTGATGAGAGCCTCCTGATTCGCGTTGGCTCGCAGAGAAACCAGTGTCTCCGCGGAAAATTCCCAATCTGTCTCAACCCCGAAGAAACCAGTGTCTTCGGCAAATCCTTCGACTCGAGGAAACAAGTGTCCTTGACGAAGAAAATCCTGATTCGCGTCGACTCGCAGAGAAACCAGTGTCTCTGCGGGAAATTCTTGATTCATTTCAACACTAGGGAAACAAGTTTCCTTGGCAAATACCTCAACTCAGGGAAACTCGCGTCCTTGATGAGATCCTCTTGATTCGCGTCGGCTCGCAGAGAAACCAGTGTCTCCGCGGGAAATTCCCGATCCGTCTCAACCCCGAAGAAACCAGTATCTTCGGAAAATCCTTCGACTCGAGGAAACAAGTGTCCTTGACGAAGAAAATCCTGATTCGCGTCGACTCGCAGAGAAACCAGTGTCTCCGCGAGAAATTCTTGATTTGTTTCAACACCAGGGAAACAAGTGTCCTTGGCAAATACCTCAACTCAGGGAAACTAGCGTCCTTGATGAGAGCCTCCTGATTCGCGTCGGCTCGCAGAGAAACCAGTGTCTCCGCGGGAAATTCCCGATCCGTCTCAACCCCGAAGAAACCAGTGTCTTCGGCAAATCCTTCGACTCGAGGAAACAAGTGTCCTTAACGAAGAAAATCCTGATTCGCGTCGACTCGTAGAGAAACCAGTGTCTCCGCGGTAAATTCTCGATTCGTTTCAACACCAGGGAAACAAGTGTCCTTGGCAAATACCTCAACTCAGGGAAACTAGCGTCCTTGATGAGAGTCTCCTGATTCGTGTCGGCTCGCAGAGAAACCAGTGTCTCCGCGGGAAATTCCCGATCCGTCTCAACCTCGAAGAAATCAGTGTCTTCGGCAAAATCCTTCGACTCAGGAAAACAAGTGTCCTTGACGAAGATAATCTTGATTCGCGTCGACTCACAGAGAAACCAGTGTCTCCGCGGGAAATTCTCGATTCGTTTCAACACCAGGGAAACAAGTGTCCTTGGCAAATACCTCAATTCAGGGAAACTAGCGTCCTTGATGAGAGCCTCCTGACTCGCGTCGGCTCGCAGAGAAATCAGTGTCTCCGCGGGAAATTCCCGATTCGTCTCAAATTGCAAGATGAAGCCTCAGGCAGCAGGGATAAAAAAAACTTGTTTCCTGAGAAATGAGACCCTGCAAGTCGGTCTAAAATGGTCTCTTGCATACTATTCACGGGTCTCACTCTCCAAAGTCGAATTTTGACAAGGAGGGAAACAACCGCTTACGGGTCCTCTTGACTCGTAAGAGGGAAAAAATCTCTTATAAGATCCTTACGACTTATAAGAGAAAACGTGCTTAGGAATCCTCACGATTCCTAAGAAGAAAATACACCTACGAGATCCTGTCGATCCGTAGGGAGAAAAGTCTCTATGAAACCCTCACGGCTCATAGAGTTGAAAAGTCTTAGGCGGCAGATTTGAACCTGCGGCCTAAGCCATCGCTATCTCCTGGAAAAACTAAGTTATCTTCCAATTATGTTTATCAAGTCAACATGCTGATAATAAGAGAAAGGGAGAAAGTGAAAGAGCATACAAGACATTGCAGAGAAAAAAAATGTGTATCTTTATTCGTTAATTCAAAAAAGTACAAGGTGAATCGTATAAAAGAATAAAGAATGGATACATGCTATTCGAAAAAGAATTTTTTTTACAAGTATGGATACAAGGAGAACTACTGGGAAGGAAGCGTCTTGCATAGCTTTAGCAATTGTTCGTGCACTTCCTTCCACGCCTTTTCCTGATCTGCCACCACCACCATTTCTGCCTTCACCTGAGCCCTTTGCTGCAAGAGAGATGCAAGCTGCTCCCCGACAGTCTGTTGAGTGGCTTCGCGTCCCTGGGCATTACGCTCAGCAACGTCAAGTTTCTGCTTCAATTTCAGTCCATTTGAGATACGCTCCAGAAGGCCCTCGAAGACAGCCTTCACCTCGGCAGCGTTTGCTTCAACTTCAGCACGTAAGCGAGCAGTTTCGCTTGAAGACTCCTGACGCTCCTTCAGCCTTAAAGCTGCTTCTTGTTCCAAATGGCGGAAATGAGAAGTGCTTTGCTCGAGCCATGCTGCCCGTTGAGTACTCACGACCAAAATCTCGGGAGTAGGACGCATCGACTCCAGCTGATGCAGGCGAGCCTCGATCTCCCTGCAATGGTTAACCCAAGATGCGATGATGCCCTCGTTATGGAAATTCATGAGTATCACCAGCATCGGGTTAACCGCCGTAGTGAAATCCGCAGCAGACGTAGGAGTCTCGACGTTGAGCTCCTCAATCTAGTCGCTCAACATTCGCAAACTGTTCGCGGCGCCTTTCGAAGACGGACGTCTCAGGAAAGGACCTGCCGGCATTGTGATGCGAGGCTCGAAGGGCGCTGAGACTGGAACGACAGCTGAAAAAACAAGGTATGATCAGATAACAGTTCAAGAAATAAAAAAGGGGGAGTTATTAATGCGATAGTTTGCTGTACCAGCTGCGGCAGATGGCAAGGCCGGAAGGGCCGGTGGCGTGGTCAATCTTTCATCCCCTCCTTCAATTTGTAGCACTGCAGTCAGGACGAGAAAAAGTTAGAAATAATTCCATCACTGAAAAAGAAAGATATCAATTGGAAACCATACTCACCAGCGCCACCAGATGAGAAGCGAATTCAGATGGGAAGGAGAAGTGTGGGAGCAACACTTGATAGAGATGATCAAAAAGCACTCCTGAAAAGACACAGCAGTACGACTTTAGTACATAAATTAGGCGGCTGAAAGAAGAAACTAATAGGATGCAAATCCATACCTTCCAGCATCTTTGATGGTATATGAGAGGGCTGAGAAGTGACCACCGCCAAGGCAGTAGTTGGCGGCGCTCCTTCGAGCAGTGGAGCATCGGTGCTGGCCGCACCTGCGTTAAAAAAAAAACAAGGGTAAACCTGTCAGAAGCGATTGCAAGATAAAAAAAAGGGGGAAGGTAATCCGAAATTTACCTGATGATCCTCCAGCCGAGACGGAGGCGTCTCCCTCCTCCATCGACATAAGACCACCACCCGTGGCCTCATCCCCAGACTCCACGGGGGCCATTGTCGTGCTCGCGAGGCCTGGAGACGGCGGAGGGCCATAGGCGGGGAGAGCTATGACCGGAGCATTTCCAGACTCCTGAGAAAGAGCGGCTGGCTCTTCCCCAAGAGTCGTGCCCATCTCACCCGCTACTTCTTCGGGCTCGGCGGTCACCGTCGTCTCATCCGCCGCCGCCATGAGGTCGCCGGTCTTAAGCGCCTCGTCTGCCGCCGCCCCAGGCTCAATAATAGTGATCATCTCATTTGCCGTCACCTCAGGATCGGCATCAACGACCTCTTCGAGTGCGGCTCCCCCAGCCCCCAACTCAGGCTCAGTAACCCTGGCGACGTTGCCCACCGTCAACCCGGGTTCGGCCGATGCCTCCTCCTCTGTTTACTTGGGTTCGATGGTCTCCGCCTCCCCCTCGGTCGGACTTGGCCCTGCAGGATAGAATATATAAGAACCGACAGCTTTATAATTCTTACAACAAGATTCTGAAAGAAATATTACCTGAAGTGGACTTATCATTAGCTTCCCGAACCGCATGCGCTACTTGTCTGCGTGCGGTAGATAGACCGGCCGGGAGCTCTTCAGAAGGAGAAGTAGAGAGAATAATGGTGCTTGGGCCCGCTCCTGTGGCCAAAGCAGCCCTGCGCGCCTTCGCCTCGCGCCTCAGCCGCTTCCTCTCCTCCCGAGCCATTGAGACGTACCTCACCAGAGCCTCTTTCATTGAGGCGTCTTCGTCCGTGAACAGGGATGCCTCTAAATTTTTTAAGGAATCCCTCGTCATTTTGTCAAGTTGAGGCCCCGCGGCAGCCCCGAGGAAGCTGGGACTTCAGTAGAGGATCCGGGGATAGTCCCCACATCAGCTGGCGCAGCCCCTGCAAAGAAACAAAGGAAGAAGGTTAGATTGGCCATCAAAAAAGAAGACAAAAATTTCTGATAAGGTGATACGTACCAATGCCCATTAAAGCGCGCTTATTCTCTTCCTCCTGGAAGGTTTTCAAAGAAGCAGCGATGGCTTCTTCGGTACTGACCCCTGTTTAAAAAAGGAGAAAGCATTAGTCAAAAATAATGATAAAAAAATGCGATAAAATGACGAACAAAGAAACTAATGGTTACCTGACTCAGCGAGTTTACTCAACACCACTTCGAGCCTCGCTGATCGCTCAGAAGCTGCAATAGCAGCCGCCAAATCGGTGTCTGCGGGGTCTACCGAGAAGCCCTTATTGCTGCCATATTCACTTATTCCTTCGGTAATAGGAGCCTCAGGCTCTAAACCGAGGATTGCGTCGAGGGAGAGGAGCGACTTCTTCTTCTTTTTCCCGCCAGCTCTGGATGCACCCGGGGCTGATTTGCGCTTGGCAGACACCTTGGGGCGGCGGGTCCCGATATCCGCGCCTGCGCCGGACTCCGGCAATACCACATTTACCACTTCCAATGGAGCACGGGGGGCTGGTGGCGCATCCACAATATCGCGAAGCGGCAATCCGCGCGGAGGGCTCAATACGCGCGGAGGTCCAACTCTGGCACCTTTCAATGGAGGAATGACCGGGGTCCTCGGCTTCAGGGGAGCCTTGCAATCGCCGCCGGGTGGCGCACCCTTGCGGTCGACCAGCATGCGCTTTTCCATTTGGATAACTGGACCCATAGCATGCGCATACCAGGCCACGTACGCGTTGAGGACCTTGGGGATGCAGCTCGGCTCGCTGATGAAGAAATAGGAACCCGTGTTAAGCCGCATGAAGTGGTGCATTGCGTTCTTTATCCCCTCTCGGCTAACCACGGGCTTTTCCAAGAAAGCTTCCATCGGGATCCCTTGGTTGTAGCTCGATTGCTGAGCAAACCGGTGCGGGTTATACTTCATAAAGAGTGCTGTCTCATTCTGCCTGAACACCAAGTAGCCCGGCTGAATGGAGTAGAGATGGAGGATCTCCCGAGCCTTCAATATGGAAGCCCCGTCTTTAAAATCAACGCGTAGCGACACTACCGACTTGGTGGTCTCTGAGCCTATTGTTGTGACCTTATCCAAGAAAGAAGTCTTCGCTCCAACCAGGTGTGGTCGAAGGAGCAGTCCCCTAGCCTCCCACGGAGGTGCAACTATGATCGAAGCCCCGACCAACCGTATGACCCTCAGGAGTCTGCATCTTTCAAAAAAGGGAGGAATCTTATGGGCGCCGAACACTCCGTGCACGTGCATTTCCATCCAAGAGGTAAAATAGTGCATCGGGAAGTTAGCGGGTTGCACCCCAGGCTCACTGGCGTCCGCCGCTACGCTGAGTCCATTATAGAGTTGAGCCAGCCCGGGGATTCCTACTGACAACTGCAAACCAGCCACCATCCGATGCACTGGGTAGAAAACGGATGGCCGCATATGGCGCGGGTGCATGTGAAGCGCAAAGCTGCACAACCACAAGCCCAGGAACCCTACAAAAAAGGTCTCCTCATCCATGCCTGGGACGACAATTTCTGAAAAAGGGACAACAGCAGCACCGGGGAGACAAAAGTCTTTGTGGTCATCCTCCGATGTGGGTCGGCGATCTGAACCGAACCCAAAAGGGTTGTCGAGCTGGGCGAACTTCTCGCTCCGCTTCGATAGGAACTCTGGTCGAATGAAGCGGGCAATAAAATCTGCAAAACTGACGTCCCGGACGCCCGATTCCAAATAGAGTCCTTCATAGATCTCCAGCACCTTAACCAAGCCCGGGTACTGGTGCTGAATAGCGTTCTCCGGCGTCAGGTCAAACACCAGCGGCTTGGTGGCAAAGACGTATTCATCGGGAGGAAGCAGCTCCTCGTAAAGCTCTCCCCTCATCGGCAGACCCGAGATTTCAGCAAACTCCTCCAAGGAGATAGAGACTTCCCGGTCTGTCATCAGGAAGGTGTAGGTGGGGATGTTCCATTGCTCGATAAAAGCCTTAACCCACCACGTTGGAGGAGAAGGATACTCAAAGAGCGAGACGTAAATGGTCGAGTACAAACCAATCCTCATTAGATGAGTCCTCTTCGCTGATAGGATGTACCGGGCCCACTGCAAATATCCGGCAGACGGTCGTGGGATCAATCCAATATTATAGGCCTGTCCCCAAGGGCGTGCTTCACCCTGACAAATTCGCCTCCCTAAAATATCTATTGCTGGCGGCGGCTGCATGGGGATAGCACCAATCGCAGGCTGGAGGAGGTCATCCGAATTCCAATTTTTGATCTCTACGGCATACTTCACCGGGGGTTCATCTGCGTAGGGGAGTGAAGATGTTGGCTCAGACGGCGTGGCGAAACCGAAACTTCGGCGACCCTGGATGATCTCATTGTACCACCTACCCCATAAGTGAAGGCTCTTTTGCTCGGGGTCATGATCCTTGATGAGAGCGAGCACCACGCGGTCCACCGGTGCCTGGGGAAACCCTCCCTCCGAGCGAACAAACGGAAAAGACAAATTGGCAGATATGTTTCATGCGAAGAGACAAAAATTAGCCGTCAGTGTTATAATTCCAACGCTCAACATTTTAAAATTTTTACCCCACACTGCAATGCAGTGGGTAGGGGAACCAAATGGGGACCCACAAAATCTGGATGACAGTGCATCATTTAACAAGACAGCCCCATCATTAGATGAGACTGTCAACTAATGAAAAGATCCCCAAGAGAATATTCTCATTGATGGGAAATCCCTAGAGACAAGGAGAAAATCTTCTCTTTTAGAGCAAAGCTCTGTCACAGAGTGACATTTGTCAAACTCTGGTCTCAAAGGAATAAAATTTCCTTAAAAAGAGCCTAGCTTTATAATAATGATGGAAAAATCCATCAAAAAGAAATTTTAACTCCTGAAGATTAAAAAATTTGCGATCTTAAAGATCCATAAAAACTTTTAGAAGTTCTCCATTTTCAGATCAAAAAAGATCTACATTTGATCCATGAGCAAAGCTCTGTTCATGGGTTAAAACCCATGGACAAGATCTCTGTAGATCTATGAACTTTTAAGAGCAAGGCTCTGTTAATAAAACCCCAAGGGGGTTTCTTTTTTTTTAGATCAAAGATCTATGAGAGCAAGGCTCTATTAATCAACTTTAATTTAATTTAATTTTATTATACCTAAGATGGTTTTAAGTTCTGAACTCTGGAGTTCTTGTGAAAAAGCAAGAGCAAGGCTCTAAAATTCTTAAGAAAGAGCAAGGCTCTGAAAATCAAGATTCTTGAAAATGGTAAAAAATTACCAAGGACCAAGGGTCCTATTTATAGGCGCCTGCGCCCCTTCAGATCACCTATTGATCCAACGGTTGGGATCTTGCCACCATCGCACTCACGTGCGCGCCACGTGAGCACAACGGTGGGGGGGGGCATTTGTTTCCCCCAATCAGAGCAAGGCTCTGTTTGAATTTCAAAAATTCAAATTTTGAAGCAACGCTTCAGATTCCGTGCGCTGCGCGCAACGCACAACGTATCAGAAGCTGATACGTCAGCGCAGCGCCCAAGACAGCGCGTCCAATCAGAGCAAGGCTCTATTAAAATACAAAATTAAAAGAAGCAAAGCTTCAGTTGCGCAAGCGCTGCGCGACACGTGTCAGCGCAGTCGCTTTTGCGCAAGCGCTGCGCTGTGCGACACGTGTCAGTGCAGCTGCGCTGTGCGCTGCGCGACACGTGTCAGCGCAGGTGCGCAAGCGCAGCTGCACTGCGCTGTGCGAGCTGGACACGTGTCAGTGCAGTTGCGCAAGCGCAGTTGCGCTGCGCTGTGCGCAGCGCCACACGTGTCACGCGCTGGGGCATTTGCACCAAACAGAATTAAAATTTTAAATAAATCTTTCTGTTCTTGTTAAAACAAGAAGATTTTCTTCTGTAAAACAGAAGCCCTTGGATCAAAGATCTAACGGTGGGGAAAATTCCCCAAATCACTCATAAAAAGATCTCTTTAACAAATCTAACAAAATTTATAGGCACTATATAAAGGACCCTAGATCTCAATTCAAAATCATCAACATCATCATTGAGAACTCTGAAGAATTGGAGAGAATTCCTCAAGAACAAAAAAGGTAAAAACCTTTAGAGAAAAAAAGAGAAAATTCTCTTATGAACAGATCATTGATCTGAGAACAAGATCAATGATCTTCAATAAAAAAGAAAAATAAATAATAATAGTGCCTTGCACCTTCTTATGAACCATTGGTTCTTTGAAAACAAGAAAAACTTGTTTTCTTTGATTTAAAATCGATCAGAAGATAAAACAGTGCTCTGCACTGGCAAAAATTGCACTATTGCGCTCCTGTGTTGGCGCAAGCCACCAGGGAGCACCACGTGTCAGCAGCGCAACAGCGTAGCGCACTGACACAACACACTACGCTGTTGCGCTTGCGCTCATCAAAGCGTGACACGTGTCACCACCATATGAGTTTGCGCCTTACGCTCTTCAATTGGCGCAAAGCGCCTGACAAGCCACGTGGGGCATTGTCAGAACATTGAATGCAATGCATTATTTAAAGGGCAGAGCCCAATTAAAAGGTCTATCAGACCAAAATAAAATTGCTATGCATTCTTTAAAGGGCAGAGCCCAATTAAAGGACCAAATAAAAAGGGCAGAGCCCAGTTAAAAAGGTCTAAATGGCCTAAAATAATGAAATGCGTTATTAAAAAGGGGTCAAGCCCTAGCACAGGCCTAATAGGACAAAAACAAATAAAAGCGTTGAACCTTTTTTCAACTGGACTTAGCCCAATCATGGCCGTAAGTCCTCAAATTAAATTGACTGAGCACAACTGCTCTCTTAAATCAATTTATAACCGGTTCGAGGGTATATCTCCGAACTCCTTTGATTCCTATCGTTGTAATCCTTCAATGACGTCAGAGAGGTGACAGGTCCCGACAACCACACATCAATACGGACTGTGGGGTCCTTAAACCCACAGACTTAAGCGTTCTTAAACTAAAATACGGACTATGGGGGTCATTAAACCCACAGACTTAAGCGTTCTTAAACTAAAACACGGACCGTGGGGTCCTTAAACCCACGGACTTATGCGTCCTTAAACTAAAACACGGACTGTGGGGTCCTTAAACCCACGGACTTAAGCGTCCTTAAACTACCAATGGACCGCAATGTCTCTAAACTACCTATGGACCACTACGTCCCTTAACTGGAACAATAGAACCTCCAAATGCTCTTTTATCGGATCTAAACGATCCCGTTTAAGTTGATCTTAGCCTCAAATATGGCTAACGTATCCTTAAACCTTCAAACAGACTTTAGACTCAAATTGGACTATAAGACCCCCAATCTACTTTGGTTCAAGGGTACATCTCCGAACTCCTTTGACACTTGTCATTGTAATCCTTCAACGTCGTCAGAGAGGTGACGGGTCCTGACGGCCATATATTAAATGGACCACCATGTTCCTAAACTGGAATATGGACCGCAACGTCCTTAAACTACTTATTGACCGCAACGTCATTAAACTAAACAATAGAGCTCTCAAATGCTCTTTTGTCGGATCTAAACGATCCCGTTAAGTCGATCTTAGTCTCAAATCAGACTAACGTATCCTTAACAAACGTTTAAGTCGATCTTAGCCTAAATATGGCTAACGTATCCTTAAACTAAAACACCAAACCTAAATCTAAGCAAATACGGATTTTGACTAATCCACGTCCAACGGGCGACGGCATAACTTAGTCTCCGTATACAATCCACGGGCTTCCACAAACAATACAAACACACACGACACGAAGTGAAATTCTTGAGAAGGAGAAAGTGGCTACCGCGATGCGGTAGCGTAATTAACTGCAGGGGCTTGCGCCTGCAGGGAAGAGCGTCCCCACAATCAAAAACCCCTCAAACGAGGGGGAATCTGACGAAGTCTGCTACATCGGCCGCATCCGTCTAAACCTCCGATACACGGTGCCATAAATCAACTTGGCATTTTCGGAGAGGTGGACGGATAAAACCAAATAGCATCTGCCCCGAATCTCAGGCAAGACGTCCTAATATCTCGGCCGCCATTCGGAGGTAAACACTAGTCTACTCTGGAATATCGATGCCCTAGTCTCGATATTCCCGCGACTAGGAATTGATTAAAGGATGTACTTGTTGACCACCCTGTCCCCATTAGTATGATCTCATCATAATCCTGGTAGTCAAGTACATATCCTAAGGACTTTATCAACATGTAAGAGACAGACATTATAAATACCAGACTACATGTTAAGATAAAGGTAATCTGATAGCATACTATCATGTCGAGCAAGAAAGTCCTCTATATATATGTCCAAGCATCCACTATATCATCAATAATGGCCTCTAGGACATACATATTCCTAACAGCAAATACACGTGTGCGCAAGATGGATAAAGGACCGATAAGTCCCTAAACTAATATTTGCCTCCAAAATGGCGATAATGGACTGAAATGTCCCTAAACTAATATTCTCCTCCAAAATGGCGATAATGGACCGAAACGTCCCTAAACTAAAATAATAGAGCCCAAACGTTCTTTTCTTGGATCCTAAATAAAAATGATCTTGAAACCTCGTTAAGTGGATCTTAGTCTCAAATTGGACTAATGTATCCTTAACAAAAACAAATCGAGCCCCAAATGCTCACATACATTTAAGTCGATCTTAATCTCAAAATAGATTAACGGTCCTTAAATAAAAACCCCAAATCTAAAATATACGGATTTGGGCTAATCTCGGGCGACAACATAAATTAGTCTCTGTATACAATTCACGGGCAATCTAAACAAACAAAAACACACACGACACGAAGTGAACTTCCGGAGCAAGAGAAAGTGGTTGTCGCGATGCGGTAACGTAATGAACTGTAGGGGCTTACGCCAGCAAGGAAGAGCGTCCCCACAATAAAAAAAACCCTCGCAAACGATGGGGAATCTGATGAAGTCTACTACAACGGTCGCGTCTGTCCAAACCTTCGATGTACGGTGCCATAAATCAACTTGGCACCTTTAGAGAGGTGGACGGATAAATCCAAATAGTATCTGCCCCTAGGATTTAGGCCGGATGTCTCGACGTCCCGGTCCTTCTTCCGGCGGTGAACAGATTCTGGCACGCCCGGTGGGACCTTTTCCTCTTTCCACTCCACACTTCGTGTGTCGTGTTTCACGAACAAAATCGCGGTTCGCTATGGTTGCCCTTGGATTCGAGGAACTAAGATTTGGTGTCTTGTTCCTGTGCAGAGAGAATAAGAGAACATCAATGGCTTCCAGCTGCACAACTTGCAACAGTAACTCCCGCTCCGTCCCAATTGGAGGAGTGACTTATGGGCCCAATGCGGCCTCCATCTTTTCAATGCCGGTGGGGCAAGTAACTCAAGCCACTACCGGATTGTTCTTAGGGACTATGATCCCACCAACGAGTTTCAGCACCCCATCGCCGCAAGAAGAAGCTCCCAAGAAGTTGGTCTTTGATCGTCTTGCAACCACAACGACCCCTCTCAACGGGCCATCCAAATCCGATGCCTCAGTCTTCAACAGGCTGGGCCAAAGCTCAGACACCTCAGTCTTCAATAGATCGAGCATGAACCAAAACATGCCCGTAAAGAGGCTCATGATATCTGAAGGGGCTTCCTCAAAATGGATAGCCCTTCTAACTCCTCCTGCAGGTGAAGCCGTCAATGGTGCTTCCCCTACCAGAAAGTCAGCCTTTGAAAGATTGGCCGGCCATCCTCAAACCCTGCCAAGAATGTTAGTCTTCAACAGGCTGACACCGGCAACTGTCCCTCACCAAAGCCAGGGACATGAAGAAGCCTCTTCCCAAATTGAGGCGGTCCCGTCTGCAGGACACGCTCGACGTCGCCACTGGCGCCGAGTGAGAAAAGCAGGGGGAAACTCCCTCTCTGGATTCACTCTGCCAGCTCCAATAGTTGAAGTTGATTCTACTGTTCTAACAGGGAACAACTTTGATCTACTTAGGAGGGTGAGAAAAAACTCTCCAACCGCGGTGGTTAAGAAATCTCCCCCACCCGCAGAAGCCATAATGCAGACAAAGCCAGAGCGCCCCCGTCAACAGCTCTCCTTCCAAATTCACAAAGTCTGGTGGAAAGTCCAGGACTCCGTAATTGATCAAAACTACTCTCTTCGACCGAAAAAATCGAAGGCTCGGCAAGAGAAAGACCATCCCTCCACCATACAACGAGGGACTTCTTCCACACGGGTGCCTGTTACAACGACTCCTTCAACTTTGACCTCCCACAAAAGGATGATGCCGGAGAAAATCCCACCGCCAGCGGCAAATTCCAAAGGCGCTGGTCCCAAATGCCCCAAGTCTGGGGGCATGATCGTACACACAGTTTATATAGCTTATGGGAAAGAGGAAAGCCGTGCTTCCGTGGGTCATCGGCCGCAAACTCGGTCGTTGACAAAAGCTCAGGAGCAACAACAAAAGCTCCAGGAATGCTGATCAAAATGTCAGCACTTACCGAACAGAAAGAAAGCCCGGAATCGGTATCTGAACAGCGTCAAGAGCAGGACACCGATATAGAGTTCCTGCGAAGGGTGCTTGAAAGGAAGGATAAGGAGGCCACTGAATAAGCTGCTAACATAAAGCAGATGGCGCTTCTGTTCCAGGATATGGTTGGAATGATGATCTAGCCAGAACCCCCAGTCGATGATCCGCCTATAGTTTTCGAGGATGATAGAGGGGAAACATCAAACCCTCTTCCGGCTTTATCAACTGCTAAGGAGGAAACGATCTCCGAGGCTGCTCTTGATGATTACATCGCTCAACAAATACGAGCTCATCTAGCAAATGAAGCGGCCGGTCAAACTGTCAGAATTGGGCGACCGTATCCAGGCTGGTATGATCAAATCAAGTACCCGCCGGGATATACAATCCCCAAGTTCTATGTGTACAAAGGGACAGGCAAACCACACCAACACGTCGCGTAGTTCAGAGCTTTGTGCGGCAACACTGAAGGCGACGACAAACTGCTGCTTCGCCAGTTCGTTAGCAGCCTATCAGAGAAGGCTTTTGAATGGTACCCGGAGCTCCCAAATGACTCTATAAAGACATTCACAGAGATAGAGCTGCTATTCACACAGCGGTTCGCCAGTGCAAGCGAGCGCACCCCGATCACGGATTTAATTAATGCCAAGGTAAAGTCAGGAGAAACCTAGGTCCAATACGCGATCCGGTGGCGGAACCTATGGTTAAAGTGAGAAAAACATATCGAAGAATCCCCTGCCGTGAGCATGTTCATCGGGACTCTTGATCCTCAACGACTGTGTCCCAGTTCATGACGTTCTTCAAGCCGACCACCTTCCAGGCTCTAATCGACAAACTGGCCCAAATGGACTAGATGGGCCACAGGCCTTCCTCCTCAAAATTGGACCCCCGAAATGCTAAGGGTAAAGGGAAAGCGACCTTCATTGCCAACACTCAACAGCAACCGAGTGACCCGAAACCGGTTGCTCGCCAAAACAACATGCGTCCGCGCATATCCCTAGAAGAAAGGTTAGGACACGCTTACTCGTTTCCCCATGACAAGATGAGGAGACTGTTTAAGCTAGTAGTGCGCAACAAACTCATTACATTGCCAGACCCATGATATCCACCGCAACTTGGCGACATCAACAACCCCAACTACTACTCCTATCACAGAATGGTGAGCTACCCAATTGAGAATTGCTAAATCTTCAAAAACTGGGTCGAGGATCAGTATCAACAGGGAAAGTTCGCGCTGTCTGAAACTGGAAGGTGAATCCACCACAGAAGCACGCTCCTAAAAAGATGGATACACCAGAGGCATCATGTTCGCTCATGGAAGAAGCTCCATGGGATTGCTGATGGATCTCCAGGCATGTTCGGCAATCAGGTGGAAGAGCCCGTTTGAACCCGAAATCATCGAAGGGATGCTGAAACCGCATCCCGTACCAAAAGTTGTTGACAAAGGGAAAAATCCCCAAGTCAAGCCTTCAAAGTCTTCGATGAAAAAGAAAAAGACCAAGAAGCCTGTGCAGCCTGCCAAGTATGACGACAAACGCACAGATCTATAAAGGTAAATTGACGCGCCGGAGGATTACAACCAGAAGGCGCGGACACCGATCACCCTCGAAGAGTTCCTTAAGCATATTCTTGAGAATGAAGAAAGTGACAATGATAAGAAAAATGACTCATCAGAAACCGAAGACTATGTAGCAAGTTACCACACGGTTTCCCATTCGTCGTTAAATGACGAAGAAGCCCCCCAGCGGCAGAAAACAATGCAGAGGAATTGGGGTAGGATCGGCGCCAAAATCCCCGGAACCGTCGGAAGACCCAATCGATAGGCTGTTAAACGAAGCCTTTCGAAAAGGCAAAGCTGACCGAGAACGCGAAACGGCCATATATGAAAAGGATAAGTGTCAGCGTTAGGATGAACAAGCTGCGGTAAGAAGGATTCGTAAAGTACTCCGACCAGACCAAAGCACACCTGCGACAAACAAGAGCAGATTCAAGATAGAGAAGCGGTTCGCCAAAGCCCTATCAGTGGGAATGAAGCTGCCACCTCTCAAAGGAAACACGCCCGGGGTCATAAGCCTCAACGGAAAGGACTCATATCCGAACTACTGCCTATATCATCGGAGGGTTACTCATCCCACCGAAGAATACAGTGCCTTCAAGAAGTGGTGGCAAGGATACGTTGCCCATCAACAACACTTCAAGAGGATAAAGCATGAAGCTCGTCGACAGCGAAAAAGTGCGACGAATGCGCGTGAGAAAATGACCGGCAACTATCATATGGTTGATACCAGTTTGGAAAAGGAAAACTCTAAGTTCGTACCTTCGGGGGCGATTCCGAAGAAGAAATGACCCTCGGCTCTCTCTTCAGGACTCCACCTCTGGAAAAGAAGAGGAGGAGAAGAACTATGAGAATATTCAACTGCGTAACTGCACACTGCCTGAAAAGAATCTCGGACTTACAAACAAAGGTTCGAACAAAAGAAATAAAGGGAAAGAGAAAATCCCTGAGGAAATCGCCCTCGATGATCGAGTTGTCAAAGAGCTCGCAGCCAAAGACCCACCTAAGAAAAACAAGGTGGATTACAACGTCCTGGCACATCTGAGGAAAATACCCTCACAACTGAGCATATTGGATGCTCTCCTCCTATCCAAAGAGGTACGAGATTTTCTGATCAAGGCATTACAAGAGCTTGATCAGTTCTAAACTTTCCTTGCAGAAGAGAAGATGAAGGACAAGCTGGCAGAGGTTCATACAACTGATATCACATTCAGCGACGAGGATCTCCTCCTCGGAATGTGCGAGCACAACCGTCCTCTATACATCACTGGGTATTGCCACGACATTAAGATAGGAAAAATCCTTGTCGACACCGGGTCCTCCGTCAACCCCCTCAACGTGAAAGTGTTGAAGGAGATTTGCATGAACATTCAGCACCTGTCTCGGGACAAAATTACCATATCCGGGTTCGATTCACAGTCGTCGCGGACGCTTGGGTCCGTAATTCTGACGTTATGCTTCGGCTTACTCGTCACTGACATCAAATTTCACGTCATTGACGCCAAAACTTGCTATAATCCTCTGCTTGGCAGGCCTTGTGTTAGTGTATATGCCCTAGGGGCCATTATTGTATCATACTAGTTTGTATATTACTTAATGGAAGCTTGGGATATTCACAGTTGTATTAACAGTCTTGCTCAACATAGTAGTATGCTACTTGGTTTATATCTATCTTAATATGTGTATATGTTTCTTTTAGCATATCGCGAATACATATTGATAGAGCCCTTAGGATCTTGCTTAACTACCAGCGTTGTGATGGCAGTCACACTAGTGGGAGCTGGGTAGTCTACAAGCACATCCTTTTTCAGGTCCCTAGTCGTAGGATTATCGAGACAGGGTATCGATACTCCGAAGTAGACTAGTGTGTACGCTTCTCATCCCAGCAGGGGAAATGGTTTGTCCCACAGCCATTAGTGCGTTGTACTGGAGATAGTATGCAGGTGCTCGTTGGGTTACGGGTACACCGGACATGACTCGCAGGGAACTATTGGTTGATATTATACCCGTCGTCAGTTAACAGTTCCCAGGTGACATGAGTACAGCATAGTCCGTAGAATTGACACTGCTGCTTCGCCTCGAGTGTGTTCCCACTGTTCTTAGATTGCTACCCTACCACGGCTTAAAGGAGTCGTGCAAACAGGAAGCAGTTGGGTGCAGTCCCAAAGCACTTGGAGGTAGTGGCGGTTAGAAATGATTCGTCTCTCCCGGTATTGGGAGTTGATATCGCACTGTGTTTGGAGAGCCATTACGCAAAGTCCCTGGCCAGGGCAAGCGAGATTTACGGGTAGGATTTCCAGTAGCTTCTCAAGGTGTAATGGGCTTCACTCCAACACGACTTATACCGCTTTTAGGGGACTGACGCTTGCCGCCCCCTAGGCCCGATATGAGATAGTCTTAGACGAACAGACCGGACTGTACGGAGATTGTCACATCAGGCTCAGTAGAAGTTCGGATAGGTTTCCTCATCGACCTTCTTATCGACATCTACCTAGGGACCGTTACGTACAGCTAGTACCGCTTACGGCCTGTGGTTAAATCCACTGCCAGCGTAGTGTTGAGTCTTTAGAGTCCCACACAGAGAGTTTCCCTGCTTCAGGCGAAATGATATAGAGTTCGTATGGTTTTACGACAGGGTTCGAATATATACGTGTACTTGTGCACGTAAGATGTTCAGACAGATTATACTAGCGGGCTTTAGTTTAAGCCAGATTCTAGTATTGGATTATTGAATTTATGCAGTCTTAGTTTATCCGTGTTTTTCGTAAATACGGATGGGAGGGGCATTCTCGTAATTAGTCGAGAAGCTTCTAGAAGAAATGTGACTTATTTAGTTTTAATTCATTTGTGAATTAAACTTAATGAGGTGGAGAGCTTATGTGTTATTTGCATTAATTGAAACCATGACTCATGAGAAGATTCATCCATTTGTATTAAATGAAGCATGAAAGATATTTTTGCAAGATATTTTTATGCTTCATGATATACACAAATGAGTTATATTTCAATTCATAATTAACATACACACTCTCTCTCCTCAAGCTCTCATCTTCTTCAACCTAACCCTAATCCTCTCATGTGTTGAGATTCCAAGGGTTAGAAAGACTAATAGATCCTTAATCCACTTCTATATTTTCTAGGTCATTTGGATTAGCAATCCTAGCCACTTAGTTATCTCAAGTTAGAGGTTAATGCTTGGAGGAGGAACTCTCGGGTGGATCTTCTATTACATCGAGGAGGCCGACGAGGAGGTGAACAACAAGAACAAGAAGGACTAGTATCTTGAGGTATAATCATCTATCATAGTAGTTTAGCACTTCAACATAGTTTGCTAGTTAGGGTTTAGTAAAGATCCGTAAAGTTAGTCGATGTTACCTTAAACAAAATGATTGTTTTACCTATTCCGCCTTCCCCATCTTGTGGGGTGTGTAACGTTGACTTACAGTGGTATCAGAGCCTAGCTAAACCATAACTAACATGTTAGCAAAGTCTTTAGAAATTCGATCGCAATTTAATCCCGAAAAACCGACGTTTTCACCATGTTTCTGCCGTTTTTAAAATGGGGTCTAAAAATTTTTCAGGGACCCTTAAAAATACAAGCAGGGTTTTTTAAGAATTGTGAAGAAATTTGGGATCATGACTCGTACAAACCACCACGGAACCGCGGCCGATCCAAGCGATCGACACCGAGTCAACCCAAATTTGCTCAGTTATTCTTCTGTGTTGGTGTTGTGTTTTCTGGGATCTTTTGTTTCTGCTCAGGTTTTATGTGCACAGAGAATTATTTGGAGTAGATTCATATGTGTTGCTTGATCGAATTCTAAGAATTTTGGCTAACTGGATTATATCTGTGTTGTGATAAATGTGTTCGTAAACCTCCCCTAATTGCTAGTATGTCGGTTAGCAGGGGCTTGCACATTTCTGTAATGGTTTTTACTGGTTTGTGAAAATGAACTTGTTGGATTGTCATGAATGGATAGCCGGGGATGTGAGACGAGTGTTTTTTTCATTCAAATGTAAATTGTAATTTGTTGTAATATTCTTTTGCGGGGCACATCCGGGTTGAGGTTGTATCCACCATTGTATTATTTCATTTACTGTTTTCTGCTCCTAGGATAGACCCAAGGTGGGGTGCACAAACTACCGGGTACTTTGAAGTGCTTAGTAGCCTACTTACGTCGTTGAGGGAGACTGTTTCACTTTGGGTGCTTGGCGGGTAGTTTGCCGTTCCCGTAGGGGTCTAGGGTGGGGGTTTGGCTATTCATCGCGGCTTTGTAATCTGTCTTTCATTGCAGGCTCAAAAGAAATGCGGATTGCTTGTATATCCAATATGTTCATCTGTGATCTGGAATGCCTATTATTGCGTCTGAAGAATGTACAATATCTATATATGATATCTAGTAGGCGTTACGTATGTTTTGCATCCGCGCTAGCCCAGCCCCCGCTCTGTCGTTAGTTAAGTAACTTAACGGGTGAATGACGGGGCCCAGTGGCGAATGCGGATGGTATAAGAGGACGTTGTATTTTCGTTGTTTTCTGCAATGATAGGTTAATTGATGGGACGCATTATATTAATGCAAAGAAAATAAATCAAAGTTGAATCGTTGGAACAATTTAAAAGAAACCACTCGGTTATTTTAAAAACATCAGATTTTTTAATTGCGGAGCTTAAACCACTCCTTTTAAAAGCTATCAGGTTCCTTCGATCATATCAAGTTCACTACGTTTACGGTTTCGCCAAAACCAATCGTAGCCCTCCGTCATTTCATTTGGGTATTCAGTAGTATTCAAGCTATGTATTTTGACCAACGCCAAGGCATAGTGTTTGGTAGCTGCTGGGTATTAATCTGTTGCATAGATAGATGAGTTGGTTTGGGACAGTCGTACTGCCATTTGGCCAACGTCAGGGGTATGTACGGGTGGGTTCAAATTAGCAAGATAATGATGGGTAGAACTTGAAATGTGACTTATGACATTTTGACCAACGCCAAGGTCATAAGAGGATGGGGCAGAAATCCATATCGGGAGTTTCTAAAGAAACTGAAACTTGCTAGAGTTGCATACCATTTGGAGTGTGATAATTTTGGTAGGATTTCTTCAGCTTTATCACGCGATGATATTTGGATCCTGATCCTACTGTGAGTATATGCTACTCATCGGGAGATTCTTTTACTCAACGATCAATGCTATAAACCAAGTAGGTGTCAAGAAAGGTGTCAGCGGGGCTACGCCCCCAGGGAAAAGAGATTATTTAATTAAGGAACTTCGCGAAAGCGTCGTAAAACCTCCTTCGAAGTACCGACACTTGCCTGGCTGAACGGTTAAGCAAGTATTACACTGTGAGAATAGTCCTGACTAGTTCTTCTTTTTTGGTTTGAGGAAGGATTCGAGAAATAGTGGAAGCCACCCTGTTTAGATAAACTAAAAACCACTCTAAACTTGCAAGAGCATCATGCTAAAGTGTTTCCTCTCTCTCTCCTAATTGCAGCGACCTAGAACATGACAAGCCTTAAGTTATTATTAGATAAAAATATTTTGACATGGCCAAACTATAAAGATTGGTTCCGTAATGTCAAAATGGCAATTACCTATGACAAATTGGGGTATGTCCTTACTACTAAGGCCCCTGCCGTCCCAGGTCCTGAATCCAGTGTCGCGGATAAGGAAATCCGCAAGACTTGGGAGTTAGACTGCACGAAGGCCAAATGCATCGTGCCTGCCTCTATGAATAATGAACATCAGAGGAGGCACGAGAATATGGATCTAGAATCCATATTTCTCCACACCAAGGAACTGTATGGAGAGCAATCTCGTATAGATAGATACGAGACCTCGAAGAACTTGTTTCAGTCGAGGATGGCCGTCGGATCATCTGTAGGGGAACATGTCCTTAAGATGATTGGCTATATTGAAGAGCTCGCAGACTTCGGGACAACATTAGAGAACGAGCTGTATATAGATTTGATTCTCCAGTCCCTTCCTTCCACTTACGCTCAGTTTATCTTGAATTTCAACATTCAAGGTAAAGAAGTTGAACTTTCAGAACTCCTTAACATGTTGAGGAGTGCAGAGGGCACCTTGCAGAAGGCAAGGGAAACACTCGCTATGTTTGTTCATGGTGCTTTCTCTTTCAGGTCCAAGGCTAGGGCCAAAGGAAGGAAGAAGAAGGCCGCTACAAAACCAAGAGGTGGTGTTGGTAAGGTGGAAGCCAAGGGAAAGGCAAAGGTTGCGGTGCCGGTAGTGGCAAAGGACGAGTGCTTCCACTGTCGTAGGAAAGGCCATTGGAAGAAAGATTGCAAAGCTTGGATTGCCAAGAACCAGGACCTGAGGCAAGTTGTGGCTTCAACTTCAGGTGTGTTTGTAATTGAAAATTGTCTGTCAATCAACTCTACTTTCTGGGTATTGGATACCGGATCTGGATCTCATATATGCAATTCATTGCAGGCACTGAGAAACCGTAGAGTGCTGAAGGTTGGTGATATGACCCTCCAAGTTGCTAACGGAGCTAGCGTGAATGCTGTGTCCGTAGGGGATTATCACCTTGGATTGACGAGTGGACATATTTTGGTTTTGGCAACTGTTTTTGTGTACCTAGTTTAACGTGTAATATCATATCAGTATCCTTGTTATCAAAAGAAGGTTATGATTTCACATTTGTAAGCGATGTTGTTAACATCCACCTTAATCATGGTTTGATTGGGTATGGTATACTAGATAACGGTATATACGTGTTAAACCAATTGCAGATTTTCAATGTCCAGAACACACTGAAAGGAAAGTCTCCAGATATAAATCGGGCTTTCTTATGGCATTGTAGACTGGGTCACATCAATGAGACAAGGTTAACTAAGTTACATAGAGAAGGATATTTGGATCCGTTCGAATATCAATCTTATACCACTTGTCAATCATGTCTCAAAGGAAAGATGACAAAGACTCCATTCACTGGACATGGAGTAAGAGCGAGCGAGCTCTTAGGACTCATACACAGCGATGTATGTGGTCCAATGTCTACACATGCAAGAGGCGGTTTTTCATATTTCATTACTTTTACGGATGATTACTCTAGGTATGGATTCATTTTCTTGATGAAACATAAATCCTAGGCCTTTGAGAAATTCCGAGAATAGAAGAATGAAGTAGAAAACCAAACCGGCAAAAGTATCAAAACACTGAGATCTGATCGAGGTGGTGAATACTTAAGTGCCGAGTTCCTGGGTTACCTAAAAGAGAAAGGAATTCTCTCTCAGCTTACTCCTCCATACACTCCACAACATAACGGTGTATCAGAAAGACGGAACCGAACCCTATTGGATTGGTACGTTCCATGATGAGTAATGCTGAGTTACCGCGATCTTTCTGGGGTTATGCACTAGAATCAGCTGCATATCTTTTGAACAGGGTTCCTACCAAGACTGTGCCTACCACACCATATCAGATGTGGAGTGGCAAGAAACCCTATCTTCAGTATCTGAAGATATGAGGATGTCCAGCTTTTGTTAAAAAGCAGCATGCGGACAAACTCGAGACACAATCAGTACAGTGTAAGTTTATGGGATATCCAAAGAACTCCAAGGGGCATTTTTTCTATTACGCAGAGGAACAAAAGGTTTTTGTTACTCGTAATGCCCATTTTTTAGAACATCAGTTTTTAGAAAAGGAAATAAGTGGGAGCGCAATAGAACTGGAAGAAATTCCAGAACCATAAACTACTACTGAAAGTATGGTAGAGCCAGAAGAACAGGACATTCCCGCACCCCTCCGCAGGAGTAGTAGGCCGTTTCATCTGCCTGAGAGATACTACGGTTTTTTCATAGATGGGGATAGAGAGGATTGCGTCATTGATAATGATGAACCTACTAGCTTTCAGCAGGCCATCCAGAGCGGTGACTCAGTAAGATGGCTGGATGCAATGCGGACCGAGATGGAGTCCATGTATACCAACAAAGTATGGAATTTGGACTTTGCTCTAGATGGGGTAAAACCCATAGGATGCAAGTGGATCTTCAGGAAGAAGATTGGTGTAGATGGACAGGTGGAAACCTATAAGGCTAGACTTATTGCAAAGGGTTTTCGTCAAAGACCTGGTTTGGACTATGACGAAACTTTTTCTCCAGTGGCTATGCTCAAATCCATTTGGATCCTTCTTGCCATTGCTGCCTTCCATGATTATGAGATCTGGCAGATGGACGTAAAGACAGATTTTCTAAATGGTAATTTAGAAGAGCGCGTCTATATGGATCAGCCAGAAGGTTTCAATCAGAGTGGGAGCAGCGGGAAAGTGTGCAAGTTGCTTAAGTCCATTTATGGACTAAAGCAGGCATCGCGGAGTTGGAACATCTGTTTTGATGAAACGGTCAAAGAATATGACTTTATCAAAAATCCAGATGAACCATGTATAAATAGTAAAATTATAGCACGAACCGTCGTATTCCTCGTCTTGTACGTGGATGACATTCTCTTGATAGGAAATGACATTCCTATGCTACAATCTGTCAAAGGATTCTTGTCACACAGGTTCTCCATGAAAGACCTGGGTGATACCTCCTACATTCTGGGGATCTAGATCTATCGAGATAGATCTAAGAGGATGTTGGGTCTTTCGAAGTCCAGGTATATCAACACTATACTGAAAAGATTCAGTATGGAAGATTCAAAGCGCTGTAATTTACCGGCTTGTCACGGAATTACCCTCTCCAAAGAGATGTCTCCCAAGACTGATTTGGAAAGGGATCGCATGTCAGTTATACCCTACACTTCTGCGGTAGGCTCTATAATGTATGCGATGTTATATACCAGACCAGATGTAGCTTACGCACTGAGCGTGGTAAGCCGGTAACAGTCAGACCCAGGGAAGAAGCACTGGATAGAAGTAAAGAACATTCTCAAGTACCTGAGAAGGACTAAGGATATGTTCTTGGTTTATGGTGGAAAAGACCTTCGGATCAAGCCTTTTGCTGACTCCAGCTTCCAGAGTGATAAGGATGACTCCAAGTCCATGTCAGGTTATGTCTTTACCTTCAATGGAGGGGCGGTGTGCTGGAAGAGTTCCAAGCAGGACACCGCTGCTGACTCGATGATGGAAGCGGAGTATATAGGTGCTTGCGATGCCGCAAAAGAAGCAGTCGGGATGAAGAAGTTCCTAACAGAACTTCAGGTGGTTCCTACCGTTTTTAATCCAATACCGCTGTATTGTGACAACAACGGCGCTATAGCTTTAGCAATGGAACCCAGGTCCCATCAGAAGTCCAGACACATCTTAAGGCGGTATCACCTGATCAGGAAGATCATAGATCGTCGGGAGATCGAGGTCCGGAGAGTTGCTACAGAGGAGAACACTGCAGATCCATTCACAAAGGCCTTACCTCAGACACAGTTTGAGAGGCTATTCAAGATGATAGGTCTTCGATATGCTAGTACATGTCCCTAGTGCAAGTGGGAGATTGTTAGTGTATATGCCCTAGGGGCCATTATTGTATCATACTAGTTTGTATATTACTTAATGGAAGCTTGGGATATTCATAGCTGTATTAACAGTCTTGCTCAACATAGTAGTATGCTACTTGGTTTATATCTATCTTAATATGTGTATATGTTTCTTTTAGCATATCGCGAATACATATTGATAGAGCCCTTAGGATCTTGCTTGACTACCAGCGTTGTGATGGCAGTCACACTAGTGGGAGCTGGGTAGTCTACAAGCACATCCTTTTTCAGGTCCCTAGTCATAGGATTATCGAGACATGGCATCGATACTCCGAAGTAGACTAGTGTGTACGCTTCTCATCCCAATAGGGGAAATGGTCTGTCCCACAGCCATTAGTACGTTGTACTGGAGATAGAATGCAGGTGCTCATTGGGTTACGGATACACCGGACAGGACTCGCAGGGAACTGTTGGTTGGTATTATACCCGGCGTCAGTTAACAGTTCCCAGATGACATGAGTACAACATAGTCCGTAGACTTGACACTGCTGCTTCGCCTTGAGTGTGTTCCCACTGTTCTTAGATTGCTACCCTACCACGGCTCAAAGGAGTCGTGCAAACAGGTAGCAGTTGGGTGCAGTCCCGAAGCACTTGGAGGCAGTGGCGGTTAGAAAGGATTTGTCTCTCCCGGTATTGGGAGTTGATATCGCACTGTGTTTGGAAAGCCATTACGCAAAGTCCCGGGCCAGGGCAAGCAAGATTTACGGGTAGGATTTCCAGTAGCTTCTCATGGTGTAGTGGGCTTCACTCCAACACGACTTATACCGCTTTTAGGGGACTGACGCTTGCCGCCCTTAAGCCCGATATGTGATAGTCTTAGACGAACAGACCAGACTGTACGAAGATTGTCACATCAGGCTCAGTAGGAGTTCAGATGGGTTTCCTCATCGACCTTCTTATCGACATCTACCTGGGGACCATTGCATATAGCTAGTACCGCTTGAGGCCTGTGGTTAAACACACTGCCAGCATAGTGTCGAGTCTTTAGAGTCCCACACAGAGAGTTTCCCTGCTTCAGGCGAAACGATATAGAGGTCGTATGGTTTTACGACAGGGTTCGGACATATACGTGTACTTGTGCACGTAAGATGTTCAGACAGATTATACTAGCGGGCTTTAGTTTAAGCCAGATTCTAGTATTGGATTATTGGATTTATGCAGTCTTAGTTTATCCGTGTTTTTCGTAAATACGGATGGGAGGGGCATTCTCGTAATTAGTCGAGAAGCTTCTAGAAGAAAGGTGACTCATTTAGTTTTAATTCATTTGTGAATTAAACTTAATGAGGTGGAGAGCTTATGTGTTATTTGCATTAATTGAAACCATGACTGATGAGATGATTCATTCATTTGTATTAAATGAAGCATGAAAGATATTTTTGCAAGATATTTTTATGCTTCATGATATACACAAATGAGTTATATTTCAATTCATAATTAACATACACACTCTCTCTCCTCAAGCTCTCATCTTCTTCAACCTAACCCTAATCCTCTCATGTGTTGAGATCCCAAGGGTTCGAAAGACTAATAGATCCTTAATCCACTTCTATATCTTCTAGGTCACTTGGATTAGCAATCCTAGCCACTTAGTTACCTTAAGTTAGAGGTTAAAGCTTGGAGGAGAAACTCTCGGGTGGATCTTCTATTATATCAAGGAGGCCGACGAGGAGGTGAACAACAAGAACAAGAAGGACTAGTATCTTAAGGTATAATCATCTATCATAGTAATTTAGCACTTCTAGATAGTTTGTTAGTTAGGGTTTAGCAAAGATCCGTAAAGTTAGTCGATGAAACCTTAAACAAAATGATTGTTTTACCTATTCCGCCTCCCCGCATCTTGTGGGGTGCATAACGTTGACTTACACCTTGGTTACACGAGTATAACGTCATCCCTTCTACACAACATCAGTGTAAGAAGTATTTCAAAGACGGCTTGGAATATACCGTTACGGGGGAGCTAAACCCGTTCTCGGTAAATGAAGTCCGGAAATATGAAGACGCAAAGTACTTCCGACTAGACTTTGAGGATACGGAAAGGTGTCATAGGCCGGAAGTTAAACAGAAGCCCCTCACCACCATCCCGATTTTTGGGAGCGACACTGAGGAAGATGAAGAAATAGTCTACTTGGGGCAACCTAAAGGCAACAAGCTCGGACCGGTGCCGATCTTGTACTTGACAGGCTCCAACCAATCCATCTGCCAAGATACTACACGGAGGTGTTCCCTCATGGAAACCGAACAAAAAATACATACTTACACACACACACACACACACACACACACACACACACACACACACACATATATATATATATATATATATATATATATATAGAAAGCAATGGGAAAAGTCGATCTTGTATATATATATAGAAAAGCAATGGGAAAAGCCCCCAAATGGAGCATCATGTGCCCACATGTGATAGGCGAAGCGCTTGACAAAGTAAAGCTAAAACTGAAGCTAAAACTAAGCCTTACGTGCAGACACGTGACTGCTATATACAAAGTATATAAGCACCTTCTTAAAAACAATTGGCCAGAAGAAGTCACGTGGTAGCACGTGACGCTTTTTAATATGCTTAACGTTGTGAAGGGTCACGTGCTACACGTGATGAGCCCCTATGCTTTCTAAACCGATGAAATTAAATTCTAAGATAAAAGGGGTCAGAACCCCATTTGGAAGACATTTCCCTAGATCTTTCTAAACAAGAAAGATTGCGCTCTGCAAAGCAGAGCGCCGTTAAATTAAAAATCTAATGGTGATTAAAAATTACCAATTTACAGAAGAAGATTCTATGTAGGGAAATATTTTCCTAATTTTGTGAGAAATATCTTCTGTAAAACAGAAGTCCTTGGATTAAAAATCCAACGGTGAATAAAATTCACCGATTGATCTAAAAGATCATTTTGGTTGGTTATAAAATCAATCAAAATCTCTCAATGAGAGATTGGCTAAACAAACTGATTCTTTTCTTTCTCTTATAAATAGAAACCAAGAAAAAAAAGAGGAAGGAGAGATACACAAAACACAGAAGGAAGGAGAGAGAAGAACCCTCTTGAAAGCAAAAAAAAAGAGAGAAAAGAGAATTTAATTCTCCAGAAAGAAGAAAGTCTCTTTAAAGAAGAAAGAAACTCTAGGTAAGAGAAGGAAGGAGATTACTCCATAAGCTTCCACAAAACAAAAGAGAATTTAATTCTCAAACCAAGAGTTTAATTCTTCCAAAAAAGAACTTAGTTCTTCCTCTAGTTGAAGATCTGCAGAAGCAGATCTCCCCACAAGTTGAGAATTTATTTCTAATCGGGGAGATCTATCTTGCAGATTCAAAACATAGGGGAAGAACTGAGTTTAAAGAATTTAATTCTTTCAATGTAACATATAGGAATTTAATTCCTCTAAATAGAATTGGGGTTTGACCCTATAAAAAAATTTAATTCTTAAACAAAGGATTTAACTCTCCATGCATGTCAAAGATATCAGCACCTAACGTATCACTTGCGCCCACATGAGCCTCCCCTCAATGACCAAAAGAGAACAATTGATATCAGGTCACGTGACCCCACGTGACCCCTGAGAAGTGCTCAACACTTATAAAGGAGAAAAGGGAATAAACCCAATTTTTGGGGCACCTCACGTGATCCCACATGACCCCCCAAACTGTTGTTCAACACCTATATAAGAAAAAAGGATGGGACCCAAATAGTTGTTCAAGCCTCACGTGATCACACATGACCCCCAATAGTGCTTAGCACTTATAAAAGAATAAGGGAATAAACCCAAGCGAACAACGCCAACTTTCAAGAGCATCACGTGCAACACGTGAGCGATCTCCAATTCCAGTGTTCAATACTGCTTTAGAGCCTCACGTGCCATACGTGAGCGCCTTCAACTTCCTGTGTTTAACACTGCCTCAGAGCATCACATGGGAACACGTGAGTATTAAAGGTACATTAGTGTCTAACACTATGAGAGGCCAACATTAGGCAACCTTGGACCAAATCTCCTGAGGCCAATCAATTGAGCCCATCACATTTAGGGTCCCCCAAACCAATCTCAGCCCCAAAGACAGCTAATGGGCTCCCAACAAATAGCATCTTAACTGATGTTCATCCCATTCCCCCAATCGGGAAATTGGTTCAAGGCTACATCTTTTCACACCTCTGATATGTGTCGTTGTAATTATTCAACGTCTTCAGAGAGGTGGTGGGTCCTTTATAGACCATGATGTCTTTAAACCCCACAGACTATAATTTCTTTAAACTAGACTATGATGTCTTTACATACAGACTGTGATGTCTTTAAACCATATGGACTACGATGTCCTTAAACCCAATGGACCACAAAGTCACTAAACTAAAACAATAGAGCCTAAATGCTCTTTTGTTGGATCTAAATGATCCTGTTAAGTAGATCTTAGTCTAAAATTAGACTAACGTATCCTTAACAAATGGTTAAGTTGATCTTAGTCTAAAATTAGACTAACATATCCTTAACAAATGGTTAAGTTGATCTTAGTCTAAAATTAGACTAACGTATCCTTAACAAACGTTTAAGTTGATCTTAGTCTCAAATGAGATTAACGATCCTTAAACCTAAACCAAAACCCAAATCTAAGAAAATACGGATTTTGACTAATCCACGCCCTACGGGCGACAACAAAAATTAGTCTCCGTATACAATCTACGGGCAACCAAAAATAAAACAAACACACATGACATGAAGTGACCATCTGGAGAAGGAGAAAGTGGTTACCGCGATGCGGTAGCGTAATTAACTGCAGGGGCTTGCGCCTGCAGGGAAGAGCGTCCTCACAATCAAAAACCCCTCAAATGAGGGGGAATCTGACGAAATCTGCTACAACGGCCGCATCTGTCTAAACCTCCAATATACGGTGCCATCAATCAACTTGGCATCTTCGGAGAGGTGGACGGATAAAACCAAATAGCATCTGCCCCTAAATTCAGGCAAGACGTTTGTCTTCCCGGTCTTTCGGCAGGGAGCAGATTCTGGCACGCCCGGTGGGACCTTTTCCTCTTTCCACTCCACACTTCGTGTGTCGTGTTTCATGAATGAATCGTGGTTTGCTATGGCTGTCCCTGGATTCGAGGTACTAAGATTTGGTGTCTTGCTCCGTGCAGAAAATAGAAGATCAATGGCTTCCAACTGCACCAACTGCAACAATTGCAACAACTCCCGCTCCGTCCTCGTAGGAGGAGCGACTTATGGGCCTCAAGAGGCCTCTGTTTTCATGATGCCAGTGGAGCAGGTGACGCAAGCCACTACTGGGTTGTTCTTTGGGACCATGCTCCCACCCATGAGCTTCAATGCCCCAATGCCGTTGCAAGAGGTTCCGAAGAAGTCGGTCTTTGATCGGCTTACGACTACCACAGCCCCTCTCAACGGTTCGTCCAAGTCTAACACATCAGTCTTTGATAGGCTAAGCCAAAACTCCAATGAGCCCGTGAAGAAATCCGTGATACCTGAAGGGGTTATCCCGAAATGGATAGCCATCCCTGCTCCAGAGAAAGAAGTCGTCAAAGAGGCTTCTCCTTCTAAAAGATCTGTCTTTGCAAGACTGGCTGCTCCAACTCCCGTTCCGGGCAAAATCACCAAGGCTGCTACCCCTGTCCGAAAGTCTGCCTTCGACAGGTTGGCCATCCCCTCTCAGCGGACGTCGGTTTTCGACAGGCTAATGACGACAACATCCCCTTATCAGAGAAGGGGGCATGAATAAGCCACCCCTATAGATGAGCCAGTACTGTCTGCTCGACACGCTCGACGTCGCCACTGGCACCGAGTGAGGAAAGCTGGGGGCAATTCCCCATCTGGGCTTACCCCGCCGGCTCCAACGGTGGAAGACGATGCTGCTGTTCCAACTGGGAACAGCTTTGAACCACTCAGGAGGGTGCGCAAGAACTCTCCGACAGCCGTGCTAAAAAGATCTCCTTCACCTACTGAGAACGTTACAAAGGTGAAGCCAGAGCAGCCCCCTCAGCGGCTATCCTCCAAAATTCACAGGATCTGGCGAAGGGTCCAAGACTCGGTGATCAACCAAGACTACTCCCGCTAACTGAAGAAGATGAAAGTTCGACAAGAGAAGGACACCCTGTTGTACCACAGAAGGTGTCGTCTACTTGGATGCCCGCAGCAACGGCCCTCTCAACTTCGACCGCTCACAAAAGGAGAAGGCCGGAGAAGATCACTGCGCCTGTGACGAATCTCAAGGGCACTGAATCTAAACGCCCCAAATCTGGGGGCATGGTGGTGCACACTGTTTATATGACATCCGGGAAAGAGGATAGCCGTATCTCTAAGGGTCATCGACCACTCACCAGATCCATAACAAAGGCCCAGGAGCAACAATAGAAGCTCCAGGAAATGTTAACACAGATGGCCGCACTCACTGGGCCAAAAGAAAGCCCGGAGACATCGTCAGAGCAGCGTCATGAATAAGAAACCGATGCCGAGTTCCTCCGCAGAATCCTCGAAAAGAAAGATAGAGAGGCCGCGGAACAAGCGGCCAGCATAAAACGAATGACACTTTTATTCCAAAATATGGTCGGGATGATGATACGGCCGGATCCTCTAGCTAAAGACCCTCCGATTGTCCTTGAAGACGACAGAGGGGAGACATCGAACCCTCTTCCGGCTCTATCAACGGCCAAAGAGGAGACGGTCTCTAAAGCCGCCCTGGATGACTATATAGCTCAACATATACGAGCTCATCAGGCGAGAGAAGCGGCTAACCAAATCGTTAAAACTGGACGACCCTATCCGGGTTGGTACGATCAAATAAAGTACCCTCCAGGATATATGATCCCTAAATTCCACGTATATAAGGGGACGGGAAATCCATACCAACACGTGGCTCAATTCAGGGCTCTGTGCGGCAACACCAGAGGTGACGATAAGCTACTGCTTCGCCAGTTTGTTGGCAGTTTGTCGGAGACAGCGTTTGAATGATACTCTGAGCTCCCAAATGACCCCGTTAAGACATTTGCAGAAATGAAGCTACTGTTTACACAGAGATTCGCAAGCGCTAGTGAGCGCACCCCAATCACGGCATTAATTAACGCCAGGGTGAAGCCAGACGAAACATGGGTCCAGTACGCGATACGATGGTGAAATCTATGGTCGAAGTGTAAACAGCGCATCGAAGAAGCGCCTGCAGTGGGCATGTTCATGGGTACTCTTGATCCGCAGGCGACCATATCCTAGTTCATGATGTTTTTCAAGCCAACTACTTTCCAGGCCTTGATTGACAAGTTGGCCCAAATGATCAAATGGGCCACAGGCCTTCCTCTTCGAAGTCGGAACCGCGGAGTGAAAAGGGAAAAGGGAAAGCGACCTTCGTCGCCAATGCTCAACAGCAGCCCAGTGGTCCAAAATCAGCTGATCGCCGAGACAATAGACGGCGATTCTTTAATGAGAAACTGAACCGCCCTTATTCGTTTCCCCGGGATAAAATGAGGAGACTGTTCGAGCTGGCTGTGCGCAACAGGCTCATCACCTTGACGGATCCAAAATGCCCATTACAGCCAGGTGACGTCAACAATCCAAATTATTGCCCCTACCATCGAGCAGTAGGCCATCCAATAGAAGATTGTTTCGTCTTCAAAGGCTGGATTGAGGACCAATCCTAACAAGGCAAATTCGCACTGTCTGAGAATTGGAAAGTGAGCCCGCCCCAGCCACACGCTCCTAAAAAGGTGGACACGCCGGGGGCATCGTGCTCTTTTGTAAAAGAAGCTTCATGGGAAGTAGTTCTTTCAGCAAAAACTAAAAGAATGCTGAAAGATCTCCAAGAATGTCCGGCGATTAAGTGGAAAAGCCCGCTGGAGCCCGAGATTATTGAGGGAATGCTGAAACTACACCCAACATCGGGAGTTAGTAGCAATGGGCAAAACGCCCAGGCCCAGCCGTCAAAGTCTTCAAAGAAGAAGAAGAAGACCAAAAAGCCCGTGAAGCCTGATGACAAGTGCACGGACTTACAAAAACATATTGACGCGCTGGAGGAATACAACCAAAAGGCGCGAACCCCGGTCACACTCCAAGAATTTCTCAACAATATCCTTGAGAGCGGAGAAACGACAATAACGACGGGGATAACTTGTCAGAAGAATCTGAGGATTATGTGGCAAGTTGCCACACGATCTCTCATTCAGTGTTAACTAACGAAGAAGCTCACTCAGCGTAAAAAGATAGCATAAAGGAGCTGGGGGCAGGGTCGAAGCTAAAGCCCTTAGAACCGTCTGACGAGATGATCGACCTGCTGCTGAACGAAGCCCGTCAAAAAAGCAAGGATGATCAAGAACACGAAATGGCCATATTCGAAAAGGCCAGGAGTTGGCGTCAATTTAAAGAATTCATGGGTCACGGAACACTCCAACCAGATTAAAGCACGCCTGCGGCAGACGAAAGCATGATTAAAACGTAGAAATGATTCGGTAAAGCCATCTCGTTGGGGATGAAGCTGCCACCTCTCAAAGAAGACACTTCAGAAAATACGTTCCCCGACGAACTAGATGCACATCCGAATTACTGCTTATATCATCGGAGGACCACGCACCCTACTGAAGAGTGCAATGCCTTTAAAAGCTGGTGGCAGGAATACGTTGCCCACCGACAGCATTTCAAACGGATGAAGCGCAAAATGCGTCGAGAGCAGAAGAGCACGACAGATGAGCGCAAAATAACTACCGGCAACTGTCATATGGTTGATTCCGGGGGATCGCAAGTTCTTACCTTCGGGATCGGTTCTGATGAAAAAATAGCCCTCGGCCCTCTCTTCAAGGAATCCATCTCCGAAACAAAAGAGATAAAGACCTGCGAGAACATTCAGCTACGTAATCGCACGCAACCCGAAAAGAATCTCGGACCCACAAATAAGGGGTCGAGTAAAAAAGATAAAGGGAAGGAAAAGTCCCTAAAGATATCACCCTTGATGATCAAGTCGTACAAGAGCTGACAGCCAAGGACCCGCTAAATAAAAACAAGGTGGATTACAACGTTCTGGCACACCTGAGGAAGATACTTTCACAACTGAGCATTCTCGATGCCCTTCTGCTATCTAAAGAGGCGAGAGATTCTTTGATCAAGGCACTATAAAAACCTGAGCAGTTCTAAGCTTTCCTTGCCGAAGAAAAGATGAAGGACACTGGAAGAAGTGCACACGACTGATATCACTTTCGGCGATGAAGATCTCCTCCTCGGGACGTACGGACATAACCGTCCCTTGTATGTCACTGGATACCGACATGACATTAAGATAGGGAAGATCTTAGTCGACAACGGATCCTCTGTCAACCTCCTAAATGTGAGGGTACTAAAAGAAATATGCATGAGCGTCCAGCACCTCGCTCGGGATAAAATCACCATCTCCGGATTCGACTCCCAGTCATCACGGACGCTCGGGTCTGTAATTCTGACGTTACGCTTTGGGCTGCTCATCACTGACATCAAGTTTCACGTCATTGTATATCGCTGGATACTGCCATAACATTAAGATAGGGAAGATCTTAGTCGACAACGGATCCTCTGTCAACCTCCTAAATGTGAGGGTACTAAAAGAAATCTGCATGAGCGTCCAGCACCTCGCTCGGGATAAAATCACCATCTCTGGATTTGACTCCCAGTCATCACGGACGCTCGGGTCTGTAATTCTGACGTTACGCTTTGGGCTGCTCGTCACTGACATCAAGTTTCACGTCATTGACGCTAAGACTTGCTACAACACTTTGCTCGGTCGGCCTTGGTTACACGAGTACAATATTATCCCTTCTACACGACATCAGTGTATGAAGTATTTCAAAGATGGGCTTGAATACACTGTGACAGGGGAGCTGAATCCATTCTCCGTAAACGAAGTCCAAAAGTACGAAGACACAAAGTACTTCTTACCAAACTTCAAAGATACGGAAAGATGCCATAAACCTAAAGATAAACAAAAAGCTATCACCACCATTCCGGTCTTCGGGAGCGATACCGAGGAGGAAGAAGAGATAGTCTATTCGGGATCGCCTCAATGCAATAAACCTGGACCATCTACTCCTATGTTGGTCTTCAGCAGTGGTTCTGAAGATGAGGTCAATGCAGTATTTTCTGTTCGGCCATCAATACAAGCCTTCACCGATGATGAACGGAGTTTGCAGATCGCCATAGTTCCGCATCAGCACTACAAAGAGCTCGACGCACTTGATACCTATAGTGTGCAAGAGCTGCAGACGTTCTACATCCCTCCCAGGCGAAGAGATGAAAAGGCGATCCTCTTTTAACGATCTGCGGAAACCAAAGTGGAGAAAGAAATCTGGCATGGTGCCGATTCTACGCTTGACAGGCTTCAGCCTATCCATCTGCCCAGATACTACACGAAAGAATTGAAAAGGTTGTTGAGGCGCCAAGGCGTACCTTTCAAACAGACTGCTCGACAAGCTCAGTTCTACAACAGGATCTGGAACGTCCCTGGAACTCAGCAAAAATTGCCCAACGGGAGAATGGAAATGATCGAGCTCGGATATGTTTAATCCAAGAAACGAAAACGATTCCGTGGCTGCTACGTTGTACATGACTTTGATGAAGAAGGAGATGCTCTGTTAGAAGACGCTAACCCTGAACCAAAACGAGGTCCCGCCATGAAAGTGCCAAGTCCGTCGTTCGAAGAACAGATGGACAAGCTAATAAGGGAAGCGGGTCAAAAGGTCTGGGATGACCATAGCCGCGAAATGGCCATTTACGAGAAAGCCAGGACGCAGCGCCTCCTTCAGCAGGCTGTGGAGAATGACGATGCTCTTCGTCGCCAGCCTGTCATGCAAAAGACCCGACGCAGAGGTAGAAACAAGCTAAAGAATGGATAAACGTTTGACAGTGGTAAAGCGGGTCTAAGAAGCCTCGCGATCGAAAATTGAGCAGCCGGGATCCGTCTCTTATAAAGAATATGGGTCGAGCATATTCTTTTCCCCAAGACAAGATAAGGAAGATATTCGATCTTGTCATGAAACATCAGATGATGACACTCCCGGTGTCCAAGCACCCCAAACAAGCAGACGAGGTCTCTCACCCGGATTATTGCTCATATCACCGAGCGATAGGACATCCTCTTGAAAACTGCTTCACCTTCAAAAACTGGGTCGAAGGCCAATATCAACGTGGCAGTTTCGCTCTATCCAGCAGTTGGAGGGTAACCCCACCACAGAAGCATGTTCCAAAAGCAACGTACATAGCGAGAGTAGAACCAGATCAACATTGGTCTTGGAAACGATCTCGTACCTGTCACGCGATAACGCTATCAGAAGAAGGAGTGCTTGAGAACATGGATGACCTATCCTGGTGCTTTGAAAATGAGGATGAAGATGAGTTGATCTCAGAATTTCCACCCGCGCCAAAAGAGTTGGAAGATGGAATACATATTACCGCGGAAAACCTAAGGAAAATCGACCTGGGGACGACAAACGACCCGAGGCCTACGTTCGTCAGTGAGCTACTGTCCGATGAACAGGTAGCTACGCTAAGAGATGTGCTTATGCAGTATAAAGACTGCTTCCCATGGAACTACTCCGAGATGCCGGGGCTAGATCCAGAGATAGTTGTGCATAAATTGGCGATATCTCTGTACGTCAAGCCAGTCAAGCACTACTACGAACTATGAGGGCTCATACATCATAGACAAAGTCTACCAAGGAGGGGTTTATCTACTCATAGACATGCATAGCGAAAGACCCTTCAGGCCAATAAACGGACGGTTCCTGAAAAAATACTATGCCCGACGAGTCACGACCTGGGTCAACGATAAATGACGACGCCTATGTCCACTCGTTATCTTCTCAAGCCCAAACTCTATAAGTAGTATCCGACGAAACCCTGCCTTAAAAACGTGCGACGGACCGTAATGTCCTTATACTAACAACGGACCATAATGTCCTTAAACTAGCAATGGACCGAAACGTCCTAAAACTAACGACTGACTGAAACGTCTGTAAACTACTATGAACCGCATCATCATAAAGCTGACGCAAAAAAGGTACATCCACAAGCAAAATGTGCACGGATGAAAACTCGAAAGGGCTCCGTGAGTAAAAACAGCAGGGCTACCGGCGAGTTTGTGAAAACCCGAAAGGGCGCAATCTCGTTAAAAGACACTTGCAAGGTCCTCTCGACCTTGTAAGGAGAAAACTACCTGCGTGAGATCCTTACGACTCACAAAGGAGCAACATACTTAGGGATCCCCATGATTCCTAAGGAGAAATTACACTTACGAGATCCTCACGACTTATAAGGAGAACCCTCTTATGAGACCCTCACGGCTCATAAGATTCAAAAGCCTTAAGCTAAAGGGGTCTGAACCTGTTCTTAAGCCATCACCTTTCCCAGATTGCCCTACAAGCGATTCATTACTGACCCTTGTATACAATCCACGAGCATAAATAATCATTTCCTTGCCGAGTCCCACCAACGACGAGGAATGCCCACATTCGATGAACAAACACTTGTAGGTCCTCTCGATTTACAAGGAGAAAACACTCTTGCAAGATCCTTACGACTTACAAGAGAACATACACTTAGGAATCCTCACGATTCCTAATGAGAAACGACACCTATGAGATCCTCACGACTCGTAGGGAGAAACACCTTTATGAGACCCTTACGTCTCATGAAGTCAAAAGCCTTAGTCGACAGGATCTTAACCCTGTTTTCTAAGCCACCTTTGTTCGAACCGATGATGGCAGATGATGATTCGCTCCTGGTAATATCCCAGTTGTAGCGATGCTGATGCCTAAATCGGTATCAAATTCCAAGTCCTTTTATGGCAGATGATGATTCGCTCCTGGCAATATCCCAGTTGTAGCGATGCTGATGCCTAAATCGGTATCAAATTCCAAGTCCTTTCATGGCAGATGATGATTCTCTTCTGGCAATATCCCAGTTGTAGCGATGCTGATGCCTAAATCGGTATTAAATTCCAAGTCCTTTCAAGGCAAATGATGATTTGCTCCTGACAACATTCCAGTCGCAGCGATGCTGATGCTAAGATTGGTAT
Source organism: Agapanthus africanus (assembly GCA_030015575.1). Taxonomy (NCBI): domain Eukaryota; kingdom Viridiplantae; phylum Streptophyta; class Magnoliopsida; order Asparagales; family Amaryllidaceae; genus Agapanthus; species Agapanthus africanus. Next base: position 517,422,760 of record JASDDO010000031.1, on the reverse strand, counting down.
CAGATCTTGAGTTCCGTACTCGAAAAAAATGCATATGAAATAGCCGAAATGTTTGGGCAACTCGCAATAAAAATCAGCGAGTAAAATATATGCATATAAAAATAGCCGAAATGTTTGGGCAACTCGCAATAAAAAGCAGCGAGTAAAGAAAAAGAAAAATAGCCGAAATGATTGGGCAATCGCAACTTTCGCGATATAAAAAGCTGAAATGATAGAGCATCGCGGAAAGAAAAAAATGAAATAAAACCTTTTTCCCTACAGGTGAGATCACATCGATCCCTGTATACAATCCACGGGCACAAAAAAAAGGGAACCATATCATCCCACCAGGCTCCATCAGAAAGAGAGCCAAGTCTCGATGGCAATATCTACAACCTAGAGATCAACAATGGCGTTCCTTCTCGTTCCAACCAGAAGCAGATATGACGTCAAAAAATGGAGCTATGGCAAAGTCCCCTAGTTCCATATCTCGAAGGTTGAAAAACAGCCTAGAGACTATCTCGGAGCCACGGCAGAGTCCCTAGTTCCAAGTCTCGACGACCACAGACAACCTGGAGACCCACAACAGCGTTCCTCCTCATTCCAGCAGGATTCAGACGCGACAATCAATCTCAGAGCCACGGCAGAGTCCCTAGTTCCAAGTCTCGACGGCCACATCTACAGCCTGGAGACACACAACAGCATTCCTCCTCATTCCAGCAGGATTCGGACGCAACAATCAATCTCGGAGCCACGACAGAGTCCCTAGTACCAAGTCTCGACGGCCACATCTATAGCCTGGAGACCCACAACATCGTTCCTCCCTATTCCAGCAGGATTCGGACGCGACAATCAACCTCGGAGCCATGGCAAAGTCCCTAGTTCTAAATCTCGACGGTTCACAGACAACCTGGAGACCACCTCGATATTCGTTTCGTTACAGTAGACGCAACGTCAATAAAGCGGAGCCATGGCAAAGTCTCTAGTTCCAAATCTCGACGGTTCACAGACAACCTAGAGACCACCTCGACATTCATCTCGTTACAGAAGACACAACGTCAGCAAAGCGGAGCCGCGGCAAAGTTCCCAGTTCCAGGACTCGGCGGTGCACAGACAACCTAGAGTCAACCCCTGACCCCGTAGAACACGGCTAAAGTCAATCCCGACCCCGTGAAACACGGCTAAAGTCAATCCTGACCCTGTGGAATACGGCCAAAGTCAATCCTGACCCCGTGAAACACGACCAAAGTCAATCCTGACCCCGTGGAATATGGACAAAGTCAATCCTGACCCCGTGGAATACGGCCAAAGTCAATCCTGACCCCGTGAAACACGGCGAAAGTCAATCCTGACCCCATAGAACACGGCCAAAGTCAATCCTGACCCAGTGGAAAACGGCCAAAGTCAACCACTGACCCCGTAGAACACGGTGAAAGTCAAACATGACACCGTGGAAAACGGCCAAAGTCAACCCTCGACCTCCCCGTCGAAGCAATGCTTTGACTCGGGAATAGGTCAACTCATCAACCACTTACGAGTCCTCTCGACTTGTAAGGAAGAAAATTCTCTTGTGAGATCCTTACGACTCTTAAAAGAAAACACACTTAGGAATCCTCACGATTCCTAAAGAGAAAATACACCTACGAGATCCTCTCAACTCGTAGGGAGAAAAATCTTTATGAGACCCTCATGGCTCATAAAGTTGGAAAGCCTTAGGTGGTAGACCTGAACCTGTTTCCTAAGCCATCACTACCCTACAAAGAAGTCAAGATGGACTATCTACAGACCACATTTTCCAAAATTATATGCCAGAGAAATGGAGGTGCTACTCAAGAGTGCATAAACTGCTCCGCATCAAATCGAAATGAAAAGGCGTAACCTACGGACGTCAACCACATACCATGAATGACAGTAAGAAGAACATTTGATTCGCATCCAGTTAAGCGTTCGAAGCATACCCATTTATGTATGTGCGGAAAAGGTTTAGTGCATAAAATAAACATGCGCAAATAAAAATTGTCTATTCATACTTCAGAAAATTCTTACAGTGATGAAAATGGTAAACAAAAACATCATTATAATATTTACAATGGCAAGACATCAAATCCAGGACATGGATTGAGGAATTCAAAAGTTAGGCTATCCATTCTCGTATGCTTCCTCTCACGATCACAAGCATCAGGGTTCTCACTGATGTCCTCCGCCCTTCGATAGGTAGCGATTATTGTCTCGTCTTTTCTTTGAGATTAGGCCCATCAGATATACTGAGTGTACCTTATCTTCGCCGTCATCCAATGCTTTAAGTAGCATGCCGTCATAGAATAAAGGAAGTGCTTCCCAGATCATTCTCACAATGAGCTTCAAAAGAGCGGAACGACGAGGAAGCAGTCGACCATTGTATTCATCAAAGTGACGCATGATTTCGGCGCACTGAGCGTTTGTAAACTCCTGGTTCTGGCAGCGGCCTAGTGCGCGAATGTCTCCATAAGAAATAATCTCATGGAAATCATACAGATGAGCGACCATAACGACTGAAAAGGAAAATCAGTAAGAGTTTAGTGGGCAGACTGATTAAGAAGACCCTCATTAAAAAAAGCATTGGGATGCAAAAAAATTCTGAGGAAGACAACCTTTGATAAGACACCTAACAAAATTAAAAATCTGCGCGAATAAGGGTAAAACTCTATGAAAAGATTTTCAAGAACACCAGAGAATAAAATTCCCGAAGGGTCCCATTGATTTTTGAGCTAAGCTCTTCGCCAGAGGAATTAAATTCCTTTATGTAATGGAATTAAATTCCAAGAATCCATAAAAATACATGAGAAAAAAAATCCCATGAATCCTCAAAATCAGAGTGAAAAGTTCGAGATATGGTAGTTTATTACTCAAAGATCACATTTTTGGAGGATGGGTTTCTGAGGAGAGCAAAGCTCACATAATGGATTTAAAATCCAGAGGCTTTCTCAAAGAAGGAAAGTTTTCTGATGTACAAAGCGTTACCTGAAAAAGGGTTTCTTTAGACAGAGTTTAACTCTGGATTTGTAATGGAAGAGAACTAAGCTCTGAGGAAGAGAATTAAATTCTCAAAGAAAATAAAATAGAAAGGAGATGAAGAAACAGTGGCAGCCTAAGGAATCAAACCCTTGCATTAATAAGACATGACTAGGGCGGTTCATCTTCCCGTTCCCTTAGAACAATCCAACGGCTGTAAAAGTGGCAGCGTTGCATTCACGTGTAAATCACGTGAGAACAACGCTGAAGGGGTATTTGTTCCCTTATGGAAACTGAACAAAAAATACATACATACATATATATATATATATATATATATATATATATATATATATATATATATATATATATATATATATATAGAAAAGCAACGGGAAAAGCCCCCAAATGGAGCATCACGTGCCCACACGTGATAGGCGCTGCGCTTGACAAAGCAAGGCTAAAACTAAAGCTAAAATTGAGCCTCACGTGCAGACACGTGACTGCTATATACAAAGTATATAAGCGCCTTCTTAAAAACAATTGGCCAGAAGAAGTCACGTGGTAGCATGTGACGCTTTTTGATATGCTTAACGCTGTGAAGGGTCACGTGCTACATGTGATGAGCCCCTATGCTTTCTAAACCGATGAAATTAAATTCTAACATAAAAGGGGTCAGAACCCTATTTGGAAAACATTTCCCTAGATCTTTCTAAACAAGAAAGATTGCGCTCTGCAAAGCAGAGCGCCGTTGGATTAAAAATCTAATGGTGATTAAAAATTACCAATTTACAGAAGAAGATTCTGTGTAGGGAAATATTTTCCTAATTTTGTGAGAAATATCTTCTGTAAAACATAAGTCCTTGGATTAAAAATCCAACGGTGAATAAAATTCACCGATTGATCTAAAAGATCATTTTGGTTGGTTATAAAATCAATCAAAATCTCTCAATGAGAGATTGGCTGAACAGACTGATTCTTTTTTTTCTCCTATAAATAGGAGCCAAGAAAAAAAAGAGGAAGGAGAGATACAAAAAACACAGAAGGAAGGAGAGAGAAGAACCCCTTTGAAAGCAAAAAAAGAAAGAAAGAGAGAAAAGAGAATTTAATTCTCCAGAGAGAAGAGGGTCCCTTTAAAGAAGAAAGAAACTCTAGGTAAGAGAAGGAAGGGGATTACTCCATAAGCTTCCACAAAACAAAAGAGAATTTAATTCTCAAACCAAGAGTTTAACTCTTCTAAAAAGAACTTAGTTCTTCCTCTGGTTGAAGATCTGCAGAAGCAGATCTCCCCACAAGTTGAGAATTTAATTCTCATCGGGGATATCGGTCATGCAGATTCAAAACTTAGGGGTAGAATTGAATTTTGAGAATTTAATTCTTTCAATGTAACATATAGGAATTTAATTCCTCTAATTAGAATTGGGTTTAACCCTATAAAAGAATTTAATTCTTAAACAAAGGATTTAACTCTCCATGCATGTCAAAGAGATCAGCACCTAACGTATTACGTGTGCTTACGTGAGCCTCCCCTCAATGACCAAAAGAGAACAATTGATATCTGGTCACGTGACCCCCACGTGATCCCGGAGAAGTGCTCAGCACTTCTAAAAGAGAAAAGGGAATAAACCTTATTTTTGGGGCACCTCACGTGATCCCACATGACCCCCCAAACGGTTGTTCAACACCCATATAAGAAAAAGGGATGGGACCCAAATAGTTGTTCAAGCCTCACGTGATCACACGTGACCTCCAATAGTGCTTAGCACTTATAAAAGAATAAGCGAATAAACCCAAGCAAACAACGCCAACTTTCAAGAGCATCACGTGCAACACGTGAGCGATCTCCAATTCCAGTGTTCAACACTGCTTTAGAGCCTTACGTGCCACACGTGAGCGCCTTCAACTTCCATTGTTTAAAACTGCCTCAGAGTATCATATGGGAACACGTGAGTACTAAAGGTACATTAGTGTTTAATACTATGAGAGGCCAACATTAGGCAACCTTGGACCAAATCTCCCGAGGCCAATCAATTGAGCCCCTCACATTTAGGGTCCCCCAAACCAATCTCAGCCCCAAAGACAGCTAATGAGCTCCCAACAAATGGCATCTAAACTGATGTTCATCCCATTCCCCCAATCGGGACATTGGTTCAAGGGTACATCTCTTCACACCTCTGATATGTGTCGTAATTCTTCAACGTCTTCAGAGAGATGATGGGTCCCGACAACCAAAAACTTTATAGACTATGATGTCTTTAAACCCCATAGACTATGATGTCTTTAAACTAGACTATGATGTCTTTAAACCCCATGGACTACGATGTCTTTAAACCCCATGGACTATGATTTCCTTAAACCCAATGGACTGCAAAGTCCCTAAACTAAAACAATAGAGCTCAAATGCTCTTTTTTGGATCTAAATGATCCTGTTAAGTAGATCTTAATCTAAAATTAGACTAACGTATCCATAACAAATGGTTAAGTTGATCTTAGTCTAAAATTAGACTAACGTATTCTTAACAAACGTTTAAGTTGATTTTAGTCTCAAATGAGATTAACGATCCTTAAACCCAAACCAAAACCCAAATCTAAGAAAATACGGATTTGGACTAATCCACGCCCTATGGGCGACAACACAAATTAGTCTCCGTGTACAAACCACGAGCAACCAAAAATAAAACAAACAAACATGAAACGAAGTGACCATCTGGAGAAGGAGAAAGTGGTTACCGCGATACGGTAGCGTAATTAACTGCAGGGAATTGCGCTTGCAGGGAAGAGCGTCCCCACAATCAAAAACCTTTCAAATGAGGGGGAATCTGTCGAAGTCTGCTACAATGGACGCATCTGTTTAAACCTCTAATATATGGTGCCATAAATCAACTTGGCATTTTTGGAGAGGAGGACGGATAAAACCAAATAGCATCTGCCCCCAAATTCAGGCAAGACGTTTGTCTTCCCGGTCTTTCGGTGGAAAACGGGAAGGGCTGAAAAGGCTGTTAAGATGTTATGGTGTACTCCTCGAACAAACTGATGCACAAGCCAAATTCTATAAGAATATTTAGGATATCCCTGGGACCCGGCAAAAGATTCCCAACGGGAAGATGGAGACAACCAGGCTCGAATACGTTTGGTCTAAGAAACGGGAGCGATTCCGTAGCTGCCGTGTCATAAACAACTCTGGTGAAGAAGGGAACGCTCTTTCAAATAGCTGTGACATTGAAACAGTGCAAAATCCCGCTCTAAGAATGTCAAATTCATCGTTCGAAGAACAAGTTGACAGGCTAATACAAGAATCTTGTCTAAAGATCCAGGACGACCGCAGTCACGAAATGGCTATCTATGAAAAAGCCAGGACGCAACGCCTCAACCAAACGTCTGCAAAGAAAGATGACTACAATACCCTTCATCCTCAACCAGCTGTACGTTCTCGCCTCGAAGGAAAATCCCAAAATAGAGGCACAAACAAGGCAAAGAAAGCAAACAATGCCCGAAAATAGCAAAACGGATCCAAGAAGCCGTACTCTCGAGGAAAAGATAGTTGGAACCCGTCCTTTATGAAGAAGATGGGCCGAGAATACTCTTTCCCTTAAGACAAGACAAGGAAAATATTCAACCTTGTCATGAAGCACCAAATGATGACGCTTCCGAAGCCTCGGCATCCCGAGCAAATAAACGAGGTCCATCATTCGGATTATTGTTCCTATCACCGAGCAATATGCCATCCCATTGAAGACCGCTTCACCTTCAAAAACTGGGTAGAAGACAAATACCGACAGGGCATGTTCACTTTATCTGACAGCTGGAAAGTAACCCCTCCGCAAAAGCATGAGCCAAATAAGACTTATACTGCGAGGATAGGACCAGTTCAACATCAAGAATGGAAGCAAACTCGTACCTGCCATGTGATAACACTCTCAAAGGAGGAAGAGCATGAGACTATGGATGACCTTTTCAAGTGTTTCGCAAATGAAGACAAGGATGAAGTGATCTCAGGATTTCCACCGGTACCAAAAGAGCAGGAAGATGGGATACACACTACGGAAGATAACCTAAGGAAAATTGACTTAGGGATGGAAAACGATCTGAGGCCGATGTTCGTCAGTGAGCTGCTATCTAAAAAGCAGGCGACCACTTTAAAATATGTACTCATGCAGTATAAAAATTGCTTCGCGTGAAATTATTCCGAAATGCCAGGTCTAGATCCAGAAGTAGCAGTACATAAACTGGCCATATCGCCGGACATAAAGCCAGTCAAACAAGCGCCGAGGAGGATGCGACTCGAACTTGAGATGAGCATCAATGCTGAAGTCAAGAAGCTAATCGACTCCGGCTTCATCCAGGAAGTTCAATACCCTAACTGGATTGCTAACATCGTTCCAGTGATGAAGAAAAATGTGACAGTGCGCATCTGCGTGGTCTTTCGGGACCTCAACAAAGCTTGCCCGAAGGAATACTTCCCAGTACCTGTTACCAAGTTGATGATCGATAACACGTCTACCCACGAGGTTTTCTCTTTCATGGATGGATTTTCGGGATACAATCAAATAAAAATGCATCTTGAAGACCAAAAGCATGCTGCCTTTCGGACTCCGCTAGGCATATTCTGCTACAAAGTGATGCCTTTTGGTTTAAAGAATGCTGGCGCTACCTACCAGAAGGCCACGATGAAGATCTTCGATGAACTCATCCATGAGATTGTCGAATGCTACATCGACGTCCAGGTGGTGAAAAGCAAGTGTTACGAGGAACATTGGGAACATCTAGACACAGTGTTCTAATGTCTTCGGAAGTATAATTTGAAGATGAATCCTTTAAAATGCGTGTTTGGAGTCTCTTCAGGCAAATTCCTAGGATTCATCATACGACACCGGGTATCGAAATCAACCCTTCGAAGATCAAGGTGATTATAGAGATGCCCACGCCAAGGACTCTCAAGTAGTTGCGATCCCTTCAAGGAAAACTCGCGTATATCCGACGGTTCATAACCAACCTTTCGGAAAAATGCCTTTTCTACAGTCATCTAATGAAGAAGGGGACCCTATTCGTCCGGGATCAAAAATGCCAGAACGCACTAGACGAGATTAAGCAGTACCCGCAAAATCCACCAGTACTGACCGCCCCGGTTAGAGGAAGGTCCCTCATCCTATACACAATAGCCATTGAAGGTTCTCTGCGTGCGCTATGGGCACAAGAGAATGACCAGGGAAAGGAGATAGCTCTGTACTATTTGAGTCAAGTTCTGCTCGGGGTAAAAAACAACTACTCCCCCATCGAAAAGTATTGCCTGACACTGATCTTCACGATAATGAAGCTCAGACATTACGCCTTGGCACATGAGGTCCATCTCATATTAAAGGTGGATCCCCTCAAATATCTGATCTCAAGGGCCATTCTAACAGGAAAGCTTGCCAAATGGGCCTTCCTCTTAATGGAGTTCTCGATAACGTATCGACCCCTCAAACCAGTGATGGGCCAGGCCATCGCCGACTTTCTCGCCGAGCATCCGATACCAGCTGACTCCCCCTTAATTGCGAGTTACCGGATGAACATGCGTTCGACACAAAGGAAGAAGAGAATGATGGCCGATAGGAACTTTACTTCGATGGAGCATCTTCTACTTCGATGGAGCATCTTCCATGAAAAGGCAAAACTACAACACCCCCATAATCAAAGATGGGGTGGGCCTTATCTTCGTGACTCCGCAAGGAGGGATACTACGCTATGCCTTCTCTTTAACGGAGCCAATGACTAATAACGAAGCTGAATATGAAGCTTTGATAGCAGGTCTCGAGATCGCTGTTGACATGGGAATCAAAGACCTCCTCATATAAGAAGACTCCTAGTTGATCGTTAGCCAAGTAAATGGCGACTATTAGACGTGCAAACCAGAGTTGATAAAATACGGCGAAAGAGTGCAACAACTGCTGACGTAAATCCCTTCTTACATCTTAGAGAGCATACCGCGTGCAGAAAATATTAAGGCGGATGCATTGGCCAAGATGGCTAAGGAATTGGCCGATGAAGATCTCGACGACGTAAGGATCACCATGCAAACCCGTAGAGTTCTCGCGCCAGAAAAAATATCTTCGGAGGATTTAATAGAGCCATCTGAAAGAAAAGAAACGACCAAACAAGCCGGGCCAAAGATGAAACTGAAGATCAAAAGAATGAGTTACTATTGGCCCACAATGATTCAGGGACAGCCTTGAATATGTGAAGCAGTGTCACTCGTGCCAGATTCATGGGGACTTCATCCACCAACATCCAAATCCGCTACAGCCAACGGTGACCAGCTAGCCATTCGAAATGCGGGGAACCGACATAATTGGCCCCATTGAACTGGTATCATCCAAAGGACATCAGTTCATACTTGCAACGACCGATACTTTTCTAAGTGAGCAGAAGCAGTACCACTAAGGGAAGTGAAGACGGAGAATATTCTCCATTTATTCAAGACACATGTCATCTACCGGTTTGGCACTCCGCTATGGATAATCTCGGAGAATGGACCAGCCTACAAGAGCCATAAAATCAGCCACTTCGCAGAACAGCATAAAATAGACTGGAGATACTTTTACGTCTATAATCCCTGAGCTAACGGTCTAGCTGAAGCTTTCAACAAGACTTTAACAAAGATTATAAAGAAAATGGTGTCGAGAAACAAAAAAGACTGGCACGAAAGGCTGCACGAACCTCTTTGGGCATACCGAATGACGTTCAAAACAACCACGAATACAACCCCATACGCGTTAGTATTCGGCACGGAAGTAGTGCTCCCTCTAGAAATAGAACTCCCTTCTCTTCAAGTAGCGGTTCGATACGAGCCGACAGATGAAGAAAACGCTCATCTCCGGCTTGAGGAGCTCAACGCCCTCGACGAAACTCGCCTTATAGCACATCAGAACCTGGAGGCTTATAAGGCAAGGATGACGCGGCCAAATGAAAAACTGACCAGGCTGAGAACATTCCGCCAAGACGAACTCGTGCTAGTCGTCAAAAGATCTATGATCCTCAACCGGGCAAAATGGGGGAAATTCGAGCCGAACTATGAAGGTCCGTACATCATAGACAAATTCTACCAAGGTGGAGCCTACCTGCTCATGGATATGCATGGCGAAAGACCCTTCAGGCTAATAAACGGCCGATTGCTCAAAAAATACTATGTTTGATGAGTCATGACTTAGGTCAATGATAGATGATGACGCTCGTGTCCGCTCGCTATCTTCTTGAGTCAAAACTCTGAAAGTAGTATGCAAAGACGCTCCGTCGCCTCAAAAATGGCGATAACGGACTGTGATATCCTTAAACTAAAAATTTGCCTCAAACACGGCGAAAATGGACCGAGATGTCCTTAAACTAAAAATTCGCCTCAAACATGACGACATTGGACCGAGATATTCTTAAACTAAAACCCCGCCTCAAATATGGTGACATCAGACCGAGATGTCCTTAAACTAAAAATTCACCTCAAATATGGCGACAACGGACCGAGATATTCTTAAACTAAAAATTCGCCTCAAACATGGCGATATTGGACCGAGATGTTCTTAAACTAAAACCCCGCCTCAAATATGGAGACATTGGACCGAGATGTCCTTAAACTAAAAAATTGCCTCAAACGTGGAGACACCTGACCGAGATGTCCTTAAACTAAAAATTCGCCTCAAACATGGCAACATTGGACCGAGATGTCCATAAACTAAAACCCCGCCTCAAATATGGCGACATTGGACCGAGATATCCTTAAACTAAAAAATCACCTCAAACAGGGCGACACCGGACCGAGATGTCCTTAAACTAAAAATTCTCCTCAAACATGGCGACATTAGACCGAGATGTCCTTAAACTAAAGCCCCACCTCAAATATGGTGACATTGGACCGAGATGTCCTTAAACTAAAACCCCACCTCAAATATGGAGACATTGGACCGAGAAGTCTTTAAACTAGAAATCGTTCGCCTCAAATATGGCGACATTGGACCGAGAAGTACTTAAACTAGAAATCGTTCGCCTCAAATATGGCGGCAATGGACCGAGACGTCCTTAAACTAAAAATTCGCTTCAAATATAGCGGCAATGGACCGAGATGTCCTTAAACTAAGCACATCGCCTCCAAAACGGTAATGTGCTCCCTTGAGATCTATATTGCAATCAAAGATCTAACGGCGGGGACTGCAACTCAAGTCCCACTGGCTACACAGCTACTTCAGCGGTGAAGTCACCCACAAGCCTCATTGGCAAACAGATAGGTCAAAAAAACGGTACGTCCACAAGTAAAATGGGCACGGATGAAAACCCGAAAGGGCGTCGTGAGTAAAAACAGCAGGACTGCCAGCGAGTTTGTGAAAACCCGAAAAGGCGCAATCTCGTAGTAAAAAAATGGTACGTCCACAAGCAAAATGGCCACGGATGAAAACCCGAAAGGGCGCCGTGAGTAAAAGCAGCAGGATTGCCAGCAGTTTGTGAAAACTCTAAAGGGCGCAATCTCATAGTAAAAAACCGGTATGTCCACAAGCAAAATGGGCACGGATGAAAACTCGAGAGGGCGCTGTGAGTAAAAACAGCAGGACTGCTGGCAAGTTTGTTAAAACCCGAAAGGGTGCAATCTCGTAAAAACAAGTTTTTATTATACACTTACGAGATCCCTATGACTTGTAAGGAGAATTTCCCCCATGAGACCCTTATGGCTCGTAGGGTTCAAAAGCCTTAAGCTACGGGGATCTAAAACTGCTCTTAAGCCCTCATATTCCCCAACATGCCCTACAAGTGGTCCAATATTGACCTTTGTATACAATCCATAGGCATAAATAAACACTTTCTCACCAAGTTCCGCCAACGACAAGAAATATCCTCATATGGTGAACGACACTTGTAAGTCCTCTCGACTTATAAGGAGAAAACGCTCTTGTAAGATCCTTACGACTTGCAAGAGAATATACTACTTAGGAGTCCTCACGACTTCTAAGGAGAACATACACATACGAGATCCTCACGACTCATAGGGAGAAATACCTTTCTGAGACCCTTACGGCTCATAAAGTCAAAAAGCCTTAGTCGACCGGATTCTAACCTGGTTTGCTAAGACATCTTTGTTCAAATCGACAAAAGCAAATGATTATTCGCTCCTGGCAACATTCCAGTTGTAGAGATACTGATGCCTAAACGGGTGTCAAACTCCAAGTCCTTTCACGGCAAATGATGATTCGCTCCTGGCAACATTCCAATCGTAGCGATGCCGATGCCAAGGTTGGTATCAGATCCCAAACTCGCAATAAAAACAACAGTGAGTAGTAAAAAATGTGCATATGGAATAGCCGAAATAATGGAGCAACTCGCAATAAAAATCAGCGAGTAAAAATATGAATATGAAAACAGCCGAAATGTTTGGGCAATTTGCAATAAAATGCAGCGAATAAAAAATAAAAGAAAATAGCCGAAATGTTTGGGCAACTCGTAACAAAAAGCAGCAAGAAAAAAAATAATAATAAAAGAAAATAGCCGAAATGATTGGGCAATCGCGACTTTCGCGATATGAAAAGATGAAAAGATAGAGGGTCGCCGCAGTAAAAAATAAAATAAAATAAAGTTTCCTTTGCCCTGCAGGTGAGTCCATACTGATCCCTGTATACAATCCATGGGCACAAATGAAGGAAAGGGAACCATATTTTCCCACCAGGCTCCATTAAAAGGAGAGCCAGATCTCGACAGTTCATATGCAACCTAGAGATCAGCTCGACGTTCTTCTCATTCCATCAGGATGCAGACATGGCGTCAACAAAGACCCAAGGGTCAAATAAAAATGGAGCCATGGCAAATTCTTAGCACCAAGTCTTAACGGTTCATATACAACCTAAAGACAATCCCGGCGTTCCTTCTCAGTGCAGATGCGATGTCAATAAAGACCCAAAGGTCGAACAAAAATGGAGTCATGGCAAATTCCTAGTTCCAAGTCTTGACGGTCCATACACAACCTATATACAATATCGGCGTTCCTTCTCAGTGCAGACGCGACGTCAACAAAGACCTAAGGGTCTAACAAAAAAGAAGCCATGGCAAATTCCTAGTTCCAAGTCTTGACGGTCCATACACAACCTAGAGACAATCCCGGCGTTCCTTCTCGGTGCAGACACGATGCGAACAAAGACTCAAGAGTCAAATAAAAAATGGAGCCATGGTAAATTCCTAGCTCCAAGTCTTGATGGTTCATATACAACCTAGAGACAATCCCGGCGTTCCTTCTCGCTCCGACAGGATGCAGACACGACATCAAAAAAGACCCAAGGGTCAAATCAAAAGTGGAGTCACGCCAAAGCCCTAGATCTAAGTCTTGACAGTTCATATACAACTCATAGACTACCCCGGCGTACCTTCTCATTCCATCAGAGTGCAGACGTACGTCAACAATACTTCAATGAGCTAAATCAAACTAAAGCAAAGGCATATTCCTAGCTCCGGACTTCAACTGCAATACATACAGCCTAGAGGTCCTACAGATGTCTACCATACTTCAGCAAAGAAACGGTATGGTATCGTCAAAACAAAAAATCAGGTCTCGACAGCAACTCATATAAAGCCTCAGAGACTATCGGAGATCATTCCACACCAGCTTGGAGTGGTTATGACTCATCGGGGCTCCAAATTGAGCCTAACCTTAAGTAAAAAAGAGACATAGAAAATTCCTAACGCTTGCTCTTCCAACGGTCATATAGCCTAAGGAGATTACTTGAAGACGTCTTGTCCAGCCCCCAAAAGGACCAGAGACGCGACAGTCGCAGGGCTACTCGAACAACGGCTTAAAGACCGCATATCGAGAAATATATCAGCCAACGCGACGGTACTACAGACCAAAACCCTAATACCACAAAACCTAACGGGCCTCTATCATAAAGAATGGGGGTTATCTATATACAACGTTAGGTCAAGTTTGCCTGTAAACCCAAGAGAGGTAAACTAAATAAACTCTAAAATGAGTACATAAATTAGAGACACCGAAATGAGTGAATAAACTATAAACTCCGAAATGAGTACATAAACTAGAGACTCTAGAACGAGTGAATAAACTACAAACTCTGAAATGAGTACAAAAAATAGAAACTCCGAAACGAGTGAATAAACTACAAACTCCGAGATGAGCACATAAACTACTTTACGTCAAGTTAAGACAGAAAGGCGCAACCCATGAGCCTCGGGATTCAGAACTACATTTCTTAAGGATCGAAATCTGAGAAGACGCTTGAATCCACTCGCTATATTCTCATATCAAAATTCTAATAAAAGTCATGTGTGCATATGCGTTGGGAATGAAACGTTCAATGGTCGACATTATTTTTATAGGATTAGAGATACAAGGATTAACAAAACAATATACAAGATTCTCCAATTCCCTCTCTGCCTTCTCCACCATGTCGAAGCGGCGTTCTTTATGAGGAGTCGCTCTCCAGTGCCATACTCATCATGCGAAGGCAGATATGATGGCCCGCTGAGCCCGTATTTGGCTTAGCAGACGAACCGAACAATCCCTCAGAGGCTGGGTAATCAAAAAAGTCTCATGAAAGCACCCGATCTTGTCCTCCGCCGCGTCGAGCATCGCTAGAGTCATCTACGCTGGATAAGGAGGGATGTGTAGGATTTCTTGGAACGACAACAAGGTTTCGGGACGCATCGTCCATGCCATTTTCAAAATTTTGCCATGCTAAACAATCCTAACCCTAGAATCTTAATTAAAGATTTAGACAATACAAAGTGTAAACTACTTTACAACTAAGTGAACTAGGAATACAACCTTTGTAGACTGGTCCTTCACTTCAATAGCTCCGTGTAGTAGTCCCTTCGCTCCAAGTAGTGATCTTGTGGACTCTAGAGTGGCTCCACAAGATGAATGCAACGAGCTTGCACGAAGTCTTCGAGGCCGAAGATGATCTACGTCAAGGAGACACTAACCCAAGCTACCTCTCCACTAATGTGGGATTAGTGAAGCTAACACCTAAACTAAATTACTAATCTAGTAGAGGTGATGAAGTAGGATTTTTGCTCACTTTAGAATAAATTTTCTCACTAATTTTCCTCACTTCTTATAAATCTAGAGAGCTCTCTCAATTGAAGAGGAAGAAGAAGAAAATAATAGACGAGAGAGTGAATTATAACCATGGGTGAGAAAATATTTAATATAACTCATGTAGAGACTTAACCATGGGTCTAGATAATATTTGGGTTAATAAATATCTAGTGTAAGACAAAATTGGTGGACTAAGTCAATGGGTTTCTAAGCTTCTACAAGTTTCATGCCATGCGACCAATTTCCAACTAATAATTGATTTACTCTAAACAAATAAGCCCTTCATTATCATTAGCATGGTGTAAGTCTCATATACCCATATTGCATATGGCATCAAGCATGACACAAAAAGAAAACACAATTAACATATATCACATTTATATTAAGTGTGCACATGTGAGAAAAATAAATACTTAAGTGAGCTAATATTAGTTAATGTAAATTAATATATCAAATATACAATTATACATTAAATCATTAAATCAACACTTGATTTAATAATCCGGCTATACCTCATATGACCGACTAATATTATTTGTATCAACTTATCGAATCAACACTCGATTCGATAACCCGGCTATATCTCATATAACCGACCGATACAGTATCGACTTATTGAATCAACATTTGATTCGATAACCTGGCTATATCTCATATAATTGACCGATAACATAAATCGCGAGAATAGAATACGGTATCACATACTCTTAGTAATCTCAGTGCCGCACATATCACATATGTGCTCCTACTTCATTTTGCCTGAGCCAGTAAAATCTCAGTGTGGGACTCTAAAGGCTCATCAATACGCCGACAGTAGGCGATGATCATATTAAGCACTCATAAGCCGTCAGCGGTACTAGCCGGACGTAATGGCTACCCAGGTTTTGAGCGATCAGAAGATCAACAAGTAAGCCTGCTCTTACTCCTGAAAAGCCTGTCAGTAACACTACCCTACAGTCCGGTATTTTCGTCTGATATGTCGCATATCTAGTCTAAGGGTGGTCAACGTCAGACCCCAGTACCGATAAGTCGTGCCGATGTAAGGCTCATAACGGGTCGAGAAACTACTTATAACACTGACCAGTAAAACTTCATATCAGCCATTGCCAGGGACTTATCGTTATGGCCAATCGAGCACAGCGCAACATCAACCCCCAATACCGGAAGAGACGAATCCCCTCCTATCACTCATTGCCTCCATGTGATTCGGGACTGTACCCAAAAGCCACCATTTTGCACGTTCTCTTGAACGTGGTAAGGTGGAAATCAAAGCACAGTGGGAATCGCACAAGACTCTATGACGATCTCAAGTCTACAGACTAACCTGTACTAGTGTTACTAAAGAACTGCTATCTGATGATAGTATAATACTAACTAGGATTTCTCGGCGAGTCCGTTCAGTGTACCCAGTCTCCACTGAGCACCCGTATACCATCTTTGATGGCAAACACCAATGGATGTGGGATCAACCATCGCCCATCATATGGGTCAAGATGCGGATACGCTAGTCTACTCTGGAATATCGATGCCCTGTCTCGATACACCCTCGACTAAGAACAATTATAGGATGTACTTGTGGACTACCCTTGGCCCCAGTAGTATGATCTCCATCATAGTCCTAGTAGTCAAGTACACATCCTAAGGGCTTTATCAACATATGAGAGCAAGACGGTATCACAATACTAATCTACATGTTAAGACAAAGAGCAACCAGATAGTATACTATCATGTCGAGCAAGAAACTCCTCTCTCTATATATCCAAGCATCCACTATGATATACATCACATGTACAATAATGGCCTCTAAGGCATACATATAATTAAAAATCTCCCACTTGCACTAAGGCCAGTTGTTGTAGTATCTCATACCCAACTTCCCGAAGAGTCTCTCAAATTGTATCTGGGGTATGGACTTTGTGAGTGGATCCTCCGTGTTGTCCTTCGTGTCGTCCTTCGTGTCAACTCTCCTGACCTCAATCTTCCGGCGATCAACTATCTCCCGGATCAGGTGATACCGCCTCAGAATATGCCTAGATAGCTGATGGGACCTGGGTTCCCTGGTCAATGCCACTGCTCCATTGTTATCATAATACAAAGGTATTGGATGCTCAATGAAAGGAACCACTCCAAGTTTAGTTATGAACTTCTTCATACAGATAGCCTCTTTGGCAGCATCGTTGGCAGCGATGTATTCGTCCTCCATCGTCGAGTCTGCCACGGTTTCCTGCTTGGAACTCTTCCAAAAAACCGCCCCTCTATTGAGGGTAAAGACAAATCCTGAGACCGACTTAGAGTCGTCCTTATCACTCTGGAAGCTCGAATCGGTAAAGGAATCCACTTGGAGTTCTTCGTTACCATACACCAAGAACATCTCTTTAGTCCTTCTCAAGTACTTGAGGATGTTCTTCACAGCTGTCTAGTGACCCTCTCCTGGATCTGCTTGATACCTACTCACCACACTTAGTGAGTATGCTACATCGGGTCTGGTACATAACATCGCATACATGATAGAGCCTACTGTCGAAGTATAGGTTATCCCTTGCATGTGAGCTCTCTCCAAATCAGTCTTGGGAGACATCTCTTTGGAGAGAGTGAGTCCTGTGATCGTGGGTAAATTCCCATGCTTGGATTCTTCCATACTAAACCTCTTTAGTATGGTGTCAATGTACCTGGATTGGGACAATCCCAGTATCCGTTTAGATCTATCTCTATAGATATTAATCCCCAAAATGTAGTAGGCATCACCTAGATCTTTCATTGAGAATCTTTGTGATAAGAAGAGCTTGACCGAGTGCAGAATAGGAACATCATTTCCTATCAAGAGTATGTTATCCACGTATAATGCGAGGAAGACAACCTTACTCTCTGCCACCTTCTTGTATATACAAGGCTCATCTACGTTTTTGATGAAGTCAAACTCTTTGACTACCACATCAAAACAGATGTTCCAACTCTGCGATGGCTGCTTTAACCCGTAGATGGATTTAAGCAGCTTGCATACCTTCCCGCTTCTCCCACTGTCTATGAAGCCCTCTGGCTGAGTCATGTACACGCACTTTTCTAAATCACCATTTAGAAAAGCGGTCTTAACATCCATTTGCCAGATTTTGTAGTCATGGTATGCAGCAATGGCAAGTAAGATCCGGATGGACTTAAGCATAGCCACTGGAGAAAATGTTTCATCATAGTCCACACCTGGTCGTTGATGAAAACCTTTTGCAACAAGTCTAACTTTGAAAGTCTCAACTTTTCCATCTATACCAAGTTTCTTCTTAAAGATCCATCTGCTCCCAATGGGTTTTACCCCTTCGGGAGCAACTTCCAAAGTCCATACTTTATTGGTGTACATGGATTCCATCTCAGATTGAATTGCATCCAGCCATTTTACAGAGTCCCCACTCGTGATGGCCTGCTCGAAGCTAGTTGGGTCATCATCTTCCATGATGCAATCCTCGCTCCCACCATCAAAGAGAAAACCATAGTATCTCTCAGGTGGATGAGGAACCCTACTAGAACGGCGGAGAGGCCGAGGTTCGTTGGGAACTGTCGAATTCTCTGGTTCCATTAAATCTTCAGTTGTAGTCTGTGTAGCTGGAACTTCTTCCAGTTCTACCTCTTTGCCACTAATTTCTTTTACAAGAAATTCCTTTTCTAAAAAGATGGCATGTTGAGAAACAAACACCTTTTGTTCCTCACTGTGGTAGAAAAAATATCCATATGAATTCTTTGGATATCTCATAAACTTGCAAAGAACTGATCGTACCTCGAGTTTGTCCAGATTTTGCCTTTTGACATAGGCCGGACAACCCCATATCTTAACTCGTTTAAGATATGGTCTCTTCCCACTCCATATCTCATATGGTGTGGTAGGTACAGATTTAGATGGAACTTGATTCAATAACTATGCTGCTGTCTCAAGTGCATAACCCCAAAAGGAAATAGGCAACTCAGCGGTGCTCATCATAGAGCGCACCATATCCAATAGGGTGCGGTTCCTCCGTTCTGACACACCGTTGTGCTGTGGTGTATACGGAGGAGTAAGCTGAGAGAGAATCCCATTCTCTTTTAGATAGTCCAGGAACTCATTGATCACGTATTCTCCTCCTCGATCAGATCGAAAGATTTTAATACTTTTGCCCGTCTGGTTCTTAACTTCATGCTTATATGCTTTGAATTTCTCAAAAGCTTCAGACTTGTGTTTCAACAAGAACACATATCCGTATCTTGATAGATCGTCAGTGAATATAATGAAGTATGAGGAACCATTCCTGGCATGTGTAGACATGGGATCGTATACATCACTATGTATCAGTCCCAAGAGTTCCGCAACTCTTTCTCCGTGTCCAGTAAACGGAGTTTTGGTCATCTTTCCTTTGAGACATGACTGACAAGTTTCATAAGATGATAATTCGAACGGATTCAAATATCCATCCTTGTGTAACTTAGCTAGTCGTGTCGCATTGATATAACCTAGTCTACAATGCCACAAGAAAGATTCGTTCATTTCTGAACTCTTCCTCTTGTGTGGGTTTTGCACGTTAAGAACTGCGTTTTGATTTAGAACGTATAACTCGTTATATAACGCACCAAACCAAATCAACACTTGATTTAGGTAAATGCTCATAATATTATTCTCTACTACAAAGTTATATCCTTCTTTGTCTAATAAAGAAACTGATATTAAATTGCATATCATAGAGGGTACGTAATAACATTCGTTCAAGATCAAAGTATTGCCATTTGGTAATACAAGGTGATATTCACCAACTGTTTTAGCTGCAACACTTGCACCATTCCCTACTTTTAGAGAATGATCACCTTTTTCTAGTTCTCTACCTTTCCTTAGCCCAAGTAACATATTACATATGTAGGATCCTGATCCGGTATCTAATACCCAGGACGTAGAGTGTACTGAGAAACAGTTCTCGGTAACTAACACACCCGAAGAAGATGCATCAACATGCTCATTCTTCGTTTGTGTGGCATGGAAATCCGGATATTTTCCTATTTCCTGCTCGGAATTATAACAATTATAAATTAGAGCGGAACCAACGTTCCCTAACTCAGCATAACAAGCGGGTCCGGTCAATACATCCATATTATTATCTTGATTAAAGTCTGACATGGTCGCTACCTGGAGAGAGAGAGATGAAAACACTTAGCGTATTCTCTTGCAAGATTAGATTGGTTTATTATCTTATCTAATCAGGATGGCTCTCGCTGTTTTTATTAAATCTTCCTTCAAACCCTAAAAGGTAAGACTGATCGGGATTAATTACACTTTACAAGTTCCCCAATCTTTCGTCCAGGCCAGTGTTAGTACTTTGAGAGAGTTTCCCCGTGCTTTTGCATGAACCTAATTAAAATAAACCTCGTTTTCCCAGGGGTGTAACCCCGTTAACACCTTTCTAGACACCTACTTGATCGGCTAATTGTGATGTGTAAAACTCTCTCAGGAGTAACTCTTACTCGTAGAGGGTATTGGGATCCAATTATCTCATAGAAGGTATGAAATCTCATTGCAAATTTCAACACTTGAAATTCCCGATAATATTTTTGTCCCTAACGATCTATGACCTTGACAAGGTCAACAAACCATAAATCGCAAGTCAAGTTCAACCCGTACATTTCATGATTGAATTAAACCCATCCGCACGACCCTTGACAAGGTCAACAAGGTCGTACAAATACCCTAATCCAATCGCATCTCATACTTTAGCAGATAAGCATTAATCAGCTACCGTACACTACGCCTTAACAAGGTCAACAAACGTAGTACGAATACTGAATAGTCCTTATCTGAAATGACGGAGGGCTACGCAGGTTTTTAAGAAAACCATGAGCGTAATGAACTTGATATCGTTGTAGAATCGAGTGATTTTTGAAAAGGAGTGTTTTTGAGGTTTTTTACTAGTCTTGCTAAAGAGGTCACTCCCGGTGAAGGGATCTCGGCTTTTTCCTTATCGAATAAGGTGCAGGATATTTTACAAATACCGCTATGCAAAGCAAGAACTAAAAGAAGCAATCATAAGAAAAAACTGAGTGGGTTGTAGCATCTGCTAGTTTCGCTAAAGAGGTCACTCCCAGTGAAGGGATCTCAGCTCTTTCTTTATTGAATAAGGTGCTGGATATTCTACAAAGAATACCGCTATGCAAAGCAAAAACTAGAGCTACCATTTTTGAAAATATGATTCTACAACATCTTTTAGGTTTCCTTTTTTTCATTAAGAAGTCGCATCATTTATGCTTCCTAAGCATCACAGAAGAAACGAAAATACAATGTACGCTTATACCATCCGCATTCACCACAGGGTCCCGTTATGCACCGTTAGGTTACTTAACTAACGGCATAGTGGGGTGGAACTAGCGCGGGTGCAAAATATAAGCATTGTTTATTATATATCATATATACAATAATAACGCATTCGTCTCACGCATATAAAGTGATCACATCACAGAATATCAGCAACAGAAGATAACATATGAAATATTGGATATACTAGGAATTCCGTATTTTAAATTAAGCCAGTATAAAACACGGATTCCACGGTCGCGATGAATAGCCAAACCCATATCCCTAAACCCTACGAGAGCGGCAAGCAACCCTACCAATTCTAGAATTAGGAGACCCGGACTCGACTCCTCGAGATGGTCTCCTACTGGAATCTAGAACCCTGTTACTTGTGCTTCCCTTCTTGGGTCTATCCTAATGCGGAAAAATAAATAATATACAACAATGGTGACATCATCCTCAACCCGGAAGTGCCCCAATAAAAGAATATTATATGCAAAGAATTTTACATGAATGAAAATAAAAACTCTCATCTCACATAAACACCCGGCTATTCAAAACATGACGATCCAATATAACATATCCCAGCAACACATATATTCACATTGTTAGGTCCACGTTACCCACCTCGGATCTTTCGGGGAGGCGGAATAGGTAAAAATCAAAATTTTCCTCATTATGTAATATGGACCATTCATGAAGGATCTTTGCTAAACAAAAACTAACAAATAAACTACAAGTTCTAACTACTTTGTAGAATAGTTATACCTAGGTCTTAAACTCCTTCTCTTTGTGGTTCTCCTCCTTGCTTACTCCTTGTAGTAGTTTGAACGGCTCCTCCTCGTCGTCTCCTCTTTACCGAAGATAGATCCACCCGAGGGTCTCGAACTTGAGCTCCTACCTCAACCTAGAGGTAACTAAGGTTCTTGGTTTGCCAAACCTAGAACCCTAGAATGAGTAGAGAGGTGTTATGGTGGGTTTGTCTCAAAAGCTTATGATTTCCAACACATGGAACACTTAAGCTTTGAGAGGAAGAGGGAGAGCTCCAAACATGAGAGAGAAAGAGCAAGAGAGAATGAGGGTAGAAAATCTACAACCATGCTCATATTAGAGAATTAATATCAATAATAATAATTAAGGGAAAATGTGATGGTGAGTTTTGAATGACCATTATCATTTCATAATAAATGCAATTTGCAAGAATCAAGAAGCATCTTTTATATGAAATGATTATGGTCAAAATTTCAACAAGGGTCAAAATGTCAACCATAGTCAAATGGTCAACCTAACCATGGCACAATAATCCTTAATTAATATTATTAATCATATTCCTCATTCTCATTAGGGTTTGAAAAAAGTCAACGGTCAACAAGTCAACCAAAGTCAAATGGTCAACAACCCTAATGAGTATCCTCTGCCTCTGTCAACTAAGCATACACACCCGCATCCGTGTTTCGAGGAACGCGAATACACTGAGACAAAACCAATCCCAAAACAAATACTAGTATCTGGCTTAAACCAAAGCCCGCTAGTAATAACTACCCGGACACCAAACGTGCACAAGTGCGCGGATGTGAATGAACCCCATCGCAAAACCATGCGACCTCTACTCTGTTTGGCCCAAAGGCGAGTAACCCTCTGTGTGGGACTCTAAAGGCTCGACACTACGCTGGTAGTGGGTTTAATCACAGTCTGCAAGCGGTACCAGCTGTACGTAACGGTCCCCAGGTAGATGCCGACAAGAAGACTGATGAGGCGAACCCATCCGAACTCCTACTGAGCCTGAATGTGACAATCTCCGTAAAGCCCAACCAAAACGAGAATAATGCAGTGCATTACTAAAAAGGGGTAAAGCCCTAGCACAGGCCAAAGACAAAAAATTGTTGAAACTGGACTTAGCACAATTTTGGCCATAAGTCCTTAAATTAAATCGACTGAGCAAGATTGCTCTTTTAAATCAATTTACGTCGGGTTCGAGGGTACATCTCCGAACTCCTCTGACACCTATCGTTGTAATCCTTCAACGACGTCAGAGAGGTGACGGGTCCCGACGACCACACACTAATATTGGACCGAAACGTCCTTAAACTAATATTCGTCCCAAAATGGGAATATTGGACCGAAACGTCCCTAAACTAATATTGGATCGAGACGTCCCTAAACTAATGTCGGACCACCACGTCCCTAAACTAATGTCGGACCACCACGTCCCTAAACTGGAACATAGACCACCACGTCCCTAAACTGGAATACGGACCACTACGTCCCTAAACTGGAACACGGACCACTACGTCCCTAAACTGGAGCAATAGAGCCCCCAAATGCTCTTTTGCCGGATCTAAACGGTCCCGTTAAGTTGATCTTAGTCTCAAAACAGGACTAACGTATCCTTAACGAACGTTTAAGTTGATCTTAGCCGCAACACGACTAATGCATCCTTAAACTAAAAATACCAAACCCAAATCTAAGTAAATACGGATTTGGACTGATCCACGTCCTACGGGCGACGGCATTACTCAGTCTCCGTATACAATCCACGGGCAACCACAAACAAAACTAACACACACGATACGAAATGAAATTTTGGAGAAGGAGAAAGTTGTTACCGCGATGCGGTAGCGTAATTAACTGCAGGGGCTTGCGCCTGCAGGGAAGAGCGTCCCCACAATCAAAAACTCCTTAAGCGAGGGGGAATCTGACGAAGTCTGCTACATCGGCCGCATCCGTCTAAACCTCCGATACACGGTGCCATAAATCAACTTGGCATCTTCGGAGAGGTGGACGGATAAAACCAAATAGCATCTGCCCCGAATCTCAGGCGAGACGTCCTAACGTCTTAGCCGTCTTTCGGAGGGGAACAGATTCTGGCACGCCCGGTGGGACATTTTCCTCTTTACACTTCACACTTCGTGTGTCGTCTTCGCGAACCATTCGCGGTTTGTTAAATGGTTGCCTTCGGATTTCAAGTTACTAAGATTTGGTCTTTTTCCTGGCGCAGAACTCAAGATTCAATGGCCTTTAACTGCACTACTGCTCGTAATGCCACTGCAACGGACGCTCCACCTCACCGGGAGGTATAGCATATGGGCCCCAAGCGGCTTCCTTCCTCGCTCTGCCGGTAGACCAGGTGACCCAAGCCACCACTGGCCTGTGTCTTCGGGACCATGATCCCACCTACAAGCTTCTCTACGCCAATACCTGCACCGGAAGTGAACAAGAAGTCGGTCTTCGACCGACTCACTGCTACGACGGCCCCTGTCAACGGGTCTCCCGCTACCAAACCGACAGCCTCTGTTTTCGCCAGGCTAAATCAGAACTCTAAATTGGCTGTCCCAAGAAAGGCAATAACTGCTGATCCAGAAGTCGTCAAGGCGGCTTTCCCTGTCAAAGAGTCCGTCTTTTCAAGACTGGCGATTCCTGCTCCATCCCTGCTCGAGGATCTGGCTTCGATAGGTTGGATATCACACCTCAGAAGACAACCTCAGTCTTTAAGAGGTTAACACCGTCGGCGCCTCATTCAGACAGGGGGCAAAAAGAAGATGTCTCAATCTCCGATACAGTCCCAACGGCTCGTCGTGCTCGACGTCGCCATTAGCAACGAGTGAGGAAGGCAGGGGGCAACTCCCCCTCAGGGCTAACTCCACCGGCTCCAGTGGTGGAAGTCAACGCTGCTGTTCCAACTGAGAACAGCTTTGAACTGCTGAGGAGGGTACGTAAGAACTCTCCAACCGCTACATTGAAAAGATCCCCTCCACCTATGGAGAGAGATCCGGAAACAAAGCAAGAACAGCCCCCTCAACGGCTGTCTTCAAAAATTTATAAAGTTTGGCGGAGGGTTCAAGACTCCGTGATTGACCCAGGTCACTCTCGTCGCCAGAAAAAGGCGAAGGTGGAAAAAGACAATGACCGTCCCATTGAACAGCAAGGGACAACAATCGCTAGGTTGCCCACTGCAACGACCCCTTCAACCTCAACGGCCCACAAAAGAAGGAGGCCAGAGAAAACTCCCGCGTCCACGGCAAAAGTTAAAAATGGTGAACCTAAACGCCCCAAGTCAGGGAGCATAACAGTTCATACGGTTTACATGGCATCGGGAAAAGAAGACAGCCGTGCATCTACGGGTCATAGACCGCTTACACGGTCAGTAACCAAGGCTCAGGAGCAGCAACAGAAGCTCCAGGAGATGATGAACGCTATGGCCGCACATACAGGGCCAAAAGAGAACCCTGAAACGTCCTCAGATGAGCGCCAAGAGGAAGAAACCGACGCCGAATTCCTTCGTCGGATATTGGAGAAGAAGGACAAAGAGGCTGCTGAACAAGCAGCCAACATACAACGTATGGGCCTCCTCTTCCAAGACATGATAGGGATGATGATACAACAAGATCCTCCGGCTGAAGAGCCCCCGACGTCCTTGGAGACGATTGGGGAGAAACATCAAATCCTCCACCAGCTCTGTCGACGGCTAAAGCGGATACAATCTCCAAAGCTGATTTGGATGAGTACATCGCCCAGCAAATACGGGTTCATCATGCGACCGAAGCGGCCGGTCAGGTCGTAAATCGGGGCGGCCATATCCAAGTTGGTACAATCAAATCAAGTACCCACCCGGTTACACAATTCCCAAGTTCCATGTCTACAAAGGAACGGGCAATCCTCATCAGCATGTTGCCCAGTTCAGGGCACTCTGCGGTAACACCGGCGGTGATGACAAGCTGTTGCTTCGCCAGTTTGTTGGAAGCTTATCAGATACGGCGTTCGAATGGTACTCTGAGCTCCCGAACGACTCTATTAAAACCTTCGCGGAGATGGAGCTACTATTTACTCAGCGTTTTGCAAGCGCCAGTGAGCGTACCCCGATGACAGCACTGATTAACGCCAGGGTAAAGCCAGGCGAGACGTGGGTTTAGTATGCTATACGGTGGCGGAACTTGTGGTCGAAGTGCGAGCAGCGCATTGAAGAAGCTCCCGCGGTGGGTATGTTTGTGGGAACCCTTGATCCGCAAGCGACCATCTCACAATTTATGATGTTTTTCAAGCCAACTACCTTCCAGTCCTTGATTGACAAACTAGCGCAGATGGATCAGATGGGCCATAAACCCCCTCTTCCAAGGCCGGACTCCCGAAATGACAAAGGGAAGGGAAAAGCGATCGTCGTCGCTAATGCTCAACAACAACCGAGCGACCCGAAGCCGGTTGCTCGTCAAAATAATATGCGCCCGTACGTACCCCTTAAGGATAGGATGGGACGTCCTTATTCCTTTCCCCGCGATAAAACGAGGAGGTTATTCGAGCTGGCGTTGCGCAACAGACTCATAAATCTGCCGGATCCAAAACGTCCGTTGCAACCAAGTGATGTCAACGGGCCCAACTACTGTCCTTATCATCGAGTACTAGGCCATCCGATCAAAGATTGCTACGTTTTCAAAAATTGGCTTGAAAACCAGTACCGACAGGGCAAGTTCACATTATCTGATAAATGGAAGGTGAATCCCCCGCAGCCCCACACCTCTAAAGGGACGAATACGCCGGGGGCAACATGCTCCGTCATTGAAGAAGCTCCTTGGGAGGTTGTATTGCCAGCTAAGACAAAGAGGATGCTAAACGATCTTCAGGCATGTCTAGCGATCAAGTGGAAGAACCCGTTGGAACCGCAGGTCATTGAGGGGATGTTGAAGCCACGTCCAACTCCGAAGATCGATGGTGGTGGCTCAAGCACTCGCAACCAGCCGTCAAAATCCTTGAAAAAGAAGAAAAAGAAATCTAAGAAGCCCGTGAAGCCTGGCGACAAGCGTACGAACTTACAAAAGCAAATTGACACGCTGGATTAATACAACCAAAAGGCACGGACTCCCATTACGCTCCAAGAGTTCCTCAATCACGTCTTTCAAGAAGAAGATGAGGGAGAAAGTTCATCGGATGAACCCGAGGAATATGTGGCGAGCTGTCATATGATCTCCCATTCGATCGCGAACGATGAGGAGACTCCTGGCACTAAAACGTTGGGGGCAGATACCGAACCAAAGGTTCCAGAGCTATCAGTTGAAATGATTGACGCGTTCCTTAACGAAGCTCGATTGAAAAGTAAAGCTGATCGAGAACGCGAGATGACTATATTTGAAAGGGCCAAGCGCCAGCGACTTGATGAAAGAGCTGAGACGATCCCGCTGGAGCAAAACACCTTCGCTACCGACAAAAGCCAATTCAAGATAAAGAAAAGGTTTGCTAACGCCATATCAATGGGCATGAAGCTACCATCCTCTGAGAAAAAAATTACTGGTGAAATAGAAACGCACCCCTCTTATATCTTATATCATCAAAAGATTTCGCACCCCACTCAAGAGTGCAAAGCTTTCGATAGATGGTGGCAAGGATACGTTGCGTATCGACAATGCTTTAAGCGAGAAAAGCGCAAAACTCGTCGGGAGCAAAGAAATACGACCGAAGGGCTTGAAAGAACTACCGGCGATTGTCACATGGTTAACACTGGCGGGCCACAAGTGCCTACATTCAGGAGCGATTCTGATGAGGAGCCGGAACTTGCCCCTCTCTTTAAAGAGTCCACTTTGGGAAAAGAAGAAGAGCCGAAGGTCTGCGAAAATATTCGGCTGTGGAATCGAACGCTGCCTGAAAAGAACCTCGGACCCTCAAGCAGAAAAGATAAAGGAAAAGAAAAGGTCTCTGAAGATATCGTCTTAGATGACCAAGTTCTGGAAGAGCTAAACGCCAACAACCTGCCGAAGAAGAATAAGGCGGATTACAACGTCTTAGCGCATCTGAGGAAGCTACCCTCACAGCTCAGCATTCTTGACGCTCTTTTGCTATCAAAGGAGGTGAGAGATTCGTTAATTAAGGCACTCCAAGAGCCAGAACAATTCCAAGCTTGCCTGGCCGAGGAAAAGATGAAGGATGAATTGGAGGAAGTGCACACGGCCGATGTCACTTTCGGCGACGAGGACCTTCTCCTTGGGATGTGCGAACACAATCGCCCCCTCTATATCTCAGGATACTGCCACGATATTAAGATAGGCAAAATCCTGATCGACAATGGATCCTCCGTTAATCTCCTCAACGTGCGGGTGTTAAAAGAAATCTGCATGAGCGCCAGCACCTTGCTCGTGACAAGATCACCATCTCCGGGTTCGATTCCCAGTCGTCAAGAACTCTTGGGTCTGAGATACTGACGCTACGCTTCGGGCTACTCGTCACGGACATTAAGTTCCACGTCATAGACGCCAAGACATGCTACAACGCTTTGCTCGGCCGACCATGGTTACACGAGTACAACATCATCCCTTCTACACAACATCAGTATATGAAGTATTTTAAGGATGGTTTCGAGTATACCGTGACGGGAGAACTGAATCCGTTCTCTGTGAACGAGGTCCGCAAATACGAAGATGCCAAATACTTCTTGCCGGATTTTGAAGACACGGAGAAGTGTCACAAGCCGGAGAACAAACCTAACGCCACCATCCCTGTCTTCGACAGTGATACCGAGGAGGAAGAGGAGATAGTTTATTCAGGTCCGCCCCAACACAACAAGCCGGGACCATCGGCTCCTACATTGACCTTTGGCAGCGACTCGGAAGATGAAGTCTGTGCTGTATTCTCTGCTCGACCTTCAATACAAACGTCCGCTGACGAAGAGCAAAGTCTACAAGTCGCCATAGTGCCGCTTAAACACCATAAAGAACTGGATCACTTAATATCTACAGTGTAGAAGAGTTGCGGACATTCTATATCCCTCCCGGGCGAGAAAGCGAGAAAGAAATTCTGGTCTACCGCTCTGAAGAAACCAAGGTAGAAAAAGAAATCTGGCATGGCGCGGATCCTACGCTCGACAGGCTTCAGCCTATCCGTCTTCCCAGATATTATACAGAGGGTTTGAAGAAGATGCTGAAACGCCAGGGAATATCCTTCAAGCAGACCGTTCGAAAAGCCAGGTTCTATGACAAAATCTGGAACGTTCCCGGGACTCAACGCAAACTGCCTAATGGAAGAATGGAAACAATTGGGCTTGGATACGTCCGGTCAAAGAAACGAAAACTACTACACGGCTGCTACGTCGTGTATGACTTCGATGAAGAGGCGGATGCTCAATGGGAGGACGCTAATCCTGAGCCCGTGAAAGTTCCAGATGCAAAAGTGCCCAGTCCATCGTTCGAAGAGCAAATGGACAGGCTTATAAGGGAAGCTGGTCAAAAAGTCTGAGATGATCACAATCGTGAAATGGCAATCTATGAGAAAGCCAAAATGCAACGCCTCCTTCAACAGGCCATGAAAGACGAAAATGTCGCCCCCTGTCAACCTGTTATAAAAAAAGGCTCGACGCAGAGGCAAAAACAAGTCGAAAGGCCAAAAAGGCGCTCAACAACAACAAACCAGGGCTAAGAAGCCACGCAAATGAGAGTCGAGCGTTATTGATCTATCCCTTATGAAGAAAATGGGTCGAGCATACTCGTTTCCGCGGGATAAGACGAAGAAGATACTTGACCTTGCTCTAAAACATCAAATGCTTACATTGCCGGAGTCTAAACACCCCGGACGAGCGGGCAAAGTCTCACACCCAGACTATTGCTCTTACCATCGAGTAATAGGGCATCCTCTTGAAGATTGCTTCACCTTTAAGAATTGGGTCGAAGATCAGTACCAGCTTGGCAAGTTCGCTCTATCTGACAACTGGAGGGTAACACCGCTACAAAAGCACGAACCCAAAGCCATGAAAGAAGAACCGGTTCTACATTGGGATTGGAAGCGAATTCGTACTTGCCACATGATAACAATATTAAAAGGAGGGCCCGAGAACATGGACAGCCTTCCCTGGTTCTTCGAAAACAGCAACGATGAGGTGATCTCAGAATTCCCGCCAGCGCTAAAAGAGCTGGAAGATGGAATCCATACCACTACAGATAACCTCAAGAAGATTGAGTTGGGGACGGCAAACGATCCACGACCGACATTCATCAGCGAGTTACTATCTGAAGAAAGGGTAGCTGCGTTAAAGGATGTGCTTCTGCAGCATAGAGATTGCTTCGCGTGGAACTATTCCGAAATGCCGGGACTAGATCCAGAAATTGCTGTACACAAATTGGCGATATCCCCGAACATCAAGCCAGTCAAACAGGCGCCGAGGAGAATGCGGCTCGAGCTTGAAATGAGTATCAATGCTGAAGTCAAAAAGCTGATCGACTCCGGCTTCATCCAGGAAGTTCAATACCCTGAATGGATCGCCAACATCGTCCCTGTGATGAAGAAAAACGGGACAGTGCGCATATGCGTGGATTTCCGGGATCTCAATAAAGCTTGTCCGAAAGACGATTTTCCAGTGCCAGTCACCGAACTGATGATAGACAATACGTCCACTCATGAGGTTTTCTCCTTCATGGACGGCTCGTCAGGATATAATCAGATAAAAATGCATCCAGAAGACCAGAAGCACACTGCCTTCAGGACTCCTCTAGGAATATTCTGTTACAAGGTGATGCCCTGAACGCCGGTGCCACCTACCAAAGGGCCATGACGAAGATCTTCGATGACCTTATACACGAAATCGTCGAATGCTATATCGACAATCTCGTGGTTAAAAGAAAATCATACGAAGAACATCTCGAGCATTTGAAGACTGTATTTCAACGCCCCCGGCAATACAACTTAAAGATGAACCCGCTCAAGTGTGCATTTGGGGTTTCCTCAGGCAAATTCCTGGGATTCATTGTTCGACACCGAGGTATTGAAATAGATCCGTCAAAGATCAAAGCGATCATAGAAATGCCTCCGCCGAGAACTCTCAAACAATTGCGATCTCTCCAAGGGAAGCTCGCATACATACGGAAATTTATAGCCAATCTTTCAGGTAAGTGCCGTCCCTACAGCCACCTGATGAAGAAGGGGACCCCGTTCGTCTGGGACCAAAAATGCCAAAGCGCACTAGACGAGATCAAGCAGTACCTGCAGAACCCTCCAGTGTTGGCTGCTCCAGTTAAGGGAAAGCCTCTCATTCTTTACACGATCGCCCTTGAAGGTTCTTTAGGCGCGTTATGGGCACAAGAGAATGACCAAGGGAAAGAAAGAGCACTCTACTACTTAAGTCGTGTTCTACTGGGGGCAGAAAGCAACTACTCCCCCATTGAAAAACACTGCCTGGCGTTGATCTTCGTGATAACAAAGCTCAGACATTACGCATTAGCACATGAAGTCCGTCTCATTTCGAAGGTGGACCCTCTCAAATATCTAATGTCAAAGGCCATATTGACAGGTCGACTCGCTAAATGGGCTCTGCTCTTGATGGAGTTCTCGATAACGTATCAACCTCTCAAGGCAGTGAAAGGCCAGGCCATCGCCGACTTCCTCGCTGAGCATCCGATACCGGCTGATTCTCCTCTGAATTGCGAGTTGCCAGACGAACATGCGTTTGACGCTATCGACGGTGGTGATACCCAATGGAAACTTTATTTCGATGGAGAATCTTCCATGAAAAGGCGCAAACAAAGTACCCCTATAATCAAATCGGGGATAGGCCTCATCTTCGTGACTCCACAAGGAGGGATAATGTGCTTCGCTTTCTCCTTAACAGAGCCGAGGAAAAACAATGAAACCGAATACGAAGCTCTGATAGCAGGCCTTGAGATCGCTATCGACATGGGGATTGAAAATCTCCTCATATACGGGGATTCTCAACTGGTCGTTAGTCAAGTAAACGGCGACTACCAAACGTGCAAACCGGAGTTGGTGAACTACGGTGAAAAGGTGCAACAACTGTTGACCCAGATTCCCTCCTATACTTTGGAGAACATACCGCGCGCCGAAAACAGCAAAGCAGACGCGTTGGCCAAGCTTGCTAAAGAACTGGCCGACGAGAACCTCGATGACGTTAGAATCGTGGTGCAAAGCCGTCGAGTGCTTGCCCCAGCAGAAATATCTCCGGAATCATTCGAAGAAAAAGGAGCGAACAAGCAGACAACCCTGCAAGTAAAAGATTGGGAAAATACCGAGAATTGGAGAGAAATCTTCATAGATTACTTCAAGTCCCACCGAATGCCTGAAGAAGCGTCCACAAGACATCAGCTCATGAAACGAGCCCTGTCTTTCGCCTTCGTCAACGATACTCTGTACAAGAGGTCATTTGATTCTTTGTGGCTGAGATGCTTAGGACCTAACGAATCGAAAAGGGTTGTCCAGGAAGTTCACGACGGACTCTGTGGTTCTCACCAAGCAGGCCCAAAGATGAAGTTGAAGATCAAACGGATGGGCTACTACTGGCCCACGATGATCCAGGATTGCCTCGAATATGCGAAGCAATGCCACTCATGCCAAATTCATGGGGACTTCATCCACCAGCATCCAAATCCACTACATCCAACGGTGGCTAGCTGGCCATTCGAAATGTGGGGGACTGATATAGTCGGCCCCATCAAACCAGCATCGTCTAGAGGACATCGTTTCATCCTAGCAACGACTGACTACTTCTCTAAATGGGCAGAAGCAGTACCGTTAAGAGAAGTGAAGACGGAAAATATCCTCCACTTCTTCAAGACGCATGTCATATATCGGTTTGGAACGCCAAGGCGAATCATCTCCGATAACGGGCCAGCCTACAGAAGCCACAAGATCAGTCGCTTTGCACAGCAGCACAATATAGACTGGAGATATTCCTCGATTTATAATCTGCGAGCTAACGGTCTAGCTGAGGCCTTCAACAAGACCTTGACAAAGATCATGAAGAAAACAATGTCCCGAAATAAGAAGGACTGGCACGAAAGACTGCAGGAAGCTCTTTGGGCATATCGAACTACGTTCAAGACGGCCACGAACACAACGCCATACGCGTTGGTGTTCGGTACAGAAGCAATACTTCCCCTCGAGATAGAGCTACCCTCTTTACGAATGGCAGTCCACTACGAGCTGACGAACGAAGAAAATGCTAACCTTCGGCTTGAGGAGCTTGATGCCCTTGAAGAAACATGGCTCATAGCGCAACAAAATCTGGAAGCTTATAAAGCAAGGATAACGCGCTCATACGAAAGATTGACCCGACCGAGGACATTCCGCCAAGGCGAACTCGTGTTAGTGGTCAAAAGGCCAAGGATCCCCAATCGCGCCAAGCGGGGAAAATTCGAGCCAAACTATGAAGGCCCGTACATCATAGATAAATTTTACCAGGGTGGGGCCTATCTACTCATGGACATGCACGGTGAAAGGCCTTTCAGGCCGATAAACGGTCGCTTCCTAAAGAAATACTATGCTTAATGAGCCACAGCCTAGGTCAATGATAGATGACGATGACTATGTCCGCTCGCTATCTTCCTAAGCTCAATCTTTATAAAAAGTAGCCGGCCTTCTCAACGACGGACCGAAACGTCCTTAAACTAACGACGGACCGAAATGTTCGTAAACTAATAGCAGACCGAAACGTCTTTAAACAACTACCGCAGCATCTTTAGGCTGACGAGATATAAAAAAACCATATAAAAAATAAAATAAAATAACCGGTATGTCCATAAGCAAAAAGGGCACCGATGAAAACCTGAAAGGGCTCCGTGAGTAAAAACAGCAGGGCAACCGGCGAATGTTCGTGAAAACCCGAAAGGGCGCGACCTCGTAAAAAAAAAATATATAAAAATAAAAAAATAAAAAAAACGGTATGTCCGTAAGCAAAATGGGCACGGATGAAAACCTAAAAGGGCTCCGTGAGTAAAAACAGCAGGGCTACCGGCGAGTGTTTGTGAAAACCTGAAAGGGCGCAACCTCGTTAAAGGACACTTATTGGGTCCTCTCGACCTTGTAAGGAGAAACCACCCGCGTGAGATCCTTACGACTCACAAGGGAGCAACACACTTAGGGATCCCCACGATTCCTAAGGAGAAAATACACTTGCGAGATCCTCATGACTCGTATGGAGAACTCTCTTATGGGACCCTCACGGCTCATAGGATTTGAAAGTCTTAAGTTACAGAGACCTAAACCTGTGTTTAAGCAATCCCCACAATTTCTGATATTGCCCTACAAGTGGCTCAATACTGACCCTTGTATACAATCCACGGGCGCGAATAAACATTTCCCTCACCAAGATCCAGCCGTGACTGGGGATATATTCGCACGACCCTTGTAAGTCCTCTCGATTTACAAGGAGAAAACCCTCCTGTAGGATCTTTACGACTTACAGAGGAAACAAACACTTAGGAATCCTCACGATTCTTAAGAAGAAAATACGCCTATAAGATCCTCACGACTTGTAGGGGAAATAACTTTGTGAGACCCTTACGGCTCATGAAGTCAAGGCCTTAGTCGACAGGACCTTAACCCTGGTCGCTAAGCCGCCTTTGTTCGACATCGACAGAAGAAGATGATGATTCGCTTCTGGTAATATCCCGGTTGTAGCGGTGCTGATGCCGAAATCGGTTTACAGCAAAAAGCCAATAGGCCGCACATGCATACGAAATAGCCGAAATGATAGGGCAACTTGAAATAAAAAGCAGCAAGTAAAAATGTATGCACGCAAAATAGCCGAAATGATTGGGAAACTCGCAATAAAAAACAGCGAGTAAAAATAAAATAAATAGCCGAAATGATTGGGCACCGCGAAAAATAGCCGAAATGATTGGGCAATCGCGACCTTCGCGATATAAAAGCTGAAATGATAGAGCATCGCAGAGATAAAACAAAAAAAGATGATGATGATAAAACTTTGGCCCTACAGTTAAGATCACATCGATCCCTGTATACAATCCAAGGGCGTAAACAAAAAGGGAACCATACTTTCCCAACAGGCTCCGCCAGAAGACGAAGCCAAATCTCGACAGTTCAGTCCAACTCCGAAGAAACCAGTGTCTTCAGCAAACTCCTCGACTCACGGATACAAACACTCCTTGACGAGAGCCTCCTGATCCGCGTCGACTCGCAGAGCCACCAGCGTCTCTGTGGGAAATCCTCGACTCGTTTCAAACTCCAAGGAAACAAATAATCCTTGGCGCTTGGGAAACAAATAATCCCTAGCAAACTCCTCAACTCACGGATACAAACACTCCTTGACGAGAGCCTCCTGATCCGCGTCGACACGCAGAGCCACCAGCGTCTCCGTGGGAAATCCTCGACTCATTTCAAACCCCAAGGAAACAAATAATCCTTGGCGCTTGGGAAACAAATAATCCCTAGCAAACTCCTCGACTCATGGATACAAACACTCCTTGACGAGAGCCTCCTGATCCGCGTCGACTCGCAGAGCCACCAGCGTCTCCGTGGGAAATCCTTGACTCGTTTCAAACCCCAAGGAAACAAATAATCCTTGGCGCTTAGGAAACAAATAATCCCTAGCAAACTCCTCGACTCACGGATACAAACACTCCTTGACGAGAGCCTCCTGATCCGCGTCGACTCGCAGAGCCACCAGTGCCTCCGTGGGAAATCTTCGACTCGTTTCAAACCCCAAGGAAACAAATAATCCTTGGCGCTTGGGAAACAAATAATCCCTAGCAAATTCCTCGACTCACGGATACAAACACTCCTTGACGAGAGCCTCCTAATCCGCGTCGACTCGCAGAGCCACCAGTGCCTCCGTGGGAAATCTTCGACTCGTTTTAAACTCCAAGGAAACAAATAATCCTTGGCGCTTGGGAAACAAATAATCCCTAGCAAATTCCTTGACTCACGGATACAAACACTCCTTGACGAGAGCCTCCTGATCCGCGTCGACTCGCAGAGCCACCAGTGCCTCCGTGGGAAATCTTCGACTCGTTTCAAACCCCAAGGAAATAAATAATCCTTGGCGCTTGGGAAACAAATAATCCCTAGCAAATTCCTCGACTCACGGATACAAACACTCCTTGACGAGAGCCTCCTGATCCGCGTCGACTCGCAGAGCCACCAGTGCCTCCGTAGGAAATTCTCGACTCGTTTGAAACCCCAAGGAAACAAATAATCCTTGGCGCTTAGGAAATAAATAATCCTTAGCTAATTCCTCGACTCACGGATACAAACACTCCTTGACAAGAGCCCCCTGATCCGCGTCGACTCGCAGAGCAACCAGTGCCTCCGTAGGAAATTCTCGACTCGTTTCAAACCCCAAGGAAACAAATAATCCTTGGCGCTTGGGAAACAAATAATCCTTAGCAAATTCCTCGACTCACGGATACAAACACTCCTTGACGAGAGCCTCCTGATCCGCGTCGACTCGCAGAGCAACCAGTGCCTCCGTGGGAAATTCTCGACTCGTTTCAAACCCTAAGGAAACAAATGATTCTTGGCACTAGGGAAACAAATAATCCTTAGCAAACACCTCAACTCACGGATACAAACACTCTTGACGAGAGCCTCCTGATCCGTGTCGACTCGCAGAGCAACCAGTGCCTCCGTGGGAAATTCTCGACTCGTTTCAACCCCAAGGAAATAAATAATTCTTGACGCTAGGGAAACAAATAATCCCTAGCAAACACCTCAACTCAAGGAAACAAACACTCCTTGACGAGAGCCTCCTGATTCGCCTCGACTCCCAGAGCAACCAGTGCCTCCGTGGGAAATTCTCGATCCGTTTCAACACCAAGGAAACAAATAATCCTTGGCGCTAGGGAAACAAATAATCCTTAGCAGATACCTCGACTCAAGGAAACAAACACTCCTTGACGAGAGCCTCCTGATTCGCGTCGGCTCACAGAGAAACCAGTGTCTCCGTGGGAAAATTCCCGATTCGTCTCAACTAGCAAGGAAAGCCTCAGGCAGCAGGGACTAAAAAAGCTTGCTTCCCAAACAATGGGACCCTGCAAGTCGATCCAAAAAGATTTCTTGCATACTATTCATGGGTCTCACTCTCCAAAGTCGAATCTCGACAAGGAAGGAAACAACCGCTTACGGGCCCTCTCGACTCGTAAGAGGGAAAAATTCTCTTATAGGATTCTTACGACTTGTAAGAGAAAACACACTTAGGAATCCTCACGATTCCTAAGGAGAAAATCCACCTATGAGATCCTCTCGATCCGTAGGGAGAAAAGTCTCTATGAAACCCTCACGGCTCATAGAGTTGAAAAGTCTTAGGCAGCAGATCTGAACCTGCGGCCTAAGCCATCGCTATCTCTTGGAAAAAACTAAGTTATCTGCCAATTATGTTTATCAAAGACAACATGCTAATAATAAGAGAAGGCAGAAAGCAAAAGAGCATACAAGACATTGCAAAAGAAAATATGTATCTTTATTCATTGACTTCAATCAAATACAAGATGAATCGTACAAAAGAATAAAGAATGGATACATATTATTTAAAAGGAAAATTTTACAAATACATTGATACAAAGGCAGCTACTAGGAAGGAAGAGTCTTAAGTAGCTTTATCAGTTGTTCGCACACTTCCTTCCATGCCTTTTCCCGATCGGCTACCACCGCCAGTTCTGCCTCTACTTGAGCCCGCCGCTGCAAGACAGATGCAAGCTGCTCCTTAACGGCCTGATGGGTGGCTTCACGGCCTGGAGTGTCGTGCTCGGCAACATCAAGCTTTCGCTTCAAGTTTAGCCCATGTGAGATACGCTCCAGAAGGCCCTCGAAGACAGCCTTCACCTTGGCAGCGTTCGCCTCAACTTCAGCACGTAGGCGAGCAGTTTCGCTTGAAGACTCCTGACGCTCCTTCAGCCTTAAAGCTGCTTCTTGTTCCAAATGGTGGAAATGAGAAGTGCTTTGCTTGAGCCATGCTGCCCGTTGAGTACTCACGGCCAAGAACCTCCGTCTCGGAAACAAGTCAGCCAATGACCTCCGTCGCGGAAACAAATCAGCCAACGACCTCCCCGTCGGAGCAATACTTCGACTCGGAAACAAGTCAACTCACCAACCACTTACGAGTCCTCTCGACTTGTAAGGGAGAAAATTCACTTATAAGATCCTTACGACTTATAAGAGAAAACGCACTTAGGAATCCTCACGATTACTAAGGAGAAAATACACCTACGAGATCCTCTCGATCCGTAGGGAGAAAAGTCTTTATAAGACCCTCACGGCTCATAAAGTTGAAAAGTCTTAGGTGGCAGAACCTACCCCTGTCTTCTAAGCCATTACTGCCCTACAAAGAGGTTAAGATGGACCATCTACGAGCCACACTTGCTAAAGCTACATGCCACTGAAATGAAGAAGTTACTCATGAGCGTATAAACTAATTCACACCAGAGTAAAACATAAAGAAATAGAAGGGTGCGGCTCATGAAATTGAGAGTTTGGAACTATATCTTTTAAGAGTCGATATTTGAGTCAATGATAAATGACGACGCTTGTGTCCGCTCGTTATCTTCTCAGATCAAGATTCTGAAAGTTATATACTAACCCGAAACTGGTCATACGCTATGCATTACTCTGCACTACTTCACCCACATATATACTTACGTGGGCAGAGTAGTGGGGGGGGGCATTTGTTCCCGCTAAAAATTTCTGCGCAAAAGAGTCCAAGGTATCAAATAGCAGCGATACGCTTAAGAAAATGCGAACCAGTATCTTCCGGCCTGTATTTTGATAAACTCCCCAATGATAAACTGTTAAATTATGATAGTGTTGAAAGCATCTTGAAAAAACCTTCGATTTGATATATTATGGGCCTCATAATTCATCCGGGATCAAAAGTTATGAGCAAATGTGTTATGCACATGTGATCTAAGAAAGAAGATGCGAACCAGTATTTTCCGAGCTTTATTTTGACAAACTCCGGAATGAGAAACAGCTAAATTCTGATGGTATTGAAAGCATCTTAAAAAGACCTTCGATTTGATATATTATGGGCCTCATAATTCATCCGGGATCAAAAGTTATGAGCAAATGTCTATGCACATGTGATCTAAGGAAGAAGATGGGAACAAGTATTTTCCGAGCTGTATTTTGACAAACTCCGGAACGAAAAATAGCTAAATTCTGATGATATTGAAAGCATCTCGAAAAGACCTTCGATTTGATATATTATGGGCCTCATAATTCATCCGAGATCAAAAGTTATGAGCAAATGTGTTATACACGTGTAATCTAAAATAATGCTCTACTACATGGGGAATGCATTTTTTAGTCCCACATCGGGAAAAGGAGAGATGGCTTCTCTACCACTCCATATAAATAAGAGAGGATACCTCTTAGAAAGGTAGAGTTCAATCCTCAAAGGATTAGATACTCAAAAGAGACTCGTTCTCCATAGGAGCTTGCTCCCCCCATAATGCGCATATGCGCAAGATCCATGTGCGCTACGTGCAAATATGAGCGCTCAACACGTGCGACACACGTGCGACGCACGTGCTCGAACGCAAAGAAGCCTTTTTCAGTAGCGAGAAGCTTAAGCTCCAGCCTGTTCTTCCCCCCCAAATGAGTGAGACATGGTTCAAAGGGTACATCCCTGCACACCTTCGATATATGGCACTGTAATCTCTCAGTGTCGTCGAAGAGGTGGTGTGTCCCAACGACCAATGATCCTTCTTTCTAAAATAAAAAAAGGGGGATCAACATTTCTTGAAAAAAGTCAAGAGCTTCAAACAGAGAGAACTCTGAGAAAATTTCAAGAAAGAGGTAAAAAACCTTCACGAGAGAGAAGAAATCTATTTTAAATAAATCATTGATCTAAAAACCAGATCAATGTTTTTCACATAACAGTGCTTTGCACTTCTTTTTGAACCACTGGTTTTTTAAAAACAAGAAAACAACAAAATAAAAAAAAATAGTGCTTTGCACTTCTGTTCTTGAATCTAAAAGATTCTTAGTGCTCTGCACTTACAAACTGCGCTGTTGCGCTCTTAAGAGAGCGCCACGTGTCAGCTATAGAACCACTTGCGCTACGCGCTCTTGAAATAGAGCTTTGCTCTCTGGAATTGGCGCAACTCACCAGAGCGCGCCACGTGTCAGCAGCGCAGCGCACTGCGCTATTGCGCTTGCGCTCACCAGAGCGTGACACGTGTCACCA
This sequence comes from Agapanthus africanus, assembly GCA_030015575.1. NCBI lineage: Eukaryota > Viridiplantae > Streptophyta > Magnoliopsida > Asparagales > Amaryllidaceae > Agapanthus > Agapanthus africanus. The sequence goes on along the minus strand of JASDDO010000031.1, from coordinate 517,382,536 downwards.
CCATATGAGTTTGCGCTCATTACTTAGCGCAAAGCGCCTGACAAGCCACGTGGGGCACTGTCAGAGTATTTAATGCTCTGCATTATTAAAGAAAAGGGACAGAGCCCAATTAAAAGGCCTAACAGGCCTAATAAAAAATGCTATGCATTTTAAAAGGGGGGCAAAGCCCAAACAAAAAAAATAGATGCTCTGCATCATTTATAAAAGGGCAAAGCCCAACCAAAACGAGAATAATGCAGTGCATTACTAAAAAGGGGTAAAGCCCTAGCACAGGCCAAAGACAAAAAATTGTTGAAACTGGACTTAGCACAATTTTGGCCATAAGTCCTTAAATTAAATCGACTGAGCAAGATTGCTCTTTTAAATCAATTTACGACGGGTTCGAGGATACATCTCCGAACTCCTCTGACACCTATCGTTGTAATCCTTCAACGACGTCAGAGAGGTGACGGGTCCCGACGACCACACACTAATATTGGACCGAAACGTCCTTAAACTAATATTCGTCCCAAAATGGGAATATTGGACCGAAACGTCCTTAAACTAATATTGGACCGAAACGTCCCTAAACTAATATTGAACCGAAACGTCCCTAAACTAATATTGAACCGAGACGTCCCTAAACTAATATCGGACCACCACGTCCCTAAACTGGAACATAGACCACCACGTCCCTAAACTGGAATACGGACCACTACGTCCCTAAACTGGAACACGGACCACTACGTCCCTAAACTGGAGCAATAGAACCCCCAAATGCTCTTTTGCCGGATCTAAACGGTCCCGTTAAGTTGATCTTAGTCTCAAAACAGGACTAACGTATCTTTAACGAACGTTTAAGTTGATCTTAGCCGCAACGCGACTAATGCATTCTTAAACTAAAAACACCAACCCCAAATCTAAGTAAATACGGATTTGGACTGATCCACGTCCTACGGGCGACGGCATTACTCAGTCTCCGTATACAATCCACGGGCAACCACAAACAAAACAAACACACACGATACGAAATGAAATTTTGGAGAAGGAGAAAGTTGTTACCGCGATGCGGTAGCGTAATTAACTGCAGGGGCTTGCGCCTGCAGGGAGCGTCCCCACAATCAAAAACCCCTCAAGCGAGGGGGAATCTGACGAAGTCTGCTACATCGGCCGCATCCGTCTAAACCTCCGATACACGGTGCCATAAATCAACTTGGCATCTTCGGAGAGGTGGACGGATAAAACCAAATAGCATCTGCCCCGAATCTCAGGCGAGACGTCCTAACGTCTTAGCCTTCTTTCGGAGGGGAACAATGTCATCTGGGAACTTTTAACTGACGATAGATATAATACCAACCAACAGTTCCCGACGAGTCCAGTCCAGTGTACTAGTAATCTAACGAGCACCTGCATACTATCTCTAGTACGACGTACTGATGGCTGTGGGACAGACCATCTCCCCTGTTGGGAAGAGAAGCGTATGCAACCAGTCTACTCTGGAGTATCAATGCCCTGTCTCGATAATCCTACGACAAGGGACCAAAATAAGGATGTGCTTATAGACTACCCAGTTCCCACTAGTGTGATCGCCATCACAACGCCGGTATTCAAGCAAAGATCCTAAGGGCTCCATCAAATGTATTAGCGATATGTTAAAGGAAACATATACACATATTAAGATAGAAACAAACTAAGTAGCATACTACTATATCAAGCAAGACTGTCGTAAAACCCGTATATATATCCCAGGCCTCCAAAATGTATTATACAAACTAGTACTATTCAATAATGGCCTCTAGGGCATATATATTCAACAATCTCCCACTTACACTAAAGGCCAGTAATTGGTGTACCGCATACCCAATGTCTGCACTAAGGCCAGCTGCTGGCGTACCGCATACCCAATAGCTCAAAAAGTCGCTCGAACTGTGTTTGGGGGAGGGCCTTTGTGAATGGATCCGCCGTGTTGTCTTTTGTGTCCACTCTCCGTACCTCGATCTCCTGGCGATCAATGATCTCCCTGATCAGGTGATACCGCCTTAAGATGTGTCTGGATTTCTGATGGGACCTTGGTTCCTTCGCTAAAGCTATAGCCCCATTGTTATCGCAATACAAAGGTATTGGGTCAACAATGGACGGAACCAGCTGAAGTTCACTAATGAACTTCTTCATCCAGACCGCCTCTTTTGCGGCATCGCTTGCAGCAATGTATTCAGCCTCCATCATCGAGTCTGCGATGGTATCCTGTTTGGAACTCCTCCAACACACCGCCCCTCCGTTGAGGGTAAACACAAAACCCGAGACAAACTTGCTGTCATCTTTGTCACTCTGGAAGCTTTAATCGGTTAAGGACTCGACCCTGAGGTCTCCATTACCGTAAACCAGGAACATCTCCTTAGTCCTTCTCAGGTACTTGAGAATGTTCTTCACTGCCGTCCAGTGGTCCTCACCTGGGTCTGACTGAAACCAGCTCACCATGCTCAGCGCGTAAGCTACATCTGGTCTTGTACATAGCATCGCATACATTATAGATCTTACCGCCGAAGCGTAGGGTATAGTGCTCATGCGAACCCTCTCCTCGTCAGTCTTAGGAGACATCTTCTTAGAGAGGGTGATTCCGTGCAATGCGGGTATGTTACCGCACTTGGAATCTTCCATACTAAATCTCTTTAGTATGGTCTCTATGTACCTGGACTGCGAAAGTCCCAGTAGTCTCTTGGATCTATCTCTGTAGATCTTGATCCCCAGAATGTATGTGGCATCTCCCAGGTCCTTCATGGAGAACCGTTGAGACAAGAATAGCTTGACCGATTGTAGCATAGGAATGTCATTTCCAATCAAAAGAATGTCGTCCACGTACAAGACTAGGAACACGACAGTTCGTCCTATAATCTTCTTATAGACACAAGGTTCATCTTCGTTCTTGATGAAATCAAATTCCTTGATTGCCTCATCAAAACAGATGTTCCAGCTCCGCGATGCCTGCTTCAATCCATAAATGGATTTAAGCAACTTGCACACCTTCCCGCTGCTCCCACTATCTACAAAACCCTTTGGCTGATCCATGTATACGCACTCTTCTAAACAGCCGTTCAGAAAAGCCGTTTTAACGTCCATCTTCCAGATTTCATAGTCATGGAAGGCAGTAATGGCAAGTAGGATCCGAATGGATTTGAGCATAGCCACTGGAGAAAAAGTTTCGTCATAGTCCACACCAGGTCTTTGACGAAAACCTTTTTCAACGAGTCTAGCCTTATAGGTTTCCACCTGCCCATTTACACCAAGTTTCCTTTTGTAGATCCATTTGCATCCAACGGGTTTTACCCCAGGTGGAGCAATATCCATGGTCCACACTTTATTGGTGTACATGGACTCTATTTCGGATTGCATTGCTTCCAGCCACTTATCAGAGTCCCTGCTGATAATGGCTTGCCTGAAACTGGTAGGGTCATATTCTTCCAAGATGCAATCCTCTCGATCCCCGCTATGAGAAAACCGTAGTATCTCTCGGGAGGACGAGAAATCCTACCAGATCTGCGGAATGGCTGAGGATCGTCTGGGGTTATTGAATCCTGAGGTTCTGTCAAATCTTCAGTTTCATTTTGTGGTCGCTGAATTTCTTCCAGTTCTACCGAACTCCCACTTGTTTCTTTTGCAAGAAATTGCCACTCTAAAAAGGTGGCGTGGCGAGATACAAACACCTTCTGTTCCTCGGTGTGGTAGAACAGTTATCTTGTAAAGTTTTTAGGATATCCCACAAATTTACATAGATCTGAACGTGCCTGAAGTTCGTCCGGATTTTGTACTTTTACATAGGCCGGACAACCCCATATCTTAATACATTTAAGATACGGACTTTTACCATTCCATATCTCAAATGGTGTCTTAGGCACTATTTTTGACGGAACATCATTCAACAGATATGCTGCTGTTAAAAGCGCATGTCCCCAAAATGAAAGAGGCAACTCAGCATTACTCATCATGGAGCGAACCATATCTAATAGGGTACGATTCCTCTGCTCCGATACACCGTTGTGCTGTGGTGTATAAGGGGGAGTAAGCTGAGAGAGAATACCATTCTCTTTTAAGTAATCTAGGAATTCCGTGCTTAAGTACTCCCCTCCCCTATCTGATCGGAGGATCTTGATACTTTTTCCAGTCTAGTTCTCTACTTCATTTCTGAATTCCTTGAATTTCTCAAAAGCTTCAGATTTGTGTTTCATAAGATACACATATCCGAATCTAGAGAGATCGTCAGTGAATGTGATGAAGTACGAGAACCCACCCCTTGCATATATAGACATCGGACCACATACATCACTGTGTATGATTCCCAAGAGCTCTGTTGCTCTTTCTCCATGTCTGGTGAACAGAGATTTGGTCATCTTTCCTTTGAGACAAGACTGAAAAGTTTCATAAGATGAAAACTCGAACGTATTTGTTCCCCTGCAAAAGACGCGGCGGAGACGCGGTGAACGTCTTGCCTGAGATTCGGGGCAGATGCTAATTGGTGCTATCCGTCCACCTCTCCGAAGATGCCAAGTTAATTTATGGCACCGTGTATCGAAGGTTTAGACGGATGCGGCTGATGTAGCAGACTTCGTCAGATTCCCCCTCGTTCGAGGGGGTTTTGATTGTGGGGACGCTCTTCCCTGCAGGCGCAAGCCCCTGCAGTTAATTACGCCACCGCATCGCGGTAACAACTTTCTCCTTCTCCAGATGGTCACTTCATGTCGTGGGTGTTTGTTTTGTTTGTGGTTGCCCGTGGATTGTATACGGAGACTAATTTGTGTTGTCGCCCGTAGGACGTAGATTAGTCCAAATCCGTATTTTCTTAGATTTGGGTTTGAGGTTTTGGTTTGAGGATACGTTAGCCATATTTAAGGCTAAGATCAACTCAAACGTTTGTTAAGGATACGTTAGTCTAATTTGAGACTAAGATCGGCTTAACAGGATCATTTAGATCCGACAAAAGAGCATTTGGGAGCTCTATTGTTCTAGTTTAGGGACATAGTGGTCCATTGCCAGTTTAGGGACATAGTGGTCCAACATTCCCATTTTGGGGACGAATATTGGTTTAAGGACATCATAGTCCATGAGTTTAAGGACCCCACAGTCCGTATCAATGTATGGTTGTCGGGACCCGTCACCTCTCTGACGACGTTGAAGGATTACAACGACAAATATCAGAGGAGTTCAGAGATGTACCCTTGAACCGGGTGTAAATTGATTTGAGAGAGCAGTTGCGCTCAATTCAATTTAATTTGAAGACTTATGGCCAGAATTGTGTTAAGTCCATCTGAAAATGTTTAACATTTTGTTCACATTTGGCTTGTTAGGCCTTTGATTGGGCTCTGCTCTCTTTTTTCTTTTATTATAATGCACAACATTTATCTTTGGTCTATTAGACCTTTAATTGGGCTCTGCCCTTTTTAATAATGTACAGCATTTAATGTTCTGACAGTGCGCCACGGGGCTTGTCAGGCGCTTTGCGCCAATTAATGAGCGCAAGGCGCCAGCGCATGTGGAGGTGACACGTGTCACGCTCTGGTGAGCGCAAGTCTGTTAGCGCAGTGCGTTGCGCTAGTGCGCTGCTGACACGTGGCGCGTTCTGGTGCAGTGCGCCAACCCAAGAGCGCGGTGCTCTGTTTTTAGGAGCGCAAGGCACAGATTGACACGTGGCGCTCTCTGGTGACTTGCGCCAGTCCATGGAGCGCAACCGCGCAAATCAAGAGTGCAAGGCACTGTACAGTAGCGCAGAGCGCATCTTGATCAAATTTAGATCAAAGAAAAGAATCTTTTTAGAAGTTCTACCTCAAGATTCAAGAACCGATGGTTCATCAAAAGGCGATGCCTTTATATAGATCAAAAGATCTAGGGATGAAGTAAATTACTTCTCTTTTAATTTTTTGTGATTGGATCTTTTATTGATCTTTTTCTTTTTATTGAAGATCTTAATCTTGTTCTTAGATCATTGATCCTTTTAGAAGAAATTCTTTTTCTTTTTTCAAAAGCTTACCTTTTTCTCTTCGAGTTCTTCTCAAAGTTTCTAGAGGAGTTTTCTGTATCTCTATCTCTCTGAATGTTTTAGACTTGGAGTCTAGGGGTCTTTATATAGTGCCAATTGATTTGTTAAATCAGTTAAAAAGATCTTTCTCTGATTGATTTGGGGATGTTTCCCCACCGCTGGATCTTTGATCCTAGGGCTTCTGTTTTACGGAAGATAATCTTCTTGTTTTAACAAAATTAGAAAGATCTTTCCAAAATTTTATTGTTAAAATTCTGGCACAGTTGGCGCAAGTGCACCTGCGCTTGACACGTGTCGCGCAGCGTAGATCGCAGCGCAACTGCGCTGACACGTGTCGCGCAGAGCGCAGCGCAACTGCGCTGACTTGTGTCGCGTAGCGCAACTGCGCGGACACTTGTCGCGTAGTGCAGAGCGCAGCGCAACTGCGCTAGCGCAACGCAGCGCAGAGCGCAGCGCAACTGCGCTAGCGCAACGCAGCGCAACTGCGCTAGCGCAACGCAGCGCAGAGTGCAAATCATCTGAAGCGTTGTTTCCTTTATTTTTATTTTAAAACAGAACCTTGCTCTGATTGTGTGCGCTGTCTTGGGCGCAGCGCTGGCGTGTCAGCTTTAGACACGTGGCGTGCTGCGCGCAGCGCAAGGAATCTGAAGCGTTGCTTCATTTTTTGAATTTTTGAAATTCAAACAGAGCTTTGCTCTGATTGGGGGAAATAGAAGCATTGCTTCATTTCCCGCCTTGGAATTTGAACAGAGTTTTGCTCTGATTGGGGGAAAAAAAATGCCCCCCACCGTTGCGCTTGCGTGGCCCCAGACGTGAGTGCAGCGGTGGCAGAATTCCAACCGTTGCGCCAACTTTTGGAAGTTGAAACGGCTCTCAATGCTTATAAATAGGACCTTTGGTCTCTCAGATGATTTTCATCTCCTCCTTGAGAATTTTATCCAGAGCCTTGCTCTTGTTTTTAAGAACTTTTAAGAGTTAGAACTCTAGAGAATTTTTAGGTAAGAATTAAATTAGATTAAATTAAATTAATTTTAAGAGCCTTGCTCTTAATAGATCCCTGATCTAAAGAAAACTCATTTAGGGTTTCACTAGAAGAGCTTTGCTCTAGGGATCTAAAGAGAACTAAAGAGAACCCTATTAGGGTTCTATTAATAGAGCTTTGCTCTCTAAAAGGATTTTTCTTGCTTTTTCTTAATTCATTAATGGAGCTTTGCTCCTTTCAAACCATATAGAAGAACTCTTAAGAGTTTTTCATGGATCTTGGAGGTTAAAGATGGCATTTTATGTTTTGATGAATTATATCATCTTGCTTAATCAGTCTGTCTGATAATTTTATTGATTTTCTTTTACAGGAGTAATGGACGCCCACATGTACGATCTCGACGAAATTATCTCTTATGGGGACATCCGCCGACTCGGCCTTTCTTAGAATCGAGGGTTCACCAACGCCGAGTGTGCTGAAATCATGAGTCGCTTCGACGCCTACAATGGTCAACTGGTTCCTCGGCGTTGCTCTCTCCTGAAGCTTATCGTGGGAGCGATCTGGGAAGCGCTCCCTTTATTTTGTACCGGCGTGCCACTTGGAGCATTGGATGCCGCTGAGGATAAGGTGCACTCGGTGTATCTGATGAACTTAATCTCGAAGAGACGGCGAGACAATCTTGTCGATCTCCTGCACCAGGCCTTTCAACAGTCCGCCATACTTGTTGCCTATCGGAGGGTGGAGGACATCAGTGGTGATCCTGACGCTCGTGTTCGCGAAAGAAAGCACACTAGGATGGTCCGTCAGGCTTGGAAAGTCTTGACAAGGTCGCTTTCGAGTTCCTCAATCCATGTCCTGGATCTGAGGTTTTACTATTGTCAACATTTCAATAATGCTGCTTTTGTTTATTGTCCTCATTGATGTAAGAATTTTCCGAGTATGAATGAAAAATCTTCTGCCTCTTTCCTTTTATTTTCTGCTTTGTTATTGGCATATTCCTCAAGTGAGCGTAGCCTGTAGGTGATATAGAACATTCTGTCTTAAATACTTTGGGGTGCAGTGATGGCTTAGGAAGCAGGTTCAGATCTGCTACCTAAGACTTTTCAACTTTATGAGCCGTGAGGGTCTCATAAAGAATTTTCTCCCTAAGAGTCGAGAGGATCCCGTAGGTGTATTTTCTCCTTAGGGGTCGTGAGGACTCCTAAGTGTGTTTTCTCTTGAGAGTCGTAAGGATCCCACAAGAGAATTTTCTTCCTTACAAGTCGAGAGGACTCGTAAGTAATTGATGAGTTGATTTACTCCCGAGTTAATGCATTGCTTCAACAGGGAGTCGAGGGTTGACTTTGGGTTATCTGTGCACCGCCGAGTCATGGAACCGGGAACTTTGTCGCGGCTCCGCTTTGCTGACGTTGTATATCCTGCAGAGACACTGATTTCTCTACGGGTTGACGCGAATCGAGGTTTTGCCAAGGACACTGATTTCCCTGGGGTTGGAACGAATCGAGGTATTCCTACAAAGACACTGATTTCTTTGCGGGTCAACGCGAATCGAGATGCTCTCATCAAGGACGCTGATTTTCCTGAATCGAGGAGGTCGCCAAGGACACTGATTTCCTCGGAGTTGAAACGAATCGAGGTATTCCTGCAAAGACACTGATTTCTCTGCGGGTCGACGCGAATCAAGATGCTCTCGTCAAGGAAGCTGATTTCCCTGAATCGAGGTATTTGCCAAGGACACTGATTTCCTCGGAGTTGAAAAGAATCGAGGTATTCCTGCAAAGACACTGATTTCTCTGCAGGTCGACGCGAATCAAGATGCTCTCGTCAAGGATGCTGATTTTCCTGAATCGAGGTTTTTGCCAAGGACACTGATTTCCCTGGGGTTGAGACGAATCGATGTATTCCTGCAAAGACGCTGATTTCTCTGCGGGTCGATGCGAATCGAGATGCTCTCGTCAAGGACGCTGATTTCCCTGAATCTAGGTTTTACCAAGGACACTGATTTCCCTGGAGTTGAAACGAATCGAGGTATTCCTCCAAAGACACTGATTTCTCTGCGGGTCGACGCGAATCAAGTAGTTCTCGCAAGAATATCCTAACGTCACAGTTAACCTCTGCGCTTTACGACAGAGGTCCGTTAGGGTCTGTAGTACTAGGGTTTTGTCCGTTGTACTGTCGCATTGGCTGATGTACTCCTCGATAGGCAATCTTACTATTCGAGTAGCCTTGCGACTGTCGTGTCTCTGATCCCTTCGGGGGCTGGACAAGACGTCTTCAAGCAATCCTCCTAGGCAGTTTGACCGTCGGAAGAGCAAGCGTTAGGAATTTTTCCATGCCGCCTTTTACTTGAGGTTAGGCTCATTTTAGAGAGCCCCGATGAGTCATAACCACTCCGCACTGGTGTGGGATGATCTCCGATAGTCTTTCAGGCTTTATATGACTTGCCGTTAAGACCCTGAAGCTAGGAATTAGGCCTTTGCTTCATTTGCTGGCATTGCGTCCTCTATATCGAGACGAATGTCACGGTTGTTTCTAGGTTGTTGGTGAACTGTCGAGGTTTGGAACTAGGAATTTTGTCGTGGCTCCTTTGGTGATGTTGCGTCTGCTGTGTCGAGACGAACGTCGAGGTGGTGACCACTCCGCACTGATGCGAGATGATCTCCAATCGTCTTTCAGGTTTTATATGAGTTACCGTCAAGACTTGGCTCCGTTTTCTGATGGAGCATGGGGAGGAAAAGTGTGTCCTTCTTTGTTTGTGGCCCTGGATTGTATACAGGGATTTCTGTGATATCGCCTGTAGGGCATAAATTTCATTATATATATATATATATATTTTTTATTTTATTTCTTTCCGCGATGCTATATCATTTCATCTTTTATATCGCAAAGGTCGCGATTGCCCAATCATTTCGGCTATTTTTCGCGGTGCCCAATCATTTCGGCTCTTTATTTTATTTTTACTCGCTGATTTTTATTGCGAGTTGCCCAATCATTTAGGCTATTTATTTTATTTTTACTCGCTACTTTTTATTGCAAGTTGCCCAATCATTTCGGCTGTTTTTGTATGCATACATTTTTACTTGCTGATTTCGTTGCAAGTTGCCCCATCATTTCGGCTATTTCGTATGCATGTGTGGTTCGTTGGCTTTTCGCTGCAAGCTAGGAATTAGACACCGATTTTGGCATCAGCATCGCTACAACTGGGATATTGCCAGGTGTTCCCCGCCGAAAGACGGCGCACAGGACTGCGAAGTCCTGTCGCTGAGATTTGGGGCAGATGCTAATTGGTTTTATCCGTCCACCTCTCCGAAGATGCCAAGTTGATTTATGGCATCGTGTATCGGAGGTTTAGACGGATGCGGCCGATATAGCAGACTTCATCAAATTCCTCCTCGCTTGAGGGGTTTTTGATTGTGGTGACGCTCTTCCCTGCAGGCGCAAGCCCCTGCAGTTAATTACGCTAGCGCATTGCGGTAACAACTTTCTCCTTCTCCAGAATTTCACTTCGTGTCATGTGTGTTTGTTTTGTTTGTGGTTGCCCGTGGATTGTATACGGAGACTGAGTAATGCCGTCGCCCGTAGGACGTGGATTAGTCCAAATCCGTATTTACTTAGATTTGAATTTGGTGTTTTTAGTTTAAGGATGCATTAGTCGCGTTGCGGCTAAGATCAACTTAAACGTTCGTTAAGGATACGATAGTCCTGTTTGAGACTATGATCAACTTAACGTGATAATCCATTTAATATCTGGCCATCGGGACTCGTCACCTCTCTAACGTCGTTGAAGGATTACAACGGCAGATGTCAGAGGAGTTCAGAGATGTACCCTTGAACCGGATGTGGATTGGTTTAGGAGAGCCGTTTCGTTCAGTTAATTTAGTTTAAGGACTTATGGCCACGATTGGGCTAAGTCCAGTTAAAAATGTCCAATATTTTATTTGCATTTGTTTTTATTTTTATTTGGGCTTTGCCCAGAAAAGATGCAGAGCATCAATTTGTTTTGGGCTCTGCCCTTTATAAATGATGCAGAGCATCAATTTCATTTGCGCTCTCCCTTTTATTGCTCTGCAATTTATTTTGGCCTGTTAGGTCTTTTTGATTTGGGCCTGGCCCTTCAAGCAATGCATTACATTTATGCAAAACATTGAGAATCTTCAAGAAACAGAAGTGCAGAGCACTTTTTTATCCTTTGATCTAAAGAAAAACAAGTTTTCTTGTTTTTCCTTATTTCAGAGAACCAAGGGTTCATAACAAGTGCAAGGCACTATCTTTTTTTTATATTTATTTTATTTACTTATTTATTTATTTTTTATTGAAGATCCATGATCTTGTTCTTAGATCAATGATCTGTTCCCAAGAGAATTTTCTCTTTTAAAGGTTTTACCTTTTTTGTGTTCTTCCAGAATTCTCAAGAGTTCTCTTTCTTCTTTTTTTTTGGCCAGATGTTCCTTCCTTTGAAATGAGTTCTGGGGTCTCTTTTATAGTGCTCGTAAATTAGTTAAATTTGTTAAAGAGATCTTTTCTGAGTGATTTGGGGAATTTTCCCCACCGTTGGATCTTTGATCCAAGGCCCCTGTTTTACAGAGGAAGATTTTCTTGTTTTAATCAAGAACAGAAAGGATTTCTTTAAATCTTTATTCTGTTTTTGCACAACGTCTCAGTGCGTGACAAGTGTCGCGCAGCGCGGCGCTTGCGCAGCAGCGATTGCGCAGCTACACAGACACGTGTGCGCAACTGTGCAGACACGTGTCGCGCAGTGCAGCGCTTGCGCAACTGTGCTTGCGCAGTTGCGTTTGCGCAACTGCGCAGACACGTGTCGCGCAATGCAGCGCTTGCGCAATCTGAACGTTGCATGCTTATTATCTTTTAAGAGAGCCTTGCTCTGATTGGACACACTGCCTCGGGCGTTGCGTTGACGTATCAGGTTCTGACACGTGGCTCGTTGCGCGCAACGCACGGAATTTGAAGCATTGCTTCAAAAAATTTGAATTTTCAAAATTCAAACAGAGCCTTGCTCTGATTAGGGGAACAAATGCCCCCCCACCGTTGCGCTCACGTGGCGCGCACGTGAGTGCAGCGGTGGCAAGATCCTGACCGTCGGATCAAAGGGGTCAGGTGAAAAGGCGCAGGCGCCTATAAATAGGACCCTTGGTCCTTGGTAATTCTTTACCATTTTCAAGAATTTTAATTCTCAGAGCCTTGCTCTTGCTTAAGAACTTTCAGTGCCTTGCTCTTGATTCTTCCCAAGAACTCCAGAGTTCAGAACCATCTTAGGTATTTAATAAAATTAAATTAAATTAAAGTTGATTAATAGAGCCCTGCTCTCATAGATCTTTGATCTAAAACCTTTTTGGGGTTTCCTCAACAGAGCCTTGCTCTTAAAGTTCATAGATCTACAGAGATCTTGTTCATGGGTTTTAACCTATGAATCAGAGCTTTGCTCACGGATCAAATGTAGATTTTTTTTTCTGATCTGAAAATGGAGAACTCTCAGAAGTTTTCATGGATCTTTAAGATCCCAAATTTTAATCTTTTAGAAGTTAAGGTTCCCTTTTTGATGGATTTTTCTATCATTATTATAGAGCTAGGCTCTTTTTTAAGAAAATTTTTATTCCCTTGAGACCAGAGTTTGACAAATGTCACTCTGTGACAGAGCTTTGCTCAAAAAGAGAAGATTTTCTCCTTTTCTCTAGGGATCTCCCACCACTGAGTATATTCTCTTGGGAACCCTTTCATTAATTGACAGTCTCATCTAATGATGGGGTTGTCTTATTAAATGATGTACCGTCATTTAGATTTTGTGGGTTCCCCTTTGGTCCCCTACCCACTACGTCACAGTGTGAAATAAGATTTAAAAGGCCAAGCGTTAGAACACTAATGGTTATTTTTGTCTTTCCACAGGAAACATGTCTGATGACTTGTCTTTCCCCTTCGTTCGCTCGGAAGGAGGGTTCCCCCACTCGCCAGTGGACCGGGTGGCGTTCGTTCTCATTAAAGATCATGACCCTGAGTGCAAAAAGCTCCACCTGTGGGGAAGGTGGTACAGCCAGAACATCCAAGGCCGTCGCAGCTTCAGTTCCGCCTCGCCGTCTGAGCCTATAGTCACGATCCCCTATGCGGACGAACCCCCGGTGAAGTATGCCGTGGAGGTTAAAAATTGGAATTCTGACGACCTTCTTCAGCCTGCAATCGGTGCCATCCCCGTGCAACCGCCACCGGCAATAGACATTCTGGGGAGGCGAATCTGTCAGGGTGAAGCACGCCCTTGGGGACAGGCTTACAATATCGGATTGATCCCGCGACCCCCCGCCGGATATTTGCAGTGGGCCCGGTACATCTTATCGGCGAAAAGGACTCATCTAACGAGGATTGGTTTATATTCAGCCATCTACGTTTCGCTTTTCGAGTATCCCTCTCCTCCAACCTGGTGGGTCAAGGCCTTTATTGAACAATGGAATATCCCCACTCACACCTTCCTGATGACGGATAGGGAAGTCTCTATCTCCTTGAAGGAATTCGCTGAGATTTCGGGTCTACCAATGAGGGGAGAGCACTACGAGGAGCTTCTTCCTCCTGACGAGTACGTCTTTGCCACCAAGCAGCTGGTGTTTGACTTAACTCCGGAGAATGCCATTCAGCATCAGTATCCGGGCTTGGTGAAGGTGTTGGAGATCTATGAGGAACTCCATTTGGGATCGGGCGAGCGGGGCGTCAGTTTCGCAGATTTTATTGCTCGCTTTATTCGCCCGGAGTTCCTATCAGAGCAGGGCGAGAAGTTCTTTCAGCTTGCTGAACCTTTTGGTTTCGGCTTGGACCGCCGACCTATATCGGAAAATGACCAGCGGGATTTTTATCTCCCCGGCATTGCCAACGTCCCTTTCTCAGAGATCACCGTTCCTGGCATGGACGAGGAGACCTTTTTTTATAGGGTTCTTGGGTTTATGGTTATGCAGCTTCACGCTTCCCACGCACCCACGCCTCATGTGGCCCTCCGTCTTTTACCCGGCGCATCGAATGGTGGCTGGTTTGCAGTTATCGGTAGGGATCGCCGGGCTGGCTTACCTCTATAATGGACTTAGCGTAGCGGCGGACGCTAATGAGCCTGGAGTACAGCCTGCCAACTTCCCGATGCACTATTTCACTTCTTGGATGGAGATGTACGTGCAAGGGGTGTTTGGTGCCCATAAGACTCCTCCGTTCTTTGAGAAATGCAGACTTCCGAGAATCATGCGGTTGGTCGGGGCTTCAATTTTGGTTGCATCCCCGCGGGATTCTAGGGGACTACTCCTGCGTCCACATCTGGTCGGAGCGAAGATTTCTTTTGTGGATAAGGTCATCACCATAGGCTCAGAGACCACTAAGTCAGTGGTGCTACTACGTGATGATTTTAAGGGCAGGGCTTCTGTACTGAAGGCTCGGGAAATCCTCCACCTCTACTCCATTCGGCCGGGCTATCTAGTGTTTAGGCAGAATGAGACAGCTCTGTTTATGAGGTATAACCCACACCGATTTGCCCGGCAATCGAGTTACAACCAAGGGATCCCGATGGAAGCTTTTCTGGAAACACCCGTGGCCAACCAAGAGGGGATAAGGAATGCGATGCATCATTTCATACGGCTTAATACAGGTTCCTATTTCTTTATCAGTGAACCTAGCTGTGCCCCTAAGATACTCCATTCATATGTAGCCTGGTATGTGCATGCTATGGGCCCAATCATCTTAACGGAGAAGCGTATGCTGGTTGACCGTAGGGGTGCGCCTCCCGGCGGTGATCGCAAGGCTCCCTTGCAGCCAAGGATCTAGGTCATTCTCCTGATAAAAGATGCCGGAGTTGATCGACCACGCGTGTTGAGACCCCCGCATGGATTGCCACTGCCTGCTACGGTGGATGTACCACCGGCGCCCCGTGCTCCCATGAAGGCGGCTAATGTAGTATCGCCAGAGTCCGGCGTAGGAGCAGATATTGGGACCCGCCGCCCTAAAATAACTGCCAAGCGGAAATCTATTCCGGGTGGATCTAAAGCTGGCGGACAGAAGAAGAAAAGGTCCGCCCTTTCCCTTGATGCGATCCTTAGCCTAGAGCCTGCGGCTCCTCCTAACGAAGGCATAAGTGAATATGGCAGCAACGAGGGCTTCTTGGTAGACCCTGCAGACACTAATTTGGCTGCCGCTATTGCAGCTTCGGAGCGATCGGCGAGGCTCGAAGCGATGTTAAGTAAACTCGCTGAGTCAGGTAATCATCAGCCACTTTCTTCGTCATTTTATTGCACTTTTTATTATTATCTTTAACTAATATTCGCCCGATTTTCAATAGGTGTCTCTTCTGAAGAGGCTATCGCTGCCTCTTTGAAAACCTTCTAAGAGGAGGAGGAAAAGCGCGCTCTAGTAGGCGTTGGTATGTCCCACCCCTTTCTCTTTTATAAGGAAAGTTTGTCATCTTTTCTGATGGTCAACCTAACCTTCTTTTGTTTCTTTGCAGGGGTTATATCAGTTGATGCGGGGATCCTTCCTGAGCCTGTCACTGAAGTCCCGGTCTCGTCGAGGCTGCTGGAGGGGCCTCGACTTGACAAGACGACGAGGGATGCCCTGAAAAATCTGGAGGCATCCCTATTCACGGACGAGGATGCCTCAATTAGAGAAGCCCTAGTGGCATCCGTCTCAACGGCTCGGGAGGAGCGGAAGCGTTTGAGACGCGAAGCAAATGCGCGCAGAGCTGCTTTGGCCACGGGAGCGGGCCCTAGCACTATTCCTCGCGCTGACACTCCTTCTGAAGAGGCCCCTGTCGCCCTATCTACTGCTCATAGGCAAGTGGCACGCGCGGCCCGAAGTGCAAACGATAAATCCTCTTCAGGTAGCATTTCTTTCAGAGCCTTGTTGTAAGAATTATAAAGCCGTTGGCTCATATGCATTCCACCTTGCAGGGCCAAGTCCGATTGAGGGGGAGGCGGAGACCGTTGAACCCAGGGAAACGGCGGAAGTGGTGCCTGCCGAACCCGAGCCGACGGTGAGGCGCGTCGTTGGGGCCACGGGACCCGAAGCAGAGGTTGGGGGATCTGCAGCCGAGAGGGACATGGATGCCGACCCTGAAGTGGCGGTAGATGAAATGATCGTCATAAGCGAGCCGAGGGTAATGGTAGGTGAGGCGCTTGAGGCTGGAGACCTCGCGGCGACGGCGGATGAGACAACCGTGACCGCAGGACCCAAAGGAGTAGCGGGTGAGGTGGCCACGATTCCTGAGGACGAGCCAGCCTCTCTTTCTCAGGAATCTGGCAATGCTCCAATCATAGCCCTCCCCGCCTATATTCCCCCGCTTTCTCCAGGGCTTGCGAGTGCAACAACGGTTCCCATTGAGTCGGGTGACGAGGCCACGGGCGGTGGCCTGATGTCAATGGAGGAAGGAATTGCCTCAGTCTCGGCTGGCAGTTCGTCGGGTAAATTTCGAGTTACTATCATTTTCTCTCTTCTTTTTTTTTATCTTGCAATCTTTTCTAACAACTTTGCTTCTGTTTTTAATGGAGGTGCGGCCAGTGCCGATGCTCCACTGCTTGAAGGAGCACCGTCAACTACTGCTTTGGCGGTGGTCACTTCCCCGCCTTCTCTTGTGCCATCGCGGATGTTGGAAGGTATGGATTTGCGACTCACAAGTTAATCTTTTAAACGTGTAGCTTATGGACAACGTTATACCACTGTGTCCTTTCAGGAGTGCTCTTTGATCATCTATACCAAGTGTTGCTCCCACACTTCTCCTTCCCGTCCGAACTCGCTTCTCCCTTTAGTGGTGCCGGTGAATACATTTTCATTTTGATGTCTTTGTTTACTCCCTTTTTTAGCAATGGGATGATTTCTGACTTTTCCTCTTCCTTATTGCAGTGCCACAAATCGAAGGAGGGGACACAAGACCTGTCACGCCACCGGCCCTTCCGGCTTTGTCGTCCGTTGCAGCTGGTACAGTATATTCCTCCCCCCTTTTTATATGATCCTTCAGCATCTTTTCGAATCATTGTTTAACCATGTTTCGTTTTGCAGCTATTGTTCCAGCTCCGATCCCTCTTGAGTCTCGTGTTCTTTCACCAGCGGGCCCTTTCTTGAAACGTCCATCTTCAAAAGGTGCCGTGATGAGTTTGGGCATGCTGAGCGGGTATATCGAAGAGCTTAACATGGACGCTCTTCCTTCTGCCGTGGATTTCGCAATGGAGGTTAACCCGATGTTGGCGGCGCTCGTAAACTTTCACAATGAAGGCGTCGTCGAATCTTGGGTTAACCACTGCAGAGAGATTGATGCCTGCTTGCATCGGTTGGAGACGACACGCCCTTCTCCCGAAGTTTTGGCCATGAGCACCAAACGGACAGCCTGGCTCGAGCAAAGCGCTTCTTATCTCCGCCATTTGGAGCAGGAAATAGCTTTACGGTTGAAGGAGCGCCGGGAATCTTCAAGCGCAACCGCTCGCCTGCGCGCTGAAGTTAGGACGAATGCTTCTGAAGTGAAAGCCGTCTTTGAAGGCCTTCTGGAGCGTATCTCTAATGGGCTAGCACTGAGGCGGAAGCTTGACGCCGCAGAGCGTGATGCCCGAGGCCGTGAAGCAGCTCAGCAGGTTGTTGGGGAACAGCTTGCATCCTTCAGGCAGCAGCGGGCTCAAGTAGAGGTCGAACTGGCGGTGGCAGCTGATCAAGAGAAGGCGTGGAAGGAAGTATGCGAGCAATTGCTAAATCTATGCAAGACGCTTCCTTCTCAGTAATTCTCCTTGTATCATTTGTACTTATAAAATAGATGTATATACATTTTTTATTCTTTAGTACAATGTATCCTGTACTCGATCAATATTTATGAATAAAAGATGCACATTTTTGTAATGTCTTGTGTCATTTCTCCACCCCCCTTTTTTTTGCATGATATCTTTGATGAACCTTATTGGCCGATAACTTCATTTCTCCTAGAGATAGCGATGGCTTAGGCCGCGGGTTCAGGTCTACCGCCTAAGACTTTTCAACTCTATGAGCCATGAGGGTCTCATAGAGGCTTTTCTCCCTACGGATCGAGAGGATCTCATAGGTGGATTTTCTCCTTGGGAATCGTGAGGATTCCTAAGTGTGTTTTTCTCTTATAAGTCGTAAGGATCCTATAAGAGAATTTTCCCTCTTACGAGTCGAAAGGATTCGTAAGCGGTTGTTTCCCTCCTTGTCGAAACTCGACTTTGGAGAGTGAGACCCGTGAATAGTATGCAAGAGACTATTTTGGATTGACTTGCAGGGCCCCATTGTTCAGGAAGCAAGTTTTTTAATCCTTGCTGCCCGAGACTTCATCTTGCAAGTTGGGACGAACCGGGAATTCTCTCGCGGAGATAGTGGTGGCTCTGCGAGTTGATGTAGGTCGGGAGGCTCTCGTCACGGAGTGTTTGTATCCGTGGGTCAAGGATTTTGCTAGGGATTATTTGTTTCCCAAGCGCCAAGGATTATTTGTTTCCTTGGGGTCTGAAACGAGTCGAGGATTCCCACAGAGGCATTGGTGGCTCTGCGAGTCGACGTGAATCAGAAGGCTCTCATCAAGGAGTGTTTGTATCCGTGAGTCGAGGAGTTTTGCTAGGGATTATTTGTTTCCCAAGCGTCAAGGATTATTTGTTTCCTTGGGGTTTGAAACGAGTCGAGGATTCCCACAGAGGCATTGGTGGCTCTGCGAGTCGACGCGAATCAGAAGGCTCTCGTCAAGGAGTGTTTGTATCCGTGAGTCGAGGAGTTTTGCTAGGGATTATTTGTTTCCCAAGCGTCAAGGATTATTTGTTTCCTTGTGGTTTGAAACGAGTCGAGGGTTCCCACGGAGGCACTGGTGGCTCTGCGAGTCGACGCGAATCAGAAGGCTCTCGTCAAGGAGTGTTTGTATCCGTGAGTCGAGGAATTTTGCTAGGGATTATTTGTTTCCCGAGCGCCAAGGATTATTTGTTTCCTTGGGGTTTGAAACGAGTCGAGGATTCCCACAGAGGCACTGGTGGCTCTGCGAGTCGACGCGAATCAGAAGGCTCTCGTCAAGGAGTGTTTGTATCCGTGAGTCGAGGAATTTTGCTGAAGTCACTGGCTTCTTCGGTTGAAATGAACCGTTGAGGTTTGTCTTCGTCGTCTGACGGAGCCCGTTGGGAAAGTATGGTTCCCTCTTTGTTTACGCCCTTGGATTGTATACAGGGATCGATGTGATCCTAACTGTAGGGCCAAAGTTTTATCGTCATCATTTTTTTTATTCATTTTTTTTATTTTGTTTCCGCGATACTCTATCATTTCAGCTTTTATATCGCGAAGGTCGCGATTGCCCAATCATTTCGGCTATTCTTCGCGGTGCCCAATCATTTCGGCTATTTATTTTATCTTTACTCGCTGCTTTTTATTGCGAGTTGCCTCATCATTTTGGCTATTTCGCATGCATACATTTTACTTGCTGCTTTTTTTTATTGCAAGTTGCCCCATCATTTCGGCTATTTCGTATGCATGTGCGGCCTAGCGGCTTTTTGCCGTAACCCTAAAAATGGACACCGATTTCAGCATCAGCACCGCTACAACTGGGATATTGCCAGGAGCGAATCATCATTTGCCTCTGTCGTTGTCGAACAAAGGAGGCTTAGCGACCAGGGCTAGGGTCCTGTCGACTAAGGCTTTTGACTTTATAAACCGTAAGGGTCTCATAAAGGTATTTCTCCCTACAAGTTGTGAGGATCTTATAGGTGTATTTTCTCCTTAGGAATCGTGACGATTCCTAAGTGTATTGTTCCTCTGTAAGTCGTAAGGATCCTACATGAGGGTTTTCTCCTTGTAAGTCGAGAGGATTTACAAGTGTTGTTTATAATGCAGACATATCCCTAGTCTCGGATGGGACTTGGTTAGGGAAATGTTTATTCGCGCTTGTGGATTGTATACAAGGGCCAATATCGGACCACTTGTAGGGCAATATCGAAAGTTGTGGGAATCGCTTAAGCACAGGTTTAGGTCCTTGTAGCTTAAGACTTTCAAATCTTACAAGCCGTGAGGGTCCCATAAAAGAGTTCTCCTTGCGAGTCGTGAGGATCTCGCAAGTGTATTTTCTCCTTAGGAATCGTGGGGATTCCCAAGTGTGTTGCTTCCTTGTGAGTCGTAAGGATCTCACGTGGGTGGTTTCTCCTTACAAGTTCGAGAGGACCCTATAAGTGTCCTTTAACAAGGTTGCGCCCTTTCAGGTTTTCACAAACACTCGCCGGTAGCCCTGCTGTTTTTACTCACGGAGCCCTTTCGGGTTTTCATCCGTGCCCATTTTGCTTATGGACGTACCGTTTTTTTTATTCTTTTTATTTTCTTTTTCTCTCTTTTTTTTAACGAGGTCGCGCCCTTTCGGGTTTTCACGAACACTCACCGGTAGCCCTGCTGTTTTTACTCACAGAGCCCTTTCGGGTTTTCATCCGTGCCCCTTTTTGCTTATGGACATACCGTTTTTTTTTATTTTATTTTTATATGTTTTTTTTCGTCAGCCTAAAGATGTTGCGGTAGTAGTTTAAAGACGTTTCGGTCTGCTATTAGTTTAAGAACATTTCGGTCCGCTGTTAGTTTAAGGACATTTCGGTCCGGCGTTGAGAGGCTGGCTACTGCTTATAAAGCTTGAGCTTAGGAAGATAGCGAGCGGGCATAGTCGTCGTCATCTATCATTGACCTAGGTTGTGGCTCATTAAGCGTAGTATTTCTTTAGGAAGCGACCGTTTATTGGTCTGAAAGGACTTTCACCGTGCATGTCCGTGAGTAGGTAGGCCCCCACCCTGGTAGACCTTATCTATGATGTACGGGCCTTCATAGTTTGGCTCGAATTTTCCCCGCTTGGCGTGATTGGGGATCATAGGCCTTTTGACCACTAGCACGAGTTCACCTTGGCGGAATGTCCTTGGTCGGGTTAATCTTTCATATGAGCGCGTCATCTTTGCTTTATAAGCTTCCAGATTTTGTTGTGCTAGGAGCCGGGTTTCATTAAGAGCATCCAGCTCTTCAAATCGTAGGTGAGCATTTTCTTCATCCGTCGGCTCGTAGTGAACTGCCACTCGCAGAGAGGGCAATTCTATCTCGAGGGGGAGTACTGCTTCCGTACCGAACACCAACGCGTATGGCGTTGTGTTTGTGGCTGTCTTAAACGTGGTTCGATACGCCCAAAGAGCTTCTTGCAGTCTCTCATGCCAGTCTTTCTTATTTCGGGACACTGTTTTCTTTATAATTTTCGTCAAGGTCTTGTTGAAGGCCTCGGCGAGACCGTTAGCTCGTGGATTATAGACTGAGGAATATCTCCAGTCTATGTTATGCTGCTGTGCGAAGCGGCTGATTTTATGACTTCGGTAGGCTGGCCCGTTATCGGAGATGATCCGCCTCGGAGTTCCAAACCGATGTATGACGTGCGTTTTGAAGAAATGGAGGATATTCTCCGTCTTCACTTCTCTCAACGGTATTGCTTCTGCCCATTTGGAGAAGTAGTCAGTCGTCGCCAGGATGAAACGATGTCCTGTAGACGATGCTGGTTCGATGGGGCCGACTATGTCAGTTCCCCACATTTCGAACGGCCAGCTAGCCACTGTTGGATGTAATGGATTTGGATGCTGATGGATGAAGTCCCCATGAATTTGGCATGAGTGACATCGCTTCGCATATTCGAGGCAATCTTGAATCATCGTGGGCCAGTAGTAGCCCATCCGTTTGATCTTCAACTTCATCTTTGGACCTGCTTGGTGAGAACCGCAGATTCCGTCATGAACCTCCTGAACGACTCTTTCCGCTTCGTCCGGTCCTAAGCATCTCAGCCACAGAGAATCGAATGACCTCTTGTATAGAGTATCATTGACGAAGGCGAAAGACAGAGCTCGTTTCATGAGCTGATGTCTTGCGGACGCATCTTCGGGCATTTGGTGGGACTTGAAGTAGTCTATAAAGACTTCCCTCCAATCCTCAACCTTCTCATGGTCTTTTATTTGTAAGGTCGCTTGTTCTGTCACTCCCTTCTCTTCGGGTGATTCCGAAGGTATTTCTGCAGGGGCGAGCACCCGACGACTTTATACCATGATTCTAACATCATCGAGGTTCTCGTCAGCCATTTCTTTAGCAAGTTTGGCCAACGCGTCCGCTTTGTTGTTTTCCGCGCGGGGTATGCTCTCCAAAGTATATGAGGGAATCTGGGTTAGCAGTTGTTTCACCTTTTCACCGTATTTTACCAATTCCGGTTTGCATGTTTGGTAATCGCCTTTCACTTGACTGACGACTAGCTGGGAGTCCCTATATATGAGGAGGCTTTCAATTCCTATGTCAATGGCGATCTCGAGACCTGCTATCAAAGGTTCATATTCAGCTTCATTATTCATTCTCGGCTCTGTTAAGGAGAAAGCAAAGCGCATTATTCCTCCTTGTGGGGTCACGAAGATAAGGCCTACTCCCGATTTGATCATTGACGTACTTTGTTTGTGCTTTTTCATGGAAGATGCTCCATCGAAATAAAGCTCCCAACGGGTATTACCACCGTCGATTGCGTCAAACGCATGCTTGTCTGGCAAATCGCAATTCAGGGGAGAATCGGCAGGTATCGGGTGTTCAGCAAGGAAGTCGGCTATGGCCTGACCCTTCACTGCCTTGAGGGGTCGATACGTTATCGAGAACTCCATTAAGAGTAGGGCCCATTTAGCGAGTCATCCCGTCAATATGGCCTTTGACATTAGATATTTGAGAGGGTCCACCTTTGAAATGAGATGGACCTCATATGCTAATGCGTAATGTCTAAGCTTTGTTATTGCGAAGATCAACGCCAGGCAGTGTTTTTCAATGGGGGGTAATTGCTTTCTGCTCCCAGCAGAACTCGACTTAAGTAGTAGAGTGCTCTTTCTTTTCCCTGGTCATTCTCCTGTGCCCATAATATGCCTAAAGAGCCTTCGAGGGCAGTTGTATAAAGGATAAAAGGTTTCCCCTTAACCGGGGCCGCCAACACTGGAGGGTTTTGCAGGTATTGTTTAATCTCGTCCAGTGCGCCTTGGCATTTGTGATCCCAAACGAACGGGGTTCCCTTCTTCATCAGGTGACTGTAAGGACAGCACTTTCCTAAAAGATTAGCGATAAACCGCCGAATGTATGCGAGCTTTCCCTAGAGAGATCGCAGCTATTTAAGAGTTCTCGGCGGAGGCATTTCCATGATCGCTTTGATTTTAGACGGATCTATTTCAATACCTCGGTGTCGGACGATGAATCCCAAGAACTTGCCCGAGGAAACCCCGAATGCACATTTAAGAGGATTCATCTTCAAATTGTATTGTCGAAGGCGTCGAAATACAGTCTTTAGATGCTCAAGATGTTCCTCATATGATTTGCTTTTAACAACGAGGTCGTCGATATAGCATTCGACGATTTCGTGTATAAGGTCATCGAAGATCATTGTCATAGCCCTCTGATAGGTGGCACCGGCGTTCTTTAGACCGAAGGGCATTACCTTGTAACAGAATATCCCCAAAGGAGTCTGAAAAGCTGTATGTTTCTGGTCTTCAGGATGCATTTTTATTTGATTATACCCTGATGAGCCGTCCATGAAGGAGAAAACCTCATGCGTGGACGTATTGTCTATCATCAGTTCGGTGACTGGTACTGGAAAATCATCTTTTGGGCAGGCTTTATTAAGATCCCGAAAATCCACGCATATGCGCACCGTCCCATTTTTCTTCATCACCGGGATGATATTAGCAATCCATTCAGGATATTGAACCTCCCGGATAAAGCCAGAGTTTATCAGCTTTTTGACTTCAGCGTTGATGCTCATCTCGAGCTCGAGCCGCATTCTTCTCGGCGGTTGTTTAACTGGCTTGACACCCGGGGATATTGCTAGTCTATGTACAACAACTTCTGGATCTAGTCCTGGCATCTCGGAATAGTTCCATGCGAAGCAATCTTTATGCTGCACAAGGACGTCCTTTAACGCAGCCACCCTCTCTTCAGACAGCAGCTCGCTGACGAATGTCGGTCGCGGATCGTTTACCGTCCCCAACTCGATTTTTTTGAGGTTATCTACAGTGGTATGTATTCCATCCTCCAGTTCTTTCGGAGCTGGGGGAAATTCTGAGATTACCTCATCATTGCTGTTTTCGAGGCACCAAGGAAGGCTGTCCATGTTCTCGGGTTCTTCTTTTAGTATTGTTATCATGTGACAGGTACTAATTCGCTTCCAGTCCCAATGTGGAACAGGTTTTTCTTTCGTGGCCTTGGGTTCGTGCTTTTGTGGTGGTGCTACCCTCCAGTTGTCGGACAGAGCGAATTTACCAAGCCGGTACTGATCTTCGACCCAATTCTTGAAGGTGAAGCAATCTTCAAGAGGATGACCTATCATTCGATGGTAAGAGCAATAGTCCGGGTGTGAGGCTTCGCCCACTTGTTCGGGGTGTTTAGACTCCGGCAATGTAAGCATTTGATGCTTTAGGGCAAGATCGAGTATCTTCTTCGTCTTTTCCCGAGGAAACGAGTACGCTCGACCCATTTTCTTCATGAGGGATAGATCAATAACGCTCGATTTCCGTTTGCGTGGCTTCTTAGCCCTGCTTTGTTGCTGTTGAGCGCCTCTTTGGCCTTTCGACTTGTTTCTGCCTCCGCGTCGAGCCCTTTTTATATCAGGTTGACATGGGGCAGCATCTTCGTCTTTTACTGCCTGTTGAAGGAGGCGCTGCGTTTTGGCTTTCTCATAGATTGCCATTTCACGATTGTGATCATCTCGGACTTTTTGACCCACTTCCCTTATAAGTTTGCCCATTTGGTCTTCAAATGATGGACTGGGCAATTTTTCATCAGGAACTTTTACTGGTTCAGGATTAGCGTCTTCCCCTTGAGCATCTGCTTCTTCATCAAAATTATGCACGTCGTAACAGTCGCGGAGCAGCTCTCGTTTCCTGGAGCGAATGTATCCGAGCCCGATCGTCTCCATCCTCCCATTAGGTAGCTTGTGCTGAGTTCCGGGGACGTTCCAAACCCTGTCGTAGAATTTGGCCTTCCTAACGGTCTGTTCGAAGGGTATCCCCTGGCGTTTCAGCAGCCTCCTCAAGCCCTCCTTATAATATCGGAGTAGACGGATGGGCTGAAGTCTGTCCAGCGTTGGATCCGCACCGTGCCAAAGTTCTTTTTCCACCTTGTTTTCTTCGGAACGGTAGAATAGGATTGCCCTCTCTCCTTTTCGTCCGGGGGGGATATAAAATGTCTGAAATTCTTCCACGCTGTCGGTGTCGAGCGCATCCAGTTCTTTATAATGTTCAAGCGGCACCATGGCTATCTGCAGACTTCGCTCTTCATCAGCAGAAGCTTGTATTGAAAGCCGAGCAGGGAATACAGCATGGACTTCATCCTCCGAATCACTACCAAAGATCAGTGAAGGGGCGGATGGTCCCGGCTTGGTGTATTGGGGCGGACCCGAATAAATTATATCCTCCTCCTCCTCGGTATCACTGCCGAAGACAGGGATGGTTGCGTTAGTTTTGTTCTCCGGCCTGTGACACCTTTCCGTGTCTTCGAAACTCGGCAAGAAGTATTTGGCATCTTCATACTTGCGAACTTCATTCACGGAAAACGGATTCAATTCTCCTGCCACAGTGTACTCGAGGCTATCCCTACAATACTTCATACACTGATGCTGTGTAGAAGGGATGATATTGTACTCGTGTAGCCATGGTCGGCCGAGCAGAGCATTGTAGCACGTCTTGGCGTCTATAACATGGAATTTGATATCTGTGACGAGCAACCCGAAGCGTAGCGTCAATATCACAGATCCAAGAGTTTTTGATGATTGGGAGTCGAATCCGGAGATGGTGATTTTGTCTCGGGCGAGGTGTTGGACACTCATGCAAATTTCCTTTAACACCCGCACATTGAGCAAATTAACAGACGATCCGTTATCGACCAAGATTTTACCTATCTTTATGTCATGGCAGTATCCTGAGACATAAAGGGGACGATTGTGTTCGCATGTCCCGAGGAGAAGGTCTTCATCATAAAAAGCAACGTCGGCCGTGTGCACCTCTTCTAGTTCATCCTTCATCTTTTCTTCGGCTAGGAAGGCTTGGAACTGGTCCGGATCTTGTAGCGCTTTAATCAAAGAATCCCTCGCCTCTTTTGATAGTAATAAGGCATCAAGGATGCTGAGTTGAGAGGGTAGTTTTCTCAGATGCGCCAAAACGTTGTAATCCACCTTATTTCTCTTCGGCGGGTTCTTGGCGTTTAACTCTTCCGCGACTCGGTCATCGAGAGTAATATCCTCAGAGACCTTCTCTTTCCCTTTATCTCTTTTGTTTAAGGGTCTGAGATTCTTTTCAGGTAGCGTCCGATTGCGTAGCTGGATATTCTCGCAAACCTTCGGTTCTTCTTCTTTTCCCAAAACGGACTCTTTAAAGAGAGGGGCAAGTTCTAGTTCTTCATCAGAATCACTCCCAAATGTAGGCACTTGTGATCCACCGGTGTTAACCATGCAACAATCGCCAGCAGTTCTTTTAATCCCTTCGGTCGTATTTCTTTGCTCTCGACGAGTTTTACGCTTTTCCCGCTTAAAGCGTTGTCGATGAGCAACGTATCCTTGCCACCATCTATCGAAAGCTTTGCACTCTTGAGTGGGGTGCGAAATCTTTTGATGATATAAGCAATAGGAGGGGTGCGTTTCCATCTCACCAATGATGTTTCCTTCAGAGGATGGTAGCTTCATGCCCATTGATATGGCCTTAGCAAACTTTTTCCTCATCTTGAATTGGCTTTTGTCGGTAGCGGAGGTGTTTAGCTCCAACGGGATCGTCTCAGCTCCTTCATTAAGTCGTTGGCGTTTGGCCCTTCGAATATAACCGCCTCGCGCTCCCGATCAGCTTTACTTTTCAACCGAGCTTCATTAAGGAATGCGTCAATTACTTCATCTAATGGCCCCAGAACTTTTGGTTCAGAATCTGCCCCCAGCGTTTCAGTACAAGGGGTCTCCTCATCGTTTGAATGGGAAATCATATGACAGCTCGCCATGCATTCTTCAGATTCATCTGACGAACTTTCTCCCTCACCTTCCTCTTGAAAGACGTGGTTGAGGAATTCTTGGAGCGTAATGGGAGTCCGTGCCTTTTGGTTGTATTCATCCAGTGCGTCAATTTTCTTTTGTAAGTCCGTGCGCTTGCCGCCAAGCTTCACGGGCTTTTTAGATTTCTTCTTCTTCTTTTTCGAAGATTTTGACGGCTGGCTGCAAGTGCCTGAACCTCCACCATCGGTTTTTGGAGTTGGACATGGTTTCAACATCCCTTCAATGACTTGCGGTTCCAACGGGTTCTTCCACTTGATCGCTGGACATGTCTGAAGATCGTTTAGCATCCTCTTTGCCTTGGCTGATAATACAACCTCCCAAGGAGCTTCCTCAACGACAGAACATGTTTCCCCCTGCGTATTCGTCCCTTTAGAGGTGTGGGGCTGCGGGGGATTAACCTTCCATTTGTCAGATAGCGCAAATTTTCCCTGACGGTATTGGTTTTCAAGCCAATTTTTGAAAACGTAGCAATCCTCGATCGGATGGCCTAGCACTCGATGGTAAAGGCAGTAGTTGGGCTCGTTGACGTCATTCGGTTGCAACGGACGTTTTGAATCTGTAAGGTTTATGAGTCTGTTGCGTAACGCCAGCTCGAATAACCTCCTCGTTTTATCACGGGGAAAAGAGTAAGGACGCCCCAGTCTCTCCTCAAGGTCTACGTACGGACGCGTATTACCTTGACGCACAACCGGCTTTGCGTTATTCGGCTGTTGTTGGGTATTAGCGACAACGATCGCTTTTCCCTTCCCTTTATCATTTCGGGAGTCCGGCTTTGGGAGAGGGGGTTTATGGCCCATCTGGTCCATCTGCGCTAGTTTGTCAATCAAAGCCTGGAAGGTAGTCGGCCTGAAGAACATCATAAATTGCGAGATGGTTGCTTGTGGATCGAGGGTTCCCACAAACATACCCACTGCGGGAGCTTCTTCAATACGCTGCTCGCACTTTGACCATAAATTACGCCACCGTATAGCGTATTGGACCCACGTCTCGCCCGGCTTTACCCTGGCGTTAATCAGTGCCGTCATCGGGGTACGTTCACTGGCATTCACAAAACGTTGAGTAAATAGCAGCTCCATCTCCGCGAAGGTCTTAATAGAGTCATTAGGGAGCTCAGAGTACCACTCGAACGCTGTATCTGATAAACTTCCAACGAACTGGCGAAGCAACAACTTGTCGTCACCACCGGTATTGCCGCAGAGGGCCCTGAACTGGGCGACATGCTGGTGAGGATTGCCCGTTCCCTTGTAGACATGGAATTTGGGAATCGTGTAACCTGGCGGGTACTTGATCTGATCGTACCAACCTGGATACGGCCGCCCCATTTTTACGACCTGGCCGGCTGCCTCAGCCGCATGATGAACCCGTATTTGTTGGGCTATATATTCGTCCAAGTCCGTTTTAGAAATAGTATCCTCTTTAGCCGTTGATAGAGCGGGCTGAGGATTTGATGTCTCTCCTCTATCATCTCCAAGGACGATCAGGGGCTCTTCAGCGGGAGGATCTTGTTGTATCATCATCCCTATCATGTCCTGGAAGAGGAGGCCCATACGCTGTATGTTGGCTGCCTGTTCGGCAGCCTCTTTGTCCTTCTTCTCCAATACTCGGCGAAGGAACTCGGCGTCAGTCTCTTGTTCCTGACGTTCATCTAAAGAGGTTTCAGGGCTTTCTTTTGGCCCTGTAAGTGCAGCCATAGCGTTCATCATCTCTTGGAGCTTCTGTTGTTGCTCCTGAGCCTTGGTCACTGACCGTGTAAGCGGTCTATGACCCATTGATTCACGGCTGTCTTCTTTTCCCGATGCCATGTAAACCGTATGAACTGTTATGCCCCCTGACTTGGGGCGTTTAGGTTCACCATTTTTAACCTTTGCCACTGACGCGGGAGCTTTCTCCGGCCTCCTTCTTTTATGGGCCGTTAGGGTTGGAGGAGCCGTTGAAGTGGGCACCCTAGCAACTGCCGTCCCCAGCTGTTTAATGGGGCGGTCCTTGTCATTTTCCACTTTCGCCTTTTTCTGGCGACGAAATTGGTCTGGGTCAATCACAGAGTCTTGAACCCTCCGCCAAACTTTATAAACTTTTGAAGATAGCCGTTGAGGGGGCTGTTCCTGTTTTGTCTCCGGAGCTTTCTCCATAGGCGGAGATCTTTTCAATGTAGCAATTGGAGAGTTCTTTCTCACCTTCCTCAGCAATTCAAAGCTGTTCCCAGTTGGAACAGCAACGTTAACTTCCACCATTGGAGCAGGTGGAGTTATCCCTGAGGGGGAGTTGCCCCCTGCCTTCCTCACTCGTTTCCAATGGCGACGTCGAGCACGGCGAGCCGTTGGGATTGGCTCAAAGATTGAGGTAGTTTCTTTTTGCCCCCTGTTTGAGTGTGGGGTGATTGCCGATGTCAGCCTATTGAAGACTAATTTCTTTTGACCAGCAGGGGCAAGAGTAGACATCGTCAGTCTCGCGAAGGCTGACTCTTTGATGGGAGAAGCCGGCTTAACGACTTCTGGAGCAGCGGCCGTTGCCCTCCTTGGGATAGCCACTTTAGAGTTCTGACCTAGCCTGGCGAACACAGAGGCCGTTGGCTTGGCATTGGGAGACCTGTTGACAGGGGCCGCAGTAGTTGAGAGTCGATCGAAGACCGACTTCTTAGGAGCTTCTTTTCCGGGCATAGGAGTGCTAAAGCTAGTTGGCGGGAGCATGGTCCCGAAGAAGAGCCCAGTGGTGGCTTGAATTACCTGTTCCACTGGCATAGTGAACAAAGAGGCCGCTTGGGGCCCGTAGGTTATGCCCCCATTTGAGACTGGACACGAGCAGCAACCGCAATTGGAGCACTTTGAACAGGCTGAGGCCATCGATGTTTGATTTTCTCTTCTGCACCAAATGAGAGACCAAATCTTAGTAAACTTGAAATCCAAAGGCAACCATTTAACAGACCGCGATTGGTTCGCGAAGACGACACACGAAGTGTGGAGTGGAAAGAGGAAGAAGTCCCACCAGGCGTACCAGAATCTGTTCCCCACCGAAAGACGGCGCACAGGACTGCAAAGTCCTGTCGCTAAGATTCGGGGCAGATGCTAATTGGTTTTATCCGTCCACCTCTCCGAAGATGCCAAGTTGATTTATGGCATCGTGTATCGGAGGTTTAGACGGATGCGGCCGATGTAGCAGACTTCATCAGATTCCCCCTCACTTGAGGGGTTTTTGATTGTGGGGACGATCTTCCCTGCAGGCGCAAGCCCCTGCAGTTAATTACGCTACCGCATTGCGGTAACAACTTTCTCCTTCTCCAGAATTTCACTTCGTGTCGTGTGTGTTTGTTTTGTTTGTGCTTGCCCGTGGATTGTATACGGAGACTGAGTAATGCCGTCGCCCGTAGGACGTGGATTAGTCCAAATCCGTATTTACTTAGATTTGGGTTTGGTGTTTTTAGTTTAAGGATGCATTAGTCGCGTTGCGGCTAAGATCAACTTAAACGTTCTTTAAAGATACGATAGTCCTGTTTGAGACTATGATCAACTTAACGTGATAATCCATTTAATATCTGGCCATCGGGACTCGTCACCTCTCTAACGTCGTTGAAGGATTACAACGGCAGATGTCAGAGGAGTTCAGAGATGTACCCTTGAACCGGATGTGGATTGGTTTAGGAGAGCCGTTTCGCTCAGTTAATTTAGTTTAAGGACTTATGGCCACGATTGGGCTAAGTCCAGTTAAAAATGTCCAATATTTTATTTGCATTTGTTTATATTTTTATTTGGGCTTTGCCCAGAAAAGATGCAGAGCATTAATTTGTTTTGGGCTCTGCCCTTTATAAATGATGCAGAGCATCAATTTCATTTGGGCTCTCCCTTTTATTGCTCTGCAATTTATTTTGGCCTGTTAGGTCTTTTTGATTTGGGCTTGGCCCTTCAAGCAATGCATTGCATTTATGCAAAACATTGAGAATCTTCAAGAAACAGAAGTGCAGAGCACTTTTTAATCCTTGGATCTAAAGAAAAACAAGTTTTCTTGTTTTTCCTTATTTCAGAGAACCAAGGGTTCATAACAAGTGCAAGGCACTACCTTTTTTTCATTTATTTTATTTACTTATTTATTTATTTTTTATTGAAGATCCATGATCTTGTTCTTAGATCAATGATCTGTTCCCAAGAGAATTTTCTCTTTTAAAGGTTTTACCTTTTTTTGTGTTCTTCCAGAATTTTCAAGAGTTCTCTTTCTTCTTTTTTTTTGCCAGATGTTCCTTCCTTTGAAATGAGGTCTGGGGTCTCTTTTATAGTGGTCGTAAATTAGTTAAATTTGTTAAAGAGATCTTTTCTGAGTGAATTGGGGAATTTTCCCCACCGTTGGATCTTTGATCCAAGGCCCCTGTTTTACAGAGGAAGATTTTCTTGTTTTAATCAAGAACAGAAAGGATTTCTTTAAATCTTTATTCTGTTTTTGCGTAACTCCTCAGTGCGGGACACGTGTCGCGCAGCGCGGCGCTTGCGCAGCATTGCTTGCGCAACTGCGCAGACACGTGTCGCGCAGCGCGGTGCTTGCGCAATTGCGCTTGCGCAGCTGCGCAGACACGTGTCGCGCAGAGCGGCGCTTGCGCAGCAGCGTGTGCGCAGCTGCGCAGACACGTGTCGCGCAGCGCAGCGCTTGCGCAACATTTCTTGCGCAGTTGCGTTTGCGCAACTGTGCAGACACGTGTCGCGCAGTGCAGCGCTTGCGCAACTGTGCTTGCGCAGTTGCGTGTGCGCAGCTGTGCAGACACGTGTCGCGCAATGCAGCGCTTGCGCAATCTGAACGTTGCATGCTTATTATCTTTTAAGAGAGCCTTGCTCTGATTGGACACACTGCCTCGGGCGTTGCGTTGACGTATCAGCTTCTGACACGTGGCGCGTTGCGCGCAACGCACGGAATTTGAAGCGTTGCTTCAAAAAATTTGAATTTTCAAAATTCAAACAGAGCTTTGCTCTGATTGGGGGAACACCAGGAGCGAATCATCATTTGCCTCTGTCGATATCGAACAAAGGTGGCTTAGCGAACAGGGTTAAGATCCTATCAACTAAAGCTTTTGACTTCATGAGCCGTAAGGTTCTCATAAAGGTATTTCTCCCTACAAGCCATGAGGATCTCGTAGGTGTGTTTTCTCCTTAGGAATCATGGGGATTCCTAAGTGCATGTTCCTCTGTAAGTCGTAAGGATCTTACAAAAGGATTTTCTCCTTATAAGTCGAGAGGACTTACAAGTGTTGTTTGCTGTACGAGCATATCCCTAGTCACGGATGGGACTTTGTTAGGGAAATGTTTATTCGCGCCCGTGGATTGTATATAAGGGTCAGTATGAGCCGCTTGTAGGGCAGTATTGGAGGTTGTGGGGGTTGCTTAAGAACAGGTTCGGGTCTCTGTAACTTAAGACTTTCAAATCTTATGAGCCGTGAGGGTCCCATAAGAGAGTTCTCTTTACGAGTCGTGAGGATCTCGCAAGTGTAATTTCTCCTCAGGAATCGTGAGGATCCGTAAGTGTGTTGCTCCCTTGTGAGTCGTAAGGATCTCACGTGGGTGGTTTCTCCTTACAAGGCCGAGAGGACCCTATAAGTGTCTTTTAACGAGGTTGCGCCCTTTCGGGTTTTCACAATCACTCGCCGGTAGCCCTGCTGTTTTTACTCACGGAGCCCTTTCGGGTTTTCATCCGTGTCCATTTTGCTTATGGACATACTGTTTTTATTTATTTATTTATTTATTTTTACACCACGTCAGCCTGGGGATGCCGCGGGTTGGTAGTAGTTTAACGACGTTTCGGTCATTGGTTAACATATGATTACGCAGCTAAATTTTGCCGCAAATCTTCACATGTTTTGTGCCGGTGGTGGATTCCTTGAAGAGAGGGTTGGGGGCGACTTCTTCGCCAGAGTCGCTTCCAAAGGTGATAGCTTGCGATCCCTTGGTGTCGGCTATGTGACAGTTGCCAGCAGATCTTTCGCGCTCATCTGTCGTGCTTTTCTGTTCCCGACGAGCCTTGTGCTTCACTTGTTGAACGTGTTGTCGATGGGCAACATATCCCTGCCACCAGTTTTTAAAGGCTATGCACTCCTCGGTAGGGTGTGCAATCCTCTGATGGTATAAACAGAAGTTAGGATGTATATCCGCTTCATCAAGATGCATACCTCTAGGAGAATTTCCTTTGAAAGAGGGCAACTTCATTCCTATTGCCAGGACCCTAGCGAATCGTTTCCTTACTTTAAGCTTGCTTTTGTTGGCGATAGGGATGCTTTGCTCCATTCGGGGCGTCTCGACCTTTTCCTCCAGTTGTTGGCGTTTGGCCTTTTCAAATATAGCCAGTTCACGCTCTCGATTGGCTTTGCTTTCCTGATGGGCTTCATTTAGGAATGCATCAATCATTTCTTCTGATGGTCCTAGAAGTTCTGATTCAGGACCTGCCCCCAGTTTCTCTGTGCAAGAAGCCTTTTCATCGTCTGTAAACAAGTGAGAGATCACATGACAACTTGCTACGTAACCCTCAGATTCATCCGACGAGCTTTCTCCATCATCTTCCTCCTAAAAGACGTGGCTGAGGAACTCTTGGAGCATGATGGAAGTCCGCGCCTTCTGATTATATTCTTCCAGCGCGTCGATTTGATTTTGCAGGCTTGTGCGCTTGTCATCAGGCTTCACGGGCTTTTTGGTCTTCTTCTTTTTTTTCGAAGACTTTGACGGCTGGGTGTGCGAACTTTGGCTATCACCACTGATCTTTGGAGTTGGGCGCGGCTTTAGCATCCCTTCTACGACCTCGGGTTCCAGTGGATTTTTCCACCTGATTGCCAGGCATGTGTGAAGATCTTTCAGCATCCTTTTCGTCTTGGCTGAAAGAGCGACCTCCCATGGAGCTTCTTTTATAAAAGAGCACGATGCCCCCGGCATGCCCACCCTTTTAGGAGCATGAAGTTGTGGCGGGTTCACCTTCCAGTTTTCGGATAATGCGAACTTGCCTTGTTGGTATTGGTCTTCAATCCGGTTTTTGAAGATGTAGCAATCTTCGATCGGATGACCCAATACTCGGTGGTAGGGGCAGTAATTGGGATCATTGACGTCGTTTGGTTGTAACGGACGTTTTGAATTTGGCAGATTGATGAGTCTGTTGCGCACTGCCAGCTCGAACAGTCTTCTCGTTTTATCTTGAGGAAACGAGTAAGGACGTCCTAGCCTCTCCTCGAGGGATAGGCGTGGACGCATATTGTTTTGACGGACAACCGGCTTCAAGTTGCTCGGCTGTTGTTGAGCATTGGCGACGACGATCGCTTTTCCTTTCCCCTTCTCATTTCGAGAGTCTGGCTTTGGAGGAGACGGTTTATGGCCCATCTGGTCCATTTGGGCTAGCTTGTCAATCAAGGCCTGGAACGTGGTTGGTTTAAAGAACATCATGAACTGTGAGATGGTCGCTTGCGGATCAAGAGTACCCACGAACATGCCTACCGCAGGTGCTTCTTCGATGCGCTGTTCGCATTTCGACAACAGATTCCGCCACCGTATTGCGTATTGGACCCAAGTCTCGCCTGGCTTCACCCTGGCATTAATCAGTGCCGTTATCGGGGTGCGTTCACTAGCACTCGCGAATCTTTGTGTAAACAATAGCTCCATCTCCGCAAATGTTTTGACAGAGTCGTTAGGTAGCTCCGAATACCATTCAAAGGTCGTTTCTGCCAAGCTGCCGACGAATTGGCGAAGAAGCAGTTTGTCGTCGCCTCCAGTGTTGCCGCATAAGGCCCTGAATTGAGCGACGTGCTGATGTGGATTCCCTGTCCCCTTGTACACATGGAACTTAGGGATCGTATATCCCGGCGGGTAACTGATTTGGTCATACCAGCCCGGGTAGGGTCTTCCGGTTCTAACAATTTGCCCAGCTGCTTCATTCGCCTGATGAACTCATATCTGCTGAGCTATATAGTCGTCTAGTGCAGCTTTGGAAATGGTTTCCTCCTTGGCTGCTGAAAGAGCCGGCAGAGGATTAGATGTCTCCTCTTTGTCTTCTCCAACAATGATTGGAGGGTCTTCAGCTGGAGGGTCCGGCTGTAACATCATCCCTACCATATCTTGGAAGAGGAGCGCCATTTATTTTATGTTAGCCGCTTGCTCTGCGGCTTCTTTGTCCTTCTTTTTGAGGATTCTGCGTAAGAAGTCAGCATCGGTTTCTTGTTCGTGACGCTGCTCTGATGATATCTCCGGGGTTTCTTTTAGCCCGGTGAGTCCGGCCATTGCATTCAGCATTTCCTGAAGCTTCTGTTGGTGCTCCTGGGCTTTTGTCATGGATCAGGTGAGCGGTCGGTGACCCGTCGAAGCACGGCTTTCCTCCTTTCCGGAAGCCATATAAACAGTGTGCACCACTATGCCCCCAGACTTGGGGCATTTGTTCTTAGCGCTTTTACGGTTCGCCATGTTCACAGGGGCTTTTTGTGGCCTCCTTTTCTTTTGAGTGATTGACGTTGAGGGAGCCGTTGCAGTGGGCACCCAGCCAGCTGTTGCTTTTTCTGGCTTGATAGGACGGTCCTCTTCCCGCTGAACTTTCACCTTTTTCTGTCGGTGGGGATAATTTTGATCAATTACCAAGTCTTGGATTTGACGCCAGACCTTGTAGATTTTAGAGGACAGCCGTTGAGGGGGCTGTTCTGGCTTCACCTTTGTGGCATTCTCCACAGGTGGAGGAGATCTTTTCTGCACAGTAGTCGGAGAGTTCTTGCGGACCCTCCTGAGTGATTCAAAGTTGTTCCCAGTTGGAACAGTAGCATCAATTTCCGCCGTTGGAGTCGGCGGAGTCAGTCCAGAAGGAGAGTTGCCCTCAGCCTTCCTTACTCGGCGCCAGTGACATATCCCTAGTAGGAGGAGTGTTGTCTCCTGAGGGTTTTCAGCGGATTACACCCACAAAATCCTATAATAAAAGAGAGATGGTGAAAGTTATGTAAAGATAAGAACTATAAAAGAAAGAACTTGAAAATAAGAGTTTTCAATTATATCAGCTTTTCAGTTGCTATGAGCCCTATCTTAATGGTCATGGAAAAATGTTAGAAATCATATTATCTCTCAATAAAACATCGCCTTTAGTTTTCATTCCTACCTTTCTTCCAAACATTGATCATATACCCCTACGTGTGTGAACTGGACATCCCTACACTCAGAGAATTCATTTCAAGCAATCATACTCTTGTCCATCTACCTTAGTATTTTTTTAATAGATATTTAGATGGAATTTGCTCACACATTCTTCATGCGACCGTTAATACTTCTTGAGGTACTAACCGACCGATTACTCATGTGCTTGCTAATTAGGTATTTTTTCCTCGTCTTGCAACACCTAAGGCTTAGCAGTGGCTCCCAAACCAGTTGGTCTAAGGCACTAGGTGATAAAGCACCCTCGCTATATTTTTTTATTGCTGCCTCGGTGATAACAAAACCAGTGTTCATTTTTCTTTTCACCATTTTATCTTTTATTCTCCATTTTTATTTTCTTCATACTTTGGTTTTTAGACAAGACCATTTCAAGGTATCCTCTACTATCCCGAGTTTCAAGATGTGTGTAAGTGCTTATAGTAGGGTATCAACGTTCAAATGTTTGGCTTCCAGAATATGAACTATTTTTTAGGCTTATTTTTATCCTCGGATTAGTAATTTCCTTCATCTTACTAACCCTTGGGACAACAGCTCATAACTACTTATTACTAGTTTCATTTAAGAAAACTTCTAACTTTCTTGTTTTTCTTAAACTATTCCTATCTTTTAAATATAATTTTTCACTTTCTACTCTTTTATTATCAAATTTTTTTTGTGTGTGCTAATATATAGTATAGTGCAAAGTATGGTGTAAATAAGCACAGGAGCGCTGAAAAACGATTTCTTGATAGCTTCTTGCGATGGTACAGGAGCGCTGAAGCTCGTTGGCGGAAGCATGGTCCCGAAGAATAGCCCAGTGGTGGGTTGAGTTACCTGCTCCACTGGCATAGTGAAAAAGGAGGTCGCTTGGGGCCCGTAGGTTACTCCTCCAGATGGTATAGAGCGAGAGTTGCTGTTGCAGTTAGTGCAGTTTGAAGCCATTGATTTCTTGAAGAGCTTGAATATTCTGCCTCATGCGTCGATCTTGGTCTTTGGCATGTACCAGTTGTTTGAGGACCGATTCCGTCGGCAAGGCTGCTGCTTGCGGAACCTGCCTGTGGACGACAGACATCCTCTGGGCTTCCTCCATCGGCGCTGAGGCACCGAGGGTGGGAGGTGGGAGCATCGACCCAAAAGGAATCCCGTTGAATTTTTGAAGAGCCGGATTGCAGAGATTTGAGCCCGTAAGTGGCCCGTACTCGACTCCACCAGATATGACAGAGCCTGTATTGCTAAGGTCGGAACAAACGCCATTCTTCGTAAAGACGAAGCGCCGACTTCAGTATCCACTCCCCTAAGGGCAACCACAAACATACATACCGCGATTCTCTGATCGCGGGAAAAACACGACACACGAAGTGTGGAGTGGAAAGAGGGAGAGGTCCCACCGGGCGTGCCAAAATCTGTTCCCCTTCGAAATACGCGGCGGAGACGCGGTGAACGTCTTGCCTGAGATTCGGGGCAGATGCTAATTGGTGCTATCCGTCTACCTCTCCGAAGATGCCAAGTTGATTTATGGCACCGTGTATCGAAGGTTTAGACGGATGCGGCCGATGTAACAGACTTCGTCAGATTCGCCCTCGTTCGAGGGGTTTTTGATTGTGGGGACGCTCTTCCCTGCAGGCTCAAGCCCCTGCAGTTAATTACGCTACCGCATCGCGGTAACAACTTTCTCCTTCTCTATATGGTCACTTCATGTCGTAGGTGTTTGTTTTGTTTGTGGTTGCCCATGGATTGTATACGGAGACTAATTTGTGTTGTCGCCCATAGGACGTGGATTAGTCCAAATCCGTATTTTCTTAGATTTGGGTTTGAGGATACGTTAGCTATATTTGAGGCTAAGATCAACTTAAACGTTTGTTAAGGATACGTTAGTCTAATTTGAGACTAAGGTCGGCTCAAC
The DNA here is from genome assembly GCA_030015575.1 of Agapanthus africanus. Lineage (NCBI taxonomy): Eukaryota > Viridiplantae > Streptophyta > Magnoliopsida > Asparagales > Amaryllidaceae > Agapanthus > Agapanthus africanus. The sequence goes on along the minus strand of JASDDO010000031.1, from coordinate 517,344,487 downwards.
AGGATCATTTAGATCCGACAAAAGAGTATTTGGGGGCTCTATTGTTCTAGTTTAGGGACATAGTGGTCCATTGCCAGTTTAGGGACATAGTGGTCCAACATTCCCATTTTGGGGACGAATATTGGTTTAAGAATATCATAGTCCATGAGTTTAAAGACCCCACGGTCCGTATCAATGTATGGTTGTCGGGACCCGTCACCTCTCTGACGACGTTGAAGGATTACGACAAATAATAGAGGAGTTCAGAGATGTACCCTTGAACCGGGTGTAAATTGATTTGAGAGAGCAGTTGCGCTCAGTTCAATTTAATTTGAGGACCTATGTCCAGAATTGGGTTAAGTCCATCTGAAAATGTTTAACATTTTGTTCACATTTTGCCTGTTAGGCCTTTGATTGGGCTCTGCCCTCTTGTTTCTTTTATTATAATGCACAACATTTATCTTTGGTCTATTAGACCTTTAATTGGGCTCTGCCCTTTTTAATAATGCACAACATTTAATGTTCTGACAGTGCGCCACGGGGCTTGTCAGGCGCTTTGCGCCAATTAATGAGCGCAAGGCGCCAGCGCATGTGGAGGTGACACGTGTCACGCTCTGGTGAGCGCAAGTTTGTTAGCGCAGTGCGTTGCGCTAGTGCGCTACTGACACGTGGCGTGCTCTGGTGCAGTGCGCCAACCCAAGAGCGCAGTGCTCTGTTTTTAGGAGCGCAAGGCACAGATTGACACGTGGCGCTCTCTGGTGACTTGCGCCAGTCCATGGAGCGCAACAGCGCAAATTAAGAGTGCAAGGCACTGTACAGTAGCGCAGAGCGCATCTTGATCAAATTTAGATCAAAGAAAAGAATCTTTTTAGAGGTTCTACCTCAAGATTCAAGAACCGATGGTTCATCAAAAGGCAATGCCTTTATATAGATCAAAAGATCTAGAGACGAAGTAAATTACTTCTCTTTTAATATTTTGTGATTGGATCTTTTATTGATCTTTTTCTTTTTATTGAAGATCTTGATCTTGTTCTTAGATCATTGATCTTTTTAGAAGAAATTCTTTTTTTTTTCAAAGGCTTACCTTTTTCTCTTCGAGTTCTTCTCAAAGTTTTTAGAGGAGTTTTCTGTATCTCTATCTCTCTGTACATTTTAGACTTGGAGTCTAGGGGTCTTTATATAGTGCCAATTGATTTGTTAAATCAGTTAAAGAGATCTTTCTCTGATTGATTTGGGGATGTTTCCCCACCGCTGGATCTTTGATCCTAGGGCTTCTATTTTACAGAAGATAATCTTCTTGTTTTAACAAGATTAGAAAGATCTTTCCAAAATTTTATTGTTAAAATTCTGGCACGGTTGGCGTAAGCGCACCTGCGCTTGACACGTGTCGCGCAGCGCAAAGCGCAACGCAACTGCGCTGACACGTGTCGCGCAGCGCAACTGCGCAGACACGTGTCGCACAGCGCAGAGCACAAATCATCTGAAGCGTTGCTTCCTTTATTTTTATTTTAAAACAGAACCTTGCTCTGATTGGATGCGCTGTCTTGGGCACAGCGCTGGCGTGTCAGCTTTTTACACGTGGCGCGCTGCGCGCAGCGCAAGGAATCTGAAGCGTTGCTTCAATTTTTGAATTTTTGAAATTCAAACAGAGCTTTGCTCTGATTGGGGGAAACAGAAGCGTTGCTTCATTCCCGCCTTGGAATTTGAACAGAGCTTTTCTCAAATTGGGGGAAACAGTATCTAAGAGTCTATCTTTGTGCAACTTACTTAGTCTTTTCTGTCCAATATAACCAAGTCTACAATGCCATAAGTAGGATTCGTTCGTATCTAAACTCTTCCTCTTGCGTGTGTTTTGTACATTGAGAACTGTATTCTGATTTAGAACGTAGATACCATTACACAGTGTACCTTCTGCAACCAGTACCTTATGAAGGTAGATGTTCATGATATTTCTATCAAGAACAAAGTTATATCCATCTTTATTGAGTAAAGAAACTGATATGATGTTGCAAACCATGGAAGGTACATAGTAGCAATCGTTCAAAATCATAGTATTGCCATTTGGCAACACTAGGTGATATTCATCGACGGCTGCAGCATTAACTTGTACTCCGTTCGCTACCCCGAGCGACATATCACCAGGTGCAACTTTCCTACTTTTTCTCAGTCCCTGCAATAAATTACAGATATGAGTTCCTGATCCGGTATCAAGTACCCAGGAGGTAGGGCTGACCGTAAAGCAGTTCTCAATTATAAGAACACCTGAAGTAGATGCAAAACTATGCTTCTTTTTCAACTGGGTATCCTTGGAATCCATACAATCCTCTTTCCCTTGCTCATACTTATGACTGTTGTCACAAGTTAGAGCCGAACCGACGTTCCCCAGCCCCGAATAAGAATTCGGATCTGTCAGGCGATGCATTTTATTATCTTGATTAGGGCGTGAAATGGTTGCTACCTGGAGAGAGAGAAAAGAAACACTCAGCGTGCGCTCTTGCAAGATTAGATTGGTTTATTAATTTATCTAATCAGGATGGCTCCCACTGTTTCCTCAAATTCTTCTTCAAACCTTTTAAACGAAGAACTAGTCGGGATTAATTGCACGTCACAATACTTGCTTAACATTTTAGCCAGGCTAGTGTTGGTACTTCGAGGGAGGTTTTCCAATGCTTTCGCGAAGTTCCTTAATTAAATAAGCTCTTTTCCCTGGAGGCGTAGCCCCGGTAATACCGTTCTAGACACCTACTTAGTTTATAGCATTGATTGTTAAGTAAAATAATCTCCCGAGAGTAATCCAACTCATCAGTGGGATCAGGATCTAACTAACATTGTGTAGTGACCTAGATGGAATCCACTCTAGTCACTACACTCCAGAAGGTATGCTAAATCTGCAAGTTTTAGTTTCTTTAGAAACTCCCGATATGGTTTTTACCCCTAGGACCCAAGTGACCTTGACTGAGCCAACATATCAAAGGATCCTAGTCAAGTTCAACCCGTCATTATCTTGATTGTATTAGACCCACCCGTACGAGTCCTTGACTGAGCCAAAATGACCGCACGACTGTCCCAACCAATCACATTATATGCTACAGAAAAATATTACATAGCCACCGTTCACTACGCCTCGGCCGAGCATAAAATACGTAGCACGAATACTAAGCAATACCAATCCGAAATGATGGAGGGCTACGGCTGGGTTTTAGCGAAAAACCCGTTAACGTAATGAACTTGATATAGTTGAAGGAACATGATTGCCTTTTGAAAATATAGTGGCGAAAACTTTTGCTTAAGAGGTCACTCCCTGTGAAGGGATCTCGGCTCTTTTCTCGTCGAATGAGGTGCAGGATATTCTAAACTGAATACCTCGATGCAAGGCAAGAATAATCGACTATAGTGAAGTTATCACCCTGACGCAAACTCTTGTTCAAGGGGTCACTCCCGATGAAGGGATCTCGGCCCTTGCCTAGTCGAATGAGGTGCTGGGCATTCATAACCGAATACCTCTGTGCAAAACAAAAGAGAACGTCCTTGCAATAACAGCTTTTTGAAAAATTGTTCCAACAACGTCTTTTAGGTTTGTTTTTCTTTGCATTAATATAATGTGTCCCATCAATTAATCCTACCATTGCAGAAAACAGCAAAAATATGACGTACGCTTATGCCATCCGCATTCGCCACGGAGCCCCGTCATCACCCATTAGGTTACTTAACTAACGACAGAGCGGGGGATAGACTAGCGCGGATGCAAAATATAAGCAACGCCTACTAGATATCATATATAGATATATACATTCGTCAGATGCAATGATAGCCATTCCAGATCATAGATGAACACATTGGATATGCTAGGAATCCGCGTTTCGTTCGAGCCTGCAACGAAAGACGGATTACACGGTCGCGATGAATAGCCAAACCCCACCCTAGACCCCTACGGGTGCGGCAAACTACCCACCAAGTACCCGAAGTGAAGCAACCTCCCTCAACAACGTGAGTAGGCCACTCGGCACTTCAAAGTACCCGGTAGTTTGTGCACCCCATCTTGGGTCTATCCTAGGAGCAAAAACAGTAAAAGAAATAATATACAATGGCGGCTACAACCTCATCCCGGATGTGCGGCCATAAAAATAATATTACATCAATTTACATATTACATCAAATGAAAGATAAAGAAAACTCTCATCTCACAAAACCCCGGCTATTCATCCGCGACAATCCAACAAGTTCATATACACAATCCAACAACATTACAGATCACAGATATGCACAACCCCCACTAATCGACGTATAGCGATTAGCCGACGTTCAGTGCACATATCACATTACAGATATAACCATTTAGCCAAAATTTGTAGAACTTCGATCAAAATACAAATTTGTAACTACCCCAAAAATAACATTTTTCTCTGGATAATCTGGGCAGAAACAATATCTCAAAAATCCCAAAACACCAAACTGAGAAATCTGTAAGAAATCGGAGTCGCGGCCGAGTCAACTCGGCCGCGGAACCGCGGCGAAATGCTTGGTTTCGCCGCGCTTCCGCGACTCTTTGACCGAGTCGTGGGCTTAAATTTCTTGGGTGTTCCTAAAAAACCCTGCTTGTATTTTTCATGTCATACAAAATATTTTTAGGCCTGTTTTGAAAATCGACAGAAAATACAAGTTTTCGGTGTGTTTTCGGGATTTTTTCCAGATCGAAGTTCTGAACACTTTGCTAACAGTTAGTTGTTGCTTAGCCTGGCTCTGATACCACTGTTAGGTCCATGTTACCCATCCCGGATCTTTCGGGGAGGCGGAATAGGTAAAAATCAAAATTTTCCTCACTAGGTAACATGGACCATTCATGAAGGATCTTTGCTAAACAAAAACTAACAAATAAACTACAAGTTCTAGCTACTATGTAGAATGGTTATACCTAGGTCTTGCACTCCTTCTCTTTGTGGTTCTCCTCCTTGCTTGCTCCTTGTTGTAGTTTGAACGGCTCCTCCTCGTCGTCTCCTCTTTGTCGAAGATAGATCCACCCGAGGGCCTCGAACTTGAGCTCCTACCTCATCCTAGAGGTAACTAAGGTGCTTAGTTTACCAAACCTAGAACTCTAGAATGAGTAGAGAGGTGTTATGGTGGCTTTGTCTCAAAAGCTTATGATTTCCAACACATGGAACACTTAAGCTTTGAGAGGAAGAGGGAGAGCTCCAAACATGAGAGAAAGAGCAAGAGAGAATGAGGGTAGAAAATCTACAACCATGCTCATATTAGAGAATTAATATCAATAATAATAATTAAGGGAAAATGTGATGGTGAGTTTTGAATGACCATTATCATTTCATAATAAATGCAATTTGCAAGAATCAAGAAGCATCTTTTTTATGAAATGATTATGGTCAAAATGCCAACAAGGGTCAAAATGTCAACCATAGTCAAATGGCCAACCTAACCATGGCACAATAATCCTTAATTAATATTATTAATCATATTCCTCATTCTCATTAGGGTTTGAAAAAAGTCAACGGTCAACAAGTCAACCAAAGTCAAATGGTCAACAACCCTAATGAGAATCCTCTGCCTCTGCCTCTGTCAACTAAGCATACAAACCCGCATCCGTGTTCCGAGGAACGCAAATACACTGAGACAAAACCAATCCCAAAACAAATACTAATATCTGGCTTAAACCAAAGCCCGCTAGTAATAACTGCCCGGACACCAAACGTGCACAAGTGCGCGGATGTGAACGAACCCCATCGCAAAACCATGCGACCTCTACTCTGTTTTGCCCAAAGGCGAGTAACCCTCTGTGTGGGACTCTAAAGGCTCGACACTACGCTGGCAGTGGGTTTAATCACAGGCCGCAAGCGGTACTAGCTGTACGTAACGGTCCCCAGGTAGATGCCGACAAGAAGACTGATGAGGCGAACCCATCCGAACTCCTACTGAGCCTGAATGTGACAATCTCCGTACAATCTGGTCTGTTCGTCTGAGAATATCGCATGGCGGGCCTAGGGGGCGGTAAACATCAGTCCCCTAATAGCGATACAAGTCGTGTCAGAGTGTAGCCCAAAACACCCTGAGAATCTACTGGAAAACCTGCCAGCAATTATCGCTTGCCCTGGCCAGGGACGACAATGTGTAATGGCTCTCCTAGACACAGCGCGATATCAACTCCCAATACCGGGAGAGACAAATCCTGTCTAACCGTCACTGCCTCCAAGTGCTTCGGGACTGCACCCAACTACTACCTGTTTGCACGACTCAGTAGAGCCGTGGTAGGGTAGTAATCTAAGAACAGTGGGAACACACTAGAGGCGAAGTGACAGTGTTAAGTCAGCGGACTAAGCTGTACTCATGTCACCTGGGAACTGTTAACTGACGATAGGTATAATACCAACCAACAGTTTCCGACGAGTCCAGTCCAGTGTACTCGTAACCTAACGAGCACCTGCATACTATCTCTAGCACGATGTATTGATGGCTGTGGGACAGACCATCTCCCCTGCTGGGAAGAGAAGCGTATGCAACCAGTCTACTCTGGAGTATCAATGCCCTGTCTCGATAATCCTACGACTAGGGACCAAAATAAGGATGTGCTTATAGACTACCCAGCCCCCACTAGTGTGATCGCCATCACAACGCCGGTAGTCAAGCAAAGATCCTAAGGGCTCCATCAATATGTATTAGCAATATGTTAAAAGAAACATATACACATATTAAGATAGAAACAAACCAAGTAGCATACTACTATATCGAGCAAGACTGTCGTAAAACCCGTATATATATCTCAAGCCTCCAAAATGTATTATACAAACTAGTACTATACAATAATGGCCTTTAGGGCATACATATTCAACACACATGTCATCAACGTAAGTAAATATGCGTATCATAATTGTCGTTGACGTATAGCAACGAAAACGGTGATACACCACATGTTACACTTACGGTCGCAGAAAAGAAAATGTCAAACTACAACATTTGGAATCCATAATCACCTTAGACATCATAAACCCGAAATATCACATACTTCGGATTTCATGCCTAAGTATATGAATTCCACATATTGTATCACATTCCACAAATAGCTAGACGACGTTAAATATTCCGATCGAATCAACAAACACCCAAAATTTCCCAAAAAGCTCAACACTTGAGCGCAGTTTAAAAATATTCAGAACATGCCACAGTACTTATGGACCAACCGTAGAAGGGTGGGTCAACCCTTACCTCATCTATGGCGCCGCGGAACTACCGCAAACCCTAGGGTTTAGCGGCGGTTATTACGGTCATAGAATCGAGTTAGGGTTTTGTTCTTCTAGAGGGTCCATCGAATTACTTGCATGATTTTTGAATGTTCTTTAACTCGGAAAAAATCCAAGTCTTGGAAAATTTTCCGTCGAGGGTTAAAGTGGGTATTTGATATCCGTTTGAACTTTTAACACCATCTAAATAACCCGAAATATTGTTAGAATTACGACTACGAAACACTCTGAATTGCCTTTGCAAAACGATAACATCACATGCAAATTTATGAAAAACAAGTAACACCCGAAACACCAAAACCCAGAGACCAGAACACCAGACAAATACGAAGCCCAGAACTCATCAAGGGGCCGGCCTGCTCGGTTTTTAGGGGGATGTGCTCGGGTCAAATCCGCCCAATTGAGTTCGTATTTGTTCAGTGTTCATGTTACATCTCGTATAATATTCTGCAGTTGTTTAAAATTTTTTTTGACGACTTTAAAAATTAACAGAAACTGGGTTGTTGGTTTTGAGTGTTTCAGAGTTGTTTCGGTTTCGTAATTCTACAAATATCATCTAAATCTCTAGCTTAGCTCTGATACCACTGTAGGATTTCTTGGTACGACAGCAAGGTTTCGGGAGACATCGTTCATGCCATTTTCAAAATTTTTCCATGCTAAACAATCCTAACCCTAGAATCTTAACTAAAGATTTAGACAATATAAAGTGTAAACTACTTTACAACTAAGTGAACTAGGAATGAAACCTTTGTAGACCAGTCCTTCACTTCAATAGCTCCGTGTAGTAGTCCCTTCGCTCCAAGTAGTGATCTTGCGGACTCTAGAGTGGCTCCACTAGATGAAAGAAACGAGCTTGCACGAAGTCTTCGAAGCCGAAGACGATCTACGTCGAGGAGACACTAACCCAAGTTATCTCTTCACTAATATGGGATTAGTGAAGCTAATACCCTAAACTAAATTGCTAATCTAGTAGAGGATGATGAAGTAGGATTTTTTCTCACTTTAGAATTAATTTTCTCACTTCTCATAAACCTAGAGAGCTCTCTCAAGTGAAGAGGAAGAAGAAGCAAATAATAGATGAGGGAGTGAATTGCAACCATGGGTGAGAAAATTTCTAATATAACTCATGTAGAGACTTAACCATGGGTTTAGATAATGGTTGGGTTAATAAATATCTAGTGTAAGACAAAACTGGTGGACTAAGTCAATGAGTCTCCAAGCTTCTATAAGCTTCATGCCATGTGACCAATTTCTAACTAATAATTGATTTACTCTAAATAAATAAACCCTTCATTATCATTAGCATGGTGTAAGTCCCATACACCCATGTTGCATGTGGCATTAAGCATGGCACAAAAAGAAAACACAATTAACATATATCACATATATATTAAGTGTGCACATGTGAGAAAAATAAATGCTTAAGTGAGCTAATATTAGTTAATATAAATTAATATATCAAATATACAATTATACATTAAATCATTAAATCAACACTTGATTTAATAATCCTGCTATATCTCATATGACTGACTAATATTATTTGTATCAACTTATCGAATCAACACTTGATTCGATAACCCGGCTATATCTCATATAACCGACCGATACAGTTTCAACTTATCGAATCAACACATGATGTTAGCAAGTACAGACGAGAGGATCGTCCGAAGCCAAATGGAGCCGACAGAAAGAGGAGAGCCCCTGCGAGCCAGAAGCTCGTACATCACCATGTCACATTAGTCATCAGTGAGAACGGGATCCGCTAAACGCGCAGCAAAACGAGGGATGATCCCCTCGATAGGTACCTCCCACAGTTGCCGACGAGCATGCGGACGATTGCAACCTATAACTCTTGGTTTGTTATAAAGAGAAGAATTCAAGTCTAGGCACAGAAAGTGTTGTACATGGTGGAGCTATTCCCAAGGCCCGGCAAAACAAAGGGCATGGGAAAAGATAGAGTTGACTCATGGGAATCAGAGTAAGGAGGTGAAACGACTCCATCAGCAGCGCCTCATGTGCACGATACGTGAATGCCCGCATTGATTCTTTCTTGGACTAGTGCGGCGCCTCACATGCATAACATGTGAGCGCCGGCGCTAGTTCAGGATTAAAATCCTCAGCAGCGTCTCACGCGCATGACACATGGGCGCCAGCAACTGTTTTTATATATGTATAACACTTCATGTATGACATATATGAGCATTGGCATAAAGAGAAAAGAGAATTTTGTTATTCATACTTCAATGAAATTTATATATTGGTGATAAAAAAAGTGTTTACAACAGCAAAACACAGAATCCCCGACACGGATTCAGGAACTTGGAAGCAAGTCTGAGTAAAGTGCTTCCGGATTCTTTGGCCATTTTCTTATGCATTTTCTCACGAATGCAAGCATCAGGATCCCCACTAATGTCATTCGTTCTCTGGTATGCCGATATTATCGCCTTCTGTTGGAAGACGCGATGCAAAATATCGACAAGATCAACTTTTCGCTTCTTTAAGATCAGGCTCATCAGATATACTGAATGCACCTTGTCTTCGACATCATCAAGCGCCTCGAGTGGTATAGCCTCGTCAAGCCCAGGAATTGCTGCCCAGATCGACCCAACGATAATGTTCAAGAGAACAGAATGATGGGGGAGTAACCGACCATTGTAGTCGTCAAGACGACGCATCACCTCAGCACATTGGGCGTCGGTAAATTCTTGGCCTTGAAAACGGCCCTGGATGCGTATGTCCTCGTAAGGGGTTAGCAATCAAAATGATGAGGAAAGCATTCATTGAAAGGATCCAAGAAGATTCTCATTTAAATCTCATCAAACTGTGGAGTCAAACTCCCAATACCCTTAGAAAATATGTTCCACAACAAATTCAAATATGTGAAAAGGGTATTAAAACCCTGAAAAAAGAAAAATGCTCAATAACACCAGGGAATGAAATTCCCAAAAGTTTATGAGTCTTTCAGAGCTAAGTTCTGTGATATGGAATTAAATTCCTTTAATAATGGGATTAAATCCCAGAAACCCCCACGGTGGAGAGACAAAGAAAATGGAATTAAATTCCAAGGACCCTCAAAGATCGATGATAGGGTAAACCTTAGGAGGAGAACTAACAATCCTCAAGACCCCAGTGTTTTTGGATCTCTATGAAATCGGTGTAGGGTTAGAGTAAAGCTCTGGTGATGGATTCAAAATCCAAAGGAAAAAATATGGAAAAGGGGGTTTCCCTAAGAGGTAAACGTCGTTCAAGATCCTTACCCAAAAAGGAGTTTTGCAAAGTTTAACTCTGAAAGATCTAGGGCAGAGAACTAAGCACTGAAAAAGAGAATTAAATTCTCAAGGAAGGTTGATGAAGAAGATGAAGAAACAGTGAATCGTCTAATAAACCAAACACCTATTTTATAAGACGTGATAGGAGCGGTTCATCTTGCCGTTCCCCTAGGCAATCCAACGGCTGTAGGGATGGCCAGCGTTGCACTCACGTGCAAGCTACGTGAGAGCAACCTTAGGGGGCATTTGTTTCCTCATATAAAAAAGGGAAAAGAAGAAAAAGGGGAAAATTCCTCACTGTTCAAGTCTCACATATTAAACACGTGAGCTCCCATATGCTTTGCATATGGGCGCTGCATAAGCCTAACATGTTAAACATGTGAGCATCCATATGCAAAGCATATAGCCGCTGCAATTAAAACAAATGGGCTAAAAGAGCCACACATGTTAAACACGTGAGCGCCTATATGCAAAGCATACAGGCGCTACATTTAAATAATTGGCAGGCTAAACAGGCCTCACGTGTTAAACACGTGAGTTTTCTTGCTGCATTCTAATGCAAGATAGAATTAAATTCTATATAGGAAATATTTTCCCAGATCTTTCTAATATAGAAAGATTTTTTTCTATCCGAGAATCTTGGATTTAAAATTCAATTGTGATAAAATATTACTAAATGAACTATTTGATAGAATTAAATTATATGTGGAAATATTTTCTCGATCTTTCTCAAACTAGAAAGATCCTCTCTGTCGAACAGAGGACCCTTAGATCAACGATTCAATGATGATTATAAAATCACCCATCGACCATCTGATAGAATAATATTCTATCATATGAAAAATATTTCCTAAATCTTGTTAAACAAATAAGAAAACTTTTCTGTTAATCAAAGAACCTTTGAATTAAAAATCCAAAGGTGAATGAAATTCACTAATTGATCTTAAAGATCACTTTGGATTGCTCATGATCTCTCAATCAGAGATTCTGCTAGCAAATTGATCTTTTCTTTTCTCCTATAAATAGGAGCAAGGAGATTAAAGGAAAAGGAGAGAGGAGAGGCACAAAAAGAATCACACACAAGCTTCTGCAAAAATAAAAGAGCACAGTGAGATCTTGAGAAAACAAGAGAATTTAATTCTCAAAGTAGAAGACTTTCTTCATTAAACCAGAGGTAAAAAAACATCGATCATATTGTCTCTCCTTTACCTATCTAAGGGTTTAACTCTTCATTTAAGAAACTCGGTTCTTTCCCGGTTGAGATTTGCAGAAGCAAATCTCCCTACAAGTTGAGAATTTAATTCTCATCGGGGAGAATTCTCATTGGGGAGATTTTGCTTTGCAGATTCAAAACCTAGGGGAAAAGAGTTAAGTTATAAAAAAAGAGGAGAGAAGAAGAACGAGAACATATAGAAATTTAATTCCTACAAAGATTAGGGTTTAAACCTACATAAAGAACTTAGTTCTTCAATATAAAAAACAAACAAACAACAACAGTGATGATGGTCCAAGATCTTCAAAACTAAAATCATTGGTGCTTAGCACTATCTTGAAGCCTCATGTGTTTTCCACTCGAGTGCTTCAAACGAACAAAGAGAACAACCAAAACTGCTTCACGTGTTTCCCACGTGAGTGTTAAAAAGCACCCCCAGTATAAAAAAAAGAGACAGCCACATGCTTTGCACGAGAACTCTAACCAAGTGCTTAGCACTTATATAAAAAAGGAGGAAATAAAGCCATATGGGCAGCGCCCATATTGGTGGTGCCTCACGTGTTTCACACATGAGCGCCACAAGAATTAAGTGCTTAGCACTTATATAAAAAAGAGGGAGAATAAAACCTAATGGGTAGTGCTCGTATTTGTGGTGCCCACATGAGCACCACAAAATTTTAGCGTTTAACACTAATCCAGAGCCCACGTGAAACGCGCGTGCTTAGCACTGTTGGGTAATTAAGGAGACTCAATCTCGACCCAAATTGGCTAAAGTTTCCAGAGGGATTCTAAAACAACCGAGCCTATATTGCTCATGTTTTCCCAAACTGACCTTAGTCTCAAACATGACTAGTGGTGTCCCATTGATGATATCCCAAATGATATTCATCTTATATCTCCTAAAATTAATTTTAGTCTCAAACATGACTAACATTTCTTAGGTCTACAACAGCCCCCTTTCTCTCTCAAATACGGGATTTGGTTTAAGGATACATCTCTTCACATCTCTGGTATATGTCGTTGTAATTCTTCAATATCTTCATAGAGGTGGCGGGTCCCGACAACCAACAACACGTTGATGCACTTCCAAACTGACGGGCACGCCTCAAATCGGATCGTACCCCAAATTGGGTGCATTCCATATCACCATTGTTCGCTTCGTCACGTAATAAATGTAGGGTTCCTAGGCACACTCAAGAGGTCTCACAAGGCATCAACCATGCCAAATTCAAAATTTTCCGGTACCGAGAAACCCTAATGCGATCGTTGACTAGAGGTAAAGGCGATAACTATGCAAATAAACAACTTTATTGCTAAGTGATTGGAAATACAACCTTTGTAGATCCGGTCCACCACTTCCTTAGCTCCGTGACGATGTCCCTTCGCTGTGATCATCGGATCTCGGACTCTAGTGTTGATTCCATCGGAGAAATGATCGGGCTAGGTCGTCGACTTCGATGCCGAAGATGATCTACGTCGAGGCAACTCAAGATCAAGCTCCAACTTCACCAAGTCATGAAACTTGTGAAGAAAACATCCTATACTACATGGCAAGTGGTAGAGGATGAAGAAATAGGAAGTGGGTTCACTTTGGATTTGGATTTCTCACTTGGAATCATCACTTAGAATTTTCTGGCCATGGTTTCTTCTCTTCATGAAGAAGATGAAGAAGAAGAAAGAAAAAGAATTATCAATACAAGAAAAACAAGTGATGGTTATCATAATGCAACCATGGTTAAGTGTAGAGAATAAACTAGAGTTAGGTGAATGGTTAGGGTTAAGGAAAGAAACAAAATGGTCAAGCTTTCAAAGCTTCATGAAGCTTCAACAAAAAACAAAAGTAGCAACCATTTCATTTCTTGTCCAAATATAAATGAAAAGAAATAAATAAATAAGTAAATCAAACCCTAACCATTAACTTAATATTGTTTACTCATACACACCCAAGTTTGCATGTATCATCAAACATGATACAAACTAGTGCACAAAACTATATCATATATACAATGTGCACATTCAAGTGAGAAAGTAATCTTAAGTGAACCAATATTAGTTAATGTAAAGTAATATATCAAATATATAATTATACATTAAATCATTAAATCAACACTTGATTTAACGATCCGGTCACATCGCATATGACCGACTAATATCCAATGTATCGACTTATCGAATCAATCCTCGATTCGATAACCAGGTTATATCGCATACAACCAATCGATACATTCATCGCGAGAATAGAATACAGTATCACATACACACATTATTCTCTGTCCCGCACATATCTTATATGCGCTCCTATTTCGTTTCGCTTGAGCCAGGAAACCTCTGTGTAGGACTCTAAAGACTCGTCAATACGCCGGCAGCAGGTGATGATCATATCAAACACCCACAAGCCGCAAGCGGTCTGCTAAACGTAACGGCCACCCGGGTATTGAGCGATCAGAAGATCGACGAGCAAGCCCGCTCACACTCCTGTGAATCCAACCAGTAACACTTACCGTACAGTCCGGTCTGATCATCTGATATGTCGCATATCTCGCCTAGGGGTGGTAAACGTCAGACCCCAATAGCTTGATAAGTCGTGTCGATATGAGGTCTATAATAGTTCAAGAAACTACTGGTAACACTTACCAGTAAATCTCAGCAACCCTGACCAGGGATTTCCGGTTATAGCCAATCGAACACAGTGCAACATCAACTCCCTATACCGGGAGAGACGAATCCCCTCCTATCGCTCATTGCCTCCATGTGATTCGGGACTGTACCCAAAAGCCACCGTTTTGCACGCCCTCTTGGACGTGGTAAGGTGGAAATCAAAGCACAGTGGGAATCACACAAGACTCTATGACGATCTCGGGTCTACAGACTAACCTGTACCAGTGTCACCAGAGAACTGCCATCTGACGTAAGGTATAATACCATCTGGGAGTTCTCGACGAGTCCGTCCAGTGTACCCAGTCTCTACTGAGCACCCGTATAGCATCTCTGATGTCAAACACCAATGGATATGGGATCATCCATCGCCCATCTGTATGGGTCGAGAAGGTATACGTCAGTCTACTCTGGTATATCGATGCCCCGTCTCGATACACCCTCGGCTAGGGACCTTGAAGGATGTACTTATGGACTACCATGTCCCCACTAGTATGATCCGCATCATAGTCCAGGTAGTCAAGTACACATCCTAAGGGCTTTACCAACATGTAACAGAGAGACAATCAGTATACACGTTAAGGTAAAGAGTAACCAGATAGCATACTATCATGTCGAGCAAGAAAGTTCTCCCTATATATGTCCCAGCATCCGCTACAATATACATCATATGTACAGTAATGGCCTCTAGGGCATACATATAACTAACAATCTCCCACTAGCACTAGGGTCATCTGTAGCAGTAGTTGTAGTATCTCATACTCAACCATCCCATAAAAGTCCCTCTCTGGGAAAAGTCCTTTATGAGTGGATCCGCCGTGTTGTCCTCTGAGTCTTCTCTCCTAACCCCGATCACCCTGGAGATCAACTATCTCCATGATCAGGTGATGCTGCCTCAGAATATGTCGGGATCACTGATGGGACGGACGTTCCTCGGCATAAGCCACAACTCCATTGTCACACAATGGGAGGAACTAAGTTCATCTCATGAACAAATATACATCCAGACTGCCTCTTTGGTAGTATCTTAAGTAGCGATGTATCCAGCCTTTATCGTCTAGTATGCCACGGTATCTTGCTTGGAACTCTTCCAACATACCGTCCCTTTACTGACGGTAAAGACAATGCCTGTGACTGACATTCAGTCATCCTTATCACTCTGGAACCTTTCCAGTGATTCTCCCCATGACCAATTGATACCATCTCACTACAACTAGTGAGTATCCTAATATCCAATTAGATCTATCTCATAGATCCAAAACCCAGGATTTAGTAGGTATCACTTTGATCCTATATGGAGAATCATTGTGATAAGCGTAGATTGACCGAGCGTAGTATAGGAAACTCCTTCCTTGTCAAGAGTATGTCATCCACGTACTCTACGAGGATCACCCCCATACTCTCTACTACCTTTTTATTTATACAAGATTCATCTACCATTTTGATGATGTCAAACTCTTTGACTAACGCATCAAAACAGACGTTCCAACTCCGCGATGCCTGCTTTATCACATAAAACATCTTGCACACGTTTCCGCTGCTCCCACTGTCTACGAAGCCCTCTAGCTGTGTACTTATAGACGTTCTCTTCTAAAACACCATTTAGAAAAGCGGTCATGGCACCCAACCGCCAAATATCGTAGTCATGGTATGTAGCCGTGGCAAGTAGGATCTGGATGGACTTAAGCATGGCTACTTAGAAAAGGTTTCATCATAATCCATACCTTGTCAATGATGCAAACTTTTAACAAGTCTAGCTATGAAAGTCTCAACTTTTCCATGTACACCAAGTAATCTTCTCAAGATATACTTGCTCCTGATGGGGATTTAACCCTTCAGATAAAGCAACCAAAGTCCATACTTCGTTGGTGTATAAGGATTCCATCTCAGATCGCTAAGCATCCAGCCATTCTTACAGAGTCCCACTCTTGATGGCCAGCTCGAAACTAGTTGGGTCATCATGATGCAATCCTCGCTCCCACTGTCATAGAGAAACCGAAGTATCTCTCAGGTGGGTGAGGAACCCTACTAGATCGGCGGAGTGGCTGAGGTTCGTCGGGGACTATTGAATCCTTTGGTTCTGTCAAATCATCAGCTGTAGTTTGTATAGCTGGAACATTTCCAGTTCTACATAACAGACCTTGCCTCGAGCTTGTCCGGATTTTGCCTTTAGACATAGGCCGTACAACCCCAAATATTAACAAACTTAAGATATGGGCTTTTCCCTTTCTATATCACATATGAAGTGGTAGGCAACTGTTTTGATTTGAACCCTATTCAATAGGTATGCAGCTTCTCAAGCGCATAATTCCCAAAAGGAAATAGGAAACTCAACAGTACTCATCATAGAGCACACCATATCACATAGGGTGATATTGCTCTGCCCCGATATACCATCGTGCTATGGTGTATACGGAGGAGTAACACTGAGAGAGAATCTCATTCTCCTTTAGAATAGTCCAAGAATTCCATGCACAAGTATTCTCCTCCCTGATCTCATCATAGGACATAATACTTATACCCGTATTTTGGTTCTCTACTTCTAACTTATATTCTGTGAATATCTCAAAAGGTTCGGACTTGTGTTTCAACAGGAACATATGTCTGAATCTAAAGAGATCATCAGAGAATATAATGAAGTACAAAGAACCGGTCTTGGCATGTGTAGACAGGGGACCTACATACATCAACATGTATCATCCCAAGAGTTCACTAACTCTATCTCTGTTTCCAGTAAACAGAGCTATGGTCATCTTATCTATGTGACATGACTGGCAAGTTTCACAAGATGTAAATTCAAACAGATTTAAATATGCATCTATGTGCAACTTAGCTAGTCGGGTTGCATTGATATGACCTAGTCTACAATACCTCAAGAAGGATCCGTTCATTTCTGAACTCTTCCTCTTGTGTGTGTTCCGTATACTAAGAACTGTAGTTTGATTTAGAATATCAATGCTTTTAGATAACGTGCCTGAACCGATCAACTTTTGATATAGGAAATGTTCAAAACATTATCCAGCAATACAAAATTTTATCGTTTCTTTACTAATAAAGAGACAGATATGATTTTGTATATCAGGTTTGGTATCTAATAACATTTGTTCAGAATCAATGTATTCAGGTAATACAGGGTGACAGTGACCAACAGACCTGGCTGCAACACTTGCACCGTTTTCTGCCTCATGAAACTTATCACCCGTTCGCAATTCTTTACCTTTCTGTAGCCCATGTAATATATTACATATGTGGGATCCTGGTCCGATATCATATACCCAGGAAGTAAAGGACATTGAGAAACAGATATGTGTAATGAACACACCCGAAGATGATGCATCAACATGCACTTTCTTCGTTTGGGCGGCACGGGAAATCTGGTATTCCCCAATTCCTACTCTGTCTTATAACAATTATAAGTTGGAGCGGGACCAACGTTCCCCAGCTCAGTATAACAAGCGGGTTCGGTCAATACATCCGTATTATTATCTTGATTAAAGCGTGACATGGTCGCTACCTAGAGAGAGAGAGAAGAAAACACTCAGCGTGCGCTCTTGCAAGATTAGATTGGTTATTATTTTATCTAATCAGGATGGCTCCCACTGTTTTTATCAAATCTTCCTTCAAACCTTAAAAGGAAAGACTAGCCGGGATTAATTACACGCTACAAGTTCGCCAATCTTTCAGCCAGGCCAGTGTCGGTACTTTGAGGGAGGTTCCCCGTGCTTTCGCACGAACCAAATTAATGTATGTTGGGGTAAAAATTTACACCCCGGTTGACCAAGTCAAAATCAAAGTCAACCCCAAGCCAAGTGGGCCCAAGCCCAGATCCAGTGGGCCCATGCCCGGGTCGAGCCAGAACATGAAGCGGCCGGCCTCCCCCCATGCCAAGATAAAAATTTTGTAATAAATAATTTTGTTGCATTTCCTTTATTTTATTTTTTGGATAAATGTAAGAAAAATAGGCATAAAGCCAAATTTTTGTAAAGCTCATGGCTTATGTGCAAAAAGAAATGGCACATGAGCCATGGGATAGGCAAAATGCCATTTTGTGAAGCCCAATGGGCTATGTGTAAAATGTATGGCCTATAAAGGCAAAGATAATGAAATATCTCAACAACTTTTTCTCTCTCCAAAAAAAGTTTGAGATCTGAGATCTTTCTTCCTCCTTCAAGGTTCCAAAGCCTTCTTCTTTCCTTTTGAATTAAATCAAGAGTTTTACTCTTCCTTTTTCAAAACTAAATAGTTTTCCACCACAAAACCCATAAAGGGGAACTCAGATCTATCATTAGATCTCAAAAAGAAGAGATTTTTAGATCTCACATCTCTTGAGCCAGCCAACAAAGGAGGAAGAAGAAGAACCCATTTCCCCAACCAAAACATTTTTCTTTTTTTCAGGAGTTTAACTCCACTAATTTCTCTTTCGAGAGTTTCTGGGGCTAAAAGCCATCTTTTCCTTGCCGGCGCGCTAGCGCTCGAGCGCAAGCCACCTACGTGCCGACACGTGGCGCATTTGCGCTCCAGCGCACTGCGCGCGAGCGCAAAGCGCCCACGTGCCGACACGTGGCGCACGCGCTTGTGCTCGTGCGCAAAGCGCCCACGTGCCGACACGTGGCGCGCGCGCGCTTGCGCTCCAGCACGCAGCGCTCTTGCGCAAAGCGCCCACGTGCCGACACGTGGCACGCGCGCTTGCGCTCCTGCGCGCAGCGCTCGTGCGCAAAGCGCCCACGTGCCGACACGTGGCGCGCTTGCGCCTGAGCGCACAGCACCTAAGCGCACAGCGCTCAAGGCGCTGGCCCCACGCATCCCTTGGATGCCTTTCCCCCCTCTTTTTATGTACATATGTATACAAATTCGCACATATACATACTCCGCAACATTCTCCCCCTCCAAAAAATTTTCGGGCCGGGGCGCTGTCCCGAACCCCGCAAGGGGGCTGCTAGCCCCCTTAACCCCCAGCCCGCTATCTGGGTAGCGGGACCCCCGTAAAAACTCTGCGTGGCTCCCGATATATCCAAAACCCCTCTTTCAAAACAGAACACACGCACACCGCACATTGGGTTCGCATGACCAGTTTAACCCGTTAATCGGAGGTTCCCTCGTCCTAAAGGCGAGGGGTAATTAACGGCAGCTTAGTCCGCGGCTGCCGGAGATTCGGATCCCCATAATCATTAAACCCCGGCCTACCCTAGGCAGGGGGAATCTGTAATGCGCCTGACAAGCGCGCGCGTATTCCCATCTCAATGGGGTGACGAAAAACACCCTACAGATTCTGGCACGCCCGGTGGGACCAATCTCTCCTCCCATATTTCAGGTTAAACGTTCATGCGAACTCAATCAATATACATATCGATTGCCTATACTGAAATGATGTTCTTTTTTTTCCATGCACCAATCAACCTTCGACGACAATGTCTCCCCAGACGAATTCAGCTTCCAACGTGACCCCGATTCCGTACGTGGTCAAGATCAACGCTCGTGTGGTTCTCCCCGCGAGCCTCAGTCGACAGTTGGAGGAACCGCCCCGCCAATTTGGTCCCGTCATCATCTACCCTGCCGGGAGCACTCATCTGGCGGAGATCCCAGCGGAACAGGTGGCCAAGCCGGTCTCACGGGGCAAGAGGCCGAATGTCGTGATCGCCAAGGCACCACAACCGAAACTTAAGACTGTATCTGAACGATTCTCTGGTGCTCCAGCGGGGTGCAAGAACTTCGGTACAAAGGGCAAAATCAAATGTTGCGGACGAGCTCAGGCGATGACTCCAACATATGCACAATCGAGCGTATCTCCAAGGCCCTCCATCGCCCGGTCTGCGGCGTCTTCCCAAAGAGCTGAAGTCTGCCAGGTGCTTAGAACAGAAAAGTTAAGGCAGAAGCGGCTCAGGTATCGAGCCAACAAGAGGGCCAAGGCTTCGGCCAAATGGAATCATGTGAAGTTCCAAGTGCAGGGTTTCCCCACGACGACGGCTGAGTCGGACGTAAGAATCAGCAATTCCTTTGAGCCTCTGAAGTGGGTTCAGAAAAACGCCATGACCGCCAGAATCAAGAAGACAGCGGTCCGAACAGTGCCACAAAGAGACGTGTCCCGGCCCCAACGGAAAAAGTATCTGTCTCATCAAGAGTCTATCAAGCACTCTGTGCCGCACGAAAGCAGCGGGGAAAACCCAGAAAAGATGCGCCAGCACCATTTAAGAACCTGGTTAGGCCAGCCGCCTTCAATCGACTACCAGCTACCGAAACAAGGGGGTCAAGACAGCGATCCATGAAATCAGCTGCCAATGATAGAAAGACGTCCGGATATACCATCCATACGATCTATATGGTGGGCGGGCGCCCTAGCGACAACCTTCGCAGCAAAAGCAAGGACGGGGCCACCACATCCCAAGCCCAATCTAGCCTGAATGTGGTTGCCGCCGCCCAAGAACAGCCGCCCCCGCTAGATGAAGAAAACCCTCTCGATGAGGATGATAGGCAGAAAGACCCCTCGGTCCATGCAGAGTCAAGCTCGGAAAGCGAGGAAGAGCCGACTTTCCGCCCCAGGACTGCGGAGCAAGAGCTACTTCAAGAGCTTCGAAAACAGCTCAGGAGCAAAGATAAAGAGATGGCCAAGCTCTATTCGAAGATTGACGACTTAACGAACGTGGTGATGCAGCTTACGCCTCAAATTGCTCGAGCGCCTCCCAATCAGGCACAAGCCGCTACTAATCAGCCGGGTGATGACAATCCGAGGCAACCAATGCCGGTTCCTTTGGGACCGAGACTGGTCGAGCCACATGAAAGCCGGCCACACTCCGCTTCTGGGAACGCCTTGGCCCCAGATAGCACTATCCCACTAACACAGGACCGGATAATGGATTTGGTCACCAGCAAGGTTAAAACATTGGTGGCCGAAGCTGAAGCTCAGAAAGAAATCGACAGTAGTGGGCGGCCATATCCCGCGCAGTACGATCTGATTGAGTTCCCGAGCGGCTACATCATTCCTAAGTTCGGAAGATTTGATGGAACGGGGAATGCAAATCAGCACGTTGCCCACTTCAAAGCATCGTGCAGAAATACAGGGGGCAATGACGCGCTCCTTCTTCGTCAATTTGTCAACAGCCTGACCGGTGTCGCTTTCGACTGGTACGCGAGCATACCAGACGGGTCCGTCATTACCTTTGCCCAAATGGAGTCTCTGTTCCGACAAAGGTTCATGAGCGTCAGTGATAAAATCTCCATCGCCGACCTTGTGAGGACCAAGCCGGGGAAGAATGAAAGCAACACCGACTTTATCGCCCGATGGCGTAATCTTACAGTCAAGTGCGAATCGCCGCTGGAGCAGGACCAGTCCGTCAGCCTTCTCATTGGGAACCTCAGCAATTGGATGGTCCCATTCTTGTGTACAGCAGGCCTCAAGACATTTCAGGAGCTAACCAAGAAAGTCCAAATGCTGGAACGCTCGAAGCAAGAGTCCCCGCCGGATTCTCAGAGAGAGAAAACTTGGAAAAGCAAGCTGGACGACAACCGTAGAAGTGGGAGTTCCAGCAATACCAATGTCTTCAATGCGTCCGACAATGAAGAAAAGCGAAGGGCGGCCGAATCCAAAACTAACCGGTCTCGAAAGCCATTGCTGGGAGGAGATGGGCCTTCCCTAGAGGAGAAAAAGAACAAGGTTTACTCTTTCAGAAGGGACAAGGTCCGCAAGATATTTAAAGATGCCTTGAACAAAGGCCTACAATTGCCGGAGTCGAAAAGACCCCAAGAAGCAAAGATGACCGACAATCCTCTGTATTGCCCGTACCACCGAGTAGTGAGCCATGCGATCGAGGATTTCTATATCTTCAAGGACTGGGTCGAGAAGCAGTACAAGGCTGGAGAGATCGAGCTGTCCAAAAGCGTGTTGGTGAACAATCAAGTTGCAACCGCCAACTTTATACAGATGGAAGCTGAAGCCTTCTGGGAACAGACAGCCGAACCCGCTGCCCTGACAAACGAAACTGACTCATCGCGGCCTCCGTGGAGTACGCACATATCTAATAAGACGAAGAAGATGATAAAGCTACTTCGGAAAGAACCCAGGATGGAATGGGAAGAACAAAAGAAGCCTACCAGTCCAGCTGCCAATGCGGCTCCATCAGGCTCAAAATCCAAGAAGCTCAAGAAGAAGAAAAGTGCAGCTCGGCGCGAAAAAGAGTCTGCAGGGAGATCGACCATTCAAAAATATATCGATTCCCTTGAAGAATATGAACAAAAGGAAAGAACATTGATTCAATTGAATGAGTTCTTCCCTGTACAAGCGGCTGAAATTCTGGAGGAGTTAGAAGAAGACTCCAATGAAGAGATCCCAGTAGTGACCTGCTACGCCATCCATCTTGGAAGCGACTCGGAAGAGGAGCTTTGTTTTCCCGAAGAGGATGAGGAGCTCGCCACAACGACCAATCAAATCCAGCTCAGAAGGGCAGGGCTCTACCGCCAAATCAAGGCAACGCCCCAAAAGGGAAGGAAAAACAAGTCGCTAATGAAGAAGAGGGCAGAGAACCGGCTGATGAAAACATAAGTCCTTCCTCGGTGGACTATAATGTCTTGGCACATCTCCGGAAGCTTCCGTCTCTCCTGAGCATCTACGACGCCTTGGTCCTATCTAAAGAGCTTGGAGATGTTCTCATCCATGCTCTACAAAACCCCGAGTGGTACCAGGCTCACTTTGCGGAAATTAATATGAAAGAAGCCCAGCACGCTTTGTATGCCGCCGCAGTCACATTTAAGGATGAAGACTTGCTACTGGGAACGGCTGAGCATAATCGGCCGCTTTACGTAACCGGGTACAGCGACGGAGATAGAATTAATCGCATATTGATTGATCCGGGGTCCTCAGTGAACATCATGAACTTGCGAACTCTGAAGAGTTTGTCAATGGACGTCCGACACCTGTCAAGGGAAAGGATTGTCATTCAAGGCTTCAACCAAAATTGTCAGCAAGTTCTGGGGTCCATAGCTCTGCCAATCAAATTCGGGGATCTGCAAACTGAAGCTAAGATATACGTGATCGACGCCGACATGTCTTATAAGATTCTCTTAGGGCGGCCGTGGCTCCACGATTACGGCATCATTCCGTCAACTCTCCATCAATGCATGAAGTATACTAAAAATGGCGAAGAAAGACGCATTGACGGAGACATCCAGCCGTTCGGTGTGCATGAAGTCCGGTATGAAGATTCTCGGTACTTTATGAACCACCAAAATGCTAAGCCACAACTGACTGAGGATAGACCGGCCCCAAGACTCAAAAGAAAATCTTCGCCGGCTGTCACTTTCAAAAGCAAAAATACCCAAGTGCGCCCGCATTTCGGCAGCGACACTGATGAGTCCGATGCTGAAAGCCCGTCCTCCCGTAAAACTCGCCCTCGTTTCGGCAGCGATACGGACGAATCTGTTACTGAAGGCCCGTCTAGCAGCAAAGTCCGCCCTCATCTTGGCAGTGACACTGAAGAGTCAGAAGAAGAGGACCTGCCGTGCAACAGCTGTGCAGATCGGCCCCCCATGCAGCAAGCGAAACTACGAGAGACCTTCGAAGTCGCAGAAGGGTCCCTGGCCATCACAAGGGTGCCGGAACGGATGTGCAAAGAGCTCGATGCATTGTCAGTCTCTACCGTGGACCAGCTGGAAACTTTCTACGTGCCCGGGAGGAAAAATGGACAGAAGGGCATCCTGTTTTACAGGTCAAACCCCGTTGTGCACCCGGACGACCTTTCTGTCGTGTGCCTTCCCTATCAGAGAGGCATAAGAGCCGTCCTCAATCCCAGATACTATGCGCCCGAGATGCGGGAATACTTTAAGAAGTGCGGATGCCGGTTATATCAAACGGAGTCCGAAGCAAAGTTTTACGAAGGGCTATGGTATCCGCCCCAGGTCCGAGCACTCATCGATGGACGAATTCCAGATAGACGGGGCATAGGCTATATTCAACCTGATTTCAAAGCGTGCTACATGATCCATGTTGGTGAGGCCAGCGAAAGATCAAATGATGATGACAAGATAGCCGAGCCAGAAGAAGCTCCTCAAGAACTCGAAGATGGCGGACAAGCAACCTTTGATGAGATAACCGAGATTGACTTAGGAACGTCCGATAATCCAAGGCCGACCTACATCAGCTCACTCTTGTCGGAGGAAATGAAAGAGCAGATAATTGCCTTGCTGCATGAGTTCGTCGACTGCTTCGCGTAGACGTACAAAGAAATGCCTGGGAAAGGTAGCCGTGCATAAGCTGGTTATATCTCATGATGCTAATCCAGTCAAACAAGCTCCTCGAAGAATGAGAAGGGAGTTGGAAGAAAAGGTCACCGAGGAAACCAAGAAACTCATCGATGCCGGCTTCATCAGGGAAGAGAAATATGCAGACTGGATCGCATGCATAGTCCCAGTGAAGAAGAAAAATGGGCAGATCCGAGTTTGTGTCGATTTCAGGGACCTCAACAAGGCATGTCCTAAAGACGACTTCCCGCTACCGGTCATGGAAATGATGGTCGATGACACCTCAAATTATGAACTGTTCACCTTTATGGACGGCTCGTCTGGATATAATCAGATCAAGATGTCGCCTGAGGATGAGAAGCACGCAGCATTTCGAACCCCGATCTGAACATATTGCTACAAGGTAATGCCATTCGGACTGAAGAACGCAGGTGCTACATATCAAAGGGCAATGACTAAAATCTTTGATGACCTAATCCATAAAGTCGTCGAATACTATGTTGATGATCTGGTCGTCAAGACTAAAGCCAAGGCCGATCATATCCAAGATCTCAGGACCGTTCTCACCAGACTGAGGCAATACGATCTGAGGATGAATCCTTTAAAGTGCGCTTTTGGCGTGTCATCGGGAAAATTCCTGGGCTTTATAGTTCGACATCGAGGGATCGAAGTTGACCCATCAAAGATAAAGGCCATCATGGAGATGCCCCCACCGAAGAGTTTGACACAGCTAAGATCTATTCAAGGCAAGCTTGCTTATATACGGAGGTTTATCTCAAATTTATCGGGGAGATGTAGGCCCTTCTCAAAGCTCATGAAGAAAGGAGCTCCTTTTATTTGGGATGCCGAATGTCAAGTAGCGTTCGAAAGCATCAAACAATACTTGTTGCACCCTCCAGTGCTGGCCGCTCCCATTCCAAATAAACCGCTGATTCTCTACACTGCCGCGCTGGACGAGTCACTCGGTGCGCTCTTTGCGCAGAATAACGAGGAGGGAAAAGAAAATGCCCTCTACTACCTCGGTCGAACTCTAGTCGGGGCGGAACACAACTGCTCCCCAATTGAAAAGCAATGCCTGGCTCTAATATTTGCTGTGAAGAAGCTGAGGCACTATTTGCTCGCTCATCGGGTTATGCTGATCTCCAAGGTCGACCCGCTCAAACACTTGATGACCAAAGCAAGCCTAGCCGGCAGAATGGCAAGATGGGCTGTCATGCTACTTGAGTTTGACATAGTTTATACTCCTCAGAAAGCAGTGAAAGGGCAAGCTCTTGCAGACTTCCTTGACGCTCATCCTATACCAGAAGGGTCGCCGCTAAATTGTGAGTTACCCGACGAACAAGTGCTGCACCTCGAGAAAGATGGGCCATGTTGGGAGCTCTACTTCGATGGAGCCTCATCAATAAGGACCTCCAGTAAATCAAGCGTCCCGGAGATAAAAGCAGGGATAGGATTGGTGTTCATCACACCATCAATGGGAACCTTACGGCGTTCTTTTGCTCTCACCGAACCTCGCATAAACAATGAGGCCGAGTATGAAGCTCTGATAACTGGTTTGGAGCTCGCCATAGAAATGGAAATCCGTCGGCTACGAGTTTACGGTGACTCCCAGCTCGTCGTCAACCAAGTAAGCGGCGACTATAAGATATACAAACCCGAGTTAGCTCGGTACAGAAGCCGAGTGGTGGAACTCATGAAACGGTTCACTCATATTGAACTAATGAGAATTCCCAGAGCGTTGAACGGAAAGGGCGACATACTCGCTCGCTTAGCCAAGGAGCTGGCTGATCCTGACATGGACGAAATTCTGATCACAGTCAGGAGCCGGCAAATTGTACCCCCAGTCTCTCTATGAGAAGAGGAAAGCGCGGAACATAAGAGCAGTCCTGCCGAAGAAGCTTCGATCATCCAAGATGAGCCCGATTGGAGAGAACCCTTCATAGAATACCTCCGATACGACAAGCTGCCCGAAGAAAAATCTGCGAGGATTCAGCTGAAGAAAAGAGCTCTCCGATACGTGTTTGTAAATGACACGTTATACCGCAGGTCATATGACCAACTCTGGCTCAGGTGTCTGTCATTGGCCGAAGCCCAAAAGGTCATGAAAGATGTCCACTCGGGCGTTTGCGGTGCTCACCAATCTGGCCCCAAGATGCGGCTTCAAATCAAACGGCTTGGGTATTACTGGCCCACCATGATACGGGATTGCGGAGAGCATGCAAAGAAATGTTATATCTGCCAAATTCACGGTGATTTTATTCACAAGCATCCCAATCCATTGCATCCTACGGTGGCGTCGTGGCCCTTCGAAGTCTGGGGCACCGACATTGTTGGCCCAATTGATCCTCCGTCATCTAAATGCCACCGGTTCATACTGGCCACGACAGACTACTTCTCCAGATGGGCTGAAGCTGTCCCGCTAAAAGAAGTCAAGACAAAAGATATTCTGACATTCTTCCAGCATAATATCCTATACCGCTTCGGTACACCAAGAAGAATCATTTTTGACAACGGGCCTTCTTTCAAGAGCTTCAATGTCTCAAGGTTCGCTACTCAGCATAAGATAGACTGGAGATATTCCTCCATCTATAATCCAAGAGCCAATGGGCTAGCCGAGGCCTTCAATAAGACTCTATGCAAGCTCCTGAGGAAAAATGCTTCAGCCAACAAGAGAGACTGGAATCTCAAGCTTCACGAGGCATTGTGGGCATATCGTACCACGCACTGTACTCCAACTCAGTCCACTCCATACTCATTGCTTTTCGGAGTGGAGGCGGTCCTCCCCCTCGAAGTCGAAGTTCCAAGCTTAAGAATGGCCGTTCAGCATGAGTTGACGGAGGAGGAAAACGTGCTCCTTCGACTTGAATAACTCGATGCCCTCGAAGAAAAGAGGCTCGCGGTGCAGCAAAGTCTGGAGCTATACTAAGCCCAAATGTCACGGGCCTATGACAAGATAACCCGTCTCCGCGCTTTCAAGAAAGGTGAATTGGTGTTGGTCCTCAAAAGACCGATTATCCTCAATCGACATGCCAAGGGAAAATTCGAGCCGAACTGGGAAGGACCATACGTCATTGAGAAAGTATTCGACGGAGGATCCTACCAACTAATAAGTGCAGAGGGAGAAAGGCCCATGCCACCCATCAATGGACGATATCTCAAGAAATACTGCACATGAATGCTCCAAGTCGCAGGCGAATTGAGCACATCAGCCCTACGGTCTGGATCAGACATCCTGCAAAACCGTATACAATCCACGGGTGTAAATGACCCCTATTTCTCCCAAATCCTGCCGGTGAGACTACTTTTAAAGTCCCACCAGCGGCAAAAAAAAGGAAAAAGAGAGAAAAAGAAAAAAAAAAAGAGAAGAAGAAATAAACGGTATGTCCACAAGCGAAACGGGCACGGATGAAAACCCGAAAGGGCTCCGTGAGTAAAAACAGCAGGACTACCGGCGTGTCTGTGAAAACCCGAAAGGGCGCAAACTCGTGAAAAGAGATGAAATACACTCACAAAGTCCTCTCGACCTTATGAAGAGAAACCCCCTGCGTGAGATCCTTACGACTCACAAAGGAGCAACACACTTAGGAATCCTCACGATTCCTAAGGAGAAAATACACCTGCGGGATCCTTATGACTCGTAGGGAGAAAATGCTTTTATGGGACCCTCACGGCCCATAAAATTGAAAAGCCTTGGGTGGTAGGGACCCAAACCTATCTCTTAAGCCATCGTTCCCCAACGGGCAACGGCAAATGATGAGTCGCTCCTGGCATTTCGCTTCAGTGTTAGCGGTGCTGATGCCGACCAAAAACCCAAATCCCAAGTTCTCCCAAGGCAAATGATGAGTTGCTCCTGGCATTATTCCAGTGCAGCAATGCTGATGCCAAACAAGATCCAGATTCCAAATCCCCAAACGGCGAATGATGAGTCGCTCCTGGTATCATATTCCAGTGTAGCGATGCAGACGCCAACCAAATTCCAAATCCCATACCCCAACGGCGAATGATGAGTCGCTCCTGGTACCACATTCCAGTGCAGCGATGCAGACGCCAATAAATCCCTGAAATCTTTCTGGCCCTACGGTCTGGATCATACATCCTGCAAAACCGTATACAATCCACGGGCGTAAAACAATCCCAATCTCTACTAAGTCCTACCGGTGAGACCACATTCAAAGTCCCACTAAAAAGAAAGAAAAAAAAGAAAAGAAAAAGAAAAAAAAGGGTATGTCCACAAGCAAAATGGGCACGGAGGAAAACCCGAAAGGGCTCCGTGAGTAAAAACAGCAGGACTGCCGACGAGTTTGTGAAAACCTGAAAGGGCGCAAGCTCGTGAAAAGGAGATGAAATGCACTCTCAAAGTCCTCTCGACTTTGAGAGGAGAAAATTCCCGCGTGAGATCCTTACGACTCACAAAGGAGCAACACACTTAGGAGTCCCCACGACTCCTATAGAGAAAATACACCTACGAGATCCTTTCGACTCGTAAGGAGAAAATGCTTTTATGGGACCCTCACGGCCCATAAAATTGAAAAGTCTTAGGTGATAGGGATCTAAACCTGCCTCCTAAGCCATCAATTCTCAAATTCTTTCGGGGCAAATGATGAGTTGCTCCTGGTATTATTCCAGTGCAGCAATGCAGATGCCAAACAAAAACCAAAATCCCAGAATCCTCTCAATGAAGATGATGATTCGCTCCTGGTACCATATTCTAGTATAGCGATGCTGATGTCAACCCAAATCAAAATCAACAAGTCAACTTCCACTCCGACACCGCAGAAGGCGGAGCGAGTCAGAATCCAATCTCGACACCGCAAGAAGCGGAGCAAGTGAAGTCTACCCCTGACATTGCAAGAAGCAGAGCAAGTCAAATCAAGCACCGACCGTCCACGTCGCCAAAAGGGCAGCACCGACAGTCCACGTCGCTAAAAGGGCAGCATCGACCATCCACGTCGCTAAAAGGGCAGCATCGACCGTCCACGTCGCTAAAAGGGCATCACCGACCGTCCAAGTCGCTAAAATGGCAGCATCGACCGTCCAAGTCGCAAAAAGGGCAGCCTCGACCGTCCAAGTCGCGAAAAGGGCAGAACCAACCGTCCATATCGCGAAAAGGGCAGAACCGACCGTCCAAGTCGCTAAAATGGCAGCATCGACCGTCCAAGTCGCAAAAAGGGTAGCATCGACCGTCCACGTCGCTAAAATGGCAGAACCGACCGTCCATGTCGCAAAAAGGGCAGAACCGACCGTCCACGTCGCTAAAATGGCAGAATCGACCGTCCACGTCGCTAAAATGGCAGAATCGACCGTCCAAGTCGCGAAAAGGGCAGAACCGACCGTCCATGTCACCAAAAGGGCAGAACCGACCGTCCACGTCGCTAAAATAGCAGCACCGACCGTCCACGTCGCAAAAAGGGCAGAACCGACCGTCCAAGTCGCAAAAAGGGCAGCACCGACCGTCCACGTCGCAAAAAGGGCAGCGCAGGATTCCAACAAAGCGGGAACCAGATCACTCCGGGCCAGGGGAAACGTCTATCACGGACACTCCATCTCGGAGTCATGTCAAGCAACGACCATCCATGTCGTAAAAAGGGCAGTGCCAACTTCCCAAAAAGCGGGAACCGAATCAGGTCGCTTCCAAGTAAAAGAAGATCCATCAATTTCGTGCACACGACCCACATATGTGGTGTGCATTTATTGATGGGGGGCAATTTGTTGGGGTAAAAATTTACACCCCGGTTGACCAAGTCAAAATCAAAGTCAACCCCAAGCCAAGTGGGCCCAAGCCCAGATCCAGTGGGCCCATGCCCGGGTCGAGCCAGAACATGAAGCGGCCGGCCTCCCCCCATGCCAAGATAAAAATTTTGTAATAAATAATTTTGTTGCATTTCCTTTATTTTATTTTTTGGATAAATGTAAGAAAAATAGGCATAAAACCAAATTTTTGTAAAGCCCATGGCTTATGTGCAAAAAGAAATGGCACATGAGCCATGGGATAGGAAAAATGCCATTTTGTGAAGCCCAAGGGGCTGTGTGTAAAATGTATAGCCTATAAAGGCAAAGATAATGAAATATCTCAACAACTTTTTCTCTCTCCAAAAAAAAGTTTGAGATCTGAGATCTTTCTTCCTCCTTCAAGGTTCCAAAACCTTCTTCTTTCCTTTTGAATTAAATCAAGAGTTTTACTCTTCCTTTTTCAAAACTAAATAGTTTTCCACCACAAAACCCATAAATGGGAACTCAGATCTATCATTAGATCTCAAAAAGAAGAGATTTTTAGATCTCACATCTCTTGAGCCAGCCAACAGAGGAAGAAGAAGAAGAACCTATTTTCCCAACCAAAACATTTTTCTTTTTTTTAGGAGTTTAACTCCACTAATTTCTCTTTCGAGAGTTTCTGGGACTAAAAGCCATCTTTTCCTTGCCGGCGCGCTAGCGCTCGAGCGCAAGCCACCTACGTGCCGACACGTGGCGCATTTGAGCTCCAGCGCACTGCGCGCGAGCGCAAAGCGCCCACGTGCCGACACGTGGCGCGCGCGCTTGCGCTCCAGCGCGCAGCGCTCGTGCGCAAAGCGCCCACGTGCCGACACGTGGCGCGCGCGAGCTTGCGCTCCAGCGCGCAGCGCTCGTGCGCAAAGCGCCCACGTGCCGACACGTGGCGCGCGCGCTTGCGCTCCTGCGCGCAGCGCTCGTGCGCAAAGCGCCCACGTGCCGACACATGGCGCGCTTGCGCCTGAGCGCACAGCACCTAAGCGCACAGCGCTCAAGGCGCTGGCCCCACGCATCCCTTGGATGCCTTTTCCCCCTCTTTTTATGAACATACATATACATATACATATTGGGTTCGCATGACCAGTTTAACCCGTTAATCGGAGGTTCCCTCGCCCCAAAGGCGAGGGGTAATTAACGGCAGCTTAGTCCGCGGCTGCCGGAGATTCGGATCCCCACAATCATTAAACCCCGGCCTACCCTAGGCAGGGGGAATCTGTAATGCGCCTGACAAGCGCGCGCGTATTCCCATCTCAATGGGGTGACGAAAAACACCCTACAATGTAAACCTCGTTTTCCCGGAGGCGTAACCCCGTTGACACCTTTCTAGACACCTACTTGATCGGCTAATTGTAAAGTGCAAAACTCTCCCAGGAGTAACAATTACTCGCAGTGGGTATCGGGATCCAACTATCATATAGAAGGTATACAATCTCATTGCAAATTTCAACACTTGAAATTCCCGATAATATTTTACCCCTAGTGTTCTATGACCTTGACGAATGCCAAACAACCCATAGTCCACTAATCAAGTTTAACCCGTACATTTCTTGATTGAATTAAACCCACCCGCATGACCCTTGACGAATGCCAAACAACGCCGTACGAATACCCTAATCCAATCTGCATCATATGCATAAGCAGATAAATACTAGTTAGCTACCGTACACTACGCCTTGACGAATGCCAAACTACCGCAGCACGAATACTAACTAGTACTTATCTGAAATGACGGAGGGCTACGACAGGTTTTTCTGAAAACCTATTGCGTAATGAACTTGATATCATTGTAGAATCAAATGATTTTAAAAATGGAGTGTTTTTTAGGCTTTTCTAGTTTTGCTAAAGGGGTCACTCCCGGTGAAGGGATCGTCGGCCCTTTCCTTATCGAATAAAGTGCAGGATATATCATATATACCGCTGGGCAAAGCAGAAACTATAGAAGCAATCAAAATACAAACCGAGGGTTGTAGCATCTGCCAGTTATTGCTAAAGGGGTCACTCCCGGTGAAGGGATCTCGGCCCTTTCCTTATCGAATAAGGTGCAGGATGTTCTACAAGGAACACCGCGATGCAAAGCAAGAACTGTAGCTACCTATTTTATTTAGAAATTCGATTCCACAACATCTTAGGTTTCTTTTATTTCATTAATCACATCAATTAAGTCCCATCATTTAAATCACCTAAACATCACAGATAAATACGACGTATACTTATGCCATCCGCATTCGCCTCGATGTCCCCTCGTGCACCGTTAGGTTAGGTGACTAACGACAGAGCGAGGCAGGGTTAGCGCGGGTGTAAAACATAAGTAACGTCTATATAATATATCATATATACTATATACAGTATTTATCACAGAACATCAAATGATCACATCACAGATATCGCAGCAGAAGAATCATATGAAATATTGGATATACTAGGACGTCCGTGTTTTCAATACGAGCCAGTATAAAACACGGATTCCATGGTCGCGATGAATAGCCAAACCCACACCCCTAGACCCCTACGAGAGCGGCAAGCAACCCTGCCAATTCTAGAGTTAGGAGACCCGGACTCGACTCCTCGAGTTGGTCTCCCACTGGACTCCAGAACCCGGTTACTTGTGCCCTCCTCCTTGGGTCTATCCTAGTGCGGAAAAGTAAATAATATACAACAACGGTGACATCTTCCGCAACCTGGAAGTGCCCCAATAAAAAGAATATTACATACAAGTTTTTACATGAATGAAAATGAAAAACACTCATCTCACATAAAAAACCCCGGCTATTCAAACACGACAATCCAATATAACATATCCAGCAACACATAACATCACATGTCATCAACATAAGTAAATATGCGCATCCCAGTTGTCATTGACATATAGCAACGAAACCGGCGATATCACATATTACACTTACGGTCACAGAAAAGAAAGTGTAAAACTACAACAGTTGGAATCCGCAACCTCCTTAGATATCGCATGCCTAAACCAGTGAATACCTTAGACATCACATGCCTAACGATTATAAACCCCGCATTTTAGTCTCGTTATCGAAAACACTTTTCAATATCAAGTCGGGCAATTCAACAAGATTCCCAAAAAACTGATCGCATGCTCGTCGCAAACTTTAGTAGACGGCCGCACCCCCGATACCGTCGACGAAGTGCACTAAGGCGGAACACCGCTGCCGCGAGCACCCGAACGGATGCTTTCGGCGACGGGGTTCTCCTACAGTCACTTGGTCGGGGCTATGGGGTCTAGCTGTCTATTAAGTTTATCCGGCGAGTATCCGCGTATGCTACGCGATTGCGACGGACTTTTGATCGCATCAAAATTCCATGGCAACCGATCAAGTGAGACTAAAGTACTATGTTTATAACATTTATATCAGTTATCTCATAACTACTTGTGGATTCCAAGTATTGTATCCCATTCCAGATAAATAGAAAATGTTAAACTTTCCGATCGAACATTCAAACACCCAAGTTTTTCCGAAACAGCTCAACACATGAAACAAGTTTAAAAACATCCAGTTCATGCCTCAGTACCAACGGTCCAGCCGTAGAAGGGTCAAGCCAACGCCTCACATGTGGCATGTTGTACTGCCCCAAACCCTGAGGTTCAAAGGGCAGTTTAAGACGGTCACATAATCGAGTTAAGGTTTGTTGTCTTCTAGAGGGACCATCGCGTTACTTGCACTACTTAGAACGTCATTAAACTACGGAAAGATCAAACACTTGGAAATTTCCCAACAGGGGAAAAATTGGGTATTTATATCCGGTCGAACTTTTTAACATATTCTAAAATTATCTGGAAAAACACAGACGAAGTTAAACTTCTCGATCGAAACGTCGAATTCCCAAAACAACCCCTAGAAAACTCAACTGTTGAGTATAATTTAAAAATTCCCAGAAAATACAGCACTAAAATATAGGAATTACTGTGCAAAAATAATTGAAAGATACTGCCGTACGGCCGCGGAATCCCCGCACGAGCCATGCTCGTGCCGCGGTTCCGCGGCGGTTTGAGCGAGTCAGCCGCTCGAATTTCACAGTAACTCTTAAAAACTCCTACTGATTTTTCTGCATATTTTTAATTTAGAAAAATGCACAGTTTTGAAAAATGTACAGAGAAGGGGTCGGATTAGGGTTTCGGGGTTCGTTCGGATTTCTAACATCGTCTACACTTCGCCTAAGGCTCTAGCTAGGCTTTGATACCACTATAGGGTTCCTAGGCACACTCAAGAGGTCTCATAAGGCATCAACCATGCCAAATTCAAAATTTTCCGGTGCCGAGAAACCCTAATGCGATCGTTGACTAGAGGTAAAGGCGATAACTATGCAAATAAACAACTTTATTGCTAAGTGATTGGAAATACAACCTTTGTAGATCCGGTCCACCACTTCCTTAGCTCCGTGACGATGTCCCTTCGCTGTGATCATCGGATCTCGGACTCTAGTGTTGATTCCATCGGAGAAATGATCGGGCTAGGTCGTCGACTTCGATGCCGAAGATGATCTACGTCGAGGCAACTCAAGATCAAGCTCCAACTTCACCAAGTCATGAAACTTGTGAAGAAAACACCCTATACTACATGGCAAGTGGTAGAGGATGAAGAAATAGGAAGTGGGTTCACTTTGGATTTGGATTTCTCACTTGGAATCATCACTTAGAATTTTCTAGCCATGGTTTCTTCTCTTCATGAAGAAGATGAAGAAGAAGAAAGAAAAAGAATTATCAATAAAAGAAAAACAAGTGATGGTTATCATAATGCAACCATGGTTAAGTGTAGAGAATAAATTAAGGTTGGGTGAATGGTTAGGGTTAAGGAAAGAAACAAAATGGTCAAGCTTTCAAAGCTTCATGAAGCTTCAACAAAAAACAAAAGTAGCAACCATTTCATTTCTTGTCTAAATATATATGAAAAAAAATAAATAAATAAGTAAATCAAACCCTAACCATTAACTTAATCATGGTTTAATCATACACACCCAAGTTTGCATGTATCATCAAACATGATACAAACTAGTGCACAAAACTATATCATATATACAATGTGTACATTCAAGTGAGAAAGTAATCTTAAGTGAACCAATATTAGTTAATGTAAAGTAATATATCAAATATATAATTATACATTAAATCATTAAATCAACAATTGATTTAACGATCCGGTCATATCGCATATGACCGACTAATATCCAATGCATCGACTTATCGAATCAATCCTCGATTCGATAACCAGGTTATATCGCATACAACCAATCGATACATTCATCGCGAGAATAGAATACGGTATCGCATACACACATTATTCTTGGTCCCGCACATATCTCATATGCGCTCCTATTTCGTTTCGCTTGAGCCAGGAAACCTCTGTGTAGGACTCTAAAGACTCGTCAATACGCCGGCAGCAGGTGATGATCATATCAAACACCCACAAGCCGCAAGCGGTCTGCTAAACGTAACGGCCACCCGGGTATTGAGCGATCAGAAGATCGACGAGCAAGCCCGCTCACACTCCTGTGAATCCAACCAGTAACACTTACTGTACAGTCCGGTCTGATCATCTGATATGTCGCATATCTCGTCTAGGGGTGGTAAACGTCAGACCCCAATAGCTTGATAAGTCGTGTCGATATAAGGTCTATAACAGTTAGAGAAACTACTGGTAACACTTACCAGTAAATCTCAGCAACACTAGCCAGGGATTTCCGGTTATAGCCAATCGAACACAGTGCAACATCAACTCCCTATACCGGGAGAGACGAATCCCCTCCTATCGCTCATTGCCTCCATGTGATTCGGGACTGTACCCAAAAGCCACCATTTTGCACGCCCTCTTGGACGTGGTAAGGTGTAAATCAAAGCACAGTGGGAATCACACAAGACTCTATGACGATCTCGGGTCTACAGACTAACCTGTACCAGTGTCACCAGAGAACTGCCATCTGACGTAAGGTATAATACCATCTGGGAGTTCTCGACGAGTCCGTCCAGTGTACCCAGTCTCTACTGAGCACCCGTATATCATCTCTGATGTCAAACACCAATGGATATGTGATTATCCATCGCCCATCTGTATGGGTCGAGAAGGTATATGCCAATCTACTCTGGTATATCGATGCCCCGTCTCGATACACCCTCGGCTAGGGACCTTGAAGGAGGTACTTATGAACTACCATGTCCCCACTAGTATGATCCGCATCATAATCCAGGTAGTCAAGTACACATCCTAAGGGTTTTACCAACATGTAACAGAGAGACAATCAGTATACACGTTAAGTTAAAGAGTAACCAGATAGCATACTATCATGTCGATCAAGAAAGCCCTCCCTATATATGTCCCAGCATCTACTACAATATACATCCTATGTACAGTAATGGCCTCTAGGGCATACATATAACTAATAATAAATACACATGTATGAAATATGGATAAAGGACTGAGAAGTACCTAAACTAATATTCGCCTCCAAAATGGCGATAATGGACCGAAATGTCCCTAAACTAATATCCGCCTCCAAAATGGCGATAATGGACCGAAATGTCCCTATACTAATATCCGCCTCCAAAATGGCGATAATGGACCGAAACGTCCTTAAACTAAAATAATAGAGTCCAAACGTTCTTTTGTTGGATCTTAAATAAAATTGATCCTAAAACCTCGTTAAGTAGATCTTAGTCTCAAATTGGACTAATGTATCCTTAACAAAAACAAATCGAGCCCCAAATATTCACATACATTTAAGTCGATCTTAATCTCAAAATAGATTAACGGTTCTTAAATAAAAACTCCAGATCTAAAATATACGGATTTGGACTAATCCACGCCCTACGGGCGACAACATAAATTAGTCTCCGTATATAATC
Source organism: Agapanthus africanus (assembly GCA_030015575.1). NCBI lineage: Eukaryota > Viridiplantae > Streptophyta > Magnoliopsida > Asparagales > Amaryllidaceae > Agapanthus > Agapanthus africanus. The sequence continues at coordinate 517,307,269 of JASDDO010000031.1, read as the reverse complement.
CACGGGCAACCTAAACAAACAAAAACACACACGACACAAAGTGAACTTCTGGAGCAGGAGGAAGTGGTTATCGCGATGCGGTAACGTAATTAACTGCAGGGTCTTGCACCTGAAGGGAAGAGCGTCCCCACAATAAAAATAACCCCTCGCAAACGAGAGAGAATCTGATGAAATCTGCTACAACGGTTGCGTCTGTCCAAACCTCCAATGTACGGTACCATAAATCAACTTGGCATTTTCGGAGTGGTGGATGGATAAATCAAAATATCATCTGCCCCCTGGATTCAGGCCGGACGTCCCGACATCCCGGTTCGTCTTCCGGCGGTGAACAACTACCTTCTTTTACTTAAATATGGTAAATAACATATTAGTTTATGGATTTTGATGATACAGTTTATCTATTCTCTCTTTGGTTTTGATGATAGCTTAAACATGAATAGTTCATTTAGTGTCCCTTACATCATCATGCTTATTCCATTGACACTAAATTTGCATACACTTGATATTTAATTTGCATATCCTATATCTTGTGTATATTGAATACTATATCAATATCGACATGCTTTACTTGTGATATATTCTTTGATATCGATATATTATTCTCATTCATTATTTTGGTAATTCACAATATAAATATATGTATATACATGTGTTTCATATCTTACTTTTCATATACCATGTATACATATAGTATATCAATATCTCATGCCTTGAGTTTGATTTATATATTGTTGTTGATATACTATCCATGTTTATGATATCGGAACAATGGACGTTTCATACACTTGTGTTTTATATCTTATATTTCATAACACTGTATATGATATATATGCTTGGTCGTGTTGAGATTGATTTTTTTTTCAGGATATTGAATATCTCATGGCACAAACGTTTGAAAGGATGATAGAGGAAATTGAGCCTAAACGGAATATCTAATGGAGGTTGGAGAATACGGAAAAGTGCTTCACAATTTTCATATTCAAGTTTCATGATGCTAATTAGCTAAGGTTTAAGAGATTCAAGAGTTTAAGCTACGAATAGCGAAGAAGCGTCGAAGCCGAAGTCTAAGATAGTTCAAGTTGAGGATCAAAGTCAAGACTTTAAGACGCTTGTGAGTGGCGGCGAAGATCAAGGGTAGTTCATTTGAAGATCAAGCGCCAAAGCTTCAAGAGCTCGTGTCGAAATGTCGAAAATTCAAAATTTCGAAGAAATACAGTATCGACATAGAATTCTATTTAAGCACTCTATTGAATATGGTTATTATTAATTAGAGCTCTTGAACACTCACACACGCTTGCATTAATTGCATAAACTTTGGGGTTTTCGATTTAAAATTGATTTTCATCATAAAACACAAGTTTCTGAGTTTTTACACTTCAGATGTCTGTTCCCATGTGCTTCAGACGTCTGTCGTTTTTCTGTGTTTTTATAAAAAAAACCCAAATGTCAGATATATCGGTTTTCATACGTTTTGTGCTTCAGACATCTGCCCGATGCTTTTTCAGACGTCTGGTTTCTCTCTGTGTTTTCATATAACCTAATTTTTATGAGAGACGGACGTCTGAAGGTCAATGGAATAGACGTCTGATGAAGAGTTTCAAAATGACATTTTTAAAGTTCAGACGTCTACCCATTTAAATTTCAGACTTTTGGTTTGCACTCTGTGCTTTTCAGTGAGGAACACAAACGTCTTCAGCTTATCGGAGCAGACTTATGATGTTATATTTTAGCCAATATTTTTCTTCTTTAGACATCTGCCTTATTTGAACTTCAGATGTTTGCAGTTAAATTGTTTTGAAAAATATGGCCGTTTATAGCCGTTGGGAATTTGTTTTATTTGACACCAGATGTTTTCTCATCTTTTCTTCAGATGTCTTCCTTGTCCCCACTTATTTTTTGAGTTGTTTTTTTAGGGCTATAAAAGCGTTTTGAGTTGGATTTTTCTTGGTATCATTTACTCAATTACTTGAGCTTTTCAATTGCCAATATCCAATTGATCTTGAGCCAAAAATCTCATCCCTTGTGAGAGTTTAAAAGAAATTTTCATTTGCTTATCCAATTACTCTCACACACAAAAAATTCAAGAGCTTGATTTGTATATCCATACTTTGTAGAGTATTAGAAGTGAGTTTAAGAGAAACTCTATCAAGAGTATTGTGTTTCAAGTGTAATATTTTCTTTCTTTATATTTGGGATCTTGAGTGCAAGATTACCATCGTAAGAGAAGAGAGTATCTTTGTAGAGAGAAGAGCGACGAGCTTGTAAGTGAGAAGTGTGACTTTTGAGAAAACGTGTTTGGTTTAGTCTCCACCGGAAGAGAGATTGTGGGTTGCTTGCGGGCAACATGTTTGTCTCTTAAAGAAAGACGAATTTAGTGGAACGGGCTCATGCGTCTAAACAAAGAAGAATAGGGGATCTCCCGAACCGCTATAAAACCTTGTGCTTGCGTTTTTAATTTCTCTCTGGCTTTATATTGCTTATTAGCTTAGAAATTGCATGCTTATGTTCTTCCGCTCTATACACCTATTGTTATACTTGATATTGTTTTTGCTTGCTATATGTTCATTGTTTCACAATTGTAACTTGCTTGGTCTCTTATCATATTGGTATATCATTTGTTAAGCTTTGCAATTGTGTTCTCCATTTGCATGTGTAGTATGAATTTTTATTTGAGCATATTAGTCGCTTATTTCTATTCACCCCCTTCTATAAATACTTTCATAACATATTAATATATATTCTAGAATACTCTTGATCTAAGTTACTTAAATGACTATTTTATTCACTTGTTAATATCCAAAATAATTTTAAACCAAAAGCACTAATTTTATATTTATACATGAGCTTAAGAAATATTTTTCTAAACTCTAAATAGGATAAAACTACAAATGTGGATCGCACTTGCAAAATGTTAGTCTCTATTATAGTGCAAAAAAGAAGGGGTCTTCAATTAAGAAATTGATATGGAGTTTTGGCTATCTAATTGTCAAAAGAAATTCATTAAAAAAAATATAAAATCAAATCTCAAATTGTAACAACATCTAACCTCATACTTTCAATAACAAACCTTACAAATCTCTCAGTAACTAACTCCATACAAATCTTTTTTGATTGCACTATAATAGAGATACGTGCATCACACGTGTAAAACACTAGTTTTTATAATGCCACACCACACGAAAATTGCAAAATTTTCAAAAATCTCAATATTTTGCTTGCTATTAGCATATAAAGATCGTGAACTTTATAAAAATATCAATTTTTTGTTTTCCTAGATTTAAAGTATTATGCTTTTTATAACACACGAAAAATCATTAAATTTTAAAAATCACATTTTTTTGTTTTTTTTGGTTTTATAAATTTTAGTAATCTATGTAGCACATGAAAATTGTGAAGTTTTTTTTAAAAAATCAGGATTTCCTGGTTTTTCGGGCTTTTACTATTTTGCTTGCTATATAGAGAATGAAAATCGTAAATTTTTCATAAATAAAAAAATATGTTTCCTTCGGTTTTTCAACATTTTGCTTGGTTTAACAAATAGAAGTTGTAAAATTTTAAGAAACCTCAAAAATCTTCTGATGTCTTCACGCTCTCAATATTTTGTAGCATATGAAATTGCAAATTTTTTAAAAGTCTTTTAAAAATATTTTATAGCACATGAAAATTATGAAATTGTATAAATCTTAGAATTTTCTGATTTTCCCGGTTTTCCAATATGTTACTTTCATGTTATTTTGGAAAACTTTCAGGTATCAAAAATACAAAAGGCAATATGAAAAAGGTCATCGGTTGATACTAATTACCTAATAGAACTAGAAAGCCAATGTTGATGACTGAGGTTTTAGGGGAATGGAAATCCTCAACAACACACGAAAATCATGAATTCTAAAAAATCCAAAAAAAATTCTTCAAATTTCCAATATTTGGCACATTAGCACACGTGAAAATTGTGGATTTTAAAAATAACCATTATTTTGTTTTCTTTGGTTTTTTAATATTTTGCATGTTATAGCATCAAAATTCCAATAATTTTCATAAATCTCGAGAATTTTTTTTGTTTTTATTATTTATTGTTTGTATAGCATACGAAAATCAAAAAAAAATTAGAGTTGCTATATTTTCTGTTTTCTTCCATTTTTCTATAATTTACATGCTGTATTATAAGAAAATCATATTTTTTTTAAATGTCAACAAAAATTTTGTTTTCTTCCTTTTTTAAATATCATGCATGCTACAACAAGCGAAGCAAAGATCGTCAAAATTTAAAAAATCACAAATATTCTTTTTTCTTCAAAATATTAATATTTTTACATGCTATTGCATATGAAAATAGCGCAGTTTGCAAAAAATGTTAATAAATTTTAACACTAATAGATTTTATGCTTTTTCAGACATTTCGATATTTTGCATGATATATATATATATATATATATATATATCACACAAAATCAGTGAAAGATTTCAGCACTTTTCCAGTAAAACCTAAATGGTGAGAGAGAAATTAGAAATAGATTTTAATTATAGAAGAGGGTCGATTAGAATTTTTCCGCTATATAAAGCCTAGCTATAAATGAGTAGGAAGGCGGTAAATAAATTATTACCCAAATGCAATAAGAGAATTAATTAGGATTAAATAACAACTTTTCCATTAAAGAGATTGTATGAGTTGAACGACTGGTCTAATAACAAAAGGAACGAGTTTCTTTAATATCTAGGTATCAAATGTTGAGAATGTGTGTCGTGTCCGTTTATGTGTTTATGGGACATTTGGGCAGGGTCATCTATTGATGTGGGCTGCCAATAGATGCTAGATGTAACGACTCTGTTTTTAATGTACAAAAATTTGTTTAAACTTAGTATTAAATGGAGGATTTGCAACCGTGGATATGCTATAAGTATTTAATTTGTTTTAAAACAGTAAGAAACAATTTGTAGCTCATTGGTAAAGACTTGCACTGCTGTGACATAGCCACTGTGTTCAAATCCCCCCAGCTATATATTATTTTTAATGATTTTTCTTTTAAACTTTTTTGGAAGCCCAAAAGTTTACACGTGCAATACACGTAAAAATGAAATGTCACTAAAATCAAATATGTGGAAAATAACATATGAACAGCCGAGAACACGTTGCATCGATCCAGAGCCCCACACACACCTAATGGCCGACGAGATGGAGTCCCAGACCAGCGCCGCTGGGCCCCCGTGGGAAATGCTCCCAAATTTTTCCCCAACACCCCTTGGCCTCCCTCCACTACTTCTCTTCTTTTTGTTTTTCCTACAATTAACCAGAGGATTAAAAATTAACATTAAACCAATGTTTTAATGCATTTTAATTCTCATTTTTAATTCCATAAACCCTAATTCTATCCTATAAATACCACCCCATATCTAGCCCTCTCTATTCTGAAATCTATTGTCAAAACTCTCATATTTTTCCAATTCAAATTAGTTGTACAAGTGGAGTTAGGCCAAGATCATCTTCCGGCGACAACTCGGGACAAATCCGGCGACACCGCGACTCCACGAAGTTATCAAACCCTTCCTCTAACCCCTCTCTCTCATCTAATCCAGTAAGTCCCATCTCCTCTCCTCTCTTCCCTATTAAAAGAATTCTCTTATCAAAACTCATCGGAAGCGGAGTTAATCCGACTTTCAATTCTAATTTTGTTAAAAACACAATCTTTCTAAATAACCAAATATCCATATTATTACATCTTGTTTAGTAATCATAAAACAAACATTTAGAATAAGTTTCAATTCAAAATGTTATACAACTTTTATTTCAATTTTACGGTTAAATACCACAAAGTTTACTTAAGGCATCATTTCATCATATTTTCTCATATTACCTTTAGAAAACTCACGAGGTAATGACCTGCCTCATCACAACACTCATCATGATATAGCACAATGAATTTTGGAACAATATTTTGTGGGATAAATACAATTTTACAATAAAATATCTTATACTAATAAAACCGTATTCTTTAAGATTTTTTTAATTAAATTCCTTGTAATTAAGCCTCTACAACCCATTTTCGGGAACCCGATTTGGATTGTGCGGGTTATCGCACATACTTAGGGCTAGTAGAGCGATATGCAGATCTCCTCACGGAGCATCCGATCTCGATGGAATTTTTAATACAATTTTTAAGAAAACGTGATTTTCTATTTAATAAATAAATCATATTTTTAATATATATATATATATATATATATATTATCAAAACATCATTTTTATATTTATAATAAATTGCATATTTTCTAAACAAAGGAATCACAAATTTCAAGAATATACCATTACTAATCCATACAATTTCAAGTTACACTAAAATATCCTATACTATTCAATCTAGATTTATAATCATTAGAATGCTTCACTTTTAAAAATTATATCCATGAAAACCCTAAATATGATAAATAAATGTTTGAGGTTTATTTTGAAAGTTTATCAAAACTATTTTTCATAGAACCCTCTCAAGTTTATTAATTTACAATAAGAACCCTAATAAATATAGGTTTAAGCGGGACCAATTCTCTTGAGCCCCAGAGAGTCGGAGAAAGTGGGTTCTTGCCTATTTAAGGAAGGAATCTAAAACGGGATTATCAATGGTAATTGGTTTGGAAAAATCACAAATCCCGCCGTCCATGTGCAGCAGTTACCGATAACTCCAAAACTAATTAAGAAATCCAATTCTGTTTAAGTGTCTGACTCAGACAGAGTCTCAGTCTAATCTGAATACAATTCCAATCTATATATACTCCTATTATAACTCCAATATAACATGAATTCTTATACTGAAGCTTGAAACATGAATACCAGAATACAATTTATATCAACATGACTTGAACTGACCGAACTATGGATATACATTGACTCGATCACATGATTATCCGTTTACATCCTTATCCGTTTACATGAGCAATTGATATCATGATTTCGGCAAGTCTTACAGCTATAAATATTACAATAAACATTACGGGTTTTTTAAAGGGGTAGATTGGTATGGAATATGTTAAAAATGGCACGATGATGGTCACTTTAATACACCTAACCTGAATATCTGTTGCTGTTGTCCCGTGACTTAACGGTTCATTATACTCCGTATACCTTAGTCCACGGAATAGTTGGACTCCTATCGTAAACACTGGCATATTCTGTAATAAGTTACAAATAACAACGTTAACATAACAATCATACATTATACCATATATATTCTCTTTACCTGTTCAGTCTATTTCTATTTCTCTTTGGGACTTACCGAGTGATTGTTCGCTGACGACATTCTTTTTCTATTCATTCTTTGGAATGTTGTGTTGCGCCACGGCAGCGCCCCGACCGTCTATCCGAGGCTAAAATGCGGAATCAAATTTTTCTTAACTTTTAAACTGGCGCTACCGCGGACAATATACCCGGATCGTAACCATTAACCGATACTAGCTAACAAGAGAAAGGGTGAGGGATATACCGAGTGATCCGAGTCCTCCGGTTTTCTCGTCGTCGTCCCGATCTCCCGCGGAAACTCCGGTCGTCGCCTCCTTGCCGGAAGGGCACCACATCGCCTGCATCTTTTACGGGCTCCCACCTCAATACCGAGGCAACTCGGGCGCGAAGTTGGCTGGCCGACGCGTCCAAGATTTGCTGTAGAATGTGTAGGTTGAGGCTATGTCTCATTTGGGGTTTGTTTCCTTTGAAGATGATGGAGGAATCAAGATAAGAAAAATGGTGCTTGCATTTTTCTTAACATGAAATGAGATCAAAATGCTACACTCTCAAAAAAAAATGAAGCTCTCATCTTCTCTTCTCTCAAGTGAAGCCTTAACCTCTAATCACCTCAAATCACCAAAACGCAAGTGATGATGATAGAAAAGAATGGTATCAAAAGATGCTTTCATAATTAATATATTTGCAAGAAACCCCTCCACAATGTGTTATTTGCAAACTTGCAAATAACACCCTCCATCGGAAAAGTCCGGCCGGGAAAGAACAAAGGAAAACCGGCCGGAACGAAATGCAAACTGGCAACTCCAGAAAACTGGTCCCGTAATAAATTACAGGAAAACCCCGATACTGTGCATACACACCCGCATCTGTATTCCGACCGGATACAAATGCAATGAGACAAAATCTACACTGTACTATACTAGGATCCGGCTTAAACCAAAGCCGGCTAGTAATATCCGTCCGATCCTGATCCGTGCAATACCGCACGTATCTGATCGAACCTTTCCATATAACTATACGGCCTCTAGTACAAACCGTCCGATCCTGATCCGTGCAATACCGCACGTATCTGATCGGACCCTGCCATATCTCCATACGGCCTCTACAGCGTTTCTCCCGAAAGCTTGAGTAACTGAAAGTGTGGTGGACTCTAAAGACTCGTCAATACTATGGCTGTGGATTTAACCACTAGCACGTCAGAGGTATAAGCCAATACGTGACGGGCCACCAGCTATTGACCAAAAGGGACGTCGATGAGCGAACTCATCTTGACACCCTACTGAGCCTGTCAGTGACAATATCCGTGCAGTCCGGTCCGTTTGTCTATGAATATCGCATGTCGGGCCTAGGGGGTTCGTAAAAGTCAGACCCCCAAAAGCGGTACAAGTCGTGTCGGAGTGTAGCCCAGAACGCCCTGAGATACTACTGGAATACCTACCAGTAAATCTCCTGCCTCGGCCGAGGGCTTTGCGTAATGGCTCTCCTAGACACAGCGCGACCTCACCCCCAATACCGGGAGAGACGAACCCCTGAAGATCCGCTCACTGCCTCCATGTGGCTCGGGACTGTACCCAACTAAAACCTGTTTGCACGACTCCTTTGAGCCGTGGTAGGGTAGTAATCAAAGTACAGTGGGAACTCACACGAGACAAATGACGATCCCCAGGTCGATGAACTAACCTGTACACATGTCAACAGGGAACTGCTATCTGACGTCAGGTATAAGACCAACTAGCATGTTCCCGGCGAGTCCTGTCCGGTGTACTCATAACCCAATGAGCACCTGTATACATCTTAGGTGAACCAACTTACACCAGTGGCTTGTGAGACCGGCCACCGCCCCTCGTCGGGGTCTCGACTGTATACACTAGTCTACTCTGGAGAATCGATGCCCTGTCTCGAAACTCCCACGACTAGGGACCTTTTAAGGATGTGCTTATAGACCACCAGCTCTCACGTATATGATCGCCATCATACTGCCGGCAGTCAAGAAAGAATCCTAGGGGCTCTATCAGCGTGTAATAGCGACCTGTAAGGTCACCTGAAGCAGTACACGATGATAAAGGTAAACCAGATAGCATACTATCATCTCGAGTAAGACTGTCCTACCGGGATAAGTCCTCCCTCAATCATTGCAATCACGTGCCTGTGATCCAATAATTGACTCTGAGGGCACTATCTCCAACAATCTCCCACTTGCACTCAAGGCTAATTATTGCGATGTCGCATACTCATAACCCGTGTGATACCGAACACCCAACTCCTCTACTGGTCAGTCTGACAAAGCTCGTTTGCGAAACTATTGCGTTCGAGAAATAGCCTCAGTGAGTGGATCCGCTGTGATGTTTCTTTCTATGTCTCTCTATATCTCAAGTTCGCAGAGAAAGCCATCTCCCGAAATGAGCAATACCTGTCTTAGAGTATGTCTGGATATCTGATGGGACCTAGCTCATAAATGAACTCCAAATCCAAACTTCTTAGACTGTATCGATGACTGAACTTAATCAGTACCCAGCGCCATGCCTCCCTCAGTATTGCCTTGGACCACCTGTCCAAAATACTGCCCCTCGTCAGAAGGAGAAACTATAACTCTGACAGCCACTCTGCCATCCATGTCACCTTGGAAGTCTGGAATGATAATTGTCTCCCGAAGGAGAAAGTCGCTATCATATCCCTAGAACACGCACTGATGTCCTAAAACTGCTTCCGATTGTTTCTCCAGGATTGGATTAATATCAACTTATTGCATCTACTGCAAGAACAACATCTGGTGTGGTACTTGACATCTCATGATTGACTCAATGGCCTAAGCAAGTGATCTGTCAATCATGCGTATCCCTCTCCCCTTTAGTCTGTAAGACACCTTTAGAGAGGGTGACTCCATCACCTGCAAGTACACTACCATGCCAGGAGTCGTCCATTCTAAATACTCATAGAATGCTGTCAAGGTACCCAGATTAGGAAACCACCCAAATCTAGATCTAAAACCATAGATCTAGTAACCAGAATGTCTGATATAATATCCAAGTCCTGTGTGGAGAAACCACTGTGTGACAACCAAAGTATAACCGATCGTAGTATAGGAATATCACTTCCTACTCTGTGTATGTCATCCAATTACACTCTACTACCTCCTTAGCAGATCCATCCCCTATTCTGATAAAGTCAAACCTATGACTTCACATCAGAAATAGATGATCTATCTCCGCTATATCTGTTTCAGTCTGTAAATAGACATAAGCCAACTGTCCACCAATGCTTCCGCTGCTCCCACTGACTACGACAACCCTCTGGCAAAGTCATATACACGTACACTTCTGAAGCAAGTTCAGAACGACGCTATACTCATCCTCCTGCCGGGTTTCACAGTCTGGAACAACAGCAATGGCAAGTCTGGGTAAACAAGAACCTCCCTGCCACCGTCCTTGAGCATACCGAAGTACCTCTCGAGTGCCTGAGGTTACCCACCATATCTGCGGAGTGGCTAATGGAATGTCAAGCCAGATTGAATCTTTAGGTTCTTATGAAATCTTCAGTAATCGTTTGCGATTCTGGAATCGCTTCCAGTTCTACCATACTCCCACTACTGTTTTCTGAAAAATCCATTTCTTTTAAAAATGTGGCGAGTTAAGAACAATATCACTATTGATCTTCCAGATGGTAGAAATTCAACCCTCGTCATAGCCTGGGTCAACCCACAAACAGCCATTACAGAAACGTGCCTTGAGTTGTCCAGTGTCTGGTTTTAATCATAAGCCGGACAACTCCCCGTACCTTAACATTGTTAAGATATGAACTGTTCTATATCCAATATAGAACCAGAGGCACTGATTTAATTGAACCAGATTCAAATCATGCAGCTATCTCCAGTACATGTCAACTAAATAGAAGGAGGCCGATCAGCGTTACTCAACTTAAGAATGTTTCCAATTATGAGTAACCTGAAAGAGAAGCAATTTCTCTTTATCATTACTATCAACTAAATACCATACACAAGTATCTACATCTTTGATCACTTTGAAGAATCCCGATACTTGCTACACCTGGTTCTCTACTCTATTCAAATACCTATAACTCCTCAAAACTTAGACCCCGTGTTTCTACGAAACACATGTCTAAGAACTAGAGAAGTTAAAAGTAAACAGAATATAGTATGAGGACCAACCCCTCTGTCCTAATGGACACTGGACAACATACAATACTCTGTATAAGTCCGCTGAGTCTAACAACTCTTTCACTGTGCGTCGTAGGTTGAAAACTGTACTTATGGTTAAGAAGAATTACACCGCTGTTTGATACTCCTTACCTAACCATCCGCTGATATAGGTAAATGTCATCGACATAATATCAAAAGGTATATCTCACTCTATCAAAATAGACGTACAGATATATCAATTTGAAATTGGTGCACAACAGCGGATATTCAAAACCAAATATTTGCCGACCGGCAAACAGCCCAGATGATCTCCTCAAATATCACCGATTACAATGAATCCCGATATAATGAGGATGATCACCCTATTCCCAATGACTTACTCCCACTCATCATCTGTAAAACCATACAGATGTGAGAATCAAACCTGGTAAATACATACGCTGGAGCAAGTGTCTAATCGGGAAATCAGTTTTCTTTTAACATTACACAGTGAAACTGAAACATTGAAATGTTTCGGTGGGGTATTCCGGTATTCTTAGTAATGCCTCTTCCATTATCCAGATTCACAATTATAACCGTATAATTCTTTGCCACCTCTCCAAATCCCTCTATATGTCTTTAGTCATTACCTTCTGCACACCCCTTTAGGCCAATTGGTTTTCCTCCTTCCCTACCGTTCGGCACCAGCCTATGGTTTGGAAGAAGACTATCCAATAAGCATAATGGGTGTACTGTCCTAATCCTAGGGGCACTCGCAATGCGAGAGAAGGTGAAGAGAAAAGACAACCGAATAAATCGTATTCCTATTTCTCCTGGACCAGAATCCATCCCCAAACTGGAACAAGTTCCTTTCGAGTTCGTATATAACCATACGATGGATTATCCAAATAAACTGTGGATCTTCGTAGTGATACGGAGTGTCCTGGAGAAATACAAAGGTGATTTAGGTTTGGCGAAGATATACTCGGTTTGGTCGTGAATAGCAGTCGCAATTTACTTTACCCTCTTACTAATCCCTTACTTTGTCTTAACTTAATACCTTCTGTACACCATCGTTATGCTAATTGGTTTTCTTCATTCCCCGCCGTTCGGCACCAGCCTAAGGTTTGGAAGAAGACTATCCAATTTGCATAATAGGTGTACTATCTCCTAAACCAAGGAGTACTCGTAACCTGAGAGAAGGTAAAAGGAAAAGACAACTGAATAGTCCTATTCGTTTTCTCCTGAACCGGAAACCATCCTCGAATAAATTCCTTCGAGTTCGTATATAACCATACGATGGTTTTGTCCAATGGAAGTGGACGTTCATAGTAATACGGGGTGTCCTGGAGAAAAGGGTAAAAGTAGAAGTGGCAATGAGGTTTGCAACTCTGACAATCCAAAAGCCAGTGTTAAGAAGGTTCGGTCAACTTGGTCACTGAGTCATAGTCTTAGGGTCGGGTCAATGGTCGCTGCCAGAGAGAGAAAAGAAACACTCAGCGTGCACTCTAACCTAGATCAGAATGGTTACTAATTTATCTAATTAGGAAACCTCCCACTGTACCTCAAATTCTCCTCCAAACCTGAAAGAAGAATTAGTCGGGGTCACCCGAGGAGTAAACTAACTCATCAGTGGGAATCGGGATCCAACTATCATCGCATGATAACTTGACGGAATCCACTCAAGTCACCACACTCCAGAAGGTATGCGCATGCCTGGCAAGTTTCAGTTCTTTTGAAACTCCCGATGTGATTTTTACCCCTAGGACCCAAGTGACCTTGACTGAGCCAACATATCAAAGGATCCTAGTCAAGTTCAACCCGTCATTATCTTGATTGCATTAGACCCACCCGCACGAATCCTTGACTGAGCCAAAATGACCGCACGACTGTCCTAACCAATCTCATATCCATGCAACAGAAAAGCACTACATAGCTACCGAACACTACGCCTCGGCTAAGCACGACATACGCAGCACGAATACTAAGTAATACTAATCTGAAATGACGGAGGGCTACGACTGGTTTTTGGCGAAAAACCTTTAACGTAATGAACTTGATATCGTTGAAGGAACTGCATAGCCTTTTATAAAAAATATAGTGACGAAAACCTTTGCTAAAGAGGTCACTCCCGGTGAAGGGATCTCGGCTCTTTCCCCGTAGAATGAGGTGCAGGATATTCCAACTGAATACCACGATGCAAAGCAAAAGTAATCGGCTATAGTGAAGTTATTGCCCTGACGCAAACTTCTGTCCAAGGGGTCACTCCCGGTGAAGAGATCTCGGCCCTTGCCTCGTCGACTGAGGAGCAGGATATTCCAACTGAATACCACTGTGCAAAACAAAAGAGAACGCCCTTGCAATAACAGCTTTTTGAAAAAGTGTTCCAACAACATCAGAATAGGTTTGTTTAGCTTGCATTGATCCGAATCAATGCAATCCCATCAATTGATCACACTACAAAGAACGAAAATATACTGACGTACGTATATGCCATCCGCATTCGCCACTGGGTCCCGTCATCACCCGTTAGGTTAGCTAACTAACGACAGAGCGGGGACTGGACTAGCGCGGATGAAAAACATATACAACATCTACTAGTATATATAATATATAATTTTCGCTCAAGGCGTGATAAAATGCAACATCACAAAAATATACAGCATCACAGAACAATACAGATATCTGGGATCCCCGGGTTTCACAGAGCCGCTGCTGAAACCCGACGTTCCCCTGGTCGTGTGGATAGCCTGTGCAATGAAATCCTAGACCCCTACGGGCGCGGCAAGTCACCCGCCAAAACCTGGAGCGAGGCAGCCCCCTTCAGCACCGTGAATGGACCACCCAGCACTTCATGGAATCCGGTAACTTGGGCACCCCTCCTGGGTCAACCTGTACCCCCTACGAGTGCGGCGAATAGCCCGCCAATCCTAGAGTGAAGCCCCCTCCGTCTCAATGCCATGAGATGCGGGCCCGTTGCCCTTTAGAACCCAGCTATCCGTGCACCCCTCCTCGGGGTAATCCTAGTACAGAAAGTAAAATATACATACAACGGGTACATCGACCGCAACCAGGTCGTGCCCCAAAAGAATAATACAAACAGGCAGTGACGGCAGTCCACATGTCGGACGCTCGCCCCGCAATATCAAATGTACATATAAAACAAAACCGTATTAGCATTGCATCCAGGCTATCCCCCACGACCGATCCGCAATATCACAGCATAAACACAGAACATCAACGTGAAAATCACGTTCGCAAATCCGTCTAACCGGGCTATAGCAGTTAGACATGATTTACCGATCAAGTGATATTCACGGTCGCAGATATAATGTAAATTCTGTGAAATAATGTGTTTAAAATATCCAATCGATCAAAAATTAACAAGTGGGCCCCCAAGTAATACTGTAGCACTCACAGAAATTCTGGGCCCAATTTTAATATTCCAAAACCCCTATATTAAGCCCAAAAGCCCACTGCAAAAAATTGGTGGAATGATACACTATTCCTGCGGCGGAACCGCGGCCAAATAGGGGTTACGGCCGCGGTTCCGCGGTCCTAAAGAGGGATCATACTACCAAATTTTCACAGTGTTCTTATAATTCCATGTACATCACTTTTCTACAACCTGAAAATTTTTTCGAGCCCGGAAAAAATCGACAGAAAACTGATGCATGCAAAACGCGGATTTTGGAATTTTGGTCGATCGGATAAGTAAAACACATTAGAAAAAGCTAGGCAAGGTTAATGGCCTGGCTCTGATACCATGTTGCGCCACGGCAGCGCCTCGGCCGTCTATCCGAGGCCAAAATGCGGAATCAAATTTTTCTTAACTTTTAAACTGGCGCTACCGCGGACAATATACCCGGATCGTAACTATTAACCGATACTAGCTAACAAGAGAAAGGGTGAGAGATATACCGAGTGATCCGAGTCCTCCGGTCTTCTCGTCGTCGTCCGATCTCCCGCGGAAACTCCGGTCGTCGCCTCCTTGCCGGAAGGGCACCACATCGCCTGCATCTTTTACGGGCTCCCACCTCAATACCGAGGCAACTCGGGCGCGAAGTTGGCTGGCCGACGCGTCCAAGATTTGCTGTAGAATGTGTAGGTTGAGGCTATGTCTCATTTGGGGTTTGTTGCCTTTGAAGATGATGGAGGAATCAAGATAAGAAAAATGGTGCTTGCATTTTTCTTAACATGAAATGAGATCAAAATGCTACACTCTCAAAAAAAATGAAGCTCTCATCTTCTCCTCTCTCAAGTGAAGCCTTAACCTCTAATCACCTCAAATCACCAAAAAGCAAGTGATGATGATAGATGTAACAACTCCAATTTTGTATACCAAAAATTTGCTTTAAATATAGTGTATACTTGGAGTATTAATGTTGCTGGAAACAATTTAAGTATCTAATTCCTTACAATAATTACAAGAAGAAGCTTGTAGTTCATTGGTAATACCTTGCACTGCTAAACCAAGCCACCGGAGTTCAAATCCCATGCCCCACATTATTTTTGTATTTATTTTGTTTTATTTTTTTTTGGAAGTCAACGGTAAAAAGGCCATAACTCCCAAAATATGTACTGGACAACAAAAAGTAAAAATACCAAGTTGTTCCTCAGGAAATCCCCCGGCCATTGGACCCTTGACTCGGCCCGACTCGGCGCCGTCGGCCGGCGACTCGGCCGACTCGGTCCGGCGCCGCCGGCCGGACTTGGCCGGACGGCCGAGTCACAAACTGAGAAAAGTTGGCTCTTGACTTGGTCAACCCTCTTGCACACTTATTATACCTGGATCGGTTTTGATTTGGCCAATAAATCCCTTTTACTCCTAGGTTTAATGATTTTTAATGAATTTTTAATGTTTTTTATATATTTTTTAAAATATTTTTTAATCCAAACCCTAATCCTAGCCTAGCCCTATATAAAGACCCCTATCCTCTACCTTTTCCCCTCACAACTCTAAGTCCACTCTCTCAAATTCTCGAGAACTCGGTACGAAGAGCGAGAAGCGAAGCGCTGCCGAAATCGACGACGGATTCCGGCGACCGGATCAGGACCTTCGCGACGTTTTCAACGAATCGACAACCACCACGACCTCTAGCTTCCTTAGCTTGTCCAAATCGTAAGTCCCACCTTCTTCTATCTCTCTTTTCGGTAATGTAAAAATACGACTTTTCGGAACCCGACGGAAATCGGATAAACCGATTTCCGATTCGGTTTTTCTCTAAATTTTCACTTGTCATCTAATACATATTATCTACCCATATGCTTGTTGACTATTAATCACCCATAAATCAATTTAATCAAACTTTTTCACATGAAATGATAACTTCTTTGCAAAACCGTATTCTTTTCATAAAAATACCATGAAGTTCATTTTTCTTAGTTTAATTAATTCCCTCACTCCTAAATAGGTTTATCTTGATCACTAAACTTGTAGAACCCACTTTGAATGAAATTTCACACATAAAATGATAACGTTTCCGAATACCGTATTCTTGCGCTATAATACCTTTAAGTTTAACATAGCATGTTTTACCTTTAAACTTCACCAAAACTTAATATAAGTCACGGGGTAATGACCTACCCCTACACACACTCAATATAACCCTAATTGATAAATGTCAAAATACAGAATACGGAATTACAGGACTTTTTCACTAAAACACCATAATTTTTATAACTTTTATTTAAAGCTTTAAGTTGTAAACTTTTTAGATAAAATATTTTAATAAAATGAAAACACGATTGGTCATGGACATCGATCGTTTATCTAAACTGTCTTGTGGTGTCTAGGCTAGGCAAGTGAGCTTGGGTAACTTTAAAAGGCCCGTTTCACGATTCGTGAGCGGATCCTTCCCTCCTCACTTGTACTTACCTGGCCGCAATTGACGGTGAAGAGGCGATTTGAGGCTTCTAATGACTCATCGTTTAGACCTTAGAAATCGGCTAGTTGGTTTAGGAAACCCTAATAACTAAAAATACGGAAAACTATACTTTTTGCAAATAAATACCCTATATTAATAAAACCGTTTTCCCAAATGAAAAGTATTTATAAACCTAAGCAAAGCGCCGCTACAACCCACTTTTGGGGAACCTGTTAGGGAAAGTACGGTTCATCGTGCACCCGCAGGCTAGTAGTGCGAGATTCAGACCTCCGCAAGGAGCATTCGGTCTCGAAATGTTTAAAATACGATATTTAAGGAAAATGAGATTTTTAAAGATAAAATACTCATTTAAAAAATTATCATGTGTTAATATATATATAATTATCATTTTAACACCTATTTTATCCTAATATAAAGTTTTCACATTTTTCTAAAAATTACAAGATTAAAAGTTACACTAAAATACCATGAACTTCAGATAAAACAAATAATACTTTTATTAGGATATATTCACTAGAATAACACAAATAAAATTCACATTCATTATAACAATTAAAGACGAATATTAAATACTTGAGGTGTATTTTGAAAACTATACAAAAGTATTTTTACATAAAACCCCCTTAAGTTTCACAAATTACAATAAGGCCCCTAGCTAATATTGAACGTCAAATTCTTTTCTTTTAGTCTGACTCGGGTTAGAATCTGACTATTCTTGACTCGAATATGATTCAAGTCAATCTATATGCTTTTATATTCCAATACAATTTGAATACATGAATCCATGAACCCAGTTAACAATATATTCATTTTTGACTGAATCAAACCATGGATATTCATCCATTATCCTGATATTCCATTTACCTGATTATACATGTCTACTGATATCATGGTTTTGGTCAGTCAACCAACTTACATATTCCAATACTACAATACTGTTAAAACATTACGGGGTTTAAGGAGTAGATTGGTACGGAAAATGTTAAAGGTGGCACGAGGTGGTCAGATTAAGACACCTAACCTGAATCCTGTTGCTGTTGTACCGTGGCATAACGGTTCCTTGTACTTTCCATTTGCCCTGATCTCTAGCATATAGAGATCCCCCTCGTATACACTGGCATCCTTCTGTACCAAGCTACAAACAACAGCGTTACACAATATTCCATAATATTCAACATTATAATACTTTAGAAAATACTGTTACTCTATCATTCTCATTCTTCTTATTCTTTTGGGACTTACTGAGCGACCTGTTCGCTGACGACATTCTATCTCTTTCTTCTTTGAATGTCGTCAGGTGCGTTGGACCAAGTTGAGATCGAGCCCACCGGTGAAGATTTGGAGCAATTCCAGGCAGACCCAGAGCTCTAGATAATTGTACCTTGTTCTTCCAGTTTATTTCATTTCCTGTTATGCCACTGTTTAGGCATTGTTTTTTCATTCCAGTTGTATTTTCCTTTTTCTGCATTGTAAAAAGAATGTTATTAATAAAGGTTGTTGTTATTTCCATATTATTCGTCTCTTGTGATTTACTTTATATTACTTAGTTACGCTTAGCGTATATACTTCTGAGTATATACGTAGCGGGCCTCGTCACGTCCACTTCGCCGTACACTGGGAAGCGGGGCGTGACAGGTTTTGTTGGTGGCCCATGCAGGTCAGAGCTGTATGAGTCCCTGTCATGCAGTTCTGGTCTGCGTGAACAACCTAAGCAATATAACACAAGAACCAGCAATTAAAACATTCTTTACAATTCATGTTCTTTGAAACTTGCAAATCGCTATTTCTTGAATCTTATCATTTCATGTATTTGATTCTGTCCTAATCCAAATTTTTCTTCAGGATTATGGATTCCCCGAACAACACCAGCACCAACATCAACAACACCCCACCAGCACTACCTCTCACACCAGCTGTTCCCGCACCACCCACTGAGCAGATGATGTTATTTGATGCGATCCGTAGTCTTCTCGAGGGACAGCAACAACTTCTGAGCCGTCCTGATAACGATGCACCGGGAGTAAAGCAATTCCGGGCTTTGCACCCAAAGCAGTTCTCTGGTAAAGGAAGCCCTCTCGAAGCAGAAGAATGGGCACAAAGCATCGAAGACGATCTGGCAGCAGCTCAAGTGCCAGATAACGCTTGGGTCCGTGTAGCGAAGCTACAGCTCACGGATAATGCTCGAAATTGGTGGAAGGCGGAAGAAACCCGTCTAGCGCAGCCGATTGAATGGAAGACATTTCGCGAGAAGTTTGATGCGAAATATTTCCCAGTGACTGCCAGGTTCGCTATGGAGCAGCAGTTTATTCATCTACAGCAAGGATCAATGTGGGAGAAATCGGTAGATGAATACGATGCTGAGTTCACTATTTTGAGCCGGTAAGATATGTCACAATAGTTCAATTTTTGAAATATCACATATTACACAGCTAACACAATTTTTAAACAGATTCGCGGCACACCTGATACCGACGGACGAGATCAGAACCCGTCGTTTTCAGCAAGGTTTGGACACAGAGATCAAGGCTGCTCTAGCCACAGGAAAGTTTTTGACTCATGAGGAAGCCCTAGAAGCTGCCCGCAGTTATGAGGCAGTCATAAAAGAGAGGGGCAGACCTCAGTCTGCAGGAGTCAAACGCCCTGCCAACCAGATGGCAGGTGGAGCCACGTCCAGACCATCTTTCGTGCCGAGGCGACCCGGAGTACCAACTCATCGTCCTAGCCCAGCCTTTTGCACTTACTGCAAGAGAACTGGACATATGATGAAGGACTGCCGTCGAGCCAACCACCTCTGCTTAATCTGCGGTTCAGCCACTCATGATATTGGATCTTGTCCCCAAAGGCAGAACTCAGTTGCTGCACCCAGGCCAGCAAATACTTATCAGCAGCGACCAGCTCTTCCGGCACCTGCTCCCAGACTTGCACTGCCTGCACCACCTAGGGGACCACAAGCTGCACCACCTCCTCGACAGTTCCATCAAGCTCAAAGGAACGTTCAGAGGAATGCTCCTCAGGCCAGGAGGAATGTGCCGAAGCGCCAGGCTTTCATGATGTCTGTGGAAGAAGCTGAGGCCACTGGCCAAGTCATTACTGGTAAATTTCCTTCTCAAACTTATCTTTTAGTTTGGTTACCTACACACTTTCCCTATACCTGAACCTATCCCATATACCTTAGGTACAATCCTAGTAGCTTCACTACCTGCACTTGCACTGTTTGATACTGGAGCATCACACTGCTTTATGTCGCAACGGTTTGTCCGAACCCATGCGATTCCAGTCTCACCGCTTGTATCCAGCTGGAACGTCAGTTCTGGAAATGGAGTTCTAAAGGCAACTATGGGATACATCATGTGTCCAGTCATCGTCTGCAGTCAAAAGTTTTACGCCGACTTCAAAGTACTGGACATACCAAACTTCGATGTGGTTCTAGGAATGGACTGGCTTGGAACCTTTTATGCTACCATCGACTGTCGTCAAAGGAGGGTAGTATTTGAGATTCCAGATCATCCGGTCTTCTATTTCAAGAGTGGAGATCGTACATTGGAGCCAAGTACTTACAAAGCGAAGCCAAAGGAAGCAGTAGTTGCAGCAGCTCATGCAGAGGAAGAATCAAGACCGGAGGTAGTTCGAGAGTTCGACGACGTATTCCCTGACGATATATCAGGTTTGCCTCCCGATCGAGCTCTTGAATTCAGTATTGACTTAGTACCAGGAGCACAACCAGTGATCAAAGCACCGTATAGACTAAGTCCAGAAGGTTTGAAAGAAGTTCGAACACAGTTGGACGAATTACTGGAGAAAGGATGGATTCGTCCCAGCACTTCAAGTTGGGGAGCACCTGTACTATTGGTGAAGAAGAAGGAAGGTTCATACAGAATGTGCATCGACTATAGGGCCTTGAACGAAGTTACTATAAAGAACAAGTATCCACTCCCGCGCATCGACGATTTATTCGATCAGCTAAGTGGATCTTGTGTCTTCTCTAAACTAGATCTTCGTTCAGGATATCATCAAGTGAAGGTCAAGGAGCCTGATATTCACAAAACAGCTTTCAGAACTCGTTATGGACATTACGAATTTCTAGTAATGCCATTTGGAGTGACCAATGCACCAGCAATCTTCATGAACCTTATGAACCAAGTTTTCCGGGAGTATTTAGACTGGTTCGTTGTCATCTTCATCGACGACATCCTGGTATATTCTAAGAATCGGAAGGAGCATGCGGAGCACTTACGAATTATCCTGGAAACACTTCGACAACATAAGCTTTATGCCAAGTACAGCAAGTGCGAGTTTTGGCTAAAACAAGTTGGTTTTCTTGGACACATCGTATCAGGAGAAGGGATTTCTGTAGATCCAGCAAAGGTTTCAGCAGTCAGCGAATGGCCTACACCAAAATCAGTGAAGGATATTCGGAGTTTCTTGGGCTTAGCTGGGTATTACAGAAGATTCATTGAAGGCTTTTCGAAGATAGCAACACCCCTGATCAAGCTCACAAGAAAAGATGAAGAATTTGTGTGGTCAGAAGCATGCGAGCAAGCTTTCGTAGAACTCAAGTCAAGACTGACATCTGCACCTATTCTCGTCATACCGGATCAAACCGGAGGATTCGAAGTACATTGTGATGCATCCGGTAAGGGACTAGGATGTGTTCTACATCAGCACGGTAAGGTTGTGACTTATGCTTCAAGACAACTGAAGACTCATGAGCGCAATTATCCGACGCATGATCTAGAGTTGGCAGCCGTTATTTTTGCTCTCAAGATTTGGCGCCACTACTTACTTGGTGAACGAGTGAACATCTACACAGATCATAAAAGTCTGAAGTACGTGTTTACTCGGAGGGAGTTGAATATGCGGCAGAGAAGATGGTTAGAACTCATGGCGGACTTTGACATCAACTTGCAATATCATCCAGGAAAAGTGAACGTTGTACCTGATGCTCTTAGTCGCCAACCATTATCAATGAATCTCACCGCCCAGTGGAAACTTCAGCAAGACCTACATCAGATAGAGATTGAACTAGTCATGCCAGGTGATGTTTCAAATTTGATGAATCTACAAGTTCAATCAACTATTGTCAAACAGATCAAAGCAGCTCAAGCCAGCGATGCTAAGTTGCAAAAGATCAGAGAACAAGTGGAGAATGGACTCAGAACAGATTTCATCATCCATGAAGACGGATCTTTGAGATACGGCAGCAGATTGTGTGTACCAAAGGGTCCTGTTCGGGAAGAGTTAATGAAAGAAGCTCACAGCTCTCCCTATTCAGTACATCCTGGAGGTACCAAAATGTACAAAGATCTACGTCATAATTATTGGTGGCATGGAATGAAGCGTGAAGTAGCCAGGAGTGTCGCAAAATGCTTGGTGTGTCAGCAAGTAAAGGCTGAACATCGCAGGACAGCTGGACTACTTCAACCGTTACCAATCCCAGAATGGAAGTGGCAGCACATCACGATGGACTTTGTAACTGCTCTTCCTCGCAGCACAAAGGGTAACGATGCGATTTGGGTCATTGTGGATCGACTCACAAAGTCGGCTCACTTCATCCCATTTCGAGTTGGCCAATCAACTGAGACTTTAGCGAAGAAGTACATGGAGGTAATAATCTAATTTAAGATTTAAACTCTTCATAAAGTACTATCTCTAATGCCCATGAACTCATACAGGAAATTATGAGACTTCATGGAGTACCGGTCTGCATTGTCTCCGATCGTGACACCAGGTTCCGATCGCAATTTTGGCAAAGTCTGCAAGCTAGCTTGGGAACAAGTCTGAACTTCAGCACGGCTTATCATCCACAAACAGATGGTCAGTCGGAACGAACAATTCAGATCTTGGAGGATATGCTCAGAGCATGTATGCTCGACTTCAAAGGATCGTGGGAAGATCACCTACACCTTGTGGAGTTTGCGTACAACAACAGTTACCAAGCAAGCATAGGAATGGCACCTTTTGCAGTATTATATGGAAGGAAGTGTCGATCGCCATTAAGTTGGGACGACATTGGAGAAAGAGAACTCCTTGGACCAGAGATGATAGTAGCGACCGTTGATGTGGTTCGTACTATTAGGGAAAGAATGCGCATAGCCCAAGATAGACAGAAACACTGGGCTGATGCGAAGAGACGACACTTGGAGTTCCAGCCAGGAGATCATGTATTTCTGAAAATCTCTCCGAACCGCGGAGTGATCAGATTTGGAAGACGGGGAAAGTTGAGTCCGAGATACATTGGACCGTTCGATATACTCGAACGAGTCGGTGAAGTGGCATATCGTTTAGCGCTTCCACCCTCATTGGAAGGAGTGCATAACGTGTACCACATATCCCAACTCAGAAGGTATGTGAGTGACCCCAGCCATGTACTTGATCATTCCGAACTCACGATACAGCCCGATTTGTCTTGTGAGCAACAACCTGTGGAGATCCTGGACAGGAAAGTGAAGACACTTCGGAACAAAGAAGTTAATTTGGTCCGGGTAATGTGGAGGAAAGACACTCCAGGAGAATCCACGTGGGAAAGGGAGGATGAGATACGTGCAAGATATCCGCACCTTTTTTTAAACTAGTCCTTAAATAAAAGTTGTAAATTTCGAGGACGAAATTTTTGTAAGGAGGGTAGATTGTAACAACTCCAATTTTGTATACCAAAAATTTGCTTTAAATATAGTGTATACTTGGAGTATTAATGTTGCTGGAAACAATTTAAGTATCTAATTCCTTACAATAATTACAAGAAGAAACTTGTAGCTCATTGGTAATACCTTGCACTGCTAAACCAAGCCACCGGAGTTCAAATCCCATGCCCCACATTATTTTTGTATTTATTTTGTTTTATTTTTTTTTGGAAGTCAACGGTAAAAAGGCCATAACTCCCAAAATATGTATTGGACAACAAAAAGTAAAAATACCAAGTTGTTCCTCAGGAAATCCCCCGGCCATTGGACCCTTGACTCGGCCCGACTCGGCGCCGCCGGCCGGCGACTCGGCGCCGCCGGCCGGCGACTCGGCGCCGCCGGCCGGCGACTCGGCCGACTCGGTCCGGCGCCGCCGGCCGGACTTGGCCGGACGGCCGAGTCACAAACTGAGAAAAGTTGGCTCTTGACTTGGTCAACCCTCTTGCACACTTATTATACCTGGATCGGTTTTGATTTGGCCAATAAATCCCTTTTACTCCTAAGTTTAATGATTTTTAATGAATTTTTAATGTTTTTTATATATTTTTTAAAATATTTTTTAATCCAAACCCTAACCCTAGCCTAGCCCTATATAAAGACCCCTATCCTCTACCTTTTCCCCTCACAATTCTAAGTCCACTCTCTCAAATTCTCGAGAACTCGGTACGAAGAGCGAGAAGCGAAGCGCTGCCGAAATCGACGACGGATTCCGGCGACCGGATCAGGACCTTCGCGACGTTTTCAACGAATCGACAACCACCACGACCTCTAGCTTCCTTAGCTTGTCCAAATCGTAAGTCCCACCTTCTTCTATCTCTCTTTTCGGTAATGTAAAAATACGACTTTTCGGAACCCGACGGAAATCGGATAAACCGATTTCCGATTCGGTTTTTCTCTAAATTTCCACTTGTCACCTAATACATATTATCTACCCATATGCTTGTTGACTATTAATCACCCATAAATCAATTTAATCAAACTTTTTCACATGAAATGATAACTTCTTTGCAAAACCGTATTCTTTTCATAAAAATACCATGAAGTTCATTTTTCTTAGTTTAATTAATTCCCTCACTCCTAAATAGGTTTATCTTGATCACTAAACTTGTAGAACCCACTTTGAATGAAATTTCACACATAAAATGATAACGTTTCCGAATACCGTATTCTTGTGCTATAATACCTTTAAGTTTAACATAGCATGTTTTACCTTTAAACTTCACCAAAACTTAATATAAGTCACGGGGTAATGACCTACCCCTACACACACTCAATATAACCCTAATTGATAAATGTCAAAATACAGAATACGGAATTACAGGACTTTTTCACTAAAATACCATAATCTTTATAACTTTTATTTAAAGCTTTAAGTTGTAAACTTTTTAGATAAAATATTTTAATAAAATGAAAACACGATTGGTCATGGACATCGATCGTTTATCTAAACTGTCTTGTGGTGTCTAGGCTAGGCAAGTGAGCTTGGGTAACTTTAAAAGGCCCGTTTCACGATTCGTGAGCGGATCCCTCCCTCCTCACTTGTACTTACCTGGCCGCAATTGACGGTGAAGAGGCGATTTGAGGCTTCTAATGACTCATCGTTTAGACCTTAGAAATCGGCTAGTTGGTTTAGGAAACCCTAATAACTAAAAATACGGAAAACTATACTTTTTGCAAATAAATACCCTATATTAATAAAACCGTTTTCCCAAATGAAAAGTATTTATAAACCTAAGCAAAGCGCCGCTACAACCCACTTTTGGGGAACTTTTTAGGGAAAGTACGGTTCATCGTGCACCCCCAGGCTAGTAGTGCGAGATTCAGACCTCCGCAAGGAGCATTCGGTCTCGAAAGGTTTAAAATACGATATTTAAGGAAAATGAGATTTTTAAAGATAAAATACTCATTTAAAAAATTATTCATGTGTTAATATATATATAATTATCATTTTAACACCTATTTTATCCTAATATAAAGTTTCCACATTTTTCTAAAAATTACAAGATTAAAAGTTACACTAAAATACTATGAACTTCAGATAAAATAAATAATACTTTTATTAGGATATATTTACTAGAATAACACAAATAAAATTCACATTCATTATAACAATTAAAGACGAATATTAAATACTTGAGGTGTATTTTGAAAACTATACAAAAGTATTTTTACATAAAACCCCCTCAAGTTTCACAAATTACAATAAGGCCCCTAGCTAATATTGAACTTCAAATTCTTTTCTTTTAGTCTGACTCGGATTAGAGTCTGACTATTCTTGACTCGAATATGATTCAATTCAATCTATATGCTTTTATATTCCAATACAATTTGAATACATGAATCCATGAACCCAGTTAACAATATATTCCTTTTTGACCGAATCAAACCATGGATATTCATCCATTATCCTGATATTCCATTTACCTGATTATACATGTCTACTGATATCATAGTTTTGGTCAGTCAACCAACTTACATATTCCAATACTACAATACTGTTAAAACATTACGGGGTTTAAGGGGTAGATTGGTACGGAAAATGTTAAAGGTGGCACGAGGTGGTCAGATTAAGACACCTAACCTGAATCCTGTTGCTGTTGTACCGTGGCATAACGGTTCCTTGTACTTTCCATTTGCCCTGATCTCTAGTATATAGAGATCCCCCTCGTATACACTGGCATCCTTCTGTACCAAGCTACAAACAACAGCGTTACACAATGTTCCATAATATTCAACATTATAATACTTTAGAAAATACTGTTACTCTATCATTCTCATTCTTCTTATTCTTTTGGGACTTACTGAGCGACCTGTTCGCTGACGACATTCTATCTCTTTCTTCTTTGAATGTCGTCAGGTGCGTTGGACCAAGTTGAGATCGAGCCCACCGGTGAAGATTTGGAGCAATTCCAAGCAGACCCAGAGCTCTAGATAATTGTACCTTGTTCTTCCAGTTTATTTCATTTCCTGTTATGCCACTGTTTAGGCATTGTTTTTTCATTCCAGTTGTATTTTCCTTTTCCTGCATTGTAAAAAGAATGTTATTAATAAAGGTTGCTGTTATTTCCATATTATTCGTCTCCTGTGATTTACTTTATATTGCTTAGTTACGCTTAGCGTATATACTTCTGAGTATATACGTAGCGGGCCTCGTCACGTCCACTTCGCCGTACACTGGGAAGCGGGGCGTGACAATAGAAAAGAATGGTATCAAAAGATGCTTTCATAATTAATACATTTGCAAGAAACCCCTCCACAATGTGTTATTTGCAAACTTGCAAATAATACCCTTCATCGGAAAAGTCCGGCCGAGAAAGAACAAAGGAAAACCGGCTGGAACGAAATGCAAACTGGCAACTCCAGAAAACTGGTCCCGTAATAAATTAAAGGAAAACCCCGATACTGTGCATACACACCCGCATCTGTATTCCGACCGGATACAAATGCAATGAGACAAAATCTACACTGTACTATACTAGGATCCGGCTTAAACCAAAGCCGGCTAGTAATATCCGTCCGATCCTGATCCGTGCAATACCGCACGTATCTGATCGAACCTTGCCATATAACTATACGGCCTCTAGTACAAACCGTCCGATCCTGATCCGTGCAATACCGCACGTATCTGATCGGACCCTGCCATATCTCCATACGGCCTCTACAGCGTTTCGCCCGAAAGCTTGAGTAACTGAAAGTGTGGTGGACTCTAAAGACTCGTCAATACTATGGCTGTGGATTTAACCACTAGCACGTCAGAGGTATAAGCCAATACGTGACGGGCCACCAGCTATTGACCAAAAGGGACGTCGATGAGCGAACTCATCCTGACACCCTACTGAGCCTGTCAGTG
This sequence comes from Agapanthus africanus, assembly GCA_030015575.1. Taxonomy (NCBI): domain Eukaryota; kingdom Viridiplantae; phylum Streptophyta; class Magnoliopsida; order Asparagales; family Amaryllidaceae; genus Agapanthus; species Agapanthus africanus. The sequence continues at coordinate 517,279,491 of JASDDO010000031.1, read as the reverse complement.
ACAATATCCGTACAGTCCGGTCCGTTTGTCTATGAGTATCGCATGTCGGGCCTAGGGGGTTGGTAAAAGTCAGACCCCCAAAAGCGGTACAAGTCGTGTCGGAGTGTAGCCCAGAACGCCCTGAGATACTACTGGAATACCTACCAGTACTCCTGCCTCGGCCGAGGGCTTTGCGTAATGGCTCTCCTAGACACAGCGCGACCTCACCCCCAATACCGGGAGAGACGAACCCCTGAAGATCTGCTCACTGCCTCCATGTGGCTCGGGACTGTACCCAACTAAAACCTGTTTGCACGACTCTTTTGAGCCGTGGTAGGGTAGTAATCAAAGTACAGTGGGAACTCACACGAGACAAATGACGATCCCCAGGTCGATGAACTAACCTGTACACATGTCACCAGGGAACTGCTATCTGACGTCAGGTATAAGACCAACTAGCATGTTCCCGGCGAGTCCTGTCCGGTGTACTCATAACCCAATGAGCACCTGTATACATCTTAGGTGAACCAACTTACACCAGTGGCTTGTGAGACCGGCCACCGCCCCTCGTCGGGGTCTCGACTGTATACACTAGTCTACTCTGGAGAATCGATGCCCTGTCTCGAAACTCCCACGACTAGGGACCTTTTAAGGATGTGCTTATAGACCACCAGCTCTCACGTATATGATCGCCATCATACTGCCGGTAGTCAAGCAAGAATCCTAGGGGCTCTATCAGCGTGTAATAGCGACCTGTAAGGTCACCTGAAGCAGTACACGATGATAAAGGTAAACCAGATAGCATACTATCATCTCGAGTAAGACTGTCCTACCGGGATAAGTCCTCCCTCAATCATTGCAATCACGTGCCTGTGATCCAATAATTGACTCTGAGGGCACTATCTCCAACATGTTGTCAGGAGGACTCGACTCTCGGGAGATCGAGCCCAGCTCAGAAAACTTGGAGCAGTTCATCGAGAACCCGGAGCTCTAGTCACTTGTATATACTTTTACTTTTAGTTCATGCCATTGTTTAGGCATTGCTTTCCACATTATATTTACTTTTCAGTTGTATTGTAAAGAATATTTAATAAATAAAATTTTTTTGTTTAGTTACATCTCATGTCTTTCTTGTGTACATTTATATTATATTGCTTATTTACGCTTAACGTGTTTATTTCTGAGTAAATACGTCGCGGGTTTAGTCACGTCTCCTTACCGTACACCGGGAAGCGGGGCGTGACACTATATTTTTTGTTGTATATATTTCTCTTTTTGCGGAAGTGATTGGTTGGCTTGAGTTGTCATTTGTGAGAAGAGTGCTTTGTGTCTCCCCTCTCTTGTGGTGTGAGAGCGAGAATAAGAGAGAGAATATTGAGTGTTGTGAGTACTTGTAATCTCTTTCATGTGTTTAATGGAATTATCATATCTCATCTCCATGGATATAGGCCGAAGTGATCGAACCACGTTAAATCCGGGGTTCATCTTCTTTGGTATGATTGTGCTATTTTGTGATTACGCTATCACGTGCGCTCGATATGTTTTATGCATTGAGTGGGTCGGGTCGGAATCCTCAACATCAAAGCCAATGAACCGATAAACAATCTATCTTTATTTTTCCTATTTGTGGTCACCCTTTTCAAAAAATTAAAATAAAATAACATAACATCATCTAATTAAAAGAATTTGTCAGTATTTTTCTTTTTTTGGCCGATCCCCGTATGTCGTCAAATCACAACAGGCAGTGTCTGAACAGTACATATAATCTCATCATTAGTTATATTACCATAATCATCATAAGTTGGATGCCCTTCCTTTTTCTCAGCTATTTTCTTGTACTCAACAATGCTCTCGACATTTGTGCGACCAAAGATTAAAGGCTCCACCTCTTCCTTCTTATAGTGAATAGCCCAATTCATATCAACTTACAATAGGCTGGAGCCCAACTCATATCAAATCTAGTAAAATAGGCTTCTTAGCCTTTAGAATTAGTGCAAGCCCATTAATATAGGCGAATTGTACTATTTCGAGAGTAATCTAGGCGTATTGGGCTCCAGCCCATAGTAAGGGCTAAAGTTGAGCCTGTAAGACGATTGGGGCTTTTCATTTGAGCCCAGACTGGGAGATTTCAGCACGATACTGTTTAGCATTTCTATTCATCTCTTAGTGCCTTAGTCAATTATAAATGGTACTGGAATCTGTTAGGAGTAATTTTTTTTTTTCGTGTCAATCGATTAGAACATGAGCCGTAACTCCAAAATTTTCATGTTAGTCATGCATGGAACCTAGAACTGGAACTGATGGGTTAAAAGTCCCGATTGCTGTAAATATTCAACTCTCGGTCTTAATATCAAAATCGGTTTCTAAAATGGACCGGGGTTAACCTCTAACCGGAACCGGAACCGAATTTAGATAAGCCAGGGCGAGCCCAATATGTTGACCGCTTACTTAATGCAATCCCATAGATTATCGATTTATTTTTGGGTAAATTATCAAAAAGCCCTCAGTCCGCTGTGGAGTTGTTTTAAAACCCCTGTAATTTTCGAAATTGTTGAAAGTGGCATTTTGTTCAAAATCTTTGTGAAAAAACCCAAGGGCTGTATTTCATTTATGTAACATTTTGAAAATTATAGATATTATTTTATAATTTAAATATGGATATTACGAGTTTACGAAAATAATATCATGTATGGATTTTAGGTTTTCGGATCGGTTTACGTAAAAATATAATTATTTTGGGGGAAAATGAAAAATACGAGATATTTTAAAGATGATATGTATTTTGTTTTGAGAAAAAAATATGTGATTTAAATGATCTGTGTATGTTTTATTTGGTTTTGTGAGAGAGGGAGGGGGGATATGTCAACTTATATTATACCCTCATGTACACCACAACACCTCACAAATATTCTAACATAATATCCTACATATATGGCTATCTCTCTCTCTCTCTCATTCTCTCATTTATTCTCTACATAAAATATCTTTATGTCCCTTAACTCTCATCCAAACCCTGGCCTCTCTTCACCAAATCACTATGAAGGTTGAGTTCCTTCACATATATCATTCAAGACACCAAGTTAGGTGTATTCCTTTTCAAAAATCCTCACCAAGTCATCCCTTGAGCTTGATTTCTCTTCTCTTCTCCACAAGAGGTAAAAATCCCATTTTTGTTCTATTTTTCTTGTTGCAGTGAATCTAGTAGGGTTTAGTTGTTAATCACTACTTGTTAGAGAGAGATCGTGGTGTTTTGATACTTGGAGATTAAGTTTTGAATGTGTTTTGAGTTTTAAAACATGGATTTCATGTAGTTTTTCAAGTTCAAATTGAATCTGGAGTAAGTAGGGTTCTCTGAAAAATAAATTAGGAGTACTGTGATATGATGGGACCAATAGAAAACTACCCTTGAAGCCCGAGCCCCTAACTCCATAATTTGGCTGCAGTTTTATTCCCCAAAACCGCAATTTGCAGCCCCTCTGATGAGTTAGGTCTTAATTTTTGTTCTGTAGCTTTATCTTGTGGTAATTAAGCCATTGTATTTTGGTTTTTGTTCTAGGTTACTTATAAAGAAATCTGAGAGTGTTTTAGTATGGTTTTGGTGATATTTTCCGGTTTTTAAAACTTAGTTTTTATCTATTTCTATACTTTGACTTGATCGTTCGACGTTCGTACGTTGACGTCGAAGGGTATTTGGTCGTATTTAGCGTATATTGGCCATAGGTTCTAACCTATGCGCTCTTTGCTCGTTGTATCATTTTCGATTTGGATATTTATGCCGTTGTGTCATAATTCCGATTGTAGGTGTTGGATATGTATGCTTAGAGGCCTGTATTGTATGGGATGCTAGAGATATGTATGTACAGGACAATCTTGCTCAGTTGTATATAGTATATTATCTGAGTTATCTTTGTCTTAATATATGTATTTCTTTCTCTTGCTGGTTTATATTGTTTACATATATTGATAAAGACTCGATACAGTAGTATACTATTTTGGTTTGTCTTTATCTTAACACGTGCATATGTTATACTCGATATCACATATGGCGGATGTTGGGGTATGATAGAGCCCTAGCCATCTACTGTAGCCGATGAGGAACAAAAATGACTTTTAAAAAACTTGGCGCTAACGAACCCGTCCTAGAATCGAAACCATAAACCTACACTAGCTAACTACAAGATGTTCTGGCTACAAGGTTAGGGGTGTTATACCGAATGAACTGTGTCTTTTGGTCTTCTACCATCTTCTCTACCTCCTTGAGGAATCCTCGATTGAACTTGGCCGCCGGTCTTCCTCCGTCGAAAATAATATGTCCGAGAGATATAGCTTATGGCTCTAGCTCCACACCAAGAATCTAGTGAAGCAATCATGGACTCTAGGTTGTTAATCTAGAATGCCTAGGATGTAATGAAGTGTTCAAAATGTTTGTCTACATCATCTCATCTTTTGATTATCAACACATGAGATTGTAGAGAGGAGGTTGAAGATGAAAGTGGAGGAACTCAAGAAACTAAAGAGGAGAGTGAAGGTAATGGTGAGGAGTTTTCAAAACCAATCATACAAAGACTTCATCAACATCAAGTGTTAAAATAACATGAAGCATGGTTTTATAAAACTTATTTTTCCAATTTAAAAATCAACCCATGCTTGAATAGTTTGCACAAATGAATTGTTAATTCATTTGTGCAACACTATGCAAGTATGGTTCTCACCATACTCCCCTCTCTCTTCCTTTACACCTCATTTACCATTTATAATAAATTGTTAAATCTAAAATGAGGCGTCCACCTTTTATAATGTTTTCCGTATAAATACGGATTACACTCTGCTGTATATACATACCTGTATTCGTACCGAAATACAAATACCCGAAAAGATAGAATAACACAAAGAACATAATACTAGAATATACATATCGAAATACATATACGTAAATTATTAAATCAATACCTAATTTAATAATCCGGCTCAAACCCGAGTCGGCTAGTATTATCAACCGTCCGATCGAAAGTCCGGATAACTAGTACAATCATTTGATCGGAACTCTGCGCGTATCCAATACGGCTACTACATCATTTCGCCAGAAGCAGGGAAACTCTCTGTGTAGGACTCTAAAGACTCATCAATACGCTGGCAGTGGGCTTAACCACAAGTACGTCAGCAACACTAGCTGTACGTAACGGCTACCCAGGTATTGAGCGTAAGGAAGGTTGACGAGCAAACTCATCCGAACCTCTACTGAGCTAGTCAGTGACAATCTCCGTACAGTCCGGTCTGTTCGTCTAAGAGTATCGCATATCGAGTCTAGGGGGTGGATAAAGTTAGACCCCTAATAACGCGATATTTTCGTGTCGGTATGAAGCCCATCACCCATTAAGAAAATCAGTAATTATCGTCTATCTTGGCCAAGGATTTCTGGTGATGGCCACCTGTGCACCGTGCGACATCAACACTCAATATCAGGAGAGACAAATCCCCGACGATCCGCAAACTGCCTCCATTTGGCTCAGGACTGTACCCAACTAAAACCTGTTTGCACGACTCTTTTGAGCCATGGTAGGGTAGTAATTAAAGCACAGTAGGAACTCACATGAGACAAATGACGATATCAGGTCAACAGACTAATCTGTACTCATGTCATCTGAGAACTGCTATCTGACAATAGGTATAATACCAACTAGCATGTTCCCGGCGAGTCCGTACAGTGTACCCATAACCCAATGAGCACCTGTATACTATCTTAGGCGACTAACCGACACCAATGGCTTGTAAGACCGGCCACCGCCCCTCATCAGGGTCTCGAAATGTATACACTAGTCTACTCCGGAGTATCGATGCCTAGTCTCGATATTCTCTCGACTATGGACATTTAAGGATGTGCTTATATGCCACCCAGCTCCCACATATATGATCGCCATTATAATACTGGTAGTCAAACAAGAATCCTATGGGCTCTATCAATATATAATAGTGATCTGTAGTACCATATAATGCATGTACATGATGATAAAGGCAAACCAGATAGCATACTATCATCTCGAGTAAGACTGTTCTACTCGTATAGGCCTCCCTCAATTATCACAATCGCGTGCCTGCGATTACAATAATTGACTTGAAGGCACTATAGCCAACAACGGATACATGTTGATAAAAACTGTAGGATTTTGCTTGACTACGAGCATTATGACGGCGATCATACTAGTGGGAGCTGGGTAGTCCATAAGCACATCTTTAAATGTCTCAAGTCACAGGAATATCAAGACCGGACATCGATATTTCATAGTAGACTTGTGTATACGTTTTTAGACCCCGACGAGAGACGGTGGTTGGTCCCACGATCATTGGTGTGATCACATAAGATTGTATATATGTGCTTACTGGAGGTGAGTACACTGGACGGACTCGCCGAAAACCTCTAGATGGTATTATACCCATTGTCAGATAGCGGTTCTCAGGTAACATGAGTACATGTTAGTCTTCAGACTTGAGATCATCATTTGTCTCATGTGAGTTCCCACTGTACTTTGATCACTACCTTACCCCGGCTTCACTGAGTCGTGCAAACAGGTTTTGGTTGGGTACAGTCTCGAGCCACATAGAGGCAGTGAGTGATTGTCAGGGATTCGTCTCTCCTGGTATTGGGAGTCGATATCGTACTGTGTCTGGTTGGCTAGAACCATAAGACCTTGGCCAAGGCAGTTGAGATTTACTGATGGTTAGATCAGTAATTTCTAGGATTGGTCCTGAGCCAAATCGACATGACTTATCAGGTCAGTAGGGATTTGACATTTACCACCCCCTAGACCTGATATGCGACACTCTTAGACGAAGAGACCGAACTGTACGGAGATTGTCATGGATAGGCTCAGTAGGGGTTCGGAAGAGCTTGTTCGTCATCCTTATTTTTAATAGGTACTTGGGTAGCCATTATGTACAGCTAGTGCCACTGACGTGTTTGTGGTTAAACCCGCTGCCAGCGTACTGTCGAGTTTTTAGAGCCCTATACAGAAGATTTCTCTGGTTTGGACGAAACGATGTGCTGGCTGTATGTTTATACGTGCAAGGTTCCGATCTAATGATAACACTAGACAGCTTAGGATTGAGCCGGATTATTAAATCAGTTTTTGATTTAATAATTTACATATACATATTTCGATATGTATATTCTAGTGCCATCCAGGTTTTCGATCAGGCAGGGTTCCGATCGAATGATAATGTTTCCCCAATCAAAGCAAAGCTCTGTTCAAATTTTAAAATTTGAAATGAAGCAACGCTTCATAGCAGTGCCGGCGCTAAGAGTCAAAGACTATGATGCGGCGCTCACGTACAAAGCACGAGAGCACTGGCGCTAGCAGCGCCAGCGCTGAGAGTCAAAGACTCTAAGCAGCGCACCACGTGCAAAGCAAGCGAGCGCTGCACTCTAAGCAGCGCACCACGTGCAAAGCATGTGAGCGCTAGAGCTAAGAGCGCTGCACTCTAAACAGTGCACCACGTGCAAAGCACGTGAGTGCTAGTGATAGAATAAAATGTTCTCGGCCTTTAGATCAAAGATCCAACGAACATGATTAAAAATCATCAATTGACCAGAATAAAATTCTGTTAAGGAAACATTCCTCAGAATCTTTCCAAACAGGAAAGATTATGCTCTGAAAATCAGAGCACCGTTGGATCAATGATCCAATGGTGATTAAAAAATCACCAAAATACAGAATAAATTCTGTATGGGAAACGATTTCCCAATCTTGTTAAAAACAAGAAGATTGCCTTCTGTGAAACAGATGCCCTAGGATCAAAGATCCAACGGTGGGAAACATCCCCAAATCAATTAGAGAAAAGATCTCTTCAACTAATTCAACAAATCAGCCTGTACTATATAAAGGACCCAAGACTTCAAGTCTTGTAGAGAGGAACCCCCCAACAAACTTTGAGAAAGTTCAAAGAGAAGAGCAAGCACTCGGCAGAAGAAGAATTTCTTCAAGGTAAAATAAAGAGATCAAAGTATCTCATCAAGAAAAGAACTTAGTTCTTATGCTAGATCATAGATCTATAACAAAACTGTCTTCACAAAAGAGATCATAACATCTCATTATAAAAGGGGGGGGGGAGGAATAATTCAATTCTCTTAGGATTACAGATCCATAAAGGCAAAGCCTTTCACCAAAAATATAAGAGATTAAAACATCTCCTATAAAATAAGAACTTTGTTCTTAGATACATGAGACAGAGTCTCGTATAAGAGAGAATTTAATTCTCCGAGTGCAAAGCTGCCTAAAAAGAGCCTTAGTGCTCCAATTAAAAGTAGCGCACAGCGCTCCAAATCTAGCGCACAGCGCTGCAGAGCCTTAGCGCTCCAAGTTTAAAGAAGCACCTCAGCGCTCTAAGTCCGGTGCACAGTGCCAAGCGCGCCACGTGCTCCTCACGTATGCGCTATTTCACAAGAAGCGCTCTGCGCTCATTGGCTGGCGCACAGCGCCAAGCGCGCCACGTGCTCCTCATGTGTGCGCTATTTTACAAGAAGCGCTCTGCGCTCATTGACTGGCGCTCAGCGCCAAGCGCACCACGTGCTCATCACGTGTACGCTGAGGAAACATAAACTGTTCTTTAAATAAAGTCCCATAGCTATAATGAGTGCTCAGCACTCAATAAAAGACAAAAACAATTGTCGGAACCCAAACCAATGCTCAGCATTGTTAAATGAAAAAGGACTGAGCCTAATTAAATGTCCAAAATTTTAACTGAATAGGCCGAGCCTAAGTTGGCCACAGATTCCCAATTCAGATTAATTGAGCCTATATGCTCACAAATATTTGATCTTAGTCCCAAACTGGACTACAGATCTCCCAACCAATATTGGTTCAAGGGTACATCTCTTCACTCCTTTGATATTTATCGTTGTAATCTTTCAACGTCTTCAGAGAAGTGACGGGTCCCGAAAACCAGATATTTCACGGACCGTGGGGTCCTTAAACTCATGGACTATGATGTTCTTAAACTTTACAGACTATGATGTCTTTAAACTACCATGGACTGTAGGGTCCTTAAACTCATAGACTATGATGTCTTTAAACTTTACAGACTATGACGTCTTTAAACTATGGATTATGATGTCCTTAAACTCCATGGACTATGATGTCTTTAAGCTTATGGACCGCAATGTCCCTAAACTAAAACAATAGAGTCCAAATGCTCTTTTATTGGATCTAAATGATCCTGTTGAGTAGATCTTAGTCTAAAATTAGACTAACGTATCCTCAACAAACGTTTAAGTTGATCTTAGTCTCAAATGAGATTAACGATCCTTAAACCCAACTCAAACCCAAATCTAAGAAAATACGGATTTGGACTAATCCACGCCCTACGGGAGACAACATAAATTAGTCTCCGTATACAATCTACGGGCAACCAAAAATAAAACAAACACACACGACACGAAGTGACCATCTGGAGAAGGAGAAAGTTGTTACCGCGATGCGGTAGCATAATTAACTGCAGGGGCTTGCGCCTGTAGGGAAGAGCGTCCCCACAATCAAAAACCCTTCAAACGAGGGGGAATCTGACGAAGTCTGCTACAATGGCCGCATCCGTCTAAACCTCCGATACATGGTGCCATAAATCAACTTGGCATCTTCGGAGAGGTGGACGGATAAAACCAAATAGCATCTGCCCCCAAATTCAGGCGAGACGGCCTACGCAGTTCCGTCTCTAATATTCGGCGGAGAACAGATTCTGGTACGCCCGGTGGGATGTTTTCCTCTTTTCACTCTACACTACGTGTGTCGTGTTTCGCAAACGAATCGCGGTTTGCCATGGTTGCCTTTGGATGCGAAGTACTAAAATTTGCTATCTTGCTCCGTGCAGAAAAGCAGAAGATCAATGGCTTCAAATTGCACTAATTGCAACAACTCCCACTCCGTCCTCGCCGGAGGAGTGACCTACGAGCCTTAAGCGGCCTCCCTTTTTACGATGCCGGTGGACCAGGTGACGCAAGCCACCACAGGGTTATTCTTTGGGACCATGCTCCCACCCATGAACTTCAATTCCCCAATGCCGTTGCAAGAAGCTCCGAAGAAGTCAGTCTTTGATCGGCTTACGACTACCATGGCCCCTCTCAATAGGCCCGTGAAGAAGCCCGCGATACCTGAAGGGGTTATCCCGAAACGGATAGTCATCCCTGCTCAAGTGAAAGAAGTCGTCCAAGTAGCTTCTCCTGCTAAAAGATCAGTCTTTGCAAGACTGGCTGCTCCAATTCCTGTTCCGGGCGAAGTCACCAAGGCTGCTACCCCTACTCGGAAGTCTGCCTTCGACAGGTTGGCCATTCCCTCTCAGCGGACGTCATTCTTCGATAGGCTGTCACCAACAACAACCCCTCATCAAAGCGGGAAGCATAAAGAAGCTCATACAACAGCAGAGATGGTCCCGTCCGCAAGGCATGCTCGACGTCGTCACTGGCGCTGAGTAAGGAAGGCTTGGGGCAGCTCTCCTTCCGGATTTACTTCGACGGCTCCGACGATGGAAGTGAATGCTGCTATTCCAACTGGGAACATCTTTGAACCACTTAACCGGGTGTGCAGGAATTCGCCAACTGCCGTGCTAAAAAATCTCCTCCACCTGTGGAAAATGTTGCAAAAGTGAAGCCAGAGCAGCCCCCTCAGAGGCTGTCCTCCAAAATTCACAGGATCTGGCGAAGGGTCTAAGACTCGGTGATCGACCAAGACTTCTCCCGACGACCGAAGAAGATGAAAGTTTAGCAAGAGAAGGACCACCCCGTCGCACCACAGAAGGTGTCGTCTACTTGTGTTCCCGCTGCAACGGCTCCCTCAACTTCGACCGCTCACAAAAGGGGAAGGCCGGAGAAAATTCCTGTGTCCGCGACACATCTCAAGGGCACTGAATTTAAACGACCTAAATCTGGAGGCATGGTGGTGCACACTGTTTATATGGCATCCGGTAAAGAGGATAGCCGTATCTCTACGGGTCATCGACCACTCACCAGATCCGTAAAAAAGGCCCATGAGCAACAACAGAAACTCCAGGAAATGTTAACACAGATGGCCGTACTCACTGGGCCAAAAGAAAGCCCTGAAATGTCGTCAGAGCAGCGTCATGAATAAGAAACCGATGCTGAGTTCCTCCGTAGAATCCTCGAGAAGAAGGACAAAGAGGCAGCGGAACAAGCTGCCAACATAAAACGAATGGCGCTTTTATTCCAAGACATGGTCGGGATGATGCTACAGCCGGATCTTCTAGCTGAAGACCCTCCGATTATCCTCGAAGACGACCGAGGGGAGACGTCAAACCCCTTTCCTGCTTGTTCAGCAACCAAGGAGGAGACCATCTACAAAGCCGCCCTGGATGACTATATCGCTCAGCAGATACGAGCTCATCAGGAGAGCGAAGCGGCCGGGCAAATTGTTAAGACTGGACGACCCTATCCGGGTTAGTACGACCAAATAAAGTACCCGCCGGGATATACGATCCCTAAATTCCATTTATATAAGGGGACAGGGAATCCACACCAGCACGTTTCTCAATTCAGGGCTCTGTGCAACACCGGAGGTGACGATAAGCTACCGCTTCGCCAGTTTGTTGGCAGCTTGTCGGAGACAGCATTTGAATGGTATTCTGAGCTCCCGAATGTCTCCGTTAAGATATTTGCAGAAATGGAGTTACTGTTCATACAAAGGTTCGCAAGCGCTAGCGAGCGCACCCCGATCACCGCATTAATTAACGCCAGAGTGAAGCCAGGCGAAACATGGGTGCAGTACGCGATACGGTGGCGGAATCTATGGTCAAAGTGCGAGCAGCGCATCGAAGAAGCGCCTGCGGTAGGCATGTTCATGGGTACTCTTGATCTGCAGGCGACCATATCCCAATTCATGATGTTCTTCAAGCCAACTACTTTCTAGGACTTGATTGACAAGCTGGCCCAAATGGATCAAATGGGTCATAGACCATCTTCTTCAAAGTTGGAATCTCGAAACGAAAAGGGGAAAGGGAAAGAGACCTTCGTCGCCAATGCTCAGCAGCAGCCCAGTGGTCCAAAACTAATCAATCTCCAAAACGATAGACAACGATTCTTTAATGAGAAGCTGAAGCGCCCTTATTCGTTTCCCCGGGATGAAACGAGGAGACTGTTCGACCTGGCGTTGCGCAACAGGCTTATCACCATGCCGGATCCAAAACGCCCATTACAGCCCGGTGATGCCAACAATCCCAATTATTGCCCCTATCATCAAGTGATAGGCCATCCAATCGAATATTGCTTCGTCTTCAAAGGCTAGATTGAGGACTAATACCAATAGGGAAAATTCGCACTGTCCGAGAATTGGAAAGTAAGCCCACCACAACCGCACGCTCCTAAAATGGTAGATATGCCGGGGGCATCATGCTCTTTTATAGAAGAAGCTCCATGAGAGGTCGCTCTTTCAGCCAAGACGAAAAGAATGCTGAAGGATCTCCAAACATGCCCGGCGATTAGCTGGAAAAATCCGCTGGAACCTGAGGTCATTGAGGGAATGCTGAAGCCGCGCCTAACTCCAAGAATTGGTAGCGATAATCAAAATGCTCAGGCCCAACCGTCAAAGTCTTCAAAGAAGAAGAAGAAGACCAAAAAGCCCGTGAACCCTGATGACAAGCGCACGGACCTACAAAAACATATTGACGCCCTGGAGGAATATAACCAGAAGGCGCGAACCCCAGTCACACTCCAAGAGTTTCTCAACCACATCCTTGAAGATAGAGATGGCGATGGAGACGAGGGAGAAGATTCGTTAGACAAACCTGAAGATTATGTGGCAAGCTGCCATGTGATCTCTCACTCATCAGTAGATGGTGAAGAAGCTCCTGATACAGGGAAACTGGGGGCAGATACCAAACCAGAACTCCTAGGACCGTCAGACGAGATGATTGACGTATTCCTGAATGAAGCTCTTCTGAAAAGCAAAGTTGATCAGGAGCGTAAAATCGCCGTATATGAAAGAGCCAAATGTCGGCGACTGAACGAAAGGATTGAAATACCCCAACCAGATAGGAGCACTTCGGCTGCCAGCAAAAGAAGATTTAAGACAAGAAAAAGGTTCGCCAAAGCCATATCGATGGGAATGAAGCCGCCACCCTCCGAAAGAAATACTCCTGATAGGATACACCTTAACAAAGAGGATGCACATCCAAACTACTGCTTGTACCATCGGAGGACCACACACCCTACTGAAGAATTCAACGCCTTTAAAAATTGGTGGCAGGGATACGTTGCTCACCGGCAGCATTTCAAGCGGATGAAACGCAAAACTCGTCGGGAACAAAGAAGCACGACAGATGAGCATAAAAGAACTGCCGGTGAATGTCACATGGTTAATTCCGGGGGATCGCAAGCTCTCACCTTCGGGAGTGATTCCGATGAAGAAATAGCCCTCGGCCCTCTCTTTAAGGAATCCATCTCTGAAACAGAAGAGATAAAGACCTGCGAGAACATTCAGCTGCGCAATCGCACGCTACCTGAAAAGAATATCGGACCTGCAAACAAGGGATCGAACAAAAAGGATAAGGGGAAAGAAAAGGTCCCTGAGGATATCACCCTCGATGACCGAGTCGTCAAAGAGCTAGCAGCCAAGGACCCGCCCAAGAAAAACAAGGTGGATTAAAACGTTTTGGCACACCTGAGGAAGATACCCTCGCAACTGAGCATTCTCGATGCCCTTATGCTATCTAAAGAGGTGAGAGATTCTCTGATCAAAGCATTACAAGAGCCCGAACAGTTTCAAGCTTTCATTGCCAAAGAAAAGATGAAGGACGAGCTGGAAAAAATGCACATAGCCGACATCACCTTCAGCGACGGGGACCACCTCATCGGGACATGCGAGCATAACCGTCCCCTCTATGTCTCCGGGTATTGCCATGACATCAAGATAGGGAAGATCCTAATTGACAACGGGTCCTCTGTCAACCTTCTAAATGTAAGGGTGCTAAAAGAAATCTGCATGAGCATACAACACCTCGCTCGGGATAAAATCACCATCTCCGGTTTCAACTCCCAGTCATCACGGACGCTCGGGTCTGTGATATTGACATTACTCTTTGGGCTGCTCGTCACTGACATCAAGTTTTACGTCATTGACGCTAAGACTTGCTACAACGCTTTGCTCGGCCGGCCTTGGTTACACGAGTACAACGTTATCCCTTCTACACAACATCAGTGTATGAAGTATTTCAAAGATGGTCTCGAGTATACAGTGACAGGGGAGCTGAACCCATTCTCCGTGAATGAAGTCCGAAAGTACGAAGATGCAAAGTACTTCTTACCAGACTTCGAAGACACGGAAAGATGTCATAAGCCGGATAATAAGCAAAAAACTATCACCACTATTCCGGTCTTCGGGAGCGATACCGAGGAGGAAGAAGAGATAGTCTATTCGAGACCACCCTAATACACCAAGCCAGGACCATCCACCCCTATTCTGGTCTTTTCCAGTGATTCTGAAGACGAAGTCAATACAGTGTTCTCGGTCCGACCATCAATGCAATCCTTCGCTGGAGATGATCAGAGTTTGCAAATCGCCATGGTTTCGCGACAGCACTGCAGAGAACTTGATGCGCTTGAAACATATAGCGTGCAAGAGCTGCAGATATTCTACGTCCCTCCCAGGCGAAGAGATGAAAAGGCAATCCTCTTTTATCGATCCACGGAAACCAAAGTGGAGAAAGAAATCTGGCATGGTGCCGATTCTACACTTGACAGGCTTCAGCCCATCTGTTTGTCCAGATACTATACGAAAGGATTAAAAAGGTTGTTGACGCGCCAAGGCGTACCCTTCAAACAGACTGCTCGACAAGCTCAGTTCTACAACAGGATCTGGAACGTCCCTGGAACTCGGCGAAAGTTGCCCAACGAGAGAATGGAAACGATCGGGCTTGGATATGTTCAATCCAAGAAATGAGAGCGATTCCATGGCTGCTACGTTATACATGACTTTGATGAAGAAGGAGATGCTCTGATAGAAGACGCTAACCCTGAACCAAAAAAAGGTCCCGCCATGAAAGTGCCAAGTCCGTCGTTCGAAGAACAGATGGACAAGCTAATAAGGGAAGCGAGTCAAAAGGCCCGGGATGACCATATCCGCGAAATGGCCATTTACGAGAAAGCCAGGACGCAGCGCCTCCTTCAGCAGGCTATGGAGAATGACGATGCCCTTCATCGCCAGCTCGTCGTACAAAAGACCCGACGCAAAAGAAAAAACAAGTTGAAGAACGGAAAAAATGTTCGACAACAGCAAAGCGGGTCCAAGAAGTCATGCGATCGAGAAATGAGCAGCCGGGATCCATCTCTTATAAAGAAAATGGATCGAGCATATTCTTTTCCCCAAGACAAGACAAGGAAGATATTCGATCTTGTCATGAAACATCAAATGATTACGCTTCCAGAGTCCAAACACCCCGAACAAGCAGATGGGATCTCTCACCCGGATTATTGCTCCTATCACCAAGCGATAGGACATCCTCTCGAAGACTGCTTCACATTCAAAAACTGGGTAGAAGACCAGTATCAGTAAGGCATGTTCGCTCTATCCAGCAGTTGGAGGGTAACCCACCTCAGAAGCATGAACTGAAAGCAACGTATATGGCGAGAGTAGAACTAGATCAACATCGGTCTTGGAAACGATCTCGTACCTGTCACGCGATAACGCTGTTAGTAGAAGGAGTATGCGAGGATATGGCTGACCTCCCCTGGTGCTTCGAAAACGATGATAACGAAGTGATCTCAGAGTTTCCACCGGCGCTAAAAGAGCTGGAAGATGGGATACATACTACTTCAGATAACCTCAGAAAAATCGACTTGGGGACGGCAAACGACCCACGACCGACGTTCGTCAGTGAGCAGTTGTCTGAAGAAAAGGTGGCTATGCTTAAAGACGTGCTCATGCAGTATAAAGACTACTTCGTATGGAACTACTCCGAGATGCCGGGACTAAATCCAGAAATCGCCGTGCACAAATTGGCGATATCTCCGGACGTCAAGCCATTCAAGAAAGCACCAAGAAGAATGCGGCTCGAACTTGAGATGCGCATCAACGCCAAAGTCAAGAAGTTAATCGACTCTGGCTTTATCCAAGAGGTTCAGTACCCTGACTGGATTGCCAACATCGTCCCAGTGATGAAGAAAAATGGGACAGTGCGCATCTGCGTAGACTTTCGAGACCTCAACAAAGCTTGCCCAAAGGATGATTTTCCTGTACCGGTTACTGAGCTGATGATAGACAACACGTCCATTCACGAAGTTTTCTCCTTCATGGACGGCTCATCGGGGTATAATCAAATAAAGATTCATCCGGAAGACCAGAAGCATACCGCTTTCCGGACTCCGTTGGGGATATTTTGCTATAAAGTAATGCCTTTCGGTCTGAAGAACGCCGGTGCTACCTATTAGAGGGCTATGACGAAGATTTTCGATGACCACATACATGAAATCATCGAATGCTATATTGACGACCTTGTTGTAAAAAGCAAATCACACGAGGAGTATTGGGAGCATCTGAAGATCGTGTTTCAGCGCCTTCGGAAATACAACTTGAAGATGAACCCTCTCAAATGCACGTTCGGAGTCTCCTCAGGTAAATTCCTAGGATTCATTGTACGACACCGAGGCATCGAGATAGACCCGTCGAAGATCAAGGCGATCATGGAAATGCCTCTGCCAAGAACTCTCAAGCAACTGCGATCTCTCCAAGGAAAGCTCGCATATATCCGACGGTTCATAGCCAACCTCTCTGGCAAATGTCGCCCCTACAGTCACCTAATGAAAAAAGGGAACCCGTTTGTCTGGGATCATAAATGCCAGAGTGCACTCGACGAAATCAAGCAATACCTGCAGAATCCGCCCGTGCTGACTGCTCCAGTCAAGGGGAAGCCTCTCATCCTGTATACAACAGCCCTTGAAGGTTCTTTGGGTGTGCTATGGGCACAGGAGAATGACCAAGGGAAAGAGAGAGCCCTCTACTATTTGAGTCGAGTTCTCCTGGGGGCAGAAAACAACTACCCCCTATCGAAAACACTGCCTGGCGTTAATCTTCACGATAACGAAGCTCAGACACTATGCGTTGGCGCATGAGGTTCACCTCATATCAAAAGTGGAACCTCTCAAATATTTGATGTCAAGAGCCATACTAACAGGACGGCTCACTAAATGGGCCCTACTCTTGATGGAGTTCTCGATAACATATCGACCGCTCAAGGCAGTGAAAGGCCAGGCCATCGCCGACTTCCTCGCTGAGCATCTGATACTTGCCGATTCACCCCTAAATTGTGAATTGCCAAACGAGCTCGCGTTTGACACGATCGACAGGGAGAAAGGAGAAAGTGACACCCGATGGGAACTTTACTTCGATGGGGCATATTCCATGAAGAAGCGACAACACAACACCTCTATAATCAAATCTGAGGTAGGCCTTATCTTCATGACTCCATAAGGAGGGATAATGCGCTTTGCCTTTTCCTTAACAGAGCCGAGGACGAACAATGAGGCCGAATATGAAGCTTTGATAGCAGGTCTTAAGATCGCTGTCGACATGAGAATCGAGAACCTCCTTATATATGGAAACTCCCAGCTGGTCGTTAGTTAAGTAAATGGAGACTATCAAACGTGCAAACCAGAGTTGGTAAAGTACGGTGAGAGAGTGCAACAATTGCTGACTCAAATTCCTTCCTACGCCCTGGAAAGCATACCGCGAGCGGAGAATAGCAAAGCAAACGCATTAGCTAAACTCGCTAAAGAACTGGCTGACGAAAACCTCGATGACGTAAGGATCGTGGTACAAAGCCGTCGGGTTCTTGCACCGGCAGAAATATCTCCGGAGTCATTTGAAGAAAAGGAAGCGACCAAGAAAATGGCCCTACAAACAAAAGACCTGGAAAAGGCTAAGGACTGGAGAGAAGTTTTTATAGATTACTTCAAATCCCGTCAAACGCCTGAAGATGCATCCTTGAGACATCAGCTCATGAAACGAGCTCTGTCTTTCGCATTCGTCAATGACACTCTATATAAGAGATCATTTGATTCTCTATGGCTAAGATTCCTGGGACCTGAAGAAGCAAGGAGAGTCGTCCAAGAAACTCACGACGGACTCTGCGGTTCTCATCAAGCCGGGCCAAAGATGAAACTGAAGATCAAAAGGATGGGCTACTATTGGCCCATAATGTTCCAAGACTGCCTCGAATACGCGAAGCAATGCCACTCGTTCCAGATTCACAAGGAATTTATCCACCAGCATCCAAATCCGCTACATCCAACGGTGGCTAGCTGGCCGTTCGAAATGTGGGGAACTGACATAATCGGGCCGATTAAACCAGTATCGTCCAGAGGACATCGGTTCATACTGGCGACAACTGATTACTTATCTAAGTGGGAAGAAGTACCACTAAGAGAAGTGAAGACGGATAATATCCTCCATTTCTTCAAGACACACGTCATCTATCGGTTCGGCACTCCGCGATAGATTATCTCTGATAACGAGCCGGCCTACAGAAGTCACAAAATCAGCCGCTCCGCGCTGCAACATAATATAGACCGGAGATACTCTTCGGTCTATAATCCCCGAGCTAACGGTCTGGCTGAGGCTTTCAACAAGACCTTGACGAAGATCGTGAAAAAGACGGTGTCCAAAAATAGAAAGGACAGGCACGAGAGACTGCATGAAGCACTCTGGGCGTATCGAACTACGCTCAAAACGGCCACAAATACAACGCCGTATGCATTGGTATTCGGCGCAGAAGCGGTACTTCCCTTGGAGATAGAGCTACCCTCTCTACGAGTGGAGGTCCATTACGAGCTAACAGACGAAGAGAACGCTCATCTTCGGCTTGAGGAGCTTGATGCCCTCGATGAAACCCGTCTTATAGCGCAGCAAAGCTTGGAGGCTTACAAAGAAAAGATGACACGCTCATACGAGAGATTGACTAGGCCGAAAACATTCCGCTAAAGCGAACTCGTGCTAGTGGTCAAGAGACCTTTGATCCCCAATCATGCCAAACGGGAGAAATTCGAGCCGAATTATCAGGGCCCGTACATCATAGACAAGGTCTACCAAGGTGGGGCTTACTTGCTCATGAATATGCATGGGAAAAGACCCTTCAGGCCAATAAACGGCCGGTTTTTGAAAAAATACTATGCCTGACGAGTCACGGCCTAGGTCAACAATAGATGACGACGCCTATTTCCGCTCGCTATCTTCCTAAGCCCAAACTCTATAAGTATTATCCAACGAAACCTCGCTTCGAAAACGTGCGACGGACCGTAATGTCCTTAAAGTAACAACGGACCGTAATGTCCTTAAAATAGCAATGGACCGAAACATCCTAAAACTAACGACCAACCAAAACATCTGTAAACTACTACGAACCGCAATATCCTAAAGCTGATGCAAAAAAAAAAATGGTACATCCACAAGCAAAATGGGTACGGATGAAAACCCGAAAGGGCTCCGTGAGTAAAAATAGCAAGACTACCGGCGAGTTTGTGAAAACCCGAAAGGGCGCAATCTCGTTGAAAGACACTTGCAAGGTCCTCTCGACCTTATAAGGAGAAAACATCTGCGTGAGATCTTTACGACTCACAAAGGAGCAACACACTTAGGGATCCCCACGATTCCTAAGGGGAAATTACACTTACAAGATCCTCACGACTCGTAAGGAGGACCATCTTATGAGACCCTCACGGCTCATAAGATTCAAAAGCCTTAAGCTAAAGGGATCTAAACCTGTTCTTAAGCCATCACCTTTCCCAGATTGCCTTACAAGCGGTTCAATACTGACCCTTGTATACAATCCACGGGCATAAATAATCATTTCCTTCCCGAGTCCCACTAACGACGAGGAATGCCCTCATTTGATGGACAAACACTTGTAGGTCCTTTCAATTTACAAGGAGAAAACACTCTTGCAAGATCCTTACGATTTACAAGAGAACATACACTTAGGAATCCTCACGATTCCTAAGGAGAAAAGACACATACGAGATCCTCACGACTCATAGGGGGAAACACCTTTATGAGACCTTTACGGCTCATGGAGTCAAAAGCCTTAGTCGACAGGATCTTAACCCTGTTTGCTAAGCCACCTTTGTTCAAACTGACGAAGGTAGATAATGATTCGCTCCTGGAAATATCCCAGTTGTAGCGATGCTGATGCCTAAATCGGTAACAAATTCCAAGTCCTTTCAAAACAAATGATGATTCGCTCCTAGCAATATTCCAGTCGCAGCGATGCTGATGCTAAGATTGGTATCAGATCTTGAATTCCATACTCGCAAAAAAAATGCATAAGAAATAGTCAAAATGATAGGGCAACTTGCAACAAAATCAGCAAGTAAAATATATGCATACAAAATAGCTGAAATGATTGGGCACCGCGAAAAATAGCCGAAATGATTGGGCAGTCGCGATTTTCGCGATACAAAAAGCTGAAATGATAGAGTATCGTGGAAAGAAAATAAAAAAATTATAATACATATAACATGAAACTTTTGCCATACAGGTGAGATCACATCGATCCCTGTATACAATCCAGGGGCATAAACAAAAAGGGAACCATATCATCCCACCAGGCTCCATCAGAAAGAGAGCTAAGTCTCGATGGCAACATCTACAACCTAGAGATCAACAATAGCGTTCCTTCTCGTTCCAACCAGAAGCAGACGCAACGTCAGCAAAATGAAGCTATGGCAGAGTCCCTAGTTCCAAGTCTCAACGGCCACACCTACAGCCTGAAGTCCCACAACAGAGTTCCTCCTCATTCCAGCAGGATTTGGACACGACAATCAATCTCGGAGCCATGACAGAGTCCCTAGTTCCAAGTCTCGACGGCCACATCTACAGCCTGGAGACCCACAACAGCGTTCCTCCTCATTCCAACAGGATTCAGACGCGACAATCAACCTCGGAGCCATAGCAAATTCCCTAGTTCTAAATCTCAAAGGTTTACAGAAAGCCTAGAGACTATCTCGGAGCCACGACAAAGTTCCCAGTTCCATGACTCAGCGGTGCACAGACAACCGAGAGTCAACTCCTAACCCTATGTGGCTAAAGTCAATCCTGACCCCGTATGGCCAAAGTCAATCCTGACCCCATATGGCCAAAGTCAATTATGACCCTATATGGCCAAAGTCAATCATGGCCCCATATGGCCAAAGTCAATCCTGACCCCATATAGCTAACATCAATCCTGACCCCATATGGCTAAAGCCAATCCTGACCCCGTATGGCTAAAGTCAATCCTGACCCCGTATAGCCAAAGTCAATCCTGACCCCGTATGGCTAATGTTAATCCTGACCCCGTATGGCTAAAGTCAATCCTGACCCCGTATGGCTAAAGTCAATCTTGACCCCTTATGGCCAAAGTCAATCTTGACCCTGTGAAACACGGCCAAAGTCAATCCTGACCCCGTGAAACACGGCCAAAGTCAACCCTCGACCTCCCCGTTGAAGCAATACTTTGATTCGGGAGTAGGTCAACTCATCAACCGCTTACGAGTCCTCTCGACTTGTAAGGAAGAAAATTATCTTGTGAGATCCTTACTACTCTCAAGAGAAAACTCATTTAGGAGTCCTCACGATTCTTAAGGAGAAAATACACCTACGAGATCCTATCAACTTGTAGGGAGAAAAATCTTTATGAGACCCTCATGGATCATAAAATTGAAAAGTCTTAGGCATCAAATCTGAACCTGTTTCCTAAGCCATCGCTACCCTACAAAGATTCCAAAATGGACAGCTACCTACTATCTACATGCCACACTTGCTAAAATCACATGGCAACAACACAGTAAAGAGAAGAAAGCAACAGTGGGAGAAAAAATGTGTATCTTTTATTCATGAATTCAATAGAGTACAAGATGAATCATATAAAAGAATAAAAAATGGATACATGTTATTCAAAAACTACAAATGTTTAATTGATACAAAAGTAGCTACTGAGGAGGAGGCGTTTTTAATAAATCAGTCAATTGCTCACGCACTCCTCTTAACTCCTTTTCACGATCAGCCGCCGCGGCCAGCTCTGCTTCGACTTGGGCTCGTTGCTACAGACAGGATGAAAGTTCTCATCAATTTCCTGCTGTGCACCTCCTGACTCTGCGCAACCTGCTCACTACGATCAAGCTTCTTCTTCAGCACCAGCCCGTCAGAAATACATCATTGAAGGTTTTCAAAGATGGAGTTCAGCTGTGCAGCATTCGCTGCGACCTTAGCACGCAGTTGGACAGATTCAGTGGAAGTCGCCTCACGTTCTTTTCGCTTAAGGGTCGCCTCTCGTTCAAAATGGTGAAGGAACGGAACGCTCTGCTCAACTCATTCCGCTCGCTGGGAGTTCGAAGCCAACATCTCCAGAGCAGGATGCCTAAGCTCAATCTCATATAGACAGGCCTCAATCTTCCCGCAATAATTAACCCAAGACTCGACGACGCCCTCGCTATGGAAGTGCACGAGCATCACCATCATGGGATTAACCTCGGCAGCAAAATATGCAACAAATGCGGGGGCCTCGGCGTCAAGGTCCTCAACGAACTCGCTTAACATTCGCAGCACCCCTGGAAGAAGGGCATTTAGCAAAAGGCCCTGCCGACATGGGAATCTGAGACTCGAAGGGAGCTGGAGTCGGTGTGATTGCTGCAAAACAAATCATAGTCAGATATCGGCTTAAGAGATAAAGAAGATGCAAGAGCGATGAAGGCTACTATACCGGCTATAGCAGGTGGCAGAGCTGGGAGTACTGGTGGCGCGATGATTCTCTTGTCCCCTCCTTCAATTTGTAGCACTGTAATCAATTTAAAGTTAACAACGGCAGGGTCACCCATTAAAGAAAAGAAAAGACGTCGGTTAGAAAAGATACTCATTGGCACCAGCAGGCAGACTAACTTCTGACTGGAAGGAGAAGTGCGGGTTCAACACTTGATACAGATGATCGAAGAGAACTCCTACAAGGTTGCGACGATACATGGTGAGTACAAGGAAGATGACATACACAATTTAAATTAGACAAATCGCAAACCCATACCTTCCAGCATTTGAGAAGACATGAAAGAAGGCGAAGGGCCGGCGACCGTCAGAGCAGCAATCGGTGACGCTTCTTCGGGTGGCACGACCTCAACGCTCACCACACCTGCATAAGAAACAAAAGAAATGCCGTTAGAAGGGATTGAAAGGGATTGCAGAATAAAAAGGAAAATAATGACCCAAGATTTACCTGATGAGTCGCCAATCGAAACCGCGTTAAGAGCATCACCAAGCGCAGCGACTGCTTCGCTCTCCTCCATTGGAATGGTTTCACCGCCCGTGGTTTCATCCCCCAATTCTACGAGAGCAGTCGTGACACTCGCAATGCCAGGCGATGGAAGGGAACCACAAGGGGAAAGAGTGGCAGTTGGGGCAGTCCCGGACTCCTGAGAAAGAGTGGCCACTTCGGGCTCGGTAATTGCCGTCATATCACCTACCACCTCCTCACCAGGACTTGGCCCTGCAGGATATGATATATGAGAATCTGAAGATCAAACTCTAATAAAGGACCCAGTGTTACGTCACCTTGGGACGGCCTTTCAATTGTCTCCCGAGCCGCGTGTACCGCCTGTCTATGAGCGGTAAACAGGGCAGCCGGAGTACCCTCTGAAGAAATAAGGACAGGGGAAGCAGTGCTCGAGCTTGCACCAACAGCCAAGGCGGCATCACGTTCTTTCGCTGCACACCTCTTGTGCTTCCTTTCAGCCTGAGTCGTGAGAGCTGACCTCCTCGGGACTTTCGATAAAGGTTGACCATCATCTGAACCAAGTTCTGCCTCCGACGCCGTTACGACGTCCATCATCGGCTGCTTCTGCAAGCCCCATGGTGGCGACATAGGGATAGTCATGGCTGCAGTGGCCGACGTTAACAATGCCGCTGCGTCACCACTCACGATCGACACTGCACTTGGTATAACCTGAGTCGAGGTTGTCCCTGCAATAAGATAAAAAAAAGAGTTAGTTTACCCATAAAAAAGGGGAATGAAGGCACAGCGAGTCGAAATATACCGAGGTCCAAAGAAGCACGAACCCTTTCCTCCTCTTCGAAAGTCTTGAGGGAAGCTGCAAGAGATTCTTCGGCGAAGATACCTGTTGAAGAAGAAAGCGTTAATCAAAGCATAGTAATTAAAATGACCACGGAAAGATAAAACTGAAGTATACCTGATTGAGCAATGGTGATCGGTGCTGCATCATTGCGAGCCAATTGCGCTGAAACCGCGATAGCAGCTTCCAGATCGGTATCATCCGGCGCCATGAATAAACCTTCATTGGTCCCATACTCACTCAAACCCTCGCTATAGGGAGCATGGGGATCTTGACCAAGTATGACATCGAGAGAAAACATTGACTTCTTTTTCTTCTGTGAGCGAGTGCCGGGAGCCGATAACATAAGCTTGCACTTGGCGGGCAATTTGGGGTGACGAGTCCCTATCTCCACACCCCCACTGGACTCGGGTGACGCCACAGCTACCGCTTTTTCAGGCACACGGGGTAGGGACAGCTCACGTATAACATGTGGTACCACAGCCACAACGGCTTCTCTCAAGGGAGGATGGACGATGGTCCGTCGCTTCAGAGGAACGTTTGGATTACCCGCTGGGGCGCTGCCCTTGCGGTCAAGCAGCAATCGTTTTTCTTCTCTAATAACGGCACCCAGTGAAAGCTGATACCATGCCACATATACATTCAGGGCTTTTGGAACGCAGCTAGGCTCACTAATAAATAAATTGGAGCCGGTGTTCAACCGCAAAAAATGGTGCAACGCGCTCCGGATACCCTCTTCAGTAGCAACCGGTTCTGCCAAGAAGGCCTCGAGTGGGATGCCCTGATTATAGCTTAATTGCCGGGTGAAGCGATGCGGGTTGTACCTCATGAACAACGCCGAATCATTCTGCCTAAACACGAGAAAGCCCGGCCTGATGGAGTAAATGAAGAATTTCCCGAGCTTTCAAGGTAGAGCTCCGTCTTTAAAAATGTCCCGTAATGGCTGTACCATTTTTGCAGATTCATTACCGATGGTTAGAACCTTATCAGTAAAGGTTATGCCATCTCCTTCCGTGAGCAAACCCCTACCTTCCCGCCGTGTCGGATTTACAATGAACGCGTCAACTAGTCGCATAATCCGAGGGAAGTTATACTTGTTGTAGAAGCAAGGCCTTTTATGAGCGCCGAAAGCGCCGAGTACATGTAGCTCGATCCATGACATAAAATAATGCATCGAGAAGTTCACGTGCTGCACCCCTGGTTCAGTAGTGTCTACCTCCAAGCTGAGGCCGTGATACAAATGGGCTAACCCAGCGATCGCGACGGCCACTTGCATCCCAATAACCATTCGGTGAGCTGGATAAAAAACGGACGGCCTCATATGGCGTGGGTGCATTAGAAGCACAAACCAGCTTAGCCATAGCTCGAGGAACCCCAAAAAGAATGCTTCTTCGTCGATCCCAGGAGCTGCAAGCTCTACGAAAGAGACGATCGGGGTGTTGGGGAGAAAGAAACTCCTCTGATCCGCCTTCGTTACCGGCTGGTTGTCCAAACCAAAACCAAAAGGATCGAGTTTAGCAAATTTCGCGGCTTCCTTCGACAGGATTTCTGAGCGGAGAAAACGGGCGATGAAATCTGTGAAATTAACCCCACAGCTTCCGGATTCGAGAAAAAGGCTCTCATAGATATTCAACACCTTAATCAAACTAGGGAATTGATGTTGAATGGCGTTCTCCGGGGTAAGTCCTGTCATCACTAACTTGGCAGCAAAGACATACTCGTCCGGAGGAAGCAGCTCCTCGTAGTGTTCTCCCCTAACTGGTAAGCCAGAAATCTCTGCAAACTCCTCTAAAGGGATTGAGACTTCTCGATCCAACAGAAGGAAGGTGTGGGTCGGAATATTCCATTGCTCCAGAAAATCCTTGACCCACCAGGCAGGAGGCGTAGAATATTGAAAGAGAGAAGCGTAAATCGCGGGATACAACCCGAGCTTCAGCAGCTGTGACTTCTTGGCTGACAAAATATAGAGGGCCCATTGCAAATACCCAGCTAGATGACAAGGAGTTAGGCCTATTATATACGGCTGTCCCCAAGGGCGCGACTCACCTTGGCAGATATGTTGCCCCAAGGTATCCAAAGCCATTGGAGGCTGTACGGGTATTGCAGCCATAGAAGGCTGAAGAGACCCTCTGAAATCCAGTTGACTTCTTCCACGGAATAGTTCACCGGGGGTGGGTCGGTGTAGTGGATCTCCGAAATAGGCTCCGAAGGTGCTGTACAAGAAAAGCTACGCCGACCCCTGATGATCTGATTGTACCACGTTCCCCATAAATGAAGGTTCTTTTATTCCGGATCATGATCTTTGATCAGTGCAAACACTTCCCTATCAACAGGCACTTCAGGGAATCCGCTTTCCGAATGGACAAACGGGAAAGAAGTGTCGAAAGAATAGTACCTGTGCAGAAAAGAACAAAATTTTCAGCCGTCAATGCTACAGTTTAAGTTTTATCACTAGGTACTTTAAATTCGTACCGCACTGTAATGCAGTGGAAAGGGACCGGGGGGACCTACATAATCTGGATGACGACTCATCATTAATAAAACAGTCTCATCATTTGATGAGAATGTCATTAAATGAGAAAATCCTAAAAGGATTCTCATTTAATGAGGGCCCTCGGGCCAAGGAGTAAATCTCCTATTGAGAGCAGCGCTCTACAACAAGAGTGATATCTGTTAACTCTGATGATGAAAGGAATAAAAATTCCTCAAGAAAAATTCTAAAGAGCCATACTCTGTAAAGATGATGGAATAACCCATTAGAAAACTTAAAGTAAAGCTTTTAATGAATTAAAAATTCTAAGATCTTCAAGATCTATGAAAAAACTCTAAGTGTTCTTCATAAAAGATTAACAAATCTACATGATTTGAAAGAGCAAAGCTCTGTTAATAGGTTAAGAAACCCTAAGAAAGATCTTTTTAGATCTATGGAGAGCAAAACTCTATAGAGAAACCCTAAAAATCTATATGATTTGAAAAGAGCAAAGCTCTGTTAATAGGCGAAATCCTAGATTATAAAATAATCTCTTCAAAAGATTCGATCTTTACCTAAAAAAATTGACAGAGTTCTGTCTCTAGGAGAGTTCTTAAAACATAGAGCTTTGCTCTAAAAGAGAATTAATTCTCAGAAAAATAAGAAAGGAGATGAACAACGGTCATCTCAAGGGCCAAAGTCTCTATTTATAGGCAATGAGAGCCGTTTTAACTTCTGAGTTGATCCAATGACATAGATGCTGCCACTGCTGCACTCATGTGTAGGCCACGTGAGCGCAATGGTGGAGGGGCATTTGTTTACCCAATCAGAGCAAAACTATGTTCAAATTTTGAATTTTGAAATGAAGCAGTGCTTTATAGCAGTGCCAGCGCTAAGAGTCAAAGACTCTGATGCAGCGCTCACGTGCAAAGCACGAGAGCGCTGGCGCTGGCAGCGCCAGCGCTGAGAGTCAAAGACTCTAAGCAGTGCACCACGTGCAAAGCACGTGAGCGCTAGCGCTAAGAGCGCTGCACTCTAAGCAGCGCACCACGTGCAAAGCACGAGAGCACTAGCGATAGAACAAAATGTTCTCGGCCCTTAGATCAAAGATCCAACGAACATGATTAAAAATCATCAATTGACCAAAATAAAATTCTGTTAAGGAAACATTCCTCAGAATCTTTCCAAACAGGAAATATTATGCTCTGAAAATCAGAGCACCGTTGGATCAATGATCCAATGGTGATTAAAAAATCATCAAAATACTGAATAAATTCTGTGTGGGAAAAGATTTCCCAATCTTGTTAAAAACAAGAAGATTGCCTTCTGTGAAACAGATGCCCTAGGATCAAAGATCCAACGGTGGGAAACATCCCCAAATCAATTAGAGAAAAGATCTCTTCAACTAATTCAACAAATCAGCCTGTACTATATAAAGGACCCAAGACTTCAAGTCTTGTAGAGAGGAACCCCCTCACAAACTTTGAGAAAGTTCAAAGAGAAGAGCAAGCTCTCGGTAGAGGAAGAATTTCTTAAAGGTAAAATAAAGAGATTAAAGCATCTCATCAAGAAAAGAACTTAGTTCTTATGCTAGATCATAGATCTATAAGAAAACTGTCTTTCACAAAAGAGATCATAACATCTCATTATAAAAGGGGGGAATAATTCAATTCTCTAAGGATTACAGATCCATAAAGGCAAAGCCTTTCACCAAAAACATAAGAGATTGAAACATCTCCTATAAAATAAGAACTTTGTTCTTAGATCCATGAGACAAAGTCTCGTATAAGAGAGAATTTAATTCTCAGAGCGCAAAGCTGCCTAAAAAGAGCCTTAGCGCTCCAATTAAAAGGAGCGCCTCAGCGCTCTAAATCTAGCACACAGCGCTGCAGAGCCTTGGCGCTCTAAGTTTAAAGAAGCAACTCAGTGCTCTAAGTCTGGCGCACAGCGCCAAGCGTGCTACGTGCTCCTCACGTGTGCGCTATTTCACAAGAAGCGCTCTGCGCTCATTGGCTGGCGCACAGCGCCAAGTGCTCCACGTCCTCCTCATGTGTGCTCTATTTCACAAGAAGAGCTCTGCGCTCATTGGCTGGCGCACAACGCCAAGCGCGCCACGTGCTCCTCATGTGTGCACTATTTCACAAGAAGCGCTCTGCGCTCATTGACTGGCGTACAGCGCCAAGCGCACCACGTGCTCATCACGTGTGTGTTGAGGGAATATAAACTGTTTTTTAAATAAAGCACTAGAGCTATAATGAGTGCTCAGCACTCAATAAAAGACAAAAACAATTGTCAGAACCCAAACCAATGCTCAGCATTGTTAAATGAAAAAGGACCGAGCCTAATTAAATGTCCAACATTTTAACTGAATGGGACGAGCCTAAGTTGGCCATAGAACCCTAATTCAGATTAATTGAGCCCATATGCTCACAAATCTTTGATCTTAGTCCCAAACTGGACTACAGATCTCCCAACCGATATTGGTTCAAGGGTACATCTCTTCACTCTTCTGATAATTGTTGTTGTAATCCTTCAACGTCTTCAGAGAGGTAACGGGTCCCGACAATCAGACATTTCACGGACTGTGGGGTCCTTAAACTCATGGACTATGATGTCCTTAAACTTTACAGACTATGATGTCTCTAAACTACCACAGACTGTGGGGTCCTTAAACTCATAGACTATGATGTCTTTAAACTTTACAGACTATGACGTCTTTAAACTATGGACTATGATGTCCTTAAACTCCATGGACTATGATGTCCTTATGTCCTTAAACTTATGGACCGCAATATCCCTAAACTAAAATAATAGAGTCCAAATGTTCTTTTGTTGGATCTAAATGATCCTGTTGAGTAGATCTTAGTCTAAAATTAGACTAACGTATTCTCAACAAATGTTTAAGTTGATCTTAGTCTCAAATGAGATTAACGATCCTTAAACCCAACTCAAACCCAAATCTAAGAAAATACGGATTTGGACTAATCCATGCCCTACGGGCGCCAACATAAATTAGTCTCCGTATACAATCCACAGGCAACCAAAAATAAAACAAACACACACGACATAAAGTGACCATCTGGAGAAAGAGAAAGTTGCTACCGCGATGTGGTAGCGTAATTAACTCCAGGGGCTTGCGCCTGCAGGGAAGAGCACCCCCACAATCAAAAACCCCTCAAACGAGGGGGAATCTGATGAAGTCTGCTATAACGGCCGCATCCGTCTAAACCTACGATACATGGTGCCATAAATCAACTTGGCATCTTCGGAGAGGTGGACGGATAAAACCAAGTAGCATTTGCCCCCAAATTCAGGCGAGACGGCCTACGCCGTTCCGTCTCCCGTATTCGGCAGAGAACAGATAACACTAGTCGGCTTAGGATTAAGCCAGATTTAAATTAGGTATTGATTTAATAATTTACATATACATATTTCGATAGTGTTATCCAGGTTTTCGATCGGACGGTTGATAATACTAGCGGGCTTAGGATTAAGCCGGTTTGTTAAATCAAATATTGATTTAATACTAGTATTATATTAGTAGTATTATTCTATCTCTTGGGGATTCTTATTTTGGTACGAATACGAGTATGTATATACGGTAGAAAGTATTTTGTATTTATATAAAATACCTTCTTAAAGATGACACCTCATCTTGCATTTTTCTATTTTGTTGAAAATAGAAAATGAGGTGGAATGGGTGAGTTGGTATGAAGCATGGCTTTGTTATTTATTGCATACACTATTGGAGTATGGTTTTGATTTTCAAAAAGGAAAAATACTTCATAAAAAAAACATAGCCATTCTTCATTCTAGACTTGATCATTTTTCTTCACTTGCCTTTCTCTTTTCATCTTCTTGAGATCACTCTCGTGCTCATCCCTTATCACTCTCATGTGTTGAGAAACAAAGGGATTTGAGATAGAAAATTACTACTAAGACAAAACACATCATCTAAGAAAACTAGATTAACAAACTAGTTTACTTAGTTTACTTCTATTTAGAGGTAGGAACTTGAATCAAAGATCTTCAGGTGGATCATCTAGAACCGAGGCGGCCGGCCATCAAGGTTGATTAAGGATACCTTAGGAGCTTAAGAGGAGGAGTGAAGACCTGAAGGGCACGTGTTTATCGGTATAACCTTCTCTCATAGTAGACAGATCTTTTGTAGCTTGCTTGTTTAGAATTATGGTTTGATCACTCGGGTTAAGTTAGTTGTGCTTGCTTAAAAATTTAATTTTTTTTTCTCTACTTTGATGTAGAGTGAGCATAACTCACAAACATGGTATCGGAGCCACTCTATAAATCTTAACTAGACTAGTTTGCACTAATTTAGAGTTTCGATCGACGGAATTTTCCGAATCGCATTCCAATATTTTTGCTTGCTGTTCAAATTTTAAAGTTCAAAAAATATTTCTAGTTGCATTAAAATTATGTACAGGCAAAATTAGAGTCAAGAAAAAAATTTAGGCACCTAAACCCAAATTTTGAACGCGGAACAAAAGCCAAATGCACCATTTGAACGCTGAACCGTGGTCCAATTTTGGCTACAGTGCCCCAAATATTTTTTGGGCTATAATACATGGAAATATGATTTTTGGAATATTAGGTTTTGGTCCAGATGTGTTTGTGTACTGGATTGTACTTGCGGCCAATGCGTAAAGTTTTAATCGATCGAAATTTTAAATTTGTGTCTTTCTGAGATTTGTTTATGCGACCGTGAATATCTATCATGCCCCGCTTTCCAGTGTACGGAAGCAGTGACATGACAAGCCTGCAACGTATTTACTAAGAAATAAATACGTTAATTATAATTAAGCAATATATATATATATATATATATATATATATATATATATAATGCACAAGAATGACAAGAGATATAAAATAAACAACAACTTTTATTATCATTCATCTTTACAATACAACTGCTTTGAAAAGGAAAGATACA
The DNA here is from genome assembly GCA_030015575.1 of Agapanthus africanus. Classification (NCBI taxonomy): domain Eukaryota; kingdom Viridiplantae; phylum Streptophyta; class Magnoliopsida; order Asparagales; family Amaryllidaceae; genus Agapanthus; species Agapanthus africanus. Next base: position 517,248,012 of record JASDDO010000031.1, on the reverse strand, counting down.
ATGATATAAAGCAATGCCTAAACATGAGCATACAAACTGAATGTAAGTACAAGAGAGCTAGAAGTCTAGCTGAGCAGTGAACTGGTCCAAGTCCTCCTGGCTGGGCTTGATCTCCTGAAAGTCCGGTCCACCCGACGAGCATTCCAAAGAAAGAAATAGACATAAATGTCGTCAGCGAACTAGCGCTCGGTAAGTCCCAAAAGAAAGAATAGAATAGAACAAGTAATGTGAAATGGAACTGGTAATTTGTACAGGTATATACTTGTTATTCTAACGTAGTTTTTTGTAACTTAGTACAGAAGATATTTGTGTATACGAGAGGAGTCCATCTTACCCCGTAGACTATGGTAACTTGTAGTACAAGGACCCATCAAAACCCATGGGACAATGGTACTAGAGTTCATGTAGGTGTCTTAGTGATCATCTCGTGCCACGTTAATACGTTCCGTACCAATCTTCCCCATTATCCCCACGTAATGTATTGTATAGATTATATTTACCCAACTTGCCAAAACTATGGATACAAGTTGTTCAAGTAGTCAGGTTTAGAATATAATCTTATAGTCATGTCAAGTTATAGCCATGGTTCGGTCAAGTCAAGTCAAGTTATACATGTTTGATATTGGTGTTTGAATTCAGGTATTCATGTTCAAGTTCAAGTATACATGTTAGATTTGGGATTCATGTTTGAATTGAACTCTGATTTGAGTTTGGATTCAGGTTTAGATTTAGGATCAGACTTGAGTCAGACACTTATAACTGATTTAGATTCTGAATTAGGTTCGGGAGTTATCGGTAACTGCTGCACATGGACGGCAGGATTTGTGTCTTTTTCTAAGACAATTACCATTGATAACTCCGTTAAGTTTTTCTACCTTAAATAGGCAAGAACTCATTTTCTCCTGCTTCCTGGGGCTCAAGAGAATTGATCCCGCTTAAACATATATTTACTAAAGTCCTTAATTGTTGTTTTATATAACTCGAGGGGGTTTTATAAAAATATTTTTAATATAATTAAAAATAAATCTCGATAATTTATTTATATTATTTAGGGTTTTAATGGATGTGAATTTTAAGTATTTGAGGTATTTTAGTGGTAATAGCTTTGCTTAGAAAGTTCATGGTAGTCTATTGTAAAACTTGTCTTTTGTTGGTATCTTGATGGTATTTTAATGAACTTGTAATTCTTTCTCTTTAAAAAAAATGTAAATTTATTATATTTTGAAAATATTTAGATTTGTAATATTTATATAATTATTAAAATTAAAATTTTATTTAAGTAAAAAACTGCATTTTTCTTAAAAAACCATATTAAAAACCTTTCGAGACCGAATGCTCCGTGAGGAGGTCTGCATCTCACTCTACTAGCCCAAGAATGTGAGATAATCCATACCATCCAATAGTGGGTCCCTTAAAAAGGGTTGTAGAGGTATATTTGCAAAGAAATTTAAAATACAATTTAAAAGAAATCCGGTTTTTATAGTAAATGGTATTTTAATATAATATTGTACTTGTAACAAAAATTCCAACAAAGATGTATCGTGCTATGGAACCATGTGTGTATGTGAGAGGTAGGTCGTTACCTCGTGAATTTTCCTAAAGGTATGTTTAAGCAAAACAATAAAAGATAACATATACAAAGTTCATGGTATTTTAATATAAAAGTTAAGTTAAACTAATTTTGCATGATACTTTTGATTAAAAGTTGGTTCTAAGCATTGGTTTTATGATAACAAGCATTGGGTAAGAATATGGATGAATAATGTTTAAGAAAAAGTGGAATTTCTAGGGTTGAGAAAAAGATGTCGGTATTAACTCCACTTACCGACATATGTTTTGAAATGAGATTTTCAAGAAAGAAGAAGAGAGATTGAGAGGTACTTACAACTTAATTAGCCTATGAAAAGGTAGAACAGGGAGGTGTGAACTTCGTGGTGTCGTGGGATCGTCGGAAAAGCTTTGATTCTTCGCCGGAAGTTGACCGCTTGCTAACTCCTCTTCTACTCCACTTGTACTTATAAAATTTTGAGAGTTTTGGCTCGGGATTTCAGAATGATGAAGGGCTAGGGCATAGGATAGTATTTATAGTATGGAATTAGGGGTTTGGAATTAAAATTGTAAATTAAAATGCATTAAAATGATAATAAATGGGAAATTGAAGGGTCTATGTTTGATTGCAGGGCAATCAAACAGTGCAGAGGAGTTAGGGGTAGGGGAAGGGTTTTGTATGCAAAGCCCGAGGCACTTTAGCCATGGTTCACCCATCGGTACCGGCCAATAGGAGGTTTCCGCCGGCCGATTGAGGGAGTGGGGTCGTTGGATTCTTGCCACGTGTTCTAGTCAGTGTTTAAATCCTTGTGCACATGGTTGATTTTTCCGTCTTTTCATTTTTGTGTGCAATGCACGTGTAAACTTTTGGGCTTCCAAAAAGATTTAAAAATAAATCAGAAAAAAAAATTAATTTGTCTGATGGGATTCGAACACAGGGGCTACGTCACAGCAGTGCGAGGTTTTACCGGTGAGATACAAGTTGTTTCTTTCTTTTCTTAAACAAAATTTACTTATAACTTGTACTTAGGCTTGTAAACTCCTTTCTGTATATTAAACAGAAAAAATTTTGTACAGTAAATTCAGAGTCGTTACATTCTACCCTCCTTATAAAAATTTTGTCCTCGAAATTTATATTTACATAAGGACTAATTTACAAATAAATAAGGGTATCTTACACGCATGTATTCTTCTCGTTCCCAAGTTAATTCTCCTGGCGAATCTTTTCTCCATATTACTCAGACCAAGTTTACTTCCTTATTCCGTAATGGTTTTACCTTTTTGTCCAGGATCTCAACGGGTTGTTGCTCACAAGTTAGGTCCGTCTGTACAGTGAGCTCGGAGTGATCAAGGATGTGGCTGGGGTCGCTCACATATCTTCGAAGCTGGGATATGTGGAATACGTTGTGCCTCCTTCCAATAAGGATGGTAGTGCCAAACGGTATGCCACTTCTCCGACTCGTTCGAGAATGTCGAACGGTCCTATTTATCTGGGGCTGAGCTTACCTCTCTTGCCAAAGAGGATCACTCCTCTGTTTGAAGATATCTTTAAGAAAACATAGTCTCCAGGTTGGAACTCCAGGTGCCGGCGCTTTATATCAGCCCAATGCATCTGTCGGTCTTGGGCTATGCGCATTCTTTCCCTGATCGTGCGAACTACGTCTACAGTAACCACGATCATCTCTGGTCCAACGAGTTCACGATCTCCGATGTCGTCCTAACTTAGTGGTGAACGACACTTTCTTCTGTAGAGTACTGCAAATGGTGACATTCCAATGCTCGCCTGATAGCTATTGTTGTATGAAAACACCACAAGATGTAGGTGATCTTCCCACAAATCTCCGAAGTCTAACATACAAGCTCTTAGCATGTCCTCCAGAATATGAATTGTTTGCTCGGACTGTCCATCCGTTTATGGATGGTAAGCCGTGCTGAAGTTCAAACCCGTTCCAAGGCTAGCTTGCAGACTCTGCCAAAACTGTGATCGGAATCTGGTATCACGATCGGAGACGATGCAAATCGGTACTCCATGTAATCTAACAATCTCCTGCATAAGTTCATGGGTATCAAATATTGTATACTTTGAGGTTATATCTTACTTTAGATTTATGCTTACCTCCATATACTTCTTTACTAACGTCTCGGTAGATTGGCCAACTCGAAAGGGAATAAAGTGAGTCAACTTGGTGAGTCGATCCACAATAACCCATAGTGCATCGTTACCCTTCGTTCTGCGAGAAAGGAAAGTGACGAAGTCTATGGTAATGTACTGCTATTTCCATTCTGGGATTGGTAACGGTTGAAATAGACCAGCAGTTCTGTGATGTTCAGCCTTTACTTGCTGACACAGCAAACACTTGGCTACGCTTCTAGCTACTTCGCGCTTTATTCCATGCCACCAGTAGTGTTTCCATAGATCCTTGTATATTTTTGTACCACTGAGGTGTACAAAATAAGGAGAGATGCAAGCTTTTTTCATCAACTCTTCTCGAAATGATCCGTTTGGTACATATAATCGACTTCGATATCTTAAGGATCCATCTTCGTGGATGATGAAGTCAGTTCGAAATCCACTTTCTACTTGTTCTTGGATCTTTTGTAGCTTGGCATCACTTCCTTGAGCTGCCTTGATCTGATTGACAATAGTAGACTGGACTTGTAAGTTCATCAGATACGAAGCTTTACCTGGCATAACTACTTCGATCGCCAATTCGTGCAATTCCTGCTATAGCTTCCACTGAGTGGTGAGATTCATTGCTAATGGCTGACGGCTAAGTGCATCAGGAACTACATTCACCTTCACGGGATGATACTGTAGGTTGATGTCGAAATCTACCATGAGTTCTAGCCATTTTCTCTGCCGCATGTTTAATTCCTTTTAAGTAAATACATACTTCAAACTCTTGTGGTCAGTGTATATATCAACTCTTTCTCCTAGAAGACAGTGGCGACAAATTTTAAGTGCAAAGATAACGACTGCCAACTCCAGATCATGTGTTGGATAGTTGCGCTCATGAGCTTTCAGCTGTCTTGATGCAAAAGCTACAACTTTTCCATGCTGGTGTAGAACACATCCTAATCTCTTACCGGACGCATCACAATGAACGACAAAACCTCCATATTGATCCGGTATTACTAGGATAGGAGCTGAAGTTAACCCTGACTTAAGTTCTACAAAAGCTTATTCATATACTTCTGACCACACGAATGCTTCATCTTTACATGTGA